>JASWHV010000020.1:0-1378987 GCA_030760725.1 Neostapfia colusana | reverse complement strand
GGTTGCTGTAAAGGAATCTGGCCTGGACTGGAGCACATCCAAGTGCTCCAGACAAAATCCAATTCAAAAGTGAAAACCTAGAAAAGAAAAAACATCCCTCTCTCTCTCTCTCTCTCTCTCTCTCTCTCTCTCTCTTCCTGGCTTCTTGTTGCTGCTGGCTGCTGGGACTGAAGGAAATGGGGGTGGGCTCTTCTGTATCTTGGGAATAAAACGGTGACCGATTCCCTGCCAATTTCCTCTCCATGTAGTCTCCATCAATCCAGAGCCAAAGTCCACAGTTCCAGCTGTGCATGGGGGCCTAGGTGAATATCACACAAAGCCTACGCGCGCATGAGGCTTGCAGGGTACGGTGAGTCTCGACCCCCTTCCTCCAAACCTAGCTAAGCAGCATGCCAACAGACGGGAATGAGTGAGGTCTTTGGTACTAGTCCACATTTTCTTTCGCCATTGGTGGCTGTGGGTGGTAGTGCCATGCTGATGAGCAGGCTTTAATTTGTCCCCATGCACGCCGCTAACTATTTCTGTACTAACGAATATAGTAAGGTAATATTTTGTGCCATCAAAAAAATCCTACACCCTTTTTTTTACTTTCTTTAAAAAAGCTGTACACGCATATGTAATGTTTCATTGCATATACTATGTGTCTTGACCTCTCAATCTTTATGGTAAACAATAAAAGAATAGATAGAGAACCGTTGGGTGGTAGCAGGAACGAGTCATAGACGAGGAGACAACGAAAAGAGGCCAGCCTCCCCCTCTAGAAATTCCAGCCTCTCCTACCTGCTTCTACATCACGCTCCCTGCTTCCACTGTTCTCTCCTCTTCTAGCCGCCCTCGCCTTTAGCAGCAGTTTCTTGTCCAGCCCCCCCCCCCCCCCCCCCCCCCGCCTCTCTCTTGGTACTCGCTGATCGCCGATATTTGCTCATGTTCTTGTGGGCCTTCTCCTCCGTCTCGTGAATCTGCCGCTCTGTTGTTGGGCGTTGATTGATCTCCTCCGTGGGGCTGGGGATTGAGGAGGACGACATGGATGCATCAGGAAAGCAGGTTTCGTCGATCGTGTGTGCCTGGCTCCCTGTATGCCACACATGTAGCCCAGTCCGGTGGAGATTGGATGCTGTGGGTGGCGTGCAAGGAGCCAAGCATGCATAGCATGATCTTCTTAGCTTCCTCTCTATCAATCTCTTTTGACCCGCTTATTCTTTCTCTTTTCTTTAAGACGAAGAATATCCTTGATGCATATATTTCATGCTGTTGTAGTGTGCAAACGCCTCTATATATTTTGTCTGCTGGATTTCGAGTTGTTGGTGCAGGGGCCAGTAGAATTTAGGACTCGGGGAAGGGTTGGTGGTCCTCTTCAAGCTTGATCCAGATCAGTAAGAGATGGTTTACAGCTCATCTCCTTTTTGATCCTGAAAACATCTATCTTCTTTTTCGTCTAGTTGATATGAATCGTACTCGTAAATGCCTCTCCGCACTTTCGATTCCTCTTGAGCGGATAGAAATGGCTAGATGCAGTCGAATTAGTCCATGATCTGCCAATTATTTTTACCTCAGCTCTTGTTTGTTTAGTTTTGTCTCTACTTTTCATGGCGACCTAAAGATGCACGCAAACGATGCACCTCTTTGTGACGGTCTTTTTTGTAATTTAGTTCTCGAGTCCTTCTGGGTTAGTGTGCAAACTGAAACTGATATAGCTGGATTTCACTCATTGGGGAAAATGGACCACGTATTTGAAATATCTGCTGCTGGAAATGGCCAGGTGTAATGGATGCTAGCTAGCTTCACTTATCACTCACCAAGTTTGTTTGACCGTGAAATTTATTTGAAGATATATGAGGCTTTCTTCAGATATCTGCTCTTTCTTATTTAAATAAATTCCATCGCGGATTTCTTCTACTATCACACTATGTGTGTAATTTCATTTCCTATACTTTTTGCGACAAATTATTTCCTGTTCTTATCATATGCCTCTCAAATTTCTTTGTTCACTGCTGTGCCTCAAAACAATCGTTCTATAATCCAATTTTATATACTTTGTGATTTTCTAATTTTTAAATGGTATCATAAAAACAAGCTAACCAATACAAATCAAAATGTGTTACTGGATTATAACACTGGCACGAACAAAAGTATATTCAGTGGCAACCATCCTGTCTATAAGTTGGGCTTTCCTTGGAAATAGTCATGCCGAGGCATACAAATAAAAGCATATATAGATCAACACGATACAAATATCTTCTTCTATTTGATATTAAGATTTTGTGTAGTATGATTTCTATATTGTGCTATTTTATACCATACTGATAACCCCCTCTCTCTCACATGTTTTATGGTTCAATGAATTTACTCTATTCACACTTGTGCATGTCAATGCCGAAATTGATTCCTTTTTTAGAGAAAAAATAAGTTGCAGCCTCCGTGCAGTCACACACGACCGAAAATGATGAACGTTTCCTTTCCTCTAAAATGTTTAAATGATTTTAAATAGTCTGCACATTACCCTCATGCATGTGTCCAATTAATATGATGTCATAATAAAGATCTCTCCAGTGCAAAGACGTCGCGCTTTCCTGGACCAGGAGCTTTTACAACTTATTAGAGCAAGCTGCTTCAGGCGACCACGCCAGCGAGATGCATGCGTACGTACGTGTACGGTCTAATCTCTGACTGCACCTTGTGCTGCGTGCTTATATGTAAAGAGGGTGAAGTACCTGTTAGATATTTAGGCATTTTACGGTACATTTTAATTCCAAAAGTAATCATGATATAATTGAAAATAAGTAATATTATGGCTCCATAAGGATTGGTTGTGTTCACGCTTAATCTGTATAAGAACAGAAAGAACACAACAAATGAATGTGAAACCATCAGGTTGTACCCTGAGGCAGGACCAGTGTCGGAGGCACCGGCGGTGCCGTTCCCAACAGTTGACATGTTGAGCTGCTTGAAGTAGTCGATCGTTAGTTGAGGCAGGAAGACTGGAAGCAGTGAAGTCTCACGAACGTCCTTCACCAGGTAGTAGTCGTTCGTGCAAGCGAGTAGTCACGCAAAGTTGCGCTTTCCAAAAACTTGATCGTCCGCCTACCCGTGCAAATATCGCAGCTAGACGAGGTTTCGGAGGCCTGCTCTCGCAAGTTCTGTGCGCGCAGAGACTTACGATGGGAATGCAGAGTGCGCAGCGATAGTAGTCAAGTATGTATTCCAGGGTGAATGAGGAGCGCCTTATATAGGCTGAGGCATACTGAATCAGCTTTATTGCGCGAGATTAATTCTCTGTTTTAATACGTCAGTTATTAGTAACGTCTGTTTTAATACGTCGGTTACTAATAATGTCTGTATTTAATTCACCATCATAATTGAGTTAATTCAATTCTCAGAAACGGTAAAAATATTTAACTCAGCGCAATAAAAATGATGCAGCAATTTCTCCACACACGCAAGTCACAAGTCACGCGATTTTCTCACGCGAAAATGCGCGTGACGCTGTGCGCGTCGCGCACGGCACGGCTCGGCGCGCGTGTGGCACTCCCTTATCTTCTTCCAAACTTCTCAAATAGAGAGGAATAGTCCACCTATTTAAGTTGGTCAGAATCCTCTTCAACTACCCATGTGGGACTAAATAATTTAGTCACATAGCATTAATGTGGGCCTTAAAATTAATAGGATTAATTTGGGTAATCAATGGCCCAGCCCAAATTATTCCAACAGTACCACACCCCGAAAGAGATGAATTCTGCAAGATGTCATGCTGTGTAGTACAAGTAGCTAGTTCGTGGCAAATCCGGCAGCATCTTGCAGCTCTCCTCGCCTCTTTGGGCGACGAAATTCAGACAAAAAAAAAGAGGGATCAATATCTCCTCGATCGTCTGGTAGCAATCTACTCATGGACATGGAGTATATGTGAGGTATGCGATGTTGGCAAAGTTGCAGTAACAATCTCTTAATTAGTTTGTTCAGGCAAATTTCTCGCTTCAAACAAAGTTCATATTGATGACAGGCAGTCAGAGATGTTTTCATCACCTAGCATTATCCCTGTAGTCGACGGTGATATTTGGCGACGGTTTAAGAGAGCCTGTGCTGAATTGTAACTGATACAGCTATGCCAGTACCATTGAGGAGCTAGAACGTACTCCCTAGCTCCATATTTATTTCCATGACGTTAGGACACAAAGTTCAGCTCCAAGTTGTACTAGACTTTCTGTCCTAACGTGAACAAAATAAATCTGGAGGCAGCAGTTGCTGCAATAACCGGCTGGAGGCCGGGCGCGTAAGCATGATCGTCCTTTGAACAGAATATATATATACACGTCTGTTCATGACATGACTATGTTCTCATTTAATATGTGCATGTCTGTATGTGCCATTATATTCGCCATGCATGGCTGCACACACAGGACGAACGAATCGGCGCATGCCCTAGCTGGTAGACCGGTCGTTATCTCCATGCTCCTTGGCGATGGATGGATGCCGGGGGCCGAGCCAAGCCAAACACAAGACTTTTGTCTCCCGATGCAACAAGCCGGGTCATCTCTGCAGCCCCCTCCAGTACTACCAGAGCTCAGATAGCAAGGTAGCGCCATGCATGCTCCAGCTTTCTCTCCTTCCAAGGCCTGCGAGATGTCCTCCAAAAGAAATTCTCTCGTCTCGTGCCTACTATCCTATTTCTCACACCATGCACCTCTCTCTCTCTCTCTCTCTCTCTCTCTCTCTCTCTCTCCTCTCGTGTGCCTCTGTGTATAGATCGATAGACACGTTAGTTCATCGGCTACGAGTGGTAGAATCGTTGGAGGACCACCAGAGAGCAACAAACTGGCACTGTGCTATATGTCTATTCCCTCCTGTCCCCCTGTCTGCAGAGCGTACGTACATGCATCCAATATCATATCCAGGCCCTAGCTGCTCATGCATGCTTTGTATGTCTCTCCACAAGACTGGTAGTAGAATCCCAAGAAAATGGCCGATAAGGGCTAAGGCGTGTATCGGAATACGGATTTCAAGCTCACCAGACCAGAAAACCAAACAGATGAATAAACTACGAAAGAGGGGCACAGTCGCGGCATATGGGTTTTCTCACTGCCTAGCTAGCTATACATGATGCGATCGTTCTTGCTTGTGGCTAAGCACGTTCCAAAAGCCTAGCTATATATTCAACACACGATTATGGCCAACGAGTGGGTGTAATCATCAGCTCCCCCGGCCGTGACTCCCGCCTTTTATTCGAATAAAAATGCATATATGCAGTGGCTATTCATGACCGTACGTGAAGATCAAGCCTGCTCTCACCTCTCTCTCTCTCTCTGCTAGCGCGACTATTATAAGAACACACTTATTTACAGGCATGATGTGTCTGTAACAGACAAAGCCAAGGACAAAGGGCATGGTTTTGTTAGACCTCTAAGATATAGAATGGGATCATGCATCATGAGCTAGTAAGAAAACAAATCCAAGGAAATACATGTCGAGTGGACCCGTAGAATTATACTCCCTCTGTTCTTAAATAAATGATGTTTAGGACAACTAATCTAGTTCAAATTAAACTATTTTTTTGTCCTCAACGTCATTTATTTCAGAACGGAGGGAGTATGTAGATTACTACAAGAATATGTATTGTCTTGTTGACCTCACGCGTTGTGCATGTACATTTGTAACAGACACAAAAAAATACCTCACTTGGCGCGGCCCACTACTCTAGCGGCCCGGCCTAATTTCTTCCCCCCCGGCCCCCTTTTTCTTTCTTTTCCCCGGCCCAGCCCCAGGCGCCGCAGTGCCCTTCTTCCTCCCTCCCCCCCCCCCCCCGCCTCTCCCGAGCAAGCGCACCGCCTAGGGTGGCCACGCCGCCACCGGGAAATTCGGCGATGGGACGCCCCGTCCCCATTGCCGGTCGCCGCCCACGCCATGCCTCCCTCAGCCACCGTGGATTCCGCCGATTAGACACCAAAAGGACCAAATCTCGGGGCTCCGCCGGTCGTCGCAGTCTGCAAATCCGCCGACGGGATGCCCGTCCCATCGTTCCCACCATGCCACGCCGCCTTCAATGCTCTGCACCGAGCTCGGATCAAGGCAGCCTCGCTCCCCCTCCCGGATATCCGGTTCCGCATCAAATGCCGCCCGTAGAGGAGTCCCGCGTGGCTGCCACCGAAGCTCGCCTCCGCTCGGCTATAAGAGGGGCCCTCCTCCACACAAGAATGAGAACAGTGACTCCTTCATCTTCTCCCACCATTGATTGGAGCTCGACCGGCGAATCTGCGAGGAACAGAGGAGCTCCCGCCTTCTTCCTCAACTCCGGCCACCTTCTGAGTCCTCCACGGTGAGTTCCCCCACATCCCGACTCCTTAGTGTAGCAGCATCTGTGTGGTCTCCTATAGCTCTCCGCGCAGTACTATGTGTTTTGAGCCGCCGAGACGGGCCAGCCACGCAAGGCCGAGCTCACCGTCGCCATGGTGTGCCGTCGGCTGTCCTGAGGGCTGCATTGACCCAACGGAGGTCCCCGCAGCACCTACGCACCCATGCGCACGTAGCCAACACGCTAGGCTGAGGGAAAACACGCGTAACAACGAGTTCAAAGAACGTCGTCGTCCCCGCATACTCCGGCCAAGCCACTGGCGACGCTTCGACAGTCGTCCTAGCTGCACACCCCACCTACATGACTCCTCACGATGGGTAGAGGCCCGGCTACTAGCTGGTTGTCCCGGAGAATGAAAGGATTGTGGCTCCGGCTAGCCGCCGGCAACCACCCCGCCGCCCAATCCTAGGTGGCACCTCTATGGCGCCTCTAGGTGGCGCGACATGCCAGAAAACCAACCCACCTGACCGCCACCACCGCTATCTCCGGCGAACTGCCACCGCCTCTCCGGCGATCCCCGTGGCCTAAGGACCTTTTCGTTAGACTCCCCACACTATGTAGACTTCCGGCATGAACCACATTACACAAACCCACCAAGAAAGCGCGACACCGGATAGCCGCCGGTCGCCTCCGCCGCGCCAACAACCTTCCTTGACCGGCCACTCACATAGCAGCCAGGTGGCAGGGCCACACGAGCAAGGTGTTGATGTGGTCGCTGACCCAGCACCCCACAGGCGCCAGCTCACCGCACGCTTGATAGAGCTCCTGTGGACTCGGTCCATGTGGACCGGAGGGCCAGCGGCTATGGACCAAGTCCCGGTCCACGGAACAGTGACCCGTGAGGTTCTGGCCCCGCCGGTCAGCCGCTTCATGCAGAGAAAAACGCTAGGTACACCCGATAAGTGAACATAAAAACTTGGAAAGAACATTCGCGGGTACATAAAACCCTAAGGCTAAAAACCATTTTTGAGCGTTGCTAATTGCTAGTACTTGCACTAACCCAAATAATCAAGTAAAAATGAAAAACGGGGATAGGATGAGGCTCCAGGCCAAAGACACAACCCCCTAAAACCCCTACAACCACCTTACTGAGGTGGTACCTAAGTTCTTGCAATCCTTTGGGTTCGACGCTAACCCGAACAATTTATGTACTATAGCGAGCGAGGGATTCGACGAGGAACTCGAAGACCCGGATTACGAGGAGTTTTTAGAAGCTTTCGAAGGCAAGCTCTAACTCACTTGATCATTATTGCTCCTATGAATTTTGCGAAATTACACTGTTAGCCTGATTTTCATTATGCATGATTTTCGTGATTATTTTTAAACGTTGTAGTAGCTAAGACCCATTTGCTAGTGACCGCGTAGTCAAGTGGTTGTCATATGACGTGCCACGAATCTTCCTTGACCTTGTCAACTCCTCCTTGACGCCCTAAGGCCCCTTCATCACGATATAACGCGATGACGTGCGTAATCCCTTGAAACTAGAATGCTTAGGGACCCTCGCGATGTTCGCATCGCGTATCACCACAATTAATCGCCGGATTTGTGAAAAGTGTGAAAGGTGTCTTGGTGGTGTGAGTTAGAAAATGGGTTAGGGATGGCGTTATACAACCTACGTTGAGTGAAGTGGGAAAAGGGAGTGGTTGAGGCGGGATTGGTGAATGAGTAGTGTGTGCTTTGGTGTAGTCCACCTGTCGTGGACATGGACGGAGCCACCTCACCAACTCAAGGACCGGTTCATATGACCTCGTCATAGTGATTTCGTACAACCACAAACTTGTATGGGCAGGATTCCCTCTACCTTCCTAGTAACTTCCACATGAGTCATCTGGCGGCCAGTAGGGCACAGGGGACCAGGAAAAGACACGGGGGAGTAATTACCCGTGGTTCGGCTGGAAGAGTAATTGCCCGAAAGCCCGTGGGCGCGTCCCGAGGTGTGATTGTGGGGTTACTCGGGGAAGATGAGGCGAACGTTATGCTACTCCCTTGCTAGGAGTGTTTGACCTGTGGGTAAAGTGTACAACCCCTGCAGAGTGTAAATCCGGATAACCGTTGCCACGGTATTGGCACGCTATGCTCCGAGCTCTTGTTGATTAGCCTTAGTGTGTTTCTTTGGTGTGACGGGTGGCAGTATTTGCCGTGTTTTGGAGATTTCGGCTGTGTGCCGGTAACTAGTAAAGTTGTGGGCTTGAACGTTTGGTTAAAACTTAGGGAAGTGGCGGGATGGAGCTCAAACTCCCCGAGGTCCCACCAACTAAAAGCAAGAAAAGACTGCCTCGTTTGCTTTGTAAAATCTTCTTCAAAGAAGACCCTGCATGAATGCTTTTCGGCAACCCTAAGCCATATGGTCCTTCCTTGTTATAACCCTAGCATGAAACACTTTCCCTTGCATAGTGTTAGGCTTGCTTAGTACCTTCCGTACTCACTCTTGCTTTCTTCGCGACCCTCAGAAGCAGAAGAAGAGAGGGAGATGGAGGATGAAGCACAATACATCGACGAGTAGGCCTAGTCCTGCGCTAAGGCTGCCTGAGGGGGATGGGAGCCACTTAGTTCGTTGCCTTTCACTAGTTTGTCGCTCGTTTGAGACCCTGCGAGGTCAATGAATTGTAACTTAAAGACTTGGTTGTAAGACTTTAAGTGTTATGTTAAGGCTGAATTAATGCATGGATTTTGGTCCATTTTATTGTGTGTACCTACTACTGATCCAGGGATTGGTACGAGATGCACAAGTGGGCCCCGCAAGAGGTGGGTCCTCACAACATTAATCTTTTTTTTCTACTAAACCAATGTTTGAGGCAAAATAGAACTAATTTTTGGAAGCCAGATTTTTAGATACGGATACAAATGCTCTTAATTAAAGGCTTGAGGCTTCTAATGCAGGTCTACTTTTCAAAAGGCCCCAGGCCTCCCTGTCTTTGCTAGTGCGCACTTTCCGCGTTAAGCGCCAGGTCACACTCATGCAGGCCCAGCATACCAACCAGCGCTGCTCGGGTCCACCTTGTCAGTGCTACGCAGGAGCACGGCGCGGCGGCACACTTATCACGCTACCAGGAAGAAGACGCACAGGCCGGGAGCGAGCGAGGGCACCGGCCGGCCAGGCATAGTGGCGGTGGTGATGGCGAGTGCTGAGGAAGGCGAGGACACTGCCGGCTGCCGCGCCGCGCCCGGTGGCCATGTTAGAACCCTCAGCGCCGGCTTTGCATGATGACGATGATGATGATCGTCCCGCGCTAGCTGTGCGGCTGTGCCATGGCTGCCTGCCCGATCCAAGGCCTGCGCCCGTGTCGGGCGCCGGCGAGACAGACACCAGCGAAGCGGACAGCCTCTGCGCTGACCTATCTCCACTGCACCTCCATGGATCGGGGCCTGCAAGCTTGGTCCGTTGTGCGTGCGTGCCTGCAGCCTGCAGGCAGGCGGGGGCAAACCACTCCTCGATCACAAGGCACACAGAAACTCGGGGCCGGGGCAAGTACGGGTCACGGAAGCAAGGCGTCCGAATCCGAAGTACAGTTGCAGCTGGGGCTGTTGCACATGAACAAGCTACGAGTAAAAATGTAGAAGGATGCTACCTGATAGTGACAGGTCGTGCTGTTTATATGTACAGATGCTCGTGAAAGGAAAACTGCACAGATACTAACGTGCGTGCAGTACTTACAGGTGTGTCCATGTACCTTAGTCGATTTACTTCCTGTTTTGTTTCAGATCATAGGCCATTTTCGCGTTTCACTGGAGAACTGGAGCATTTTCTTTGGTGATAACAAGGTTTCAGGTTTTACTACCTCACACGTTGGTTCAAAAGTCTCTGAATCAGTGACCGACCGTCTCACTCTCCCTGCTCTGTATACATGTAACCGGGGGTGAAATGTAGATCTTTACAAGCACCCGGGAAATAATCTCGCCTATGCTACGTTTTCCTCTCAAACTTGAAGCTCTTGCGCTTCCAGTTACAGGCGACCTCTCTCAATCGCGTCCCGATATCGCGGTGAATGTGATGGAGGTGCGCGTCGTCTCTTCAGACGATGAGGGCGCCATCACGGAGGTCAGCAGCGTGGACGACGTGGCCCTGCTCCGAACAGTGAGGTCCCTGAAGTCCCTGATCACGTCGGGCTTGCTGATCTTCTCTGCGCCCACGTCCGCGTCCGCGTCCGCTTCACCTCTCAGCATCGCGACCACCGTGGACATGCTCGGCCGGCGCTTTGTCACCTGCTGGGTGCACAGAAGCCCGATCTTCAGGAACCTGCAGGCTTCGTCGACGTCCAGGTCATCGCCCAGAGAACTGTCTATGATATTCTCCAGATGCCCCTGGTCGTAGTATCTCCATGTCTGCAATGACACAAGCCCACCTAGTTAGAAACTGGAATAGTAAAAGGCAGCTAAGCATGGCTGGGCAGACAGTTTAGATTGAGCTAACTCAAAAGTCTTATAGGACTACCGTCCTCCTTGTTATACCAAGTCACCAACTAATTTTAATAAATAGTTGTGTTCCAACCAAAGAGGTTCTCTAGCATAGTATTCCATATACCTTCTCAAGAAGAATCTGATCATCATAGGGCAATTTCGTATCAGTGTTGCATCGTCCACTCACAATTTCCATAAGTAGAACACCATAGCTGTAAACATCTGCCTTTCGTGTCACTTGTCCTCGAATGGCATATTCAGGAGCCAAGTAACCTCTGTCAGCAAAACAAAAAAGTCTGAGGAAAGGAGTACAAAACACCACGAATAATATTTCTGACTGATTGCATACTAATTTGGTTTTGTTCTTTATCATCTTAATGTGCTTAAGAAATGACTGGATCAATAGAGGCAATCCAGATGGTTGTAGAGATAATCTGTACATGCCTAGTAGTGAATTGCGTTACATAATTTTGTTTGAAAGACCATCACAACAAGCATCAAGGTCTGCTTATTAAGGAAAACAGAATGCATCAACTGAAATACGACAAAGCAGATTTTGCTAGGCAATAACAACAAAAAAGGGACTCACAGTGTTCCAGCAACTATTGTGCTGATATGTGACACATCTGAAGGTATAAGCTTTGCCAAACCAAAATCAGAGATTTTTGGTGTAAGATCCCTGTCAAGAAGTATATTGCTCGCTTTGATGTCCCGGTGAACAATGTAAGGCTGGACACTATCATGTAGGTATGCTAATCCCTTGGCGACACCGATGCAAATATTTACTCGCAATTTCCAGTTGAATTGGATGTTGCTATTATGCCCAGAACCTATAAAATGGCAGCCACAAAAATTTCAGCATGTAAACATTTTGTCACCCCCCCCCCAAAAAAACAGAGGATTACGTAAGGAGAAGCTACCTAGCAGGGTACGTGCAAGGCTGTTATTTTCAAGATAATTGTAGACAAGGATCCTGCGGCCTCCTTCTACACAGCAGCCATAGAGCTTGACAAGATTCTCGTGTGTTACATCAGAGATTGCAAGAATCTCATTAAGAAACTCCTTCGCACCTTGTCTGGAATGTAAAGATAGAACCTTTACAGCAATAGCTGTTCCATCCTTGAGTGTTCCCTGAAGTGGTAGGTTGGAACATTTCAGGCACCAGTAAGGTAACTACAAGGTAGACAAGCTGTTTAATTACCTTGTAAACGGGCCCATAACCTCCCTCTCCAATTTTATTGCATTGGTCGAAATTTGATGTTGCCCTAACCAGTTCCCTATAGCTGTATTTAGTTACATTCTCAGAACCAGACAAATCTGTAGAAATAACAGGAAGGCACACTTATTAAACTCTAAACATATAATATTCAATATGTTGATCTTATTTCATAGAACAGTAGGCATGAGAGATCTTACCATCGTGAGATGGATCATCTTGTTGTTGGGGCCTCCTTTTCCCCTTAAAAAGGTGAGAAAAACAACTCATGTTTCAAACTATTGGAACACTCTGTTGTGTCGTGTTGTGTTTCATTTAATTGGGATGGCAGTTCAGCAACTATGAATGCATTTCATCGACATGACAGCATTCAACAGCAGCAATCATATACTGAAAAACACGAGAATATGATCAGAGGCTATGGCCATGTAAGTAAGAAGCAGTATACACGGTGTACTTGCAACCGTCTACGTCCTTGCATGGCAACTAGCAACTCAAGATACACATTGGGTAAAACCATTTTCCCACAAGATGCTCAGAACTGGGGTCTCAAAGAATATTAATGTACATTGCAAATAATAAAAACTCGAGGAGAAATTTAATGTAGATAGAAATGGTGTAGAATTTAGTTTGGGAACGGATTATTTCCCCGGGGTGGTGGTAATTAGAGCTTCAAAGGATATCTAATGTACCTTGCTAATAATGAGAATCCGAAACTTCATGCTACTGAAAACAGTAACAATGTACATGTACTGACACGTGCATTGCAGATGGAAACTATGGGAGTTACTTGTTCGCCTTTCGCAAGGTCTGGGAAAAAAATTTCTGCACCAGTGATGTGAATCGTGCCCTGTGCAACACCTTTTATATTTCAGCCACGTGTCCATTACATGAATTTTAAAGTAGTTGAGTAAAACAAATTAATTTACAGTTGACTTGAACGCTTAAAGCAATAACAAGAGCAGAAAAATCACTGAAGTACAAAGCAACGTTTTTAGCTTTAAAAAAATATTCACAAGAAAAACCAACACGTCGGAAGAGGCAAGATCATTGAGCCTTATTGATCATGACAGATTGGAATGCTGTTTTCACCTGTTTTATGAATTCTGGTGAAGATTAAGATAAGGCTAGGTCCATCACAAATTACTCTTACTGCCTCTGGCTTTATTTTGTTGACATTGGTTAGGTTGCGTCTCGTATAACATGATCGTTACTATAGATTGTATCAACATGGGGTGCCTTTTCTAACACGCCAAGCAAACCTCAGAAGAGAATATAAAAAAAAGGCTGTACTGTACGTAGTAAACAACGCACAGTCCATACAGCAGCAGAACAATGGATTACAGCTCACGATACTGAACAGTGGAAGAACACACAAAAAAAATACATGCCCAGGCCTCTGACTCATTTTTCAGAAGATGCAATGCATGATTGGGTTATGGCACGCGCTATTAAATCGTCGCAGCCTCACACTTGTACACTCCGCAACACGCCTGGCGTCCTCAACAATCTCCCAGAATTTCACCATTATATGTCACTGTCAACCAGGGTCCAGATAGGGATAGCAACTACGATTTCTTCACTAAGTTGTTCTCCAATTACCAACAAGCTAGGTCAGAAGAGAATAGGTAATCTACTTGTTCGCTCTGGATTATGCATCTTTAACCAACCAGTGTCAGAGAATGAGCATTTGAATCACCTTTCTAATCCCTTGCCCGACAAACAGGGGGGGTGGCAAAGAGCAACGCGGAACCACGGAATTCTCGCAGCCAGGAACAAGCGGCACGACGAGATAAACCCCGAAAGGGGATAAGAAAACTGGACTCCCCATCACGAAATCCAAGGAGACTGCAAACTAACCTGAGCCACGGCGAGAGAGAGAGAGAGAGAGAGAGAGAGAGAGAGAGAGAGAGAGAAAAGCGAACCCAATCGGCGTGGCGGCCTCGGCCCTCAGCAACGCGCGACACACAAGGCCACCCCGGCGGCACTGGAGGACGACGAGGGGGGAGCGGCTTCGCACGGAGGCTCGACACGGGAGGAGGAGGATTGATCAAAGACGGCGGACTTTTCTCGTCCTCGGAACTTTTTCTTCTGCTGGCTTTTTCTGAAACTGAAACTGGACAGAGAGAGGAGGAGAAAGAAGCCATGCCTCTTTATGCGAGCGAGACGGAGGTTGGCGGACGCAGTCAAGCCGTTGACTCGGCGAGCCGGGGCCCGGGATCAGTGAGGTCGCCGGCGTCCCCGCGTGTGGCCGCGTCGAAGCCGCGCTGGATTGAGATCGAGCCGTGGAATCCTGGACGAGTTTAGTTGAAAATGACTTGACAAATGACCAGTAAATGAGAGCGGGTTTTATCGATGAGGTGAATAAAGGCTGTAATCGCAACGTCGAGTGGATAGATGGAAGCTGTTTTTTTTTAGAGTAAAATATCAGAGGTGCGTGAATTTGTTCAAATGTATCATCCAGATACACGAACTTTATTTTACATTTATACGTTCATGAACTTGTCTATTATCTTATTTAGGTACATGAATTTTATTATAGTTAGGTGCAACTTTTGGTTGTGCGTTGTACATCCATATTTATTTATTGCTCGAGTTGTTGTTGTCTTGACATGTACTCCCTCTGTTCGGATATAAATAACGTTTAGAATAAAAAATCTAGTTCAATTTAAACTATATTAGCTGTTCTAAACATCATTTAATTAAAAACAGAGGGAGTATATCTTACATGTCACTCTTCGTTCTCTCGTACTGTGGCCGAGCACCACTGTTGGGAGGAAATCACTGTTATTAATCCCTTTCTAAAATAACGTTACAGGCATCATCATGAGCTTTTTCACCTCTTCGCGGGATTTGTTACCCTCCATCAGGTCGAATTGCAAAGATTGCATGTGAAGCTTTCTCCAGTTAGCACAATTGACTATATATATGAATACTTAGACTAAGCTGGTGTCCAATTGTTAATACCGAGAACGGCGATTGTAATTGTTTACGTATGAGCCCTAATATACGACAAAAGCTGCTGTATGTAGGTATCCAGTCGATTTGTTATCGCTGTTTCGGGGGCCCTGGCCATTTTTTTTCCCGAAAGAGACCGGTGACAATTTGCCCGATTCGTGTTCCGAAAAAACAACAGTTTTGACTGAATTCTTGATTTGTAGTTCGAGGCGGCACACGCGAACGACGAGATCAATGCGGTGGATTCTGGCATACGGCGGCGTTTCTGGATCGTTCGTCGCTGAGGTTTCCAGGAAGGCGAGCGCAGAGATGCGCGCGGACGCCATATATTGGAACGTGCGTTCCGCCAAAGCCACACTATAGATTTATCTCACCTTTTCGTTCTGAGTTCACGCTAGTTTTTTTTCTCTTTTTTTCGAAAGGTCATGTTCACGTACGCTAGTTTAGAATACTAGCTAGCTTGACCGCTGGTAGCTGGTTACCAACTACCTCGTGCACCATGTGCATGTGGCTATTATAAATCATGCATGTTTCTATTTTTTGGAAGAATATTCCTTTGCCACTAGCTAGTTGGCGTGATGCGAGTAACATATACGATCATGCATGTGGATAACGGCATAAGATACAGCGTACACAGCTGGTAGTTACCACTTGCAATGGGAACAAGACATTTTAGACCAGTCAAGGCAGCGAGAGCAGCAGGGCAATCTGAGCTTAATTGAGCCTCGTCACGGAGCACAACTCTGCTGAGGTCGTCAGACTTTACGTATCTATGCTTCCTATATTCCTCAAGATAATTAATGTACGTAACAATAAATCTAGTTTTAAACTGAATTAAATATGTTGTCCTGACGATAATAATAATCTAAAACGAAGAGAGTACTTATTCGAATGAAGTAGACTTTTCTGGTGCATATATAATGGACTTTTTTCCAGAAGATTGTCACGAGAAGACGAGTTCAATCTTCACGACGTTCTTCTTCTTGTTCTTCTTGAGAAATGGCCCGGAGTCCCGATGACGTTCCTGATTCTGACGTGGTTTGTCGCACACCGTTGTGTTGCGTCGTCATGGCTGCTACGTCCTGCTTGTCAGTCGTGTCATCCGGGCACCTCTGCCAGTCTTCGTCACGTTTAGTTTTCCCTCTTTTTAATCTTTTTTTAGACGATCCCTTTTTTTTATTCGGATCACTCCACCTCCATTATATATAAAACAGAGATCCAAGATTAAAAACCATATCATCTAGCAGCTTTAATCCATGTTTTGCTGCCTAGCTAGATGAAAAAAAAAACACATCCCAGGGTTTACTACAGTATATGCAGATAGCGACGATCCCTCTTCCTAACCATCGTTATTTTACTCGAGGCCATGATTATTGAACGGGCTGGATATGAGAGCCCAACAAAGACCCGCGCTTTGCCGTAGCCCACGGCCACCGCATAGGAAAACTGATTTAGGCTGAATACTCCGAGCAACGATGATGGCCTCTTCCGATGACGCCTCACCCCGGTCGGCCTCTTGGACTTCTCTGCGACAGCCCGGCCCAAACAAGAGGTGCGGACACACCAATGATGCTGTCGGTGTCGGTCGGCAGAGTCTGTTCTCCGGAATGGCAGCCATCAGGCCGGCACTTGTTGCGGAACAGCAGGGAACCAATGGTTCAGATGAGATGAGTGCGTATCTGTTCCGTGTTCGCTTGCAAAAAAGCAGCATATCATGTTCACATTTTTTATCATATTGTCCTCTTTCTTTTGTTGGCTTTAAAAATTTTGATGGTGTTTTTTTTTCAGATTAGATGAGCAAAAAAGAAGAAGAAGACGATGATGATGAAAATGTTCAGGGAGGGTGGACAAATTCAGTTTGATCAGTAAACGCCACACCGATAGCATCAGATTGCAATCCAAGCTCTGGGCAAATCTACATCGCAGTTGCAGCACACGCACAGCGCACACCATACACTCTCTTGCCGCGTCGTTTCCTAGCTGCTAGAAAACTTTCTTCGATCACTCGACACCCCTCCTCTTTCATCCCCGCCGCCTCGCGCGCGCGGCGGCGGCCGGGACCGGGAGCGAGGTCACGGCGGCGCCGGCAGGCAGCCAAAACCCGAGCGCCGGCGCCGCGCTAACTAAAGGGAACCCAGCAAACGAGTAAATACACAGAAAGACAGACGGCCGAGCTACTAAGGCGACTCGGAGGACGAGTTGGTGGACACGGTGATGAGCGTGGACGCCGACGACGACGACGTCCGCGGCGTCGCCGAGGGCTTCACGAGCACCACAGGCGTCTTGCCCTCCAGCCTCCGGTGGTGCTCCTGGACCAGCTGCTCGGCCACGCCGTCCAGGCGCTCGCCGTTGGTCTGCGGCATCAGCTTCTTGCCACGGAACAGCACGGACTCCACGCCCCGCTCCGTCAGCGCCGCCTCCGCCGTCTCGCCGGGAGCAATGCCGTTTCCCTGGATGCGGATGTAGTTCGTCGCCCTGCTCTCGCCGAACGCCATTGATACGGCCTGGTCCACCTGAAAAAGCGTCCGGTTAGTCCTCGCCAAGTAGGGAGAGAGAGAGGGTACGAATAATTGTGTTAGTGTGCGAAGAAAGAAGAGCCTAGCTTGGCTTACCATGTCGGCTTGGCAAGCGCCGGCGATACGCAGGAGGCTGGAGGACGAAGGCCGGAGTACCGAGGCGCCGGCGCTCCCGCCGAGCGACAGCACGACGAGGTCGCCCGCGCCTGCGGCGAAGGGGAACTCGCGCTTGTTGTGGAGCACGTGCGTGACGGCCACGGCAGTCGGGTTGGCCACGGCGGCCGACGCGCCGCCCCCGCGCAGCCTGGTCCGGCCGTCGAGGGACGCCACCTCCGCGGGCCCCACCCCGCACGCCGCCGCGCAGACCTGCCACACCGGGAAGTCGAACGCCTCGGCCTCCACGGCGTCGGCGCGGGAGAACACGAACGGCGCCGCCGTCGCCATGTCGTAGCAGGGTATCAGCAGCGGCTTGGCGGCGTCCCGCAGCGTCAGGTCCCCGAACACCTTCCTGAACACCGCCTGCGGCCGCCGGAACAGGCCCCCGCGCCCGCCGCTGCCGGACAGCACCTTCCTGTTCTTCACGACGACGTCGCGCGCCGCCTCGGCCGGCATCCGGCGCGCGAACAGGGCCGCCGCGAGGAACCCGCCGGCGCCGGAGCCCCCTGCCAGGTCGAAGAAGTCAGCGACGCGCGCGTCAGGATTTCCGGAAAGTTCCTGCAGCCTGCGCTCGAGTCGGACCAGCGCGGCCGCGGCGAGCGCGCCGCCGTCCGCGCCGCCATCAATTGTGAGCACGCGGACGCGGCCCGCGGAGGAGGCCGCGAGCTCCGGCGGCGCGCCGAACAGGAACTTGGACTCGAGGATGGAGAATATCTCCTGGCTGAGGCGGTCGGAGCCGCCGAACACCGCCGTGGCGGCGGGGGACGGCAGCAGCGTCTGATCCTGCAGCGAGAGCGTCGCGGTCGTCATCTCTGAACAAGTGCTCGACGTGGGACCGATGGATGGAGGTGTCTGCCTCTCTTGATCTCTGGATCGGGCTGCGAGGGCGAATGCTCTGTTCGTGGGGGAATGCGATTGAAGAGATGGGCAAGGTGAGAGGCTGAGGAGTGTGAGGCCTCGGGCGTCGGCTTCCCGGGAGAATTTATACCGGAGCCCCGGACTCTAGCTTCCCGCCACGCCGCGCCGTAGGACGCACGCGCTCGTGCAAGTTTTTCCCGGTGCGCCGCGTGCCCTGTTTCTGTCCTCTGCCTTGACCACTCAATGCTTCGGTAATTCGGCTGGCGCTCTATTTTAGAGAACTTTTATAGTTAGAATAAAACGAATAATATTCTCTCAAACTTAGAGATGATTTTGGAATTAAAGTATTAATTTACTAATTCACATTTTATTCCACCGAGGACAATTATTAGGTTGATTACTCCATTAGTCACAACCTAGTCTTATTATTTACTAAATTAGTGATATAATAGATTAATCAGAATAATAATATGACTTTATAGAAAAGTAATTAGCAATCTACGATTTTATAAACCTCATTTATTTTAGAACGGAGGGAGTTCCACTTTTATTGTTTTCCGATATTGTCCTTGGCTTAATAAAATACTAGAAAGTATTGGTTAGTAGTATAAGATAACAGATCTACACCATATGAATTAAAAATGGTACTATGAATGAACAAGAGTCAATACGCCCGGTGTTCATAGCTTCTACTCTGCACGGGCTGTAGTGAAAAATCAGGTGGTCCTTATTAGCAGGCGTGGTTGTTAGCCCGAATAATCCAGGGTAACGGGACCGTTTCCATATTCCGTGCATCTTTTTGTTATGCGCGAAAGAAATTACCTGGGGGGAAACTTTAAGGACACGAGAAAGTTGGAAGGGCCTTTCCGTGACCCTCCTCCCCGATCGGCTATACTATACACACACTCTCAGTGTCCCACGCATCATACAAAAAAAGCCGCATCATGCACGGCCAAAAACATATCCTGAGAGTACAGCACAGTAGCACCACTTGTAACCTGCACAAATCAGTGTCGTCCTTGCTGATGATTAAAGAAAACAACGCACGTCGTCTCTTGTCGATCGAAGATCATGATTCGAGCCTTGCTTCGTCTTTCGCGACCCCAAAGCAAAACAAAACAAAGAAACAAACCTCCCAATGATTCCGGCCTAGCTCTGTAGTACGTTACGTAGCTATAGCTTCGTTTAGCTCACTCAAGCAGCCTCATCAGCTACGTACCTGCCGCCACTCCTCCTCCGGCCGGCCCCAAAGCTTTATTTTGCTGATTTCTTCCCGTCTCGTCTTGGTGAGCTTTACTCAACCACGCAAGCTTATAACCACCAACCACAACGAACTGCCGCTAGCTAGCTGCTACGATTGAGCCACGGCTTTTCCATGATCCCCAAACAAAGATTAAGCCGTAGATAGACGAAACCGCGCTGCAATCTCGCAAACGCGCGCGGGCGAGCTCATCATCGCCGGCCGGGCCGTGCGGTAGTGACCCGTGTGTTGCTGTGCAAGCGACGTCCGTCCGTCCGTCCAACAATCTCCGGCGAGATTTAGCTAGCGCGCTGCCAATCATTTCGCGGCGGAGCCCCACCTGGGAAGGAGGCGGGTGGCTGGATTAGGGTTGGGTGGCGACCGGGGCAGCGGACAACGCGCTGCTGGCCCAACACACCAATTGATCGCCATTAGTTTTTGTTTCCTTTCCTGTTCCTTCCTCCACAGTGCTCGGTTGTTCAGAACCGTGGATGATTTTCTTCACGAGATATCATATTTATAAAAGGAAACCGTTTAATCATTGTTGCTGCAACTCGATTGTTGCTTGTGCTCTGCATGCGTGTCGTCGGTCGTCTTTACTTTAACTTTTCTTTTCTTTTTCTTTTTTTTGCTACGAGGTTTATATAAGACGATCGAGAGAGGGCTTAACTAAAGCAGAGAGGCATGACCCGAACCCAAAGGTGTCTTCTTGATAGGCACAAGGCAAGCTCCGAGTTTTAAACACAAGGGACACGAACTTTTGATGCCAATTAATCCCGTTGTTTATTCCTGCTGCCTTTCTATCATCAATCCCTTCTTTTGGGCTTACTGGAGAGGACAGGGCCTTGCATATATCCTAATAACGCATACCTAGCTCTTGTCCCCCACCTAAAGAACTCCACTAGATTATCGGCATGATATTCTGAATTCTGAATATAGTTCACTATGCTGGGAAGCTACAATCTATCATCTTTCTTTTTTTCAATGACTGTTTCAAAAATTCCTTTTACCTTCTCTTACACATGAACACGCAGCAACATGCAGGAAAGTTCAGAAGTACTGTTTACACATCTGAACACAAGTACTCCCTCAGCTGGCCGTACTGTTTTATAGACGAAAATATAGTGGTACATAACAATCGAACAGTGTATGTAATGTCAGGGGGAGGGGAGGGGGCCTCCAACAACTGTCAGATATCTGATTGCAATAGTGCCGATCTGAATATGTATGCTGGGGCATCTCCCCTCAGAAAAAATATATATATGTGTGTGTGTGTTTTGGCGCATCCGTGTGCGCGGAGACGACAACGACGTGTGGCGTCTGTTGAGCCATCACAAGTACCACTACTCCACTTGGATTTCTTTAATTCAGAAACGAAAGGGAAAAACAAATATAGGCCGCAGCTACCTGATCACGTAAAACGATTCTTGTCGCGCGATTTGCATGTCTCGCTCCTCCGCATCTGACTTCCTGTCGTCTGCTCTCTTCCGTGAAGCATCACCAGCAAACCCGGCCTGCGCGCCCGCGGAAGGAGAACTCCTTAACCGTATTTGTATTTGATTTTTCATTCATGATGGATGCATGCTCTCTGAATGTCTTTTTCAACTGTAAAAATGGTTTTCGGAAAATAAAGAAAAATCGCACACATTTCCGTTTTTGTCCTGAATGAAAGAGATGTCTGCACATGACTTGATCATTAGGAAAATGACGTTTTGCTGCGCTGCTTCAACATTCTGCTGACGTGAACTACTACTGATGCTGTGCTGCTGATTTAAACAAAAATAACCAAATGTGGTAGGTGATTTCTATGGTGGTATCCTTGTACAATAAGATACTTTAACATATTTAATCTCCATGTTATATTGTCATGCCATGCATCCACAGAACTGCTAGGAAAAGGACTCTGCCTGACGGTCGGAGCTAGAGGCTCTGCATGGTGATGCGGAGTACTAATGTTTTAGGGTAATAAGCTAGGACCACGTTAAACACTTCTCGAAACTACGACGCGCGCGCCCTGCTGCAAGCAAGCAAGCAAGCAAGGCAAGGGCTGCGTCCCACGTACGGATCACATGCACGACGTGCACCATGCACGCCGTGTAGAAGGTGTAAATCGATCGAACGAATCTGTCAGGTCTCGAAATCAATTGCTCGCGTACAAGCAGCCGCTGCCGTCCAAAACGAAATGAAACCTCTCCTGACATTTGTGCAGAGAGACCGCAGGAAAGGTTTAACTTTATGGCGATCAGCGCCCAGAAACACACCAGGGGAGACACTGCCTTGTCTCTCTTAACTACAGCATGCCAGTAGAGATTATTATCTCACTATGATCTCGTAGTTCTTTTTTTTACTGCCAGTCGTTCTCTGCCAGACGAATCTGCTTCGCTAATTAAGGCTGGCTGACGGAGACCGATCGAGAGAGAGAGAGAGATTGATGATGCGCGTTCTTTCCTCTGTCACGGCGGTCCATGTGTGGTTAAGCCGCCGCGGGCGGTAACGGTAAATCACTGCGAAGGTGAGTGTGATCTGGTGGCGCGCATCGAGACATGTGTACGGGTCTGTTGTACTGGACCCATTTCACTCTGCTGTCTGCTGCTACTTGCGTCGGCGTCGCATCGCATCGCATCGCATGGATCCACGTACCTGGACCCGGACCATGCTCCGACAATCAAAATAAGTCGCGGATCTCGGCCATCCGCCGGCCCGGCTCCGAACGAAGCATCCAAAGTAGTATGCTCGGTACTGCGGCGGCATGCACGGAGTAAAACCGTAAAGTTGGCTAGCTAGCTAGCTAGCTAGGTTGATATATAACGATGAATGGATCAGAGAGCATCTTCTTCGTGCATGCATGATCTGGTCTTTACTACACTACTAGGACAGCGCGGCCAGCGAATTAACAACGCAGGTCCCCTGCCGGCGCAGTGAGCCGTCGTCACTGCATGCCGGTCTGGCGGTCTCAGGAACATTGAACAGCGAAAAGATTGATCTGTGGCGGGGGAAGGTTGATTTTTTGTTATTCACTGTGTGCGGGCAGTGGCAGCGCAGTGCGAGGTCGATCGGTCGGTCAGTCGGTCAGGGGTCGCCATGCCGTTGCGACGTCCTTTCTCGTCGTGGCGGCATCTGCAGGGGGGCTGGCGACGCGCCTCGATCGCTTTCGCACCATGCATCGCATGTACGGTGGTGGTGGCGCGCAGCAGGCCCCGTGTCGGCGCGCCGGCGAAGTCGCCGTCCACCAATGAAAAGCCAGCCAGCTAGCTACTTAGCCAGCTGGGGAAAAAAAGATCCGCCTCGATCATGCACCGACGAAGCCATGCGTGCGGCATGCATATATGTACTTGTGGCTTCTGTTCCCGTACGTGTGCATGCACTTCTCATGTCGTCATGACGAGAATGAGATGGGACGACGACGATGGAGCGCGATGACGAGGCCCAGGCCAGCTAGCTAGCTGCCCGCGGTTACCGTCATGTTCTTCGATCGGCTTTCACCTCAGCTCGCCTACTGGCGCCTGGCGGTTGCTTGTGGCGGCTCTAGCTCGGACGGAACGAACAACGACGGTATCCATCTCGCGTCGCGTGAGGCGTCCACATACGACGTACCTGTGTAGCTTTGTGAGCAGTTAGTTGGCGTGTGTTATGATAGATGACCTGCTGCTCCGTTCCGTCGTGCATCCTCGACGTATACCTGCAGTATACCGGCCGGCCGGTGGGTCGTCGTCGAGTCTACTAGTAGGTCCCCAGGAGGCGGCGGAGATCCCCGAGTTAATGCCGCCCTGGCCGGGGCCCCGGCCGAGATTTCCGGCGACGCGCGCGTGCACCTCCCGATCAGTCCCGACCGTGAGATCCATCCAACGAGAGAGATCGACGCGGAGCGGTGTGTACGTACGTAACGCGCACCGCATGCGCGCAACGAACGCCCCTGTACTGTACCTCCACGTTATCCACGACGCCCGGCTGGCGACTCGGACGGCCCAACCGTCTCGTCGATAGCGACGACGGCGACGTACGATGCGTCCGTGCATGCGCGTGCGCCTGGTCCTGTGCTCCCGTCTTCAATCCAGGTCCTATCAGCTGATCGGGACGATGTGTTCACCGGCCGGTCTTCGTGTGGCGGTGCTCCACGTACGCTAGTGCGATCACACAACCACCGCATCTATGTGTGTGTCGGTCCATTCCGAGAACTCGAGGATACGATCGAGTATTCGTCAATCGTACGAACGGATCAATATAGATGCAAGTGCTAGCTAGCTAGCTGATGGTTCTCTACCACTACCAGCCTCCTCTCCCTCGAGTTAATTAGTACAACTTTGCACATGCATGTGATACGACCCAGTCCTCTCCCCTTACCCGAGGACATACGACTGATGAGGTACGTAGTCGTCTGGTATTGTCTCGTCAGTTTCGCTAATTAATAGTCAACTCTCGGTTGCCAATAAGATCGTCGCGAGTTCATTCACCCGGCCCCTAGCTGGCGTTGGCTGCGAATATGATCGAATCGTCGTCGGAAACTCCTGGGAAGACGGACCGACGGACGGACGGTGCCTGCCAGAGTGCCAAGCCTGCACGAACGAAATGCAGATATTAATCTCGCCGGGGCCGTGTCGTTAGGTGCGGCGATCAATCGAATCGAGAGACGATCAATGATTAGCGGGCGGTGGTTGCACGCACGCGATCGTTAAACTGAATGACGACGCGACGCAACGCGACTGTTTCGTACAGTAGTACTCTCCCGTGGCCCTGGCTTAGCTAGGGACCGAACGGACGGACGAATGGACGGACGGACGGACGGATGGGGCCTACACTACACGTTTCATGGCCGTCGTCGTCCCAAGTCGCTGTACGGCCGTGAATATATAATCGGGATGCTAGTAGTAGTACTTTAGTACTCGCTGGCCCTAAAAGTAAAGTCGTCCGTCCGTTCAGATCATCCATCTCGCCCGCAACCTGACGAGTGACCGATCGAGGTGTGGATTCCTCTGCCTTTACGCGGGCGACCTGTCGGCCCCTGAGCCCAAAGACGCGCGCACGCACGCACGAGGAGAAGAGAGAAGCACGCATGTCGCAATTAGATTTGGTCGATCGATCGATCGGTTACCGTACCTTCCCGTCCCCGGCGGCATTGAAGCCCATGGCCCTCCGTTGGTCAGTCACGGTGGTGGGCACCGTACGGGTGGCGGTGCCGGCCGTCGGCGCGATCCACAAACCGGATCCGGTGGCGCTGCTGTTGGTTGTACGGGTTCATGCCAAAGTTGATGGATCCGCGTCGTCGTACGGGCTGGAGGGATCTGGTGCAGGGAAAACGGTCCCGGCGTACGGGTGCAGAGTAGTAGGTCCCCTGCATGAGCATGCTGCCGAGGGGCCGGGAGGGGAATCAATGTCCGTCCGTCCGTCCGTCCGTCCGTCCGCTCAGCGTGTACCTTGGCAGCACCCTGCGCCGTCGTTTTACTCGCACAAGTGGCGCCATTTTACTCTACACCCGCAGCCACGCCACGCGTGCATATCTGGTGGTGGTGCGGAGGCCGCCTACGCGAGGATCCGTCCCTGAGACCAAAAGCTATAGCATGGTCAGAGCTCTGGGCGCGGCAACAGTCGATCACCGCCCGCCCGCCCGCATGTCTGGTCGACAACCGTACGTCGTCGTCTACAGCGCCTGGCTCTGTTGCGGATCTCGCTTTCCGTCCCGAAACAGAGATAGATCCCCTCTTCTCTTTATCATAAAAAGAAAGAAGGAAAGAAACATACATCTCCTCTTCTCTTCTCTTCTCTTCTCTTCTCTTTACCACACACACACACAAAAAAGAGGAATATGATACGTGGTTCACGTCGCAGCCACACACGCCAAGAAGACGCTTCTCGATATCCCCCCCGACCCCGGTCGTGTTGAAGTTGAACGCAGCAGAGGCAGAGCAGCTAACAGTAAACGCTGAACTGGAAGCCCATGGCCAATGGGTGGAAGAGATGGTAACCCAGCCCATGGTCCGTGGCCCACACAGTATTGGGCTAGCGGTTTGGAAGCCCTGCAGGTCTGGGGCTGGGAGTTTGCGGACGCTGCTGCCCTTGCCTTTGTTGCCCTCGGATGAAACTAGCTCGAGCTGATCCACGTGAGAGCGGATTAGACCGACGACGCTTTCATTTCTTCATCGGAATCGGACGCCACCATCGGCAGCAGAGCACACACACCTTCGGCGTGGCATCTCGCGCGCGCGTACCCAGCTTAGACCACCCGCACGCTACGCTACACTACTTGGGAGCAATTAAAATATCGTCGTCTTGCTTGCTGATGATCACGGGCATCCAGATTAATTAGTTAAGTAATTCATTAAGCGGCAAGTGCACGATGCTTTTGCCACGGGAAAGCCGTGACCGGCATGCAACCGTCGATCCGACACTTTGACTTGATAAGTTGGTCGTGCACGCAAGGTCAGTACTGTTAACTCCACATGGTTTCGGCGTGTTGCTTAGAGCAGAGACGAGATGAGCTTGTAGTTTTTTTTTTCAGCGATAATGATCGATCAGATCAAGGGCGGCGTCCATATATAGAGTGTACAAAAAGTAGTAAGTACTATAGTTCAGTGGCTTAATTCAGCGTCGAAGAAGATGAACGAAAGCTTATCCGATGGTAGAGCCGTGCGTGACGCGGTAGTGAGCCGCCGCGCCTCACGCATGGCGCTCCGGCCGTGTCACCAGTTCACGTACCGCCGTGAAATAAAATGGCAGCCCCAGCAGCGACGTGCGCGCGCGGCCATGCATAGAGTCGCTCTCTCAAGCTTTCATTCGCCCAGAACGGCGAAGAACGCCGTCGTCGCCAGCATCCGCCTACGTGTATCCGTACTCCGGGGTAACCCCCATCCAGTGAGTAATATATAGCGCACTTCCTTAATTTCCAGTCCCCTCCATGCATGCCTTACGACCGGTATGGAGTCCTTCAATTCTCACGTTGCGCGCGGTTTGAGTCCGCCGCGACCCGTATCATATATGATGAGCAGGTATGGAAGTTACTTTGAAACTGGAGTAATATTTTCAGCGGATGCTTCAGATGGCAAGTAGAATTCCTAGTAGCACAGACGATGTAGATGTGATCCCTCACGCCTCCACGCGTGAAAGCGTCACCTCCTCTTTGTGCCGCGGTCCAGTCCAGATCACATCGCGCACGAGATAGCGCGACAGAGAACCCGGCCCGCCGCTATTTCTGAACCTGTCTCCTGACTTCGTTTTTCAGTTTGTTGCCCAAGCCGAGCCTTTCAGTCGTCATCGCTAAATACGCTCTCCTCTTCAAAACAAGCTATGTATTTGATTTATTACTGTTTTCGTTGATATCTTGTTTCTCCTTTTTATCTAAGGGAAAATAAAAAAACGAAGAGTATATGATAATCGAAGAGAGAATGAATAAGGACTATATAGAGGTGATTTGAAGAAAAAAAAACATATTTAGAAGTGACAAATGGATGACTGCCGTATTGAGGAGCGAGGCCCGGCCCTTTCCACCTCCGCCCCCGGCCGGCACGCACGGTCCAGCGGCGGAGACAGCCACGCGACTGCAGGCGTAAAGGCGTTTCTTTTCTTCTTTCCTTCACCCTCACCCAATCACCCGTGGCCGTGGAACAGGGCTCCCTTATCGCCTCCCGCGAGGAAGGTGCCGGCGTCGTTTTCGGCGAACGGGTTTTCACGACTTTGGGGTCTACCTTTCTCCCACCTCGCTCATGGTCATGGACATGGAGTGGACTAGCTTGATCACCACGACGTCACGACCAGCTCGCTTTACTGACTACTACTACTACAGTGGTATCAAGGACGGGAGCGCCCTGCTTGACTTCCACTACCGCTCATGAGATTGCCGATGCCTCTGCCAGTTAACGAGTGAGGAGCCTATGCTTCGCCTTTCACGAGTACCAGACACTAGTTTACTTACTACTACTAGCTCCGTTTTGACCATACGTGTGAGTGTGACGGAGTTTTTCGAGCAAGAGACGAGCGCGCCACCAATCCTTTCTACACAGCGCACTGGCAGTGGCAAAAGCGGCTCTCCACCTCCCGGCTCCACAGCAACAGTCCGTCCGTCGCCACTTGCTGTCTCTCCCTCTCCCTCTCTCTCCTCAATCCTGCCGACCGGCGCTCCCCCTCGACCTCATCGGATCCTTGTCATGGACAACGCCGAGGGGCCGCCCCCGGAGACCGGCGACCACGCGGCGGTGAGGTTCCCCCGCCGTTCTTTGCGCCCCGCCCGCCCTCCCTCCTCCCCTGACCCCTCTCTCCCGTTTTTCATGTAGTTTCTGTTGATGCTCTGCTGATTTCGTGTTTCCCGTCCGGGAATTCCGGGACGCCGGTTACTTTCTTGCTCATATTCCGTGTCTGAAACCAAACTGGGCCGTAATTTTGACACTCCTACTAAAAAAACGCGAGCTTCGTGGCCGAATTGTGGCCGGGTTTGGGCGAATCTTTCTGCCTGTCCTACGCGCTTCTCTTTCAATCTTTTTGGAAAACAAGATTAGGGCCGGAAGATGGAATATTTCCCGCTTTTGCTCCGTCAGGCAACTTGCTGGAGCTGTGATAAATTGCTCTTATGTACTGTCACATGAGCTAAAACTGGGCTAGCTTCTAGTTTTAGGTATGCTCACCTTTCTGATGAAACCTGTGTATAGAATTGTCACCAAGTAATTATGTGATATATCTTCACATGCATGACCGAAATTGCGTGCGTGGTTTCCTGAATACGTTGTCCGGAGAACGGGACAACAAAGTCAGTGTGTACCTTATGGTTTCTCTAGATTACACCTGTAACCTACCTAACAATTGGAATGGCATGATCACTCAGAGTGGTTGAGCAGCAGTGAGAAAATATATAGTATTAAGAAGGCCGGTTTAGATCATGTCATGCTTGCTTAGGTTCTGAGATTACTTGGGTGTATGTTCCTTTTTCAGCATTTATTAAATTTGGAGTCCATGAAAGTTTGAAGGGGCACATGCAGCTTCGTGATAAGGAACGAAACAATTTGATATTATCCCTCTTATTCATAGTGGAGATGAGTCCCATGATTTTGGCGATGTGTAACTGCTCATGAATCATTCATTATGTGTTCCTTCCTTCGTGGAAAGAACGGTATCAGTGTCTTCCTCTGCTTTTCAGTTCATTCCTTTTGACAAAAGTTTGATCCGAATTATTTAGTGCGGATGCTGACTGTACTGTTCCTTGAATGCGCAGGCACCGGACCAGGATGGCAATGCCCAAACTGCACCTGGGCATAATCCGCGAAGGCCTAACCTTTCTTTGCAAATACCACCTAGGATATTGGATAACCGTACGCCTACTTCAACGAGAATTAATATACCAGCCAGCCCCGGTTCGACGAGAGCTGGTTTGCCACCAAGACCTAATTCAACTAGAACAAAGTCATCTATCAAGAACATTGTTCCTCAGCACAGTTTCAGGGCAAGGAGTTCAGCCCTGGAAGGAGATCGAGTGATCCTTCTAAATCCTGGGACACCATCCGAAGGGCAGCAGGATAACCCAAATGCAGCAAGATCATTTTCTTTTAGAAAGGTCATCAACTCTTTATCGGCAAAGCGCACCCATTCTCTTCCAGTCACGCCTTCTGGAACTACCGACAAGGTTTCATCTCCCGGAGATCAGATAAATAACCTGCCAACTACATCTGTAACTACTGTAACTGTAAGTATCATTTTTTTTGCAAAGCTGTGTTCATATAAATGCTACATAGGCTTAGTTTACTAGCATTTTTAACAATTGTTTACACTATTTGCAGAATCAAGAAGTCCAAGCAAAAATAAGGCGTTCTCTGTCAGTACCTGGAAACCGCAAAAACAGGAGTTTGAGGAGGGCAGATTCATTAGGCATCATTCGCGTAATTCCGGCAACCCCACGTCCTGTTCCGGATGACACAATCACATCAGGCGACGGCATTCAAGAGACGGTCGATGGTATGGTATATACTTGTTTTGAACCATTATTACTCTGACATTTTCATAGTACAAACCTTGCTTCATAAAACACCCTGTGCTGATTGGAGTGTAATTTTGAGGTCTGACAGTTCCTGAAGATGAAGGAGAAGATATTCCTGAAGAAGAGGCAGTCTGCAGAATTTGTTTTGTAGAACTTAATGAAGGAGGGGAAACACTTAAATTGGAGTGCAGCTGCAAAGGAGAACTTGCCCTTGCACACCAAGAATGTGCTGTCAAATGGTTTAGCATCAAAGGAAACAAGATATGTGATATCTGCAAACAAGAGGTTACAAACCTACCTGTGACTTTACTGAGAATACCAACCCAAACTGTGAACAGACGAATAGCAAATGCTGCTCAGCAGAGAGCTGCTCAACAATACAGGTAAAGGACATGAGATAAATAGATTGTAGATCAGTTCTTTCATGGCACAGTATTGGGCCTATGACGTCTTTACAACTTCTGTTGCTATTATGAATGGAGACTGTACTGTACTGTTTTTGTTTGTTCCGTGATAATTTGCATAAAAGGGCAGACCTGGCACAGTGACAGTGTGATAATTTCCTGAGGTCTTGGGTTTGAACCAACCTCTCTGCAAAAGCAGGGGTAAAGCTATATAGAAATAACCCTTCCCCAGACCCCACAATGTGTGGGAGCCTTCGGCACTGGGTACACCCCTGTGATAATTTGCATGCTCAAATAATTTGACTTCAGTTTTAGCAGATTTTGGCAGGACATTCCAATTTTAGTGATGGTTAGCATGCTTGCGTACTTCTGTTTCTTGGAGCAACTTCTGGTTTGTGACTCTTCTTTCTTTATTTATCAGTGCATTTTACTGGACATCCACGCTTTTCTTCTGTTTCAGTTTTAGTAATGTAGAATTTCATTGGAACAGGTTACCGATTTGCAGTCACGCGCCCTAGCAATTTCTTTGCCTTTCTCATGCGTGTTGGGCCTCATTTCTTCTATGATAGCATCAACTATGGGTAATCTTTTCCATTTATTCTATTTTCAGAAGGTTTTATAGCATCATAAACCACAGTAAAAGTCATTTTATTGTTTAATAAATAGTTGGAGAGATAAAGTCGGTAATCCGTCGTTGCCCTCTCTAATCTGTAATTCTAGTGCAACAAAAGCAGTGGAAGTTTACTTGATGTTGGTACTTGAGCAACAAAACTTAGGGTTGATTGTTTGATATACGGTGAGATTTCTTCTTGCCACCACTAAAATCAATTTTGTTTGCTCCTGCAGTGTCAAAGAGCTATCTATGGGCTTATGCCTCATTCCAGTTTGCTATTGTGATCTTGTTTGCTCACATATTCTACAACGTGGTATGTAACTCTTCCCATTGATAGATTTGATGTGAATCTCGTGTGTGCCACACTGATTATATGGTATATGATCACGTACAGTTGAGAGTGAATCCAGTCCTTGCAGTCCTGCTGTCCTCATTCACTGGGTTTGGAATCGCCATCAGTACAAACTCATTGCTAGTGGAGTACCTGAGGTGGAGAACCAGGAGGGATCTTCGTGTGGCTCAGCGGGTTTCCAATGATGGGCAGCGTCCAGAATCTGAAAATAACCGTGCAAATGAAAACAATGGTGATAGGCAGCAGGGGCACAATCAAGGATCTGGTAACGATGCCGTGTGAGGAATAAGGTATGTTAACAACAAATTTAAGCACACTTTTCTCTTTTCCTCAAACAGTGAAAGCTTCCACTGATCTTATTTTTGCTAATCTCTTATCTGTTGTGTCTGCAGATTAAGAAATGTAAAAAGTGTTTCCTAAAAAATAAGGAAAAAGGTTTCTTCCAAAGAAGAAAAAAAATTAAGGAGTGTAAACAACTGGCTTTGATATCTGCCCGAGACCTCACAGTCTCGTCAGACTTTAGTTCTGCCGTTGCATGAGTAGAAACATGGAAACAGTTCACATATGGCGGCATAGGATGCCCACGGATATATATCAGTGACTTCTCATTGTTCCTGTTATTAGTCTCTAGTTTGACATGAAAATCGTGCTTTTTTGTGTGTATATGATACGGTGAAATCATGTCTGTACTAATGAGTGCAGCGTATACTCCCCCGTTTCGAATTATTTGTTGCTGGCTAGTTCAACGTCAAATAATTTGAAATGGAAGGAGTAGTTGTGAATGTACCTTCTTACCAGCCACATATAGAAAATGAAGTATAGTTATGAAGCATTTAGATTGTTTTGTGGTTAGTCCATTTGTAACAGAGAAGCACACAACTGTGTGCATGCGATGGGAGAGATTGAATGGATACTGTGATCACGTGTTTTAGAAAAGGCCAGAAAGTACTTCTGTAGTTTAGCCTGCGCTCCTCTTAGGGCTGGCCGCTTGTGAAACAAATCTGTTCTGTCGTAAAATGAAAAGACATCAGTTGCCAGAGTTCTTCAAAAAGAAAATTACATAGTGGAAATTAAGTTCGTGCTTAATTCAGTTCAGGACGAGTCGATGTGTCTGAAAAGTGAACTGCTTGCTACCATTCATTCACATCATGATCTTCTACTGACAAATTAGTGTTCTAAAGGCTTCCCATAGGAAAAAAACTACTTGGGCTATCAGGTTAAATTGGGTTCATCAGGTACATTGATTTTCTAGGTTAAAGATTTGGAGTTGGGCATTTGGCCTTGGGCACCTGCCCCCGCGGGCGTTGAAGCACTTGAAATGTAACCGAAACATACCTAAGAACCATTAGCCACAAGCTACCACTTTTTTATCATTTTCTCCCCTATGCTTCATCCGCAGCAGGTTCGTCAGGCCAAACTGCAAAGGCTTCAACCAGTGGCCGACACTGAGCAGCATGTTTGTACTGAATAACTGACGGGACGACGGAGACAGAGAGTGGCGACGGCACAGGAGGAGGACGAGGAGAACTGTCTTCTGCGTGAGTCCAAGCCATGAACTGCTCCTGACACCAACTTAAGTTATCGAGATTGGACGCCATGGACAAAAAAAACAATGAACACCCCCAGATCGCCCTTTGCTTCGCGTCATCTTCGATCAAAGCAAGAGAGCAAAAGGCGCCATGCCTTCGAGCCGCGGCTCCGGCCTCTCACCTCCGCTGGGGAATCACGAGGCAAGGCGAGGACGGGAGGTATAGGCCATGGCGTCATCGATCCGGCTGGCATGGTGTGGAACCGCTGCGCTTCGCAGGCTGGGGCTCGGGACGAGCACCCCCACACCCACCGCCGGGGGCTCGCACGCTAGCGATCGCACGGCATCTGGTCCTTTGCTTATCACCCCCTCGTACGAACCGACATATTACATATAGACCCCTAAAATGGATCGCAACTGTTCACTGTGATCCAATATTTTACACCAGACCCCCTAATCACGATCTTCTATTTTAGAAATAGCGCGACTGCTCCTCGTCCGGTTCCCCTCTCCCCTTCCCCGCCGATATCTTCGTGGAAGAGCTCGAGATCTAAACGCCCGGAGGAGGGAGGAGATGCACGGCCGGCCCCGGCGCCCGGCCAAGCCGGAGGACTCGGAAGTGGCGGCGGCGAAGGCAGCCAAGCTTCGGGAGCTCCAGACGCAGGTCCTGCACAACCACCAATCCCGCACGTAAGCCGCCTGCGCATCCCCCTGTCGTTCCTCGCCTAGCAGCGCTTCCGGGACTTCTCAGAGCTCCTAGGGTTTTCACATTTTTTTGGTTCCTATTAGCCCAATCATCTTTCGATTAACGTATCTAAGAGAAACAAGATGGGGATTCCTCGTGTCTTCGGGTGAAATTTCAGGATCGTTTCCTCATCAGCGTAGGAGCAAATTTAGCAAAAGGGCACGAGTTAGATCTTCACAGTCATTTTAAAGAACATAATTAACTTATTTTGATGGCCTTGCAGGTACACCAAGGATGCACTTGGGCTGACCTTCAAGCTGCTCGAAATAAACCCAGAAGCCTACACCGCCTGGAACTACCGGAAGCTTGCATTTCAGCACAACTTAAGTGAGCTTTCTGAACCGGAGGCCATCAAGTCTGCTGTTGATGATGAGCTCAGAGTAGTGAGTTTCTGTTACACTGATGCTCTTAATAAACTAAGTTTCAGAGCGAAAATAGCCACTAGAGTTAGATTATGTGTGATGATATAAAAGTTCTTGTGTTTTATATGCTTTATTCATTTCAAGTTCCCACATCTTGAATCAGTTGAATGATCCTCAAATGTGGAATTGTGAAGGTTGAAGTTGCGTTAAGGCAGAACCCAAAGTCCTATGGGGCTTGGTATCACAGGAAGTGGCTGCTAAACCAGAAGCTAGCTCCAGTGGATTTCAAGCGTGAGTTTGGCCTCTTGGACAAACTATTGAAGGCCGATGCAAGGAATTTCCATGGATGGAACTACCGCAGGTATGATTCTGTTGTCAGAAATGTAGACTGATATAGACTGCTTGTATTGATCCCCCCTTTTACAGGTTCCTTGCAAGATTCATGGGGGTGCTAGATGAGGAAGAGCTTAAGTATACGATGGATAAGATTAGTGACAATTTCAGTAATTACTCAGCATGGCATAATCGTAGGTATGCAATTTATTAATGGATGTCCTTTCTGATTGCTTTCTCTGACTCACCACTTGTCCATGTAGTATTGTTAGAAATTTGCTGTAAAACTGTTTTTTTTGCTGACTCTGATTGGACTACAAAATAAATGTAACTAGTTACATTCAATTGAGTGAAAATATGCTGCTCCACCCTAGATTTTGACTGCAGTGAAATATATACGAGTTACTGGACTAACGGAAATGTGATGGGTTTTAGTTTATTATGATTCTGATTGAATATTGATGATACCCTGCATCAGCAAGATACATTTGATTACTCTGCATGAGGCTTGGTCTTATTTGTTTCCATGTGTAGTATTAAGTTAAATGGTTGGTTTTGGTAGTTATGTCCTAGTCATATGCTTGACAATGTCTTTTCTATTCAATGTATTGCAGTATACTTCTGTCCAACCTGCTAATGCAGCAGAGCAAGGGTTTTGAATCTAAGCATAAGATTTTTTCAGAAGAATTTGAACTGGTAACTCAAGCTCTTTTTACGGATCCAAGTGACCAAAGCGGTTGGTTCTATCACCTCTGGCTCTTAGCTAAGACATCTACTCCAGAGAGCCCACAGCTGATTGCTTCATGGCCTTCTAATGGTGCAAAGCTGTGTTTGTCGTCGGTCGGCAAAAAAGCCGAGCAGAACTCACAGTCCTCTATTTGGTGTCACTCGCTGAAGGAAAGGACTGTACCCATTGTTCTCTATTTCAATGAGCCTGTCAAAGGATTAAATCCATCAAATGTGAAATTAGAATCTGATTTGGTTTTTGGTAAGGATATTCATTGGAAGCCCCTTTCGGTGACAGATTATGGGTATTCTAACTGCTGGGCTACACATCTTGAAATTACAAATGAACATAATAGTTCACAGCAATTTTCTATTGAAGTAAACATACCTTGCTCAGATAACATTGTGTCTAGAAGTTGTTCTCACAACAATTGTCCTGTCCACTTTACGTTTTCTATTGAATTGGTCAACCATGATGATACAGCCGAGGATATTAATTTGTTTCATGACCCAATCTCCTGGAACCATTCAGAACCATTCCAGTCTCTTGAAAACAATGCAATTCATTTTGATCATCTAAAGATCACTAGCACTTTGGTCCAAGAGGATTCAACATGGCAATATGAAAGATTATCTGATGAAATTGAGCTTTTCAGAGAACTACCTGATGAGAATAGGTTTGGCTCTAATTTACTTTTGAAGCTTCCGCCTCATGAATACTATAACCTCTATTCTCATAATGTACTCTCTTTGGCAGCAAGTTTGTGAAGTTGACATTAGCCCGGTTGTTGCTTGCTTGTGCTGCAATAAAGTCCCGTGGAAAGTCTCTAGTTGAAAGGAAGGGATACTGTGAAGAGGCACTGCGGCTCTTCAGTGAATTGATTCACCTGGATCCATCTCATAAACGTTACTATGAGGATGAAAGGAGCTTAGTCCTAATGGATCAGGTAGCATGATGAATGTTTGAAGAGACTTTACTAGAAAGTTAGGCATATTTAGGTATTAAATGACTTATTTGGTCGTTATGGCAAAAATGGGTCTGTAGCATTTGTGGAGCTGCCTACCTAAAGTACTCGTGGATGACTGTTTACTAAGGTTATAGCTTACTAGCATGCCATTTGCAAAAATATATTGCATTCTGTATTTGTTTAATTCCAATATTTTCAACTTCTACATGCTCGTTGAAATCATTTATAAAATACAAGTAATCTTGAAAGCTATCTTATCTAAATGAATCAGTCATGCTTCCACCCCTCAAGAATTCCTGAAACTGCAACTATGGTTACTTAAGATAGATATTAATAGTGTTAATGGAAAGGGTGAAGTACAATTAATGAAATGTTTTTTGAGGTTCACATAAGGTGTCGCTTTTTGTGTTATTGTGATACATTGGATCTGATTTGAGCATATAAGTTGTTGTTATCTAACTTGATCTCTTTGTGCAGTTAACTTGTGAGGAAGAGACTTTCAGAAAGCACTGTTCTGTTCAGGTTCAAGCAAATGCAGCTCCACTGAATCATGTGCAACTAAGCAGATTGTCTTTAACACGAATTGCATTTGCTGAACGTCTGTTGTGGGTTCAAGTGTTGGATCTAAGCCATAACAGTCTTAGATCAGTCGAAGGTTAGCATTTAAATTATCAGATCTAAGCTATAACTCTCATATCTACACTATTAAACATTCTGATATCTATCAATTAACAAAACCTGCAACTTAGGTTCTCAAATGGAATTACAGAACTGATCTTACATTATACTAATTCTAATACTTGAGATAATTGCTCAAGTCATTGGTTAGTGCTTGATGAATAAAATAGTCTTTGCAAAACAACGCCACAAGATGCTAACTTCCTGTTCTTTAAAGGTTTGGAGGCTTTGCAGCAGCTTTTGTGCTTGAACCTCAGCAACAACCAAATCAGTAGTTTGACAGCACTTGAGCCTCTCACAAAGATAATTTCTTTGAAAGTACTGGATTTATCTTTCAACAAGATTAAAGCTCACCCAATCGACACTACCCGGTATATCTGCTCATCTCCTTTCTCCCACAAAGTTGAAGCATGTGAAGCTTTTGAAGAGTGTCAGAAGAAAAATATCAACGTAGAGGAATACTGGGATGCCATACTGTTCTTCAAATCTGTGAATCTGGCACAGCTTAATGTTAAAGGAAACGCCATCGCAAGCAAGGATAACTTCAGGATTCTTGTCATGACGCTCATTCCTTCTCTGAAATGGATCGATGGCGAATGTGTCCATTTAACTGATGCCTGATAGGTTTCATCAGAGTCGTGCAAAACTTGGATAGTGTCAAATCTTATGTTGTACACTCATTTCTGCTGAGTTTTTTTGCTACCAGCCATTGGTTCGTGTGTACTACTATGTTTATTTAGTTGAATCTGAGACTCAAACATGACATTGTAGAGTTCTGATTTTTCAGGATTGTTATAAATACAAAGGAAAAGATATTACATTTATATAAATGCATAGCTTAATGATTCACTTGTGGTCATTTTGAGTTCTTACTATTGAGTAATCTAGATGCAGCTGGGAAATACAAATTATACATGGTGCTAATTGTATATTATCTAATATGCCAAAAAGAAAGACGATAGAACTTCTTTTGAACTGAGCCTCATTTTAATTGCTTACAAAGGTCGCGTGTATTATCAAGGACATGAGTTTGCTTTTGCCAGCAGGAGTTGGGAAGACTAAAAACCCGACTACATCAACCAAAATCTAAGTTTAAATACAACATTATTGATTGAAATACTGTCGACCAGTGAGCACAGTTCATACAGAATGTGAACCGCAGCAGTGCAGGACCGTTCTGTTCTATTCAACTGCATAAGGATATGGATATGACCTAACATCGTAGAAACATGCAAAGGCTCGTCCATAGGGCAAAATTGATTGCAAATTACATTACTCCAAGCCACGCAGCTTGGGAAAGACGGATAGAACAACGTCAGAAACACGATTCACTCGTCCAAGCACAAGAGAGACACCTTCTCTTCAACAGAGCAATCAACCTGGCAAGATGAACGGCAAGCAGCGGGGATCAGGATGAGCCCCAGGCACCGCTGCTCTGTGGGAGGCGACGAAGCGCGGGCGCTCCGGTACTCCACCGCGTCCTGGAGGATGATGTTCCCCTGCTTGTCGACGCAGTGGAACAGCCCGAGGAAGTAGCGGCCGTCCTTCACCCCGATCAGCATTCTCCGGAAGAGCAGCTTCCGGAGTTTTGCCACAGCCGGTGAGCTGCTGCTGCCGCCGCCGCCACCGGCGTCTGCGGGCGTGGTGGTGCTGTTGCCGTAAACGTCTTCAGAAACCGGGATAGCTTGAGACTGTTCTTCCATTACGCCACCCCTTGTCCTCTCTGTCTGCTAGATTGGAGATTAGCACCCCACACTCAATAGCTATGGGGAAAAATGTAAAACTATTTGTCTGAGGTAAAGGATGCGAATTTACCTCAACCAGACCAAGGATCAGAGGCGGTAGGCTAGCCGCGCGTGCCGCCGAGCTCTGGCCGCGGGAGATCCAGCCGCTGCTAGCTGCCTGGATCCGCCGCCGGCCGCGCGTGGGATCTGTGTTTGTATGGCGGCGGCAGGAGGAGGAAAGCCAGGCCAGGCGGCCCTGTTTCTTCAAAGAAGTCCGTTTATTAGTTTTTTTTTCCCGCGAATCTATAACCCGCTGTAAGAGCGCCGTTGATTCTCGAGATCAGACGGCTGAAAAAGCGCCACATAACGCACTCCATCTGATTCTGCTCGTCCTACTCTCTCTGTCTCTCTCGCGAAATTACCAAACCCTAACATCTCCCCATCCCATGAACGACGGCGACGGGGGGCTCAGCTTCGATTTTGAGGGCGGCCTCGACTCGGTCCCCGCGACAGGGGCCCATGCGCCGTCCTCGGTCGACCCCGGCGCGGTTGGCGGCGGCGGGGGAGGAGACGGGCAGGGGTACGGGCGCGGCCGCGGCCGTGGGAGTTACCGGCAGACGGTGTGCCGGCACTGGCTGCGGGGCCTGTGCATGAAGGGCGAGGCGTGCGGGTTCCTCCACCAGTTCGACAAGGCCCGCATGCCCGTGTGCCGATTCTTCCGCGACTTTGGCGAGTGCCGCGAGTCGGACTGCGCCTACAAGCACTCGTACGACGACGTCAAGGAGTGCCACATGTGAGATCAGACCCCTGATTAGCTTCCTCATATTAATTTTAGTATTCAATCGCTGCAATGGGTTGGTTCAATCGCTTTACACTGTTTGTTGAGTAGAATTCGTTTGATTCAGCCACTGCAATTGGTTCGTTGCGTGATGCTGCTACCTTGGGTGCTCATTTCTGTTTGGTGGTCAGAACATGGTGCAATGTAATCCCTGGTTTCGCTCCTAGTTTTTTTTCTCTGGAATCAAGTTTGTTTGGTTCCTTTGAATGGAATCAAGCGATATTCATAATTTTTGTACATGATAGTTTGTTGCAGTGAAAATGGCTGTGTAACTTGTAGAAGCCTGATACAAATAAATTTATCAACACTATGAATCACTTTTATGTAACTTGCAATTATAGCTAGTTAAGAGTGGTGCTTACTGTTACTGGCTTTCTTGGTATCTGACATCCATGCGTTATCCTGTGCCTCCTTGCAGGTACAAGATGGGATTTTGCCCCAACGGTCCTACTTGCCGGTACAAGCATGTCAAAATGCCTGGGCCACCGCCTCCTGTTGAGGAAGTTCTCCAGAAGATTTTACAGATGCGCTCTTTCAACAAATTTGGTCAACATAGAAACAACTACAATCAGCAGACGGAGAGACCTCATCCTCCACAGGGTTCAGGGTTGCCCAACCAAACTTCAACAGACAATGCTACTACTCCGGCTCAACCAGCTAGTGTGCAGCAAGCACAAACGATGAATCAACAGACACCACAACAGCAAAAGAAGCCTAATGCAACTGACCAGCCCCAAGGTGTTTCGAATGGCTTGTCTAATCAGGCCACCAGAATTGCTACACCCCTTCCCCAAGGGCCATCTAGGTGTGTGTGGAGTTTCTAGTCAATCTTGTAAAGCTTTTAGAACACTGATAGTTGCACATAGTCTTAGTTACATTACCATACGTCATAAAACTGCTACGCTATCTGTTTTGATGCTTGGTAATAAAATGTACTTAGTTCCCAAGTTGTTTCATGTCACCTACATGGACTGACAGAAATAAAATGTATTTTTTGTTCTGATTACCTAAGCTAGCTATCACTTGTGTGCTTTCTAGTTTATGATGATAGGTTATATGTTACCTAGTCATCTCATAAATATTCTGCAATATTTGGTTCTTTAGCAGAAGTAACTTTTGTAACTATAGTCATTGCTAAGTGATTACTGAGGTTTCCAATGAAAAGTTTGAGTACAATATGAGTGGATGCGAACTGTACGAATGGTAATGTTGTTAGCACATAGTCTGGTCCATGGACATACAATCGCATACACAGTTTTGAGTTTTCCTTCGCAGTTCATGGAGTTGATAACCGCGTACATGTTCAGTGTACCCTTGACACACTTTAACCCAATTTTTTGGACCTAATTGGTAATTTTCAGTGAAATTCTATTAACAAACTGTAGTCCCTTGTTAATTACAGAGTTTGATCCTGTATCTTACAAATGCACACATGTAGTCCGATCTAATTCTTTTCTATCTCGAGTTCATCTGCTATAATGATTGAGAAACCAACAATTTTTGGAATGACAAATATTTCCAGACCACTGTTTCTAGTTTCAGGGGGAATCCCCAAAAGGTGGGGGTTAGAATATCTGTCTTTTTTGATACCTAACCAGAGTAATCCCACCTGCTAGTTGAAATATTTCTGGAACTTAGGTATTTAGATTCATGAATAGCAGTACAATGGGTTCAAGCTTTTAAGTTTTTTGGTTCATTTTGTATATACGTTTTACTATATGTCCTTATTCATGGCTGGTTGTATAATATTTGATATTACCTTATTATTAAGGGATGACTGTTTACCCACAGCACGATGTATCTTGTTTGATTCTTTCATGTCAAGTGTGCTGTGACATTGAGTCTTGGGTTGGTAAATGACATTTTGATGGTTCTCTAATCTATTCTTGGGTTGGTAAATGTAAAATATCAGGTACTTCATTGTTAAAAGTTGCAATCCGGAGAATCTGGAAATATCAGTTCAGCAGGGAATCTGGGCCACTCAGAGGAGTAATGAGGCTAAACTCAATGAAGCTTTTGAAACCATCGAGAATGTGATTTTAATATTCTCAATTAACAGAACCCGACATTTCCAGGTAATTGAAGGTTTCATCTTTGCTTCAGTACAGAGCGTAGCACCTGGATTCATCTTTGATAATGCTTCCATTTTGAATTTGTTCAATCACATCTAATTATATAGATCAAATGTTGCTGTAATTTTCAAGGGATGTGCAAAGATGACTTCTAGAATTGGTGGCTACATTGGTGGCGGAAATTGGAAATCTGCTCATGGAACAGCGCATTATGGTCGAAATTTCTCTATACAGTGGCTTAAGGTGCACTTTTTCTTGCTGGTCCTCTACTTATGTTTGTTTGTTACAATTTCAATGTAGTTTGGTCCCTTTCAAATGATGAAATATGTTGTGGCTATGAATTTGCTTCGTGCTTGGATATATATATTTTTTATTTTGATTTGGTTCATAAGAGTACGATAGTACTGCCCTTTCCTGCTCATCCGTCCGTGGGGACTCCACCCTGACCCCCAGTCAAGTCTAGGTGTAGCTCTCCACAGTACACAGTGTGCTCCATCTGAAACTGTAAAGCAAAGAATTGCAAACTTCAGTCATTCAAAAAGTGTTAGAAAATTAGGTGTAGGCAATCTATTCAGAAACTGAAGTTATTATATCAATGCAAGGATGGTTAACTTGTAAATATAACTGAAAATAATACAATAAGGATGGATTATCACGTCTGGATTGATAAGTCATTATGCCAAAGACCTTATGTTTTTGCACGAATGGCTTAAGAATGTATTTTATCATCATTATGCATGTACTTACAACACCTTTTGTGCCACAGCTTTGTGAATTGTCATTTCAGAAAACACATCACCTGCGCAATCCATACAATGATAATCTCCCGGTTAAGGTACGTGCATCACTTTCTCCACAGAAGTTGGGAATGATTGATATTGACTTTGATTATTCAAATGCTACTTGTTTATTTGGCTTCTCTCCATAGAGTAGATATATTGGTTGTCTTCTTGCTTGGTGCTGATATGTTCCTGGACTGTCCTTTTCAACAAGGTTGATAACTCTCATTGACAAATTCAAAGCTTTCTGGAAGGGGAGCTGACTGTGCATAGCTTTTAGTTGGTCTGGCTTATCACACTAAATCAGAAATATCCTTCTTCGTCACTATCCTCGAGGTCTATATTTCAACGAATACTATATGGCTTTATGTTTGTCTGGTTGACTTTAGATTAAAGTTCAAATTGACATTTGGATTTCAATATAATTACTAAACACTTGCAGGACAGTTATTTAGATGAAAGGAAATTGGGGTAGGTCAGAAAGTATTAGTTACATAATTACTTGGCATGCTCAGAGTTCTTATTTCACCGGCCGATCCTCCAAAAAATAAAATGTCTTCTTCTTGCTGTTTAACTAGCAGCAAATGCTAATATGATTGCTACAACCATTCATGGGCATGTAAAACACTCATTGCTTTCTACTGAAATATTCCAGGCATTTCAAAATTTTGTATTCTAAAAACTACATCATATGAGTATTGAAGCTGGAGTGCTGTGATATTTTTATCTCTTCTACATCATATGAGAATTGAACTGATTAGATCTTCACTTGCAAGAAACTGATATGCTCATTTTATGGCTAATGCAGATCAGCAGAGATTGCCAGGAATTAGAACCTTTCATTGGTGAGCAATTGGCTTCCCTGCTCTATCTAGAACCAGACAGTGAACTTACGGTACGCCATGTATATCTTGACTATTTATCATGTGAACATTATCCTTAGCTAGCCTCTTCCTTACTGCTAGGCATATCTAGACCAGTGCAAGTACAATCACAATACCATGACGAGAGCGAGCGGTGGCTTTGCTTCGTGCTTGTATTTCACCATTGTTATGGCGAATATAAACTGTGGCAGTGTTTGCTGTAGTGAGTTTCGGCCCTATACTTGCCATTTTCATTCAGCTCATGAAGTTATGCTTGTACCCTGGTCCACTGGTATTACCTATTCCAAACCTCTTTTTGTAATACCGGATGGTGTCATTTTCTTTCTTTTTTACTTGCTTTAAGTGATGTCCATATCCAGTGGTTGATACATTTGTTGTGGATCTAGGCTATGCTAATTGCAGCAGAGGCCAAGAGAGAAGAGGAAAAGGCAAAGGGAGTTAGTGCTGATGAGGCGGCTGACAATCAAGATATTGTTCTGTTTGACGACAATGAGGAAGAGGAAAGTGAGGAAGAAGATGAAGGCAATGGCCAGGAACCTCAAGGAAGGGGGAGAGGAAGGGGGGTGATGTGGCCACCTCAAATGCCAATGCCACGCGGCATTGCACCGATGATTGGAGGGCGTGGCTTCCCTCCCAACATGATGGCCGATGGTTTCGGTTTCAACGGTGGTTTTGGCATAATGCCCGATCCTTTTGGTATGCCTCGTGGCTTTCCCCCGTTCGGTGGTCCGAGGTTTCCCGGTGACTTCGCCAGAGGTGGTCCCATGCCTGGTATGGTCTTCCCGGGCAGGCTGCCACAGCCTCGAGGCCCCTTCCCAATGGGCATCGATATGATGATGGGCCCTGGTCGTGGACCGCTGATGGGAGGCATGGGAATGGGCGGGCCTGGACGACCTAACCGTCCTCCCATGGGTATGGGTATGGCTCCCTTCATGCCCCCGCCACCTCCGAACACCCGTGGTGCGAAGCGAGAGCAGCAGAGAAGGCCAGGTGGTGACAACAGACACGAGACATCTTCAGACCAGGGGAGTAGGGGCCATGAGAATGCTGGGAATTCTGGAGCAGATGGAGCCAGGTCTCAATCCGGGGACAACAGATATGGCAGAGTCGGCGGCCTTCGGGACGATGACAGCGAGAGCGAAGAGGAAGCGGCTCCAAGGCGGTCAAGGAAACGATGAAGCAATGCACATGGAGAAGCTGAGATTTTGTGCTTCTACCTGATGAGAGGGCTACCTGCAAGAACTGGTTTTTCGAAGGATAATAGATTTTGTGTTGTATTGTATTGTATCTCAAGCTGACGAAAAATAATGCATGTGGGGGGGTCCATTGGAGGCCACGAATGCTCGTGTAATGTGAAATAAAATTTGGACCCCTCAAATGCTAATATATTGGAACGTGTGGAGTACATATTAGTAGCAATTATACATTGGAATTTGATGCAATTTGATGTGACGTGGAATTCTGTTCCGAAAATCATCACAGTGAAACGATTCAATTTTATCAGAGGTTATTTGCGATTTTTTTCATGAGCACGTGACTATTTATTTTATTCCGTGGGGGCAGCATTGGAGCAGAGCCGGCGCACGTACACACACAGTGATAGGAGGATAAGTCCCGATCTTTCGAGAGGTAGGGTAAACTTGATTCGGTGGAGATCTCGACGTTGATGATCCAAAGCTCTGAACGAACGAAACCCCGCAATCACTACACCACTGCTCCGTTGGTTATCACCCGTGTCACACGAATGACCTCGCCACGAAGGCTTATCCCTGCAAGCGCAATCAAGAACAGAGAAGTTGCAATCAAAACTGAATTGATCACGAATTTGGGGTCTCAGAACCGATGATCGGCGAACTGTTCAATGATAGATTGTAACTAAGCAAAACCCAACTGTTTGTGACGGCGGCTAGGGGGTATAAAGGAGGTGGAGGACGACCAGGGGGGTGCTGGGGTCGTGACCTAACCCTAAGACACGTACATAATGGACTTGGACTCGATACAATGCCAAATGGCCCAACTAGGTGATGCAACACCCTGACACACTCTAAACTTTATATTGTTTCGAAGTTTCCCGTCGACTCCGAGTGAATTTTGACGTGGGACCAGTTCCATTGGAAATTTTATCCTCTCAGCTTTCCGTGCATATGTAGAACGTCAAAAACGGAGTCAGTATGCCTCCTGTGCATCCATTTTAAGGTGGACTGCTCCTGGGCCCGAGTTGGACTCGAGTTTGAGTTGGGCTCGGTCTCTAACTTCTTGTTGGTGTATTTTCTGGCCCTCCACGCCTCCAAACCCCTCTCCATGTATCTCCACGTCCTCTCCATGGTTCATAATCATAATTAACCCATTAGGTAGCAACATACTCTCAAAATTCACATATAAAGAATTGTTCAGGAACGAGCTCACCTCTAAATTCAATTTTCGTGCTCGAGCTCTAGTAATTGGACATTGCATGTCTACCATGTGAGTGTTGTGTATATCTGCAGGAGTGATGTCCACATCATCCTCCCCCTCTTGCATTGGAGTCGTTCTGGACTCAAGCTCATCTTCTTCTCCCAAGTATGGCTTCAAATCTGAAATGTTAAACGTGGGACAAACCCAAACTCGGGAGGCAACTCAAGTTTATATGCATTGTCATTTATCTTAAGAAGCTTAAAAGGTCCAGCAGCACGTGGCATGAGTTTGGACTTTCTCAAATCCGGGAACCTATCTTTTCTCAAATGAACCCACACCAAATCACCGGGTTTCAATTTTACCTCCTTCCTACCTTTACTAGCAGCAATGCGATACTTTTCATTCATTTTTTCAATTTGTAACTTAGTAGTTTCGTGCAACTTAAGAATAAATTCAGAACGTTGTGTAGCATCTAAGTTCACAATTTCAGTATGTGGTAAAGGTAGCAAATCAATTGGAGCACGAGGATTGAAACCATACACTACCATAAACGGACTTAACTTGGTTGTGGAGTGAATAGATCTGTTATAAGCAAACTCAATATGTGGCAAACACTCCTCCCACAACCTCAAATTGTCTTTCAAAACAGCCCGCAACATAGTAGATAAGGTACGATTAACTACCTCCGTTTGCCCATCAGTTTGTGGATGACAAGTAGTAGAAAACAACAACTTTGTTCCCAATTTATACCATAAAGTTCTCTAAAAGTGACTAAAAAACTTAGCATCCCTATCAGAAACAATAGTATTGGGAACACCATGCAAACACACAACCTCATTAAAGAACAAATCAGCAACATGTGAAGCATTATTGGTCTTGTGGCAGGGTATAAAATGAGCCATTTTAGAGAAACGATCAACAACCACAAAGACGCTATCCCTCCCCCTCTTTGTTCTAGGCAATCCTAAAACAAAGTCAATAGAAATATCCTCCCAAGGTGCACTAGGAACCGGAAGAGGCATATAAAGACCATGTGGGTTAAGTCGAGACTTAGCTTTGTTGCATGTCGTGCAACGTGAAACGTAGCGCTCCACATCACGCCTCATTCGTGGCTAAAACAAGGTGAGCGGCCAGCACATCCTCTGTCTTTTTAACACCAAAATGTCCCATCAAACCACCTCTATGCGCTTCCTGCAACAACAAAAGACGAACGGAGCTAGCTGGAACATACAGCTTGTTAGCACGGTAGAGAAGGACTTCACGCAGCAGGAATTTTTGCCATGTTCTTCCCTCTCTATAATTTTCAAAGGCATCTTTAAAGTCCAAATCAGTAGCATATAACCTCTTTATGGTTTTCAAACCAAAGATTTTATGAGAAAGTTGGGATAGTATGGTATAACGTCTAGATAAAGCATCGACAATCATATTGTCTTTCCCTTTCACATTGTCTTTCCCTTTCTTATGTTTAATGATGTAAGGAAATGATTCTATAAACTCAATCCATTTAGCATGACGTTTGTTCAGATTAGCTTATCTTTTAAGATACTTCAAAGACTCATGATCTGAATGTATGACAAATTCTTTAGACCATAGGTAATGTTGCCAAGTTTGCAAGACACGCACTAAAGCATAAAGTTTTTTTGTCATATGTAGAATAATTCAGCGAAGGCCTATGCAATTTTTCACTAAAGAAGGCAACAGGTTTACCTCCTTGAATTAGCACTCCTCCAATGCCAATGCTGCTCGCATCACATTAAAGCTCGAAGGTCTTCTCAAAATCAGGAAGTTGCAGCAATGGTGCTTGTGTGAGCTTCGACTTGAGAACATCAAAAGCTTTTTGTTATGCTGGTCCCCATCGAAACGGCACTCCATGCTTTGTCAACTCATGGAGAGGTGCTGCAATGGTGCTGAAATCCCACACGAAACGCCGGTAGAAACCTGCGAGACCAAGAAAACTCCGAACCTGCGTGACCGTAGTCGGAAGTGGTCAGCTCGTGATGGCAACAATCTTTGCCTCGTCCACCTTAATGCCCTGCGAAGTAACAACATATCCAAGAAAAGACACACGATCGGTGCAAAAGGTGCACTTCTCAAGGTTACCATATAAATGTGCATCGCGCAAGACATTAAAAACAACACGCAAATGTTCAAGATGCTCATCATATGACTTGCTGTAAATAAGGATATTATCAAAGTAAACCACCACAAATTTACCAATGAAAGCACGTAAAACCTCATTCATCAACCTCATGAAAGTGCTGGGCGCATTAGTTAAACCAAATGGCATGACTAACCTTTCATAAAGTCCAAATTTAGTTTTAAAAGCAGTTTTCCATTCATCACCTAAAGCCATACGAATCTGATGATACCCACTACGCAAATCAATATTGGAGAAAATAACAGAACCACTCAACTCATCAAGCATGTCATCCAATCTAGCAATAGGATAGCGATAACGAATGGTAATGTTATTGATGGCTCTACAATCAACACAAATGCGCCAAGTGCCATCTTTTTTTGGAACCAAAAGAACAGGAACAGAACAAGGACTAAGACTCTCACGAATGTACCCGCGGTCCAGAAGATCTTGGACTTGTCGCAGAATTTCCTTAGTCTCGTCGGGGTTGGTCTTGTAGGCAGCACGGTTTGGCAAGCTCGCCCCTGGAACCAAATCAATCTTGTGCTCAATGCCTCGCACAGGTGGTAATCCAGGGGGTATCTCTCATGGAAAAACATCCATATATTCCTGCAAAAGGTTAGCAACAGCAGGTGGCAAGACAATTGATGTATCCTCAATGGAATATAAAGCATGTTTGCACACTAAAGCATAGCAAGTTCCATTAGAGGCATATAAATCATTAAGATCAGATTTAGTTGCAAGCAAAATAGGATTTTTCAACTTAATAGGTTGCTGAATTTCAGAATTGAAAACACCCTTTTGCTTAGCATTATTCTTTTTCTCCTGCTCAAATCGTACAATTTCAGTGGGACTCATAGGAAGCAACACAATTTTTTTGTCCTTATGCATGAGAGTATACTTATTAGATCGACCATGGTGAATAGCATCAGCATCAAACTCCCAAGGACGTCCCAACAAAAGAGAACAAGCATCCATAGGTACCACATCAAAATCAGTAAAATCATGATAAAAACCAATGGAAAAATGTATCCTTGCTGTTTGTGTTACCTTAACCTTACCATTGTTGTTAAACCATTAAATGTGATAAGGGTGGGGATGCTCCCGTGTGGTCAAGCCAAGCTTCTTGACCACCTCAACATTCACCAAATTGTTGCAGCTACCACCATCAATGATGGTATGTACACGGCAGTCCTTGACGACGAGAAACATGTTGAAAAGGTTGTGACGTTGGCGGTTGTCGTCCTCTCGAACCGTGGCACTCAAAGCAATGAAAGTTCTATAGTTGTTTGTCACAGATGTACCAAGAACCTCCTCAGCATCATCATCCGAACCTGAAATATTAGTTGCAATAATATTTTCATCTTCAATATCAGAAGCACTAACATACCCACCATCAGCAGTGGCAATGATCGCCCGTTTGCTGGGGCAATCTCGTTGCATATGGCCAAGTCCCTGGCAATGGTGACACTTGATGTCGGAGCTGCGACTTGTCGAAGTGTTGGGTGCAGCCGCCATTGCTGCAACACCTGGAGGCATCTGGGACTTGCTGTTATCTTGTCCCCGTGATGTAGAAGGTGCGATGTTGCTGCGTACAACACCCGTGGAGGGTGGTGTAGAAGCACGTACGCTCGAGGAGGGCGCTGCTTTGGATGACACCGAAAATTGTCGTGACGTGAAGGTGTTGTTCTGCCGCTGCTGTTGGCGACCCTGCACTTCTTTTTCTGCTAACATAGCAAGTTGAAATAAACTTTGAATAGAATGATATTCCTTGTAGTCAACTATGTCCTGGATCTCACGCCGCAAGCCCCCATAAAACCTAACAATTTGGTCTTCCTGATCCTCAACTACCCCACAACGAAGCATACCTTTCTGCAACTCTTGGTAGTACTCTTGGACAGTCATGTCACCCTGATCAAAGCGTTGCAATTTCTTAATAAGATAACGTCTATATGAAGGAGGAACAAACCTAGCGCGCATCTCTTCTTTTAACGCAGCCCATGTCTGTGGTGCATTACGTGTATTGACAAGTTCACTCCACCAAATTATAGCAAAATCTTTAAACTCACTAGTGGCTTGTCTAACTCTATGTCGCTCAGGAACAAGATGAGAGCTAAATTTTTGTTCTACCGTCATCTCCCAATCCAAGTAAGTCTCAGCATCATAAGATCCATAAAATGTTGGAATAGAAAACTTAATCTTAGCATAAGGATCATTATCTTGTTCAGGAGCATGAGGATGAGGTCTACCTCTCATACCTTGACGATTTCGTCGAGGGCGACGGCGCTGCTGTGCATCAACCTCATCGTTATTAAAGTCATCCTCTGTGTCGTAGTGAGCATGTGCATCACCACCAAGGATGATAGAGGATGTAGCTTGTTGGGGAGGACGAGTCTCCATCTCGTCCAACCGTGTGGTCAGACCAGCAACACTTGTATGGAGCCTCTGAAAGTTGGCTGTTGTAGTGGTCTGATAATTGTTGAAAGCTTCGGTCATTGTCCGCATCATGTCCTTTAGTTCCATATGGGACACGCACTCATCATCATCTAGAGGTGTAGAACCAGAGGTCTTATCCATAGGCTTCTTTCCTGTCATTGTTAGTACAAAACAGAAACGAAGACAAAAAGATCGTGAAGAACCCTATTACTACGCTCTCCGAAGTGGGTGGAAAATTGATCAGTAAGATGCGTCTTACCCCGCTCTTACAAGTTTCTTACCAGCACTGCAGGTGGCCAACGGTGACCGGTGTGAAGCAAGCAGAGAGTGGGTGTGATTGCAAAGGTTACCCGTTTTGCTCGAGAGAAGGTGGATCTTCGAAGGCTCAAATGCAGTATATGTACGTGGCACACAAGTTAGTAACAGATAGCAATGCTGAATAAGTGTCCAAAGAATTTCACCTAGTTGCTGGCCTAAGAATGTATTAGAACAGTTGTGGCAACAAGCAAGGGCAAGGATGAATGATGATGAAGAACAAGGATAATATCAGCAAGTATCCAGCACTCACACAGAAATAGCACAACTAGAAAACCCCTTAGCCTCCTGTTTTTGTCTTGAAGCACTGGTAGAAATCAAAATCTTTTTTCTCTTTATTTTTTTGATATTTTTTCTCAACCACGGGCACAAGAATAGAAACAACACCAAGTATTAGCTCAAACCGATGAAAGATGAGATCGGCACAAATTCAGGAGCGATTGGAAAAACTGATGCTGGAACTTTGGAGTTCGAAACGAGGGCCTCCTTAATTTTTTTGTAATTTTTTTTGAAAACACTGTATGTGGACTTTTTCGAGACCTTTCTAGGAAAAAAATGCGCCTCAATCGGAGTTACGAGCAAAAAGTTATGGCCATTTTAAGGAGGATACCCCGAATCAGTTTTTGGTGGTGGTGGAAACTGCAACAGAAACGAATCGGTGGATGGAATTTTTTTTGTAGATGGCAGCGGATGAAAGAAACAAAACTGAATCAAAACAAATCTAAACCAGCAACCAGACTCAACCTAGGACACGAACTCAGAACTACGGACTCCGAAACTAAATTGTGCAAAAGGTTGAGCGGGGGTTGTAGGTTAGGGAAACTAAATTTTTTTGTGGCTTTTTGTGGACGATAGGACTGAAACAAAATAAATCTAAAGAGCACACAACTATACCTCACGGTGAACCTAGAAATCTGATACTATCGAAGTGTTCGGTCGACACTTCCCCCGGGCCTGCACTGGGCAGCCCGCGGAGGTTCTTTTTTCGGTGGGGCTAGTCCCTTGCGGAGAGCTTGAGCGTATGGACGAGTTAGTAAGAGCTTGACACGGCGAGTTTTACGTGGTTCAGTCCGCCGGAGCGTAAAACCCTACGTCCACGGCGAGCTATGGAGCTCGCTGTATTGCTTGCTGCTCAGAACCGGAGTCCTGAGCTTGAGGATGAGTTACAGCTTGGGGGTGAATGGCTAGCGTATGAGTTGCGAGAGTGCGAACCCTTGCTATCGTCGCCTACCCGAGTCTTTTATAGTCCAAGACTCGGGTGGCTTACAAGGGGGCCCCGGGACCCGACAGGTGGTCCCGGGGAGATTGTCTGTCATCTACCGTATCTGCAGTTATGCCGGTAGTTGTCTCTGGCGAAGGCTTCTGAGTCTTCGTCTTGCAGCCCTGCTCATGCCGCATGCTAGTCGTAGTGGATGATGATGGCGGGGGCGGCATGGGATGTCTTGTTGCTGCGTTTATTGGCTGGCAGGCTCTGACACCGCGCGCCAGTCTGTGATGCGACTGGGCGCAACGACACCTGACAGAGGCGTGCTCCGCGTCTCTGCGTCTTGGGAAGACGCGGGCCTTGAATACCTTGTACGGGCAAGGTATGGGGTGTCTTTACGCCCGCTGCCTATCGCTCGGGGGCAGGCAGCGCCGTTTTGCTGGCCACGTGGCGGGCCCGGAGCCCTCCTCAAAGGAGAGGAGGGGTCCGGCCCCGCGGGACACGTGGAGCCTTCGGACCTCTCCCCGCGGAGGGGGAGGTTCGGCTTCTGTCGGCCACGTGGCGGGCCCGGAGCTCCTCTCTGAGGAGAGGGAGGTCCGACCCCGCCGGATACGTGGCACCTTCGGACCTCTCTCCCGCGGAGGGGGAGGTCCAGCTTCTGTATGCCACGTGGCGGACCCGGAGCTCTCCTCTGAGGAGAGGGAGGTCCGGCCCCGCCGGACGCGTGGCGCCTTCGGAGCTCTCTTTGCGGAGAAGGGCGAGTTCCTTAGGTATTTTCCCATGCGCGCGGGGGTACCCCATATTGCGGGTAGCGACAGTGGCCCCCGGGCCCATCTCAGGGGAGATAGCGAGCCCGAGGTGGGACCTCCGTCTCTTCTGATCCGCGCACTTTCTCTAAGTCCCGCATTGATCGCTGCCGGAGCGCGAACGACCGCGGGATCGTGGGAGCGTGCGCCCACTTGATGGTTGCTTTTACTGCGGCGGTTCCCAAGACTGCCACTTCTGCACGTTGCGGCGCTTTCTTCTGGAACCGCCGAAGCGCCTTGCCGGCTTGTCTTCTGGGGCGACAGACTCCTCGACCCACCGCTTCAGTTGGGCGGCTTGGGTCCACCTGTCATCGGCGCCCGGTCTCGGAGCCAACGATGTCGCCGATGCGATGTTCTCGAAGATTTTCGAATCACCTCGAATCATCCCTGGAAAGTTTTAAAAGGGGATCTCACCCGCATCGCGGCTTCCCTTCGCATTTCCTAGCGCTCGTTCTTCCCTTGAACTCTTGCGCCCCGGCTTTCCTGTCCTTGTGCCCTCTTTCGTCATGGCTTCCAACTTGCTCCCGACGCGCCTCGTTCGTTCTTCCGAGCTTGGGCCAGTGCGCAGGCTGCTGGGCTGGCGCTCAGAAGAACAGAAACACCGGCTTCGCCGAGGATCTCTCCCCCTGATCCTGGAAAAGGGGGAGATGGTCTTCTTCACTGCTTATGCTCTGGCGGGGTTTGTTCCGCCGATTTCTTCCTTCTTTGTCACCCTGCTGGAGACATATGGCCTCCAGCTCCACCATCTTTCCCCCAACTCTTTCGCAATGGCTGCTGTTTTTTGTCCACTTTTGCGAGATGTTCGTGGGGGTGCACGCTTCTGTGACGCTCTTCCGCTACTTCTTTGTGTTGCAGACGACTGGGCGCGGCTCGAAGACTCAGATGGGGGCATACTACTTCCAGCATCGCTGCAAGGACCCCAAGGTCTCTGGATACCTTCTGCCCTTCAGCGCATCAAGGTGGAAAAACTGGAGGGAGAGCTGGGTGGTAGTGCAGATCGACGAGCACGATCGCCTACACCTCCCAACCGCCAGCCCAACCACCGATCGTCGCTTCTGGGAGGAGATCCCTGAGCTGGAGCAGGAGTACTCCCCGGTCTTGGAGCGGATCCGGTTCTTGGCCAACGAGGGACTGACGTCTCTGATGGTGCTGATGGACTTTATGTCGCGTCGTATTGCACCCTTGAAGCAGCGCAGTCGCCCAGCGTGGTACTATACTGGCGAGCAGGAATGTACCAGGCTGGAGAGGGGCCCCGGCTCTGAACCTTCCGACGAGGAGCTGAACGAGATGGTGGGCAAGGTGAGCGGTGACTACATTCCCAGTGGCGACCCCGCCCTTCCGCCCTCTGCCACCCCCCTCTTCTTGGAACCACAGAGGAGGTCAGAGCTCCTGCGGAAGATGCCAAACCTTGACGACATCGGGATCGTCGTACGGCAGGTCGGGGATGCCTTCCGGGGTATCACCATTCCACGAACCGAGCGTTCCGGGTCAGGGCACGAGGCGTCTGCTGCTGTCAAACCCTCCCCCAGAGCCGACGGAACTCAAGCCACCGACAAAGGGAAGCGAAAGGAGCCGGGCCCCGGGCATCCAGAGAAGAAACGCGCCCGGTCCCCTCCGAGGGCGCCGCCTGCGCCGAGTCAGGGTGCCGGAGCTACCTTGCTCCCATCTCCCGGGGGTGCTGGTCCATCGGGTGGCGACCCGAAGAGGCTCCGGGTGTCCCTCCCCGGCGGGTCTCTCCCCGGACAGCGGTCGTCCGAGTCAGCCCAAGTACCTCGTCATCCTTCCTCAAGCGGAGGGGTTTCCAGGACGGATGCTGGTGGGGCGACGCCGGCGAGTGTGCCGGGGATCCAGGCGTCACGTTCCGCGACCGTTCCAGCCGCTGGTCTCGGCGGTTCAGCTACAGCCCAGAGGCCAGTGCTGCAAGCCCGTTGGAGCGCTCATGCCGCCCAGTAAGTGTTGCTCTTTCTGGCTTGTAGGAGCAGAGCTCTTGTCTCCTCTCTTAGCCTGAGAGCTTTCTCTTCTTGCAGGGACCGACCAGCTGCCGGGGGCGGGCCTCTTACCCGGCCGCCTTCAACCGACGGAGGCTCCGCGCCTCAGCACCTGGGGACCGTGGTGGCTCCCATGGTCCCCAAATCGACGGGGGCTCCCTCTGCGCCGGCGAGTTCACCCTCCGTGGTGGCCGCATCTGCTCCTATCCGCCCTCCTTCACCGGTCCAGAAGTCCGGTCCTGAGACTGGGAGGGCCGCTGCAGGTGCGCCTGCTGGCCCCCTGGCCTCCTTAGGACAGCGCCCCACCCTGGTTGCTGAGGCGCCGGCGCCTCTGCCGGTCTTAGACTCCACAGGAGGGTCCAGTGGCGTGACTTCTGTCCCCCCTGCCCCGGCGCCCATGTGGGACGCCCTTGGGCGTGTCCATACCAGCGCCCGGCAGCTCCAATCCGCCTTTGAGCAGGAGCGGGGGGCGCTGGCCGACGAGATGGAACGCCTTCTCAGCTGGCAGCAGCGGGCCCAGGAGGCTAAGGCGGACCTTGACTCGAGGCAGTCAAGGCTTGAGGCCATGAGTGCTCTGCTTGGCACTCAGAAGAAGGCCATTAGCCGCTTGGAGTCAGAGACCCGGCGGGTCCGTGCCACCTACCGCGAGGCTCTGGCCCACTTTGAAGCCAAAGCCAAGGAGCGTTCCACCGCCGCGGAGGAGTTGCAACTGCAGGTAGCCCGTCGAGAGCGCGCCGTCGCCGATCGGGAACGCGGTGCAGCGGCCGAGGAGGAAAAGACCATCGCCCGGTTGAGGGCCAAAGTGGAGGAGCTAAGGGCTCGGACCGAGGAGCTGGAGCTCCGTGAGTCGGCTGTTGCCGCGAGGGAGGAGCAGTTCTCCCAGGAGCGCCAGGCGGCAATGGATCGCGAGCTGGCGGCTCACCAAGAGGTAGAGAAGCTCCAGTCCTTGCGGTCTACCGAGGCCCAGGCAGTCTTGGGCTTTATTGCCAAGGTGGGGTCCGCCTTGGCTCCTCTTGGTTTCAGCCCTATGCAGGTGGAGGCTCTGGCGCGGCCGATGTCCGAAGCGATCCCGGCACTTGAGTCCATCGGCGACGAGCTGGGTCGGCTCGAAGCAGTGATCGCCGACGAGCTTGAAGCGGAAGGTCGGGGCCTTGCGAAGGAGGTCGCTATGCACGTACTGTCGTGCTTCCTGAGCCGAGACCCTTCCTTTTCTCTGGGGCCAGTCCGTCTAGGACCCGTTGCCGATCGAGAGGAAGCTACCAGGGCCGAAGTCGAGGACTTGGCTGCCCTCGTGGCCTCTAGGTTTCATCGGGAGTCCAGGGAATCTTAGGTATCTACCCCCGTGGCCACAAGGCCCTGTACTTCCTTTTTTATTTTTGTTGAGTCTGTAGCCCAGCTCGTGGAGCCTTTGTATGAACAGACTCCTGTTTCTTTTTGTGTCTGCATGTCCTAGTCTTCTTCCTGGCTTTTCCTGGCCGAGTCCTTAGCTCCGCAAGGTACTCGGAGGCCTTGACCAATCTTGAAGCTCTGCATAGACACCTTCTCCGGGTCCTCACTTTATACTAAGGGTCCCGGAGGTCTCCAGGACCCGCCTCACGAGATCGGAGGGGGTCCGGGCCTGTTGGCCACGTGGCGGGCCCGGAGCTCCCCTCTGAGGGGAGGTCCGGGCTTGCGGGGCACGTGGAGTCCTCGGACCTCTCCCCGCGGAGGGGGGAGGTCCGGCTTCTGTAGACCACGCGGCGGGCCCGGAGCTCCCCCTCAAGGAGGTGGAAGGTCTGGCCCCGCTGGACACGTGGGACCTTCGGGCCTCGCCCCTGTGAGGTCTAGTTCTTTGATCTTACCTTGGGGTTTCGGTCTTGCGCGATCCCGTAGCGGCCCCCTGGTAGGTGCGTTCCATTGGATGGATGTGCCTACCATACTCCTGCGGGGAGCTGAGGCCGAGAGGTCCTGCACACAAGTAAGGGAAACGTAATTCTTCTTGGGGGCTCCCTCCCTCTATCTCATAGTCTTATTTGGCTTACGGTCCCCGTCCACCTATACGGTGCTTGGGAACTACCATGCGCGAAGTGCCGGGGGCTCGGGGCCCCTCTGGCTATCGGCCGGTACCTCCGACGCAACCGCCTTTGGTAGGGCAGCAAATGCCGACTAAAGATGAGAATGAGAAGAGGGAGCTGAACGCATGGTGAGCACGCGCTAGCAGTGCAATCATAAAAATTTAATAAGTAAATTAAATGAGCACCAAAGAAGAGCAACGTAGGACAGGTTTCTTTTCATATAAATTTCCATAGGAGGAAGGCAGGCTGAGTATGGAGGGCACGACCCGCCTCAAGGGAAGCAAGACTCTACGCGCTTGGGGTCGGAACCAGGCGAAGCTGAACGTAGTCCTGGACCGTCCCCTGAGGCTTAGCTGCACCGAGCACTGTTCCTGGACTTTATGGAATTTATTATAAAAAGAAGAGTTTGTCCTATTGTTGCTCTAGGGGTAGAACTTACAAAGGTGTTCCGTGTTCTGAAGGTTCGGGAGCGGGTCCCCATCCTCGGTTCTGGGGAATGGTCCCAGGCCCAGGATGTCCAGTCCCCGTATGGCAAATGGCCATGTGGGCTGGATCATCTATACCGTCCAAGCCGGTGTATGGATCTGTTTGGCGTGGAACAGGCACGCCTTGCAGCTCTCGACCAGCTTGATGGCATCCTGGAGTGCTGTCGGCTAGTAGAAGCCATGCTGAAAGGCTTTACCGACAAGCGTGCGTGAGGAAGAGTGACTCCCACATTCGCCTCCATGGATCTCAGCGAGCAAGTCGCAGCCTTCCCCCTGGGTTATGCACCGCAATAGGATGTGGTTGGCGCTGCGTCGGTAGATATCCCCCTCTACCGTCATGTGTCTCTTAGCCATACGCACGATCCATTCAGCGGATACACGTTCATCATGGAGGATATTGTCTTTCAAGTAGGCCTGGACCTCCGTGATCCATGCATCGGGTTTGACTTGAGCATCTGGATCTTGAGCGCTGGGTTGCACGGAGTCCCCAGTGACGCTTACGATCCTTGGCGGCATCCATTGCCGCCGGGACCGCCAGCTTCGAGGTGATGGTCTAGCCCCCTTCGCCCAGCTCGGCGGGCCGGGCTGTGGGCCGCGGCAACGTCCTCTCGAAGTCCCCTTCGGGCACAGGGGCTCCGGTGGGGGTCTTCGTTGAGAGGTCGTCAGCTGCGGCCTTGCTAGCGCGCGGTACGTGGTGCAGGTCCAAGGCGACGAAGTTTGTCTCCACCATCTTGTTTGATAACCAGCTGGGAGTCGCCCTGTGCCAACAACTGGCGAGCGCCTAGAGACAGGGCTGTCTTTAGGCCAAGGATGAGTGCTTCATACTATGCCATGTTGTTGGTTGCCTTGGAATTGAGACGCACCATATACCTAGACTGCTCCCCCGATGGCATGAGGAACAGTACGCTAGCACCGGCCCCCTGATTTTGCAAGGAGCCGTCGAAGAAGAGCATCCAGTAAGGCCCGGTGAAGGCCAGGGCTCAGGGTCCTGGTTCACCATCTCCATGGCCCCCTGAGTCAGCCTGCGTTGGCGTCTACTTCAGCCACGAAGTCAGCTAGTGCTTGGCTGTTGCCTGCGTGACGAGGAAGGAAGCCTAGCTCAAACTCTAGTAGCTCCGCTGCCCCTTTGACGGCATCATCCGTCGCGTCGGGGCTATGGAGGATAGCTTTCAGCCTGGGGAGGCCACCGGGAGCTGATACTCGGAGGTCCCCCAGGCTGTCTTGGACCTCCGGGGTCCCGCTGATTTCCCGGGAGCTCCGTGGGGTCCCGTTGCACCTCCGGGAGATCCTGCTGGTCCTCCGGGAGGTTGTGTCGGGGATCTGGGGTCCGTTTTGGATCTCCGGGGGGTTGCTTCGGAGACCCGGGGGGTCGTCTCGGACCTCCGGGGTTTCCTGGAACTTGTTTCTCGATACCGAAGCAGGTTGCGGTGGTATGGGGTCCGGCCGCTCTGCGGTGAGGACCATACTCACCTCTGCAGCCGTCGCCGCGATGTAGAGCAGCAGATGCTCTTCGGGCTCGGGGACTACTATTACGAGTAGGGTCATCACGAGCTGGTTCAGCTCCAGGGGAGCTTCCTCCGCTTCGTCGGTCCAAGCGGATGGGCCGGATTTGCGTAGGAGCTTAGAGAAGTGGAGCGTTCGCTTTGCTAACCTCGGTATAAACCGACTCAGCGCAGCTAGGCATCCCGCGAATTTCTGGACTTCGAGCCAATGGCTTTGACCCTCTCTAGGTTAGCCTCAGTTCCTTGGCGTGAGGCCAGGAATTCTAAGGGTTTTCCAGAGGGTACACCGAGCTCACATTTGTCGGACGGACGAAGACTAAGGCTAGGTTATCTAGTAGGGACGAACCCTGCCTGACCTTAACAACAATGTCTTCGACACACACCTCAACTGAGTCTCTCATTAGCTCTCCTAAGGTCTTGTGCATTGCACGTACGAAGATAGGGAGAGCGTTCCTTAGGCCATAAGGCATAGAGGCATAACAGTACAGGCCGACTACTGTGGTGAAAGGGGGTGTGCTCTTCAACTTCTCTAGACATAGGGGTTTGGTGGAAACCCGAGCAAGCATCTAGGAAGCACAGTATATCGCAGCCTGACGTCGAGCCTACTATTTGATCTGTCATAGGGAGAGAAAATAGATCTTTAGGACATGCCTTATTGAGACTGGTGTAGTCGATGCACTTCCGGAGCTTCCCGCCGGTCTTTGGGACAATCAACAGGGTTCGCCAAGCACCGGGGGTGGCGGACTTTCCGTATGGAGCCAGCGCCCAGCAGCTTCTTGGTTTCTTCCCGGATGAAGCTTTTTACTGCTCGGTGGGCTGCTTGAGGGGCTCCTGTCGGACTGGCCAGGCGTTGGGGGAGACCTTTAGATAGTGCCCAATCACCTCCCTAGGGATCTCTGGCATCCGCGACGGCTGTCATGCAGCACATCGGCATTGTGCCGGAGGGAGGTAACGAGCGCGCCCTCCTATCTGCTATCCAGGCCCCCGGCTACCCGGATGGTCTGGGTGGCATCGGCGCTGATTCGGACGAGCCTCAAGGGGACATCGTCCTCGTCGAGGGGTTGCACATGGGGTGCTGTGGTAGAGGCACGGTGGTGTGCACTTGGGTGGAGCCAGTTTGGTTCTGCACTGCCTGGGGTTGGTGCTCTAGCTGCTGTAAGCGCCCGGAGCTTTTCCAAGGCTAAAACTGCGACAGCACGGTCTCCACAAACCTTGAGGATGCCTGTTGGTGTAGGCATCTTCAAGACAAGGTAGCCGTAGTGGGCTACGACCATGAATCGGTACAGGCCTGGCCTGCCAATTATGGCGTTGAATGGGAGGTCGATCTCGGCCACGTCGAACAGAATGCACTCTGTCCGATAGCTGTCTGGTGCCCCAAAGGTCACCGGGAGGCTGATGTGGCCGTAGGGAACGACCTGTCCCGGCCCTACCCCTGAGAACGGGCTCGATGAGGTGAGCTTGGCCATCGGGATCTGCAGCTTCTGGAAGGCTGCGCGACTGATGAGGTTCAGTCCAGCCCCGCCATCCACCAAAACGTGGTACATCTTCACGTTGGTGATGGTGGGGGCCACCACGAGCGGTAGTTGGCCGGCCCCAGCCATGTTCCTGGGGCAGTCGGTGGCATCGAAGCTGATGGGGGTTCCCATCCACCTGAGGTGCGGTGCTGCACTCGGGAGGGGAGCCACCGACGCTACCGCTTGGCGCAAGGCCTTAGCCGCGCTTCGGGACGGGGGGTCAGCGGACCCGCCGAAGATGACATAGAGCATCTTCCGGTGCTCGTCATCACTAGAGCTGGAGCTCTCATGATTGCGCACTGCCTTCTCGGCGCGCTGAAGCTCCTGGAACTCCACCTGGCGGTCGACGCCGTCTAGGGCTTCGACCTTCTACTTGCCCTCCCTTTGACGGTAGGGTGGGGCATCAGTTAGGGGCTGCTTCCCTTTCCGGAGGCGCTTCGCGAGCTTCTGGATTTCCCGGCACTCGGCAGCGGTATGATAACTGGTGCCATGCACAGGGCATAACTCATCCTGGCCCCCGTCTAGGGCCGGTGATTGTCGTGGCCTCTTGTCGGGGCGCGGCCCCCGAGCTCCACTGGGCGCCGCCGTTGTGGCAACGGGGGCCGCGGCTGACGGCTTTATCTTGCTTCCGCCTCTGTTCTTGATCTTCCTGCCGCTCCCATAAGAAGCGGCGCCAGATCCTGGCTGACCCCCTGGCTCGGAGGTCGGCAGCGAGTGCCAGCTCCGCCCTTCGGCTACTCTGGCACACTTGTCCGCCAGGCTGAAGAGTTCTAAGACATCGCGGACCTCCCTAGTCGCGAGCTTCTCGAGCATCTTCTTGTCCCGATTGCCTTGTCGGAACGCCACTACCACAGAAGCGTTCTGGATGTGTGGGATGGTGTTCCGCACCTGGGAGAACCGCTGGATAAAGGAGCGCAGCGACTCCCCTGGTTGCTGCTGGATGGCATGGAGGTTGAGCTTCGTGCCAGGCCGGGTGTAGGAACTGCCGAAGTTGGCGATGAACTGCCGGCAGAGCTCTCCCCAGGAGGTTATGGAATCATGGGGTAGGTTCATGAGCCAAGACCGGGCTGGGCCGGTCAAGGCGACGGGGAAATAGTTGGCCATAACAGCCTCATCCCCTCCTGCGGCGAGTATGGCGGTGGAGTAGATCTGGAGGAACTCCGCCGGGTTGACACTGCCGTCGTACTTTTCGGGCAGGTGCGGCCGAAACTTGCGTGGCCACTTCGCGAAGCGAAGGTGGGGTGCAAGAGCCGCACATCCTGCTCCTGTTGCCGCAGGTATTGGTGCCACGAACGCTTGATTCGCACTTGGCACTGTGTACCCAGGTATGGGCAGAGCTGCACCATAGACCAGGGACGCCATTTGCAGGGCATATGGTTGCGGCATATGCTGTGCGGCGTACGCCTGGGGCAGAGCTCGCGTGGCGAAGATCTGCCCTTCAGGCTTGGTTGAGGCCGACGTCATGCTGTCGCCAGTCTCTTGGATGCGACGCCTCTCTCGACGTCGCTCGAGGAACACTCGAGCATCTTGGCCCAAGTGGCATCGCTCCATCTCTGCCCTCAGGTCCGTCGTCGGAGGCCTGGTGGAGCTGGAGTCCGCCGTCTGCCCGTCAACCGCGGGCGTGTGCATCAGCGACACTGCTGGTTGACTGGAGCGTCGTCCCCGCCGAAGTCGAGGGTTTGCAGCGGCGACGATGAGACGGTCTACCTCGCGAATCCACTGCTGGGTCGCTGCCTGAGGCGCGTCCCAGCAGGCGGGTTGTGCAGTAGCGCTCTTGCTGCGGCTAGCGCACCCCCACCGGGTACGCCCAGCGCTACTGAAGACCTGACGCTGGTTGGAGCCTGCATTGCCGGGGTCGGCGCTGCCAGAGCCGGTTGCTGGCTCCCAGCTTGTTGCGACACACTCCGTCCTGAGCGTGTCGACATGTACTCCCCCGTGGTCGCGGTTCGCCGCGGACGCGGGGGGGGGGGGGGGGGGGGGGGGGGGGGAGAGTTTGCCGCTGAAGGAAGCTTGGTCATCTTCGTCGGCGGAAACTCGTCGCGCAAGGGGAAAAGCCCCCTACCTGGCGCGCCAAATGTCGAAGTGTTCGGTTGACACTTCCCCCGGGCCTGCACTGGGCAGCCCGCGGAGGTTCTTTTTTCGGTGGGGCTAGTCCCTTGCGGAGAGATTGAGCGTATGGACGAGTTAGTAAGAGCTTGACACGGCGAGTTTTACGTGGTTCAGGCCGCCGGAACGTAAAATCCTACGTCCACGGCGAGCTATGGAGCTCGCTGTATTGGCTTGCTGCTCAGAACCGGAGTCCTGAGCTTGAGGATGAGTTACAGCTTGGGGGTGAATGACTAGCGTATGAGTTGCGGGAGTGCGAACCCTTGCTATCGTCGCCTACCCGAGTCTTTTATAGTCCAAGACTCGGGTGGCTTACAAGGGGGGCCCGGGACCCGACAGGTGGTCCCGGGGAGATTGTCTGTCATCTACCGTATCTGCAGTTATGCCGGTAGTTGTCTCTGGCGAAGGCTTCTGAGTCTTCGTCTTGCAGCCCTGCCCATGCCGCATGCTAGTCGTAGTGGATGATGACGGCGGGGGTGGCATGGGATGTCTTGTTGCTGCGTTTATTGGCTGGCAGGCTCTGACACCGCGCGCCAGTCTGTGATGCGATTGGGCGCAACGGCACCTGACAGAGGCGTGCTCCGCGTCTTGGGAAGACGCGGGCCTTGAATACCTTGTACGGGCAAGGTACGGGGCGTCTTTACGCCCGTTGCCTATCGCTCGGGGGCAGGCAGCGCCGTTTTGCTGGCCACGTGGCGGGCCCGGAGCCCTCCTCAGAGGAGAGGAGGGGTCCGGCCCTTCGGGACACGTGGATCCTTCGGACCTCTCCCCGCGGAGGGGGAGGTTCGGCTTCTGTCGGCCACGTGGCGGGCCCGGAGCTCCTCTCTGAGGAGAGGGAGGTCCCGCCCCGCCGAATACGTGGCACCTTCGTACCTCTCTCCCGCGGAGGGGGAGGTCCAGCTTCTGTATGCCACGTGGTGGACCCGGAGCTCTCCTCTGAGGAGAGGGAGCTCCGGCCCCGCCGGACGCGTGGCGCCTTCGGAGGTCTCCCTGCGGAGAAGGGTGAGTTTCTTAGGCATTTTCCCCTGTGCGCGGGGGTACCCCATATCGTGGGTACCGACAGATACCAATTGATAGGAGGATGAGTCCCGATCTTCCGAGAGGTAGGGTCAACTTGATTGGGTGGAGATCTTGACGTTGATGATCCAAGGCTCTGAACGAACGAAACCCCGCAATCACTACACCACTGCTCCGTTGGTTATCACCCGTGTCACACGAATGACCTCGCCACGAAGGCTTATCCCTGCAAGCGCAATAAAGAACACAAGCAAGAACAGAGAAGTTGCAATCAAAACTGAATTGATCACGAATTTGGGGTCTCACCACCGATGATCGGCGAACTGTTCAATGATAGATTGTAACTAAGCAAAACCCAGCTGTTTGTGACGGTGTCTAGGGGGTATAAAGGAGGTGGAGGACGACCAGGGGGGTGCTGGGGTCGTGACCTAACCCTAAGACACGTACATAATGGACTTGGACTCGATACAAGGCCAAGTGGGCCAACTAGGTGATGCAACACCCTGAGAGACTCTAAACTTTATATTGTTTCGAAGTTTTCCGTCGACTCCGAGTGAATTTTGACGTGGGGTCAGTTCCATTGGAAAGTTTATCCTCTCACCTTTCCGTGCATATGTAGAACGTCAAAAACGGAGTCCGTATGCCTCCTGTGCATCCATTTTAAGGTGGACTGCTCCTGGGCCCGAGTTGGACTCGAGTTTGAGTTGGGCTCGGTCTCTAACTTCTTGTTGGTGTATTTTCTGTCCCTCCACGCCTCCAAACCCTTCTCCATGTATCTCCACGTCCTCTCCATGGTTTCTAATCATAATTAATCCATTAGGTAGCAACATACTCTCAAAATTCACATATAAAGAATTGTTCAAGAACGAGTTCACCTCTAAATTCAATTTTCATGCTTGAGCTTTAGTAATTAGACCTTGCATGTCTGTGTTGTGTATATCTGAAAGAGGGATGTCCACATCACACAACATAACGCTCTCTGTTCGTCTTCGACAAAACGAGGCCAAGCCACAAAGGCACAGGCACAGGTGGGTAGATTCCTGGGCAGCACCGATGCCTTTCAGTCACGTTTTCACCTGGGCACGGCAGGGCCACGTGAAGCCGACAGGCTCTGAGCGTAGTTCGTCGCCTCCCTCCCTGTCGCTGGCGAAGCCGCATGCGATGCGACCCATCGCCATCCAGAGATTGTCTGAACAAGATCGATCCATGGGTTCAGAGATGAGAGGCCAGGCTGCACTCAACTTGTTGCGTGTTTCACATCCCCAACCGTCGCCGCGACGTGAAAAGGGCCAGCGAGATCTGCGGCGGGGCCGGCCGGAGATCTGACGGAGACGCGGAGGAATCATCGAGACGGCGATGGAATGGAATGGAGGTGGGGGGGAGAGGAGAGGGAGATGCCCCGGCCCAGAGAGAGGAGGGAGGGGGAGACGACCGACCCTTCAGGTGAGTGGACGGTGCGTGTTCTCGCACTCCACATGCTTGCTCCCACTTCAGACGAGCTTGGCATCATCCGCAAGACCGGAAACCCAACCACCTCTCGAGAAGGCGCCAGCCACGATCACAGATTGCAGGTATTCTTCAGCGTGATGTAGCACATGAGAAATAGATTGGATGGGTAGGCATCGACGTCTCTAGAATGGCATCACATTCACACACACACACACAAACCACTGACTCACACTCATTCGGAAAAGGGGAGGTCAGGCTCAGGCGATCCATTCCTCCTCTAGTCCTTTTCTATTTTGCCCTGGAGGAGTGGAGTGCCATTAGATCAGTCATCGGTGTGTGGTGTGGGGGTAAGGTCAGCCTCAGACGGGGACCCAATCCTCACATGGAGATGGAGATGCTGGGCCCAGGCCATTGCAGGGTCACTGTCTCAAAGGAAATGATGCCTCGTTCTCCGTCCAAGTCGGAAAGGTTGGATCACCTCCATCATCTTTCTTTTCGTGGTTACAGTACACCAAACTAATAAAAATCACTTTTACTGCTTTCCAATCGCCACCATGCCAGTTGAAGAAAAGGTTTACTTGACCAGAACTGATGTTCCAGGAGTAAACCTTAATAACGGCATTCAGAGTCTTGCTAATTTCGTTTTATTCAGTACTCCCTCTGGTTTCATTAATGTCGTTAGGGCATTTTTTATATAAAAAGCAAACTAAGAGTGTTGTACTATTGTCGTCAATTAAAATCCAGAGGTGATGGTTTGGAACTGAAGACCTACTTAGAATGAAACACGTTGTGCACGGGACCACCACAAGTGTCCAATTGTCATGCGGAACCAAAATGCCACGAGCGCGAAGGAATATGAACAGGATTAGGGGCAAGCGTTCAACGCTAGGCAACAAGGGAGTTCGGTCATTTGAGAGTACATTGAACATTCACAGTATTAGTATTCCGTGGGACAGACGTTTTGGCATGTTAACCAAAAGAGTTGGTAGTTTCTACTTAGAAGTTGGTATCATATGACATAATTATTAGATGGTACATAATAACTTCGAGCTAGGCTTGATCTATGTTGCGTTCAGTTCCAGGTCTCAGAAACTAGGGGAAGTGCTGCAGAAACATGGCGCCACAGACCAGCCTCAAGCTGAGGGCATGCGACCTTACGCCCTCTATTCAGAACTCGACTGAACCGACCGACGCGATACCAGTGCTTAGGCTTCTAGATTCCTGCCTGCTAACGTAGTCATCACAGCTGCTACCTAGCTTCCTTCCGGAAGCCGTCAAAAGCTCGAGGCCCTTACCCATCTGCTGCACCTCCTGTGGTGAGAGTATCTTGATGCAGGACACGCTATTCACGAATTCCCTGCAAGTTGGGTTGGAAGGTGCACCAATGGTTAAGAATGGTGCTAAACAGTAATACAGAACTGCTCAAATAGATCAATAAGGCGGTCACAAGAACATACTGCCAAGGGTCATCGCCAACAAGGAGGACATCCTCCTCTCGGTCAACGAATACAAGCTGCCAGCCTGATCTCAAAGGGTCTTCCAATTGGCCCTCAAGGCCAAATAGGCGCCCTAGTTCCCTACGGAGCTCATGATAGCTACTAAACCTAGTGATATCGAGCGATCTTCCATAGGTTCCAGATTTGTAAACCTGTTATTCAAACAGAGGCAAATTTGAAGATTAACAACAGTGCCAGGAATAAGTCACAGAGAACAGGACGCTTGACAGTGGACCACAGCTTCTTATGTCAAGCTGTTATAATCACAAGAAATTAAAGATAACACGTATCTAAAGTTCAATCGCATCATTATCAATTGTATTTCAGCTAATGAATTGTTAAAAGTATGGGAAAAGCGCAGTTTTCAATGTCAACTATGGGTAACCAGTCAACAACAACAGTTCAGCTAAGGACCGAATTGACAAGTCACTTACCTTCACGAAGGTTGCAGGTGGTCGATTTACTTGGTCAGAATTATCTGAGCATGGCACATACCCTGAATCATCTATGCACCCCGAAGAATTAAGGGCTTCATCCAAAGGGAAATCGTTCTGGGAAGGATTTAGGAAATTGGAGGTGGAATATGGAATGTCAGTTGAATCATTCCCGTTCTGGAGGTTCGGGATGCCTCCTTGCATTAGTAGTGACTGTGAGTCTATACTAACACCAAACAAGAGATGATTTTGAGGGTCATTGTTCCCATCTTGATCTACCAAGCACCCTCTTCCAGGAAGTGGTGCCAATGCAGAACTTTGAGGTATACTAGAGGGTGTAGAATCCAGTTGTTCTATCTGCGACGTAACCTGGGGGTGAGAAGGAAGCAGAGAATCCATTGCAACTCGCTTTGATGACCATGGGTCAGTGACGGGTATCGTGGTGGGTCTCAAGTGAGAAGCTGTTTCTGATGAGAACTGCCTCAGTGTATTTTGCATCATAGATGCACTGGATGGAGACAATGAGCTCATATTTGTGTCAACAAAGTTTTGTGCCTGTGAGAATGGCAATACGTTTTGCAGTGTCATGGGTGAAGACTGAGGGGTTGATGTGAGTTGAGAAAAAGCCGACAATGCATTAGATACAGGCTGGAAATTAGCCATGTTGTTCTGCTGTTGCATTTGTTGATGTTGAGAAACTTGCATACACTGTGAAGATTGCTGCTGATGTTGTGATTCTTGCTGTTGCTGCTGTGATTGAAGCTGTTGCTTCTGCTCACTAAATGATTGGCTGCGTTGAATGTGCTGCTTAAGGAATTCAGCCTGACTCTGGCCTTGGATTGTGCTCTCAGAGACATTTTGTGGGTATGTTTGTTGCTGAAACTGAGACTGCACTTGCTGCAAGACCTGACTTGGCACAAGTGGTGCAGCTCGGCCAGCTATGTTCTGTGGTTGCTGGAATTGCAATATTGTGGCTGATGCCTGCTTTGCTGGGTCTTGGAAAGAAGCTGTGGCCATCGTCTGATATATATCAGGTTGCAGGCCAAGTAAGGAAGCATCTAGCCTCGGTTGCATCCATGGACTCATACCAAGTCCACCAAAATTCAATGATTGAAAACCAGGGTTTGCACTATCTCGAAGCCACATGAGAGAGGAAGTCAAGTCATCATCCTTACCACCTATAGGGGGTCATCATCCGGAATGTTGTTAGCGTAAAAATGAACATAAATAAATTATTCGGGCATGCATATCTGCAAGTCAAGCTAAACATCAACTGCACCTCATACCATGTAGAGAAGGCAAGCCTGTTGGCCATGGACGCTTAAGCCTGAGTGGAAAAGGAGATGGATACATTGGAAATGTTGTCAGTGGCTCAATCTCCCAAAGTGATACCCTAGGTTGCCTCTCTCCGGCAGTTGACTCATCCCAGCCAACCTATGTTTCCATAATAAACATTAAGTGGGTACAAACAAAGAGTAAAGGAACATTTCAAGGAATAACATCTTGTCCAGCTGGAAACGTGCAATGTGTATGGATAGACAATAGGTTAAAGTGTTTGTAAGAGGTTCACAATGTAACAAGAGAAGCACGAGTCTGCAGCATACCTTCACAGAACGCCAATGAGAATTCGGCCACTGGACAGGATCAAGATCACTAATTCCTGTAATTGTCCCCATGTATCTGGAAATATAGGTACCGAAATGATTAGGCTGCTATTATGTATAGTTGCAGATAAGCTTTTCGCATCGAGTTGAAGGAATGAAGAGCATTGACACGAGATGATCTTTTTAGGAATGGTTCTCACCAACAAAACAAAGCAAATGCAATCAAAGGGGAACTGATTGAGCTAGTGAAATTTTAGGAAAAAAACTAGAAGCTCATGCAGCAAGCAGGCTAAAGCTTGCACAGAACAAAAACCTAAAAGGTAAACAAAGTCTGTCATACCTCCTAACACTCGACTCCTCAGTCTCAAAAAGCATCCGGAAACGCATCCCCACAGAGATACGGGTATGATACACAGCCTTTACATATTTAGCAAGTGGTATGACAAATTCTGAAGGGCTTGCCCTGCAAAGAAAAGGTGTTTAAAAACCTCAAGGAGAAATTCTGAACAACTTGATGTATTGTCGTACCTTGGGTTATAGAAAATTGTAAACCGACTATTCGTTGAAGCAGCATGAGAGGCTGCAGCCAGAAGACCAATATGCATACTATCACTAGATAAGACTGAAGATGGCATGACTGTTTGTGGACGATTTGCACGGCGAATTCCTAGAAGAAGCTGATTATTATCGTTCCTGAAAATGCAAGAAAATACAGTAAGGCAAAACTAGAAAAATCTGTTTAATCTGAAAGAGGACAAAAAATTAATTCGTTTAGCGCCATATACTGGACAGACTAACATACCAGATAAATAAAACAGAGTCTCCAGCAACAAGTCTCTTTGCACTTACAAAGATGCTCCAGCCAGTGGTAAGAAGATGCCTCTTTGGCTGACCTGCATCAAGGCATTTTGAGTAAGTTTTTCTATTATATAAGCATTACTTTCACCATGTGGTAGCAAATCCCAACCTAAGAAAACAAGAAGCATACATAAACATCAAAAAAAAGGGCAGCCCGGTGCATGTAGCTCCCGCTTGCGCAGGGTCCGGGAAGGGTCCGACCCACTTGGGTCTTTTGTATGCAGCCTTTCCCTACATTTCTGTAAGCGGCTGTTTCCAGAAGCATACATAAACATCCATGCTTGATACTTTTTCCCTAGCTTAGTTTTATTTTCCTTCTTTATATGACAAACCTGAAGGAATCCCCCTTTCTCATAGGTCACAAAGATAAAATCTCGAATTGCATCAAACTTTTAACATACAAGGTTATAGATTGCGTTCTTCGTAAAATTTATATATGATAATTTTTATGTTAGAAAGCAACACTGCTCACCGCGAAAGATGTGACGAAACTTCCAATCATTGCCGTGAAGATCTTTTGCAATCAACTCCTGTGCTGGAGGTTGCTGGGTGAAATCCTACAGAGTTACAGGCAGATTAGCTCACTTTAGTGAAACAAATCAGTTCAAATAATAATCTGGAAACTTAGGAGAAGCGGTACAGACCAGTGGAGGAAACACTTTCTCAGCCGCTCGACGGGGAACAGAGAATCCTCCATGCGTACTTGTGTCACTTGCAGTTAATGTTTTGCAGAAATAATTTGTTGGCTGCTTATTTGCAGTACCTAATTCGGCAGGCAGATACGGGTCTTTGAGCTCTTGCTGCACAAGAAAAGCAAGCCTAAAATCACTATCACGAATGACAAATATCAGAACGACTTAAACGTAGCACATAGAAAAAATAATTAATTACCGGGTTAAGTGGTTGTAGCGTCATCTGTGCATATACTTCATCAGTTTCTGCATCAGCCTGGAGGAAGGAAATAACATGAATATAACATCTGAGCATTACTTAGCTAAAGGAGAATGTGTTCTAAGTGCCAAACTTACATGCATGGTCACATTATGCAGTTGGCATATAAGCTGTGGAGGCAGATTAGGATAGTTGGGAATCTGAGCCTCCATTTCTTTGTTTGTTGATGCTGCTACCTATTGCCAAAATCAAGCAAAACAATTACATAAACAGGGAGAAAATTTTCGAGGCCTGAAAGCACTAAGGGAGAATATGGGATTCATAGTCACAAGAAATTTGAGCATGAGTAAATTTGTGCTAACCTGCTCGCTATGACCCTGAGGGAAGTACACCACCCTGCTGCCCACCGCAGGCAATGAAACAAGCGGACCGGCACAGGCATGCCACAACTCCGAATTCAGACACTTCTGCTCCTCAACAGCTGTAACGATAACGACGAGTATTTGAGAAGAAGACCAAAAAATGAGCGATATGTCAAGGGAGCATGAAATTGTAAGATTTTCATATGCTTTTCTGAAGCTTGTTTCAGAAGATGGATACGCTACGAATTGGACTTCTAGGAAGTTTAACTGAGAACCAAAAATGCTTGAGATTATTATTAGTTGACTTTAAATTGGAAAATAAAAGGTAACTATTTTTGCATCTTACTCGAAAATCACCGAGTACTCAGGTTCAAAATCACTCAATCTATCCAGGGTGGGAACACAATCTCGATAAGGAATCAACTGTAGAGCAAGAGCTAGATTAAAAAAGGTAAGATAGAATCTAAATAAAAATTACAAATTTGATCAAGACGTCTCCTCCCAAAGAAATCATCAACATAAATCCAGATAAAATTCGCCGCATTGAATCGCTAAAGGACAGCACGGTCACATAGCAGCTTTGAAGCGAGGCATACGAACAAAATAGAACAAGAGACTAGTCCAACAAATTGAACTAGTATATAAGATGAAATGAATGGAGAGAGCATTAGGTAGGAAGCCACGGAGCACAGAAGACTGGGCGTCACAAGAAAGTACCTTCCGGCGAGGCCGCCTGAGTCGGGAGGACGCTTCCGGACGACGACGAGAGCCTCATTTTTCTCCCCTTCCAAAGGACCAATCGGCGTGCCGATCTGAATGCAATTTATGAGCGAACACGGAGCAGGGAAGGAACGGGAAGCGAAGGGAAGATTCCTCCTTTTCAGGCCAAATCACAGCGCCTTCCCGAAAACCATCACTTTTCCAGTTCACCTCGCCAAGCCACCGAGAACCTTTTGCCTTGGCCTCCCGAAGATTACCACGCAAGCGCGAGATTTTCTTGTGTCAAAGAACCCAAGCTAGTCACTTGGAAGGCCAGCAAGAAGCGGCGAAAAGCTGCGATCTTTGGTCGGAGGAGGCAGGAGGAATGCGCGCAACAAGTGTACCTTCCAAAGCCAAAGCACCGGCACTCGGGCGGAGCGGCGCCCGCTCGATCCAAGGCGCCGCGCCGTCAGATCTCGCGGCCGCGATGCCCAGACGGCTACCTCCGCGGCCCGGCCGCCGCTCTCCGGCAGATCCGACCGCCGACGCCGGAGAGGGGAACCAGGAGCATGCTCCCGCTGCTGCTTCCCGTCGTCTTCCTTCCTTTCTCTCCCGTGCGTGTTTGCGACCTCGACGCTCAAACAAACAGTTGCAGCAGGTGGGGGGAATGCTTGGTCTTGTTGCTTCGCTTTGCTTTGCTTGCTTGCTTCTCCCTCTCGCCGCTTCGGGCTGCTACTACTCCCAAGTTTGTTCTCGGGGTTTTAACCCCACGAGTGGTGCTCCTCTTTTTCAGCTTTTCCTCTCACACACACTCTCTCTCTCTCATCTCATGCTCGATTTTTGTCAATTCTCTGTGTACCCTCTCTCTCTCTCTCTTCTTCTTCTTCTTTTACCAGTAAGAGTACTACTACTGGTTTCGCGTGAGGCGTGCACTCGCAGATGTACAGCGTGTGCATGCCGCCTTACTCCTCGGCCTAATAACCTCTCTAATTAATCGTGATGTACGGAACCATCATAGTTAGGACAGTAGTAAACTGTACTAAAAGTCTGTACCGAGACTGAGACAGTACTCTCTGCTGCCGCTGCTGCTGCTAGTACTGTAGAAGTAGCATTTCGCGGAGAATCACAAGTGAAACTTCCAGCGAAGCGCAGTGAACCGACTCGGCAAGGGCGACGCCGGCGGCGGCTGCGTTTTGACCGCCGCGGGTGTCATTTAAAAGCCGAGCAGTTTTTCTCGCTGCTGCAACGAACACTTTACCTGGCTAGCTGGAGCTGGAGCACAACTGTTCCTTTCGACGAAGTGTTGCTGGTGTTCAGGAAGACCCCGTCCCTGTCGCGTGCGTGCGTGCGTGCGTAGGTACTATGAGTGAGTCTCGGAGGAATACGGTACGAGGACAGGGAAGAAACGCCGTGTCGTCTTCTTGACTCGTTTTCCGGCGACAGCGGCTCGGTGAGTACCTGAGACTGGGAGAGGTGTTTTGTCTGTCTGTCCGGCCACCACACGGTCGGTTTAGTTTCGCCGGTGACACGGAAGAATCTACGCTTCCAGACGGGGAATCGGGATCGTGTTTTTTTTTCTCCCTCTCTTTCTCTTTATTGAAGTATATACCGTACTGTACGTGTATACAGTGGTGCTTTGGTAAGGCGGAATGCGTCAGGAATCGTTGACCTGACCCGGCTGCTGGCTGCTGCTTCGTGCCTCTCCTCTGTTTATGTCTCGTTGAACCGACTCCCACGCATTGATGAATCAGTTAAATGACAATGTTTTTTTTGTTTTCCAGATGGAAAATACTTACAGACGAGCGGTTCACTGCAACTGCTAGCTTGAGCGGTTCTGGCTGATGAAGAAGCCGTGTCGCGATACGCGTCGTGCTCTGGCATCTCGCCGAGCCGAGACGGGGAGGACGGAAGCGTTGGGCGTGGCGTGGCTCGCCGAGACGGCGGCGTTTCGCCGAGGAAAGCAACCCCCAGGTCAGGTCTCAGGTCACGCCTTCTGCGCCGCGGCGGGCGGCGCTGACGCCAGACCAGGCCAGGCCAGGCCAGGGGCACACGTATACGTACGCTGCTCTCTTAGAGCACGGGACGGGACGCATGGTGCGCGCGGCGTGCGGAGTAGGACCTGCAGCGAGCTCTTACGGCAGCATGACGCCACCACCAGCGCAGGCGCAGGCGCAGGCGCAGCGCGCTGCCGTTTCGAGACGGCATCTCGCTCGCGCGCGGCTGGGATCGATCGGAACGGAGGCAAGGCAACGACGCTAGGTCGCTAGCTGGCCCGTTATGCTCGAAGACGGGGACGGCCAATCATCTCGCACTCTCGCGGTACGATCCACTCCGGCTCCGGCGCACGGCTAGCTGCTACAGACTCGTCGATCGATCGTCGCCTGTGGCCGCGTGCGTACGTGTCGTCGTGGTTAGTTACTGCTCTTAACGACTCCGATCGACGCGACTGAAGAAACGCGCTGATTTTCCGTGTGCGATTTTGGCCGCTTCATCGATCCCGTCCCCGGCACAGGCGGGTGCATCGGTACGGCGGCGCTTGGCTGGACGGCCGTGGTCAAGGGAAGGGACGCGTACTGCGCCACCGCCGCATATATAGGCAGGTCCAAGGAAACGAACGTGTGCTGACGGCGACCGGGCCTGAGCCGAGGCTGAGCCCCGCCATTGTTGGACGTGGTCGCTGTAGCCTTCTTAACGAGTTGCAAAGTTTCTAACTGCCCGTACAATAATTTACAGACGTTTTGGAAGCGCAGACCGCGGCCAGTGCACGAAAGAGTTGTCGTGGACGATCGATCTCGCCCACCGTCGATCGACCAGCGTGCCACCACCAACAAACAGGCCCGCCCATCGAACTCCTGCCATTCCAACCCTTCCGATCGAAGCATCGCAAGCTCCTCGATCGCCCACGCATGGCTTCCCGGCCGGCGCGTGTCATCATGATGCGTTCTACTTACTGAGTAGAGGAGCTTTGCGGCGGTGAAATTAAAGCTCTGTGCCGTCGTCGGCCGTGGCCCGTGGCGCGCGTGTGTGCGTACCACCGATCGGCCGAACGAGCTACGGCGCTGCGATCGAAGCGGCAGGACCATCTCCCTCTCTCTCCTCTCTCTCTCTCAGTGATGGACCCCTCACCACCAATGCTCCGACGGCCGGAGAAAAGGACGGCCGCTTTTACTGCTTCGTTGTTGTTGTCATGGAGCCAAGGGTCAAAGGCCTCTTTCTTTTTTTTCCTCGTGGCTTGTCGGCAATGGTGTCTTCCAAGGATCGAGAAGAAGAGGCCCTTGGGATTAGGGCAGAAGCGGTGCTGCCACTGCCAGGAGTGGAAAATGGAGCGTCAGATTCTACTACCTGGACAGTGGAGAAACGGGTGGGTGCCGGGCTCAAATCCTCTGCTGCAGGGCGTAGCGTAGGTGACCTAGAGGTGTAAACGGGTAAAACCGCCGGGATTGACCACACGGTAGCTACCGCTACGCTACCTACCTGGACAAGCCCTGGATTCTCGAACCCCATACTCGATCGAGGCCACAAAGAAACTCCCGCGCATGTATGTGTATACGTTCGGTGATGCTGGTTGACCGTGGGGCCCATTTTCAGTGACTAGCGGTCTAAAAATCATACGCTCATACATGGAGCTTTATTTGTCATATAGTATGTATGTATAGATAGATAGATGTTCGGTCAGACACAATGAGGATGAAGATACGGAATTAAATGAGAACAGCCTAATTTGCCAATAATCCCGTGCACCATCCATGGTGTTGGTCCGAAACTAATCCAAGCAGCAGGTCGATCTAAAGTACAGTAGTAGCTTTTGGCGTTATTCTAAGCCAAAGCATGTGATGAGAGCGAAGGAGGGGCCTCGAGCTGCAGCATGTAACAAGTCCCCGTTCACCACAAAAAAAAAACAAATGCATTATTCTATAAATGTATTCAGGCAAGGGGAAAGCTAGCGGTCGATCGAAACCCCCGGACTACATAGATTCAAACGCCAAAACGATTCATATATCATCAAGTACCAAAGCAATCCGGACCTGTAGATTTTATTTTATTTCTTCCCTCCTCCCTCGTTTCCAAGATACCACATTGATGTTTGAATTGTTTCCGTTTCTTTCCTTTATAATGAATTAAGTCACCGTGTTGGTAACGATTCATATATCATCAAGTACACACAGTACAACCACAAACATTACGTACGTATATACACATTACTCCTCATATGAATGCTAACACGAGACTGACGAATTAAGTCACCGTGTTGGTAAAAATATAATCTATTATCTATTACTGAAAAATAATTAGCTATAAAAAATACAAGCATTTCTCTAACGCGTAAGTCCATGGCAAAAAAGGTTGCAAATTTTCAATTCTTACAGGCGTAGGCCCACCTTCCTCTTGGAAGAAATAATGGTGCTACTTATTTTCCTATTATCGCTAGGGTTCTGGTCACTACTAGCTAGAGCCATAGTGGTGGTAGTGATGGCTGTCAAGTCGGATGAAAAGAAAAGCCCCCTACCTCCTGCAGGATTCTGGCTTATCTTTAAGACTCATATCTTGAGATTTCTTTCTTAGAGGTGAAGCTAATTAATGTACCCACAATGTTATTAATCTCATCTGTGTTTCTTATTTTGCATTAGTTCTCGTTGTTAAAAAAGTTGTATTCGTACTATAGTATAGGAACATAGTGTTTTAAGACCTTTGAACTGTGTGTATATAGCATCTTGTTGTTCTATAAGTTAGTACAAGTACGCATTATCATACATTCACCCAGCCAATTCCTTTCATCCGCCCGGGGAAGCCCTGGCAGCAGCTGGTTCCATGGAATGGATGATTGCCAAACCAGCCTAGCTAGCTCATACAAGGACAATTCCGCTTTTTGCGACGCTACGTCCCAGTTGATCGAACTTTCTAAACCGAGGGTTTGTCCAATTGCACCCTCCTCTCAGCTTTAACTCGCATCACTCCATGGACTGTGGCGTGCCAGCTTTCTCTCTCTCTCTCTCCTGCTCTCCGCGCCCAACGATGGCTCTCTTTCTCTCCATCCATCTCTCTCCTGAGTCTCATCGGCCATTTCGTGTCAAAGAAACAGTATGATTGTGCTTGATGTGACTGGTGGCCCTAGGGCCGGGCTAGCTGTACAATTGTCACCAATTGGATCTGAGCAAATAAATTGACGTCAACTAATCCCCAAAAGTGGCACTATTCACATAGAGTAGAGGCAAGCTGATTCTTTCCCTCCAACTAGCTAGGATGGGCTTGAATTTCGATAATCCTCCTGCATAAGCAAAATTAATCGAAGTGTAAAGGGACTAAACACTACTAGTACTAGTACAAACAATAAGCATCTCTCCATTTCAAAAAAAACAGAACAAAGAAAAAAAAAGAAAAAAAAGGATACTATTCCGTCTCTACGACTGGGCACTGCTGCTGCTGCTGCAACATGATTCTGCTTTTTGATCCTCCTAGGAATCTCCCGAAATGATGTGCAAGCAAGCAGTGTACTGGTGGTCGCGGCTGTAGCTTTTTATTTATATTTGCAACCGTGTCTCTCATCAAAGCACAGCCCGGTTGCATGCAGTGAACAGACTGAAACAGCTGTGAAAATTGACGCGCGCGTCTCCAGTATCCTCATCTCTGCTGACTTTTCATGGTAATGGAAGGTTTGTTCCAGTCGCCGAAGCACATGGTGGTGTTTCTTGATACAGTTGAGAACCAATGTGAACGAAACGGCCGGCCAGTTAGTCGCAGATTCTGAAATCAACTCGATTGTCGATCGGATCAAGTACAACGTCCACAAATTCTCACAAATTAACTTCAGGACAAAGATTCAACACAATATATAATCTGTGACCAAAACTAACAAGATCTAAGTCTACGTCTTTATTCGATCGATCTTATCAAAGGCTGAATAGTCTGGCAGCTCAAGAGAATTAACGTTGTACAGGGGAAGACGTTGATGCATACTACACACGCATGTAGTGGCAACAAAAACAGTACCCCCTGACGGGAACCCCTCACCCATACACCAGCCCTCTCAATTCATGGGTGGGCCCTATTAGAGCAAAGGGACCGGGGCCACTAGCTTAGCCCCGTCCTTGGGTGCCATCAAATCTTAGATCGATGTGAGAGCAGGGAGATAAATGCATGTGGCTGGAAAAGGCATGACATGACAAATTACTGAAAAAATAATAAACTGAATATAGAGAGTGATGAGGAACAGTATCAAAAGCAGTCAAGAAAGGCATCCAATGATCCCCAGGTGGCATTATTTCTTTCCTCAAGTTTGAGCAGAAGGATAAACTTTCCCAGGGCGACTGAACAAAAATAAAGAAAAAGAAGAAGATCACGAGCTAGATTAGGTATCATCATTGGGTTAAAAGTATGGAGGAGGTATTAGACTGAAATAGCTACTCTCCTATAGCAGATTTTTCAATTAGGCCTAGAAGGTCTTAATGGGCACCTGCCTTCATCTTTGCCAAATTCAGCATGCGATGCAACAACTTTATGTCAATGCATGCCTTGAACACAAAAGCATGCATGAAATCATCTAGTTCCTTCATTCCTTTTCCCTAGCTTGAAGCGCCATCACTGCTTTTCTCTCCAAGCACAGGCATTGGGAGCAAAGCATATCATCGAAGAGAACAACCAGACAAATACGTACAGGAGCTTTCATCCCTTTATTGGATGCATGGGTGAGTGAAAGGATCATACGTAATGCTATGCATGTAACTCAGCAATTATACTATACCCTACCAAGCCCAAGGGTTCATATATCTCACTTGGTTTGGAAAAAAAGACTACAGAATATACAGCCACATGCGCACTTGCAGTATGGGAAGCTTCACTTCTCTGAAGTCGATCCAGATCTAGCTAGTCAGCAAATATCTCAGCATGCACCTCGAATTCTCTCTGAAACAGCTGGCTCCATCATTGCAAGCTACACAACAATATATGCATGGGCCATTAGCCAATAAACGCTTTAGGCAATAATTCATACAGCAGAACAATTTACATGTTCCTGTCCTTCAACAGAAATTCCACAGATTTCCAGTTTCTGGTCAGGTTCCCTAATTCTCTGTAAAGTAGGTCCTCGCGTGGCTAATCAGATGTATATTACTAACAACACTGAGTGCCACCTAATCATACCTAAACCTCTGAAAGCAACTAAAGTGGGTCAATCAGTAGTTTAATGTATTGCAGTGTGCATATTCTCAATCTAGCTTGTGGAACACTGCTCCATTCCTGTAATTGATCCCTTGAATTCCGGCATGAACAGTACACAAGTCCAACTAATAAATCATGGTGTAATCTGGAGTGACACGGCAGCTTATTTAATTACTAAAAAACCCTGACCTCAGTTTGGACCACTCTGTCTGAAGATTGGGAGGAATTAAGCTGATAACAACAAGCACATGAATGACCAAAAGCAGCAACAAATGCAAAAGCATATAGATCGATTAGCCCAGGACATTTGCATGACAGGGACAGTGTCCTAATATTATACACCAGGTGGCCCCGCCGCGGTGACGATAAGCACCAGGACAAGGTGCAGCATCATGCAAGCTGGAGGAGTACTTGAAAGAAAATTATACAGTCCTGTTTTTGGAGTGGTCTAGAGAACAACAGCTAGGTGGACAATGATGATGATTTGGAGGGAATCAATGTTCCCGTGGGGCTTTTAATTATGGGAACTCCATGCCGTTAAAGAGTAAAGCGGCCAGCCGTGCATGCAAACGCCAACGCGATGCATGCCATTGTCTGCCTGTCCCAATGCCTTGACCTGCTTCCAGCTGATGCCACTCCAGGAGGCAAACACGCGCGGTTTGTCCAAAGCTAATAAACTTACAATATTGCGTCCCTGCTTGCTAAGTCTAGTACAATGACTGGCCAAAAGTACACTCATGTACACCCAAGCATGTCTGCCATGGTTTCTCCAATTGAAAATTAACTAGTACAGCGATATGATAGGGTGTTTCTGACAAATAGGAACACGTCGGAACATGCATGCAGATGTCGGCGTTCCCTATACTCCTATCGTTGTTGGTATCGATCGGTCGTCGTAGCTTCACGAGCTTGCAGTAGCAAGCACTAGCTAGCTAGCTAGCTAGAAGCCAATTTGGACTTGTGTGTTGCAGTATTGTTACTGTCATAATGAAACGTTTGAACATGAGAGAAGGAAAAATATGGATCATCCAATCTGACACTTTTTGTCAAGATGAAATGGCCAAGTAGATGAAGGAATTGCGTGCAGCTAAAAGGAATATCGTATCGAAGGCCGTATCTATCTACTACTGACAAGTGACAAGCATGCATGCACGCGCATTAATTAGACGAAGGGTCAAAAGATGGTTGAAAAGATGGCAGCTAATGACCAAATTAAACTTTTTCTCTCGTTTCTATCCGCCTCTCGATCTCGTTTCTCTGAGAGACGGCACGGCAGGCACACGAGGCGACGGGGGCATCACGAGGGTCTACGGCCTATACGTCTCTCGTCTACCCACATGCAATGCAAGCAAAGCGACCACCCAGCTGCTGCTTCCAGGCCACACCGCGCGCGCGCACAGCGTTTTCTCCTGTGATCCCATGCACATTTCTCTCCAGCATCATGTCCTCGATCGCGCACGGCCAGCAGCGGCTTCAGCCGGCGCGCGCGCGTGCATCATCATGGCCCAGATGCATGGATGTCGACAGCTTTATTAGCTTCGCTTGTCTTTGGTCTCTGACTACTACTGGCTCGCTCCCCGTGTGAGCATCTTTCTCATGCATGGCGGCAGTAGCATGTGGCCCCTGCATATGGCCGGATGGTTAGTTCACATAAGCGTGCTGACAATGCTGCGCACCTGCACTGCACGTTTTTCAGCCTTAATTCTGTGTACCCTTGAAATGAGAGGCGATGGATATAAATAGGGCCAAGATTCTCGCCTCCTCTGCTGCTCATGGTCGTACATCGTGTACTAACACAAAGCATGGATCACGAATGATGTTCGAGAGTAGATAATAGTAGAAGCAAGTACAGTAATTCAGCAATTGCTATTAGACACCCTCAGGACTGGCGACGCCGCTAGCTGTTCGATCGTCGTACCTAACCCACGTACGAGCGGCAGAGAGCACAAGAGGATCCGCGCGAGTGGGTTCAGTGAAGAGGCAGACAAGCAGCCACGCGTACGCTTTGAAAAAACCACCACTCGATCGAGATCAAAATAAAGCGAGTGGAGTGCTGAAGAAAATCAGGACACACACATGCCTGGATCCAGGGCAGAGCCCCCCATGTCCAGTACACACAACACCTCAGCAGTGTCAGCATCCGTCCGACCATATACAGAGCCATGCATGCAAAAGCAGCTCTTCGCATATCAAGAGGCTTTTCTCATCCATTCTGCCCCAAAAAACCAGGCATTGATCGTCAGAATATATCTTCCCTTCTCCTTTTTCTTCTTTCCAGTTTTCTGCATGCCCCACTTAATAATCATTTATGTGTCATTGTGTGACTGCATGCATGCATGCATGTGCCCCCCGTGCCATGCCGCGCGCTCAATCAATATTCATGGCGTTTGGACTGTTCGTCGTCTCCAGCAAGCTATGCTAGCTCTCTCTGACCGTCATCGTCAGGTTGATATATCGATGGAGCTCAGTCGATGTGCAGTGCCATGCATGCACTCATGTCCAGCAACAGTAGTGCAACTGGAACTGTTGTTCTATAAAGAAGGAGATGCAGCATTGCTAGCTAGGGCCGGGTGGTAGTGGTAGCAGCAGCAGCAGCAGAAAGCGTGCAGGAGGCAGGGCATGGACGACATGTCTGCGCGCGCGCGGTGATGGTCAGTGGGGTGTCGTGTGCGCGCGTGCGCCCATGCGAGGCAGCAGGCTACCTGCTCGTCAGGTCGAGCCAAAGACTCCCTTCAGATTCAGGTGTGCGTGGTTTGACCTGGACCAGTCCAAGTACATATATTGCGCAGATCTTCGCCAGCTACTCCACCCATGCATGCATGGCCAGCTCCTTCAGCATGCCCAGATCTGATGGCGATTACGTAGCAGCTTAGCGTGCATGCTGCGTGTGTTCATGCCGATTTTACTCCTTAATAACAGCTTTCTTGTGCAGTGGAGATGAACAATACAGCAAACTTTTGTTGATAACATGGTGACAATGGCGGTTGATGGTTGTAAAATCTTCTGGTCTATTCTGTGTCGTACTCAAGTGGCGGTAGAGTGTAGAGTTGAGGACGACGATTACTTTTCAGGGGAAAAAACGAGGATGCATGAAGTTGCTCGTGCGCTGAACTGCACGTGGGCTTCTCAGTTTGGGGCTAAAGCACCTCGAGTACGGGGCCCATCTTTAATCTTTGTCAAAGTCCACGCAACGTTAGCGAGGCAAATCGGCCCAATAAACCAACGAGACACTAGGGCTATCAAAATGGCCCAAACGATGATTACAGCCCATTTCAAACATGGGTTGGCCTGTTATGCACTATGGCTATCATTGATTTCTAATACAGACTCTCCCTAAAGAGCGTCTATCCTTTTGCCAAATATGATCCTTATAACACGCAAGGGCTAGGTCTCACTCTCACAACTTTGTTTCACCTTTGTACTCCCTTTGTTCTTTTTTATTTGACGCTGAGAGAACTAAACATAGTTCTTCCAACGTCAAATATTACAGAACGGAGGGAGTACATACTAGTGCACAATTAAAGAAGTATGTTAAAATATAAATAAATTGTCCATCCTTCCCCATCAAATTAAGCTTTTGGGGCCAACTGGTTAGTGCATAGTAGCTTAACATGGTATCAGACCCAGAGGTTTGGAGTTCGAATCCTGACGGACGCGATGTATTAAAACAAATTGCAGCCGACTCTTATTCCACGTTTGCGGCCCGAGGGAGCCTGCACGTGAGGTGGAGTGTTGAAATATAAGTGAATTGCCCACTTTTTCCCATCAGCTTAAGCTTTTGGGGTCAACTGGTCGGTGCATAGTAGCTTAACAAAGTAAAAGACAGATATGAAGTTAACAGAATCAGTTTGCACAGAGTTTGATTGCAAAAGCTGCCATTTGGGCCCCCTCACTTTCTACTGTTAGTTGGGCATCAAGTTGACTAAACTAACCGCACAAATGTGACAAATCACGTCAGGTGCTCAAACAAGCACTAAACAAGCATGAATTCTTCAATTACTGCCAACGCTGTATGATGAGCATCTCCAGTAAAGTTTTGCCCTTTAGTTAATCTATCACTGTTCTGTCAGAGCAGGCAATTCTTTAATGTTCAGTGTGTGTTTGAAGGGAAAAAAGGAGGGAGGTTAAAGGTGTAATTTGGTCTCATGTACATGTGTGTAAAGTTGAGCTCGCTTCTTTTAAAGCTTGGAAAGTTTCGCAATTTGCGTGCATTCTTCTGGTTTGGCTTCCGCTCTGAACATTGTGGTGGTCCACATGTATGCCTGCAACGGCATGAGAAGCCTAAAGCCATGGTGTTCCATTCCTCAGCCACTCTTGTATGTTGCTAATTTGTGGTGCAGCATCATGAACTTGTCTCAAAGCGCTCAAAGCTGCATAATCAGTATGTCGAACTGTTATATATGGTCTCCATAGATCAATCACTGATAAGTTGTAAAGTTAGATTTCGAATTTCCTCTGCAGCATATCCAGTGTGTCACCTGGAGATGCACCTACATGTTTCTCTTTTCCTGCCGTTTTTCATTTTTGAAATGGCAGAGCCCCATGCATCTCTGAGATCTGGATGTAAGATTTCAGCATTTAGTTATTTCACTTGTCCATTAACTTCGTGAAGGCTCCAGGAAATGCAGCACTTATCATGTCACTTTGCTTAGGTTGCTCTCCTGCTCCTCTTCTTTATGCTTCTTTTCATAATTAGCTTTTGCTTCTTCAGAATTGCCGGGGATAAAGAACCAGCTGCTGCGGCGCTGCTCCTCCTTTGCTTGCAAAATGTTCCGAGTCGCTAGCTTTTGCCGTGGACGCAGGAGACAACGCCGAATCATCGCGCCTGGCTCCGATCGTTTCATGGTTCGTCTTTGCATGGCTTGCTCGCGCCTTGTGGGACACCGAATCATTCGGATCCTTACGCCTGTCTGCTTCCTCTCCCGCCCTGCAAGAATTTGCCTGACATAGCTACGCCACTGTTCTTGCTGCCACCTGAATCTGAATTCTGAAAAGGATCGACGCATTTTTTCACCCAACCAATTTATCTATTCCTGCTGCTATTTTGTCAGGGGAACATCAAATCCATTTCAAAGGAAATAGTAGTGGAAGCGGTTGTTTTGCACGGTAAGTTTTACATTTTTCTCAGTTTCTGCTCTTGCTTTTCAACATGAGCTAGGTAGGAACATTAGAACTTTCACTTTGAAAAGTACGTACGTGATCATGCAGTCAAGATCGGCATTTGACCTCTATCCATGATGGACAATGAATGGATAAACAAACCTGATCTGCATGCTCTGCTATTTTGACTGACTGATCATAAAAAGAACAACATTAGGGGTTCAGCAGGAAATAGTTGGCTTTTTTGGAAGGAAGCAATTCGGTCTAATGTAGCATATAAGTAGTATTTATTGGCTGCTGAGTTGCTGTATTATATGTCCTGAATAGATCATACAAAGTGGAACAGTTGGGTGTGGATCTTGGAATGTTTGCCAGAGACAGTAAAATAAAGATCGATGTGATCCTGGCTCGGATTTGTTGTTGTTAAGCATGATAGAGGCATCTGCAGTCACCACTTGCAGGACACTTTAGTACCGTAGATTACAGCTTTAAGCAAGCTCCACATGATCTGCGGCCTGATCCTGAGCTGCTCCTGAGTTGTTGCTGTCTCTGTCTCAACTTGGCCAGCTGAATAGCTGCAGACAGTGTTCGCAATGCCACGAGTATTTTACCAGTTTGATCTGTCTCTGCCTAATGGCGTTTCCATGAACACAGGACTGGTCCTGGGCTCTCTTAAACTTTAAAATCTGGGTAGCTATCGATATCGAAATTTTCCATTATAGACTATAGTGATCACATAGTTGTGTGCAAAGCACAATGTCCTTTTATAAAAAAATTCTGAAAAGGAAACAAATTTGAGTGGTGAGTTTTTTCCCTGGTATGTGAGAACAGTGCGAGATTGGAGTGAGGCCCTGGATCGACCACCATGATGCCGTGTCTGCAAAGAGGGTAGCAGAACATAATCATCCCAAATCACATGCGTCCTTCCCTCCTATAAAGTATCATCATCAATTAATTGATAAACCCCATCCTGCAATATCATGCAGCTAAGTATCTTATCCCATACGACATCAACAGCTAAGGAGTAGAAAGCAAAACCTGTCATCTTTTACCTGGTAGCTATAAAATGGTGTACCTTTATGCATCATGGTACACATAAGGGTTTTCTTTTCTTCATGTGGTAGGAAGAGCTTACAAATGACAGTGGGAGTTGAGTGCTTGATCATGCAGGGTTTGACTGGCTACCTTTAACCATGTTAGGATATATAATCACAAAACACACTATGATACTTCACCACAACCAAAACACTAAGGTTAATTGCCTTGTGGAGAAGTTCCTAGTCCTGTGCTTGGTCCTTCTATGTTACTTGAGAACTGTTTCACAAAAAAATCACTCGGAGAACATCGATGAACGGAATATGTGTAATTTGATAGAGTCTAATCAGTACTTGTTCGTACTATTTCTGTACCTACATACAGTGAGACAGGCACACCAAGCTGGTACTATATATAAACGAATCCAACGACAATAAAACAGCAATCTTTCCTGCTTCGCCTCAATCGCCTCTGTAGAAAATATCCATCTCCCACTCGACAAGTAGCTAGAGGCACAAAGCCCTCAAACACACGTCACTGGCATCCGCCAAAGCAGTTGTCTTTGTGTGATCGGCCGGCCGGAGAGAGGAGTGATCAATGGACGAATCGTGGAGGTGCACGATGGGCTCGGTGCTGCCGCGGCGGCGGTCGCCGAACCAACACAACGCCGGCGGTCAGCAGAGCCTGGCCCCCGACGACTTCCGGGACGTGTTTGGCGGGCCGCCGCGCACCGTGCTCCTCCGCAGCTTCCACGGCGAGGCGGCGACAGACTACCACTCCCCGACGGACCACCACCAGTACGCGAATTCTTACGGCGGCGCTGAGGCCTTCTCTCGCCGGGCGTACGCCGACGAGCGGGCGGCGGCGGCTGTGCCAACAGAGGAGGGCTTCTTTGACGATATCTTCGGCGCCGCCCGTCGTCACACGAGGTCGAGATCGAGGTCCAAGTCAAAGTCCTCGTCGGCGGTCAGCTCCGATGACTTCTGCCGGCCGGTGGCCAGCAGCGGCCGCGTCGACGGCACCACGCTCTCTTCATTCACGTCTAGGCTGAGGTAGAGAAGTTACATTCACAGTCGTACCTAGTTCGAACTAGTAGCCAGAATTAGAAATGGATGCATAGAGAACACGTGGAGAACGTGTGGGGCATCACAGCATCGCAGATGCATATATATGACGTCAAATTGATCGATCATTAGCGTAAAGATGTTGGTGCCGTTTTGGCAGGCCGGTGACAATCCCTTCACGGCGGTACGAGTACGACTCGTCGTCGGCGTCGACGAGAGGGGAGTACCAGAGCAGCTTCACGTGCTCGACGGTCGCGTACCCGGCGGCTCGCTACTACTACGACGACGTCAGCAAGGCCGGCAGAGCGAACAACAGCAGCGCCGCCGCGCAGCACAGGCGCACGAGCAGCCGCGGCTTCTGCTGCTTCACGTCGAACCCGGAGACCAGCAGCAACGTACCCAGCTTCCGGCGGGCAGGCGGGCGGGCGCTTTCACCGGCGGCCGAGACCACAGCCACTGACTTCTCCTGCGAGGACTACTACTCGCCGCCGTCAGCCACGTCGTCGTCTCTGTTCACCAACCCGCTGGCCCGGACGACGCCGCGGGGCATGGAGGATGTCGTGATGGAGCTGAGGGAGCGGGCGCCGCTGCTGATGGACGACGGCGACGACATTGACAGCGTTGGCGCCGCCGCGGTAGACGAGGCGATCGCGTGGGCCAAGGAGAGGTTCTGGAGCCAGGCCAGTTAAGCGAACGATGAGGGCCAGATCATCATTGAGACGTCCAGTCTTTCGATTCATCGATTCACGGTGTGCATCTAGACTAGGTGTCAAGATCTTATTTTGTAACGCCTCGTTGTATACGGAAGGTTGAACAAAGTTTAGTTCGCACGAAAATCGAATGATTCAGAGTGTGCATCATTGCAATGATTTGATCACTTGCGTGGCTGGGCTGGGATGGCTTTTGAGGTTGCTCGGCCATTCCTCGATTCACTTTTTTAGCATTCTTTGATTCACCTTGTGCGGACACGGCAGACAGCGCATGCGAGAGCCCAAAAGTCTTCAAACCCAACAAGTTCGCAGAGCACGGTCGATTGAGATGGCCCAGGAAAGTTTAGCATAGGCCCACGTTGTTATATGGGCCCGTGACGCCCCCTCTCAGCATCACAAAGGCCCGCATCCAGAACGAAATCGATCTATTTTTTACTTTATTTTACAAGACTGGTACATCGATTTGACGCTGCGCCGAGCGCCAATCCCTACCAAAACCCGTCGCAACCGTGGCCCCGAATCCCCTGATCATCACGTGGCGCTTCACGAGCACTCACGCGCGCGTCCACGAGTCACCTTGCTCGTCGTCTCGCCGGCAGCGGACGTACGGGATGCCGTGAGCGGCAGGGCAGGGCACGCGCAAGCCGACGTGCCGCGTCTTCTCGTCCCCAGTCCCGCGGCGACGTCGATCCCGCGTGTCGCCACCAGCAGGACGAGCGGTCACCTGAAAACCATGCATTCACGTCGGCGAGCATCAAGACCGAGACGTGCTGCTCAGAGCGGGACAGGCGTAGCGAGAGGAGCGATGCCGTGGTGTACCCGGCGACGACGAAAGAGACGCCGCCTGGCCGTGCCCGTCGTCCGGCACGAAAGAGGCGCACACGGTCGATGTGACGACGTCTCCCGATAATTAATGCCCTCGGTGTCGATCGTAAGTGCACCCAATCAACAAGATTTCTGTCTGATGTGCCGTCGTCTCTCTACACCTGTCCGTCGAATGCCCAGAATGAAGCCCTTAGAATCTGGTCTGCGATCTCCATAGGTGGCATGCATGAAGTTCCATCATTCAATGCATTCCTGCGACGGAGTCTAATAAGCGTGCGGTGCATGCGGCTATAAAAGGCCCGGCCGTGGGCAAGCTGCAGCCAGCATACGATGTTGTGCCTCTGTATGTGTCGTCCTCGTAGCTCATCATCAGCTAATAGCCACATGGTTTTGATTGCTGCCTGGTTATACGTACGCAGCTTCATATAGTCAGGAAACAAATTAAAGCTAATATGGCGAGTATCCAGAGAGCGTCGTCGTTCCTCGTCCAGCTCCAGGCCGTCCGGGCCTCGACCTGCAACAAGCGCGACGCCGTCTTCTCCGAGGTCGCGCCGTGGCAGCCCGTCGACGTCCCAGCCAGCTGCTGGGCGGTCGTCTACCCGCGGCCGGCGCCGAAGCTGGACACCATCGTCGAGGAGGACTACTCCAGCATCGTCAGCATGGCGCACGCCGCTGCCTGCAGCTCCTTCCACGGCACGGCTTCTGCTGCTTCGTCGTCAGCTTCGTCGGCGGCGGCGGGGGCTGTTCCGACCAATTAATTAAAGCCTACCGTCTCGCGCCTCGCCAGTGGCCGGCCGGCACGCAGCAGAATCGTCGTCGTACGTTGAGCAAGTTTTCTCAGAGCTCGTGTCAGCCAGCTTGTGCGCGCGGACCATGTTATTGTTAATATTACAGAGTCCCACTTAGTATTAATCAGGAGTTGCTGTAAGAGTCCTTGTTCCTCTACTATGTGTGTGTATATGGCGTACTTTGCAATCATATTACTACGATGCAAAGCATGCAGGCATACAATATCGCCTGCTATTTAGTATGCAAGCGATATTCTCTTATGTACTCCTATATCAATCAATAAGAGATGATATGTACTAGCTAGTAATCAAAATCCACCAAGCTATCGTCGACTCATGACTCGTTAGTAGCAATAGATTGTAAACAGCCAGTGTAGAAGATGCTGATTTATTCCTGATAGTGTCTGCTGCGGTCCATTTTAAACGCTGTTTCTTGCATCATGTAAGTGACGAGCTTTCTTTGTTATTAGTGTCGGCAATCTTGGTTCAAGAAACTCATAATCAAACGGAGGGAATCTTTTTATGGCTTTACTGTCAGACGGTGGACTGGATCTTACATGGAGAAATTGTACTATTCTTGACTCAATTACGTACTGAAAGAGGCACATTCAGACTCAGAGTATTTACATGTATTTAAATTCTTATGTTGAAGGACCCTGCTAGTACCGCTATTGCGTTCAGCCTTTTGTTCACAGTGAATTTTGGCTACTGCTATATATCAACGTGTTATTGACTTTCTGACTACTAATGAATGGAGTTCCTGCTCAATCCGCACAGTTCTTCAAAAGCTACTAAGTTTAATAAAGTGTTTGTTGTCGAAAAAGTTCTTCAAAAGCTTTTTGGCCTTCGGTTGAATACCGTTCTCTGTTCCTGCAGTTAATTTTAGCATGTTGGCAGAAATTATCGACTTCTCAGTGCTGATCCGCTAAAATAAACTCAGGTTAGAACACAAATACGAGAATTGTTAGACGGGCAGCTCATAGCCCTTCTGAACTGTTGAGATGGCTATTTTTAGCATCATTTATCTACATGCACGACTTTTCTGGATACTCTATTATGATATCTGCAGGAAATGTGTAGCTCCTTGTCGGAAGCAAGTTTGGGTTTTTCTAAAAATTTGTCTAAGTAAAATTGCGTCATGTTCTTTGCATTTTTTGAGGAAAAATATTTTTTTCAAATTTGTTAGAAATTCGTTGGAATTAGGAAAATGAATTTAAAATTTAGAAATACTTATCGGGCCTAAACCCGTTAGCTTGACAGCCTGGCCCATTTCCTCTCCCTGGGCCAAGACAGGCCGGCCTACGAGCGCCGCACCGCGCCGTCCCTCTCTCGCTCTCGCTTACGAGCGGGCCCCGCCTATGATCCCCGCTCGGTCCCCGCACCACGCCGCCACTACCCCGGGGAAATGGGAGCCGGAGCGCCACGCCGCCACTCGCCGCCGTCTCTTCCGAGACGATCGCGGGCAGGAACGGCGTCCGGTGATTGGCTTGTGATCCTCGCAGCTGCACAAAGCGCAGCCGGCGTCCTCTCCTCCCTCAGCGCCAGCCGGAAGCACAAAGCGCCGCCGGCGTGGCGTCCTCTCCTCCCCTCACGCAGCCGGAAGCACAAAGAGCCACACGGGGCCACTGCCTGCTCAAGAACGAGGACCGTCGGCGAGAGCTTCCCGATGAAAGAAATTGTGTGTATGACGTGACGCGTAATTTTGAGTCTCCCTTCTGGGTAAAAAGAAAAGTAGACGTACGATGAAATGAACCAGCTGGTGAACTACAGTTTGTCCGCTAATCGAGAAGGATAAAGCTGAATACGGTATATATCAACGTGATTAGCAAGGCGAAATATTGGTTCCACTGGTAGAGGTGATTACTGATTAATCGTTACACCAATCGTTCCACGAGTCCTGAGTACATGGAAGATGCAACATGGTTACAGAAGAAAGGCACGAAACGACAGAAGCTAGCACAAGGAGACTAAGGGGAACATTCATTCACGATGGGTCGGGCGTCAGTTTGATAAGTCGTCTACTGATGATGATGAATCTATCTGTTGGAAGACGACGACGACGACGCGTTGGCTTCTTCGCGGCCGCGGTGCAGCACCTTGTTCTTCCGCCCCTCCAGGAACCATTCCAGCGACCTCTTCAGCGACAGCTTCCCGGCGTCGCTCACGTCCTCCCGTCTCCTGGTGGACTCCTCATCCACCGCCCTCCTGGCCGTGCTCACGATCGCCCTCGCCTGCTGCTCAATGGTGTCCACGCCGACGACGTCCTCCGCCGCAGCGCGGCTCTCCATGTTCGTCCTCATCATCGTCGATCGATCGGTCCTCTTCTCTCTGCTGCTGCTGGCCTCTCTTCGTCTTCTCTGATTCTCTCCTCTCCGGACACGAGAATCTCAAGAGAAGATAGATCGACGGAGAGGCTAGGGAGAGAAGCGAGGATATATTATTATGAAGAACTGGCCACGGTGCCGGAGTGATGGTGGAGGAAGAGAGCCAGCCGGCCGGGCCAGTGTGCTTTTAAATCCGACTCCTGCGCTTCGGCTGTTGACACGCGCGCGCGCATGGCGTCGTTAATTTTGCGGCGTGTGGATCCTGTGCTCCGCGTGCATCGATCAGTGCATGGTTAAGTTGCCGGATATGGGGGAGTCGCGTCGTCGCTGTCACCAGCTGCATGATCATTAGACGATAAAACCACATGCATGCAGTTAGATTGGGAAACGACTGCACCAGCGCTCGGCCAAATGAAGTAAGAACATGAGGATTGGAGTAGCGTGCATGAGGAGCACATGGTGAAAATGATTTAGGTGCGCGTGAGTGGCTGCCGTTTTCGTACCGACTAGGATACATTTTGACTAGATTTAGTGATGATATCGAGCTAGGTAGGTGCATGCGTCATTGCCTAAAATAGAAGATGAACGAACGAACCTGTGTTCGTGTTCGACGACAACACAATTATTCAAGATAATACAGTAGATTGTGTGCGAAATAATAGAGAAATTAAGATATATAGTGTGGGATAATCGTGCATATATGTTACTCACAATGATTCAGTTTTATAGGTTGCAAGATATTTTAGGATATTTGAATTATACTTTTTTTCTAATATTAATGCCAACACGCATACATCATAATGCAAGCGCACCACACTTGTACAACCACGAGTGCATCCATTTCACGTGCCTACTAATTAATTTGTTAAAAGTACTCGCGTGTGTAAATTGTGAGCACCGAGACTTAAACCCTAAAGATAGGGATGGCAACGGGTAAAAAACCTGCGGATATCACTCTGGGTTACCCGTATCCGCTGGATAAAATCCGTACCCGAACCCGTACCCGTTACCCGCAACGGGTATAAAACATTATCCGTATCCGTTACCCGCGGATATTTTTTATCCGCGGGTATATCCGTTACCCGAAGACCTTTAATAAAAAATACATTGCATTTAGATTTATGGAACAGTTTAACACCGAGCAGCCGAGCAAGGGAGTTGGAAAGAAAAGAAAACCAAACACTAGAAGCTAGAACTATTATATAATGGTGTATTGGGCCACATGTCAGAACGGGTTCAGTTATACGGATATGGGTATGAATTGTTTTACCCGATAAGAAATATCCGTTGAATTCAACCCGTTATCCGAACCCGTACCCGTGGATCTGAACTTATACCCGAATTCGTACCCATCGGGTCGGATATCCGCGGGTAAACGGGTAATGGGCACCCGTTGCCATCCCTACCTAAAGAGCAGACACCACAAGAAGCATAGCATGTGTGTGTGTTGCACACACACAATAATTGAACGAGCGTTTGCGTAGGTAGTAGCAAAATTGAAATGTTAGAGTCACACACCACACCTTACCTTCCATAGAATGTGGTCTCTTCTCTATGTGTTTTATTAAAAGAACATGTAGATCTAAGATGCAAAGCATGGTTTAATCTGGCGACAATTGGAGCATTCATTCAATAGATTAATATCTGACTCTATGTAATATCATAACGCAAGCACACCACACTAATACACCCACCGGTGCATCCATTTTATCACATGCCTACTCTTTGATATGTCAAAAGTACTCGCGTGTGTAAATCGTGAACATCAAGATGTGAACCTAAAAAATGACTACCACAAGAAGTGTGTAGTGTGTGTTGTACACACATAAATAATTAAACTACACACAAGATTAAAATTGAAATGTTAGAGTCACACCATACCTTACCTTTCTCCCCTCTCTTATCTATATGTTTTATCAAAAGTACGTATAGTTCTAAGATGCAAAACATGGTTCAGTCTGTCAACAATTGGAGAATTCGTTCAAGAGACAAACTACAGGACACTCGACAGAGACGATTCATAGTTCATAAGGCGAACATACATGTGTATGACAACATCACAATTATTCAAGCAATATGGCTCACTACAACAGAAACAATCATTTGTACCGTCCCATCAGAACTAGTTTAGTAATATTATCAGAACCGATTCTTAACCTCCGCGGCCGCGCATGTGTTACCCACACCAACTCAATTTTGTAGGTAACACGACAATTTAGAATATTTGAATTACTCTTTTTTGATATTGATGCAAACGTAATGCAAGCACACCATACTCGTACGCCTAGAGAGTGCATCCATATCGAATGGCTACTGATTATTATACCAAAAATACTCGCGTGTGTAAATCGTGGGCACCAAGATTTGAATCCTACGTACAGTGCCGTCACGCAAGAAGCTAGCATAGTGTGTGTGTCCCACAAGAAGCATAGTGTGTGTGTGTGTGTGTCATGAGGCTAAAAACACATGGCGCTAGCTCAGTAGAGGTGAGTCATAGTTCAAAAACTACAAACTGTAACCCGGTGACACGTGTTTCCTGTAAGAACATGGTCGTCGTACTCGAAATTTAGGAATACGAGTAGATTAAGGTGCAATTGCATTATCAAAACCTGCAAAGTGTATCTAGCAATGACATCTGTAAGGTTGTTGTGACCGTGACGACTAGCTGCTGTCCACTGTCCATCCATCCTATCCACATCCGGAATCAAATCACCCTTCTCCGTCGCAGATTCACCGACGAACTTACTAAAACGGTCTAGCTCTAGCCTGGTTCAGAGAATAATCGATCTCAACTGTTTGCTGCCCATTTACATTGCTGTAGTGGAGGATGACACTGTTGGTGAGCACAGGGGTAGTCGAGACGACTATGGTCCTATGGAGGAGTCCGAGGGTGTCAGGTCAGCTGTAAGAGGAACGATTAGCCAGTAGGGCTGGCTGTCCTAGATGGATATCGATTGATGTGTATGTGGTCTGCATGGGGCATGATCCCTCTGTAAGTTAGATGAATTGTCGTGCTCTACAGGAGGGCCGACCTGTGCTTTATATAGATATTGTGTTGGCGCACAAGAGACAGTCACCAGTATCCTACCAACCGTGACAACAAATAAGGAAGGCACAACTCCCTCAATCATAGAATATGTGGACTCTAAGTATAGGATAATACCCTACTATCTATAGAAATGATCTCCTATATTTAACACCCCCTCAATCTGGACTAAGAGAGACTAAGTTCAGATTGTTCCGAATCCTGCTGAATGACGGTGATGGTAAAGGCTTTGTCATCACATCAGCCAACTGATCACCAGAAGAAATAGGGCGCACATCAAGTTGCCGACGAGAAACTCGTTCCCGTGCAAAATGATAATCCACCTCAACATGTTTCATGCGACGATGAAAAACCGGATTAGCACACAGATACGTGGCACCAATATTGTCACACCAAAGACTGGGCGGTCGAGACAGTGATACACCCAATTCCGTTAATAAAACTTGTATCCAAATCAGTTCAGCAGTAGCGTCAGCAACAACTTTACATTCCGCCTCAGTACTGGAACGAGATACAGTCGGTTGTTTACGAGCACTCCATGAAACAATGTTGCCTTAAAAAAATATGGCATAGCCACTAGTGCTGCGACGACCATCAGAATCACAAGCCCAATCGGCATCAGAAAAGGCACTAATCAACAGGGTGCCAGATTTAGTGAATCACAACCCCATCTGAAGTGTATCATTAAGATAACGAAGAATTCGCTTAACCACAACCCAATGAGTTGTTATCGGTTGAGACATAAACTGACATACACGATTTACAGAAAAAGAAATATCCGGACGTGTCAAAGATAAATACTGAAGAGCTCCAACAATGTTGTGATATCTAGTAGAATCTTCAGGAGATAAGGGAGTGCCATCATTGCGAACCATTTTATCATGTGCAGACATCGGTGTAGTCATTCCTTTGGATGCAAGCATGTTTGTCCGAGTGAGGAGATCACGAGTATACTTTTATTGGGTCATAATTAATCCTCGAGGGGTGTGCCGCACCTCTATGCCTAAGAAATAGTTGAGTGCACCCAGATCCTTGACGCCAAAATCTTCACGGAGCTGATCCAATAATCGCTCGATCGCCTTTGATGAAGAGCTGATAATAATGATATCATCAACATAGATGAGCATATACATGTGAATACCGGATTGGTTAAAAATAAATAAAGAGACATCAGACTTAGATGCAATGAACCCAAGTTGAAGAAGTTTAGTACTGAGACGAGAAAACCATGCACGCGGAGCTTGTTTCAAACCATAAAGAGCTTTGTCAAATTTACAAACAAAATTAGGATCCTTAGATTCCGCAAACCCGGGAGGCTGAAGCATATAAACATCTTCATTTAGAAAACCATGTAAAAAGGCGTTCTGAATGTCAAACTGGCAAATATCCCAACCACGTGTGACTGCAAGAGATAATAAAATCCGAATGATAGTAGGCTTCACAACTGGACTGTAAGTATCAGCATAATCAACCCCATATTGTTGTTTAAAACCTTTTGCAATGAGTCGAGCTTTGTAGCAATCAATAGAACCATTCGGTTTTTGCTTCAGTCAAAAAACCCACTAGCAGTCAATAATATTAAGATCAGGACGAGGTGGAACAAGGTGCCATGTTTTATTCTTGATGAGAGCATGAAATTCATCAGCCATAGCTTGTCGCCAGAATGGATTTTTCACAGCCTCCACATGAGAAGAAGGCTCGACACTGGTAGCCCGAACCACAGAATACGTAACAGTACCATCAGTGCGCACCTTTAATTTCCGAATATTATTTCAGAGACGGGTACCATACGGATGAGCAACAGGATCATCATGTGGCGCAGCAGCCTGGGGCTCAGGCACTTGAGTAGTACTCAGCGAATCAGGAGAAGACAACATGGGTCCCTTCTCAGTTGAAGTGACCGATGCGCCAGAGTCCTCGTCGGGCAAATCATCCAGCGCAGGAGACGTAGCTGGGGTGGACGATGCGTTTCTGAGGGTGGGGAATACCATGGGCCCCTCGGAGGACACCCGCTGTGGGGACCACACCGTGGTTCACCCATTCCAAGATTAGAGAACAACATACAAACTTTTATTTGATATAAAGCAGCGGAAGTCTTTTACAAAATATATCTATACAGCGGAAGTAATGTACATTAGTAGCGTCTCATCCTAACTATGCAAAAGTGCAGCCGTCCAGCCCGGGGACGCTACACGCTAGCAGTATGGAACCGGAGAAGTCACGACGGCGTGCAGGGCTCCATCTCGGCCGTGTACCCTAACAGGGGTATCACCTCATCCTCGGAACCCTTCTCATAGCTCTCACCTGCATACAACTCAAATATTGCAGCCGTGAGCACGATGGCTCAGCAAGGCTTAATCGTCTAGCCTAAGCATAGAACTCTACATGCAGGGATGTGTATGAAAGGAAAAGGAATTTGCGACAAAGACACGTCTATAAGCTGATCCTTACTTTCAGATTTTATAGCCGCAGATTCATGTGCCTTAGGCAGCCCTCAAATCGGAAGTCCACAATCAAACAAGAAACGCTTTCCTACGATGTGGTGATGCCCAAAGCGGAAAGTAAACTTAATTAGCTCTACATCTACAGCAGACATGGTTTTCAACACATTAATCTATCATCAGAGCACATTATCATTCAACTGGATTACTTCATTTCTTACTACGTCACGAAACAGTGAACAAGCGGTACTCAAATAACCGCGAGGGACGGTGATTGCTATCAGGAGACACCCGGATAACACGTTGCATACACCCACTTTCAGAAGCGTGATTTCACACCCCTTCCTACTCTATTGTATGCAACAACCTTTCAAAGGCAACCCAAATGCCGAACCGGTCCATCCGTAACTGGTAGGAGGTCCCTGCGTGGAGCGTGATTGTGTCCACCGGCAAATTTACACCTTGCTACCCTCAACCCACTCCTATTTACGGTTGGGTAAGCCTCGACACCCAGGTTAACCATTTTCATCGGTTTCCTGCTTATGTCAGTATGCCATGCGGTACTGTTCGATACTTATTCAGTAGGCCTGCACACGACTCGGTCCTCAAACGACACCAACAGGGCTACGCACGTGAGACCTCCGCTCACTGCTTCCTATCCCCCATGTTGGGTCTCATTTTCACCACTCTTAAGCCATTTTTTATTCTCACCAAACCGTGTGATAAACCTTACCTCGTGAGTAGATTTCAACTACTCGACTTCTACCGAGGTCCTAATCATATTAGCAGGGCCTTGTCTACCCGTAGGATCTGTAAGCTACCCAACTATTCATAGGATTTAAAAGGTTATGCAAGTGGGGTTTCAATCACTTTAACTCTAATGCAAACATTCACCCTAGACATAAGTGATACAAATAAAAAGTTTTATAAAAGGTACTTAAGTGCAAACCGGGGCTTGCCTAGTTGCAAGTTAGATGGGAAGTCAACTTCAGGTGGCAGGACGTCCAAAGGCTCCTGTGCGTCCTCAACTTCGGTCACTAAATGAAATGTAGCAAAATAGATGTATAAGTATTAAGGATTTATAAGAATTGAACTACTATTCATAGCTATTGCTATTTAGGATCCTTAATTGGCTTTGGTATTTTTACAGTAGATACTAGACCGTCTAAGGATGATTTAAGCTAAATTTGGAGACATGTCATTGCACAATGTAGTCTTTAAAATTCCTACAACTATAATGCTTCTCTAAATTTTGAGCCCAATTCAGGAGCTTTGACATAGCTAATAGTGGAATATCTGATTAGGGTAAGTCTCCATGGTTCTAACAAAATTTGTTTCACCATTTTTGGAGCTACCAACAGAGAGATATGAATTTTTGAAGTTGAATAGAAGTTCTGAAATAGTTTCTGTTTAAATTGGAATTTTCAAATAAAGGCTAGACTTGGGAAGGCAGTTTAGCATAGCAAATGAACTCCAATGAAGCCCAAATTTCTACTGGAGATCAGTAACTATGAAAAGAATTTGCTGCCCAAATTTGGGAATATTTCATAAAGAATTGCTCCTGTAATAAATCCCCAAACGATTTACTAAAAACAATTCTACAGAAATTCCTGGGCATTTTCATAGCAAGTAATTTGTTCCTCTGTGAAGTACTCCTCCTAAGGATTCAAACAAAATTGGTCTCACCCTTTTTGGAGTTGTCTACACAAATTTATGGATTTTTCAAACTTGAATAGCTCTCTGTTTGAAACCTACACAGAGACTTAACAGGGGGGCCCACTCGTCAGGTCCTTCTTCAACCTCCCGCCAGAGACGCGCGTGCACACCAGCACAGATCGTGGCATGGCTCGTTCTCCCTTATTTCTCCACCAAATTAGCTCCGGTTTCGCCCTACATGCTCCTTGGAACATGGCGCAGCTGCCGGGCAAGGTTTCCACGCATGAAAACGGCCGAAAACAGGTCAGCACCGGTGGGGCGGCTCGGGAGCTCGGCATCAACACGTTCTGGTGCGTCCGAAGCTTCTTCCGGCGAGCTACCTTGCCCTAAAGCATCACCAACGATCTAGGAACATGGAATGCACGCTAAACCTTGCAGCAAAGGACCGGAAAATAGGGTTCACCGGAGGACCGACCCGTTTTTGTCGCCGCCGGTGATTTCTCGTCGCCCGGGGCGTGTGGTGGATGGTTTGCTGCGGTATTTAGCGTGGGAGGGCGCTAGGATCACTAGTCTTTGTGGCTTGAATTGTAGAACCGATGATCAACCACGTTGGATGAATTTACAGTTTTGGTTTGGGGCGGTTCTTCATGTGTACCGGCGCTAAAACTCAAATTCCGAAGAGACAACGACGGGGAAGGGCAAGGGGACTGCGGCAGCATGATCTACACACCTTGGCGCACCTTAGAGAGGTGTTGGACGTGCGGGAGAGGCGTTGGAGCGGCTGGAACGCGAGGAGCAGTGAGGGCGACGGTGCTCTGCTTTCTTCCAGCGAAGAACGGCTTGGGCACAGCGAGGGGAGCTCGAGGATGAGCTGAGAAGTGGTGGAGGACGTCCAGTGGAGGTCGGCGCACCTCCCAGTCGGCTCAGCTGGGCGCCACAGAGGCTGTAGGTTGATTGGCGATGAAGAGCAGAGCGCACGGTGTGTTTCTCCTTCTGTTTAGCGTGTGTGAGCTAGCTAGCAGCGAAAACGTTTCTGCACTGATGTCTATCGGCAGCTGAAGCAAGGCAATGAACCGCCTCAGAGCAAGGACACAAGAAACTCCGTGGTTGCCTCGGTGGTGCATGCCCCCCCCTTGTCGAGCTCACACAGAAAAGAAACGTCGAGGATTATCTCTGTTTCACTACCATGTGGGTCCCACTGAAGCCCCTCCCTCTAAACAACAGTGGCTCCACCATTTAAATTAAAAATTCGCAGCCATTCCCACAAACCAAATTTTTATTTCTGGGAGTTAATATTTGGTCTTGTTCAGTTCACATTTTAAATTCCGTGTTGTCGGTTCAGTTCCTGTGCGAGGGGAGAATAACGCCTAGGGTTGTTGTTTTTGGGTGAGCAAAAGATCACGCCGAGAGCTACGCACTCCACGAGCTGGTCGCCAGCGCGACGGAAGCAGCAAGGAGGTGGCCTCTGCTTGCAGATTGGTTAGTGAGTGAGAGGATCACGCCGTGAGGTGTTGAAGCCACGAGCAGGTCGCCAACTTGATGTAAGAAGCTGGAGGTGGCTGCCCTCGGTGGCGCTCTGAGGAGGCTCGGGTGGTGTTCGACACCGAACAGACAAAGACTTCGAGAGCAAGTTAAAGCAGCCCAATGACATGTGGGGTCTACCCCCTACTCTTCTTATCCGCCAAATATTTCCAAAAGATCTTCCTTCATGTAAATCCCCTCAATCTGATATTTCAGGATTTTAAACGTGGACTGAAGTTTGAATAACCGAATTCAGTGTGAAGTTCACTTTCAACCTTGAATTCAGCTCACATTTGGAAATGATCATATTTGAATCCTTTTTAGCCCACCCTGAAATCATGATGTGGCCACCATGAATTTCCCTGAATTCAATGTTGTGAGTTCAAATCTGAACTTTAGACTTCCTCTTACACATGAGAACTTTACAGAGGGTGTTAATCCAACCTTGGCTTAACACATTTCAAATGAACGTGAGATCTCGTTTGGTTGGACACCCATGTGCATCCTCACGTGTAAATTTTTTTTTGTAAGTCCCATTTTCATGCATTCCAACACGAATGTAAATCATCATTCACTTTATTGACTTTGCATTTTTAGAACTTTTACACCCGCGAGGCGGGAGCGGCTCGTGCTGGCGACATCAAGGTCTCACCATGCCGATCGGCGCTGGACAGTATAGATGGCAAGGGAACGTCACCGACCGGCGCTGATTCCAAAGGAGGTAAGCGCGCAGGAGAGTGCGGTGCGTCCATTGCACCAGACACCAATCCCGGAGTAGGATTTGGTTCCACCGAATCTTCTGCATCCACAAAGTTAGCAGGAAAATGCATATGATCATGATTAAAATTAATATTGTTGCTACCCAATTGCAAAGCGCGTAAATTAGTAACATCAGGGGAGAATGACTCGGATTGTGGTGGACGCAAGGTTGGTTTGGAGAAGGGAAAAATACTCTCGTCAAAAATGACATCTCTGGAAATATAGACACGACTAGAATCTTGATCAAGGCACTTATATCCTTTATGTATTGAACTATACCCCAGAAAAACGCATCCTTTGGATCTAATGGACTATTTTTGTTTGTTATGAGGGCGAAAATTAGGCCAGCACGAGCAACTAAAAACTTTCAACAGCGAGTAATTAGGAGGGCTATTAAAACGGCGTTCTATGGGGGATTTGATGTCGATGACATGCATGGGTAGGCGATTAATGAGATATGTGGCAGTTAGGAAGGCTTCATCCCAAAATTTAATGGGCATGGAGGCATGGGCGAGAAGAGCCAAACCAATTTCTACGATGTGGCGATGTTTTCGTTCGGCAGAACCATTCTGTTGATGGGTGTGAGGGCAAGAAACACGATGTGCAATGCCCATGGAGCGGAAGAAAGTGTTATGGATTTTCTGATATTCGCCTCCCCAATCAGATCGAACACACTTAATTTTAGTGTCGAGAAGACGTTCGACATGCGATTGAAACTGCAAAAAGATACAAGGGGCCTCACTGCGATCACACATCAAATAGATCCAATAAAACTTGCTGAAATCATCAATAAAGCTAATGTAATACTTAAAACCACCAACAGAGGAGGGCGCTGGGCCCCGGACAACAGAAAAAATCATCTCTAAAGGAGACGAAGAACGATGAATGGAACTGGTATATGGGAATTGATGACTTTTGGCTAGTTGACATGCATTACAAACTGGTAAAGGAGACTCACTAGAACATGAGATATTATTAAGACGCAAAATAGACTGAACAACTTGAAGAGAGGGGTGGCCAAGCCATGCATGCCACTGCGCACGACTTGTACCCAGACTTATTAGAGCTTGCTTGAGGACTTCAATATCAGATGACGTAAGGGGGTATAGGCCAGACTCACACCGCCCGTCCAGAAGGCTTCTCCTCGACGTTCGATCCTTTATAGAAAAATGCCAAGTATGGAATTCAAAGAATACATTATTGTCACGAGAAAATTTATGAACGAAAAGAAGATGTTTAGAAATTTCAGGAACATGTAATATATCATGTAATACAAGTGGATGAGCAGCAATATTAATAGAAGAATGACCAATATGCATAATACTCAAACCTGTGCCATTGCCAACTTGGACATATTCGCCACCATTGTAACGCTCACGAACCGCTAGGCGGTCGAGGTCGCTGGTGATGTGATCTGTGGCACCAGTGTCATTGTACCAATTGGGATCAATCTTGTTGGACGAGGTGGCACCCATAGATGCTGAAGGAGGATCTTTTTGATACGACTCATCCATGCGATGCCAGCGCTTCAGAGCCGTATGCCCCACTTCGCCACAGATTTGGTATTGAGGGTGATTGTTGTTGTTGCGCCGATCACCACACTGGTCATTAGGACGCGGCGAGCCCCCCTGAAGTTGAAGCGGGCCCTGCCACGTTACCCTCGACCACGTCCACGTGAAGCGCCGCCACGTCTAGCATAATTGGCTGAAGAGCCATATCCTGCCTGTAACTCAGATTGATGCTTGAGTTGACGTGCCTCATACGCCATCAGGTGCGCATAGACATCATCGAGGGTGAGAGGTTCACTCTTGGTAGTCATCGATATGACGAAAGGATCATAATAAGAAGGAAGACCGGTAAGTAAATACGTGATAACCTCATCATCAGTGAGTTCCTTGTCTGCAACCACCATCTCGGCGACCAAATTCTTGATCTTTACGAAGTAATCAGCAGCTGACAAGTCAAGCTTCTTCGCATTAGCGAGCTCTATACGAATCTGAACCGTGCGAGCCCTAGTGGAGGAAGAGAACATCCGCTTAAGCGTGTCCCATGCCTCTTTTGAAGATGTGGCCTCGGCGACGTCGCGAAGGACCTCCTCGCCCATGGAGGAGAGAAGGCCGCTGAGGACCTGTTGGTCCTCATTGTACCACGCAGCATACGCCGGATTAGAAACAAGTTCGGCACCAGCGACCGTGGAAGAGGGTACTTGTGTGGTCGGCGCAGGGAGGGAACCATCTAGGTACCCCATGAGGTTGGTGCTCCGAAGGTACGGTAGCACTTGCACACGCTAGAGAAGGTAATTCTTCTTCGTGAGTTTGATGGTGATGGCATGGTGGATTGATACTGGGCCAAAGCTCGTGGCCATGGACAGAGATGGCGTGGTGGTAGGGGTGGTGGAGGAAGAATAGATAGTAGACATCAAGAAAAAGAAACCTTGGCTCTGATACCATGTAAGTTAGATGAATTGTCGTGCTCTACAGGGAGGCCGACCTGTGCTTTATATAGATATTGTGTTTACAAGAGACAATCACCAGGATCCTACCAACCGTGACAACAAATAAGGAATGCACAACTCCCTGAATCATAGAATATGTGGAGTCTAAGTATAATATAATACCCTATTATCTATAGAGATGATCTTCTATATTTAACACCCTCAACCTCGGCAGGTCGATCGAATGCTGAAATGGCTGGATTCATGCGTTACCTGGGTTTCCCTGTACTAGGTCAAGAGGATGCAGGGGATCCCGATCGTGAGGCACTGAATCGCTGGAGGATTTCTGGTGCGGCGGTGACCCGCTGATCGAGGAATAGCCGAGCGCCCTTGCAAAACACGATCCAAATTAGGGATGGCAACGGGTGCCCATTACCCGTTTACCCGCGGATATCCGACCCGATGGGTACGGATTCGGGTATAAATTTAGATTCACGGGTACGGTTCGAATAACGGGTAGAATCCAATGGATATTTCTTATCGGGTAAAAAAATTCCATACTCATATCTGTATACCCGAACCCGTTCTCTCACATGTGGGTCCAATACAACATCGTACAAATGCATCTAGTTCTAATCTTATAATTATTATGAGTTTGTCAATTATGCTAATTTATGTTTATGTTATATGTTGAAACTGCTCTTTTATGTGCGTATGTTTATGTTATTGTTGAACATGTGTTTGTTATGTGTTAAAGTGTTGCAAAAATCTATATGCAATGTACCATTTTATTAAAGGTTTTCAGGTAAAGGATATACCCGCGGATAAAAAATATCCGCGGATAACGGATACGGATAATCATTTTTATCCGCCGCGGATAACGGATACGGGTTCGGATACAGATTTTATCTAGCGGGTACGGGTAATCTAGAGTAATATCCACGAGTTTTTTACCCGTTGCCATCCCTAGTCCAAATATTGACCGGGCTGACACGACCCTGGCAACAACACAGCATCTGGACTACTTCCTCTGAAGAAGCCCATTCGACGACACTAGGAGCAAATAAACGCCGACGCAGTCCAGTATCAGGCCCAAATAGTACGGCCGAACGAGTAGCTTTTTGCCGACCGAGCCCACTGACAGGTCAAGGTCCCTTCTGAAGCCCATCTGGCCCAGTCCTCTCCTCAGCCCGGAAAAGCACACGGCGCCCTTGGTTTCTAGGTTTCTACGCGCACCGCCTTCTCAGTCGCCGCCACGGTGGCTATATATTGCCGCCCAACTCTCGCTCCTCTTCAGAAACAACATAGGGTTCCAAGCGCCGCCGCCGCAGCTGCAGCAGCAGCTCTCGCCTCTGTTCGCGCATCGATCTGTTGTACGCATACTTTGTTGCATCCATCTCGATCTGCTTTGTTTGGTTTTTCTTCATCTGCGTAGTTCGCAAATCCATTGGTTTTGATGATTTGGTCCCAAGTTGGTTTCTGCACGGTGCCAACCCCGGGCTCGTCGGACTACTACACCTTGAAGAAGGGAGCCCCAATGCCTGTGCCAGATCCACCGTGCCATTCAGTGTTGCAGGCTATCGCTTCCCTTGCGATCGGTCTGTGTCAAAGTAATGGATACAGTCTCAAGCCCCTTTACACTCTCGTCCATTCGTATCGCGTGGTTGGTTGATGGCAGTGATTTGATCTTACCCGCGCTTCTGAATACCCGTGAAGCAAAGGGAAAAAATAATGGTTGAATTTCTTAATCTGAGCCATTCTGTAGCCGTACTTCTTTCTTTTATCCATAGCGGCATTAGGAATAGGTGAGACTTGGCCGTGATTATACACTTCTCAGCTTAATATGCCAGTTCTGCTTCTGAAAATTCATGACTGATAAAGCTGATTTAAAAAATATGAGCCATGTATCACTTACCTTATACAGATGTAGTTACTCTTAATTCATTGATCTTGCATGTTTAGAGGCCGCTGATGAATCGCCCAATGGTTGGAGGCTGCATCCGGCTCCAGGTTCCTGCTTGTCAGGAAGAACCTACTTGGAGCTGCTGCACTCGCATGACAGCACCGGGCAATCCTGAGGTCTATTAAATTAGTATTCTCCATTTTTTATTTTCATCTATCCAGTTTAATCAGAGCGTGGTGTTCTTAGCTGTTTGTGTTGGCCGGTGATGAAAACTTCAGTAAAATAACACCATCTTTCGGGACTGATTGGCCCTACGTGGCCATGCTGCTATTCTGCAATTCTGAGGCTACTCTAGATTCACCATCCGCTCTGGTTTCTGAACTATTTTTTGTTCGTTTTCCGCGATTAATTTTATCCGGTTCCAGTAATGAAACAATTTATAACAACCGTGCCGAGTTGAACTATCCTTGCTCAAGTTTCTCTGATTTGCGCGGAGGCTGAAAAACTCGGAGAGCATGTGTTGTCATCAGCTTCGTCTCTTCCTTGAGATGGGAGTTAAATAACAGCACGAGATTTGATTCTTCAAATTTCAAAAATCTATTTTGGAAATAGAACTGTGCAGACAATTCGTGAATGTTAATTGTCTCCTCGATTCTTATGCCTATGTTACGAACATCCAGTGGCTGTTGCCCACATCTTGGAAGATTTGATACAAATCAACTTCAAAACCTAAATATAATTTCTACTGCAATTTGAAAATGAGCTTAAAATTGAGAAGCTATCTGAATATTCTGAAGACAACTGAATCGACTGATAAAACTGTTTACAAGATTAACTACAACCTGTGCTTTCGAACGGCTTAAGGACTGCAGAAAGGCTGGAAGAGGATTCAAGTATTCGGTGATCTGGGAGTTCTGGGATGAAGTCGAACACAGAACACTCTGGATTCAACGTTCTCCATGACTTGCTCCATGTAATCGCAGAGATGTGATTGCATTGTGGCGACTTATCAAAAGTGCCTTAACTAATTACTAGATTCTCCAACTTATTGAAATCTGGCTGCTCGTTCAACTTTACTTTTTTGAATATCTAAGTTGCGAATTCAGAGATGTGATTGCTCAAAGCCTGCACACTTTTTGAAAATAGAATTTAGGACACCATTTTTCCCCAACACTAGAAACGGTTTAGCTTTCAAATTTGAGAGTAGAGACATGTTAAGATGTGAGCGTTCTCGTGTCTTTTGTGTAAATCTTATAAAAGAAATTGTTTGTAAATCATGTAGCACGAAGAAAAAAAGAGCAATGGAAGAATTAGTGAGACATCGGAAAGGAAGTGAACTGTAAACCAAAGACTTGATACTGCTATGGAAAAGGTAGCCTTATGTTTGAATTTTCTTGCTGAATTCAATAATTTTTCTTCTGCAAAAATCAATATTTCATCCCTCCAATGAGAAAGTCATGTTCTAAGAGTCCAAGAACAGTCAACGGCTGATACGAGGCCTTAGTGTACAATTTGAACGCATCTGTATAAATTCGAATTCCATGTTAAGTTTTCGTATTTTGAAGAAACTTGTATTTCACGAAAGCAAAATTAATCATCTATACTTTATTTTACAAACGTATCGTTTTTTTATGTTTTTTGGACTAATTAGCATCATATTAAAAATAACGAAGTGAGTATTCATTATCATAAGTACTTTCAACTAAACAAGTGTTAGTCTAAAACCTGATAGGCTTATTGAATCAGCAGCGAAATAGGAGGCAAGCTTTATTTATGCTGGCAATTAGAGGAAATACTAATGAACTCACGAACTACTTGAACAAGAAGAGCATATGATGCTGCAGATTGTGAAATCGTCATTCCAACGGGTGAGATATAGAGTGCAATCGGCGATCGTTAGGTTTTTGCATGTTCCTATCAGCAACTCCAGTAATGAAAACTTCTGTAGTGCCGCATCAGCATGCTTCAAACTCAAATTTGAAACGGAGAAACTTCAAATAATATGCTCATTACAAGAACAATGCGTACAATGTTCTCGCAGAAGCAAATAAATTATCTAAATTATCGACCTTTTTTCTTTTTTCAAATCTGTGCGTTCCAGTTGTGCTCGTCAAGTGACAGTGGTGACAGTGACATGAACTGCTGCATCTCGAGGTTGAACTCATCGTCGGTGACTGCAGACGCCGACCCCGGAGATGGCGTCGTCGACCCGCCGTAGGTGCCGAACCACTCCGCCGGGACAGAGCCAGGGTTGGTGCCGAACATGCCCGAGGGATCCAGCTCCACCTGGCTCGCCGCCCTTCTCTTCGCCGGCTTCACGTCCTCTGCAACGCACCAGTTTCCCAACGCAGCAACAACATGTGAGACTGATGATTTTTTTTTTGCACCGTGCGTGTTCGTCCTAATCTACGTTTGATATCAGATGACCGGCGTCAGTTTGGTTTATTCTGATTATTTATTCGCTGTCGATTTATTATGGGGACGAGGGTGAGAAGAACTGACCCGAGACGAAGTCCCATTTCCCGCCATTGTTCGGATGGGCCTCTCCAGGAGGGCACTGATGAGAGGTGACGTCGCTGTCGCTGGCGCCGCCGTGGACCAGCATCCCGGTGCTGGGGTCGCGGCTCATGAGCTCGGGCATGGAGCCAACCCTGAACATGCTCGGGTTGGCACGCGGCAGGTGGTCGTTGCCGAGCAGTAGCGAGTCCGGCAGCCCGGTGCCGCCGCTGCTGCTCGCCGTGTCAAATTGGCTGGAAGGGAGCTCGTGCACTCTGTTGGGCAACGGGGGCAGGCCAGCGCCGAAGCCGCCGTGGAGGAGGAGTCCGGCGTGGTTGTCCTGGCGGAACACCGGCTGCTGCGAGGCACCGCCGCCGTTCACCTGCTGGGTGGCGAAGTGGGGCTGCTGCATCCCCTGCATTTGGTCCAGGAGCGGGTAGTTTTGGTTAATCAGCGGCGAGCGCGAGACCGTGGGCGACGGCGCCGTCGGTGGCAGCGCGAACGGGTTGCTCGCGTCCACGAGGAGCGGCGGCGGCGGGAAGCTGCTGGCGTGGGTGTTGGCGCTGGCGTCGTTGTCGGCGAACGGATTGAGGTTCTGCGCGCGCAGCACCGCGATCTCCCGCTCGATGTCCGGTGGATAGAGCGGGAGGCCGGCGCGCTGCCGGCGCTTGAGTCGCGTGTTCCAGTAGTTCTTGATCTCGTTGTCCGTCCTCCCCGGCAGCTGCGCGGCGCACGCGAGGTGCCCGCCCCACCCAAAGAGAAAAAAAAAGAAGAAGAAGAACATGAGTGTTTCTGCGACGCGATCGACGAAGCACGCAAAAAAAAAAGATCAGTGTCAGTTACCTGCGATGAGATGCGCGCCCACTTGTTACCGATGAGGCCGTGGAGGCGGAGGATGTGGCGCTCCTCCTCGGGGGAGAGAGGGCCCTTGCGGAGGTTGGGGCGGAGGTGGTTCGCCCAGCGGAGCCGGCAGCTCTTGCCGCAGCGCTGCAGCCCCGTCTCCCGCCGCACGGCGTTCCAGTTGCCCTCGCCGTGCCGCCGCACGTGGTCGACGAGCAGCTTGTCCTCGGCCTGCGTCCACGGCCCCTTCTTCAACGACCCGCCGCCTCCTTCGCCTCCACCGCCAGTCCTCGGCATCGTTCCCTCCGCCGCCCAGCCGAATTACCTCCCCCTCTGCAACTCCCTGTTCACCGTTCGTGCCCTGCCTCGCGGTGTGGCGTCGTGTTTCTCTCCTCCCCTCTCAGCCCCGAGAACAGGGGAGAGAGAGCGAGAAGAAGGCAACCAGCTACCCTGATCACTGCGTCCTGGAACTGGACTCAAGAACCTCTCCAAATTCTTCCGCGCCTAGTTAATGTTCCCGCCGTGGGGAGGAAGAGGAACGCGACAAGCGGCAAGCAGCCATGCAACCACCGCGGATTGGTGGAACGCTGGGGTGGTCGCCAACGGCCTTCCCCTTGCTCGGAGGAGGAAGACAGAGGGGAGAGGCGGCAGGGCAAGGGAGGGGGAGGCCAGGGGTGGTGGTGGGTGGGGGGTGATGAGGTGGGTGGTGCAGCTCCCGGATCGCCCCCGCCAAACGCTCGTCGCCGTGCATGCGCCGCGCCCCCCGGTTTACGCGCCGCCGATCCTCGCGGCGACGGTTAGCATGGCATTTGCGTGCGGTAGGAACGAGGGCTTCTCGGCTTCGTTTTTTTTCTTCTTCTAAGTTTAGGCGGTTGCGCCCTTGCGTGGCGGCGTTGGCCAGGCTCCTCATCGTGGCTGGCCTGGGAGGAGAGGCCTGAATGCCTGCCGGCTATGTAGCGGACGTACTCGCTCATCCTCTTTAGACATGACCTTCTAGATAGTACATGTTCCACGGTTCTACTTCACTTGCAGAACCTACTGACTACGTCTCCGTCTTCCTCGCGCTCCTGGCTCCGCATGCATCAGCAGCAGCAGCATTGGCTCTTGAAGCGGTCGTGGCTTCCCTGTGTCCACGCAGCTATGGCCCCCCAACATCTCTTTGGAAATATACAGTCCAATTCGCCCACTTTTAACCATGCTCTGAGTTCATATAGTCAGCCCCTTAAAATATTAAACCCCCAACAGAAGTTTCTCATTTTTCCTTCTCCCTGCACCCGGCGGGCTGCGGCTGCACTTGAACTTCCGCGTCCCAGCGTTGGTTGGTTTGCGCGCGGCCGCCAAACCAGCGAGGCCAGGCAGGCAACACACAGGGTGTTCCCTTCTGCTGCATCACGATTTTTCTCTCCGCCTATCGCTAGGACAGCCTCGCATAATGAGGCCCAGCTAGAAGGAACGGCCCATTGACGACCCAACTAGTATCTCCGACGAGGAAGGGAGGGAGCCTGACCCTGACCAGCCCCCCGCGTCGCGACCAAGGCATAGGGCCCGATCTAACCCGGGCCCGCCACCAGTGTACTCTACTGAGCCCTGGGCCCCAACCTGACGAGCTCGTAATAACCCCGATTCGGGCGGGTCCGTGCCCGACCGAACCCACCCACCAAGCGTCCCCGAGAAGCAACCCCATCGATTGCTCGGCCGGCCGCCTGCACCGCGTCGCGTCGCGTGTCGTGGCTCGTACGCCTCCCTCCCTCCCTCCCTCCCTCCCTCCGTTTTGCCATCTCCCTCCATCCTATTCATCGTCTTCCCGCCTCGCCTCGTTTTCGTTTCCCTCCACCGCGCCACCATAAAGCCACCCCCACTCCTCCCAACTCCCAAATCGTCACCACCACCAAACCCGCGCCCGCGCTCGATTCCGAATCTCCCTCCCGCTCACCATCCCGATCCCGCTCCGCCTTCCCGACCCCGCTCCACCCGCCGTCCATGGACCGCCGCCTCCGCTCGCCGGCGCGCCGGCCCGCGGACGTGCGCCAGCGAGGGGGCAGCCCGCACCGCTTCCTCCGCCCGGGCGCCCTCGCGCGGCTCCGCGACTCCAGGATCGTCGCCCGCTCCCTCCGCTCCGCCGCGGCGCTCCCGCCGTCCTCGTCGCTCCTCCCTCCTCCCCGGTCGCCTGCCCCCGTGAGCCACGCCGCGGCGGACGGCGTGCCGTGCTTCCTCGGCGCGTCGGCGCCCAGGGGGATGCGGTACCCGCTGCGGAAGAGGCTCGCCGCGGCCAGGAGCGTCGTGTTCCTGCCGACGCAGCAGCACGAGGCCGTGGAGGCGTTCCCGAACGGGTTCGTGTTGCCGCCGTCGGACCTCGTCGCCACGCACTGAGAAGTACTTGCATGATTGTGTTCACCTGTTGTTTTAGGGTCTATTAGATCTTGTGCAGATAGTTTATGTCATGTTTCTAGCTTCTTTTAGGAACTTGAAGAAATAATCTCAATCTTTGTATCTTTCTTCTCCGTGTTCACCTTGGGCGTCGATTTCATTTTAGACGCAAATTAGAATTACTAACCAGAGGCACACCATGCCTGAACTATCTCGGTGTAGGTCCAACACATTTATTACACAATTGATAATGGAAACGTACTTAGACGCGTGCTATTCCCATTCCCTCGGAACATTGACACGCAATGGTTGTCAGAAGCAGGACCGCTGATCTAAGCTCATGGCAATTCACAAGTTTGCCGACTAACAGATTGCCGCTTTTTTTATTTGACGTTGATTAGTTGAAAATAAACTAAATAATATTAAATAAAAAACGAAATGAGTATAAAACAGGATATGATAGTCCGAACACTATTACAAGGTAGTCCAAAACTTTGTTCACATATGACAATCTTTTAACCTGAAAGATTATACAACAGTCTCATGTGGTTTTTTTTCTCATATGTCCTCACAAACACTGAAATACATACAACATAAAAAAGTAACGTAGCTTAGTTTGCTGTCAGCTCTTGCGAAGGTTTCTGCTTGCTTGAGCAGCAAGAGCTATCGATCTGGCATGGATATCATTCGTCACATAGTCCCTTTCAGCACGACGCCGCTGCTGCCTTTCCCTCTTGGCTCTCTTGGGTGCTAGCCTCGCTTCCCTCTCCACATAGGCGAGCCTGAACCTCTCAGCTATCGGTATTTCAGGTGGCGCGTTCACATTTGGCGCGTTCACATTTGGCGGATCAACAATTCTTCGAGGGGCAGCAGAAACTGCCCATGTTTTGGGATCAATGCCCTCAACTATGGATTGGTCCAGTGGTATGCTTGCCAATGCTTCTACTGGGACCTTGGATCCACGGATGTCAAAAGGTGATGGTTGAGGGTTGACGGTAATACGGGGACATTCCTCAGCTAGGGTTGCCTTTGAGTTGTCATCTATCCTTGGCTGCAGAAAAGGTAAAAGATGGAACACCAGGATTGATATTTGTTAATAAACTGTTAGTTCATAGTGCGTTGTTGCTGCAAAAAGGAAATAACTAGCATGCATACCCAAACTAGCCACCTTAAAGACCCTGCACCACCTCCAATATCTACTGTTTCGAGCTCCTCCCATGAGTCCTCTTCATGAGCATTTAACTTGGGTTTCAAGAGATTCAAGCACCTCCGTGCTGTGAACTCACTTCTTGGGCAGCCTCTGCAGTCATGGACATAGATTTAAGCTCTTTCATATCCTTCTATGCAGGAGACTGTACATAGTCGACATTGAAAGTCATAAGATTGCCAGCATGGTACGCTAAAGGGACAAGCTATTCAATATCATGAGCTTAAATATAGGGTTTATTGTTAGTTGTCCATGAGCAACCACCTAAATTGTTGTTGTTGATGATGTTTTCAGCAGCTCCAATGATCACTGCTGGTAAATAATCGGAATACTGATATTGGTCAATTCAAAATTCTCAGATAAGACTAACTTAGCACATGCATGTTTCATTTAACCATAAAAGCCTTGAAAATGTTTAGCATCGAGGCATCCATGCTTCATCATATTAACAGATAATTGGAGGCAAAATCATGAAAACATGAATTTCAGGCAGGATGATGCTAATTTCATCAACTATATATAATTTGCTAGAATATACATGTAATTCGTTGAAAGTCATACCCACATCTCAAGATCTGTAAGGATGGACAGCGGCATACAATTTCGGAAACACCAACTGTAGTTATATTTTCACAGTGACTGCATAAAAATAGGCCACAAATAAGATGGATTCACCAATCATAATGTTTGTTGAACTACTCTAGGTAATAGCTATAACACCAAACCTTACCTAATATCAACAGCCCATAAATTCCTACACACATTTGCCACAGTAGCCAAACCAATATCAGTTACATCAGACCCAGATATATCTAGGATGCCCCAAGAGCTTTCAGCAAGAGAAATCAGCACTTCATCATTCAGTAGCCTTCGTCTCTTTGCAATAGACAGAATAGCCAGCTGTATCACACAATCAACTCAATTATCACTTTACCATGCATAAGTACAGTGGATATTGCAGTGCAACAAAAAGAAAATGTCACATGATGGAGTAAATGAACCACATTTGTTTTGGGATTAGTGGATTTGGTTATTTCAACAGAAAAACTCCGCCTATGTCGTAATGACATAGCCGGTCCCAAGCCCGGGTAAAGGAGGAGGGGTTGTGATAGGCTTGGCGAGCCAACAACTACACTTAGCCATTCTCATGGAAATGAAACCCAATAAAATAAAATAAAAAAATTGTTGGGTTTCATGTCTAGCCGACCCCGACGTGCTTGGGACAAAGGCTTTGTTGTTGGTGGTGGTTATTTCAACAGAAAAATACAAGATAGACTTCCTATTGGGATTGTTAAAAGCATGACATAAACTAAACAGCCATCATGCTCATTATACAGGTCGAAAAAGGCTTATATCTGAAAATTTCTTCTTTGTTTATGGTAACAATTCCCATCTGCATATTTCAAGGTCCGTTTAGAAAGTATGTTTTTCCATGTTCCTGTGGGAGTTAAACTATTTGTTTGTAGAACCCTCGAGTTCCAAACATGATGGAACTGTTTCTAAGGTTGACATTAAGATGTGTGCCTTCTATTCTACAATATTTGCATAGCTAAGATTCAGTAGTAAGCAATAAAGTAAAATGCAGGTTCTCACTTTTAAATATTGCTTAATGCTCAGTGTTACAAGTCAACTCAGAGGAACGAAAGCATCCAGTATGCTAAATTAATCAGCATTTCGAGCCATGATGACATTGACATCAACTATAAATGCCTATAGTCTGATTGATGAATAACTTCCAACACCCTCAGAATTTCAACGATGCAACACATGAAATCTAGTAACTATATTCGTCAACTATTAGGGTCATTACTGAAAAAGTAAAAGTGAACTAATAACAAATCAAAATATTTGCTGGAGGTCAGGACTCCCAGGCAGAGGATCCCCAGATTCGTAACAATATTGTCAAGGATGCACCAAAGAAATACAAGCCTGACAAAAGCCAGGGATTCATATTTATACCTTTATGTGGGACGGAAAGAAGGTGGCAAATTCAGCGATATCGGCGATAATATCTTCAAGATGCTGACCAAGGGTGCCAAGGCACAGACTCACTAGTTTCCGAGGTTTAGCCTTCTTTGAGAGAGAATCTGAAGTAGTTACAATATGCATGTTAATATTAGGGTATAAAACTGTAAATATGCAAAAAGGACAATTTTTGAAACCGATAAGACATTATTTTTTGTATATGAATAACATTGGATGAAGTATTTTTGTTGAGTGTGTTAAACATAACCCATTACTGACTAAACAGCTGGTTACAAGCTTTTAAAAGGTTGGTGCCAAGCAACAGTTGTATCCTTGCCTGGAATTATTCCAGATGTGGGCGTTTATCATTTTAAAAATATAAATGACGCTTCATCAATTCATTATTTGTTCGATAGAAGCATACTTTGGTATGTGATCTTGGCAGCTGACCAAAAACAGATAGCACATATGCAGGATATTACTTATGAAATTGATCATAGACACAGAACCCTGTTCCACTTCCGCCAACTACAGCCACAATACCCCGCCCCTCCCCCCCCAGCTTACAACAACAACAACAAAGCCTTTGTCCCAAGCATGTTGGGGTAGGCTAGACATGAAATCCAACAATTTTTTATATATTTTAAAATGAAGTAAAAGAGATGAAGATATAAGAGTAACAAAAAAATGCTTGAAACATGGCCATATATTTGTATTCGATTTAATAGCACATGTATTCAATACTTAACACTTGATTGCTCGTGTAAACTGCTGTAGTCATGATCAAATGCTTGAAACGTGGCCATATATTTGTGTTAGTTATAAATTGTGCCATATATCACGTTTCGAGTTTGCTATGTACTTTGTCCCCTCCAGAAATCCTATTCAAGCTCTGTCACTGATCAGTGATCACTGACCCCCCTCCGACACACACACAGAGGACCACGGAGAAACCAGCGGCGCAACAATTTATCACATCAGACTCACAATTCTTTCTGTAATTTTTCAGTTTGGCAGAAGATACTTATATTCAGTAAATCAATCATGGCAGCTTTAAGAGTACTTAACCAACAGAATGTTTACACAGCTTCGATTGCGCGTGCTAGATGGATTTAATTCGAACCAGAAACAAGGACCGGAAACTTACAGAAGGAGGTTGCCAGCAGCGAACTCGTGGGCTTACGCGAAGGCGTTACGCGTACATCGCTCAGCGACGCGGCCAACTCGGCGACCGCCGACCTCCCCTTGTCCATCGGGGTCAGATCGAGGGCAACCGGCGGGCGCAGAGGCGGTGCAGGGCCGCAGCAACGAGGTAGGCGCGGGTGAAGATGGCGGCGGCGGGGCGCGAGGCGGCTGGCCCGGAGACGTGGCTAGGGAGATCGGCGAGAGGGCGGGTAGATGGTCGCGGTTGCGGCTATGGGGAGACGGGACGGAGTGGTCGGCCGCCGGAACGCGAGCGGTCGTCAATTTCCCTCCCGTTCCAGAAACGGAGTATTTATTTTCGCTACGGCCCCCGTTTCTCACCTGTCGCCTCAACTGTAGAATTTTTTTTTCTCAGAAAAAAACTGTAGAAATTTCGGAGACCCAATACAAATTCAAATTGAACAATGAATAAGGATCAATGCCTCATTGATTCTCTTATTAAAAAAACTTCACTCTATTTTTTTTCGAAACATCAGCTTTAGCCGGATGTATTATAGTAGAGGAGAACAGCACATGGAGTTAGTTACACATATGAGAAGGGGAGGAGAGACATACATTATGTGAAACTAGGGATAGAGGGGAGAGGTACATGGGTTTACTAGGGATGATGGCGCGCAGTCTCGCAGCCCCGTCCATGCACCAGAGAGATACCTATTTGTGGATGCGGTTGATTAGCATGTGATATGGAGTTTTTTTCCTTCGAAAATCATTGAGTTGCGCTCACACCACACTGTCCATAAGACTTGTAAAAGGAGGGATCTGAGGTGCGCGATACGAGTGCTTGACGAAAAAAAAACTTCACTCTAATCAACTGAACAAACCGTGTAATCTGTTGGAAATACACGTAAAATACCCAAAAATCTCTGAATACATGTCACTCCATGAAAGTTAATGTTTGACATAAGTGCTTGTTTGGGTGTACTAAATAGAAATGGATTGGAGTGGGATGGAGTGAAAAATGAACTAATTTTTGCTTCAACCCCCCAATCCACTTCAAATGAAGAGTATTTTCCTCTATACAAACAAAGTATAAAAGAATTGAAAACTGTAAGGACCATTTCGTCTTGATGTAATAGTATCCTCAAATGACTATTATAGATGCACTACAGACTTAGGCCCAACCACAAAAGTGAACCAAACACCCGTATAATTGCATCAAAATCCTAGAGCCACTAAAACATGGTACACTATGCAAGTGTGAACTATCATGTGTCTAATGATGTTTTATATTGTTTATCTATGGAATATGGTAATGTTGTTTACTAACATCCTCTCCACCCGTTTCATTTTTATTTAACAACCGGTTAGTTTAAAACTGAATTAATCGACATTATTTCAAATGAGATAGTGGAGGAAATACTATTTTTAATGGTTCATTGTTCAGTAATAAAATTTCACGAGATCCCCTTGCCATCAGACTCGTTGGAATTCCAGAAAAAAAAGCGTAGGAACACTAGTATCATCGATCATTGTATGCACACGGCCACACCGCCATGTGTGTAGGGGGTGGGTTGGGGGAGAAAGAATCATACATCAATTTCGGCGTGTATCATTGCCTAACTTTATATGCTGAGAGAAGATTAGGCAAAATCTGGACTACCGACGATGATTAGCAGCTCCGATTTAGGTGGGCTGTCAGTGCGCCAGCGCGCTCCGTCCACTGCAGCCAGCAGGCGAAGGCAGCGGCCCCACCTGTCGGGGACAAGCCAATAACAACGGCCCGCCCCAGTCCCCACCCCGGCGTGCGCGGACCGTACCCTCCGGCGCACCGCTCTCCCAACCCAAATCCCACCACCGTCCCACTCACATTCCGACCGGTCGAATCCCGAGTCGACGATGAGCGTGGTCGGCTTCGACGTCGGCAACGACACCCTGGTGGCGGCGGCGGCGCGGCAGCGCGGCATCGACGTGCTCCTCAACGCCGAGTCCAAGCGCGAGTCCCCCGCCGCCGTCGCCTTCTCCCACAACGCGCGCCTCCTCGGCGTGCACGCCGCGGGGGCGTCCTCCTCCCACGCCCCCTTCTCCAGCGTCAAGCGCCTCCTCCTCGGGGCCTCCCGCCCCGCGCAACTCCTCCGTGATGCCCCCCGCCTCCCCTTCCCCGTCTCCACCGACGACAGCGGCGCCGCGCCTCTCGTCCACGTCGACCACATCGGCCGCCGCATCGCGCTCACCCCGACCGATCTCCTCTCCATGCTGCTCGTGTATCTCAAGCAGCTAGCAGAGGCCGACCTGGACGCGCCCGTCACCGACTGCGTGATCTCCGTGCCCTGCTACTTCACGCAGGCGCAGCGCCGCGCCTATCTCGACGCTGCCGCCATCGCGGGGCTCAGGCCGCTCCGCCTCATGCACGACCTTGCCGCCACCGCGCTCGGGTACGGTCTCTACCGCTCCGACCTCGGTGGTCCTGGGGGCCCCACCCGCGTCGCATTTGTGGACATCGGGCACTGCGACACCCAGGTCGCGGTGGTTGCCTTCGACGCGTCGGGGATGAAGGTCCTGTCGCATGGGTTCGATGCGGACCTGGGAGGCAGGGACTTTGACGAGGTGTTGTTCGAGCATTTCGCAGAGGAGTTCAGGGAGAGGTATAAAATCGATGTAGTAGAGAATGTGAAAGCCAGCATGAGGTTGAGGGCAGCGTGTGAGAAGGCGAAGAAAGTTCTGAGTGCAAACGCGGAGGCTGTGATCAACATTGAGTGCTTGATGGAGGAGAAGGATGTTAGGGGGGTGATCCGGAGGGAGGAGTTTGAGAAGCTATGTTCTGGACTGCTGGAGAGGGTTCTTGAGCCTTGCAGGAGGGCGGTGACAGATTCAGGAATCGGATTGGAGAGGCTGCATTGTGTGGAACTTGTTGGGTCAGGTTCACGCATACCTGCCATTGCTAGAGTACTTACGGGATTCTTCAGAAGGGAGCCTAGTCGTACACTCAATGCTAGTGAGTGTGTGGCTCGGGGGTGTGCGTTGCAGTGCGCAATGCTTAGTCCTACATTTCGTGTTCGGGAATATGAGGTCTGATTGCTCTTTATCTTGTTGATCTTAGCTTATAACCTACATGTAATTTGAGTATTCTGGACTGCTTATGGAATTGTGATGACTGGCATATTCTCTGTATTTCAGGTACAAGATGCTGTTCCTGCTTCTATAGGATTTTGCATGAGTGAAGGTCCAATTGCAACACTGTCAAGTAATGCATTGTTCCGGAGAGGCCAGCCCATTCCAAGTGTTAAGATCATTACCCTACAGAAGGACATCAGTTTTAATTTGGATGCATTTTATATTGATGAGAATGAATTACCTCCTGGTACATCAACAAGCATTGGCAGTTTCCAGGTATGCTATTAACCTCATGCATTCTTTTGCTTCAGACTTCTGCTAGGTTCTTTGTAACTCTCAATATTTCAATATTTCATTTCATCGCCAATCTTCCTGCAGAAACCTTGTGAATGATTAACAAATGTACCATATTACTCAATTTGAGTGCCTTGTGGCCCCTTAATATCGCTTGATTGATCAGTCAATGAAACATCTAGAATGATCAAATAACCATGATCCACAATATACAAATGATTATTTGGTTCATATTCAATCATAGCACATCTGATTCAAAAATGCATTCTTCAAGTTAGTATTTCTGTCAGCAGTTGTAGAACTAAAATTTGAATGTTGCTTTTCCTTTTGGAGAAACAACATGACCATTTGGATCTGTTGGGTTTCTAGGAAATGTGTCGTCTGGGAAGGTAATCTTGCGATTCCATTCTGTAAGACCAATGCGTTTTAACAAAAAAAGTGTATTGTGATGTGATGTGTGGTGGCAAAAAGGTGTCATGATGCATGGTGTGATGTGCCACAGCTAATTGGATACTACGTTTTCAGTTGACCTTAATTTAATGTAAACATGTGTTGTACTATCAGTTTTCTTTATTCTACAAACCCTGGGTTCTACAGTTTCAGGCGATAACATACGGTTGCACTACCTCCCTATTGATTTGTTTGTCCGGTTGCGCTACTTCCCTATTGATTTGTTTGTCTTCTGTGAAACTCATCTGAAGATTAGTGCAAGGCAAGAGTGTCGCGTGGACTGCGATGCACACTCATGCAATGGATTCAAAGATGCTTCATTTTCTTACTGTTCAAATAATTCATTTAAGTATCTTCATTGCAGATTGGACCATTCCAAGTGCACACAGAAAATCCAAAAGTAAAAGTGAAAGTTCGATTGAATCTACATGGACTCATTACAGTAGAATCCGCTGTTGTAAGTGCCAATGTGCATTTTCATCAATGGATTTTTATTATAACTTGCATTTCAGCTTCACACTTTCTAACTCTTAAACTGTCTCAGTTTATTGATGATGATCAAAGTAATGCAAATTCTGCTGACTTAATGGAGGTGGATTACAGTAATGGCACGGTAATGTATTATTTAATAACATTCCGAGCATAATGTGTTCCTCTAGTTTGTTCCAATATGTTTGTTTTTATTATGTGTCATTAGCAGTTGGCATCGTGTAATCTTGCTTGCAAGTTGCAACAAGCGGCAAATGTGTATTATAACTAGCAAGGTTACAACATTTCCCTGCTGGTTGGGTCTACTTTCATGTTTTAGCTATTTAAGATAATAAAGATGCAAGAACCTTATCATTTCTGCTTGTTGAAGAAGGTATCTTGGGATTAATTATGTCAAGAATCTGAAAGGAAAATGAAAGTTTCTGCCCAAATATCACAATCTGTAACATGTTTAAAATTTTAAAGTCATCCTTGATATGCACATCTATTGTGGTTACTCGAACTGTCATCTATGCAGGGTGACAGGTCAAGAAGTGAAAGGTCCATCCAACGGCAGAATTTGCCAATCATTGAGTACATTTGTGGTGCAATGAGCAAGCAGGAACTTCTGGAAGCTCAAGAGCAAGAGCAGCAACTTGCCTACCAGGACAAACTTATGGAACGAACAAAAGACAGGAAAAACGCATTAGAATCTTATGTGTATGACACTCGTAATAAGGTAGTGATATGATAATATTTTTATTTATTTTTCTATGCCTAAAACTTGTTGGCTTATAAATTGTTTTCTAGCTTTCTGAGAGGTATAGGTGCTTTGCTACTGATTCAGAAAGGGAAGGGGTCTCGGTTAATCTCCAACAGACTGAAGAATGGCTTTACGAAGAAGGTGATGATGAGACAGAAGCGGTTTACAATAGTAAACTAGAGGAGCTGAAAAAGGTAAGAGAAAATTCTTGCTGATCTTTCGTTATCTTTCTGAATACAGGGTAATCTACTTTCTTGTTCTTCTTCCTCTCTTTTACTTCATTTAAAAAATAGTAAAATAAAAAAAATTGTTGGGTTTCATGTCTAGCCTACCCCAACATGCTTGGGACAAAGGTTTTGTTGTTGTTGTTGTTGTTCTACTTTCTTGTTCTTCCCCATGTAGTCACTTGTGTCTCACACATTCACTTGATCTTTTCTCTGTCTACATCTTCGTGCAATATGTGCTCTCCTGTGACCTGTCATGGTATATTCCATGCTACAAATTGTTATAAGGTTTATATGCATTCAACAATGATGGTTATAATATTTTCTGGGCAAAGCCTATTGTTACTTGGAAGTGTTTTATGTTCCTTTCATGGAGCCCATGTTTGTAGATTCTGAATGAAAATGCCATATTGCTTGTGTTATTTTTACAAATTCCAGCCTCGAGAGGTACATTCTTATATGATACCCTGGGTGATAAAACATGTCTGGAACTCTAAGTAGCCATATTTTCGTCCATACAATTGTGAAAGAAAGTCTACATTAGAGTAGGTGATAAAACATGTCCAGAACTCTAAATAGCCAATCTATTTGTCCTGGATCCTGGTGGAGCATCCACTCCTGATCTTAATCTTTGCGTTTGTTTTGCAATGCTCTTTTGAACTCCATTCATGTATAGCTTTATATTTAAAGCTTGTAGATCCTATTGAAAGGCGTTGTAAAGATGATGAATTCAGAGCTCAAGCCGTCAGGGAGCTTTTGAAATTCATTGTTGACTGTAGGACGGCTGCCAAGGCATTATCCATACCTGAGCGAGATGCTGTAAGTTACCTAACTTTTATATTTATTATACCTCAGTTACCATAACTATCTATGTGTGATTTATTGTATACTAACTTCAGCAAGGTGATAACGGGCATGACCAGTGGTGTTTGCAATGGCATCTAGAAAATTATTCCATACCCTTATATTGCGTTCAATATGGTGGGTTTAGAATGAAAATCGTTCTTGTTCTCACAGTCTGATAAAACGTTTGTGTTCTCACAATCTGATAAATATAATGGGTATCATGTTGAATTGGAAATCTGAGCCACAAAAGTTGTACTAATAAGCTTTGAAATGCTCCTAGGTTACTCCAGAATATTGAACGGATTGATGTGTAAGGGTGTGGTTCAGTTATCTAACCTGTGTTTCTGGCAATTGTTTGTCTGTTAGGTTGATAACGAGTGCACTAGAGCTGAACAGTGGCTAAGGGAGGGGTTGCAACTTCAAGAGTCCTTGCCCAAGAATGTCGACCCTGTAATTTGGTCTCATGAAATCAAGAAAAAAGAAGAAGAGCTCGATATGTATTTGCCCATCCTCGATAAGGCCCACGTTTCAGGGTTTTTTCCTGCTTCGCAGGATTATTTGTTGCTTCCGTTCAGGGTGACCTGAATACCTTTTCCTGATTCCACTTTCAGGTTCTGTAGAAGCATAACGAGTCACAAGGGCTCTCCAGCAAGGACGGGTGCCAGCAGAGATTCAGATCACATGCCTACGCCAGATAGAGATTAGATACTCATAAGGTTTATTGAATGTACGGCTGCAGTCAATTCTTGCATTTTGTAGCAATGTACGAATCAACGAGTTTTTACTAACACTGTTGTATAATTGATCCCACACCACCCTTGATCTTCCATTTAGAGCCTACTACTCTTGGTTTATACTTGTGAATTCTTTTCCTGTAATGAGATGAACGTTGTGTTCTGCTTCAGTTCGCAACGAACTAGAGATGGAGGATTGGATGTGTTCTAACCCAATTATGTACATGTACATTGATAAGAGCTTTTTTTATATGAATATCATAAGAATGGTACTTTGCAATTCAGACCAGGCATAGATATTGTGCTTCTTATGATGCCAAGGATACTTCAAATTTCCTGATGTTTTTTATGCTTCTGTCTTTCGATTTATTTGAAGGGCTAAGTCCAGTTTGAGACTTTGAGCAGCTTGTTCTCCACCACAGAACTTAATTGAGATGCCTGACCTTGAGATTTTTGTAGCATACCTGGAACTCTATATTTAGATGTAACAGCTACAACTTACAATCTTTTTTACAGTCAATATATCAATAAATTTAATTCTTTAATAAATACATAATATTATAAAAACAAAAATAACAAGAAACACATATTGAAATAGATGGAAAGTCTCGTCCATTGAATGAAAGGATTTTAAATTCATCCAATTAAAAAAATAGCATTCCTAAAAAAAATCTATTGCAGGAGAATATAGATGGCCACACACACATTCACACATGATATCACATTTCACTATTTTTCAATCATTTCGTTTATTAACCGGACATCACACTAAAATTAATGGCTAAGTTATTTGATCCTGAGCGGTGGGCCACACAACCGCCCACATAGTGAGTATCATGTGCCCTATTAATCTGGTGCTAGGCGTGGATCTGACACCGAAAGTCAGTGCAGCCCGTTATGGGCCGTTTATTTTAAACGTTTGCGGAGGCGGCCCGTTTAACATACACCGGACCGGAAGGCGGGCGTGTGAAAACAGACCAGAACACTGAGCGTGGGCTCCACGTCAGCGATCTGATCCCGCGATCCGTGGTGCTCACGTGGCCTTACGAGACCATAACAACGGGATCGAGCGTAGCGCTTGTTCTTTTCTCCTTTCACACTTTTAGTACGTACGTGTCACCATCGTGTCCGAATCATCTGTCAGCTTCCGGGAAATCGTGCTGCCAAACTCGGTATGCTTTTTGGATATAGTTATGTTTCGCCTTCGATTTTGTACTGCTCGACAGTTGAGAGATAAAATGGCTTCATGAGTTGAGAGTATGTATCGGTACCAAATGTACATATCTGTATCAAAATGTTTCATTGTGTATTTTACTTGAATCTAAAGAAAATCACAAGTAATTTGGTGGTCCGAAAAAGATCTCAAAGGACAGGCAGAGAGGCTGGGCTGCGCCCTCGTGACTACAGATGCCAAAATTCTAGCCTTTCCTCCGTCCTCCCGTCTCACTCGCACAACAGTACCCGTCGCATCTCCGGCTGCCTTGCGTGACGCACATGAAAATGCAGGCCGCGTCCACGAGCACCTGTCGCAGTACAGTCTCGAGGGACGGAGGGAGGGAGGGAGAGGAGGAGAGCGAGCTTGGCTCCTGGCTCATCCTCTTCCTTCTCTGATCTCTCCTCCTGCCCACCTCTCAAACCCAGCATCTCCCTCTGCGATGGTGACGTAGCCCCACGCCTTCCACCCGGTCCAAGAAGCGTCGTCCCTGCCGCCTGTGTCCCTTGCTGGCTCGGCGATTCCGCCACAAGGCGCGTCAAGAACCGATGCAATTCGCCCCGAGATTGCTGCTTTCGGCGGCGCCGGTGCTCTAGCGCCGCCGATCCCGGTAGACCCTGAGGCCCCTCAAACTGGTGCGCTGAGCCAGACATTCCAATGGGCGCGGGTCACTTGATATCCCTGTTCTCGGTGGTGCTCGCGGCGGCGGAGGCGGTGTCAGCGGCGGGGGCGCGGCCGCGAGAGGTGGCGGTGGGCGCGCTCTTCACGTACGGCTCCACCATTGGCCGCGCGGCGCGCCTCGCCATCGAGATCGCCGTCGACGACGTCAACGCGGACCGCACGGTGCTCGCCGGCACCACGCTGAATTTGACGACCCAGGACACCAACTGCAGTGGCTTTCTTGGAACCATCGAAGGTTGGTTATTCGCCTCTTCCTCTACGCAATTTGCTCATGTACATGAACTAGAATTACGGCATCAATCGCTAGTGGATGACACAAGTTAGAATAGGTTCGGTGATCAGTGATTGTTGCAGCGACCTTAGTTTCTATTCTTGCAACGGTCGATCTGCCGTTTTCTCCAAAGAGTTACAAAATGTAAAACTTTCCTGCTTTACCACTGGCAGCGAGAACGAGGAGGGCATGTGAGCAAACAGAGGGATGTGCCGATTTGTTTTTTTTTCTCATTTCTGAATTCTTTTTTAGCTGTTTGGGATATTTACCTCCTGACAACTTCAGCATTAGGCCCATTGATATGGCACAAAGAGACATAAACATCTTTTCTTGGTGTGGTTGGCCTTGTAAATTATTGCATCCGCAATATGCAAATCCACAAAAGCCAAAGTGGGTGACACTATGCTACAGGATGTCAGAACTTTTGTAGTTGTAATTACTCCCTCTGTTCTGAATTAATTGACGTTTAGGACAGCTAATCTAGTTCAAATTGAACTAAATTTTTTGTCCTAAACGTCAATTAATTCAGAACGGAGGGAGTAGTAATAGAACTAACCTTGCTTAGTTACTTTAGGATCCTACCTAGCCTTTCCGCACTTACGAAGAAAACATGTCATCGTCAAACTTTTTTATTTCTTGTAATTCGTTTATTACTAGTTACTGGATAGCTTATCATTGTTGCCTTTTCATTCGTGATTCCCCTCGGCTTATATAACCATAAATAGAGGTACTAACTGTTGACTGCTAGAACTATTCAGTTCTAGTGTACTATTGATCTATTGTCGAACTAATTGAAGCCTTGAAATGATTTGTTAATTAGTTTAATGATTTTTAGTGCCGTGTTGGCCCGTATCTTATATCTGCTGCTCTTAATTAGTTTACTGCAATACAATACATGCCTAGCTCGTGTCTCATGAAATGATTTGTTAATGCTTCATTTGGAAATGGAAGGAACAACTGCTTTCTCAATATTATAGTCATTGCCCTTTTTTAAGAATACTGCTAACCAATACTTTCTAGAAATGGAAGAGAAACAGACAAAAGCATATTGGTACATTGGTACAACAACTAGCATAACTTGAAAAACTGCTTATGGTATTCCGTATGGTGAAAGAAACATGCGTTACACTATCAACTGTAGGAAGCATCAGTTCTCAACTTTATTCTCATGCACGACTCCTTTCTCTTTCCTCGTCATATCTTGGCACCGGAATAAAGTCAATAAAAAGTAGGTTTCTAGGAGACTACTCATTTTTGTTTGAAGCATAACTAGTTTCCATCTTGTTATGAATATGACTTGTATTGATAATAGATACATTACAATGAGGGTCAAAGGCCTTATATATATACCAGAGGGAGGGAAATTCTAGGAGTACAATATAATATTAATACCCTTGTCCATTATACCCTTAACATATATTTGTGCTGTGAATCGTGGTGGGAGGAGGCCTCCTGCTGCGCCTAGGGCTGCGCAGAGGCGAAAGCAGCAGTGAGGAGGATGTCGGGTCGCTGCGTAGAGGGTAGCGTGGGGCGGGGGAGAGTTGTCACGGCGGCTAGGGTTAGGGTTTGTAGCCACGGTAACCTACTTCCGTGCGTAGCGCCCTCGCCGACCCTCACTAACGCCGCGCTATGGAGGAAGAGTATGAGGCCCTGCTTGCCAACCGAACTTAGGACCTGGTTCCACGTCCCGGTCGTGGCAATGTTGTCACGGGCAAATGGGTATTCACGCATAAGAAGAAGGCGGATGGTACCTTGGAGAGGTACAAGGCTCGTTGGGTACTCCGGGGTTTCACTCAGCGCACTGGAGTCAACTACGACGAGACTTTCAGCCCGGTGGTGAAGCCAGCGACAGTTCGTACCGTACTGTCGCTGGCTCTCTCGCGTTATTGGCCTGTCCACCAGTTGGACGTCAAGAACGCCTTCCTCACGGTACACTGACCGAGACGGTGTACTGCAGTTAGCCGACAGGATTTGTAGATTCAGCTCACCCAGACATGGTCTGTAAGCTGAACAAATCCCTGTACGGACTGAAGCAGTCACCGCGAGCCTGGTATAGCCGGTTCACCTCTTTCTTGGTTTCACAGGGGTTTGTCGAAGCTAAGTCGGACATTTCGCTGTTTGTCTATCGACGGGGCAGTGACACTGCTTACCAACTATTGTACGTCGATGATATCATACTGACAACGTCTAGTCCGACTCTGCTTCAGCGAACCATTTCTGCTTTACAGCAGGAGTTCGCTATGAAGGACTTGGGCCGTCTCCACCACTTCCTGGGTATTATGGTCGAGGACCGACTAGACGGCCTATTCCTTCACCAGCGACAGTACTGCCTGGATATCCTCCAGCGAGCGGGCATGGCTGAGTGCAAGTCGTGCTCCACTCCAGTGGATACTCAGGCGAAGCTCTCCGCTACCGACGGGACACCCGTCTCTGACCCCACTTCTTACAGGAGTCTTGCAGGTGCTCTTCAGTACCTCACCTTCACCAGGCCGGATATCTCATATGTGTTTCAGCAGGTGTGCCTCCACATGCATGACCCGAGAGAACCGCACCTCGCCATTGTGAAGCGGATTCTTCGGTATCTACGAGGCACCCTCGACTACGGCCTCCTCCTTCGGCGTGGCACGACCTCTGAGCTAGTCGTGTACACTGACGCTGACTGGGCAGGCTGCCCGAACACACGACGTTCTGCTTCTAGGTACGCCGTCTTCGTGGGCGGCAACCTCGTCTCCTGGTCCTCGAAGCGACAGCCCGTGGTGTCGCATTCGAGTGCTGAGGCGGAGTATCGCGCCGTGGCTAACGGCGTGGCTGAGGCCTCCTGTGTTAGTAGTTGAATTCTTACTCTCATTGGAAGAGAGAATGACACTAGGAGTTGGGGCAATTTTCTTGTCTATTTCTCACACAATGCCATGCCAACCCAAAGGGTTGAGACTACATATTTATAGCTGCCATGGCAGCCAAGCATATGCCACAAAGATGCTAGTCTAAGATGCTTAGATGCTGCCCTAATATGCTGTCCTTGGCTGACACTAAGATGTTGTCCTAGTGTCCTTAGATACTGTCCTAATTGGGGCCACAAAGACCAAAGGACTAGAGTACAACAAAGACCAAGGACCAAGGACTAAAGTGCAACAAACTAAAGGACTAGGGTACAAGGGACTAGGGGACCAAAGACCAAAGGACTACAAGACTTATTCCAGCATTCTCCCCCTAAGTCTTGTACGTCGTCTTCTGAGAGGGTTGGACCATCCCGATCTTGGTGCGAAGTTCAATGAACTTGAGCCTCCCAAGGGGCTTCGTGAGCAGGTCCGCAAGCTGGTCATTGGTGTTGATGTAGTTCGCCTTGATGCTCCCTTCCTCCAAGCATTTTCGGATGAAGTGGTACCTCACCCGGATGTGCTTGCTCCGTTCATGGAAAACGGGATTCTTTGCCAAGGCCAGAGCGGACACGTTGTCCACCCTGAGTTCGACCGCTCCAGTGTCTCTGCTGAGGAGATCACTAAGCAGTCGACTAAGCCAAAGCGCCTGAGTCGAAGCGGTGGAGGCCGCTATGTACTCGGCCTCGCAGCTGGACAGGGCCACCACCTGCTGCTTGACCGACTGCCAGCTAACGAGGCACTTGCCGAAGAAGAAGAGGATCCCGCTCGTGCTCTTGCTGGTGTCGATGTCGCCAGCGTGGTCGCTATCGCTGTACTCGAGAAGGTGTGCCTCCCTAGGACACCTCGGGTAGTGGAGGTTGTGATCGAGAGTCCCCGCAACATAGCGGATGATCCTCTTCACAGCCTGCAGGTGATCCGTCGTCGGTCGTTGCAGGAACCGACTAACGTAGCCGACGGAGAATGTCAAGTCCGGCCGTGTGTGGGTGAGGTAGCGAAGGCTCCCCACAAGACGTCGGTACTGCGTAGCGTCCACCTCCTCCGCTGTGCTGTCGCGGCTCAGCTTCAGCCTCTCCTCCATCGGAGTGAGAGCTGGGTTGCAGTTTGTGAGCCCAGCTAGCTCAACAATGCACTTGGCGTAGGCGGTCTGTCGAAGTGTGATCCCGGAGTCAGCCTGGTGCACCTCAATCCCAAGGTAGAAGGAGAGAGATCCCAGGTCACTCATCTGGAAGGTGGCTTTCATCTCTTCCTTGAACGCTGCCACCTCCGCATCCTTGGTGCCGGTGATCACCAAGTCGTCGACGCAGACACCCACCAGTAGAGTGTTTCCTCCATTGCCCCGCCGGTAGATGGCCGCCACGTGCGGGAATTGCCCGAAGCCCATCCTCTTGAGCGTGGACTCCAACTTGGCATTCCACGCCCTTGGTGCCTGACGCAAGCCATAGAGGGCCTTGCGCAGGCGCAACACCTTGCCCTCCTTGCCAGGGACCACAAACCCCGGCGGCTGGTGTACGTAGACCTCCTTCAAGTCGCCGTTGAGGAACGCCGACTTGACGTCCATGTGCTGGACACGCCAGCCTTCTTGGGCAGCGAGTGCAAGAAGGAGTCGCACGGATTCCATCCGTGCCACGGGGGCAAAAGCATCGTCGAAGTCGATCCCCTCCTGCTGCACGAAGCTGCGTGCCACCAAGCGAGCCTTGTGCTTGACGATGGCGCCGACTTCATCCCTCTTCAACTTGAACACCCACTTAAGGGTGATCGCACGGTGACCGCGAGGGAGATCAGCAAGCTCCCAAGTGTGGTTCGTCTCAACCGTGTCCATCTCCGACTGCATCGCAGCACGCCATGCTGCGTGTTTCTCGGCCTCCGCAAAAGACCGAGGCTCGCCGTCATCGCACGCAAGGTGCAACTGCGCCTCCAGATCTTGATCATCCAGATCGTGAGGGCCTAGTCCCGGCACCGGCTGGTTGCCGAGAATGTTCTCCATCTTGCGATACCGCAACTGCTCGCCGTCGTAGCACCCGTCGAGGCGCTCCTCGTCGTGGGAGAGCGGAGTAACAAACTCCACTGGGTCGTGCTCGACACGAGCTGGGGACGGAGTGGGCGTGCCTGGAGGAGTGGCCGTCGGTGCTGGAGTGCGTGGGGTCGTCGGTTGAGGTGGAGGTGGACGGTCGGGGGCTGGGGTAGACACGCTCGGTGGAGAAGAGTTGCCTACTCCCCCAACTCCCTTGAAGTGGACGTAGTCGACGATGAAGTCGTCGTGCGTCGAGGTCGAACCGTCGTCCACCGCCTTGTCCCATTGCCCATCCTCGCCCTTCGTTGAACACAACGTCGCGCGCCGTGCGCACACGCTGTGTCTCTGGGTCGAGAATGCGGTAGGCCTTCGAGCCCTCCGCGTAGCCGATGAACACCCCCGGAGTGCTCCTATCGTCGAGCTTGCTGATGTGGCCAAGCTCCTTGGCGAACGCGAGGCAGCCGAAGACCCGTAGATGAGAGACCACCGGCTTGCGCCCATACCAAGCCTCGTACGGCGTCCTGCCGTTGAGAGCCTTGGTGGGCGAGCGGTTGAGGATGTAGACAACCGTCACCACCGCCTCTCCCCAGAAGATAGCCGGCATTCCCCTCTGCTTGAGGAGGGCCCGAGCCATCCCCATAACCGTCTGGTTGTGTCGCTCGACGACGCCGTTCTGCTGCGGGCTGTAGGGCGCGGAGTAGTGGCGTTGAACACCCTCATCCGCGCAGTACGACGCGAATTCAGCCGCCGTGAATTCGTCGCCGTTGTCGGTGCGTAGCACACGCAGCTTGCGGCCGCACTCCGCCTCTGCAATGGCCTGCGCGCTTGATGGCGTTCGCAGCCTCTCCCTTGCTGCCAAGGACCACGACCCACATGTAGCGGGAGAGGTCGTCGACGAGCAGCAGGAAGTAGCGTCGTCCTCCTGGTGTAGCTGGTGTCACCGGGCCACACAAGTCCCCGTGAACGAGCTCGAGCCGTTCCTTAGCTCGAAAGCTCGACTGCTGGGGAAAAGGAAACCGCCTCTGCTTCGTCAACACGAAGACGTCGTAGAGCTGCTCCACGTGGTCAAGGCATGGCATGCCTCGCATCATCTTCTTGGCACTGAGCTGCTTTAGGGCCTCGAAGTGAAGATGCCCAAAGCGCTCGTGCCACTGCCATGCCTCGTCGTCCCGACGAGTGGCAAGGCAGACAGGTTGTGCTACCTGCACGTGAAGGACATAGAGTCGATTGGTGCCTCTAGTTACCTTGGCAAGAAGGCGACGATGGCGATCCCAAATCCTCATGACCCCGTCCTTAATCTCCACGCGCGAACCGTTCTCATCCAGCTGTCCCAAGCTGATGATGGAGTTTCTCAATGCGGGGATGTAGTAGACTCCGACGAGCAGCCTGTGCTCACCAGACTCGGCGGTGAGGATGACGGAGACGACACCCTTGATCTCCACGCCGGAGGCGTCACCAAACTTGACAGAGCCTCGGACATTGGAGTCAAGCTCAACGAAGAACTCCCGTCGACCGGTCATGTGATGGGTGGCACCGGTGTCGAGGCACCACCCGTCAGTCTTGTCGTTGCTGGAGCCGTCGCCGAGGAAAGCGTGTGCTTTTGGCTCATCAAGATGAAGGAGAGCCGCTGCGGTCGATGCCACTAGAGGTGGCTTGATGCTTCCGTGTGCCAGAAGCAAAGCTGGCTCCTCCTCTACCTGTGCCACGTGGGCCTCCTTCTCCACTTGTGCCACGTGGGTCTGGCCACGTCGTGGCTGTCGACACTCCCTGGCCCAATGACCAAGCTTGCCACAGTTGTGGCAGGTGTCGTCTCGTGTCGGCTTGTGGTTGCCGACGGTGCCGCCCTGGGCGCCTCCGCGGGCGCCACCCTCGGTACGTCCGCGTGCCCCGGCCTGGGTACCTCCGCGCCCCTTGCGCGACTTGCCGCGCTTGCGGCCGCCTGTCGAGGAAGAGGACTCCCCCTTCTTCCGGTCACCCTGGCCAGCCTCCCACTGCTCGCGAGTGAGATGAAGCTTCCCGCCAATGGTGATAGGCCCCGAGAGAGGTTGTGGTTCGTCGCTGTCGACGACCTTGAGGCGACCTATCGCCTCTTCGATCGACATCGTGGAGAGGTCCAGCAGAGACTCGATCGAGCGAGCGATCTGCTTGTACTTCTCGGGGATGCACCGAAGGAGCTTCTCGACAGCTCTCTCTTCGTTGTAGGTGTCGTCGCCGAACTGCACCAACTTTTGCAACAAAGTGTTGAGACGGAGAGCAAAGTCATCAACGTCCTCACCTGGCTTAAAGGCCAGGTTCTCCCACTCCTTGCGAAGCGCCTGCAGTGTAGACTTGCGGGCGCGGTCACTGCCGATGCGTGCCGCAGCGATGGCATCCCATGCCTTTTTAGCAGTCCGCTTCTTGGAAAGTGAGAACTGCATCTCGGACGGGACTGCAGCAATGCGGGCATCCAACGTCCGTCGATCCTCGTAGTAGTCGACGTCGCCGTACTGAACTGCTTCCCACATGTGTCGCACCTGGAGCCGTACCCTCATCACCGCGGCCCACTCGACATAGTTGGTCTTGGTGAGGGTAGGCCACCCACCGCCGGGACCGACGTCTCTGACAATGGCCTGGACCCCGTGGTGTCCATGGTACCTGTCCGGGGAGGGAGAACCGTGCCGCCTGTAATGGCCGCGTTCTCCGTCGACCCAGCCGCCGCCGCCGGGAGCGCCACCGGCGCGTCCGCGCCCGTCTGGGCTGCGGCTGTCGCGCCCATGGGGGCGCGCGGCTGCTCGCTGCACCTCTCGTGCTCGTGCCGCCTCCCTCACCAGCCTGAGCTCATCGTCGCCGTCGCCGTCGACAGAGCTGCTGGAGCTACTGCCGCGCAGAGCCTCCAGCTCCGCTGCCGCCGCATGCGCTACAGCCGCCGCCGCCGCTGCTTCCACTTCCGCCCTTGCTGCTGCCAGTTCTGCCGCTGCCAACCTTGCCGCCGTCACCGCAGTCTCTGCCGCCGCTCGCTCGCGCTCCTCTGCCGCGGCGACCTTCGTCTACCGCGCGCTCGAGGCGACCGAGCGCTGAGACTGTCCGTCGGACATGGCGCACTAGTGGGGAAGGGCTGTTGTGTGTGGAAGACAACCTGCTCCTCGTCTGTGCAGGAGAGGAATGAGCTAGAACAGTCGGTGTTCCTGCTGCCGGTTGCGGACAGAGAGAGGTGCGGGAAGGGGATGAGCAGGAGATGTTTAAGGTGCAGGATAGAACGGCTCTGATACCAGATGTTAGTAGTTGAATTCTTACTCTCATTGGAAGAGAGGATGACACTAGGAGTTCGGGCAATTTTCTTGTCTATTTCTCACACAATGCCATGCCAACCCAAGGGGTTGAGGCTACATATTTATAGCTGCCATGGCAGCCAAGCATATGCCACAAAGATGCTAGTCTAAGATGCTTAGATGTTGTCCTAATATGCTGTCCTTGGCTGACACTAAGATGCTGTCCTAGTGTCCTTAGATGTTGTCCTAATTGGGGCCACAAAGACCAAAGGACTAGAGTACAACAAAGATCAAGGACTAAAGTGCAACAAACTAAAGGACTAGGGTACAAGGGACTAGGGGACCAAAGACCAAAGGACGACAAGACTTATTCCAACATCCTGGCTTCAGCAGCTACTTCAGGAGCTCTACACTCCCGTCGCCAAGAGCACCCTCATCTACTGCGACAACGTCAACGTTGTGTACCTCTCCACCAACCCGGTCCAGCATCAGCGCACGAAGCATGTGGAGATTGACCTCCATTTTGTTCGTGAGCGGGTTGCACAGGGCGAGGTTCGGGTACACCATGTCCCGACGATGACGCAATTCACCGACATCTTCACGAAGGGCCTCCCGTCGTCGTTGTTCTCTGAGTTTCGGTCCAGTCTCAACATTTACAGTGGCTAGATGTTGTGACTGCGGGGGGTGTTAGACACTGTAATTAAGTGTGTGTCACAGGGGCATATTAGTCATTAGAGTGGGATTAGGGTTAGGGGTAGTTTAGTCATTTTTCTCTCCTAATCTCTCTATATAATCAGACCTGTACCTCAGCATTATCATTCATCTAATACAGCCACCATTAGCCCTCTAATACAAAGGTTGGAAAGGTGACATTGGCAATCTTGCAACAACCATAAATATGCCAAAAAGGGTCGTAAAAAAGAGAGATAAAATCAGAAGAAATGTCATTTGGACATGTGAATACTATCAAGCTGAGTGTGGATCATAGTTAAGAATGACTTATAGATAGATAACGCCTCGCTACGATGTTTTATAAAGTAAACCCATGTGTGGCGAGAAAAATCATCTATAAAAATGATATAAAATCGATGTCCTCCTTTCAAAGCAAAAGGAGCAGGGCCCCATACATCAGAATGAATAAGATCAAAAGGACGCTCAGACACTGACTCGCTAGAAGAATAAGGGAGTTGAATCTGAGCTAAAGACTCAGAATTAGAGACTGATACTAAAAGACCACGACGAATTAGAACGGACAGACGAGAGCCACAAAGATGACACAAACGGTGGTGTCACTGAGCAAACGTTGAAGTGGACGAAGCAGCAAGACTGGAGCCGACTGAACTGGCAGGCGCAACGGAAGGAAGACGAAGCCAGTCAAGCTCCCAAAGACGTTGTGAATCACGATGACGAGGGCCAGTACCAGCTAGGCGACCCATGCGACGATCCTGAACATAACAAAGATCATGATCAAAGATCACTAGACAATCATTATCAGTGAATTGCCCACTTTTTCCTATTGGCTTAATCTTTTCGGGTCAACCGGTTGGTGCATAGTATCTTAACATGATATCAGGGCTAGAGGTCTCGAGTTTGAATTCTGGCGGACGCGATTTATTAAAATAAATTGCAGCCGACTCCTATTCCACTTTGCGGCCCAAAAGGGCTTGCATGTGAGGGAGAGTGTTGAAGTATAAGTGAATTGTTCACCTTTCCCTATTGGCTTAATCTTTTCGGGTCAACCGATTGGTGCATAGTAGTTTAACAAATACTTGGACCTAAATACAAGAGGACATTGCTTAGTAAATTGGAAGATTCCAGGCCAAATGAGTTGGGCAGGCTAGGAGTGCTATATATAGCAATGGCTCAGTCTTGTGGCAAAATCATGCTGTTGTAGCTCGGGAGCTCCCCGATGCCTCGTTTCTGTAACATCTCTAGTTTCGTGTGCCTTTTCTTTCCTTTGTTTTCTGTTTCTTAGCAAGGTAGCATAAACTACCTCTAATCAGGGACTTCTTATCTTGTACTCCTTTTCTTCTCCTTTAATGAAGCGGCGCACCTGCCTTTACCATAAAAAAAAAGAATAAAGTTTGCATAACATGCATGGACAAAATTGGTGGGATCTTATAGCTGTGAGCAGAATGAACTTGTTGACTTTGATTAGCTTCAGTTCACATACTGTCACTGCTACCCACTTTGATGATTGCATGAACTAATTCATAGAAACTTGTTTGCAGCGTTGCAGCTAATGGAGAAAAATGTAGTTGCTGTGATTGGACCACAATCTTCTGGGATAGGCCATGTCATCTCCCATGTTGTTAATGAACTACATGTTCCTCTTTTATCATTTGCGGCAACGGACCCAACTCTCTCCGCATCAGAGTATCCTTATTTCTTAAGGACAACCATAAGTGACTACTTCCAAATGCATGCTGTTGCGAGTATTGTTGATTACTATCAGTGGAAAGAAGTGACTGCTATATTTGTAGATGATGATTATGGGCGAGGTGGTGTGTCGGCCCTTGGTGATGCACTGACAGCAAGGAGGGCAAGGATCTCATATAAAGCAGCTATTCCTCCTAATTCAAATACAGACGTGATCAATGATGTACTGTTTAGGGTAAACATGATGGAATCAAGGGTCATAGTTGTGCATGTCAATCCTGACACGGGTATGAATATATTTTCTGCCACTAAAAAGCTCCAGATGATGGCCAATGGCTATGTCTGGATAGCAACTGATTGGCTAGCTGCTGTCCTGGATTTTTCAGGATCTAAAGATCTTAAAGATATGAGTCATATACAAGGACTAATTTTTCTTCGTCAGCACACACCTGAATCTGATAACAAGAATAAGTTCATATCTAAATGGAGAAATGTGTCACGTAAGAGAAGTGTTACTTCTGGCTTGAACTCATATGGTTTTTATGCTTATAGGATCATAAGAATTGTCTCTAACACCCATGGTTTTTGTATCCAACAACAATAGATTTCAGCAAGACGTTTGTGTCAAAGTATGCCGAGTGTTATTTTCTTCGCTTTTGATTCATGTTCTAACGTGGATCTCTGATCTATGTTCCTAAACGTGTCTTAACCAGTGCATGCTTGTTAATCGCTGGCTTCAGTCCAAGGGCCATCATAAGCTGTCTGAGCTTAACACTGTGCTTGTCCCCCTGAAATGCACCACTCCACAGTACGCTTTACCCAGTTCAGCTTCTGAATCCCTCAGAACATTTGCCAAGCGAGGGTATTAGCTGTCAGATCAGGCGTTGGGCTATAGCACTCTGAATTGTGAACTGAGCTGTCGAGCCGGGAACAGATGAGGCGTTGGGCTATTACCCAGATCTGGTCACCCTTCCGTGGGCACAAGAAACCATTATGATCCAGTCGCCCTACTGGTCCTGCGCATAATGACCGAATCGAAACACGGGGCTCTGGTTATTTAACAGACTCCCAAAAATCGCTTAACGAGATCGATCTGGCACTGCAGTTGTCCCAGAGCCTCGACTGCTCTCGACACACTTGGTCCACGGACAGGCAAGTTATTCCGGTTCCCTTGCACTCAACCGCCAGCAGCCGGACGGTCAATTGAGCAAAGCAGGTAAGGTTTTAGCATGCGCAAGCACAACATAGCAGCTGCAAGGCAAGCAGAAGGAACGTTTCCGACTTGCAAACATGAGAGAAGAGAGAGCGGCGAAGCACTTCCTGGAGCAAGATTCAAATCCACTGTCACCATCGTATCACAACGGAATGATAAGAGTTCATTCCGGTGCTTGTGCTTCTCGATCCGTGGCTTTTATCGCCATGGCTGTCTAACCGTTTTGGCTTGCCTCTAACGCCGAAATGTTGGGAAGCGGTTCTGTCTCTCTGCTCTGCGTCCCCGTCAACATAAAGCTCACAGTAAAACAACGAGCCCAAGCTCTCTCTCTCTCTCTCTCTCTCTCTCTCTCTCTCTCTCTCTCTCGTGCGCGCGCCGGCCGGTGGACACTGCCTCACTCTGCTGTACTGTACTGCTGGTAGTGGTAGCTCGCGACGTCGTCGTCGTCGTCCCCCCAACCGCACCGGCTCGTGCCACTGGCGCTCACCATCAATGGCGTGCCGTCCTGCTTCTAGTAGGTTTCAAGTCGCGCGAGCCATGGCGAGCTGGTTTTCTCCTAGCCCTCGCAAGCCCCGCATTCAATAACACACGCCGGGGCATTCATGGCTCCTTTCAGATGGTAGATGGCGCGCATTTACGAGTGCTTGCTCTCTCGCTCCGCCGGCTATATAGCGCCCCACTCGCTACCCCAACTGCCAATGCTCAGCTTGACTGCTCAGCAATAGTACAAGCCCCATCCATCGCCACTCACAGCCGGTGGTAGCGGCCGCTACTAGCCAGGAAGAGCGAGAGGGAGATGGACGTCAACGACGTGCTCCTGGTGGTGCTGGCGGCGGCGCTGGCCGCCATGTGGTGGCGGCGGTGCTCCAAGACGGGCGGCGTGGACGGCCTCCCGCCGGGGCCGCCGGGTTGGCCGGTGGTGGGGAACCTGTTCCAGGTGATCCTGCAGCGGCGGCCGTTCATGTACGTGGTGCGCGACCTGCGGGAGAAGTACGGGCCCATCTTCACCATGCGCATGGGGCAGCGCACCCTCATCATCGTCACCTCCGCCGACCTCATCCACGAGGCGCTCGTCAAGCAGGGCCCCATGTTCGCCAGCCGCCCGGAGGACAGCCCCACGCGCCTCCTCTTCAGCGTCGGCAAGTGCACCGTCAACTCGGCCCCCTACGGCCCGCTCTGGCGCGCGCTGCGCCGCAACTTCGTCGCCGAGATCGTGTCCCCCCACCGCGTCAAGAGCTTCTCCTGGATCCGGGAGTGGGCCGTCAACGCGCACCTGCGCCGCATCCGCGCCGAGTTCGCCGCCACCGGCGCCGTGCGCATGATGGCCAACTGCCGCCTCACCATCTGCAGCATCCTCATCTGCATCTGCTTCGGCGCCAAGATCTCCGACGACCTCATCCGGGAGATCGAGGAGGTGCTCAAGGACGTCATGATGATGACCATGCCCAAGCTCCCCGACTTCCTGCCCCTCCTCACGCCGCTCTTCAAGAAGCAGCTCACCGAGGCCAGGAACCTGCGCCGCCGGCAGCTCAACTGCCTCGTGCCGCTGGTGCGCGCGCGGAGGGAGTTCCTCCGGGACAGCTCCAAGAAGATGGTCGGCGGCGTGGAGATGATGAGCGGGCCCGGGGAGGCGTACGTCGACTCGCTCTTCGACCTCGAGCCGCCGGGCCGCGGGAAGCGGCTCGGCGAGGAGGAGCTCGTCACGCTCTGTTCCGAGGTCATGAGTGCCGGCACGGACACCAGCGCCACCGCGCTGGAGTGGGCCATGATGCACCTCGTCCTCGACCCCGCCGTGCAGGAACGCCTCTACGACGAGGTCGTCGGCAAGGTCGGCAAGACTGCCAGGATCACCGAGGCCGACGTCGAGGCCATGCCCTACCTGCAGGTAAGCACTCGATCAATGTCTTCTAGAAGAAGACGCGAGCGGCATGCTCTTCTCTTCTGTCATGACAACGACGTGATTAACGCCTTAAGGGCTGGTGGTTATGATCGGCAAAAGATCGAGGAGTAGGGTTTAAGTATCTGAAAGTGAAACAAAAAAAAAAGAATAAGAAACGATCTGTTGAACCTTTTGCAGGCGGCGGTGAAGGAGACGTTCCGGCGTCACCCGCCGAGCCACTTCGTGCTGTCGCACGCGGCGACGCGGGACACGGAGCTGGGCGGGTACCGCGTGCCGGCGGACGCGAGCCTGGAGTTCTACACGGCGTGGGTGACGGAGAACCCGGAGACGTGGGCGGACCCGGAGGAGTGGCGCCCCGAGCGGTTCCTCGAGGGCGGCGAGGGCTTCGACACCGACATCACCGGCACGCGCGCGCTCCGCATGATGCCCTTCGGCGCCGGCCGCCGCATCTGCCCCGCCGCCACCCTCGGCGTGCTCCACATCCAGCTCATGCTCGCCAACATGGTGCGCGAGTTCCGGTGGGTGCCGCCCGCCGGCGAGGGCCCGCCCGACCCCACCGAGGCCTTCGCCTTCACCGTCGTCATGAAGAACTCGCTCCGGGCCGCCATCGTCGAGCGCGCAAGGGAGTGAATAGTGAATGCTCTGGTTTTCGTGCCACGTATAATTAAGTTGTTCCTGTGCGGTGCATGGTACGGATAGCCGGTTATATATGGCGGGTGTTGGAGGCATTAAGATCAGGAGTTGATGGACGGATGGATGTGCGTGCATGCATGCATGATGATTATCTTTAAAGAAGATTTAGTTTCTATTATTAATTCGTAGCAGGTTTCTCCTCTTTTATTAATTTGCCTTGATTCGATCCAAAGTCCAAAGATGTACTTACGTAGATCCAAAGTACAAAGTTTCTATACTGGTTGTCATGTCAAATTAACGCAACCCATGCTATTAATTTTCCTCTCATATGGTCTCATTTTCAGTGTGACCATCTATAAGACTGAGAAACTGGCGTTGGATTAATTACCGTGGCGATCTCACGGAGCCGGTCGGATCCAATGCTAGCTTGCCCGCGCGCCATTTACTCCGGCGACGAGAAGAGTCGTCGGCGTCGGTCGGCCGGGTTGCTAGATGTGTGTGGCTAGCTCAGCTCGGCCGTGAAGACCAGCTGGCCGCGCCGGACCTTCACATGCGCACATTCAATAGCACTCTTCCAAAAGTAACGAACAGTAACCAGGCTCCAATAAATTGATCCAGCTAGCTCCTCACCCTACCTCGCATTTACATCTCGCAACGCGCCCGGCCCCTAGCTAGCTGCATTTGGATTCCTATCGATCATGCCTGTTCTTGATCTCTAGCTTTGGTTGTTCAGATCCGACGTCGTACGCGAGCCTGGATGGTTGTTCAGCGGACACAGCAACGCCAAGCTAATTGCAGCGCGTAAGCGAAACCAGATCGGGTAGTTGATCTCGCCCAGCTGGGCCACCGGAGTAATTAACTCCGGTGCTCCCCGTCGGCCGGCCGCGACGATCCACACAGCAGCAGCCGATGTCGTTTCCCGTAACCGTTTTAAATACGTCTACGTAGTTACTAGTCTCTTACTACTACTTCACGCGCTGCATGCATTAGTGCACTATCACTGCTAAAAACCGTACTACACATGACATGGCTGCATGGGTAGCGCTTACTGAAGTACGTACAGCTGCGCTAGGTGTCCGTTACGTCGTCGTCACCCGGATGCATGCATGTCCTGCTTCGTCGTCCATGCCGTCGTCGCGGCCACTCATGTCGTCGTCCCCCCCCATGCATGGCATGGTCCGTCGAATGTCCGTGAGCGCGCGACGACAGAGACGTCTTAACCAAAGAAGAAAACGTCGATCGCGAGCCAACGCTCCATGCGTCTACTCATCAGCGGGATGAAAGCGACCGATGAGCGACTGCGCACGCCCCGATGGTGTACCCCCGATCGATCGACGAAACTGCACTGTTGAGCTAGTGAAGCCGATCGACGCAACAAGTACGATCGAGTACGAGTTGGTTGCCACCCAGTCGTGTGGCATGCATGCAGGAGATCGACGACCAAGTGGTCGGCGCCGCGGTCCTCGCCCTCCTCCGATCCTCCCTGCTGTACGCCCACACACCTTGATGAACCTCTTCTCCGTCTCTAAATGTAACTCCTGCGGATGAAGATCCACACGTATATATGCGCGATTCAATGCCCGCCCGAGCAACGTTTAAACACTCTGCTACTACTACTAAGTAAATAAGCAGCTTAATTCTTGACGAACTCTCTGAATAGAGAGAGTCTACCTACTACTACTGATATGTGCATCGATCAATACTGTGACAACATGTAAGCAGCTGCCATACATTAGGCCCACACTGGACGTGCAAAAAGTCTAGATCATCTAGAAGAAACCCGGCGGGTCCTCACTCGATATCAAGGCCAATGATGCGCTCGTGCCGTATGCCTGTGTAGAAGAGTTATTAGGAGGCCTGTCATCGCGCGTGACCGAGAGGGCCTCGCACCAACCACGAGAGTTAAGCAAACTAAGCACCACCGATATGATCAATCGACAACCACAGGCTTCTCGATCGATCGAGCCAAACCCACGACCGACCGACCAACCGACTGATAATCCCGGCCCATCCCGAGGAAGAAGAAGAAGAGGAAGAGGAAGAACCATCAATGTGTTCTGTTGCCTGTGAACGTCGTCGAGGAAGGCGCGTTAATGCCTGGGGGGCTTGACCATGGAACGATGGCGAAGGCGAAGCATCCGCGCGTGGACGACGACGACGACGACGTGCGGTTGCGGGTACGCGCCATGCATGCGGCGCCGGCGGATGGACGCGCGGGCGCCCTGGCCTGCTGGCCAACCCGGCCGGCCTCCAAAGACAACAATACCTACAACATGCATTCTCCAATCCGGCCTTTGATGGGGGCGGAAAGCAGGTAAATTAAGAAGCACGGCCCAGAGCACGGCGGCCTCTGCCTTCGATGCGTGCTACAGCATATCAAGAACTGGCTTGTAGCTTCTTGGTAACGGCAACGAGAATGGGCAGAAAAAGAGGGATTGTGGGTGAAGCTAGATGGAGATAATGGCGAGGGAACAAGCAAACGATGTTTATAATCAAAAGAAACAGTTTACGCGCTTTTTCTGAACGCTGCCTGAAACTAACTCGCTCGTCGGCAGCAGTGTACCGACAATCAAGTGCAGAAGAAACTACCAAATACTCCATCCGTTCTGAAATAAATGATATTTAGGACAACAAAATAGTTTATTTTGAACTAAATTAGCTGTCTTAAATATTATTTATTTCAGAACGGAGGAAGTTTTTAGCAGAATCTATATGGCCGTTTACACGAAGCTGTACACATCTCTCTCTCTCTCTTCTGCAAATGGCATTTAACTTAACGCTGATTAGTTAAAAAATAAATTGACGGGTGGAAAAAATAGGGTCATCTCACATCAGAACCAGCGGACGTTCTGCGAGCTCGTCACGTACAGCTCCAGACAGAACCGCTGCCTCCAGACGTTCTTCAGAGATTTTTGCCATGCTTCTTTGAATTCCTCTGCACCTCGCTCGGCGTCTGGTCCAGACTCTCCCGGTGGCCAGTCAGTCACGTTCACGTACGGCGACTGGCAAGAAGAGGTCATCGGCCACCAGCAGTCCACAGACGCCTCGGTCGTGCGGACCGCTGGCTGGCTGGCTGGCTGGCGCAGTAATACGTGTTCCTTGCGCCCGATCGAGGGTCAAGTCACGAATAACTTTTTTAAAAAAAAAAACGAACAGCGACGTCGCTCTGTCTTCCGACGAGGCCAAGAAACTTCTCTGTCGATTGATCTACTCAGATTAACATTGTTTCTCCTGATCATCTCGATCGACTGGACGGCCCCATCAGCGTTCAGCACGTCACGGGACTTTCCGGCGACACGGATGATCGAACCGCCAGGCCTCGACACGCGTGCGGATGATCATCACGGCCTCTGAAAACGACGACGACCGGAGGAAGGAGAACGGGCGTGTTCAGGGCTTCTCGTCGGAGTCGGAGCTAGCGCCGCCGGCTGTGCAGTGAGTGCACGGTGGCGCGGCGAGATGGAGAAATGTAACAAAATTGTGAATAACGTTTAGTTTAAAAAAATGAAAGCAAGCACAAGCCAAGCGGAACAAGTACTCCGGATCGATCGGTGTTGGCCGATCAGGTCTGGCCACATGCGCATGCGCGTGCGCGCTGGTGGAGGTTAACCTCGGGCTCAGGTCAGGTGAAGTGAATATTAACAGGTGGAAGCAACGGACGTGACACGTGTAAAAGTTTTACCCGTCGCGTTCAGACCTTCACCCAGGTTACAAATACCAGTCCCGCGCAACGCGGACGGATGGTCCCAGTCACGTCAGCCCAAGACACCGCCTACGGACTACGACTACGAGCAGTCGTCGACCAGTCATGGCGAGGTCTCTCTCTCTCCTTCTCGGGCTCCTCTGCTCCGCACTCCTCGTCGCAGCGGCGAGCGCGGCGCAGTTCAGGGTCGGCGGGCAGAGGGGCTGGGGCGTGCCGGACGCCAACGCCGAGCCCTACAACGCGTGGGCGGGGAGGATGAGGTTTCAGATAGGCGACCAGCTCCGTAAGTTCCACTCCACGCCTGATGCACGAGGCACCGTGATCGATTCGATCGGTCGACCAATCAATCAATCAATCGCCTCGCGTGTTTTGGGTGCAGTGTTCGTGTACCCCAAGGAGGCGGACTCGGTGCTCCTGGTGGAGCCGGCGGCGTACAACGCGTGCAACACGTCGTCGTACGTCAACAAGTTCGACGACGGCGACACGGCGTTCGCGTTCGACCGCTCCGGCCCCTTCTTCTTCATCAGCGGCAACGAGGCCCGCTGCCGGGCCAACGAGAAGCTCGTCGTCGTCGTCCTCGCCGACCGCACCCGCGTCCCGCCCACCACGCCGCCACCGTCTCCCGCCCCTCTGCCCAGCCCCGCGGCTGCGCCCACGCCAAGCCCCCCGTCAGCGACGGCTCCCTCGGCCGCACCGCTGCCGGCTCCTGCCGCCACCCCGAGCCCCGCGCCGTCCCCGGCGGGTTCTGCTCCCACCACCACCCCGGCGAGCTCCCCTCCGTCGCCGCCTGCTTCGCCGTCCAATCCTGGAGGCGCGCCACAGCCACCGTCCGGATCAGCCGACGCGCCAAGCGCTGAGGGTGGCAGCACGACCACGCCGCCGCAACCTTCCGGCATCGGGCAGAGCAGCGCGTCCACCACTGTTATCGCGGGCTTCGTCGCCTCTATGGGAGCATACATCGGTTACGCCATGCTTACTATCTGAAGCGTTCAGATGCGCCAAACGTGTCATTTTCATCTTTTGTCTATCCAATCTTGAGCGATAACATACACTAAAGATCAATTATATTTGCATTTGTTCTCATGTCTGCTGAATAATAAGAACGTGCAGGATTGAGCTTGTTTACGCACTTGCCCGTGATCTGAATGTAACGGTACATGTACGTGGTGCAAACTAACATACTCAGCAATGAAAACTAGATCAAAAGGCAAGGCTCGTCAAGTAAAATCACGGAATATACTCACTCATCCAGTTAACTACCAACTGTACCAAACGATCACAAACGAGCCAATACTCCAACATAGGGACATATAGAGTGATAATGCATGTTTTAGCATAAATATAACAAGTGATCTCGCTAACCAAAACAGAATCCATGCAACATCATAGATTCGACTAACATAAGATGATCCTCAACATAGAGCAAAATTAGAGCTCCTCTTGATAAAATAGGAATAGCGAGACAATCTAAAGAGGACGAGTTTCTTGAGGGCCATCGCCACGAGATGATATGCATAACGAAGATAACAACTACAGCCTCCTTCCCCTCCTCCCACCCTTTCTGCGAGTGCTGTCAGTGGGAACCGGAGTCACATCCTCTGCAAGGAAGAACACAAATGTTGCCATCATTATACATAAGCAATAAAACATCCTGTCAACTGACACCTTTTTAAATACTTAGAAAACCAGGAAGAGCCAATATTCGCAAGAAGTCAGAATTATTACCAATGCGCCCAATCTTCATGCCCGACCTAGCAAGAGCCCTAAGAGCAGACTGAGCACCAGGTCCAGGTGTCTTGGTCTTGTTACCTCCAGTAGCACGAAGCTTAATGTGCAGCGCGGTGATACCAAGTTCCTGAGAGCAAAAGAGCCAACAAACAGGTTATTTATCTGGATGCAGCAATTCAATACGTGCTTCAATCTATTTTATCAAGACATCATTCTAGATACATGGAAGTGTGATTGATTGTATCAAAATATCTTGATCTAACTATACATACCTTGCACCGCTGAGCAACATCTTGTGATGCAAGCATAGCTGCATAAGGAGATGATTCATCACGATCAGCCTTGACCTTCATGCCACCTGTACAGTACGACCGTAACAGATGCAACTAAATACCATTACACACCCGGTAAGCACAAGAAACAGTATAAAGAGCAGAAGATACCAGTGATTCGAACCAGTGTTTCCTTCCCAGACAAATCAGTGACGTGCTGCATATTAGAGACTCACACTGTTAAACAAGGGCAGTGACAGAAAATTAAAAGGACCATGCAGAGGAATAAGAAATGCTGCTAACAATGAAGGTGTCGTTGAAGGATGCAAAGATGTGAGCAACACCAAAGACATATTCTCCTTCACGGACAGTTGGTCCAAGAGTGACATTCTCCTCCTTGGGCTCCCTGGTCTTCCTCCTCGACTGCCAGCACAAACTATTATGTGATTCAAGTGAACTCGTATGACATGCATGACAACATCCAGTGACAACTCCATATTACACAATGAGCTAACCAGGGACAATACTACTCATGTAGTTGCAGTAACAGAATTAGACATTGGAACAAGCATGAACAAACAATGTAGCCTAAGTCCCATAGTCGTCTACACTACAGAAATTACAACTAATTTAACAAATTCTAGAGCTGACCAAAGCAAACAGTCTAGCAGCCTGCGTGTCAGACCAACCATATCCTTAACTCATGTACAAAACACGAATATAACAGTGTGAATCATGATAAATCATCTACCTTCATGTCTGTTTCCCAGTTTGCCCCTAACGAAAAATTCAACTATTGCAAACTCCTACACTATTGAGAAATATAAATTTCTATTAAATATACTGTCAATAAATCAATTCTACTCACAGGTCCTGCAACAACAACAAACAACAACAACCAAGCCTTTATCCCAAGCCTGTTGGGGTCGGCTAGACATGAAACCCAATATCAATAAAGTAAAAGAGAGGAAGAGATATAAGAACAAGGAAAAAAGAAAAAAAGAGAAAAAAAAGAAAAAAAAAAGAAAAAAAGAAAAAAAAACCTAGTATTGTGATTAAATTTGCAGTGCCTATCCTTGTACTGGCTCCAAGCCCAACGCCGGGACTACACATTGCAATCTGCAAATCCAGAACGGCTATGCACGGGCCTCATGTACCAGCAAATCAAACATAATTTCTAATCGGTAAAGCTTCCGCCAACAAGGAATCTATCTCTCAACACAACATCTATCACAATTTTAGCATGCTTGAATCTAGAACCGGCAACGAATCAAAAGCACAGCCAGGAGGATCTCCTACCATGGTCGCGTTGAGCGACTGAGTACCGGAGCCGAGCGCGCCTGGGGTTGAGGATCACGAGCAAGCCGCTGCTGCCTCGGCCTCTGCCTCTGCCTCCACCGCCGCCGAAACTTAGAGACGCAGGCAAGGGCGCGAGTTTATATATGAGGCTGCAGCCTACTAGGGTTTGGTCGCTATATACAAGTTACTCTTTTGCCCTCAGTATTATGTCACTGCATGTGGACCTAAGACCTTATACATAGCCTTATCTCAAAAAAAGGTCTAATAATGGTAATTTTTAAAACTCTAAACTGGCCGAAACGGTATGGACGAATGGGCCGGAGAAGAGTGCAACCCAATCACGTGCCTTCGCTTCGTCGTCTCCCGGTCGCTTCTTCTCTAACGAGTGGGAAGGGCAAGCCGTCGGCCCTTCGCCTTCGTCTCCTCGATCGGACGTTGCACCAAGGTGGGGGAGGGAAAGGTGTCCAGGATTTGTGGGTTGTTGTGTCGTGCTGGTAAATCTAACTAATTTTACTCTTTTTTGAAGTAAAGTGGGGAGAGTGGGAGAGGTGGTGTTGGTGGTAGTAGAAATTGAAGGATGAGTGAGGAGAGATCGGTGCCACAAAGGGAGACCTCGTAGAGTTTGCCGGAAGGCGACAAGTTGCGGCCCACAGCGCACCGCTGCAACGACGGCGCCGAGGATGTCGTCTAGGTTTTTTCGCTCTCTAGTCACTTGCTATCTCCAGTAGCTTTCTCATTGGCCTTTGCGTCCTCTGATGAATTGTGATTGTCACATCGTTGGTCGCTTGTTAGATCATTCTATCACCGCTTGGTTGTTGTTTAATCTGTCTAGAATTCCTCAAATTAGTGAGTCCATGATGCTTGCGCCTAGCTTATTGATGTCGATTTAGCTACCTGCCTTCAGTTTTCTTAGTTTCCATGTTTGTCTATCGCCATGAGAATATGTTGCATACTTGCATGTTGACTATATTACGGCAATTCATCTCATACTTTTAGATTGTTGTGCATAACGTTTACATAATACGAGTTTGTATTATTCTGATGTGCTTCATGATTGTTTATGGTGGATTGAACTTTGCTTTTGGTGCCCAAATGTTTGCAGATGTGGATCTTCGTTAGGACCCTCACCAACAATATCATCACCCTTGAGGTTGAGTCCTCGGACACCATTGATAATGTCAAGGCCAAGATCTAGGACAAGGAGGGCATCCCCACGGCAGCATCTCATTTTTGCCGGCAAGCAGCTGGAGTCAGCCTGGGCATCCGGTTAACTGAAACCGATCAGTTCGGTTTCCGGTTTTTTTTAAGTTCAGTTATGGAAAATGAAAACCGAAGTATTGTTTGAGAAAGAGAAACCCGATAGTCTGGTTAATCTGAAATCTCGGTTCGTTTACGGTCAAATCGAAAAAACCAGAGATGAGCACGGTGGAGACTAGGGAGCGGCGTCGGACGCAGCGGGGCGCGGTGGGTAGCGAGTTGTGGGGCGGCGGGGCGTGTGGCGTCGGTCGACGCGGGGCGCAAGGCCGGTGACCAGCGTAAGGGGCACGATGGGCTGCGAGCTGTGGGTGGGGGGCGCGAGGCGGCGTTGACGCGGGAAGCGAGGTAGCAGTCGATGCGGGGCGTGAGGCAAGGCCGCGTGGGGTGGGTTGGGCGTGTGGGGGCGAGGGCGTGGGGTGAGGGGGCGGGAGTGGGCCGGTGGGCCGTGGCTGAGAGCGGTGTGAGTTGGGATAAACCAAAATTGTGCAGTTAGTGGGTCAGATTTCGGTTAACACGGTTAACCGGAACAAAAATCGAAACCAATTTTTTTTCAGTTTTCACATAATCCAGGTTTCGGTTGGTTTTTAGATTTTTTTTGCCCACCTTGAAGCTGGAGTACGGCAGCTGACTACGACATCTAGAAGGAGTCTACTCTCGAGGATGCACGCACAGATCCAGGTTGGCATATAATTCCTCTGTTCTGATTTATCTGAGTTGAACTAAAATCATCCAACATCAGATAATTCAGAAAAGGAGTAGTAAACTTTGTACTCCCTCTGGACTTCGTGGAGGTTCATTTTCTGTTTGGCCCATGAACAACACATCTGCTCTCCCTGCTGGCTGTCACCATGGCAGGCGAATGTGATGAGGGGGAGGAGGGGAGGTCTATGGACTGGCCATCGCCGTCGCTGGTGGTGCGCAGCCCCAGGCAGACGGTCAGCCTCCTCCGCAATCGCCGCCGGCACCGCGACCCGTTTCCGAGATCTCCTTCCTTCGCCGCCCGCGACCACGGACCCAAGCCGTCCGAGGTGTACGGCTTTGTCGGATCTATCACCACCGTCATAGCCACCGCCATATATCTCGCCTGGGCGTACACGCCCGAGCCGTGGCTCCGCTCTGTCGGCATCACCTACTACCCTAGCAAGTAATTGCTTCTCTTCTCACCCTCCTTTTCTGTTCTTATTATTTGTTTCAGACCACTCCGCTTTTTGAATCATCACACATACTGGTATTATTCTCACACGCAGTAGCGCACTAGAGGGGACACCAGGTGGCCACAGTTTTTTTCAAATCAAATCAAACCTGCGTCTCAGAAATGCATGGCCTCGGGCAACATTACCACTTGTATCTATTAGATAACCTATTTGGATCGGTACATGTGACTTGCAGGCTAATTTCAGCCTCTTTTGATTGTTGTGTATTCGTTAGGTATTGGGCATTAGCGGTGCCATCGTTCGTAATTGTGGCAGTGGCGCTGTCCATGGTCATCTATATGGGCTTTAATTTCCTCGCCACTCCTCCCCCAACATCCTTCAATATAATCTTCGGTGAGATCAACTTTCCTCACTCTGAACTTGTACTGTAGTGTCATTTCGGTTACTTCATTTTCACCTCTTCTTTTAGCATTCTGTACACATCAGCTTCTGCAGTGTTTGTAACAGTACATGAGCTTATATACCTCTATTCTTCACATGTAGGAGATTTATGTTGTCATGAAACTATATTTATGCCAGTAGCACAGTGCACTGTGATAGAATACTAATGATGAAACAACTCATATAATTCATTATTTATCTGTAGCTCCTATGTAAACTTGGATAGCTCAGTACTTGATGTTTGTGACTTTGGTTCCATTAGTTCTTGCTGTAACTGTTTTTACTGATGCTAATTCACAGATGAAAATAGCCGGGAGCGTGTAGTGTTGTCTCCAGCAACGAATGAAGAAGAGAGGCCCATTGAACCCGTTTCAGACATGAGTATTGATCAAATCAACAATCTTATGTTTGGTGATAGATGATTACTCTGAAGGGGATGCATTTTCCTGTTTAACCATGGACTGCAAGATGGAGGTCAATAGCAAGTTCGAAGAAAACATGTAGATCGAATAAATTGTTACTGTGCCTCATATGCAATTGAAGAATTTGATCCTTCAGCATCTTTTTAATGGGCCTCCAGCCTCTATCTTTACAGAACTCAACTATTTTTTTTGAAGTATTCAACACGAAAATGAAACTCACCGTTGGGACTAGCCCAATGCACATGATAAATATTAAGCTGAGCACAGACAAAAGAAACAAGACATCAGGAGTACAGGGGAGAAATCATCCACCCAATTATCACCCCAGAAAGCCATTGCTGTCATTGCTGCTGTGCAGCAGCTTGGTTGATTTGTGATGAATAAGGGAACTCTGAACTTCGTGGGAATTCTGATTCCTTTTTATATTATGGACGTTCGTTGTTATAGTAGCACGTTCTGATTGTCCACTCCTTTATTCATTTTACATGTTTTTTTTTACAGATTTGCATTTGATCACTTCAGCGCTAGTGGGTAACTCGATCCTTCTGCTTATACCAGTCAGTTTTTTTTGTGTTAGCTTAGGTAAATGTGGTTGCTGCTCAAGCCTATTAGTCGATTTGTGTTGGTATAAGTCGGGATCTGATTGCTGAGACGACAAGGCTAAATAGCTGCTGTTGTGTTGGTTTGATTGGCATTTATAATCGATGCTCAACTTCCACTGACTTTCTTGGCCTATATATGTTGAGATTGTCCAACAAGAGCTCAAAAAGGTTGTAGCTGCTCAGTCACATATGCCCTCTAATCTAAACCCAAATCCTCTATCATGCGCCGCCGGTTACGCTGCCGTTGAAGATTTCGATTGTGTCACCATTCTTGACCTCGTGCCACCGCAGCGTGCGCTCCTCCTCCATGACGTTCTGCTTGTACACAAAGAAGTAGCCGCCGCCGTCGCGTTCAGGAAGACGGAGGTGCGGCGCCACCCGCTCGACCTCCCGGCGCATGTCCCGGACGGCGTCCATGGCGCCCACCTCCAGCGCCACCGTGTTGGCGCCCAACTTCACCTTCACCGCCATCTTCTGCTGCTGCTGCTGCTGGTGGTGGTGGTGGTTCTTGGCACCGGCCCCGTTTCCGCCCGCCGGGGGCTGGCGCACCACGACGCACACGTCCATGCCGTCCACGGGCGGGTTGTACTCCGCGAGCGTCTTGCCGTCCTCCATCTCCGCCTTGTCGAAGAACACGGCGGTCCTCGCCGCGGGCAGCGCGCCGTCGGTGCGGTCCTGGAGGACCTCCTTGAGGCGCGCCACGGTGTCGGACGCGCGCATGTCGAGCGCGACGCTGCGGCCGATCGCCGGCGCGGAGACCGCGACGCGGACGGCGGTGGCGGCGGAGGGGTCGTCGTCGGGGAGGAGCAGGAGGAGGCGGGTGCCATGGAGGATGGAGTAGTGCTCGGTGTCGCGGGCGTCGTCGAGCTCGCGGCCGTCGAGGAAGAGCCGCTGCGACGCGACGGGGACGCCCTCGCGCCGGTGCACCGCCTCCTTCACCTCCCGCACCGTCGCGAAGTACCACACCTCGACGGTGAACTGCCGGCCCCGCGCCGTCTCGAACGTCACGTCCATCGCCGCCCGTACCCCGTCGACGCGCGCGCGGCGCGCTTCTTATCTCCGCGACGTCACGTGCAGAAAAGAGGAAGGCCTTGACGCGCGACGGGGTGGCAGCTTAATGGCCTTCTGTCCGAGTCGGCGCTGGCTGCCGGGGACATGCAAGGCTGCGTAAAATGGCACGCGATCCAGCGGAGCGCGGCGAATCGGAGGCCCGGCGAGATATCTGCGTCTCCCTAACCGCCGACTGGCTGGCGATCTGGGCGTCGCGCGGGGCGCGGCTGAGCCGACGCGTGGAGGCGCGCCGTCAAACAGCCCGCAGCCGGGCGTCCAATGCACCCGTACGTCCGGCCCAACCGAAAGTTTACGCGGGCCACATGAACCGTGGAGATGCGTGCTCCCAATGGGCCCAATTTGAAGCGGTGCCCACGAGAAGATGGAAAGCCAAGCCCGGCTCGAGTTGGTGCTTGTGTCGCCGCGTAATCCAAATTTTTTACCTCCATCTTTGCCACATCTAAAAATTTGCTGTTCAGTAACTTTTTCGAAAGATTTGGAAAGATTTCCAACGTCTTTCATTTACTCCCTCTGTTCTGAAATAATTAACGTTTAGAATAGCTAATTTAATCAAATGAAATTAAGTTTTTTTGTCTTAAACGCCATTAATTTCAGAATGGATGGAGTGTAAGAGGAATTATCTGAGCTTGTTTGCCCTTGCAAGTGATCCTCGCAGGAATGATGAACTAGGTAATGTAAGCAGACAGTGACATAGCATCTAAAGACCTGGTTAACAGAACAGCTTGGAAACAGACAACAAAGGTCTTGTTAGCTGCCGCTAAGAGCTGGGGAAGAGTACATCGTTCTAAGCTGAGAAGTAGGTAGCTAGCTCTATTCTTGTGACCATATCATACGCTCTCTTCTTTTTACATTTAGTCAGGATATACCCTCGGCAGAGGAGTCAAATTAAACTTTCTCCTCTCAACCTCTCTGATAAGACCGCGTAACGAAGTGACGGTACGAGGTTAGTTGGCTCTGCCAAAGATGCCACTATATATTTTTTTTGGAAACCGGGAAGATGCCACACTATATCAAGTCTGAAACTGTTGCGTAGGAGGATGGATGTGTACTGAACGTATTGAATCAAGTCTGGTGCGCTTTCACGACGGGAGTTGCGAAGGAAACACGGGTAGGCCGGCCGGCCGGGGACGTACGTGATGCTACCGCTACTACGACGCATTCCAAGAATCTGGCATCATTTTGTACTTCCAAGTCGCGGTTGGAAGGGGTTGTTGTTCATGCCTGACCACATTTATTAACTGGCGTGTCCCTAAAGCATCCTCGTGTTTATCAAAGCAAGAGGATGAGTTGGAAGTATCCAAAGCATGCATACGTTGCCATTTGGTCACACAACAGCAAGGACACACACATATATAATTGCATCGTATAAAGCGGTATCTCACACGTAAGCTTAAAAAAAAAAGAAGGAAAGCACATTATTGTGGCACCTGCACCTGCTAGCTCCCCAGCCTGAGCTGGAAGTCGGTGGTGTCATGAAGACTTCCTTGACCAACCAGTACGTACTGTTTTCTTAGTAGTCCAAATAGTGGTTTCCATGACAGGCTGTGCCTCGGACGACTCGTGTGGTTGTCTGTATGATGACCAGCCACGCTAAAAGTGTTGCACAGTATGTATGAGTGATGAGCGTGCATGTACGTTGTTCTCATCATATATGCATGGTGGAGCTGATTCTGTTCTTGAGAGCCGAGAAGAAATAATATTTAGAGTGTTCCCGAAGTAGATCAAAGGCTACTATATACTGACTGAATGCTGCTGCAGATTTGCACCCTAGCTGCAGGCTCTTGATCAGGGGACGATAACACATGTACTTCCTAGGTTGGCGTTGCTTGTGATCCACAACATTGCCTACTGTGTGTTTCCAGCTGCTGGTCCTAAGTTTTCTCTAATTCCGAAAGATTGAGCCGGAAGAAATGTACAGACTGATTGCAATAGTGGCTAGAGGGAGGGACGGCAAAAGGCGTGAAGAGTGGGGGAGGAATGCTTGCGGGAAGAGACCATTGCTTTTGATGGGCTTACCCTCGTCGTTTCCCACTTTAATTAGTAAGCCCTCGCTTTTCCTCTAACTTATCTCCAAGCAGCAACGGAACCCGTGAAAGCTGTGACGTTGATGCCAAATTCGGGGGTGAAAGGAAAACTATAGTTGGTGCTCGCATCGCTATCCATTTTTCGCCAACAATTATGAATCTGAATTTTTTAACTGTAAGAACATGATAGTTTTTTCTTCTTTCTTGAAAACAAGACATGAGCGCTGCCATTCATTAATCGAGAAATGAGAAGTTACAGCCTAATGAAGATACAACAAACAAACCCAACAGAAGATTAATTAATTGGGCAAACTAGTCAGAAATTAAAGAAGGCTCGATCAAGAGCTAGGAACATGTGAGTTCGATCGGCGAGTAATGACACGCCGGCCCTAACCACCCTAAACATCTTGGAGCTTACAGTATATTATCAGGATGGTTGGATCAGTTCGGTAGGGTATACTTGGACAGTGTGTAGCAGACGAGGGTACGTAATAAGGGAGGCGGCGTTTCCAAAACAAAGAAGAGAGGGTGAAGGGAGGAAGCTTCATCACGAAAACAGCAACCCTACGTACTAGGCAGCGCGCGCATTGGATTGGATGCGGTTGCGTGGTTCCCTTGCAATCGGCCAGATTCTTGTTGGGCTCTCTCCTCGTCTTTCGGCTACTAGGATTCTTACTTCTTAGTAGTAGCCACGCGTGCCGCCTCACCATATCATGAACACATGTAGACTACTAGCACGTAGAGAATGTGAAAATGCAGAGGGGACTGGCGGGCGAATGCAGCTGCCAGCGGAGGACGTTCAGTTGTTTTTTTTTTTGAAAAAAAAACCTGGCTTGGCGGATAGTACTACATGCGTGCATGTGGGGTCGCGTGCCTGCTGTATCCCCCTGTGTTTCCTGACGCTGTCCTGGACGGGGGGCTGAATCATGTGTGCGGAGAAAAAAGGGAGGAGCATAAAGAAGACACAGAACCTCGGCGTGCAGCTCGTGGTGAGGTCTACCAGCTACTTGGCCATGATTTCTCTCTTTACCTTTGCATTGAGCCTACTGATACATGTACGTACGTACTAGATCGGAAGCCTACTGATACATGTAGTGTCTGCCTCCAACTCCAAAGGGTGGGCTGTGTCTACCCCATTTTCGCACAAATACTGTGGTTTCTGCACCAATAACAAGCTCTGTTAAATTTTGTGGAGAAATTCAACGAAGACTGGTAGGCTGCACCAAATGGTGTTGTACGGTTGTTGTTAGACAGGAAGGAGGCCGGGCGGCAGTGACACGGCAGCAAGAAAGCAGAGAGAAAGAGAGAAGATGCCAAATGCAGTGACAGCGGCCGAGCCCATCATTTATAATCGAGTACTCTGCAGATGGCAACAGTTGTAAAGCTCACTTACCCCGAATCTGTCTCATTGGTGACGTCGCTCTCTCCTACCTCCTCCTGCACAGCAAACGAGAGAGACGGCCGGGTCGGTCATCTATCTGTACGACGACGCTGTTGGTTCGTGTGGTAAGGCAGCGTCTCCCTCACCTCCTGTACTGGACGGTGGACACGCGAGACTAGTAGCTAGATGAGTAGTACGTCGCGTACAGGTACAGCTCTGCGCCTTCCTAGCTTTTGATCTTCTGTTCTTCTGTAACGCGCGCGCCAGCAAGCCGGTCGTTAAGCCTGCGCTGTCCATGCCGCGTCGTCGTTCTCCACCAACCACTTTACTAATCTCATTGAATCAGCAGAATATCAAATGTGCTAACGTTTGATCGCGCCTTTAATCATACCCCGCTAATCACGTTTGCCGCTCCTTGCTGTTATTGTATTGTGTATATATAGCCGAGATGACCCCCACTCCCTGTGTACCACTCACCTGCAGAGAGCCAGAGGAAGCAAGAGCGTAGAGCGTAGAAAGAGAGAGAGAGAGAGAGAGAGAGAGAGAGAGAGAGAGATGGCGAGGAGAATGGCGGTGCTGGCGGCGCTGCTGGTGGCGGTGGCCGTCGGAGGCGCGCGCGCGCAGCTGCGCGACGGGTTCTACGAGCGCAGCTGCCCGCGCGCGGAGCAGATCGTGAAGCGCTACGTGCAGCAGCACGTCCCGCGCGCGCCCTCCGTCGCCGCCACGCTCCTCCGCACCCACTTCCACGACTGCTTCGTCAGGGTAAGTCCGTTTTTTTCCCCGCGCGCGCGCCAGCCGCGAAAACGACGACGACGGCCGGTGACGCTGACGTCGCCGACCTGACGAGCGATGCTGATGCACACGTACAGGGGTGCGACGCGTCGGTGCTGCTCAACGCGACGGGCGGGAACGAGGCGGAGAAGGACGCGACGCCCAACCTGACGCTGCGCAGCTTCGGCTTCGTCGACCGCGTCAAGGCGCTCGTCGAGGCGGAGTGCCCGGGCGTCGTCTCCTGCGCCGACGTCCTCGCGCTCGCCGCCCGCGACGCCGTCGTCGTCATCGTAAGCAAACGCTCCCTCACTTTATATATATAGCCGCGCGCACCGTCGTCCCCTGCTCTGCTCTGCTCCGCTCTCGATCACCAGCTAGGTCAGGACGCTGACGCCAAGTGATGGTGAACGCAGGGCGGGCCGTCCTGGCCCGTGCCGACGGGTAGGCGGGATGGCACGGTGTCCGTCAAGCAGGAGGCGCTGGACCAGATCCCGGCGCCCACCATGAACTTCACCCAGCTCCTCCAGTCCTTCCAGAACAAGAGCCTCGGCCTCGCCGACCTCGTCTGGCTCTCAGGTAAAACCCTCTGCCGCATCATCCGTCCTTCGTATTATCTCTGCTTCTGCACCTGATGGCAACTTCATTAGCTATTTAGATTGGTAAACAAAATTTTCCACCTGCAAACTTTACCCAAACGTACGCGGTCTCAAAGGGACAAAATAACAATGACTGAGTTCATGTCAGTTCGTTACGTTACCTCTGATTACCCGTTTAATATACGTACCAGTGATTCAACGTTTGTGGCTGAATCTTTTCTTTCTTTGGTAAGGCTGTTGGCATAAGCAGTGGGCTTAATTGCACTAGGAGACAGACTAGTAAGTAAGAGTGCTAGAAGCTTTGGCAAGTTCTTTAGCCGGCAACTAGGAGTCTAGCACACGCGGGCACGCTCCACCAGTCTCAAGGACCAGTAATGCATTCTGTCTCAAACTAGATATGGCTCCGAGATAGCAAAAGAGCGGCAACTTCTTTAGCCTGTCATGTGTACAGCTAAAGCTGAACAGACACCATCGCAAGACTGGACAGACACCTGAACGTGCGCGCACAACATGCCTTGCCCCGTTGCCATACTGAATTCCATTTGTCAGTTTCTTTTTTTTGTGTGTGTTTGGAGCGTTTGTCAGTCTATTCTATAGCCGTCCGTAAAACACTGAAGCTCTGTTTAGTGGCTATGCATACTCGAATCCAGGTTCAAACACTTTTATCTTTTTCGAATGAATCTAGCATCAAAAAAGGAGGCCTTTAAATTGGACAATGACTGGCCTGTTCAGTCTTGGCTGCAATGCAGCAGCGTAGTAGCACGGATGCACTTGTTCCCGATCCAGAGGGAGAATGAAGGAGTGCGTAAGAGATAATCATGTGATGACATCTTGGACTACGCTATCATTGTTTCTGAAATTTTGACCTTTTTTCATACTGTGGGCATGGTATTAATGGACAACCTGTACTGATGCAGACTGCGCGCCGATGCTAACTACTTGTATGATGCACTATCAACTTCAGTTCGATATCTAACTTTCAACGTTGACATTTCATTGAAGTAGGTCGATGTTTCAGTCATATACGTAGTAAGATTTTCCTAGTAGCTAGACATACACATGTCACGAAACTAAGATCAGTAACTTTACACGTACTAAACATTTGAAGCGATATTGAATTAGTGACCAGATCTTCTGTGATCTTGATTGGTGATGAGCAATTATGTGCATTGATCGATGCAAGGATTGAAATATTAATCTAATGATGATCATTGATCAGGAGCCCACACGATCGGCATCGCCCACTGCAACTCGTTCACGGAGCGCCTGTACAACTTCACCGGGCGCGGCGGCCCCGACGACGCGGACCCGTCGCTGGACCCGCTGTACGCGGCGAACCTGCGCCGGACCAAGTGCAGGACGGCGACGGACAACACCACCATCGTGGAGATGGACCCGGGCAGCTTCCTGACCTTCGACCTGAGCTACTACCGCGGCGTGCTCAAGCGGCGGGGCCTGTTCCAGTCCGACGCCGCGCTCATCACGGACGCGGCGGCCAAGGCCGACATCCTCAGCGTCGTCAACGCGCCGCCCGAGGTGTTCTTCCAGGTGTTCGCGCGGTCCATGGTGAAGATGGGCATGATCGACGTGAAGACCGGCTCCGAGGGCGAGATCAGGAAGCACTGCGCCGTCGTCAACTGACACTAGTGGGATGGCTTGCATTGATTCGTGCCGCGCATTGCAGCATCATCTGCATTCATCTTCTTGCAGCTGCGGGCTGCCAGAGACTGTTACATGCATGGGGATATCTTGTTGGTTCTACGTTGAGTTCCTTTCTTTTGGGTGTGGATGTATTCTTTTGTTTTTATTGTCTTGTTGTTCCTTTTGTTTTATTTGTAACTACGTGCGAATGTAGTTCTTTAATTTATGTGACTGTGTAAGTTGGTTCAGTGGTAGAGATACATGGAAATAATAATAAGAAAAAAGTCTATTTATTTATGTTGTTCACTTTACCATTTAAATATTTTTTGTCCAATTTACTCTCTTAAACTTTTATATTGGTCCCACTCACCGCGTAATGATTTTTTTTGTTTCTATATGTACATATTTGAGTACTGTTTATTAAATTATATGTTACAACATACCTATGTCAGAAAATAGTTTACCTTTTTACATTGGAGAATTTTTTAGCATCATGTATAATGTCATATACTATTTTATAACATTAAAACTTCAAACATAACCCATATAAAGAGAGAGGAAAGAATATTAAAAAGTTAAATAAAAATAAATAGTTTGAGAGAGTAAATTAGATCAAATTTTTTTAGAGCTAAGCAAAAGCATAGATATTTAAGAGTAGTAAATTAAACTTTCTCATAACAATAATAAAAGGAGAGCATTTCGTTTCGAGACCATGTGTATGTGTCGTGAGTCAAAAGAAACAGAGCTCAGTTGTTTTGTGGCTTGTATCATCTTCATGCAACAACAAGAGAGAAGGTTCACTGTCACGTGTTCCACGACAGTAATAATAAATAAAAGGAAAATACTAAATAGTTATTCCAAAAAAATAAAATACGAACACATATAGAAAAGAAAAAAAATTAGGCCGCTTCGTTGACCGAGCCAACACCACCCAACCCAACGGGGGAGCCGACGGCGACTCGCACCCGTCACCCCCGCCGAATCTATCGTCGTCCCACCCTCCGAGGTCGTCTCGCCGGCCGCCGTCGTTCCTGACTCCACACACTGGGGGCATCGCCGCCGGGGAGCGCCTGCCTCACCGAGCCTCTGCAGGAATCGCGGTGTCCCTTTAGAAAGCGCTGGGCCCCTCCCCACGCGCCTCGTCGGCGTGCTGCTAACCGCGTTCCCCACTCACTGCCGGCGTCGTGCGTGCGGCCGCTGGTTCGTTGATGCGCGCGCAGCGCGTCCCTTGTTGAGGCGTAGAAGAGGGCGGGTGGAGAAGCCGGGGTCCGAGTTGGTCGGCGTGGCGGCGGTCTCCATACAGATTGGATCCATGGGCTCATCCTCGCAGCGGGATTCGACCTCCGCGCCAGGTAATTTAGTTCTCTCATATTCTTTTTCACTCGCGGTGTTCCAGTGATTGGTAATTGATGCCAAGCTCGCGGTAGTGTAATATGGTGAATCGGGCGCGTCACTTGCGCATAACCCACAGTTTCTTACTGATTACCGGTTTCGGGACATAAGCAAGAGTAGATGAAGGTCGTGGACAAATTATTTTTGGCTATCCTCGTGTTTGGTTTCGAATCGAAGTATATGTTCCTGCTGCATCCTCAAGTTCTGCTCTGATTACAGAAGTTTCATACTCTCAGCGAAAATATGTGTTTATCTTCTCATGCGAAATTTTGAATTACTTCATCAAATTAATTAACAGGAATTCAGGAGGTTGGTGATTGTCCTGTCAGTGGCTGCAGCAGCAGCAAGTGGACCAAAATGATGAGCTCAGGCTCGTGGAGATGGTGCCTGGGGTTGATTTACATTGTTGCTGTTGCGAGTATATGGATTGCTGCCAGCTACATTGTGCAGTCTGTGGTGGATGCCGGTGTTTCTCCGTTCTTGATCACCTACATATGCAATTCTCTGTTTGTTATTTACATTCCCATTGTCGAGGTTGCTCAGTACTTTGAGGATTCTATAGAAACCTTTTGGGCAAAGTTGAAAGGCAAGGATGTTGAAAGCCCGCAAGAGTCTGCTGATCTGGAGAGTGTAAATCTTCTCCAAAGTGGTGGACATGGAGGCAATGCAGCCTCGGATCAATCACAAACAAGTTTTCCTGAAGACACTTTGGCTCCAGATGCAACCTTCCCTGACCGGACAGAGTCAAATGTTGCAGAATGCAGTAAAGGGTTGGATGCAAAAGGTCGCTGGACACGTGCTCGTGTGGCAAGGGTCAGCATGGTAGTTAGTCCTTTTTGGTTTCTTGCACAGCTCACATTCAACCTATCTCTAAGATACACCACTGTTACAGTAAGTATTACTAGGAAAAACTGCATTCTACTCCATGTTGACATCTATTTGCTTCTGTCACTGGTTCGTCTAAATATGTTTCTGTATCTTTGAATTTGCAGTCAAATACAATATTGAGCAGCACGTCTAGCCTCTTTACTTTCCTGGTCGCATTAGTATTTCTTGGAGAAACATTCACATGGTTGAAGCTAATCAGTGTGCTTCTCTGCATGGGAGGGACAATAATTGTTAGCTTGGCTGATTCAAGCAGTACTGTTAATGCCATTGCCACAAATCCTCTTCTTGGAGATTTCCTTTCTATTGTTTCTGCTGGTTTATATGCTGTATATATTACCTTGATACGCAAGAAGTTGCCTGATGAAAATGAAGGTCAAGGCAAAGTGAGTATGGCTCAGTTCCTGGGATTCCTGGGATTGTTTAATATGTTGTTTTTCCTTCCTGTAGCATTGGTGTTAAATTTTGCTAAGCTGGAACCATTCCACAAGCTGACATGGGAACAAATTGGACTTATTGTGGGAAAAGGTAGGTTTGCTCTTTATTCATGAAGCTTCCTTTCATCCCTTTCAGATGCACGAGGTTCTCATTCATAACATGAGTGATAAAAGTGCATGTCTGGTTGTGTACATGCTATTGCAACATATATGAGACAGCTTGTCGAGCATCAAGAAGTAAAAGTCGGAGATTGAGAAATGAATCGCCTCTGATATATGTTGTGATGCTTTCTTTACAGGTTTATTAGACAATGTTTTGAGCGACTACTTGTGGGCGAAAGCAATCCTTCTTACAACAACTACAGTCGCTACAGCTGGTCTCACAATTCAAGTCCCAATCGCAGCTATTGTGGACACACTCACTGGCCATGCTCCTCATTTGTTGAACTACATCGGAGCTGCTGCTGTATTGGTCGGTTTTGCTGGTATCAACATCCCATCTAAGACTCCGCAGGCTGATCAGCAAGAGCAGGAAACTCCAATCGTTAGCATGGTTGATGACCCACTTCATTTGCCCAGCAGTAGAAATGCTTCTGATGATGTCTCATAGCAGCAGCCTGTTGTGTTTGCTTGTCACATCGATGTGTGATCGTAAAATTTATCTGAGTTGGCCAGACCGGTACAATCACTGCAATCTTTCAGCAAGATCTGTGACACAAGTACAAAAAGAGATGGAGTTACTGTTCTGTTTCTCCTGAAGTAGTGCATCTAGCATCTGAGCCTTGTGTTTTTTCTTGTAATTCTTTACATCTGTACAAGGACAACCCCGTCTCATACTGAGTAGTGTAGTATGTTTGTAATCTTGGGTAGGTGTTGGGGTTTTTAGAAGGGTATACATAGCTATGATTTTCTGTACATGGTAAACTGATGTCTTCTTTCATGCGGATGGTAACAGAAACAGAATCATAATATTGAGATTTTGGGCCATATTCTACATAGTCATGCTGTTTACTTTCTGATCTTAATTAGTAGTTGAATCTTTAGAAACATAATTGTATAACCACCCCATATGTCACTTGGAGTTTGAGATTCCCACTCAAGTATCTGTTGCAAATACTTGCCCACCTATTAAATTCTATTGCAAAGATCATCACAATTCATACATGCATAATCGATTCAAGTCGTTTTCATTCGTTTGGAGCAACTGATGTAATCCTTATCAGATTTTTAAAATTTTGGGAGTATAATATTCATACATTTTAGAGATTCTAAAGATAAAACAATGCTAGAGCTTAGATGTTCTCTCAAAAAGTTTTACTATTTGGACACATGTTTTACAGAAATACGATGAATAAGTCTTACCAATCTTCTCGTTGCACGTTGTCAATCTACGAAGGGAAGGGAACCAGGAACCTTAGTTCAACTAGGCCTAAACAGAAAATATGGCCCATCTCGATGTACGAAGGGAAGCCCAAGCCTGAAGTGTATTATTATTCCAGTGTGTGGTTAGGCCCATAAAGCCCATTATTTCTAGGTTTTCTTCGCCGCCGTCGGTGCTATAAATAATTGCCTGACCCTGCATCCTTTTCCCCGCATACGTTCCAAGCATTGGCCGTTGCCGCCGCCGCTACCTCATTGCCGCAGTTCCCATTCTGCATCTAGCTTGTGTTTTGTTCTGTTTCTCTCGGTCCTGCGCCGCACCGTAGATTTTTGTTTCGTTTCTCTTGGTCGTGCACTGCATGGTAGAATAGATTTGTGTCTCTTTTGTGTGGTTGCAATGGTTGATTGGTGATTGGGGCAGTGATGAGCAATTTATGTGGACTAGAGTTTCTGATACTACCTTCGGTAGTATTTGAAGACTAACCCTTGGCTGTCTGAGCTCCCGAATCTCAACCATAAGCTCTATCTCGCTTAGATCGTAAAGTTTTTGTTTATTTTTGCTTCTACAGATTGACTGGAGGTTTAGGTTGTGATGAACACTCGTGTTTTTGCAATGGTTAGTTGGTGCTTTGGGCAGTGATGAGCAATTTATGTGGACTAGAGTTTCTGATACTACCTCGGTAGTATTTGAAGACTAACCCTTGGCTGTCTGAGCTCCTGAATCTCAACCATAAGCACTATCTCGCTTAGATCGTAACGTTTTTTGTTTATTTTTGCTGCTGCAGATTGACTGGACGTTTAGGTTATGATGAACACTCGTGTTTTTGCAATGGTTAGTTGGTGATTGGGGCAGTGATGAGCAATTTATGTGGACTAGAGTTTCTGATACTACCTCGGTAGTATTTGAAGACTAACCCTTGGCTGTCTGAGCTCGCGAACCTCAACCATAAGATCCATCGCGCTTGGATAGGAACTTTTTTGTTTATTGCTGCTGCAGATTGGCTCGATGTTTAGGTTGTGATGAACACTCGTGTTTTGGACTAGAGTTTCTGATACTACTTGTAGTAGTTGAAGACCAACCCTTGGCTGTCTGAACTCAAACCTTGCTTGTATTTGTTTCTTATTGTTTTTTGGTTAGATGCGTCCATTACCAATTCCGGAGGGTGTTTTCGTTCTTCACGGTATAATGGCTCGGGCGCGACATGATATTTTTGTGGTTATATCCTGATTGGTGGCGTTCTTCGTGCCAATCCAATCCTGGAAAGGCTACATATATTTCAAATGCTATTTTCTTTTTTTTTTATTAAATCTTTTGTGGTATCTAAATGATGAGAAACCTCGAAAGGGAAAGCGTCCAATCTGATCGATTGAGGCGTACGATGACATATCTTTCATATTGAATAGGAAGATCTGATGGATGCCTCCAACTCATTTTTCTTAATTTGCTTTGTTTTGTTGTGTGGATGATGATAGCAAAAGTAAATACAGTTATCCCTGTCTGATTCCTTCACGCAAGGGTGCTGATAAACCATTCATCTGACACGCATGATTTTTTGAACATGCTTCTTTTACGTGCATTTTTACTGATAGCTTGATTTGATTTTAACCTGGCCTTTGATGACATGATGGTTGCAGAACAGGCAAAAACTTTGCCTGAAATGTGTTGAAATTCTCATGAACTAGGACGGTCTGAGGCCATCTGAATACAATTCCCACTTTTCAACTATTATGTTGCAGGTGTTTGTTTGCAGATGGTGCATCAGCGGCTAATGTTGATATGAAGCTGATTCTCAATTGAACGGAATGTAACAATTAAGTAATCGATGTAAATAGTTCCGTCCATCAGATGTGTTCATAAATTCTGACATTGTGTATCGTCAGTTGTGGTGGTGGAAAAAGTTTCCTGTAAATTATAAATCTATGACTGGCGCCGAAACCTTCCTGCAAATTGGTAGCTGTTCGTATGATCATAGTCTTCTCAATTCTAGCATCGTTAAGTAAATACAAATTGAACACTTAGGCCTGCACTGACATGTTGCATATTGACATGTTGCACTGATGTGTTTTGAATACAGGAATGTAAAACATATGAACAAAAATTGTATAATAATTAAATAAAAATTAAATATCACTAATTTAGTAACCCTAGACTCATTTAATTAGCCACTTCTTAAAATGACTATTTTATGTCTTTAGGTAGTCCAATACCCTTGCTACTCCAAATAGATGCTCATGTTCTAGTCTCCTAGCTTCCAGCACGGTGAAGAACAAAAAATTCCTTTAGCTCCAACCTTTTGTTTTGTTTCCTACGTTTTATGAAGGAAATCTCATCTTTCCTTAGGAAAGAAATTCACTATTCCTCCATCCCAAACAGCAACTATAGGAATTTTTTCTTAGGAATGGATTTTTTTTCAAAATTCCTTTGATTTTCCTTTGATCTAAACATCCCCTTGCTATTTAAGAAAAATTTGATGTTCCTCACATCTATAAACCCATGGAGCCGTAAAAATTTACAAGGTGAGTATTAGAGGACTAATTGTGGCTGTCAGAATAATGAGGGTATAGAGATGATTATATAGAGGGATTAGATGAGAGGAAAAGACTAAACTACCCTTAACTCTAAACCCTCACTAATGACTAATATACTCTTATGTCTCACACACAATTACAAAGTCTTACACGCACTGCAGCAATAACATCTAGCCACTGCAAATGTTGAGACTCAAACTAAAACTCGGAGAACAGCGACGACGAGAGGTCCTTCATGAAGATGTCGGTGAACTACGTCGTCGTCGGGACATGGTGTACCTGAATCTCGACAAGCTCAACTCGCTCACGAACAAAGTGGAGGTCGATCTCCACATGTTTTGTGCGCTAATGCTCGACCGGGTTGGTGGAGAGGTACACGGCACTGACGTTGTCGCAGTAGATCAGAGTGCTCCTGACGACGCGAGTATGGAGCTCTTGAAGTAGCTGCTAAAGCTAGCAGGCCTTAACCACGCCGTGAGCCACGACGCGATACTTCGCCTCAGCACTCGAGCAACACACCACATACCGTCGCTTCGAGGACCAGGAAACGAGGTTATCGCCCACGAAGATGATGTAACCAGAAGTAGAACGTTGTGTGTCCGGGCAGGCTGCCCAGTCAGCGTCGTTGTACATGACCAGATCGGAGGCCGCGTCACGTCGAACGAGGAGGCCATAGTCGAGGGTACCTCGTAGGTACCGAAGAATCCGCTTCACAGCGGTGAGGTGTGGCTCCCTCGAGTCATGCATGTGGAGGCACACCTGCTGAACTGCATACGAGATATCCGGACTGGTGAAGGTGAGGTACTGAAGAGCACCTGCAAGACTCTTGTAACAAGCGAAGTGAGAGGTGGGTGTCCCGTCGGTAGCGGAGAGCTTCACCTGAGTATCCACTGGAGTGGAGCACGACTTGCACTCAGCCATGCTCGCTCGTTGGAGGATATCCAGGCAGTACTGTCGCTGGTGAAGGAACAAGGCGACTGGTCGGTCCTCAACCGCAATACCCAGGAAGTGGTGGAGACGACCCAGGTCCTTCATAGCGAACTCCTGCTGTAAAGCAAAAATGGTGCGTCGAAGCAGAGTCAGACTAGACGTTGTGAGTACAATGTCATCGACGTACAGTAGAAGGTAAGTAGTGTCACTGCCACGTCGAAAAACAAACAACGAAGTGTTCGACTTTGCTTCGACGAACCTGTGTGAGACCAAGGAGGCGAACCGGCTATAACAGGCTCGCGGTGCCTGCTTCAGTCCGTACAAGGATTTATTCAGCTTACAAACCATGTTTGGGTGAGCTGAATCAACAAATCCTACCGGCTGACTGCAGTACACCGTCTCGATCAGTGTACCATGGAGGAAGGCATTCTTGATGTCCAACTGGTGGACAGGCCAAGAACGCGAGAGAGTCAGCGACAGAATGGTACGAACCGTCGCCGGCTTCACCACTGGCCTCAAGGTCTTGTCGTAGTCGACTCCAGGGCGCCGAGTGAAACCCCTGAGCACCCACCGAGCCTTGTATCTCTCCAAGGTATTGTCCGCCTTCTTCTTATGCGTGAACACTCACTTGCGTGTGACAACATTGACACGACCAGGATGGGGAACCAGGTCCCAGGTCCGGCTGGCAAGCAGGGCCTCATACTCTTTCTCCATAGCGCGGCGCCAGTGAGGGTCGACGAGGGCGCTACGCACGGAAGTAGGTATGGGTGGAGATCAAAGAAGAGTCGGTCGGTGGAGATGTCGTCGACGAGAAGGCAGCTCCGGCGAAGCGCTCAACTAGCCGGAGACTCCCGGATGCACGTCTAGTCACCATCGGGTGGACATGACCAGGATCCCTGTGGAGAAGAGGAGGGTCGTACATCGGTCGCTCGGGTACAACAACCTTCTCTCGTCGTGGATAGACGAGAGTGGGTCTCGAGGGCGCGCGTGGCGCGGCTGGAGCAGCCCCCCCCCCCCCCCCCCCCCGTGCTCGTCGCTGGTAGACAAGTGCGGGGTCGGCAAAGCGAGAAGTCATCTTCGGTGTTGCTCCTGGTGCGTCTGGTGACGTCGGTCTCGCTGCATGTGACGTCGGGGAAGCTGAGTCCGCGCGTGGAGCCGCTGGTGGCGTAGGGGTCACCCGAGGCGCAGTAGGCGATGTCGGAGACGTCGATGCCGCGCGTGGCACAACTAGTGACGTCGGGACCACCTGAGGTACAACAGGTGACGTCGGGGAAGCCGAGACCGCGCGTGGCGCCGCTGGTGACGTAAGGGTCACCTGAGGCGCAGCAGGTGACGCCGGTGGCGTCGGTGCTACACATGGTGCAACAGGTGACGTCGAGGGCACGTGAGTCGTAGCGTGTTGCAGAAGAAAGAGGTCAAGGCAGCTGGGGAGCAACCTCAGGGTCAGTGGGAAAAAGAGAATCCAGATCTGTGGTGGAACCGAAAGAGATGGTGGAGAAAGGAAAAGAGGACTCGTCGAAGACGACGTGCCGGGAGATCAAAAGGCGGTCGGTAGTGAGATCTAAGCACCGGTACCACTTATGATCAAGGGAATATCAGAGAATAACACAACGTGTCGAGCGGGACGCAATCTTATGCGGGACAGTGGCGGAAAGGTTAGGGTAGCAAGCGCACCCGAAAACTCGAAGGTGATCATAAAGAGAATCGGTGCCATAAAGAGCAAAGTAGGGGGTGGAGGCACAAATCGCCTTGGTGGAAAGACGACTAATCAGAAGTGTGGCACTATGGAGAGCCTCCACCCAATATCGGGCTGGAACAGCTGCCTGGAACATCAGGGAGCATATGACATCATTATGATGCAAATCATGCGCTCTGTCTTGCCGTTTTAAGGAGAGGTATACGGACAAGACATGTGTAGCTGCACCCCATGTGCGGAGAGAAAGTTACAAAACGCAGAGTTATCAAACTCGTGTCTGTTATCGCACTGGACAACTCGGATGGTGCGCCCAAACTGCGTAGAAATTCAAATGAATAAGTGAGAAAGAGTAACGAAAGTCTCAGACTTCAATCGTAATGGAAAAGTCCAGAAAAAGTGAGAAAAATCATCAATGATCACTAAGTAATAATTAAAACCCGATACACTAGTAATAGGAGATGTCCACAAACCACAATATATAAGATCAAACACGTGCTCAACATGAGTCACAGAAGTGGGAAAAGGAAGCCGAACATGGCGACCAAGGTGACAAGCATGACACAGGGAGTCATGTGTGCCCCTAGAACACGAGATGACACAACTACTAGACAACTTCGACATAGCATCTATACCAGGGTGGCCAAGCTAGCGGTGCCAAATGATGGATGAAGCTGTCGCAGTCAAAGCAAAAGGCGGTGATGCAGCGGAAGTAGGAAGACAAAGTGTGTATAGGGGCCTCGAGCTATCACATCGAAAAAGAGGTCGCCGGGTAGAAAGATCCTTCACAAACAAACCAAAAGGATCAAATTCAATGGAAACATTGTTGTGGTGGTAAAACGACGGACAGAAAGCAAGTTTTAAATGATATCCAAGGCGACAATAATGTTTTTAAGCTGGAAAGAACCCGGGAGACCGGAATCACCTACTAAGGTGACCGGAAGAATAGACACTTTCCCAACAACGATAGATGAAGGAAAAGAGAGATTGGGAGAGTGGGTGAAAGAGAGCATACCAGGATTAGGAGTGGTATGATATGACGCTTCGGAGTCAACTACCTAGTCACCACCTGGTGGAGTAAGATGCATGGTGCTAAAGGAAGTAGCCAACGACTATCGATCCCACGTCGATGGTGGCTCCTGGAGAGGTGCCGACGGCTCCGAGTACCCAACAGGATAATCGGTGCCTCCGTAAGTCGAGGCTGTCTGTCCGCCAGAAGTGTAGCCAAGCCCACCGTAGGCCTGAGTCGGCGGCCCACTAGCACTGTAGGCTGGTCCACTATAGCCTGGGGTGGCTACAAACGCCGGCTGGGGGCGTGGTGTCGTGGAGGCTGAGAACCCGGAGACGGTCTAGACCACATGTAGATCTAGCCAGTCCACGGGTTGTAGGGTGTGAGCCAGGGTGCACCTCCCGGGCCGGTACTACTATTACCACCAGCAGTCGAAGCAGTGGGTGCAGGAGTGTCGCTTGCACTGCTACCTCCACCACGACCACCGTGCTTGCCTCGGCGGCGATGATTTCCACCTCCAGTACTGGAAGGAGTGTTTGGGCTGGAAGGTGGTCGTGACGGTGGTCCACCAGCAGCTGGTACGGGTGGACGAGGGGACTGCCCAGAGCCATAAAAGGCTGTGGCAGACCCGGAGCCAGTAGAGCCTCCTGTAGTGATATCCTCAATTTCAAGATCAGACCATACCTTCTCGAAGGTAGGGAGTGGATCTAGTCGGAGTAGCCACGTCCGTAGGTGACAATAGCGCTCATTCAGGCCCTAAAGGTTCCGAAGAACAAGGGCGCTATCGGTGACTGACTCACCAAGGTCACGTAGGGCATCCGCCATGCCCTTCATCTCCCGGCAGTAGGTGGAAACAGATCGATCATCTTGGACGGTGTTCTGGAATCGAGTGCTGATGTGGAGGGGCTCGAGTCGTGCGGTTCCCTAGAAACCGCTGCTCAAGGACCAGCCAGACCCGTCGAGCAGTGCCGCCACCGCGCTGCCTGACGATGTCCTGTAGTTCCTCCGTCAAGGAGCCAGGATAGGACCACGCTGTCCATGCTCATCGAGGAGACCACCACTGAAGAATCGTCCTGGAGGACGTGGTCGTCGAGGCAGTAACGCCTCAGCATGAGGAGCACCAGGTCACGCCACCGAGCATATGAAGTGGACTCGGAGCTGAGAACAACAACACGAGCGTCCGGATGTTCTGAATCCCGACGACCTATGCATGAAGAGCAGCCACAAGTGAAGTCGAGTACGTACCAGCGTCCGAGGGAGGCTCGTGGGCAGCACTCATCGGTCAGTGAGCACTTTCCTCGAGCTGGTGGGATAGAGCTGCCACGAAGGCACGCTCCTGCTCTAGGGCGAGGGCGAGTGCCCGCTCCGCTCGCGAGAGGTAGCCAATGCTGCGGCGATGTCGGAGGTATCCGCCGTGTCGATACCGTAGGAAGAAGCTGCATTATCAGCAACGACACCGGCGACTGGAAACAGAATTGGCGGGATAGTAGTCGTGGTGCTCCCGTCGATAGAGTCGCGTGGAACGGAGGTACCTTCCATGAAGACGACAACGGTGGTGGATTTACCGGTGGTACCTACAAGAGGTCCGCCGGCGGCAGGACCGGTCCTCGAAGTCATAGGAGGGGCGGCAGATCCGGGAACGGAGGTAGGCGCGCCAACCCCTCCGGCGGCGACTGTAGACCAGGAGGCAGCGGGCCACGCGGCGCCAGCAGCATCAGACCAGGGGGTGGCAGATTCGGGGGCTCCAGAGGCGGTGGCGGTGAAATTGTCTAGAGGGGGTGAATAGGCTAAAATTCCTGAAATGACTTAATTAAACGAGACTAGAACACACGGGCCGGACTAGTCTGGCTCAGGGGCAGACTAGTCCGATCAACCTGCTGGAAAAGCCTAAAAGGCCGGACTAGTCTGGCTCAGGGACGGACTAGTCCGGTTAGACTGCTGAAAAGCCTAAACTTGATTTTTATGATTTTTTCTTCAGATTTTAGTTTAAAAAATGCAGATAAACTATCTAGCAATCTAATATAACAAACATGACAAAGTATTAAGGTGGATTGCATGATTGTAACCTGAAATATTATAAGAGCGAAATGATCGAACAAACCCTAAACAATTCTAATGATCAATGAAATGTAAGTGCAAAATGACACGAAGATTTTTGCTCGAGGTTCGATTCTACTCAGAAATCTACGTCCCCGCTGAGGAGTCCACAAAGGACCGGGTTTAACAACCCTTGCCTCACCAAGTCGCCACTAAGGACAACCCAATTCTTCACTATCTCAAGGGTGAACTTACAAAGTGTTGGGGCTGCTCACAATCTGAGGCTCCCACTTGATCACGTCCACAAAACTCCACCAATCTTACAAGCCACAGGTCACACCAAGTGCACGAGATCACTCCGAGAGCCTTAAACGCGAAGTTCTTCCTTCTCCTCTCCTCACACACCTAAATCCACTCAATAATTGGTTCTAGAGGGTGAGTAGGCAAGAGAGAAGGCTTAGGGGGGGGGGGTTCTAAGATCGCTGTGGCGGCGCTAGAGTTCCAGGTTACTCTAAATAAAGTCGGGGCATCTCCTTTTATATAAGTCCCGAAGCCAACCGTTGTCACCTACCGAAAGTCCGAACTAGTCTGCCTCACACCGGACTAGTCTGATCTCACACAGAAACTATTTGTCCGGGTGAGAACGGACAAGTCTGGAGGATCCGGACTAGTCCGACCACTAAGGCGGACAAGTCCGGTCTATCAAGACTTAGCCGTGTGAGCTCTCATCTCACACCCATACAGACTAGTCCGCCTTAGAACGGACTAGCCCGAAACTCTCATTCCGTGTGAAAACGGACAAGTCTGGCTAGCCCGGACTAGTCCGGCCACTGAGGCGGATAAGTCCGGTCTACCAGGACTTAGCCCCATAAGTCCCCCAAAACACTCTCACCAAGAGAGAAACGGACTAGTCCGTCCCAAAACGGACAGGTCCGATCTCAGTCAGAAACTCTCAGTCCGCCCCAAAACAAACTAAGTCGTAGGACTTCCGGACTAGTCTGGCCTCTTCCCCGGACCAGTCCGTCCTGCCCAACTTTAACTCTCTACCTCTCTCCACTAAGATTCGACACTTCTAACGCTTTGAACTCTCTTCTATGATCTCAATGCACTTGACACACACACTCTTTCTTTTACACGACTAGCCTACTAAAGACTCAAGTGAAATCCTAATTTCTACTCTTCGAGTCTTCGACGTCGTTCTTCATCTTTTTCCTTTTTTGAGAGTTTAGGTGTCCGACTTGAAAATGGCATGTGCTTATGATCATCTCAGCTCATTAGTCTCTTAATTTATCATCATCAATCATCCAAAACCCACGGAGGTGCCTAGATGCACTTACAGGCGGGCCAGGGGGCAGTGGCGGCCATGCTAGCCCTCCCAAACGCGATGGCGGCGCCCTCGTGCGCCCGCCAATTCAACCCGAATCTGGGCGGCGGCAACGACACCGGTCCAGCAACGGCCCAGGGCGCGGCGGCATGGTGCCTGGCGGCGGCGCTGTGGCCCTCGGCGCGGCGGCATGGCCGCGGGACGTGGTGGCGTAGATAGGCGGCGCAACAGCCGGGGCGGCGAGCGACGCACTAGCAGGGGCGGCGGCGGCGGCTGAGCCATTAGGGTTAGGGTTAAGCCATAATCCTAATTAATTCCTAGCTGATACCATATTAGAGAACTAATTGTGACTGTATTAGATGATCAGAATCATGAGGGTACAAGGATGATTATATAGAGAGATTAGGTGAAGGGAAAAGACTAAACTACCCCTAACCCTAATCCCTCACTAATAACTAATATACCCCTATGGCCCACACACAATTACAGTCTAACAGTGAGGAGCCGTAAAAATTTTCTCCATGGAATTTAAGAAGCTTTTCACACCATTGAGAAAAATACATTATGTCAACTGTCATAGAGATCTCTTGTGAAAAAAACCGTGAAGCTGAAAACATTACAGGAAAGAGTAAACCAAATCAACCTCAGGTCTCTGTAACAGACAAAGTTTGCAAGGAGCATACTGCAGCAAATCTAAACTTCTCATAATACACATGATACAATAGTTTGAGAAAATGTCATACACAATAATTTAGCACAGTGATCCAAAAGAAAAGGTCCTAGTATATAACCTTTCACCTTGTCGATGAGCGTACACTGATAAAAGTGTGGTATGTGGTGCTCCTCTGTTTACGGTAAGAAGAATATACATCATCATACTGGCTCACTTCGTTTGGATCGGCGGAAGCTCCAAGACCCAACCGTCCGCTGGACCCTGGTTTGGTATCCACAGTACCATCAGCACGCATCCCTGTCTCAGGGTTTACAAGCAAAGTAGGCGGAGGAGGAATACAGGCGCCTCCCTTTCGTGCAGGAAGTTCCCTCTCATAGTCATCATAATCATCAGGCTCTCCTTGCTTCATTGGACCTTCTGATGGGTTTACTTCACCGATCTCTCTGAAGAACTTTGATACGCGCTCAAGGATCTGAGACTCAGGAACAGTTGATGGAGGGATGGCTGTGGGGATGTCAAGTGGGCTCAAGGGAGAGTATGGCACTCCACTTCCGATTTGCATTTTTCTAACCATTCCAGGAATGAGGCCAGGTGGGAAAAGTGGATATGGAGGTGGATTTGAATCATCAGTAGCGGCTGGAGCAGCGGCAGCGGTCTGAGGAAGCACCGAAGGAGGTAAAGACGGTTGCAATGGCAAGGATCCTGAAAATGCACTTTGACCGATAGGAGGGTAAACACCAGCTGGAAGTTGGTTTCCTGGAAATTGTACCGGTGCTGGGGGCACAGATTGGGGCGGAACAGAAACAGGATATGTCTTATCCTTCTCCGGAGGTTCGGAGGACCATTTTGAGGGCACCGGCGCTGATCCTGGAAAACACACCCATTAATTTTTAGATTTACTTACAAGGCCTAGCAAAATGCCCATGCAAAACATCAAAAAAACTACTGCAAAGGGATGTTTTTTAACACCATTCAGTGATTCACAGGGCAGTTCAATCGACAAGCACATTAACCAAAACAGTAACAAAATTTTCTAGCCATAGTAAACAAAATATTAACCTTATAGGATTAAGGGAACAAAATCACTGAATCACTTCCAGTGGTCTTGCAATATGTTGATTACACTAAAGAGCTACCAGCCTATGCCACCAATACAGACATTAAGAGTAAAGGGCGTACCCAGGACCGAAGGGTCCCATACATTATGAGGTCTGAGGAAGGGTGTTATTTCTAGACAGCGTTATCCTTGCTCTTAAAGAGACTAGTTCGAACCTAAGACCTCAGGACACAAGTGGAGACAAACTACCACTGCGTCAAGTCCACCCTTAACAGACGTTAAGAGTCCAAATAAAACAATCAAAAAGAAAAGAAAAAAATTACAATTCATACCACAGTATCCTTACATCAAAGCTATCAAAACAGAAACTGACAAGCTCAGGTAAGGGATACCTTCCACCTAAAGCGAATACCAAAATGGGAGTACAATTAAATAGGTAGAGGAGGATGAAAGTGAGGTACCTGAAGCTGAAAAGATTAAGGGATCTGGTGAAGGATGCTGCGGTTCCATAGAATGTGATGCCACAGCTTTCATTTCCCTTTCAAGGTTAGAGATGGTTTCCTGGTCGTAAACTTCCTTTGAATCCCAAAACTGTAGAATTTTCTCAAGGCGAACCTTGCAGTCATCTTCCTTCTGTGGATTATTATAGACGCATGCAAGCATGGGGCCCAGTAGAGGTTTAAAAGCAAGTGCCTCGGTGTCAAGGTCCCAGATGCTAGTTCGTCTTTGTAAGCTGTAGCACATAAAAGTGTTCAGCAATATCATCAGCAACATTTAACATATATATTCTCCTAAAAAACATATAACATATATAGAGTCACTAGATCGATCAAACAAAGCTCATGAGGTAGCAGCTTCTCCATATTAAGTAATCTAATCAAATAGAATCTTGAGCAATATAAACCATTTTGATCTACCTTTTTTATCCCATAATCATGAGATTTTAACAACATGTTGCATGACATTGACGATCAAGTTGCTATTGATGCATCTGCAATTTCTATTTTTCCTCAAGGCTCCTCCTAATGTTAATGTCTAGATGAAAAGATCCCATATTTTAGGTCTAATTTACTATCCAACTATGTAAAGAAAAGCTAAAGCAGAATGTTACAATCAAGTGCAATTTGAAGGTGCAAGGTAATACATTTGATCAATCAATGATCGTGGATAAGTACTTACTCCAAATCAAATGTATCACATGTCCTAATCTAACAAGGATCAACTTACTCTAATCCATATTCCATATCATGAAACATGTTTACTGCAGGACAAATCAACACAGACCACTAAATCCTTCCAAGACTAAGCAATACCACATCCATCTGTATAAGCAAGCAAATGATACCACTTTCATCTGTAAAAGCAAGCAAACGATCCAAAATATAACTAACTATATGCGCCCTCTTTCCAGTATGAACAAAGGACATTTCCCCCTTTTCATTGAATTTGTGCTCTGTCAAAAGTTTGCACCACATTACACTGGTGATTTCGATTTTTTGTTCTCACTTGAAGGCCTACTTTATTTGCCAAGGAACAATCATTCGTAAGTTTAAATTTCTACTCCTGTTTCTTAATTGTTGTCATTAGGACAAAAATTCTAGTTCAAATTTGAACTAGAATTGTTGTCATAATGACAACAATTTGAGAACGGAGGGAGTATGTAGTAATGCTAATGTTACTAAGAAAAGATGGAAATAATGTCTGCCAATTTAACACTTCAGATGTTCGTGATAACCGCATGAAAACTGAAGCATTCTACATGCTCTCATAAATATGAACACAACAAAGTCATCAGATCAATTTAAGAACTACACTTAACAAAGTTATACACAAGCAATTCTATTCACAAAATAGATACCAAATCCAAGCCAAATACCTTTCAAAAAGAATATCGTTCACCAGGAATATAATGTGAAGCTGCCTCTCAGAATCCTCCAGGGCAAATACTCTGTCCCTAAGAGCTTCAGCCAAAGCCTGTGAAAATGGTGACCTTTGCATAAACCATGTCTTTGCTCCCTTAATCGACTCCCTTGTGCCATTCAGATTATTTAGCACCTCGTGCAGCTCAGCAGCAACTTCCGTGGGCAGCGGCCCAGAAAGCCCGTTGAATCTCGGCGCAGTTTCATAATCCCCATGACCGTGAGCAACATACTGCTGGTGCGGGTCATAGAAAGGCTGGTATGCCGGCTGGTGCATCGGCGGGCCCCGCATCATCGGACCCATCGGCGGCACCATATGCATCGACCCCTGCGGGTAGGGCGCCACCGGAGGGCGTGGTGTGACCCAAAGCTTGTACCTGTAGTAGGCGTGCCCTTCCCCGCCGAAGACGAAGGCGTAGTCGGGGTTGTCATGCTGCTTGTCGCGGATAATGACCTCGAACTCGGGCCCGTTCTTGGCGATGTACTCCACGAGCTTGTCGATGCGCTTCTGGAGCTCCGGATCAGCCGGCGGCGGGGCCACCGGTGGCGGCGGAGCGGAGTCAAACGGCGGGTGCATGTAGTGGTGGTGCGGCGGCGGCGTCGACATGACGTGCTGCGGGTGCGCCACGAAGGAGGGAGGCGGCTGCTGGTGCGGAGGGAGGTGCGGGTAGGCGGGCGGCATGGGGCGCGGGTAGGGCGCGTGCGCGTACTGCGGGTGCGGCGCAGCGTAGGGCGGCGGCGCGTGAGGGTGTGGGGCCGGGTACTGCGCCTGCGCCTGCGGATGGTAGCCGTACTGCGGCGGAGGAGGCGCCTGCTGAGCCTGCGCGTACGCCATCGCCGCGGCGGCGTATTCCTGGGCTTGCCGGTCCATGAGCCGGCGAGGACAAAGAGGGGTGCCCGGTGACGGCGGTGGCGGAGAGGAGAAAGAGGAGACGAAAGGGGACGCTGGTGACCTTGTAGGTAGCAGCTCGTGAGTGGCCTTGTGTAGCCTGCTGGATCGAGCAGATGCCCGAAATCATTCAGCCTGGAAAGCCTGGCCCATCAATCGCACGACTCAATCCAGCTATTCCTCCATCAGGCTCGCAAATTGGAAAGATTTAGTTTTGGTTGGAATTTATTTATATAGAAGGAAGAAAATTTTGATAGCCTGATTACAGAGTATTTTTTTAAAAAAAAAACTAATCAACGTCAAATAGAAAGAAACGGGGAGATATTGCCAAAATGCCAGATTACATAGAGCGGGGAAGAAAACAACAAGAAGAAAAAAGACATTTTGCCATGGCCTCCCTGGACATGAAAGTGGGAGAAATCCAGGCCTCAGTGCCTGGTTGAAGAAGGCTATGCCTTGGACGATGCGAAGAATCCGGCCGGCCGGCAGTAGAACGGCGCCGGCAAGTGATTGGAAAGGAGGTTAGGCATTTGGAGTTTGGATAAAGCTATGACGTCGGTCAACGGAAAAGTTCCGAAACAGGAGGAAATCCAGCGATTTGGGAGCTCAGTGGCCATCGGATACTATTACTGAAGAGGAAGGACTTGGATGAAACCAGAGAGACTATATGCAGATTTTCATTTGATACTCAAGAGGAAACTGAATTCCAGTTGGAACATGGTGCACGTCACCGAGCTCAGTGGAAACATGGTGCATAGATATAGATGCATCCATGAAACTTCTGATTTAGATAGATGGATCATGGACGCATCAGCAGCAGCCTACCACAATGATACCAAAACAAAATCCAAACAACACTCAAAACTAGTTAAGGGTGCCAAAGAGTTTCTTACAAATTATTATAAATAAAATCACGCCAATGCAAGCGTCATCTAATCGTCTTTGACAACATACCAACTCGTCTCTGCAGTAACTTAGTACTTAAGAACAGACACCAAGATGCGGTGTTCCTATTGCCAGAGGCACAATACCATACAAGATGCCAGTAGTAGTTTCACACGCTGCTGTGCATCGATGCCACCTTAGTTCAGATCTGAGTCCAATTACCAACAGCATCACCTCACAACTCAACATGAACATACTCATCTTCTCCACCATACTGAAGAAAAAATGAAGGGTACTATTGTTAGACAAGTTGCACAGAATACCATAAGAAATTACTCCCTCTGTTCTGAAATAAATGACGTTTAGGACAGCTAATTTAGTTTAATTTGAACTAGATTTCTTGTCCTAAACGTTATTTATTTCAGAACGGAGGGAGTAGATAACTTGCTGGATAATGATTTACCCTGCAAACATAAGAGGGCATGCACACTAATTACAAAATATCTCAGGACATTTTGGAAGGTTCAGAATTCAAATGACAGAAAAAATACTGCACAGTTCTATCAAATTGATACCATTTACCAATAGCAGGTACTCAATCATAAGAAGATAAAATAATGAGATCATCAGGTTACAATTATCCTAGTGTGTGGCAAGGTACCAACCCCATACAGCTATACCTTCATTTGAGTGGATAGAACAACAAAAGAAAGAAGATTATGTGAGCATCAATTCTGTAGATTGTTTGCCAGTTAGGACTAACCACGTGAACAAACTTAGATGAGTATGTTTTAAACCCTTAGTACTACATTTAGCAGAAAATAGCCAAGAGCAACCACCAGAAGTCAAACTAATTGCAGTAACCATACGGAAATAAAAGGGCATAAGGAGAACTGTACAACAAGATAGTGAGGCATCAACTGCTAATGAGAAACAGTCTACATAGGATTAATTGCCATGGGAAGATATCTTAATTCTCACCCTGTCTATAAAAACATTGCTTGAAGAAACAATGTTTCCTCCCTCGTTGTAGTCACCCTCCCCTAATTTCTTCTGAGCAGAGAATGATTCTGGCATACCATTTCCCTTGCAATTGTTAATAGGTGCTAGAGCATCTTCCGGACTGTACTTCTCTAGCATTGGGATTGGGGTCATATCATCGTCGCCCTCTCTCCTTTTCTTCCCTGAAAAGACCACCACGGTTTGGGCATGAAAATACATATGGTCCCAACAAAAGTTTGTGCATATATTAAAGACAGAACTCTGTGTGAATAAGAGCTAGACAATGAAAAGGATATAAATCAACTCAACATCTGAAAAAAAATTATTGAGGACGTCCCTTTATTTAGGTTCTATCAGCTACTATGATGCATCACAAGTTGAAAGGATACAGGACAATCTGTTTACCAAATAACAATAAGTGAAGAAAATGGATACTTTCAGGAAGCATTAAGATAAATAACTGTCCCCTATAATCTCATATTGGTTTTACCAGTTTTTGCTTCTTCACTTGTTGAATGGGCGGTAGATCTTTTTCTAACAGTTGAAACAAGATTTTGTCGTTGATCACTTGGGCTCATTTCATAAGCATTGTATTGATCTTCGTTCACATTCCCACTAGAACGCTCCTTGTTAAAAGGCTTCAATGTATCCGAAGCAAGCAAGTCTGCCAACCTCTCAAAACGAGCCTGAGATCTGCATTCACCTCTGATGTGTCAATAGAAGGGTGGTAATTATTTAAAAAATAAAACTAGTAGCCTTATTATGAGCTATTTAGACCAGAAAGAGGATCAGGTATAGTTCATATATAGGGAAAAAAACTCGCCTCTTTAAATCATCCTGTGCTTTCGTGTAGCGACCATGAGCTTTGACAACTTTCTTTGCTTTGGAGGCCATCCTAATTGAAAGAGCGATAGCATAAAAATATAAATACTTGGAAGCCACCGACTGATATACAAAATAAGTACAATACTCATATGTTAAAGAAATAGAACACCTCTGGCAATCTTCTTTTGCTTCACTCAATTGTGATTCAAGATTGTCTACTTTGCTAGAAAGCTTCTGCACTTCTTCAATCTTCTTCTCCAATATCATCTGTTACACAAAGAATCATTGAGCTGTGTGTGTTTATAGACAATTCAATGCATGATTTCATGTGAATTTCAGTTCACTCATAAAGGGCTACTCATCTAACTTTGACAGTCCACAGTCATCACCGCAGTTAACAGAAAAAAGAGCAAAATGTTGGCTGTTGTGATATGTCTTAAATGGATTAAATATCTTGTAAACTTGGAGATTTTGAAAATATCCGACATAGAAGTGCACCACAATCATTACAGTCGCAACAACAACAAAGCCTTTAAGTCCCAAGCAAGTTGGGGTAGGCAAGAGATGAAACCCACAAGACCCAAAACAAAAGGGCAAACAAAAAATAAAGAAAGAAAGGAAAAGGAGAAAAAAGAGGAGAGGAAAGGAATCATTAGAGTTGCAGAACAAGTAAAATATATTGGAACAATCCAAACTGCAGATGGAGCTAAAACTAAATTACAGTTAAGTGCTGGTAGTGATAAACTCCAGGATCAGTTCTTCAATTCATAATTGATAGGTCAATAAATGATAAGTGTTCCATACATAACAAATGCACTAAATTCAGAATTAACCTCCAGTTTAGATTTGTCTTCACTAAGTGCTTCCATGTCCTCATGAACTTGTTTCAGCTGCAGAGCATAAAAAGATATATAAAACAGGTCCAGGAATATAGAGACAGTTCCATTTGTAATTTATAATGTTAATGAGATAGGCTGCATTGTTCAAACCTACCCGCGCTTCATAATCAGTATTTTTCTCATCACTGCTGGGGTATCTTTTTTCATCCTTTTTTCTGTCTTCATTATCAGATGTTCTGAAACTTTCTGATGAATCAGATTTTCCACCATCGGGACTTTTCCTATGCTTTCTCTCCCTAAAAAAACCAAACCGAACCATGATGATAGGCGGTTTCAGAAGCTAACTTTCAAGAGTCAAGAATAACATGTGCGAAGTCCCCATGTTTAACTTGAGTCAAACTTTCCTAGGTAAGAAAACAAACCTAAATGATCCATGCTAATATAGCTGGGAATAGATAAGAATTAGATCCAGTAGAGTGTGTTATAATTATATTAAGAAACAAAGGGTCTGCCATATGCCTGCTTAGAAAATAAGAATTACAAAGAAGCAGAGGTACAAAATAATCTGGCTACTGCCATGATTTAGCACAGGATCCATGATATTTAACTAAAAATGAGAAACAAATATTGTAGTTTTATATAATTTCTGAGAAGCATTAATATATCTCTGGAGGTAAAGTGCCAAAAAAGAAGCAAGTTTTCAAGAATTTACATTACAACTCGCACACATGAAAAAAATAGCAAAAACTAAACTAAGTCACAAGGCCATACGAGGACCGGCAGAATGGGCAATTAACTGAATGCAGAACAAACTGAAAAAAGATCAGATGCTGAAATGAATCTCCAGAATCATTATTATGTACCTCTTCCTAATAGGTGATCTTGAATGACTAGATCCTGCATGTAAAATTTAAGGGCAAAAGGATTAAAAGATATAATACATTATCTGACTGATGCCTTTTGTCATGCACAGATGAACTTATTACCCCTATCTTGAGAACTTAGTTTCTCATCACGAAATGAAAGACCTCTATCTCTTTCAGGGGAATACCTCCCACGGGGTGAGTGTCTTCTCTCAGGCCTGAACCTGAAGTCATGATCCCTGGAATCGCGTCTCCCTATACATCAGTAAGGTGGACATTTCATAAAAAGGAATATTATGTCATCAAAGAACAGAATTTGAATGGAGCTACACAGATATGAGGCAACACACAAACCCATTTGGCTTACCACAACCTTGACCCATATAATTATTCAATTAGCTACAAGTAGCATAGGTCCAGGATGACCCCTTAGGACATAACCAGCAGAACCAGTACGACTAATGCAGAGGAGGTGACCAATACATGATCAGGAATCATGATTTAGAATAGATCCAGCACTTGCAGTACCAGTCATCAGAAGTGAAATTGAGGGAATCCTCAAAATTTGGTACGATGCTCTGGTTATCACGAAGAGCAATCTCTCATAAATTCAATGTGACCAAATAAAGTTATTTTCACTTGTTCAGATGTTACCCATATGTCTGCCCAGTGCTCAGCATGACAGTCATGAATAAAACCCAGAAGAAAACTTGATGCAGTATGTTCAAAGCGTGTGTGCCGATTAGATGCAAAGGCTGCTAATAACATAGTCAAAGCACATTGGGCACAACATGAATCTGATTGAGAATATGAACTGCACAATATCTCTCATAATAATATCTTCTGCAATTAGATAAGAATTTGAGTGGGCATAAAATGACTGACTGCCAACTGAACAAAGGCCAGCAATGAAAATAGGACATGCCATCTTCTGGGAGCAATCAGTCCCAACAAATTTGTCCAGGAGACATCTATTCTGAACAGTACTAAAATCAAATAATGACCAGCATGGATGCCACATTTTCTCTGCAATAGAACCAGATTTATCTGTAATTGATCCTGATCTGCATCAGTGGGCATTTAGCTCAAGTACTATACAGAAAAGATAGATCATATATGCACCGTGAAGCAAGTATAAATGATAAAAATTGAAAGGGATGGTTCTGGTGCCAAAAGCCATCATACTACTATGCTATTGGAGTGGAGGGTTGTCTCAACCAGAAGAAGCTCCAAATGGTCACCTACTAATAGTCCAATACATTTACATATCCTCCCTTCAAGGATGCCCTTGTTAAAGTGCAGAATTCTTCCAATCATTTCATCATTTTAAATGTGCTCCTGAGCCCAGAACATTCCTGGAGTTTTGGCAGAGACATGAGCTTCAGATGGCACTGGCAGTGTTGTCTCTTGTTCTTTGCTGCACAGCCAGCATGTCACACTCTCCGCCGTGTTTCCCATGAATAACGAATAATCCAAAGAAGAAAAAAATCGACTCACTGACCACACAAACAAGGTGCATCTTTCACACACTACCTCCGTTGGATAGAGCCCATCTATGATCTAAATTTCTGTCCAACACATTCATGCCATATCGAGTACATTTTGTACATAGTATAAAATACGAAGCAGATAGTAAGGGGCTTCAGAACCCTAAAAGGACGAACCAAAAGCGTGGATCGAAATGGGAGCGACGAAAATCAGAGAGATAAGAGGGCGGCGGGGTGGGATAGGGGCCGTGGATATACCAGGTCGAGGGCGCGGCTGGAACGAGGGACGAGGAGGCGGCCTCCGGAGCTCGGCCTCGCCGTGGGCGAATCCGCAGTCGGGGCGGGGGCAGCCGCCCCTACCCCTCCACAGCGCGCACAGCTTCGTCTTGTACGCTGGGCCGCGGAAGGGAGGCGGACCCGATGCGTCCGAGCCGCCTCTGTCTCTCGGTCCGTCCCTCATGGTTCCCGGACGGCGACGGCAACGGCGACGGAGAGAGACGGCGGCCGGGGAGAAGAACCGAAGACTTGGGGCGACGAACAGAAATGACGAACACGAGGGGAGGAACAACTCAATCTCAACGAGCGTCTTCACTAGGCCATCGGCATCTGAGACAAATAAACAGCCCAACGGAGCCCAAATAGACGGCCCAGGATCCTATGGGCCGCCAGTGATGTGACGGAAGACGAAGGTTCGGCTCGTATCAGCAAACATGGCACGCCGGTGCGGTTCTGACACGGCAACGCTAATCAACATGAACTCACAAAAACATCCATAGAATACTAGACGGAACCATTTATTACTGCACGGGACCATTTATGAACATGAACAAGGCCAGCCTACTAATAACAACATAAGTACACACAAACACAACGCAAGCTAGCGTGTCACAAGTTGATTATCACAGTTCAACAGTGAGGCTTCCATGGGCACTGGACAGCAGGACTCGTGAAAGATTGTTGTTACATCAGGAACAGGGATGAGGCGAAACGGGAGGATGGGTTGCCTCTGCGCATGTTAAATCCCCGGAGACGCTCCAGATTCATCACGTCCGAGTGGTCCACGAAGAGATTCACCTGCGATGGTAAACCAACATGGATCAAAATATATGGTCGAGATAGTGAGCGATCAGATCATGCAAAGCAACAGGTTCGTCAGCATCGTGGAGCTCTAAGTTTTCAGAGAGAGAGAGAGAGAGAGAGAGAGTACCCTAGGGCCATATCTTTTGACAAACCATTCAGAGGTGTTGGCGTTGGAAGCTTCAAACATGGTTTTCTCGAGCCCCAGCCGGCCTACAATCTTTGCAACGACGTCTGCCCGCAGAGAGTCGGCGCGCTGGCAAACATCATCGGCTTCAATCATGATCATATCCGCACCTGCTTCCAAGCATCTCTCTGCCCTCCTGATCAGCAGGTCAACATCTTCAACTCTTTCTGCAAAATGCGGGCAGCAAACATGACATCGCCAATAAATAGAGTGGGTGATTTAGACATGATAGGTTAGGAAGAATATGTAGACATCGATGTGCAGCCGTCATAAACAGAATTCAACGATGTCAGATGGGTACTGATCAGGGGTCACGAATGACTGAGTGATGACTCGTGCTCTTTAGAGTTGCGGCTTCATGGTAACAATGTTCAGTACCACAAAAGCCTCTAGAATAGTAATGAAATGTACATTAATTAAAAAGACGTGCCTCTATTTACCTGAACTCTGGTCTTTAACAGGAGGCACGTATGCCCCAAACGCCCTATCACCAGATGCAGGAATTTCAGAACTGTCAAACTTCACTGAAAACAATGGTTTCGCCTTCAAACCGCTAGTCTTGATGAGGCGGACTAATCTCAAGACAGCTTCTTCAGGGAGCTTGAGGGATCCAGCATTCAACTCGATGGTGTCAAATCCTAAAGCCTTGCATTCCTTAAACAGAATACATTACGTCATGCACTACATGGTTTCAGAAAATTTCACGCACAATGGAGTCCCTAAGACTAACAGGACTGCGTACCTCCACGTATTGCTTGAAAAACGAAGGCCCCTGACGCAAAAGATGCTCTGCCCAGTCACCTGTGCTCACATATATGTCATGCTTGTGTGCTAAATCGGTTATCTCTCTCACCAATTCTTTTCCCATCAGGCTATGGCATCCACCAGAAAACTTCAAACCATCAATAAAAGGACCGAGAGAATCCAAAATTTCCTGAAACAGATGAAAAAAAATGATAGGCCTAAGGATGTGCTAACAGAAAGGGCTAGGATTGTGACACGAAGCAAGCACAAGTCATCAGATATTTAAGCAGCATAATCAATTTAATTAGTGCGTGTAAGAACCCCACACTTCGTGTTGGCTTTCCTCCGATATAAGGATGCTGACTGATTCTTCCAAGTTCTCTATCCATAATTCCAGTTAAATTTTCACTCTATAGAGTGGCTCATAACTTTTCGTTGTCTCAAAGAAAAGATAGTGCCTAATTTCTTCCTCATCAAAATCCCAGAACGATGCAGCATTCCTGGTGGATGACTACTGAACCATCGCAAGCACTACGTATACCTTTACAAAAGCAGTCTGAATGATAAATTTGCTACTAATCAAAATCTCCTAATTAACTTTGCAATTAATCAGATTACATGTTAAAACTGTCGTGTATTTTATCACAATCACCCTAAATATCCAGAATCAAACAGCACGATGAACTAGTCATAGAATCAGGGTTCGGGACTCGGCAGAGCAAGAATGCCGTCTCATGCACGACTTCGTGCATGCCACATACTCGCATTCAGCGACCCCGCCGAAACCGGGACGTCCTCAATCCACGCCCAGGCCAATTCAGCTAGGTCCCAAGCCATCCAAATATCAAAAAGTAAGGACACTGAACCATGGGAGATGAACCTGCAGCGCGTGGTGGGCGGGACGGAAGGAGTAGAAGGGGCTCCGCATCTCCGTCACCCCGTACCGCCGCGGCTTCTCCGGCCGGTCGTCCTCCTCGTCGCCGTAGCCATACCCCCGGAGAGACAGTGCCACCACCTCCTCTGTCGTCCACCCTCTCATCATCGCCGACCTCCTCCTCCTCCTCTCTCTCTCTCTCTCTCTCTCTTCTCGCTGTGATGGTCGGATCGCTCGAGAAAAAGCACGGGAGGAAGGTGGTGGAAGCTCGCGGCTGCTTCTGGAGGCGCTGGATGACGTGTGCGAGTGGAGCCAGCCACCGAGTGTACAAGTGTCCGCGGCTCCACGGAAATTGTCCAGTTTGAGATGGGCTTTCTCTTTTTCTTTTTTGACATAGAGATGGGCTTTATAGGGCCGAATCCGCTAATCACAGGCCTGTTCGGATGGGCTGAGGTTTGCTGCTAAGCGTACTTTCGCATATCGTTCTCGGACCCCTACCTTCCCAACTGCAGTACTGTATAATGTAGGCTGTTGTTGAACAACAAGCGAAACACGAAAATCTCTCCTGAATTTGCAAGCATGAAAATTGAAAAACTCTAACATTGAAGCAGCCATCCTGGGGCCCGGCCTTGCCTTCTCTTGTTAACCGTTAGAACCATCTTGTAAAGCCGCCTCCGTCTCGTCAGGGCGCTCCAGGAACCCGTGTCGAACACATTGTGTGACACTCTGCTTCACGATGTCCTCGACACCATACGCCAACTTGAAGCCCAGATCCAGCAGCCTCTTGGACGAGACCACCGACGAGCACGACGCGTCAAAGTCTCCGCTCAACCTGCGTCACCGTCACAGGTCGTCAGGAATACCAGAACCCAGCAGAGCTGATAAAAAGAAAAGAAAGGCTTGGACACGTGTTACGGAGGAGACGACGACCTCTGCTGTGCAGGCCTGAAAGGACGGTAGTGCGAGGCCAGGAGCTGCGCGATCTGCGCCATGGAGTGGCCGCCCCCGGCGCACAGGTACCGCCCGTGGGCGCGCGGCGCCTCCATCAGGAAGACGTGCGCGTCGCACACGTCCTGGATGTGCGACAGCGGGAGGCACCCGAACCTCGAGTGCACGGACGCGAGCAGCGAGTAGAGCCTCGGGTCACCTGCAGCTAGCGTTCAGAACGGAGTTCGGTTGCGTCGCAAAGGTGAGTGGCGTCCAGAGAGAAGCTTTGTGGCTCACACCTGTTATGGGTGACAGGAGGAGCTGGACGCTCGTAGGAACACTTGGCGTCAGGAATGGCCCTGCGACCGTCGGTATTACGAGTGACACCAAGTGGACGCCCTTCTCCCGCGCAAACTCGAACGCCGCCTCCTCCGTCAGCCGCTTCGACAGGATGTAAACCTGTTACAAATGAAACCGGAACAGGTTACATCTACGCTCGAGAGGATTGCGTTAGCTCGCATTTTTTTTATTTGGATGTGTCCTGGTCCTGGACTGGAGAGACCGATCGACTGAAGTGAAGTGAAGTGGAGTGCAGGCACAGACCCAGCCGACGGGCTTGCTGCGCCAGACCTCGTCGAGCGCCCTGAGGCACGACTCGTCGACGACCGCCTTACGCCGCCCCTCCGCGTCCGCCGCCGTCATCGTGCTGATGGAGGACGTGAAGACGACACGGCGGACGGTCCCCGCGCGGACGCAGGACTGCAGCACGTTGATGGTTCCCCTCGTCGCCGGCCCCAGCACATTTGACCTCACCCGCTCCTCTACAACAACAAATATGGATATATAGTAGCAGTGACAGCAGATTGGTTCCAGTTCCAGTCATCGAGCATTGAGCAACTGGACTAGATCTGTCATCTTTCAGGGCTGATACTAGACCTAACTCTCTATGCCATCCTCCCCGAGTTTACAAGGTAGTAATCCTCATATGCACACAGCACGGACTAGGAAACGGGACAAGCCCACCGCGTCACATCACCACACAACTCACCGACGACGTTGTTCTGGCCCGGTGGCACGTGGATCTCCATGGAGGCCGCGACGTGGAAGAGCGCCACGCACCCCCTGACGGCGTCGTCGAAGCTCCCGTCCTCGCCCATGTCCGCCCGGAACACGCTGAGCCGGCCCCTCCCTTCTTCCACGGCGCCCAGCACCTGCCACGCCTTGCCTGCTTCGCGCACCGCGGTCAGCGAGCTCACCCGTCCCAGTACTCTCCTCATCTCAGGTCGATCGGCAGCAGGCAAGCAGTCCAACAGATAAGAGCGCGCGTACGTACCTGCGTCCCTGGCGGTGGCGTGCACGCGGTAGCCTCGCCGGAGCAGCGTGCGTACGAGCCACGAGCCGACGTAGCCTGTCGACCCCGTCACGCACACCCGCTCCTGCTCCGGCGAGCCGCCGCCGACGCTTCCCATCGGTCTCTACCCGGCTGACGCTGCTTTGGCCGGTGGTCCCTCAGCGGCAAACGCCCTCCAGGAGACGAAACCAAACATAAAGCATAGAGTACAAGTAAAGCACGAGACTTGTACGTGTCACGCAGCTGATTGGCTGTTACCGTACAAGTAAAAAGCATGAGACAGCACTATCAGAGGCCGCAGCTGGGACTGGGAGCAAACAGACGACGGAAACCCCAGCTCCTCCACTCAAGACACGATGGCCGGCATCGATATGTTCCTGAATAGAAAAGGACAAGAAGAAGCCTGGCCGGCTTTTGTGAGTAGTTGAGTTGATCGTAACAAATACTCCCTCTGTTCTGACTAAAATTAGTTCACCCAACATCAAATAAATCAGAACATTAGTTCACCCGACATCAAATAAATCAGAAGAGTATTGAACACGCATCCGTCAGCAGCGATTGCCTTTCCTCTTTCTTTTTTCTTCTTTTCTATCGCGCGCGGGCTCAGCTCGACAGGCGCGCGGCAATGCCACCTGGGTGGGTCTGGGTTGGAGTGCGGTCCACGTGCAGGCAGCCGGATCCGCCTGTTACGGTATCGCCTTTCCCACCCACGAGCACACCGATCGACCGCAGCAACCGTGGCCGTTCTCTCTCGTGGGTTTCCGAACGCCACGGCGCGTACGCCGCTCGCCACTGCACAGTGCCGCCGGTGAGCCGCTGACCGGGACGGGACCCGAGAAGCATCGGGAGGATCCAAGGCACGCGCGCACGGCGCATACGCAAGCGTGTCGAGGAGCCGCGGCGCCACGAGGTAGGCGTCTGGGAGACGTGCTGCAGCGTCGGTGCGGATACGCTTACATCGGCATGGATTCGACGGTCGCCAGCGTATCTTCACGGCAACTGTAGCGGTTTCCCCCCGCGTATACGTGTAAAGTTGGGGTGAAACCACGCACCTTTCCCGTGAGCCGCCCTTCGTCGTGGCTTACGAATCAAGTACTTCGGTTACAGCAGATAGAGTAGTACAAGAGAGAAACATCTAATTACATGTACAGGGTCTCAACCGTGATCTATTTTACTCCCAACAGAAACCACTTTGCCGAGGTCTGAGATAGCTCAAGCTCAACTAACTTAACATTTTGCAGAACAGCCCATACAGATCCAAAATGTATCCTGCCCCCGCTCACTGAGCCATCCTAAATGGTGAAACAAGGATGTGGTACATTGCAGAAATGGGGATAACTGTATCATTTACAACAACAACAAAAAACATCTGGAGCTAAAAAAGAACCAAGTGTAACAACAACAGTAGAAGCATAGACACAAGCTCATATTTTGGCACCCTAAGTTCAGAGCAAGTGTGCGTGCCTTTCATGCTGCGACGGTTACTCTGAGTTTCCTTCCTTGAACACCTTTACCCACTTCTCGACGCTGTCGATTATTTCCCCAGTCTTGATCAGGTAACGGACCTTGGTCCCATCCTCAAGGAATTTGTTGCCAACCCTACTCGCAACATTCTTCTCCTTCGAGTAGAGCATCACGTTTGAGCTATGAATGGGGCCTTCAATCTGGTCAAAAGAAATTTATGCCTAATCAAGAGAATGCTATTAGACGCCATAAGAGGCCTCCAAGAGAAATTTACTGACCATGACGATTTCACCCGGTTCGTCTTCTGTGCCTTTCTTGTGCTTCGACTTCAGGTTCAGGTCCTTCACTATCACTGTGCTGTTGTGCTTGTAGAGGCGTGTAACTTCTCCAACCTTACCTTTCTCACGGCCTGCAATGACTTGTACTGTATCTCCGATCCTGACATGCATCTTGTGCAACATAGGAAGACTGTTCGGTTTACACTTCTTTCGCTCCCATCTCTTAAGCTGTAGTGGAAAAAAGAGGTTGGGTGGGGGTATATTAGGACACTTGACAGTAAACAGTGAAAAAAATGAGAACCATCAGCTCCAAGAAAAAGAAAAACATGAGATACTCGAACTAAAAATTGTACTCACCCTCATTACAATTGGGCATGTCTTGACTGTAAATCTTATCTGCATATTGAACATATTAAACAACCTGTCAGGGCTCCACATGAAAATAACATAATATTTCATTGCAAACGTGAGATAATAATCATATACTTCCGAGATATGGAATCCCACATAGTGTCGATGTCACATGATGGTCTGATCAGAGACGCTACAGGGTACTGAGTTGCTCTTTTAGTATGTTACTTGGAGCCGAATTTCTGTATGCTTCCAATCACTTCATTCGGTTTGCTTAATTTTGTTGGATAAGATGAAATGATTTATCCTCCTCCATTTCTAAATTGCTCGGATTTTCTGGGAGCAAGTTAACTTCAAGGACGAGCACATGCTAAATAAAGTATGGAAAAGAAGGCAAGTATAAAATACAAGTACTTGGAAAAAGTATCAAATACAGTTCCTGTACTCATAATATACCAGCATGCACTCGTTTCCTACGGGCTATAATTTCCTTCCATTCCGTGATTAACACTTTTAGTATTCAAATTCTTTTCCGGTCATCACATCATCTTGTTTGAAAGAAAAACACTACCCTTAGAATATTTTAGCACAACAAAAACATTCAATTTACATATACGAAAACTTAAACAGCAGTCCATACATCACATTTTCCACTGTAGATATCCTAAATCCGGCGGGTCAGAAATCTTTACCTCATTCCAATCCTTCAATTGATATTGAGAAATGCACAGGCCGTAACATATACAGAACTACAGAAGATCTCCATACTCTATAATCCATACGGCATCCGTGACAAAAAAAAATCTTCACAGTTGACTAGTAAACATAAACCCACTATCTGTCACGTCTACTAAAAGCTTGCCATTTAAACATATATACAAAAGAAATTAACCTCAGATAGGTAGCAGTTTCAACCCTTCCACGCCAGTAAGCTTGGCTTGCGAACCTTGAAATGCAAAGCGAACAAAGCAGCCCCAATGCTAATTTCGATTCCAATGGTACTTTACAGAAGAGCTCTAAACATCTTGTAATCACAAAGCAACCCGGCATTTCCCAAGAACGTTTCCCTCTATTCTCGGCTACTCCACCATACTAGAAAACTCCTACACAGCTGATTAACGGAATGGAATCGGGAGGCAGCACAAACCCCAGGCAGCGGCGCGGAGAAGGTGGCGAGCTGGTTGCCCCAGAAGGTACCGGCGCATGCCGCGCCGGGCGCGGAGATGGAGAGCGAGGCCATCGCGCCCTGCAGCGCCGCCATCCCAGCCATCCTCACCGCCCTCCTCTTCCGCTCTGTGAACCCCGAACTGCAGAGCGCGCCGCGCAGGATAACGCCCTTCCTCGAGTTCCCCCGGACAGGATAACGCGCTCTTCTATTCTATCTTCCGCCGTCCGTTCGTGGTCGTGGGTCGCTTTATACATGGGCCTCGAGACTTAAAACTTGCCGGGCCTTTGGAAAAAAAACGCATATGGGCCTCTACTACATTGAGTGGTCGCTGCTTGATGACTGGGAGTGGAGCCCAGGGTACACCGTGCGATTTGGTCTCTTCTGTATTGACCACAACAACAACAACCTGTCCGTTGTTCAGTTGGATGCTCCGGGGACGGTTTCAGCTAGTGAAGGCGACGGCATGCCCATTGGTTCGGAAGGAAAATGGAAATGGAAGGCGACGGCGTGCCATCAAAAGGCGCGATTTCCAGGACAGGAAGTTCGCGTAGCGTTGGGTTTCTACCCCGGAACGTTCAGGTGTCGGCGGATTGGCCCCCTCCTCCCTGAAATTTCCTGCTCGGGAAACGTCGTCTTTGTTCCTGCAGGTAAAATGCAGACGCGCCTCGAGGGGATGTACGGGTAAATCTCACTGCAACTTCAGGGGAAGATCTGCCTGCCTAACTCTTCTCTCTCTCTTTTTTTTCCCTACTAGCCAGCATCATACTAACTTCATACAACACGTGTTGCTTTTCTGCGCCAACCTTCACACTGCATTCGAAACGTGCAGACACGGGCGTCGTCATCAGGCGTGTGTTGATACCCACTCTGAAAGTGACAGACGCACCGGGGAAAAAAAGGTACCGGTAACTGGTGACGAAGAACACATGGAAAATATGGAGACGTGAAGCCGAAAGTGCGGACAAGGAGGCACCGGCCGAGGTCGGTACGGTACGAGAGTAAACCGACTGATCACTGTCGCCTCGCCGTTTCTGCGCCAGTGCGAGCAAGCAAAAGTGGAGGAAACCCCCCGAAAAGTGGGTGCTCGAGCTTGGAAGCACAGAAGCTATCTCCGGGGACGATCCGTACGAGCCCCTCGTGGTGGGAAGATCTTGGCTCGCCGGCCGTGATGAGTTGGGCTGAACAAAGCGATCGATGCAGATTCTGCCGGTGAGCATATATACCGTTCGGGTTCTGACCGAAGCTTCGGTGGAAACTCGTGTCTGAAAGTCGGTAGACGATGCTGCTACGTACGTAGTACATGTATCCCGGCAGAAAGACGCCGCAGCTTGCTTCGGCGAGGAGACAACGGCCACGCGCGCGCCAGCGGGAAAAAAGTCGGGCAGGAAACTTCTTATGGATAAGTAAGACAGGTATGGTTCTCGAGACAGAGTGAATTATCATTTGTTCAGAACTACTAGCGAAGTTTCTCCCTTCTTACTTGATCTGATCCAGCTTTGTCTTTTTTTTTTTGTTCGAGCCGTCTGAATCACTTCTCGGAGATATCTTATCATTAGGAGCATAGGTCACGCTCGGAGCTCGAATCTCTTCATTTTATTATACTCACCGCCCGTTGCCGCGATGAGACGCTGCAAGAACAGGTTCGGTACATCGGTCACGCTCACTGGTGCGTACAGGGGATCGCCGACAAACGGCGTGAGCACAGGCAGGACAGGACAGGACAGGAAGCGCCCAGGAAGGTGCCCACGTCCGAGTCATCCAACCTGTCTCCCGTCCGCCCGCTCGCTCGCCCGCGTCATCCAACCTGTCACCCAACCCGCGCGAACCAACCGATCCGCGCACACACGTGACCCTCCCCGCGTCCGGCGTGGCCTCGGCACCTTCGCTGAAGCCCAGCAGCCCCTTCCTCCTCCCACGCCCTATTTATTCCTCCCCATCCCGCATCAGTTCATCCGCAGCTCCTCTCGTCTTCTTCTCCACATCAAGGGAACACCACACAGCTCAGGTAGCCAGGTCCTCCTCCTCCCGCAAAAGCGTCTAGCGGCACGATCACACCACCACAGCGATGGCGGCGCAGCAGAGGCAGCAGCAGGTGCAGCAGGCGGTGGACTTCGAGGACTACCTGCCGGTGATGGCGGAGCGGCTGGGCGAGGAGGGCCTCATGCGGGAGCTCGCCAGCGGGTTCCGCCTGCTCATGGACCCGGCGCGCGGGCTCATCACCTTCGACAGCCTCCGCCGCAACGCGCCCCTGCTGGGGCTGGGCGGCATGTCGGACGACGACCTCCGCGGGATGCTCGCCGAGGGGGACTTCGACGGCGACGGCGCGCTCAGCGAGATGGAGTTCTGCGTGCTCATGGTCCGCCTCAGCCCCGAGCTCATGGACGAGCCGAGGAGGTGGCTCGACGACGCCGTCGCCCAGGCCTCGCAGTTCCTCTTCTGAGGACCTGCTTCCGGCCCGGCTTATTAGCACATAGAGATTATTTTTCTTCCCGTTGTCCATAGCGTCAGTGTTCAGGAAGGGACTGCTAATTTGTCGATGGATTCCATGTGTATCATGAGCTCACTTGTTCCTTCCTTCCTTCCTTTCTCCCCACTGGAATCTGAATTGATCAACATGCTTCTTCTTTGACCACACATACATTACATTGCAATTCTCTGCCACCGCTTCTCTTGTTCGCTTGGAGCTCTGCTATCTCTGCACAAGGGAAATTCTCTTTAGAGAAAATCTTGCCAATTATGGGTGACAAATTTAGGCAATCCTCAGCGCTCAGCCTTGCTTAACGAAAGGATATGCAGTTTTGGGGCACACGATGTATTCGATCGAGATCAGCCTGTGAGCTGAGGCATTTGGCAAATGCGCCCCCGGTTCTCTTGAAACAGCGGATAGTCTCGGTTGACCTCATCCCCTGATGCGCAGAATCGAACAGTATGAAATTGAGACGAAGACTTGAGCCGGCTCTGGAGTTGAGATCAGGACATCAGGTCAGCGACCACACGGGGTGCTTGGGCGTCTGAATCTGAACAGGAAACCGAGCATCCCAATTCTCCAACACGACATGCAGTGCAGTGCAGGTGACGTCGCAGTCGGGTTTCGCTAGCTGCTTCAGTGCGTTTACCCGGTCTGAACCCAAGGAAAAAGGTTGTCCGGAGATCACATGTCTCTGAAGAAGGAACTCGAGTCCCCCGCGTCGGAACGCTTTTTCCCCTTGCCTTTTCTTTTTGTTGACGAGAAGAGATGGCGCGGGAGCTTCCGGAAAGGGTGCCCGAAGCTTCAAAAGCGGCAAGGGGCCCGAGGAAAGTGGCCGAAAGCGACGCCCTCGACCTCGAGGCGTTTCTTTCTCCACCCCAGGTACGCTGCTTCTCTAGTTCTTTTCCCCCCTCCTCTCCGCGAAAGCAAGTGAAGTCAAACTCGACCCCGCTACAGGCTACAACAATGCACACGACCACTCCTGGCTCCAAACTGCTTATCCAACTTTGCTCCCTCGCGGCTAGTGAGCTTCGCACCCAATTTTCCGAGCTGCTGACTCTTACCGTTCCTCTTCTTCATGCGCCGGCTCGGGTCCAGTCCAACGCCGACGGAGGAGACTGAATGAATTCAGTTCAGGGAGGGAACGCGCCACGCCGTGCATGAACCCAGCAATTTGTGGTCCCTCGTCTAGTTCAGTGGGTTCGGCGCCTGGCCCCAACAAGATATTATTGCGGTTTTACATCATCAGTCAAGTGGAACACGCGATAGCTGTTTTTAGAGGGGAAGAAAGTCTTATCTCTTAACAAGCGATTCTTTTTGACAGAGTGTCTCTCTGATCTCTCTCTCTCTCTCTCTCTCTCTCTCTCTCTCTCTCTCTCTCTCTCTGCCGAACTGCTGGTGGATCCAACTGCTCCGGTGCGTATCAGAAGGCGACGCATAAGATCCTTCGTTTTCTTCTAAAATACTACTGTATACCAACTGGTAAAAAAAAATAATGCAAGGTTCCTGGAAGATGCTAATAGCCGAGGCGCTCGCTCAACCGGTGGCTGGCCGGGCATCAGCTGTTGCCAGGTCACGGGCAAGCTGTTGAGGCTCCGCCTGCTTCTCGTAGCTTCCATTCTTTATGGTTTTGCATTCTCAGCACATTGATCTGCTACACTACACACGTAGGAGTACTACATCCCCAAGCCACCAAACAATACATACTGTGATTCGATCCGCATGACTGACTGGCGCTGAGCTGTACAGACACAGCAAGGAGCTGACCGGTGGGTGCCCGACCAACCGCCTGCAGGCTGCAGCAAAAACAACCCGCTCCTTGTCCCGCGCTCGCCCTTGGGAGCCGCGGCACGATGCCTCCCCTGCCGGCCGTCGCGGCGGCAGCCCGCCGGCTTCGGCGGCGGGGGTGCAGCGGCATCTGCGACCGGGCGGTCAATTCGATCCCCTCCTCCCTCCCTATCCATGGACGACGCACGCACACGTGAGGCGTGCTTCCGGCAAAAATTTACTCATACTCGGTTGCACCTGCAGATCGGAATCGAGCGTGACAGTTGCCGGGTTGCGATGGTGAGCTGCACGTTCCCATCCACCGTGCGCGTAGGAGCGAGGCAGGGGCACAGCTGGTCGGCCGGCTTCTCGGATCCTTCTCCCCAACGTGCGCCACGCTCCGTCGCCATGCGTGGCGGTGCTGTTTAAATTCAATCGTGCAGCAGCGAGTGCTGGACAGAGAGCTAGTGGCATACAGTATGATTTTTCAGTCTCGTGTCTTAACGATCCGTGGCAACTGACGCCGTGCAACGTGCGGGTGGTGAGTAGGCAGCCACAGCAACGTGCTTCGCTTCGAACTGATGCATGCTCGTGGCAGTTGGGGGTGGGGGTAGGGAGGAGGAATCTGATATTCTGATTCCGACCGAGGCATCGTTGCCGGCCTGATCTTATCCAAGGAAAAATAAATAGTTAACACAGAGATGCGAGGTTGCTTCCTGAGTCCTGACTGGTAACTGGACTGCGGCAAAAGGGCGGGGAAACTTGACCGCGAGAAAGAATAACAAAACGGAACCTTCTTCACCTTCACTTCGCCATGTCTACACCGTTGGAAGTTGCAAATGCCCGTGGACCCAATGACGCTCCAGCCTCCAGACGCCGCCAAGTTTCTGTCACTGAACTCAGACCCAAGGGTTCTACTGGGCGCAACCATTGAGCTTCCCGTTGTATGGGCCGTACCATATATGAACTTTTGGGAATTGTACGAGCCTGCGCCCTAGCCGTGTTGCGGCGCGGGTCGAAGGTCGCTGGGCCATAAACGGCCCATTTTCTGAAGATGGACTCCGTAGTGCAATGCCATTTTTTTATCCTTTTGGGCCGTTGGAACTCTGGTCTGGCGAGTCACAGTGCTACTTTGGGGCCATTCCCGTTTTAGGCGCTGAATGACGGTTAAAACGAAGAATTCAACCATGCCGCGCGCATGTGACATTATGCACGCTCGCCGCGTCGGTTTTTAGGAGCCCCAAAGCAAGCGGTTACCAAACCCGAGGCGGCAAGCAACGTGAGTTGCCTTCCGCGCTGGCTGTTGAGATAAACAAGGCAAGGCAAGCACAGCACAGGTACCCTCGGCAACCTCCCTCCTCCTCTCTGTCTCTCACGCTGGCATAGCATTGGCTTATCCCGCGCGCGCCCTCAAAGCCATTCCCAAAACAAGCTTCTCCAGTTGCATTGGCGGTTGCCTGCTCGATATCCCTCCCTTAGGAGATATCCTCTTCGATCTGTTCTTCACGTACTACGTCTTGCCAATCTCCGGTCGACGGCCGGTTCGATGATCGGCATTTCACTTGAATTCATGCGCCTCGAGAAGTGAGCGATCGATCCCTTCAAGAAAAAGGACTTGCGCGGGGCGCGAAATACATGCAACGATCGCGCATGCATTTTTCGGTGAAGAACAGAAGAATGCTGCGGGTGCTGCACGGCCCTCTAGGCAGCATGCTGCCGTGCAACCCTCTGTCGTCGGCCTCTGCCTCGTCGCCGGCGCCGGCCTGCGGCAGGGCGATCCCGCGAGGAAGCGGCCGGCGGGGCCTGCTGCACGGCGGGGTACCGGAGTCGTCGCCGGCGAGCGCGTGGAGGAAGCCGGAGGTGGGCCGTCTGAAGCTCAACTTGGACGGGTCGTCGAAGCACGCGAGCATCGGCGGCGTGTACCGCGACCACGAGGGCGAGTTCGTGCTGGGCTACGCGCGCAGAGCGCATCGGCACGGCGACGAGCTCCGTGATCTGCTGGTGGGACGAACGCGTTCATCTAGCCTGGCTTGGTTGGTTGCTTGTGATCTGCTGTCTTTGCTTTGGTTGACGCGTTGCAGTGCAGCGACGACGGCTATGAGGCCATACAGGTGGCTTCATACACCCTGCGATGGGGAGGCAGGCAGGAGGCGGCAGGGAGGAAGGGAAGAGAAATAGGGGGGGGGGGGGGGGGCTCTGCTTGCTGGTTTGTGCTTGACCACACCCGGCACCGGCGGGATAAAAAACGCGAATGGTTTCTTCGTCGTAGCGGGGCAGTATCACGTCTGCTCTGAAATGACCAGGTCTTTACTTCGGCTGCAGTTGCCGGTTTAGTTTAGTATCGTTGACGTTTTTTTCAGGACAACTGAAAGCAAGGAGGCTAATCCACCGGTTCAGCAATTCAGTGGCTTTGGCTTGGTGTTCGCTGGGCTGGGCTCGGCGGTGTCGCGTCCAACCGGTCGCGCGCACGCGCACGGGCCAACCCCAAAACCGTGGACGCGCCACGGAGCCGGGTCGCTTCCGCCCGCCTGCTGCCCAGGACCACATCGATCGTTTGGCTCAGAAAATCGTGCAGGGGTATGGTATGGTATGGCTCTATAAGAGAGACGATTCGGTTGGGTGGCTAATAAACACACATGACCGAGCTAGCCAGCAGCGTAGCGTCGAGCGTGCCACACCACCAGCCGGGACTCTGCGCTCAGGCCGGCATGTGCGACGGACGGGAGTGCAGGCGGGAGCACGCCTTCCGCGTCTCGCTGAACAACGCCGAGACGGAGCCGCCGCCGCCGGCAGCAGCTGCGGGCCGCCACGAGGCCAAGATGGAGCGCGAGCTCGCCGAGGCAGAGACGGCGAGGGCCGAGGCTCGCGACGCGCGGGAGTGGAGGCAGCGGCAGCAGCAGCGGGAGATCCAGAGGGTGGAGAAGCTCGTGCACCTGCTCGTCTGGGGCCCCAACTGAACGTCGTCTCGCCTGATGGTGATGGGTCGGTCAGATCCTCTCGACTCCTCTCCTTCGGAAGCATACCTGTGATCGACAATTTAGGATCCTTGCCTCGTACAGTACTTACTAATTCCAGTGACGATATGCATACTCTTCCTTCTTTGGTTCTGTTTTTACATTTTTTCTTTTTTTTTGAGGACACTGGGTTATGCTTTATACATTAGAAATACAAAGCGGCGAATCACATTCGCTTTTTGCCCCTTCTTTTGAAGGAAACTGCATTCGCTTTACCACGTGGCAAATTCTCAACGACGTGAATTGCATTCGCGTTCCCTCCCTTTCACTTTGTTTTTAATATGGGCCGGGCCGTTCGTGGGCTACTGGGTCTGTTGTTGATGGGCTATTCCGGTAATCGCCGCATGTTTGTTCTCACGGTCACGGCCCATGTAATGCTGAGGAGGAGAGTGGCAGAGTGCTCGGTCTCGGTCTCCTTCAAGGAGAGACTCGGTCTTCTTCGTGCGGCCAGCGTCTCCTCCAGGTGAGAGCCGAGCTCTCCTCCCCAATCCTTCAGTGAGTCCTCCTCCCTACTTCAGTGCGTTCTCCTCCAGGTGGGGCGGGGACAGGGGGATTTCGTCCTAATCGGGGGTGGGGATGGTATTGGGGATTGGGAGGGGAGTTTTGGTCTCTCCGCTGGCGTTAGGTAGGGCGGCTGCCCTACCTCGCCCCATTGCCCGCTCCGCCAACAAGGTGGCGGCACACAAGAAGAGCACCGTCATCGTCATCTCGGGTCCTACTGGTGCTGGCAAGAGCAGGCTAGCCTTGGAGGTCGCCAAGAGGCTCGGAGGGGAGATCATCAGCGCCGACTCCGTGCAAATCTACCGTGGCCTCGACGTCGGCTCCGCCAAACCGTCCACCGAGGAGACGGACGCGGTGCCGCATCACCTCATCGACATCATCGAGCCGTCCCGCGACTACTCGGCTGGAACTTTCTTCCGCGACGCCCGGGGAGCAACAGACGGTGTTCTCCACAGGGGCCGCGTGCCCATTGTCGCAGGAGGGACGGGACTCTACTTACGGTGGTACATCTACGGAAAGCCCAGTGTTCCACGGTCGTCCATGGACGTCACTTCAGCCGTGTGGTCTGAGCTCGCTGGCTTTCGAGAGAGCGGGCAGTGGGAAGAAGCGGTAGAGCTAGTGGTCAAGGCCGGTGACCCCAATGCTCGCCACTTATCCATGAATAACTGGAACCGACTAAGCCGCAGCTTAGAGATTATCAGGTCGTCAGGTCGCCCTCCTTCTTCCTTCGCCGTCCCATACAATACGTTTAGCAAACAGCATGGCACCGAGTTAATCGATGCCTCGGCTGATGGAACCCCTGAAGCCAGGGAGCTGGATTATGACTTCCTTTGTATTTTCCTAGCATGTCCACGCGTCGAACTATACCGATCAATTGATTTGAGGTGTGAGGAAATGCTGGCTGACACAAGAGGCCTACTTTCAGAAGCCTCGTGGCTGCTTGATTTAGGCTTGCACCCAAACATTAACTCTGCTACTCGTGCCATTGGCTACAGGCAAGCCATGGAATACTTGCTGCTCTGTAGGCAGAATGGAGGCGAAAGCACGCCGCAAGAGTTCATGGAGTTTCTGACCAAGTTCCAGGCAACATCTAGGAACTTTGCAAAGAGGCAGATTACCTGGTTCCGCAACGAGAAGATATATCATTGGGTCGATGCCTCACAACCCTTTGACGTGGTTGTTCAATTTGTCTGTGATGCTTACCATGACTGCAGTGCAAGGGTGGTTCCTGAATCACTTGAAATGAAAAGGGAAAGTTGCATCCTCACAAGCCGTGATCTCAAAACCTATCGCTCAGAAAACAGGGTGTTCCTTGGGCATGATGACTGCTTTCATGTTTTGGATTGGATTAGGAGAACACAGCGGAAATGAGTTGAGTGTGGCACTAACTGTACTGTATCCACCATTGCTTAGATGCTGCCCTGTAATGACTGCCGGTTGACCATTCTATCAGTAGGTACTACATAAATGCGATAATTCTCTTGAAAAATTTAGATAAATACGTTGATCTTTCTCATGCTATCTTTTTGAGTTGTTGATGCAATACATGTGCACATTTTGAGCTCAATTTATATGCTTTCTGCAGAGCGTGGGCACCAAGCCATCAGCAGAACAAAGATGAGACGCTTTTGGTTCTCTAGACTCACCCAAGTCTTGTCGCCAAGGCATTTGACCTGCGATGAGTACCTTGCAGAGATACTACGGTCTAACATCTCAAAAATGGAATATCATGGATTGCAGCACTGAAATGTCTGTACCGTAAGAGCGGCTTCCAGAGCATGGTCAGTGAAACGTTGCTCAATTCCTCTGCTGCTCCAGGCATGCAGAGTACTGACAGCTGGGATTGCGGTGGCTAGAAAATGGCTTTTCAGAAGCAAACGGTGCCACTGCAGCCAGATCGGAATTAAGAACTTGTTTGGTCAGCTGTAATAACATATGAAGTGGAGGCATTGTTGGTTTTTTTTATCTGTGTCGTCCCTTGAAAATACTAGTACTGAGTGTGATTAATCATTGATCCTTTTGGCCAGTAAGCTATGCATTGGGAACATGAACCACTCATATTTGTTGAGTAAAACTGTAATCAGTGGTTGGAATACTTTGAGCGGTATCCTTTTGGTCATTAATTTGTTGTGTTCTAAATTTTTATTCTTTAAAAAAATGTGTTAAGTTTCATGTCTAACTGACCTCAACATGCTTGGGATAAAGGCTTTGTTGTTGTTGTAAGTTTTTATTCTTCGCCTTGTTCCCCATGGATAGACTGATCAAAATTCAGTGGATGCCTGGACAACAAGTCTCTGAAAATAATTCTGTGAAGCGGACTGATTTTCTGTTGACTACATTTTATCCCGAAACTCTTCACTAGACTGGCAGCAGCTGTTCCTAAAGGGGATTCTCAAATAAATCGGTAGATTCTCAGATGAGGTTGAAATTAACTGCATGAAACGAACACTTCTAGCTGTCCTACAGAATTACCTACAAAAACGTGGATGAAAGGAGGCACGGTTCTAGAACATTTACAGGATCATCAAAATGAATTAGGGCATACTCTCACGCAATTAGTCATCCTAGTAGCTGCCAAGGCAACTTGATTCCAAGAACTAGTCGTTAAGTCAGCCCGGCTAATCACGATTAGTTGTTCTAGCTGATACCACGGATACAAGACTGACTTTCCGACTTGAAAACATGCAAATAAGCTACGTTATACAAATTGAGAAAAAATACAAATAGCCTTAGCATCTCCATTTATACAGTTATACAGCAATGTTGGAGTCATCTGTCAATACTGCCCCGCAATGTTGCATAGGGCATAACAAACTAAACGGTCGGGTAGAATTAGGGCCCCTACCACAATCCTGCAACTTGGGGTAATCAGTATCGCCGGATGTCCTTCGGTGGCTTGAAGTTGATAGGATGAGTTTCCGGAGTGGCTGCCAAATCCTCTTTCCACATCTTTATAGTTTTATCTGCTTCGCAAGTCACAAGCCTTGATCCACTCACATCGTACGACATGGCATATATGCATGCCTCACTCTCCAGTGAGCCTGAAATCGGAGATATCAAGATGGTAAGAACAAGAGTAATAGATTGAAGAAAATACTTCCTCAAGATGGAAATTCTGGACATTACAACAAGGGAATCAGTTTAAAATTGAATTAACCTCCATGTCCTAACGTCAACAATTCAAAACCGGAGTTAAGTATAAGGTATTCCGTGATCCATGAAAGGCCTAGAGTAGACTATCAATTTCTGCTGTAGCTTGGATAATTGCTAAGCAAAAACTCAGTATTGAAGATTCAGTGATGGCTGATTTAAGCAAGTTCAATCAGTGGCACTAGCATTTCTGAACAACTGATGTTGTGAGGCACCCCTCGCAATCGCAAGTGGAGCACAACATTGTAAGGGAGTTAAAAGATACTGCTCCGTCAGTTGCTTATCCTATTAGTAACCAATGCATATTGGAATGCGATCTTACCAGGCTGGACTATGGTCTGTTCCTGCTGAAAGTTGTGGCCACTCTTCCAATCCCAAAACCACATGCTTCCATTATCCCCTACACAAAAAAGTGTCAGGTATTCAGGATTTCACGCATCACAAGCAGAGTATAAGTAATGTCTTACATCCCATCCAATCAGTTGGGTTGCAATGTTAGTATTCAATAACTGGAAAGATGCAATAAAGTCAGTGATAATGTCTCCAAAGTCCAAACAAAAACATTTGTTAGTGAACATTTCTTAGGAGCAGAATAGAATGCATACAGCAAGTATAGTACAATGAAAAAAGCAGTGATTAATATAATTCCAAATAGAACATCTAATATTTATGAAAGTGCACTAGGTGGAGGCCCTAAGGAAAAAAATAAAGAAATAGGTCACACTTTTTAAGGTATATACCTCCAGTGGCCATGACACCATCCTCATTTACTGCCATGGCATTGATAATTGTTTTCTGTTGGGACCTGAAATAATAGAGATTAGATGTTTTAGTGGGATGTAAGTAGAATTTATGCAGTGAAAAGAACCTTACAATGCCGATAACTGACAATAGCGACTTTTCATCGTTATTATCAAACAGATAAGTAGGAAAATATCTTATCATACATGAAAAAGCCATCCCAACCACCATATATATCAACTGTTTATTCATAAAGAGGATATTAAATTTCACAAAGACTGACTTGTGGTCATGGTTGAGAAATGCCCAAGTTTTCTAGCTTGTGGTACCCAATTCCATGTTTATTGACATTTAATGTGCATGTCTTGACATAATCACAATGTATGCCTTCTGAATATAGATCATCTAGTAGAATAGCTGATTAATGCTTTGAATTACAGTTTAAAATAAAAGTGAAATGTAGGTATGAAAGACTCACAGCATATTGTGAAGAAATTCGCCTTTGGGAAGGCTAAACTTCTTTGTGTTGTCCGCTGACGCTGATGCAAATGATCTCCTGCAGAAAAGATGGTACTATAAATATTCATGACACTGTAGATAATAAAAAATCATGCGTAGGTGAAAACTAACTCCTTTGGATGTAGAGCCATAGCTCGAACAGACTTCTTGTGGTGTGTAAGGGTACACATCGTCCTCCCTGTAGGAAGAAACAACTGTAATGGAAACAGGTATGGATAGATATCCAGTAAATGTAATTCAATTTGATTTGATAGATGAATTACCAGCTACAAGATCCCAGAATTTGATAGTTGTATCATGTGAGCCAGTGACAACTTGAGGATCCTGAGACAAGAAAGAATAAGGAATAAAATAATAAAGAATAATGAGATAAGCACAAATAAGAGAGTAGTCCAGAAATTTCTTTGCGTGCATAAGACATCTTGAAATAGCCTAGCCTAAATGTGAAAATAACTGATGACATCAGAGCTGTATCATGATTGTTTATTAAACATGACTAAAACTAGACTACTCAAACACATCAGATTCTGTAAGCTTTAAGGTGGCTAATTACGAGGGAGCGTATGAATACAAGAACATCACTAGATGAAGAAAATATTGTTCGAAAGAACTCAGTATTGCAGTGGCTTGACAGGTCGGAATGTTTCCTTACCGTAGGCCGAGCAAACACTGAACAGACAGTGTTGTCATGACCTGTTAAAGCAGCAACATGCGCTTTCGTCCTGATGTCCCACACCTGAGCACAAGGCAAGTAAAACCAAAACAATCTTAAAGCACTGTATACATGTCGGATTTTTCATAATGTGGAATTGCAAGAGGTGGTCTCATACCCTGCAAACTGAATCTCGGCCACCAGTCAATAATATATCAATTGTTGGATGAAGAGCCAGGCAGTAAACACCGCTCAAATGCCCATGATACGACCTGATGACCTTTACCATAGAATATACATAAGAGGTCAAGGGAAGGCAATATGCCAAAAAATATGCCAGGTTTAAAAGTTAAACTAACCTTGTTTTGTTCAAGATCCCAACATTTTACTTGTTTGTCATCACCAGCTGAAAATAAATAAGTGTGCCTTTGGCTGACAGCAAGTCCTACAGCAATGTGCATTACATCCATCAGTTACAGAACTTTTAAAGTGGGTCCGCAAAGCTTTGTGTAAGGATGTTGAGTAGATCCTTCTAACCAAAACTAAGATAAACTTACCACGAATTTGTTCAATATGGCCAGTCAGTGTAAGCTTCAGCATTCCTGATGCAAGATCCCATATCTACAGTAAGACAGGAGTCAAGTGATGAATGAGAGTACCACACAACTAGTGACATTTTGTTTGTGTGAAACAAGCAGAGTGACATGTTATGCTGACGTTAAACTTAGCATCTACTCCCTCCGGTCCTAAATTGTTGCTGCTAGGACAACAGATTAAGTTGAATTCTGAACTAGTTTTTTGTCTATTGTACCAATGACATCAATTCGAGAGCGGAGGGATTCATATTTTGCTAAATTTTAATTTATTCAGTAGAATGGAATCAAAATCCAAAGATAGTGATAGTGAAATAAACTTCAGTTTCCAGTTGCAGGACTGCAGTGTTAACTTTACCTTTATTGTCCTATCAGCAGAACCAGTGCAGAACCATTCATTCCCTGGATCAAATGCAATCGATCGGACCCAACCCAAGTGACCACTGATGACCTGCAAAATTTAGAGTTAAAAGACAAAATTTGGGGAGCAAACAGGATTTTTCTTAATTCATAAAGCTGAAACGCAATCATACATCAATCTACTTCAAAACCATGAATAAGAAGGCACAGGGTCACTGATCTTGGTCAATAGAATGGTTAGTGTGTGGATATTAAATGTAATGCAGGTGCAAGATAAAAACTCCCTGAATCCCGAGCGACAAGTCTCAAATTTAAAGAAACAGTTCACTGATGGGCAAAGCTCTGAAAGGTGCCACTAGAGTGAAGTACTAGACTGGAAAGAGAATATACCCGATAGTTCTTCCAAGGAGCATGCCATACAGGCCGTGGCCATCGACTTGGTATCCTTTCCATCAATGCAGATGTAGAGGATCTGACATATTTATCAAACCACAAAATGCATTTGTTAACAAAGAGCATATGCAAGAAGAAAGCTGTTTTGTCCCAACCAATATGGGTAGGTTAATCAGTGTTTTAAAACAGCGCCTGGTCACTAAGGCATGGTGCCCAGGTGGCAGCCAGGGAGGCAGCGGTGGCTAGGGAGGCGGCAGCCTGTGAGGCGCCAGCTAGGCGAGTCGACTATCCATGGCGTCCAGGCCGGAGCGCGTGGACGCCTAGGCACCAATTAGGCAACACCTTTTAAACATTGAGGCTAATATTGGTGCATGTAAATTAAATACAAAAGATGCCATGTCGTTATTTTAGATCACAATGTTATCATAATCATACATCACCCACCAAATTACAAGTTTCATGAATCCGGCGCCAATATGAGCATTTCATTGTCTTTGCAGTAGATGTTCCAATAAGTATTGGGATTTTGTAATTCGATACACTGCAATACATACAGGATGTGTGTTGGTGTACAATATGTAGCTGGATACAAGTATGTCAATTGGCATAATAATGGATGCATCATAGGCGCGAGCAGGCTTTTTGTAGGTTAGGGTTCAACATATGTTTTTTTGTTATGTACTAACAGAAGTCATAAGAACATATAAGAGTACTAAACAAATAAACCCTACTTATTCAGTAGAAAATTTTTTTGAAGGTGTACCTAGGTCCCTAGTGAGTTTTGGTAAATGAATGATGAACAACTTAAGGAAGTAACATTATTGTGAGTATATGGGCATCGTTAAACAACAAAGGAAAGAGAAAAAGAACAAAGGATGACCCCCAATTACTTAAAAGAGATTAAGATTTAAGAAGCCTTTTTCTCATTATTAAAATAATAATTTCACTTGTTCTAGACTTTAGGCATGCCGTAATATCAAGGTGGATGCAAAAATATTGCTTGAAGTGCCAAAACTCTCCTACAAAATTTCACCAAAAAGTAAGCAATTGCACAGTGACGGCCAAAATTCAAATAGGGCCGGATTGTCAAGTCGGAGCCTCCGGTCCTCTGTTTCCAGCAAATAACGCCTTTTTTGGGGGGAGAGAGGAGTATTTACGCCCCTTAAACCTTGATACACACTCTTGAGCTTCAACTCCACTCTCCCACTTCCTCCAAGGCTAGAACTTGCAAGATTTGAGCTAGGGTTTGAAAGAGAGCAACCATTCCACTGTATTGGCCATTTGTGGCACCTCAAAGCTTTGGTTTTGCATTTGTCTCTTGGAGCAGATGGCTAAGCGTGCCCATAGAGCAAGGGATATGTATTACCCTCCCGCAAGGGATTTGCTAATGGAAAACCTCAAACTCGATCTGTGGTTGTTTGAGTGAGAAAAAGGGTTGAAAGAGACCCGGTCCTTTGTGGGTCTGGACTTCAGGGTTAAAACCACTTGTCTCCATGTGCTTGTTCATTTTCTTGCGTTTATATTGTTCATATTTATGTTATCGCTTAAATTACTTCGATATACATATTTACTTGTTTCTAGTGTAAAAGTAATCGGTAGAATCACTACCTTCTGTCATTTACTATCTTTTGATTCAAGTCATTTGCTAGAACAAGTTTTAGATTCAGTTTCATGCATAATTCTTTTTACCACCGGAGTGTCCAGTCCCCAACCAAACCATCTTGTACCGGTGTTCAGCCTACCACTGGATAGTCCGATCATTTAACCATGTGCAAGTTTATTATGGCAGAACACAAAACTATATGTCTATATACAGAAGAGAAGTGTAGCCATGCAAGCAAATAAGAGGGCATCTAACAGGTTTCACAAGGCTACACAAAGGTACTAACAAACCACAATAGAAAATATGGTCCAGTGCAATATGAGACAAAAGAAAAAACAATGCAAATGCAAAAGATGCCACCTTACAGCACTGCACTTTACAGTCTTACGAGCATCACCGTTAAATAAACGAGCATAAAAGAAGAGAAGCTTGAGAAATAGGATGTCGTAGTAATGTGGGATTGTTATATTTTGGACGTTTATGGCCTGTATTAGAAGTATACCTCTAAACTTATCTTTTATGTTGTATGGCGATGTATCCATTATGGTATGCACTTAAACCCCACGGGGATGTGCAGGCTCTTAGTGATCTAGTATCCGCTAGAAAGCCAGGGATGTAGAAAACTAGGAATTTAGCCTTTCCTCTGTAATCCAGATTTCTGTTCTGATGATGAATGGAAATGGAGTGATCTCCAATTCAAAAAAAATGTACCACTGTTATCACAATGCCAAAACCTAGAAAAAGTAATTAACCTTTACAATGGCAAGTCAGCAATTGAAGCAAAGACAAGTTAACAGACCTGTCAGACGACCCAGGAATCGACAGAGTTGTATTCTTGCCTGGAATTGTAGATTCACTGAAGAAAGTTTGAAAAAAACAAATTAGTCAGTAAAAAAGAACAGTATAAGCTAGTTAAAAACCAGAATATATGAATTCACTTACGGTGCTTTTGGTAGCATAAGTGGCACAGGGACAATGGCATTACTCGCGCCTTCTCTGCGGGCATCTTTTGCGTCTTGTTGACCTGACAAGATAACTGCAAGCTCAGATAAAGCAGTTCCCAAAATAGTGTATATAACTACGAGCAACCAGAGTGCAGTTTGCCTTTACCAAAGGGTTTGATTTTTCAGCCCATAATAACGATGGATTACAATTTCAGAGAGGCTAGATAATGATAAACAATGATTTCATGGATAAACACTGATTTCATGGAACAGTTGGTTATAAATTTTAACCCTGAAAAATGACCTAACATGTTTGTAGTCGTTTCTTGTCCTGATATAAAAAGTAGGCAAATGGTGTATAGGACAGTGGATCCTTGAGTTTAGAAGGTCTTTTGAGGTAATGGATGCATGATTGATTGATCGGGAATTATTGATGGACAATCTTGACAATGTCCAGTTTTCCAACAGAAGAAGTGAACGCTTCATGCAAAAGTATGTTTCTTATACTACTAGACCATGTATGTTCAGATGTCCTTTGGATGCCTATTGGTAGCAGGACTAAGATCTCAGAAGAAGTAAAACTACCTTTGAAAGTAAGGGTGTACTCGTGATGGGTTATTCAGAACGAAATCTATATGTTTATTTATGACTTTGTTGGGAACAATTACGTAAGGTGATGACTGATGCGTCTCAAACCCTCTCAATGGGTTTGTCCGTAACATAAGGGAACAGGGCACAAACATGCACAGACAAGCACATCACTAGTTGACCTCATAAGGGAAGCAGGAGTAACAAAAGTTTGCTGCAAATGAATTCAGCTGCTGTAAACTGGACCCTTCAAAAAAATCCAAGAGAATTGTAATTGTAGTACATTTTATTTTTAACATCATCGTTGTGCTGTATAAGGTAACTTTTTTGTTGCCACAGAGCATTCACATTTATTGAAGGAGGAGAATCAAGTGTGGTTCGATCAGATCACCAGGGGAATCCTATCAGGCAGCCAGTGAGTCTAACTCACTAGTCATCCCTGACTAATAATATATAGGCAAGGCTGGGTATTAAGTTCTTTCATTGCATACTTGTAATTAGCTAGCTAGTATGAAGTGACATGCCTGTAGTCTATAGGGGAAGGCAGGTATTAAAACTTTTCTCATTGGTATAGTTCAGTATCGGTAATGGTCACCTGGTATTGTTTCCGTTCTGTAATTTTACCAACTGGGAATTAGTAAGTTTGCTGTTAGGCAGTACACAGTGATGAGTTGGACTTAGATGATCTGTTGTTTTCTGCTAGAACTAGAAGACCATGGGGGAAATCATAAAAGTAATACTTCGTTGGGAAGCAGCAGGTGGCACTTGTGATAATGGAAAGAAGAAACAAACCGTGGATTACCAGGCAATGCCAATGCAGTCGACAACGACGGCGCAGCGGCCGCCTTGCCCTGCCCTCCACGCCCCTGCTCCGGCGGCAGATCCTTGACCGTCCCGTACTCCGCTCTGACCTTGGACCCGGTGCGAACCCTCTTGCTGCCCCACCGCCGCGCGAGAGGATCAAGAGAAAAGACACAGTTAGGGCTCCGTCGGTCCGCGCTAGGGTTCGGCGGCTGCTGAGGAAGACAACAGGGGAGGGGTTACCTCTCGGCGTCGGGTTCGAAGAGAAGGGAGTGTGCGGGGGCGAAGAGGTCCAGCGAGCGCTTCAGCAACCTCTGGCTGAGCTTCTTCAGCGACTGCGGCTCCACCGGGAGCCCTTCCGCCACCGTGGTAGCCATCGCCGCCACCCCTGCTCTGCTCGAGCTCGACTCGAGACAGCTTCCCTCTCTGGCCCACCTTCCAGTCTCTCTCTCTCTTTTACTCCCTCAGTTATGGGACATCAACTCCAAATAAAACTAAAAAGGCTGTAAAAATTCTTCATATACAGATGACATGGTGACAACATTCATGTAAAATTTCCAAGTCCAAACTCCCCTTCCTTTGAAATATATAAAATGATATATTATGAAGAAAAAGTGAGATGGTGCATCTAATGCAACTTTGTTTCTTGTTCTCCATGATTATCAGTTTTCTCTTCCAAGTGAAATCAAGTTCGATATTTAATGTGCAAATTAGGTATGAGTGTTTTTTCTGATTATTTCAAGTTTCTAGACATAAGTTTTTTTGACGTCCTTATTAAATGGTGGTTTGCACCCAAAAAATTATCAAAGGTGAGAGCCATTGCTATTAGTTGAAGATATAGTGGACACAATGTTCTTCTGAGAATTCAGTTTTTGTTCTACCATCATGTGAAAATACTGGAAAGGAGAGCAGTACATTGTTTTTTAGGATCCTTGTGTTCCACAGCGTTAAAATTTGAATGGTTTTAAAATGCCTCGGCCAAAGAAAAGTAAAAAAGTAAGTTGAAAGCAACAAGTTTTTTTGTGTTCCCAAGAAATGGACAAAAGCAGCGGGAGTGGTAATGGTGACATCTTATCCCAGGCTGTATGCCACGTTCAAATTACAAATCGCAAGAAAAAATACCTGAATTTATTTTTGACGAAAAATTATTAAAATGGAAATGACATCGACGGCGGTTTGGTGGATTGGCACCAACGTCTACCTCGCCCGAGGCTCCATCCGCCCGCTGCCTTTTTCTACCTAACGCATTTTTTTATAAAAAATCCACTTGCAATAATAATGCAAAGCTCATTTTATTTTTTTATAAAAATCCAGTTGCAATAATACAAAGCGCGGCGCTCCTCTTGCGCTCCCGACTCCCAACGGTCGAGTGAGCCCCTGCCTCTTAACCCTCTTGCCCTTCCCCCGCATCGCGTCCATTCCGCACGCAACTCGCAACGCAGCCTTCGAGGAATTCACCACCTGATCCGACCGAAATCGCACGCAAGCGGAGGAGGGAGAATCAACTACTCGTCTGCACCCATCGATCGATCGAACCAGGTATCCACCGCTCTGCTCTCGATTTTCCGGTTCGATTTGCTCGTCGCGTGTCCCTGATCCCCTGCGTGTGCCGTCCCTGAAGGCGGAGGGTGTTCTCCGGCGACGCGGCGTCGGCAATGGAGGAGGACCCGCTCATCCCGCTGGTGCACGTCTGGAACAACGCCGCCTTCGACCACGCCTCCTCCGCCTCGGAGTGGCACACCCACACCGCGGCGGGCGCTGGGGAGGGTGACAAGGAGAACCAACGCCCGGAGCCCGGCGCCGCTGACGTGGACGCGGAGATTGACCACATCGAGGCGGAGATCCTGCGCCTGTCCTCCCGCCTCCACCACCTGCGGTGCGCCCAGCAGCCGGAGCCCAAGCGCGCCGCGGCGGCAGAGGTGGGGCAGCCCGCGGCGAAGGCGGCGCGGCCGCGGATGAGGGGGCTCAGCCTCGGGCCTCTCGAGGTCGTCACCTCCGTAAACCCCAACCCACTCGCCGAGAAACAGCTGCAGTCGCCGCGCGCCGCGTGGAGTCTGAAGCCGGCCAAGCAGGCTCCGGCGCCGCGGGGCAGGGGGCTCAGCCTCGGGCCCCTCGACATCGCCGCCGCGAACCCTAGTGTTCCCGCCGTCGCGCCGCAGCCGATCAAGGACCGTGCCGCGCTGCCGATCCTGAAGCCGATCAAGGAGCCTCCAATGCAGCGTCGCAGGGGCGTCAGCCTCGGGCCGTTGGAGATCCACCGCGGCGTCAGCAGCAAGCCGTCCGCGACGACGGCGGGGCGGGTCAAGCCGTTCCCCAACAGGCTCAGTTCTGTCCGAGAAGGAGGCCAGCATTCCAAGCAGCACGCGGTCCCCGCCAAGCCGTGGCCCTCGAGCAATGCCAGGCAGGCAATGGACGCCAAGCAAGGGACACAAGGGACAATAGCAAGTAGAACCAAGGCGAGGAGCGGGAGCATGAGCCCTTCCAGGTCCAGGAGGCAGTCCACTTCCAAGGTTACTGAGACGAGGGGAGGCAATGCCAAGGCTACTGAGGCACGGGGAGGTAATGCAGCAGTTGGGGCTAGCAAGGTGGTTGGTGAGGTCAAGGCCAAAGGCGCGGTGGATCACACGGGCAGTGGAGTTACTGGTAGGAGGCCGGCGGGGAGCTCCAAGGTCAGGGTCGTTCCAAGCCGCTACAGCCTCACTCCTTGCTCGTCCCTGGAATCTGGAACACATGAGAGGCAGCGCAAGCAGTCTCGCCCGGGATCAGCAGGTGGTGCAAGCCAAAGGGGGGAGATCATAGCAAAGTTTACCGAGCCATCGAGCGATGATCCGTCTCCTGGAACAATTGCCAAGGTTGCAGAGCTGCTCCCAAGGATCAGGACCACACCTCCTCTTGATGAGAGCCCGCGCGACTCAGGGTGCGCAAAACGGGTGGCTGATTTGGTTGGGAAGCGATCTTTCTTCACTGCTTCAGCGGATGATGACAATACCATTACACCCTATAAGGCCCGGGTCCTTGAGGTTGAATCGCCAGAGGCAGCAGCAGAAGAAAAAGAAGAAGAAGAAGCTTGAGAGGCAGCATGGCTTCGACCCATTTCTCCATCAACTCAACTCCCCTTCAAGATCGTTTGGGTGAGGCCTTCTTTGTGCAGCGTGCTACATGATTACTGTTACATTCATCTCTCTGTTTCCTTTACCATTTCTTCTGTTAAGAGCCTACTAGTAAATGTGTGCTACCGTGTGAAAAGAGAGTGGAGAGCGTGAAAGTGAAAGGTCCCTCCTGTGGGTTCTCTTGCTTCGAATTGTAAGTGTGTTCTTACTTCGGTTGAGTACAGAATAATGGTGTGGTTTCTGTTTCTCTTCCCTGCTTTTTTTTGGCAATGTTGCTTCCTTTGATTTGGAAATGCAGAAGTAAATCATTACCTGAAGATTGATGAGGTGTGTTCTCCTTCAGCTGATCAGGGCAGCATCTATATTTCTCTGATAAATCCACTCCAACAACATCATCAGCAACGAACTTCAACTTTCCTGAGACTCCAGCTCCAGCTGGCACGAAAGATTTTCTGAGAGAAATTGAAACGTCTGTAAGAAATAGGGCCTTTAGCAGCAGTCAAAATATGGATTATCTAACCATGAAACATGTGGTGGTGGTGGACAATATGAAGTTATTCATTGGTATAAATATTTTACCCATTTTCTCTTCGCTTGTGATTTTTTTACGCGTTGATGTGGGCCAGGCCGAGCGGCGAAACAAAGGCACCACGGACTAAGCTATACCGTTGTTTTCTCTCTAGGTCGTTGGAATTCAGCTGTCTAGAAATATAGGAAAATTCATGTGCTCTAGATGACAGCTTTGATTCTCGTTTATACTCCCTCCGTTTTGAAATAAATGACGTTTAGGACAAAAAATTAGTTCAATTTGAACTAAATTAGTTGTTCTAAACGTCATTTATTTCATAACAGAGGGAGTAACTTACAACTTCATGTGAAGTTCCTATCGTCAATGCATCAATGAAACCAACCATCGTAAAATCGCTGAGGAACTCTACCTTGCTCTGTCCGAGCTATAAACAAAGAGAGGGGATATCTATCCACACTCTGCAAGTATTTCTCCTGCTCAAGTAAATCCAAACCATCTCTCTAAAAAAAGTACACCCTCCGTTCTGAATTAATGGACGTTTAGGATAGCTAATTTAGTTTAAATTTTGAACTAAACTTTGTCTTAAACGTCCATTAATTCAGAATAGAGGGAGTAAATCCAAACCTTGTCTCTAAAAAAAGTAAATCCAAACCTTCTCTCTAAAAAAAGTAAATCCAAACCTGTTTACAGCCGGCAATAACTATCGGCCGAAAAATTAAAGAGTACACGTGACTGGAAACGGTTGGCAGCAGGAGAGGCCGGCGAGGCGTGGAGTGGGCAGCCAATGGGCCACTCCAGGTCCAGCGTGATGCTAGCAGTGGATTGGCCAAGAGGACCACACCATGTGGAGTACTGCATCCCTCATGGTTACCCTTGACCTTGAGGCAGACATGCCGTTGTTGCCATCAGCCTGTTACCGGCAGTGAACACCCGGGCTGTTGCCCAGCCACATCACACTCCAATTTGATTGCGGTCAGGATCGTGGCATTAAGAGTTCGCATTCAGTCCAAAACATCGTTCATAGCGTCAAACTTGCACTACGTACACGTGTAGAAAATACGGATTTCACGGGAGCTTCACAGGAAATAGTTCGACTCCATCACAACTGTTACAAAGTGACAACATTGTTCCAAATTTGCTCCACGTGCAGAGAGCCATGGAGCAGGAGCAAAGAACACAGCATATCATACAGAACAGGATGTCAGTTTCCATGGTAGGACCAGAAAGAGACAGCAGGAAACAGCTTTGCTTGCACAAGGTCCAGGAATCAAATAGTCGGCGGAGTTCCCTGTATAGAAAGCTGATGATGTTATATTCGGCTTGAATCCCTCCCGAATATAAATCTGCGAGTCCAATCAGAAACTACCAGCATCCTTGTGCGCCAACTCACTTGTTTGCTGGATATGGAAAGAAATCAGTCTCAGGAGTGTACGTATTCAGATAAGAGATGCCATCAGATGATAGTGGAGTCAAGAGCAGGTTTCTACCTTGCATATACTGAGTACCAGAGCCACTGAGTGCTGTGTCCCATGGAAATCCAATCGCCTGGGAGCTCTGCAGCAGTTTGTTCGCCACCCAAGGGTGCAAATTGTCCCAAATGCTTGTACCTTGAGAACGACAGATCGAAGGATGAGTAAGAATAGAATCCAGAAGCAAGAGCTAATAACACCAATACAAGCTCCACACGCTAGCACCCATTTTTGAAAGATTCGGCTGCACAGAGAAGTCGTGTACATTCTGAACTGATCATCATCCATATTTAAATTTGGTTATGCTAGTTGATACGAAACTATGTTATTTAGATTTGCCATAAGTAGTAGTGCCTTTCATGTCAACCATAGCATACAAGTATGAGGGAACTGGAGGGTAAACAAAAAAAGCTAAATACCGGAATGGGCGGAAATAGTGACGGCCAGACCCTGTTAGGTGTAAAGGGCCTTCTGGATGCTCTTTGCATTCTTCCATTTTGTTAAAACAGTCGGCAAGATAAGATCCTTGTTGCGCAGCTACCTGGCAAATATTAGTCATTTGGATGTTCACAATCATGAACAGTGTCTGTGATATATATTAGCAATGCTTATTGAAACTGAAAAAACCTGAGCTGTTGCTGGAGCACTTTTAACTTGGGAATCAACATGAGACAAAGCTTTTTTGAACTCCTCTATGTCAACTACCATCGAATCCTTGTGTGAATCACCTATTGCACCTTTTATCAAATCCTCGATATCAAGCATGTGCATATTTTTCATATAGAGCTCTACTTGAGGGTATCTTATAAAAATATCTTCTAAAACATCACGGATTTCTTTCAGCGTCAAAGTGCCAGAATTATCTTTATCTGCCATTTTAAAAAGCGTTGAAATGTCATCCTGAAAACATAGGAAGTTTGAAACAGATAACTCAGAGGAATCAGGTGTTCAACATAACACTGAGCTACAATGTGCCCTATAGAATGAAATAATCCATACATATGAGGTTAACTAACAATAAACCACATATATGCATATTCAGATTTCACCCAATACTAGCCTTCCTAGTGGAACACATTGAAGTGACCAACATGACTGCTACAAGCTATCAAGATCGATAACAAGAACAATCTGGAGCATACCATTATTTTTCTTTGGTTTACTGTAGCACAGTCACCAATTGCATAGACACCATCACACTCATGAACTCTTAACCATTCATTAGTTGCCAACGCACGCCGATTAGCCTGTTCAAGGACAGAACATTCAGATACATCAGCTAAAAATTGGAGCTATCTTATTTGCAAGTAAAACTTGAATGGGCAGGATGGTAAGGTGGGCTTGACATGACATGCAACAACCTGCCCGATTTGATGCATGAAATCCATAATAACAGGGCGTGTACCGATACCAGCAGACCAAACAGCCATCCCATACGGCATGGATGCTTCACCAGCAGTTTTGCTCTTCATTGTAATCAAATCATCAGATACCTTTACCACTCTGAGCCCTGTACTCACTTCGATACCATCTCTCTGGAACTTCTCTTCAGCAAATGCAGTGATTCTTTTGTCAAACCTATTTCAAGAAATTCAAGTACTTAGCATTGAGAAGAAAAACATAGAAAAGATGAGGCTACATCAGATGGAATGAGTTTTGGAACTATAAAAGATTTCTTGTTTTCATACTAAATGCTTGCCCAAATAACAATGTCTACACTGCAACTATATAACAGTGGCTACACCAGCATTGGAGCATACTAAATAAAGCATACCGCACTTTAAAACCTGGAAGATTTTCTTTGTTAGAAAGCACACTACAAATGATGACAGAAAAGTTAGTTCTTTCTATGCAACATTCAAGAGAACACACCTTACTGTAACAAGGCTATATGTAAGTCAGTAATGCCTTACGTATTCAATATATGCTCTCCTGACTGAATAATTGTTATCTTCACAAACTTTTGAACTGCAGGATATAGCTTCACCAGATCTTCAACAATAAAATCATGCAACTCTGCTGCAAATTCAACTCCAGTAGGTCCACCACCAATAATTACAAAATGCAGAGCTTTCCGTTTCTCCTCTTCGCTAACATTGGGAAGTGAAGCTTTCTCAAAGCAGTCTAATACACTCCTACGTATCTTTTGGGCATCATCTACTTCCTGAGTTCACAAAGTGAAGCCATATCATAACAAAGAAAGCGAAATAAAGTCCCAAGCATGATATTGATATTTGATAATAGCTCCACAAATTTAAATTTCCAAAGGCTGGGGTAAGGCTGTCTAGAAATAACCCTTCCCCAGACCCCACATGTGTGGGAGCCTTCGGCACTGGGTACGCCCTTTTTTAAAGAACGAATAGTGAAGAACGATATACTGCACAAAGGGAGAAAGTCACACAACAGCAACCAATGGTTCAGAGAAGGTATTGATATTGAGCAGGCCCTCCAGGGCATGTTAATGTGAAAAAATAAAAACCATGAGCACAACATATGTACAGAGTTAAGCTAACAGCTACTTGTAGCCAGAGTAATATGTGTGTTTCAAATATTTATTTATTTAAAATTTTAACTGCTGCAGTCAGTCTCATTAGCCATAAAAGTGCCACTTCACATAGGATTATGTGATGAAATATCCATATTGACATAATAAGATGTTTACTGCTGCAGTCACATAGATCTCTATAATATGTTACAGAGAAAATATACAGAATATTGTACGGCTTAGATTCATACATGAAACCTAAACGAGCAAGCAGAGTATTAATGTTGCAGGAACTTTACCTTCAAAAAGTAGCAGTGAGACATTACTCCAGGTGTGTTAAACGTATTTACAGTAGCTCCAAGAGCAACAACTAAGTAATCATAATCAAGCATAAAGTCACCATTCCCATCAAGATTGGTTCCGACAGATGAACGGCAATGGATAATCTTTTTGCTTGCATCAATCTTGAAACATTCAGCTTCATAAAATGTAACATCCTTGTTTTTCTAAAAAAAAAGAGGAACATGAGAGAAACGCACAACTACACAACTACACAATATAAATACTCCACAACTACACAATATAAATCGAAATCGAGAAACACACGGATAGCTAAAAAGAATACTGAGATAGAGATGCCAAGGCGCCAAGCTCCTAAAATGAAGTGACAATGTCAATGATATGACACTTTGACCACTAAATTTCTATATCTATGTTGACTATGTATCATGGATAAGTTACAAAAGTGTAATACTGTGAATTTTGTGAGTCTTGCTGGATCTACTCATGTCATTTTCACATCCAAACTGCAAATTTTATTTTTACATCTATGATTAGTGTAATATGAATTGAGTGCAGGCATTCTAGGACACCACTTTTATTTGTGCAGGGAGTCCACAGTTAATCAAAACAGGTAAAGAAATAATAAAGGATATCTGTATCCCAAAGTGTAGCTAAATCAACAATACACCAGTGCTTTCAGCAGAGAATGACAGAGAAGATCACACAAGTACCTTCTCAAACATCCTCCTTATCGGCTCAACAATGCTGCGCGGCTCCACGGTCCCACATGTGACACTTGGAAGCAGAGGTGTAAACGCGAAGTAGTTGCGAGGCGATATAACTTTCACTTCATAGCGGGAGCAGTCAAGATTCCTGATGAACGAAGTCCCAGCCCAGCCAGTCCCAAGAACCAGCACCTTCTTCTTGGTTGGATTCTGAGATGGTTCCGGAGCACTTTCTGCAGCAGACTCGGCATACGCCACAAGGCCTCCACCACTGCAAAACCATAATGCAGCCAAATACACACATCCGCGTTTACAATAATCAAAAGTGAAAACTTGGGGCCAGGTATACGGATAACAAGGGGACTGTCCATGAAGTACATGGTTGCAGGAGATGGTTGTCTAAGCGACAGTCTCAAAGTCTTCTCAATTGACCAAGATCAAAAAATCGAAAAAAAAAGCAACTCAAATTGGGGGTAAAATAGGCGAAAGGAGAACAGAAAACACGCAACGAAATGGAGTAAACCAAAATTCTAGGCAGATTTCTAGTGGGGAGGATGCTCCCGCACCTGGCTGCTGTCAGGAGAAGCGCTGCGGTGGAGACGCCGGGGCGCCCGATACCCTCCACTAGCCGAGCAGCAGCACGAGAGGTGAAGAAGAAGAACCCCATCCTTGCTACAGCCCTCGGACCTCAACTGGGCTCGATACCTCAATTCCAAGTGATCAGCTGGTACAGAGTGAAGGAAAGCGAAAAGCGATGGACAAGGAAAGCCTACCTGCTCCTCGCTTGCTCTCTTGCGTACTCTAAGCATCGCAGCCCTTCTGACTTCTCTCAACTAGATATTTTTTTATTTTTACAATCAACTGAAAATAGAGTTTCTTGTACTCAATGCTTATGATTTATCTCAAGATTCATAAGTTTATTATTAAGTTTTTTCTAACTTTGTAAAATTATGTATTAATTATAATTTTGTTGTTGTATTGATTGATGTTGCAGCAACTGTAGATCTGGTTCGCGTCCAAAATTTCGGAACCGTGTCAGATTTGATGCACTGACACGCCATAACTAATACTGTATTATACACCGGCTGATCGACGTCACATTCTCTCTCCGATGACTGGCAACAATTTCCTGTATTTCTTTACATGACCTGGTGACCAGACCACCATGTCTTGACTAGACCAGACGCTTCCCTGATGCTCAATGCTTCGACCCCACACTGATTGCGTGGGTTATAACTGCTTCAGATGTTTTCATAAAAAAACAAAAGAGAGAGTGAAAGTGCCACTGCATAAGCAAGAAAAGCTCTACTGAAACCACAAATTGTGTGCTCGGGATGACAAGAACATGCTGAATTTTACGGCAGAACGCATGCACAGCCACATATGGCCAGCATAAGCAGCACAAGGGCAGGCCCAAATCAGCGTCCAAGGAAACATCGGACGGCTACCTCCGAACAACCAAAACATCGCTCCTCCTCGAGGCCTTTCCGGCACACTATTTTCGTGCACAAAGCGGAAAGAGAAATATCGGCAAAAGGCATACAACAACACCCAAGACAAGAAAAACCATGATCTCAGATCAAAGCCCACAGAACATCACAGGCACCTAGCTCCATCAAAATCGATAAATGTTTTAGTAGACAATCTGTTCCATGTTCTTGTCCGGATATCAATGGGAAATATGAAACCAGAGCCAGCAGGGAAGCTAAACATCGTGCTTGCAGAAAATCCAACATCCAGATGAAAAGTTTCAGACCCAATGGAACAGGAATTCATGGCGTATGTGGATTCATCAATATCCAGAATTACATCACATAACTGCTTTACTAGCAACCATTTCTTGATTCCCCCGAAAAGTTTCACGATGGATAATGCCACTAGCAGCAGCAGCAGCAGCACCACAATTAGGAATCTTCACACACATTCATTACGACAACATCAGTATCGAGGTGTATAAACCACCATAACCATAGCCAAATATGGTGTGTCAGAATAGCATCAGTAGTGCGGCAAGTGTATAATCGATGGAGATATGGTGACATCCTAGACAACATGTTCTATGTTCTTACCCAAAAAGTAGTACTCCCTCTGATCCAAGATACAAGTTTATCTAGCCTTCCTTTAAAACCACCAAATATAAGTATAAAAAATAAGTCAATTTCCAAGATAACTGACATTGTGAGTCGAGATATTATTAGTAGTTCAGAGCTCAGATATGCAAGAGTGTTTTCTTCCTATTGTATTTGAATAGGGAAACAAGCTTGTGTTTGAATAGCATGCATTTGAACTGACGAAATGAGTTAAACAGGTAGCGTCAACTTCTTTGATACCATTTATAATTGGAATATGGATCTTTTGGTTGAAAAAAAACTAAACATCAATAAAGACATCTGAATGAAATGGTTGAATTACAGAATCGTCAGACCCACTGAGCATTATCCTGCCATTGTCCAGAGCATCTTTGATAACCAAAAGGTCTGCTTCTGGCACACCAGGCACATTCAGCATAGCGAGATTAGGGGAATCTACTTGCAGTTTATGCAGGGATCTAGCCTTCCTCAACAAAAAACTCACTAGCTGCACCTCAAAGCGACGCCAATTGAAGTTCTTCACGTTTACCATTTTAAGGTTGCTTAAGCCATCCTCTGGTGGTTCTAGCCCCACCTCCTCAGATAGATTCCCCAAGGGAACATCACTGATGGCGGGGAGCTGTGAATATTAACAGATCATTCAGAACCATCACATCAATAATAACTCATATGCATATACGATAATGATCGAATGCCTACTAAATCAAGCAATTCAGAAAGGCGTAAAAGATGCTAACCTGTACAAAGACCTTTTCAAGATTATGACAGTTGGACGCCTTTAGGAACACATATATATCAGCAAGGTTGTTAGTATCCATGTCGAACATGAGCAGCTGTAACTCTCTCAAACTCTGTAAGTTGCACAAAGTGGTCCACTGCACAGTTGCTCCATTATGTAACCAGGTAGACGCAACCTAAAGAACTTGTTTAATTAGTTTGCAAAATAGAGATTATTCTTCTTGAAACCACTCAACCTATGATTCAGGTGATAAGGAGACCAGATGGAATGAAACATAATAGCCAAAACATACCTTGAGTGCATTGCTGCATATAGTGAGTACAGTGAGACGCGAGAGATCATCAGGGAGCCCTTCATCAAAGTATTTTGGAAACAGAGTGAACTGACGAGATATCGGATCACCACAGCAGATGTAAAGGTGGGCAAGTGCGGCGTCCCGCGGAAGGAAGAAGGGCGACGCCTCATAGTTGCCACTGTACCGGAACGAACGCAGACTAGACATCGCTACAGCATCCAACCTGACCTCCCCTTCGCACTCGGCAACAGTGACGTTCCTCAAATTCTTCCCCGACGAAGGGGCGAAGACTTTGGCACCGTGCCCCAAGTCCTTGAAGTCGCACCGACGCAGATCGAGGGTGCGGAGGCGGGGACACAGCGCCATCATTTTCTTGAAGGTCGACTTGCAAATGCGGACGGAGTGGAGGTGGATGACCTCGAGGGCGGAGAAGGGGCTGGCGCCCCTGAAGTACATGTTGGAGACGCCAATGCCGCGGAGCGAGAGGTGGACGAGGCGGGGGCTCGACAGGGGGAAATGGAAGGAGAGGTTCGGACCGAGGTTGCCGCGGCGCACCTCGACGTGGAGGTCCTCGACGCCGCACTTGGAGGCGTACTCGAGGAAGCGCTTGAGTTGCGTCGGCCGGAGCTTGCCGTTCTCGACGACGAGGGAGAAGCGGTCGAGGCGGAGGGGCGGGCCGGCCTCCAACGCCTGGAGCACCTGGCCGGGGATGTCGCCGGGGAGGAGGTGGATGTCGCGGCTCGAGGTCGGATGCCAGCGGCTCTTCCAGAGGTCGCGCCACCCCTGGTCCAGCGCCGCCGTGCGGATGGCGTCCTTGATCGGCAGGAGCATCAGGATGCGATGCCGCAGGTCGATCGGCAGGTCCGAGAAGCGGGCCGCGGGGATCGCCTCCGCCCCTTTCGTCGCCGCCGTGCCTTCGAGTTGGCACCCTTGGTCATCCACCCGCCTCCTCTTCGCTCGGCCCCTGCCGTCGCCGTCGGAGCCGAGCACCATGCCCGCTGCTGCTCGCCTCCCCAACCCAATTCGGAATTTCGGACTCGATCACCTCCTACGGCGCACCGCACCGCACCGCGGAATTCCGAGTACTTCTAGATATCCTGGGCCGCACTGCGGAGCTCCGAATTTTCGGCGGCTGCGGCCTGGCCCGCACCGCAGACAGCGCCTTCCCCATATATTGCGTCACCGGACAGCCGCTCGGAGGCGCGCACACCCCATTTTCCCCGCTCGCTGGCAGCGGCGCAGCGCAGATAACCAACGCGACGCTCGCCGCCCGTCGCTAGCTCAGCTCGCTTCGTGCTTGCCGCCTCGCCCCCAACGAGAGTACGTAGTTGTCTCCGCCGGCTCGACATCTCCGAGGAGAAGCAGCGGCATCAACCACCACACCACCTCCAACGTCAGCTCCCCCCCGCGCGGCTGGTTCCCATGCCTGGAGAGCGGCGGCATTCGCGATCGCACTAAGGCTCGCCGGCGCCTACATCGTCTACCTCCGTTTCTTCGCCGCTGGACGCCTCCAGGACGGTGATCTCCTTCCTCGTTCCTCCCTCCCTCTCTCGATAATTAAGTTGCATAAAGTTCACCTTCTTCAAATACGATAAGTTTATTATTTTGGGCTACATGCATATGATGCAATAACATTCCACAACATTTTTACTAAAACATAAATTTGATGATAAGGATCTCTGGGAGGTGGAAAGTTACTATTAAAATTGTTAACAATAAGGAAAGGAATCATTGGACATCGGGGCCCTGCTTATAATTAGATAGGAAACAAAAACACTGCGATTACGTTGTACGCAATCGCCACACCCATTTCAATTTGTTCAGGTATGTTGTACGAGCCTTTTACGGTCCTTGAAATAGCTTATAACTAAGGCCCTGTTTGGCACAGCTTCTAAACCAGCTTTTTTATAAAAATAAGCTGCGGGTGTACCAAACAGTCAGCTTCTCTAGCAGCTTATTAGTTCAGCTGCTTCTCAGAATGAACTAAAAGCAGGATATAAGTTTAAGCTGCTGTTCACCAGCTTTTTTGACAAGCTGCTTTTTTAACAAGTTTAAGCCATGCTAAACAGGGGCTAAAACTATGCCGCCCAAGCAGGATATCAACTGCTGGTTTGAGGCTACTCTACAGTCCTCCCAGTGAAAAACAAACCCCGTCAAGTGACTAGAGCGACCTGGCTTCTGGTTCTGGATAAAAGCAAATCACCTTTCCTATATTTACATGGAAACTACTAAAAGGATAAGTTAAACACGCGAAACCTAAAAGCTGCTTCCAGCAAAACATACACGCTTTACAATCAGCTGCGGCTGCTGTTTTAGGCCTATGAACCAACGCTCATCACGGTTCTCCAGCAATCCCCCGCGCTCCAAGCTGCAAGCATCATGCATAAAAGATTGCACTAAAGTCCGAGAACACTAAAATGTTCAGATAACCAGAAAAACTGTATACTTAGTATTTTCCACAAAGCATGAAGATGAATCACCTTTTGATGGCTGCTCAATCCATGGGCCGTTCATAATGTTCAGAATGCTGCACGCGTCACTGTATTCCAGATCAGGTAGCAGCTTAGGCGTCAGAAGGAAGCACCTGCAGCCAAAACAAACAGGCGGTTATCTGTGGGCCTACAGATCCACATCATGTCCCAAAATGTGTGAGTACTGTCACTAACTGTGGCGTGTTTAGCTGGCTGGCAGCCCTGACAAGCTGCTGAAACATCTTCCTCTCGTTTATTGGATCCATTCCTGCACATCCAAGGGGAATTGTTACACATTATCAATGCTTACCATCTCATAGTGATACAAGTGTGGAAACATGGGAACAAATGCGGGTTGCCTTGCCTTGGTTTATCTCATCGACCACCCGAAAAGGGCAGTTGGTAAGATCCTGAAGTGATACAAGGTACAAAATTGTGGATACAGAGCGCTCCTATGAAGGGAAGGAAATAGTAACAAGCATAAGTAGTCTTAAGGAAAAACATTGAAATCAATCTGAGAAATTTTCTTCATACCCCTCCAGATTGGTGATGAGCACTTAGCACCTGCAACTGACTTGTTTGCCTGACAAAAATAATACCACATTAGGTCCAAAAGAAACTCGAGCATAGCCCGCCCTTAAAAGTTGAAACTGTATTACAGAAGCAGTGTAAACTAGACAGAAAATACCATCGACCAATACGTAAATCATTGAAGAAAATTCTCTTCTGAAAGGCACTATATAAGCATCTACCTAAACCTACCAAGACCACAAATAGCAAGCAAGCAGGATACTAGAAAAAAGGAAAATAGACCCAAAAAGAACAAGCTATATAAAGTTATGCTTCTTAACAGCTAAAATTGGTTGAAACAATGAGCATACAATTGGAGTTTGCATAACACTCCAGTGAATTGTACTAATGTAACTGTGCAAGATACATCCCATGATAAACACTATCAGGCGACACAGCAATAAATAGTAAGTAGTGGCATTCTCTGAGGAATGGAACGTTACACAAACTTGAGAAATGGAACTCACCTAAACTTCACTTTTATAAGGATGCCATATTGATCGAAATCCAGGCCGTGCTCATCTGTGAATAAGTTTGGCGCGACAAGTGATACATTACCCTAAAGTGTACACAGGATAGGAAAAAAAGAGCCATGCATACCAAGTGAAACTTCTCCGGCAACTGCCATTTCTTGAAAGTTATGACTGAATGTGTCATTTATTTTTGAAACAAGAGTCCGCAGAGTTGGAAGCCATTTACCCTACATAACCGTCAGATTCAAGTCAAAAGAGGAAAATATAAGAAGATATTTCAAAATTGGTGACTAGATGAAGTGTCCAAACCTTTATGGTTTCTATTTCAGAGCAGCAACACTCATATTCTTTTTTGTCGTCTTGAAGCTTAATTGATATTGATTCGATCTGCACCAACAAAGTAGTCAATTTAACAGGTTAATGAATAGCTCAATAAAACAGATAATGATATGCTACATGATGAAATGATGTTGCTCAGTTGCTGTAAATCTATCAGATCAAACTTGATCTTTTGAAATGGTCCAAGGTCATATTTACTATCCTAGCCGACCCCAACATGCTTGGGATAAAGGCTTGGTTGTTGTTGTTGTCATATTTACTATCCTACTTTATTGACCAAATAAACAATAACACAATTACATTCAAATAGCAGCACACTCTAAACACACAGCAAAGCTTTCCACAAATGGAAATCTGTACGGGGATACTTCGGGCTAGGCATCCTCCACGAACTAGTCCTTTTCATCACCACCCTAAATTCACCATGTAATGTTCTAGCTAAGAAACATTATGACGATCCCAAGAAAAGGATACAGAGGCAACTCTGCCACATATTTGTACATTACCAAAAACAATATAAAAAAAGCAGTTACCCTGCTAACCGTCCAGCAGGCATCAGCCAAGCATAGTTTATTTTATATACCTGTTTAGTGTTTTATATAGATGATGAAATATATACTACATAAAAACTACAAAATAAATATACAAATAAAGCTAACTCTGATTCAAAACCAGAACACTTCTGGAACTACTGTACCTCTCGTTGCCGGTTCTGATACTCCAACAACACGTTTTGGTTAAGAAACAGCATAGAGTTTGCTTCCGATTCAATATCTTGTATTGCACCTTCCAGTTCTTCAATGGTAGCTGGCATCTGCAAAGCATCAAAAAATAGATGCTATGTTGCATTGTTGTAACAAGAGGTTTCATACAACAAAAAGGAAAAACAAGGTTTCGTGCTAGATTGCATTGTTGTAACAAATTCTGGACATTAAATAAGTACTTGATAAGAACGTAACCACTATATATGGAAGTACAAAATCCACAATTTATTTCGAATAAATGAAAATTACATACTCCAGTGCATTTTTAAATTTGTGTACATGTATTTTCGAATTTACTTTCCAACACTATGATTCAGGAACAAAACAAAATGGAGCTAGTAACAGACAATACTAGATTCTTATTATGTTTTTTTCTCAAATGCTCAATTTACTTAATTTGTCTATTATAAGTTATCTGCAGAGAAAAAGTAGTCTACAGAAATACACAGATCCCAGAATGAACTAAAAACAAAGGTCATGCAAACCAAACTTAGGCCCTGTTTGTCTCCTCTCAGATTATATAATCCAACTTATAATCTATAAGTTAGGGAAGAGCAGCTTATTGGATTATGATAAAATAGCCTGTGAATTGTCATAATCTAGCTATAGTCGCATGTGTCTGTTTCAGTTCATAGATTATAAGCTGGATTATATAATCTAGGTAGAAAACAAACAGGCCCTTAAACTATACCGCAAGAAACTCTTTCGCCAGGTCTTTGGTGATCATAGCTATTGATTCTGCATGCTGTTTCGCATCTGATAGCTGCTGCTTACGCTGTTGAGTGATTCTTTTACCTGATGACAAAATTTAAAATGGGATCATGAAAATAATATGTTATCACACGCCAATACATTTTTAATTATCATTACGAACTAGGATATCCAAACATAGCTTGTAAGAAAAGTCAAAGGTGACCATAGCAAGTTTTCACCGTTTCATAGCGTCAACATTCTTTATTATTTAATTCAAACATCAAGATGCTGGAAAATAATGCAGTGTAGAAAGCAACTTACGATCTTCATATTCTCTAGCAGCTATAAGAGCATCCTTTTCAAGTTTTTTCACACCATTTTCCATATCCCTTATCTAAGAAAAGGATCAGTTATGATTATTGCTAAGAAAACACAAAATTGCATATAAAATAATTATGCTATATATTAATACCAGACCACATAACATGTGATGAAGTGTCTAGACATGATGGGCAATGTAAAACAAACATTGATTGTTCTATGAGTTCATTCCCTTAATTGGTGTCAATTTGTGCACATGAATCATGATTGGAGAAAAGAACTAGGATGTTTGTGACAGCCTGACATGGTTTGTCATCTTTGTCCCCAATGCACACATGACCTTAGTTAGAATTAAACCAAGCTACTAACGCTATTACAAAGTGTTTCTAGAGAACATTCTTACACAGTGTTGATTAACTGGACTCTAGTTTTGAACTTTTAGAGAGTAATCATTCAGTTTCGGGAAAAGGTACAATAAGAGGGGGAATGATAGTTTAGGTATTCCCTTCTATCACATTGACCCACAATAGTGCAGCAAACCAGGGTTTAAAACACAGTACAACTTCATATAATGAATTCATATTTAAATTTTTATGCTTGCTAAAAGATGATGAAGTGATGCACCAGGTTCTTGGTCTAGCTTTACCCCTGCCTTCTAATATAAAGTCAACTTTTGCAAATGTGGCCTAAGGAACATACCTTTGCATCAAGCTCAATGGAAGCCATGTTCTTTTCTGTGTAATTCCATCTGAGAGCAACAGCTTCGACAAGCAAATTCTAAGTAGGTTGAAACCAAAATGACATAAATACTAATTTGATGATTATCTTTAAGACAACAACAGTATCCAGTGATTATAATGCATGCACACTAAGGCGCTGACCTTAAGTTTTATAACTGCTTGAAGTCGCCTGTCATTAAACATAGCCACCTGATCAACAAGCTTTCTTTTGCTGGATTCCACATCTTCCTCTTTGTATATGTCCTCCAGTTTTCTCCTTCTAAAATCTAAAACAATGATCAATAATTATACATTTTACATGTAGAAGTCAGAAGAATGTCAAATTTTCATACCAACACGCCTTTGTAACTCTTCTTGTCTCTTTTTTTGGGACTTCATCATGTTAATAATCTCTTCCTAGAAATTTGATAGTCAGAAGATAAGCAATAACAGAAACAACTTAATAATAGTTAAATTTAACAGCGGATAAACTAAAATAAACAGAACCTTTCGCTTACGGATATTTGCCTCTTCATCTTCCAGTTGCCTCCAATTTCTCTGAAGTATTATTAATTCTTCTTCCATACATTTAATATTCTCCATATGTTTTTCTTTCTGAACTCGAAGGCTCTCAATGCCACTTACATCCAGATCTGCATGGGCAAGCAGACAAGAATTAGGCAAGGCAGGTGAGTTATTAGACTGCAAGCTTTAAGGCTGAGACAGTAGCACATACCAAACTTGAAATAGCGAGGAGGATAGACTGCATCTACAAATGCTGACACATGACCACCATACCTTGATCTGGACCACCGGTAATGGTTATCCGGTGTCCAAAAATCCATAATACCTAACTTCGGTACATCATCTGCTCTCCGATGAGTTTCATCTGTACCAATGTACTGAATACACACAGAAAGTGATAAAAGGATAAGTACAACATCATTTGAGTTGATGATTCAAGTAATAAACAGTGCAACTTGGTACAGATCTATGAACTGGACATAAGCAATCATACCGAACTATCCAAAGCGGCCTGACTAATTAAAACATCCTTTACAGCAGCAGGAGCTTCAAATACTTGATCAAGTCGAGAGCTGATTCCGATTTGCCGCATCTGGCATAAGATGAATAAAGCATTTGATATTATTGCCCAAGTTGTTTACTGTTGACAAATGCATTGCTCATTTCAGTTAGTGTTTAGTTCAGATTAGTAGCTGAGATCATTGGGCGTCAAGTAGGTCAGATTTTGGGTGTCAATTTCAGCCTAGGTAGTAGTAGCAATCAAGTAGCTACTAGTAATTAAAATCCAATGTATGAAAGTGGTAGTAGGGCCTTGGTATGGCCTAGTACAGCCAAGTAGAGGCTGAGGAATGGCATGAATAATGCCTTGTACTATAGTTTTGCTATATAATCATATGGAGGCTCTCCTCAAGCAGTTTGGCTGCACAAAATTCTTTGTGTGCTTTGCTCATTTCTTCTCATGTAGCCCAAACCAAGTGCGAATGTGTGGTGTGAGTGTGTGATTTTGTGCTTGTGCTGCTGATCAAGGTCCAACATTTACAAGGCATTTTAAATGTGCCTTGTGGACAATGATATGAAAACGCTAAGGTTGGTATTGTTGACACAGAATAACTATAATACCGTTGCAAATTGCTAAGTAAATATGAGGATGATAGTGTGAGCATGCATAATAATTAGAGAAAAACTATCAGATATTCAGATGGATAAGCGCAATAAAATGCTTACCTCCGGAGTAATGTTGAACGGTTCTTTCCTCATGCCTCTCTCCCCTGTGTAGTTCAGAATAGGGATGTCATAGTGCTTCATTTCTTTAACCAGGACATCACGGTCAGATTCATCCAAAGTGATGAATGACTGGCACAAAAAAATATTTAAACAAATAAGTTACTTCATGTACAGCAATAACTTTATTTTTCCATAGGAAATAAACATGATGATGATGTGACATTATTCACAAAGTCAACAAATTGAAAAAGGATCATCCTATTAGACACTAATGCAGATATGTCAGCCCATTGGACACTAAGTATCTCCAGTAACTGGATGATCAATCTGCTTCTGCACATTGATCATGCATAAGACAGGGTTGTGCAAATGGCAGTATGGCATAAAGACGGTCCTGCAGCCATAGATGGAATATGTATTTCCCATAGCTTTCGGCAATTTTATGTAAGTGTCTGAATAAAGGATAACAGCACACAGCAAATAGAACAAGATTTCACAAAATTAAAAAAATATTATCGCTGTGTTTGTACCTTCCATATATAGTTTGGGACATGGTTTTCCAAGTAAGTCGCATGGATCCTATCCTGAATGTTTACCTGAAAACAAGGAAACGGTGTATCCTGACTGGTGTCTTGGCTGCAACTAAACAGATGGTGACAGGCATACAGCTAAACAAACCTCAAGAAGAACAGGTCCATAAACTTGTCTCCGAAACTTATTTTTGTTATCTTGCACCCAGTTATATGCATCCATGATTTTATCACAGCCACCTCGCAATGCTTCGAGTAGCCTATTATTCTTGCTTTCCATGTCCTTCAATCTGCAACAAATAAGTATTAGGTAACCTAGTATTGACTGGAATGGACAGTAGTAAACAAGCAGCTTACCTTTTGGAACATATTTTCATGCTTTCCTTCTCTCGATCTAACTTAGACTCTATGGTACTCTTTTCATCATTCAGATGATTTATTTTGAGACATACTTGAGCAATTTTGTCTGTAAGTTGTGCCTGTGCAAAAAGGAGGAGAGAATTTAGCAACAACTGTAGAGAGTAGAGACAACTGTCATGAAAATTGTGTTACAAGGACATAATAGCAGTTGGGATACAGAATCAAAGATTGAATGCAAGAATAGACCAACCATTTCATCTCTAGGTAGATCATATGGTTGTAGATCTTCAAGTTCCCTTTCAGCAGCAGCAAAATCTTCCTTAGCCTTCAAGATCCTTTGCTGGCGAGATTTTTCTTGTTTATTTAGTTCCTCAATGTCAACAAATGTACTTTTCAGTTCTGCATTCTAATATCAGAAATTGAATTGTCAAAGACTGACATCGGTTTAATAGAACTGGATGCCTAAATTCAGTATGAATAGTTGATACCAGCTGTTGTTCCTCATCAATAGCATTCCGGCAGTTGCTCATGTTTTGATTCATTTGGTTGGTTATCTTCTTTAGATTTGAAGCATGGGTTGCCATGCCTTTCTTGAGTACTCTACAAAGAGAAGGGATGGCAGAAAGATTTGAATCAATACCTCAAAATTTCAAGCTAAGCAATTTGGCCAGCCACACTATATGTTGGATCTCTCAAGTGTCAAGTCACAATCCATAAAACTATGTGGTCAGAGAACATTCTTTTATATAACGGTATAACCTCAAAAGAATGTCAGTATTTGCATTCTTCTGCATAGCTATGGCATCATTCCAGGTCTCTCAATGCACTTTTTTACTATAATTTTGTTTACTTTCATTGTCCTTTTTCTCTCGTTAATGGTAAGCCACCCTTGTGGATACTGTATAACTAATTTCCATCTTAATAACTATTGTCAGAAAATAGAAGGTACTCGACTGAGATGGATCCAAAAGGATTTTATTGAAAAAAATGAAATACACTGTATATTAGGAAATTGGGATATCAAGCCAATGCTATCTTGAGGTTGCATGCATGATCACGAAGGCCCAAAAGCATTATAAAAAAAAGTTGGAACAATATGGAGGTAAGCTTTGGAGTAACACAGTTGGGCGCGCTCCATAGCAAATGAGTTGGTATGTTTATCAATACTAATCGGTATTAACAACTAATCCCTTGTGTCTCCTTGGACGAGTGATGTGACCTGAACATTGAACTTTATTGAAAGGGTAGCTCGGTGCATGTAGCTCCCGCTTGAGCGGCGTCCAGGGAAGGGTCCGACCCACTTGGGTCTTTTGTGCGCAGTCTTTCCCTGCATTTTTGCAAAAGGTTGTTTCCAGGACTAGAACCCGTGACCTCATGGTCGCAACAGCTTTACCGTTGCGCCAGGGCGCCCCTTAAAACATTGAACTTTATTCCTCTCATCATTTTAAGGACAGCTACAACCTGTTGCAATTCCGGCGCTGAAACTGTCCCTGTTCTTGATGAATAAACCGATCTGCCCTAGCAGATCGATCTGTCTTCCTTGAAGACAGACCAGAAAATTTCTTCAGCCAACAACAGAGGAATAACAGCAAGGAGAAGAACAGTTCTGGTGCAGAAAACTGAGCAGATTGATTCTGTTCTTGGGAGAACAGATCAGGGGAGAGATCAGGAGATGCCCGATCTGTTCTGGTGTTGAAGAGACACAGAACAGAGGGGGAAACAGGGACGGCGGCTGGTTCTAGCCCCTGGTGGCGGCTAGGGCTGCAGAGGGAGGCGGCGGCTAGGGCAGCAGCTGGGCGGCGGCTAGGGCAGAGGCTAGGCCGGCGGCTAGGGCAGGAGGGAGAGAGGCGGCTAGGGTTAGAAAAGTGGAGGAAAATTTTCTGTATTGATCTCTCTCACAATTTGGGGTGTTTTTGGCTTGTATATATAGCCCCCCCTTACAAGAGTCCTAATCTGTTACAAAGGATCTTTTAATCTATCTCTAAGAAGATTAAACTCAAAAACCTTCTAGAAAGGGGCCCCGGTCTGGGCCAGGGCTGACCAGCCCACTTGGCCTAGTTCTGGCCGCCCTGGGCCAGGGGCAGATCAGCCCACATTCTCCTCCTGATCCTGACACTGGCCCATGTCTAGAATCCCGATCCTTCTTCTCATCTCCACGAACTTCTGTCTTCCAAGAGCCTTGGTCAAGATGTCCGCCATCTGGTCTTGAGTGGAGATTTGCTCAAGCACAATAGTACCGCTGTCCACACACTCCCGTATGTAGTGGTACTTGACGTCGATGTGCTTGCTCCTGTCATGGTGTACCGGGTTCTTGCTCAAGTCTATAGCTGACTTGTTATCAACCCGCAGCACCGGCGCCTTCGATTTTTCAGCTAAGTCCTCCATCAGCCGTGCCATCCATACACCTTGACATGCTCCTTGAGCTGCTGCGATATACTCTGCTTCACACGAGGATAAGGCCACCACCTTCTGCTTGCTGGACTGCCATGAAACGGGGCTGTTTCCAAGACAAAACAGCACCCCGCTCGTGCTCTTCCGGTCCTCCACGTCTCCCGCAAAGTCGCTATCCGAGTAGCCAATCAACTCCATGTTGCCTCCTTTTGGATAGAAAACTCCATAGTTGATTGTACCCGCTATGTAGCGTACAATGCGTTTGACTGCAGCAAAGTGATCCTCCTTGGGCTCCTCCAGAAACCGACTCACGTACCCGACCGAGTAGGCAAGATCGGGACGTGTGTTCACCAAGTATCGCAGCCCTCCAACCAAGCTCCTATAGTCCGTTGCATGCACCAACGGGCTATCACTTGTCTTGCAAAGCTTGAGGCCTTGTTCCATGGGAAATGCACAGGGATTGCATCCTTCCAGGCCAGCTTTAGAGACAAGTTTGGAAGCGTAGGCCGCCTGCCCAACGCTTATCCCTTCTTCAGTCTGCCGCACCTCCAGGCCAAGATAATACGACAAGAGGCCCAAGTCGCTCATCTTGAACCTCTTCATCATCTCCCCTTTGAACTTCTTGAGATCGCCTCCTCCTGTGATCACAAGATCGTCGACGTACACGCCGACGATGAGCTTCTCATCTTTAGCCCCACGGAAATAAATCCCGTGCTCGCTCGTACTCTTCTGGAAACCAAGCGATAGCAAGCTATCGTTGAGCTTGGCATTCCAGGCCCTGGGCGCCTGACGAAGTCCATATAAAGCTTTCTTGAGCCGATACACCTTGTGTTCGGCTCCGTCGATGATGAAGCCAGCGGGTTGGGAGACGTACACCTCCTCCATCAAGTCGCCGTTCAGGAAGGCGCTCTTCACGTCCATGTGGTGTACCTCCCACCCCTTGTGTGCAGCAACTGCAAGGAGCAAGCGAATAGATTCGAGACGAGCTACAGGAGCAAATACCTCGTCAAAGTCTATTCCTTGCCGTTGGACATAGCCTTTTGCCACCAGTCGAGCCTTGTGCTTCACCACCTCCCCATGCTCGTCCTTCTTCACCTTAAACACCCATTTGAGGCCAATGGGCTTGTGTCCTGCAGGAAGATCAACAAGGTGCCAAGTCTTGTTTTCTTCTATGGACTCCATCTCCTCGAGCATGGCCCGTCTCCAGCACGGGTGTTCCTCAGCATCGGCGAAGGACGTGGGTTCCTCCGCTGTGGTGAACATAAGCTCCCCCTCCTCCAAGCTTGGTGGGCGCTCAGCCCGACCAGGAGGGGTGAGGGTTCCCAGCACGTTGCGCATCGTGCGGAACCGAAGTGCAGCGTTGTCGTCGTGGTAGGCGTCGACGTTGCTGCCGACGTCCGTCGGCGGCGTGGCGAAGCGGATGGGCCGTGGAGGATTCCGGGGCGTGACGAAGGTGCTGGAATCTTCAAGTCCGGAATCCCCCGCTGCTGCTGACCCCCGTGCAGGACTGTCCCAGCCCTGATTTGCGCTGGACAGTCCCTGCAGGGGCCCTTTGGGCGACGCTGCAGGTGCTGGACCCTCTCCAGCAGGTCTGGAGGCTGGCGTAGGAACTCCTAGGGTCTGTACAGACCCTTCTGTGCCCCTCCTGGGCACTGCAGGGGTGCTGTTCGACTCCTCCGGACCCTGCAGCACCTCTCCGGGTGCTGAAACAGCAGGTCCAGCACCTGCTGGACCTAAGGAGTCGACGTGGAAGGTGGTGTAGTCCTCTTCTCCTGCTCCTTCTCCCCAGTCCCACTTGGCCGCCTCGTCGAATATCACGTCACGTGATATGTGTGTACGCCCATCAGCCGGATTATACATCCGATATCCCTTCGTCCCTGCAGCATAGCCAAGAAAAATCATCGGAGTACTCCGGTCTTCCAACTTTTTCAGGTGGGGGTGCGTGTTCTTGACATGCCCCATGCACCCAAAAGTTCGGAAATAATTGACAGCTGGTCGCTCTCCATGCCAAGCTTCATATGGCGTCTTCCCGTCAAGGCCGCGGGTAGGGGATCGATTCAGGATATAGACAGCCGTGATAACTGCCTCACCCCAAAATATCCCGGGCATACCCTTCGCCTTCAACATGCTCCTCGCCATGCCGACCACCGTCTGGTTGCGCCGCTCCACAACCCCGTTTTGCTGCGGCGTATACGGGGCTGTGAGCTGACGTTGTACTCCGTGCTGAGCGCAGTACTCGCCGAACTCCTGTGAGGTGAACTCCCCTCCGCGATCAGTACGGAGTAACTTCAGCCTCCTCCCGGTCTCTAATTCAGCTGTTGCCTTGAATTGCTGAATTAAGTCGGGCGCCTTGTCCTTGGTTGCTAGAAGATAGAGCCACATATAGCGGCTCATGTCATCCACAAGCAACAAGAACATCTTCTTGCCACCTGGAGTCGTCGGCGTGATAGGCCCGCAGATGTCGCCGTGGACAAGGTCGAGCGCGCCCTCCGCGCGCCACCGAGCTTGCTTGGGGAAGCTGGAGCGCCTCTGCTTCCTGACCAAGCAAGCTTCGCACAATTGATCGACATGATCAATTTGCGGAAGCCCGAGCACCATCTCCTCTCGTGCCAACTTCCGAAGCGCCTGGAAGCCGACGTGTCCGTAGCGTTCGTGCCAACGCCACGCAACATCATCACGCCTTGCGGTTAGGCAAACCGGACGTGTGATGTTGAGCCTGATGGAGTACAGCTTGCTGTCGTCGCGCTGAACTCGTGTGAGGAGACGCTGCTGCTCATCCCGTATGTGCATCACTCCTCCTTGCACCGTGATGCTGTAGCCATCCTCATCCAGCTGGCCGACGCTGATGAGGTTGGTGGTGAGGCGTGGGATGAGGTAGACGCCGGTGAGCCTCCTGTGCTCACCCGTCTTGGCGGCGAATAGGACCGTACCCTTCCCCTGGATACGCACAACGGAATTATCGCCGAACTTGATGGTTCCGACGATGTTTTTGTCGAGCTCGGAGAAGACGGCGCGCGAACCAGTCATGTGGTTGGTCGCGCCCGTGTCGAGGTACCAACGAGTGTCATCAAAGTCATCGTCGTTGCTGCGGTGAGCGAAGACACGTCCCTCCACTATCTCCAGTGGGCGCATAGGACGTTCCTGTACAGGCTCCTCCTGTACTGAGGCCACCCTTGTCATAAACAAGGCGCCCTCCTCCTCCGCCTTTGCCACGAAAGCCTGCTGCTGCGGCTCCTCCTTAGGCTTCGACCGACACTCCCTGGCCCAGTGGCCCTTCTTCCCGCACTTCCTGCACTGGTCCCGCGGAATATCCTTCCCGGAACCTCCCTTCTTGCCTCCGTTCTTCTTGGGCGGGCCCTTTCGGCCGCCCCTCTTAGAAGAACCCGCGGACTGGGTAGACCGCTCCTCCTTCCGCTGTGCCTCCCACTCCTCCCGAGTGAGGTACAGCTGGCCGTTGTGTACTCCTCCCTTCCGCTGCGTCGAGTCGAAAGCGTTCTCAGCCGCCCTGAGACGCCCCGTCACCTCCGACAAGGTGAGGGTCGACACGTCCAGCAGTGTCGTGATCGCCACCACGATCTGTTGGAAGCGTTCTGGAACGCTTCGCAGGAGCTTCTCCACGGCCCTCTCTTCTCCTATCTCCTCCCCTAGCGACGCAAGCCGTGATAGCATGCCGCTCAGGCGGAGGGAGAAGTCCTCCACACTTTCGCCATCCTTGAAGACAGCGTCTTCAAACTCCTTCCGGAGTTGCTGCGCCGTCGTCTTCTTCACGCGGTCGGCCCCGACCCGCATGATGGCGATCGTGTCCCATGCCTCCTTCGCCGTCCTCTTTTCTCCGATCGTCGTGATCATCTCCGGCGGGACAGCGCTGACCAAGATGTCAAGCGCCATCATGTCTTCCTGCTCGCTCACGTTCCCCTCCTCCACGGCCTTCCAAAGCAGCCGCGCCTTCAGCTTGATCTTCATCATGACAGCCCACTCCGCGTAGTTGGTCTTGGTGAGCACGGGGAACCCCGTCCCGGTGTTCACCTCACGAGCTGCCGGTGAGGGTGTGCCATGGCTGATGGCGCTGCCGCTGCTTGTAGGTGTAGACGACATCTTGCAGAATTCAGCCTAGGGTTGAAACCGGCTCTGATACCACGAATGTTGCAATTCCGGCGCTGAAACTGTCCCTGTTCTTGATGAATAAACCGATCTGCCCTAGCAGATCGATCTGTCTTCCTTGAAGACAGACCAGAAAATTTCTTCAGCCAACAACAGAGGAATAACAGCAAGGAGAAGAACAGTTCTGGTGCAGAAAACTGAGCAGATTGATTCTGTTCTTGGGAGAACAGATCAGGGGAGAGATCAGGAGATGCCCGATCTGTTCTGGTGTTGAAGAGACACAGAACAGAGGGGGAAACAGGGACGGCGGCTGGTTCTAGCCCCTGGTGGCGGCTAGGGCTGCAGAGGGAGGCGGCGGCTAGGGCAGCAGCTGGGCGGCGGCTAGGGCAGAGGCTAGGCCGGCGGCTAGGGCAGGAGGGAGAGAGGCGGCTAGGGTTAGAAAAGTGGAGGAAAATTTTCTGTATTGATCTCTCTCACAATTTGGGGTGTTTTTGGCTTGTATATATAGCCCCCCCTTACAAGAGTCCTAATCTGTTACAAAGGATCTTTTAATCTATCTCTAAGAAGATTAAACTCAAAAACCTTCTAGAAAGGGGCCCCGGTCTGGGCCAGGGCTGACCAGCCCACTTGGCCTAGTTCTGGCCGCCCTGGGCCAGGGGCAGATCAGCCCACACAACCCATTCCAATAGCATGTCACAAGGAATGGGAGCTTTGCATATGAAATTCTTCAGTTTATATTGTTTTGTATATGTTTAAACAGGAAGAAAGGCTAACTGAAGGATATTTTTGACTGTATAAGAGTATTGATAAAAGTAACAAAACAGTAATATCATCAGATTACCAACTAGCATACCAATGTGAAGGCATTGAAAAGAAGGCCATTATGTATCAAGACAAATGTCAAACCATGCAGTATGAAAAACTTAAAATATAGAAAAGCATTAGATGGCATAAAAAATATATTTGAAGCTTTCTGAAACCATGGCACATACTCAATAGGTCGTTTTGAATCTTCCAAAATTTTGGCTGCTTCTTCCATTTTCTTCCTCGCAGTTTTCTCCTGCTCCTGTATCACTTCTATGAATTCCTTCTTCAGCATGTCATATTTTAGCCATGGTAACTTCTTCTTCATTAATTCAGCCTGTGGTACAGTTGCAAGAAGAGTTATCACGATCGAACCCTTTGTTACATTTGAACTGTTGGACCAAAAAATACAGACCTTTTGCAGGAGTTTATCCCTTAGTCGAACACGTTCAACATCTTTTTCTTGTTCAGCATTGAGGGCCTTCAGATTATTCAAAGTCTGATCCTTTTGTTTTAGAGCCTAAATTTCAATGTATGATTAATAATGAATTGATAGCTTAAAATAGTCATCTAACAAACTGTTTAGAACGAAGTCAGAGAAGCGTTAAAACTTAAAAGATTCAAGGCAACATAGAAAAAAAGAGAGCAGAGATTCAGGTTTACCATTTCAAGTGCCTTCACTTCCTTACTTTTATCTACAAGTTGGTGATGTTGAACAGGTAAATTTGGATCACCAACAGCCTTCTCAGTCTCTTCGAGAAGTTGAATGGGACTTAGCTTGGCAAATTCAGATACCCGATCTTGTGGCAAGAACTTGAGGAGGTTCACAGAAACAACAAACATCAGATGCACTTCCGCAATTGTGGTGTTAAGGATATGTGACTCCTCTTGTTAACAATATAGTATGAACGTGCTAACCAATATAAGATTCAAATATAATACACTAGAAGGCTAACCTGGGTTAGATTGTTAACTTGGATGTTGAATTTCTTAATGACATCGATGACATCCTTTTTAGGGACAGTTGCACCTGGAGGAAACAAATGTCAATTGCGCAGAAAGGCCCCAAAAGTCAAACGAAAGGAACATATTTTAAAAGAATAACAATATTTAAACCATAGAGCACTTGTACATACACTTGAAAAGATCAAGAGCCACCATGTTCTCAAGCCAAAAAAATAGTCAAATCAAGAAATGTAATTTTTCAAGGCAGCAACATTGTCAAATCGAATAGTGAGAACAACCATGTCAAAATTACAATTAGTATCCTCAACAATGATTTTAAGTCGTCTCCTACTCCTAGTCATCAATTAGTCCACAACTAGTCATCTCCTAGTCAACTCTAGTGGAGGAGCTAGTCGACCGACTCAAGTGACTAGTCGCCGGATAGGTAATGCAATCGAGGAAAGTCAACAGAAACTATATGTTGCACTCTACAAAATAAGTGACCAACCAATGACCTAGTTATGCAACATTACACCAATTTCATGTTGTACATGACGTATATGAGCTTAATTATTGCCAAAACTCAGTACATTGCATGCCCCAACCAGAAACTGGAATCATGGCTACTATGACAGTCCTCTGGCCACTCATCTTGATTTGTGTTTTGATTACCTTTGGTCCTCAAGAATATGAATCGCAGCCAAGTGCAGCCTAGAGCAAGCTGATATGGAGTGATCGCACAGGTGGAAATGATGACAGAACCATGCATATTAAAGGGGCATACCCAGTGCTGAAAGCTCCCACACTTTGTGAGGTCTGGGGAAGGGGATTTCTAGGCAGCCTTCCCCTTGCTTATTTTGCAAGGAGGCTGATTCGAACCCAGGACCTCCAGGACACAAGTGGAGAGACTCTACCACTGCGCCAGGCCTGCCCTTCAGAACCATGCATATTCTTGAAACTAAATACTAATATTGAAAATTTTCTATAAAGCACAAGCATTTGTGTTTCCAAAAAGAATGCAGTGGTAATAAAGAACGGCGAAGAGGAAAAAATGGAAAAATATAAAATGGCACGCTATGATTTTGAGTGTCCAACATCGTTGGGATCCTCAGGTATTTGCTAAGACACGAAAGGTTGAGGAGTTAGACGCAAGTACCATTGAGGAGCCACTCGGACTTGTTTTCACTGTCAATTTTCCTCGTGATGCAGATTTTGTCGTTGGGTGTGTCTCCGCGAAGGGTTATCTTGACATGCCCAGAGACCTCCCCCCTCTTGACGAAGGCGCCGACGGTGGACGCCCTCCCGAGAATCTACAGCCGATAGCAATCGCGGTGACAATCGAAGCGGGGTAGTGAAATTGCAGCGGGGGTTAGGGTATAGAGGAGGTGTACCTTCGGGTCTCCGGCGAGCCCGAGGGCGATGGCACAGACGAGGGAGCTCTTGCCGGAGCCGTTGGGTCCGACGACGAGGTTGAGGCGCGGGCCGGGGCGGCAGACGAGGCGGTCGTAGGTCATGAAGTTGCAGAGCTCGATCTCCACGATGTTACCGGGCACATAGTCGTCCTCCCCACGCTGCGGGGCGGCGGCGCGTTCGATCTTGGCGCGCTTGGCGGCGCGCGCGGCCGCCATGGCCGGCGCGGCGAGCTAGGGTTCGGCGGTGGCCGGTGGTGGGGAACGGGAGCGGAGCGGAAGGGGTTTTGGGGAGAGGGAAACGAGGCGCCAATGCAATGCCAACAATTAGCGCGCGTGGGACCGATGTTTTTCTGGGTGGGTCTTGGGACATCCGGCCCAGTGCCAGTCATCTCTGCATGGGTAAAGAAGAATCTTTTTTTTTTTTGAGGGAGAGAAAATATGGGCAAAGATTTACCGGGGGAAATCCAACAGCATACCCTGGCCCTGGCAGTCTAAACTCATCTTGGCGTTACGTATTTTGGCTAGATTTTAGATCTGGACATTGGTTTGTCACGGATTTGGACAGATGAATCGAGTAAGCCCCCAAATTCTATTGACCGAGACCACATGATAACTGAGTCCATACAGCTTGATTTAAAAAGCCCACTGGGTGCCCCCGAACCAACGTGTCAGGCCAGTCCAATCCCGCAAGGTATCCTAAGGAACTGACATAACAAAATCACGGGAACCCAAGAGCCAATCCCAATACTTACCGCGGGCCCTTGCCAAGGATCCGGCCCATCCGCCACACCTCCTGCAGCGGGCCTTCAGTCCAGTCCATCCACCCACAAATGGGCCTCCAGCCTCGTGCCCAAATTGGACGCTTCCCGTAAAACCAACCACCGGCACAGCTAGCTGAACAACGTTAGCAGTTTCCTTCGTACGTCTATGCCGGGCGGGCTCCTGGTCCAAAATAAAGCACCACACCACTGGACCTTCGATTCAAACTCACTCAAACCTATATACTCCCTCCGTTCTAAATTAATTAATTTTAGAACAGCTAATTTAGTTCAATTTAAACTATTTTTTCCTAAACATCATTTTTCAGAACGAAGGGAGTATTACGCGCGCCAATCATGAAACCCACCATGCACGCATGGGGATCTACACGGAGTTAAAGACATAAAAGAGCGGGTGATCGGATCCCGACGCGCCGATGAACACGCACGTACTTAGGTACGCGGATCGTAGGCCAGAAAAAGCCCATGTGCGTGCAGGCGTTGCCCGTTTATAAGAGGTTATATGATGCACACGATTATCTTGAAACCGAAGCTGTTCAAATGTTTCCATCTTCACAAGTAAACTGTACGATTCACTTTTACTTTTGCTGGAGAAGAAGTGTCTCGTCATGATGATGGACTAATAAGTATGTGCAACTACCGTGTATATATATATATATATATATATATATATATATATATATATATATATATATATATATATATATATATAAGATGTTTCGAAATTCTAGACCTCCTCTCTGGCTGATGATGATGGCTACAGGCTTCCCAATGACAGTCGCTGTGTTGCGGTGATCAAGATCAAGGATGGTTAATTACACCTAGCTAGCCAAGTTTGGGTTCCCTGATGCTTGCTGGCCTGGGTTCCCAAACATTATTAGCAGTAGCTAATAAAAGGAACAGTGATAGGACCTGCTATATAGCTGGGGTCTGGCGCCACAAAAGTAGGCCGCAAAAATGATAATCCACAGACGACCAATCCTAGTAGCGGCCGGTTCAAGTCAAGAATGAGATTTTTTTTCTATCCCTTCACTTTTTTTTTGAAAAAAAAAATCTAGAACGGCCGAATCGGACGCTGCTACATTCGGTTACGAATATTTACACAGCTGGCCACATATACGAAGCTTTCTTATACCAGTGGTTTTGTCCACTTACAGAATTGAAACGAACTGATATAATTAAGAGAGGTGTATTTCAGTGGACACGCTTTCTATATATATGTCAGTCGTTTCAAGAAGACAAGATAATATCACACAAATATGTGGTTCCAGCCAGCTCCTTGAGCTTGTCTGCTGGTAGCCGCCCTTGGTATCCGTATGGCTGGACATAGAAAACGCGTATCCGTTGGAGACAAGACGACCTACTACTACTGGTTGTCATTTTGTTCGGATCCCGAGGCGAGATTGCCCGCGCGCCCGTGGAGGCCGGGGAAAAAAAAAGAGGCGATGGTCGGCACGGCACGGCACGGGGAGGATGCAGCTGGTGGCCGGCCGGGGGCAGCGCGCGCCGGCGGCGGAGGCGGCCGCGCGCGTGGTCGTCACGGCACGTACGTACGCCTCACGTGCACGTGAATACTCTACGCTAGCTACGATGGCAGTGCATGAGCCGTTGAGTACGTACACAGAGCGCCAAGCAAAGATGCCTGTCTTTCTGCTCTGGCGATAAAAGGCTGTGCGCCCGGCCAGTAGATCCTAGCTAACAGGTGACCTTTTTTGAGATTTACTAACAGGTGCCTTGCTCGATGTAACATCGCAAAAATGTTAATCTACATTAGGAGTAACCTGTTTTTGATCTACATTAGGAGTACATCTCGCCTGTTTATTTTAACCCTTGTTGCAGCTGCTGTGATCGATAGATAACCGTACCTCATGCCTATAATTCTTCTTCATCAGGTAACCCAGTACATGCATGGTCCAGCGACCACCACCAAGCAACATGTAGTCCATCATTTACTTCGATTTTCAAACACGTACGTTTGATCACTATTTATACGTTTGAAACGGTGAGGTCTCGATCGTGGAGTCGTAGCGAGACGCACCTCGATCGTCTCTGTACTCGGCAACTTCAAGTTCACACGCAATTTCAATTTTAGGGACAAACGCAACCACGTACACACACATGCAAGCTGCTCGATCGATCCAGCTAATGCACGCACTACGATCGACCTGTGTGTGTGTGCGCGCGCGTGTGGAGACGTCGTATGTATATACTGCTAGCTAGCATGTACAGTCCGGGCACACGGACCATGAAATTCAGCGTACGTGTAAAGCTTTTTTCCTTGGGATTGCAGTACACGTAAGCCAGGACAGCACGTACGACGACGATGCTCCTTGATGACACCACACAGTAGTATCTCGACGTGAAGATTGTATCGTCGTCGTTGTGTCCTGGCTGGTCGTACGAGCCGGGTGACATATACCTTCTTCAATTAATTCCAGCAGAAAGATCTTTTGGGGATCCCCAGCAGCCCAGAATGAAAGGCGCCTTGATTTTGTAAAGCCTGGAGATGTGAAGAAGCAGTGGGCCTGCATGTGCAGTGGTAGCACAGTATTCCACTGTAGCTAGTAGTGTCCTGCTGATTCGTACTGCTGCTAGTATATATGTTGCCTGTCTGGAGTCGTCGTACGTACGAACTACGGGTGTAGCAACAAAATACAACGCTACAAACTCAAATGATGGTGGCCAAGCTGTCAGGAGCGGTACGAGCTAGGTAGTACAACAACACAAGGATCCTATTCGGCGCGAATCTTGACGATCTGTTGTAAGCGGTGTCTGTGTATGCATGGGGTACGTATATGTAAAGCTGCCTGCTGTCGTCGACCTGTCACGTCCTGGTTCAGCAAGATTCGTGTTGCCCTGATGTACTGCTGTGTCAAAACACAACCGCCGGTCTAGGTACTGCGCAGGACACCGGCCGGGCAATCATCACCCTCGCTTTTATCCTTGTCACCGGGGATCTCCATATCATCGTCACGGCAGGATCGCAGCAGGTCGACAATGCGTGCGTCGTACGTACGCCTGCCCGAATCAACATGCTTGCGTACTGCCACGGCATGTCACGTCGTGTTGAGTTACCCAACAACGGTAGAGGTTGCGGTACATAGAGTACACCGTGGAGGTTTAGTTACCTGATTACAGTTACCGGTGAGCGAGCACGGCATGCCGCCAGTCGTCAGTCGTGTTGAGCAAACTGGGTGAGCGTCTCTCTCTCTCTCTCTCTCTCTCTCTCTCTCTCTCTCTGGAATCCGTGCAGGAACAATCAGGACGCCTGCCTTCTCGGACGCTGTTTTCCCCGTCTCTCCGGTGCATCATCATTTCTGCAATGCAATGCAACAGAGTCGACGGTCATCAGCACGGACGACGGCAGCACAGAGCAGAGACATGGAGAGATAGAGAGAGAGAGAGAGAGAGAGAGAGAGAGAGGTGATGGAGGAGGCCGTTGGCACATTCATTCCGACACCAGGGGCCGCGAGCCTGTACTGCAGCCACGCCGCGTTACGTCGAGATCACACACGCACTGTTAGCGGTTGGGTCATGCGACAATCATGGGACGATGCATGGCTCCGCACTGCGAGAGACAGCCTGACGTGTGTGGGGCAGAAGAGGGGTTTTTCTGTGGTGCAGCTGTCAGCTGCGTGTGCGTGTGCAAATGCAAATATTTCCTGTGAGCCTGAATATATTGCGAGTAGGCAGCAGCTTCTTTTCGAAGGAAGCCGACGCGACGCGTCATTGCAGATAGCAACATGCAAAAATGTGGAGTATATATCTGGTTGCTTGTGCATGTGTTGATGCTCGTTTTAGCAGCAGCAACCACATGGGAAAAAATCCTTTATAAAAACAAAAGACACGGCAAAAAAGGTATATATCTATCCTTCTGAAATGGACGTCCGGGGTCTGGCCAAAAATGCTCCAGCATGGCAGAGGACCACTCATCACTCTCAAGGGGCCACTGGAAAAAAACACTTAATTTTTTCGGTTCAGTTACGGGAAAAAACGTACCCCGTGGATTTTTATTTTGAAGAAAGGTACAACAAGCCAGTACCACTGCAGGAAAAAAGAACATTCGGAAAAAAATTAGATATTTAATAGAATACAGAAGAATCGTGCTGGGTGTAGGGAGTACTTAGATTGAGACACATCATCCATAGCGCCTACAACAACAAAATTTCCAATCAGGCGCTCAGTTTTTATCTACGATCTGAAATGATAAATCTATATGCCGGGAGCGCGGGCACGGTCTAAATTCGTTTAAAAAGATTGATTATGAATCCAGCCATAAGATTTCAGACATAAATGCATGTCGTGGACACGGACACCCGGTCGCAGCTCAAACAGTACCGCCGAGAGTTACAGGCATGTCCGTTTATCATCAACCCCGTCGTCGACGTGACCACGCCGCCGCCGGAGTAGCACTACTAATCCTTCCGCTCATGTCGCCGCTTTTAGCTAACCTTTTCATCCCCGCGGTCCAAAGCCAGCGCCCGAGCGGAGCGGCGGTGTCCGGTAGCGCGAGGCGCGACGCCACCCCCGGGCCCGGGCGCGCGCACGCGAGGACAGCTCGGATGATCCTGGCCGGCCGCGGCACGTGGCCAGTTGCGCCCTCACTTGGCCGCTTGCTGTCCATGGGTTGTTTAGTTCGCTCGCTCGTTGCGTGCTAGCTAGCTACCTGCCTATATCTGCACTTCCGCAAGCCCCGGCCCCCTCCTGCTGCGTGTGCGCATCGTTCACAGTGCGCATCTGTTTCTGTCTAGTATAGTTTATTTTGGTTTCGGTCCATGGAGATATTCTTGCTGCTTGGTCCCATTGATCCGTCCATCCAACATCATTTTTTTATGGGTGTCACATGAAGCGCTACTAGAATTGAGAGATGGGTTGGGCAGGGCCGCAGGGACGATAACAGTGGCCACCTGTCAGCTACAGTTTGCTGCTATGTGATGCATGAGAGATGAGAAAAGCACAACACAAGGTCTCCGATCCTCGCCGTGACATCCCTGCGTGGCTACAGATGGACGGATCGGAGGAACAACTGCTCGTGTGATCTTGACCCGCATCAACAAACAGGATTTCTGCAGCTTGTCTCTCTTTACCCCTTAGATACTAGTACTAGTATAGTCACCAGTCAAGCATATCCAATCGTTTTTTCGGAGTCTTTGTGCCTTCTAAGACTTGTCCTATTAATGTCACGAGGAACAATGACCTTTATCTAATAACTGGACTCAGACAACACCACCAAACATGTGTCTCATGGTTGGGCGTATTAGTACTCTCGCGCGCTCCTGGAATTGAAGACGCCACTTAATTGATTCGCTCATCCGCCTACTAATCAACGACAGAGCACACGTCGTCACGAGTGGTTGGCGTACCGAACGCGGCCTCTGTGGAGAGCAGGCGGCAAGGGACGATTATAGCGTGACAAAGACAACGATTCTCACCTCGCTTTACACAATTACTAAATTATATATATGCGCGGTCGTCCTCGTATGCGTATAGAGACAAGCCAACAGCGTGCGCAGATAGTTCAGGTATCAAACACATACCGCTACCCGTTTTTATTTTTAAAACGAAATTGAATGTGAATCGACGTATTAATTACAAACTAAAACTACCAGTCCAATGAAAAAATACGCATAACATTTATATGTGTTTACCGGATACAAATATCAGATACTAATACAGACCATATAAATTCGTTTTCACACCTGCCGGAGCTAAACGACACCGGCATTATAGAAAAACAATTTTAAACAGAGTAGCTTAAGTGCTCTCGTCCCTCACGAGGGATCTCGGTGCGTAGCAGGATCTGTCTGGCGTGGGACGAGACAAGAATCCGGAGCAGGATCTTGCTTAACCCTGTAACAGCGATTCCATCTTAACGTCCCCCGAATAGTTTACAAATAAACCCGAATACATTTCTTAATTGCCTCGCCAACGCAGCACACTGCCTAATAATAATAATAATCTAGTTTAGCAATGACTAGGCAAGTCAGGCACCAGACCAAGCAACAAAAGTCCGTGTAGGATGATGACCTTAGCGGCTGCTACAATGCAGGGTCATTCCAACGCGACCAATGAAGCTCGGCAGCCGAATTAACATCGTCGTCAGCGAATGATCTGGCCACGCCTTTACACGTTTTGTCGGTCCAAACCATTCAACGACACTTGAACGAGACCGAAGCAACAGCTGGTTGATTTCCCCCTCTCTCTCTCTCTCGTGTCGTTCGTTGCTGCCTGTCCTCTCGCGACGCCTGCCTCTGTTTTAATTTTCCTCTCATCTTCTCTGTTACCCTTTCCCTCTCGTGACCGGGTAGCTCTGTCAACCAAAGAGATCATGTACTATAAAAGATCCAGCCCGAGACCGACAGAAGCCCTCACGCTTTGATTACCGGCCGGAGGACAGCGAGCTGCACGATTGGGGCAGGCGACCGAATATGATCGGCGCTCGAGCTCAACGACAACAACAACAGCATGCAACAAGAAACGACTTTATTTAGTTTTAGTTTCCCTTGGTTGTCTATTGAAGGGAGAGGCTGTCTCGTTCAAGCGACCAAGTGTTTTTGAGACCGAAAATAAATGGTGAGATTGACGGGAACCGTACTCGGGGTTTGGATGGTGGTTGTACGAGATTTGGACGATAATACTACCTCTAGTTCTTTTTATTTGACGTTAAAAATGAACTAATCAGCATCAAATAGAAAGTAACGGAAGGAGTATAAGTCTAATGCTAATGTAGTGTTTCATTTTGCTGTACCTAAAAATGTCATATTGTCTACTCCCTCTGTTTTTAAATAAATAACATTTAGGAAAACTAATTTAATTCAAACCGAACTAGATTCTTTTATCCTAAACATAATTTATTTTAGAACGGAAGGAGTATTGTATTATTTAAACCATATATGAAAGAGCCCTCCAATATATATCCTTATTTTAAATTTTTTGTAACACTTCATTGTATGTTGTTTCATTGGTTGTGTGAAGTGAAATTCATTCGCCGGAACACTAGTATCATGGTGTTTCAAATCTAGATGATCGTGTAAAGCCAGTTTCATCTAGACGAAAACTCCTATATCTCTTTATAACTCTATTGTCGTGTCATCAAAAATAGCTTATATGACATCAAAATTAATAAAAATAAAATCTCCATTGAAATAACCCAATGTACGTCAAAATTAAGATCGGGTCAAGTACGCACACGGCTGCAACTTGATCCGTTTGCACCGTAACCGATGTTCTTCTTTTTGAGTTTTCCCTGAGGGTGACGTTTGGTTAGTCGCCTCATTCTTCAGGCAGTACTTTGAGCAGGTCCGTAGCGTCGAGTAATTAGGTATATCTTCCCTCCGTACGATAAGATTGACACAACCACTCTAGTAATTTTCTGAAGGCCTGATTTCCTTTTCTTTTCTTTTTTTCCTGAAAAGACGCAAGCCTGAATTCCGTGCGAGTGATTCGATTCGAGTCCACTGAACACTAATCAGTACTGTGTAGCCATGGCACGGCAGTAAGAAGTAGTAAAACACAAGCATAGCACTCCTGGCCTCTAAGTTTTTTTTTTTGACGGTCTGCCATTTAAGAAAAATTAAAAATAATAAGCATGTACACTGGATCGCACTGACTAACGAGCAACTCATTTCGCTCTCCATCTGTACAGGTTGTAAACTTTTTTGCGCCTGTGTAGCATGATAGCTTTGCTTTTGCCGGTTTCCCAAGGAAGAGAAGATGACTTGTCCATGCCCACTCGCAAGCTTAGCTAGCACCGGATGGGCGGAGAAGCGGACAGGCGAGTGTCACATGGCAACCTGGCGAGTGCATGCGGCCGAGCGGGGGGAGCAGAGCGTTCTGCGGATCGGTGCTTCGCCTTTGGCGCCCGGCGCCGGCCACGCGGATCCCGAGGCAGCAGCAGCCGCCGACGGCCCCCCCGACCGACCGAAAACATCTCGCCATCCCGTCCGATCGCGTCGTCTCCTCCCGACGCCACACGCGGCAGCGGCAGCGGTGGCGCCGCGCCCGGGTGGGTGCTGTCCGGGGCGAGGCGAGGCGAGGCGTCCGATCCAAGGGTCACGCACGCACACCGTTCCGTTGCATGTACACCACGCGCCTGTTTCCTATGGCCTGCTACTAGGTTAATAACACCCGTTTCGTTGACAGGAGGGATCACCCAGATTGTTCAAACTCCATGTTGACATGCGGAAAGTTGGGCGCTAGTTATATACTCATGCGTTTTGATTTTCATTCAGAGAGTTTGTCACTTTTTAAAAATTTTGTGTATATTTCCTTAATTTCGATCCCCCCTTTTCAGAAAAAATGAAGAAGTACGCAAAAGTTTATTGTAATATTATGAAATTTATATATAAAGCCTTTTTTCTTTTAGAACTTGCAACCTTGCATAAGTCTGTTAAAAAAGTTAATCATACCCCTTGTTTTTTTCTTCAAAGGAACCAAATTTATTGGTTGAACACACGTTTCCAATTCTTTTTTTTTAATATGTTTGTAGTGGAAACAAACTCTAAAGCAGATAAGGTGACACAGAAACGGATAATGATCTAATGATGCTGCTAATCTATCGTCCATAAAAGAATATCACTAGCCCTGGTACTTTGGCTGCGGAACTGAAAAGCAGTAATAGACAATTAACTAAGCCACTAACAAGGGGTTAGTAGTACTACGAGTCGGGACTGGTACTTGCTTGAGCGGCAGAGCTACCTTGACTGCCTTTCTCTCCCCTCGCTCTATTTAGTTGTTTTGCCCCCATGTCAGCGGCTGCAGTCTGAGGGAATCTGAGCCTGCTGCTCACCTGAGAGCCTGTGGCGAGGCAGACGCAGTAGAGCTGCAGAGGGAGGGAGAAGAGGCTCTGCACTGTGCCAAAAAAATTGCCCCCAAATTCGTCGTTACTCTTCCCTTGGAGGGATCTGAGCTGCTTCGAAAGGTGAGTGACCTGATTGATGAATTTGTGGTGCCGGTTGGGTTCCCTTTCCCTGCAAGATTTCTGAGCCAAAATTCCCTCCTCCTCTCTTGCTTTCCCCCTTCCGCCGCTTCTTTTCCCCAGCCTTTTCGACTGTAAACTCTGATGATGATGATGATGGCTATGATGATGGCGGCTGTGCAGCGGAAAAGCTTCTTGCGGTAGTGGAGAGGGTGCAAAATCCCATCCATAAAAGCTGTGCGGTGGGTGGGAGTTGCTCAATTCCGCTAAAATTCCTGCCTCCGGATAGCCGTGGGAAGGCAAAGATGATAACGTTCGTGGACTCGGCGGCCATGGAGCGGGAGCGGGAGAGTGACAAGTGCCTGGACCCGCAGCTGTGGCACGCCTGCGCCGGCGGCATGGTCCAGATGCCGCCGGTGCACTCCAAGGTGTACTACTTTCCGCAGGGCCACGCCGAGCACGCGCAGGGCCCCGTCGAGCTCCCCGCCGGGCGGGTCCCGGCCCTCGTCTTCTGTCGCGTCGCCGGCGTCCGGTACATGGCCGATCCGGACACCGACGAGGTCTTCGCCAAGATCCGGCTCGCTCCCGTCCGGCCCAACGAGCCGGGATACGCCAGCGACGCCGACGACGGCATTGGCGCCGCCGCCGCCGCCGCCGCCGCGCAGGAGGACAAGCCCGCGTCCTTCGCCAAGACGCTCACGCAGTCCGACGCCAACAACGGCGGGGGCTTTTCCGTGCCGCGCTACTGCGCCGAGACCATCTTCCCGCGGCTGGACTACTCGGCCGATCCCCCCGTCCAGACCGTGCTCGCCAAGGACGTGCACGGCGTGGTCTGGAAGTTCCGGCACATCTACCGCGGCACGCCCCGGCGCCACCTCCTCACCACGGGGTGGAGCACGTTCGTGAACCAGAAGAAGCTCGTCGCCGGGGACTCCATCGTGTTCATGAGGACGGAGAAAGGCGACCTCTGCGTCGGCATCAGGCGCGCCAAGAAGGGCGGCATCGGCGGGCTGGAGTTTCTGCATCACCCGCCTCCACCGGGCAGCAATTACGGGGGCTTCTCCATGTTCTTGAGGGCAGAAGAGGAGGGCAACAAGATGATGGCGAGCAGGGGGAAGGTCAGAGTGCGGGTGCGGCCGGAGGAGGTGGCCGAGGCAGCTAATCTGGCGGTGAGTGGGCAACCGTTTGAGGTGGTCTATTACCCGAGGGCGAGCACGCCGGAGTTCTGCGTGAAGGCGGGGGCCGTCCGGGCGGCGATGCGCACCCAGTGGTGCGCCGGCATGAGGTTCAAGATGGCCTTCGAGACAGAGGACTCGTCAAGGATCAGCTGGTTCATGGGTACTGTCTCGGCCGTGCAGGTGGCTGACCCCATCAGATGGCCGAATTCGCCTTGGAGGCTTCTTCAGGTAAACCTCCATCATTGTTGATGTCCTCCCAAGGACGGCGTCACATAACTTCAGCGTATATCGATTGATGTTTAGGAGTGTACTACATGACATGGGGTTGTCATAACTCATAATAATGATGAACACTTTTGCAGGTTACCTGGGACGAACCAGACTTGTTACAGAACGTGAAGAGAGTGAGCCCGTGGCTGGTTGAGCTTGTCTCAAACATGCCGGCCATTCATCTCGCTCCGTTCTCGCCTCCCCGGAAGAAGCTGTGCATTCCGATGTACCCCGAGCTTCCGCTGGAGGGCCAGTTCCCGACACCGATGTTCCATGGAAGCCCGCTGGGGCGTGGGGTTGGTCCGATGTGCTATTTCCCTGATGGCACTCCTGCAGGCATACAGGGAGCCAGGCATGCTCAATTTGGTATATCTTTATCAGATCTCCACCTCAACAAACTGCAGTCGACTCTGTCGCCCCACGGGCTTCATCACCCGCTCGATCACGGCATGCAGCCGAGGATCGCAGCCGGGCTTATCATCGGCCACCCGGCGGCTCGAGATGACATCTCGTGCTTGCTGACCATTGGCACCCCGCAGAACAAGAAACCGGATGTGAAGAAGGTTGCGCCGCGGCAACTGATGCTGTTCGGGAAACCGATACTAACCGAGCAGCAGATATCCTTAGGTGACGCTGGGGACTTTGCCCTTGCTCGTGCTAAGAAGAGCCCTTCCGACAGCAACGCCGAGAAGACGGTGAGCAACTCGGATATTTCGAGTCCTGGGAGCAATCAGGACGGCACTGCAGAGAACCTGTCGACCGGTGGAGGACTCCCATCGCGCAAAGACAACAAGCTAGTACTTGATCTCGGGCTGGAAACCGGGCACTGCAAGGTGTTCATGCAGTCAGAGGATGTTGGGCGTACACTTGATCTGTCTGTCGTTGGGTCATACGAAGAGCTGTATCAGAGGCTCGCTGACATGTTTGGTATCGAGAAAGACGAGTTGATGAGTCATGTTTTCTACCGTGACGCATCGGGGGCACTGAAACACACTGGGGATAAGCCTTTCAGGTTCGTACGCCTTCGGATTAAAATGTTTGTTTCTGTTCAAGCTCTCATATTCTTTTTTCTTTCTTTCTTTCTTTCAAATAGAAGCATGATCGCCCTGTTTTACTACACCAATTAAAACCATGCATGGGTAATTTACATAGTAACAGTTTCAACAAGCTCCGGAGTAGTATATGTTTAGCAAGGTCAAGCAGATCGATATGGGTGCGCCTGTAGTATTCCGTGACTAGACTTTGCAATTACTAGTACGTCTAGACACTAGTAGCTTGAAGTACCCAACCTCTAGCTAGGTGCTCCTTCCTTGGAAAAAGCATCCTTTATAATGGTACTTTGACTTGAACAGCTTCGAGGTAGGACATTTTTGCATCGTATTGTCGTCGGTGGAACCATCAGCTGCACTTTCCAACCCCTCTCTTGTTTTGTGCAGAAACTAACGCACTAAAAAACTTGTGAATTTGCAGCGAGTTCACGAAAACCGCGCGTCGGCTGACCATACTGGCGACGGACACAAGCGGTGATAGCTTAGCGAGCTAGGAAGGAAGGATCAAGCTCGTGTCACTCGTACGGGGCTGGAGGAGGAGCCCGGCCGGCGGTGGCGATTTTGAAGTCGGATTGCCACTTCCAGTTCCAAGCGCCGGTGCGATTTCAGAGAGGAGGCGGTTCGGACGAGTCGAGTTTTCTTCGATCGGAGCTCTCTCCCGGAACGGGACCGAGTGTGACGTGATCCGGGACATGTAACTTATCGGCAGAATTACCATCTCATACCTTGTTGTTGTTGTTTTTGTTTGAAGTTTGAACTCATCATGCACGACATTTTTTTTTGCATTTGATCGCTGTTACGCACCCTGCCACGGACCGTTGCTCTGCTGAACAAATTGGGAACATATATATTTGAGCCGCCTGACACGCTGAAATCTGGGTGATCTATGTCTTGGTACTCCGTGGAATCAATAACATCCCGTGCTCAATTATAATTCAAGGCGACTGGACTCGCCGTCCTGCTAATCTGACGGGGATTTTGCCGTGGTGCCGTGCGTCTGATTGCTGCTGGCACCGGCAGGCGGACCCGGCCGCTGTTACATGTTGGTACTACTACTACTACACCTTGTCGTCTTGCCCTGTAAGAATGTTGTTTGGCGAGACAGCGGTAGAGCAACCGTTACGTGTGCTGTGCTGTAGTCCTGTTGCTTGAGGGAATCCTACGGAGATCGGCAGTGCGGTAACGCGGGGGAGGCCCTGCCCGAAAGGCGATCAGGTAAAAGGCTGCGACGTGCGCGCGTACGTGTGGTGTGTACCGAAACACCACCTGAAAATGCAGCGACCCGGTCTCAGACGTGTCTCGTTCCACGGCAACTTATTTTTACGGTACAACTTTTTACCGTTATCTGCCGAATGTCCAGGACGACGTACATTGATGGATACATGCACGGCTTCTATCCTTCTGATCTGACTTTGTTTTTTTTTCCCGCGGAGGTGAACCACCGTTACGGTCATGACACATTTTACGTCCTCTCAACCCTCTGCACGGGTAAAAAGGTTAAAAGCAGGGAGATTGTGCCGTGGTGCTGCATGTTGATCCCTTTGCCTTTTTTAGTGAGACCCCTTTTCCTTTATTTGCACATGTAAAAAGCACAAACACTAGTTTTGATCTCACTTCCAATCCAACTTATAATGAAAATTCCGCCTTTATTTCTCGAAAAAATTTGCTGATCTTTCACAAAGTTTACTGCTACGACTTTATTTATATATGATACCACATACTCTCTCCATTCTGAATTAATTGACGTTTAGGACAGGTAATTTAGTTCAAATTAAACTAAAATTTTTTGTCCTAAACGTTAATTAATTCAGAACGGAGGAAGTAATAAATTAAGTGCAGATCAGCGTCTACGGAGTCAAGCCAGTCCAAAGAGAGAAAATCAAACAAAACAAAACAAAACAAGAAGAGACAGCTGCTCTGAATTAAGTTTTTACTGCTCGCCTCTAGTACTGTCGTTTCTCGTCGCCCTGTCGTCCAGACGCAGCAGTATTAACACTCAGGATCGCCTACGCGCCGTGCTCGATCCGGCCGTACGTACGTGCTCGCGATCTGACCGCCGGCCGGGTAATTCTTGCACCCAATCGTATACACTGGTGGTACAAGTACACTAGCTAGAGAGCGGTGAACAGGAGTAGAAAAGGGACCTCCGGAAGTACCTATACTGTATACGCCCGTAGTAGGTAGCTGCGATGTCAGCTCGATCGTGTACGTACGGTGTCTGGAATTCAGAGACCCGCAGGACGACCGTTCCGTATGGCAAGTACGTACCGAGCTGCTACAGTGGTCGATCGCCGCTGCGCTGCATGCGCCATGCTCCCTCCCTCCCGATCGATCTTCTCATCCGATGCATGCCGCTCGCTCGCTCGCTCGGCCGCGTCGCGACGTCCCGCGCCCGGCCGGGTGGACACGACGCGTCGTCGTGCACTGTTCGCGGGTCAGACAAACCAACCGTGTGCTGCTGCTGCTGCTTCTGCTGCTACAATACAAGGACGCTCCAACAAGTGGCCTCGATCGTTCGCGGAAATATATGGGCCGGCGGCGACCGACGAGGGGGGTTCGTGTCGGCGAGCGAAGCGATGCGATGCGAGTCGAGTGGCGTCGCTTTTCTGCTCGGCTGGTCTCGACTAGTTGTCGTGTCCGGATCGAGCAGCTAATACAGTAGCCCCTTCTTCTTCTTCTTCTTCTTCTTCTTCTTCATCTTCTTGCGGATGGCTTGTTCCTTTCGTCCCTTGCTACGCTAGCTAGCTGCTGCTAGCGATAGGTAATGTGGATTAAAAGCTTCTGCCTGGACCGGCCGGACCGGAGAAGATGGCTGTGTCCTGTACTGCGGATAGGAAAGAAAAGGCTCTCGAGGCATCCGTATCGCTTTCACGTTGTACAAAACAGATGCGAGAGAACCGCGTTGCGTGCATTTCCTTTCCTCCGTAACGAACGCCGCGTGAGGTGAGGCTGCTGTGTTGTTCTGTCTGATTCCCGTTCGCGGCCGCCGGTCAGGAGGAGTAGCCCGTGCCGTGGTATGCTCCTGTTCGACACGACGCGCGCGCGCGCGGGGGTGAACTAAGTAAGCAGCTCGGTTCGAATGATGTTCCGTCGCCACGCGTGCTGTCCGGGCGGTACGTACGCCGGTACGCGCGTGTGGAAGCGGTGCGTGGACTGCGCGGACACGGTTGCCCGTTCCGTCACGGGGGAGTGGCCTGGCTCGCCACGCAACCCACGTACGCGTGCAGCTCCCGGAGCAGAGGATCCATGAGCACATCATCCGGTAGATCTCGTCGTGCAGAGAGAGAGAGAGAGAGAGAGAATAAAGATAAACACAGCGTAATGGCCGGTCAACCGGGCTCCGAAACCCTAACGGCGGCTAACAACGCACCTCGGAGCCAGTACCGCGCTCGGCTGATTATCCAAATCCGGACCGGCCTATCTTTCAGCGCTGGGGCTATCGATCCGCGCTAAATTTAATCGGAGCAGCTGGGCATCAGTCGCCCGTGCATGCACCCGCTGTACGCTTCGGCGGATCCGAGGCGCGCGCGGGGCGGGGCGGGTACACGCGCCGACGCCGTCGCCGCTGCGCTGACCGCACGGGCGCGCCGGCACCGGCCGTGCTTTTCGTTTGTTTACGCGCCCGCGCTCCGGCCGGCGAGCGCGGCGCCTCTCTGTCGATCTGGTGGGGGTCACCGGTGCATGTGTCCGGGATCCCGAGCGCATCGGGCGGCGCTTCTCGTCGCTGCCGTGTTTCGCGTGACCTCATCTCCACGGCGTTGTCGACCCGGTCCGCGTGCACGGCGGCGGGTCAGGGACAGTGTAGAGGGAAACGGTGTTGCAGTTTCATGGGCCTCCACCCTTCAGTGCTCTCTGTTGTAAACCACCACTGGCCGTCCCTAAACGAAAGGCCCACAGAAAATGATAAGCCGAGGCGCCAAATCGAGTTAGTTGGGCCGTGCAAACCATGTACCGTCAGCGTCAGGGCCTGTGTCTAGGCTTCAAGCCCATTTGAATTGTGTTTAGCGTTCAAGCCCATTAAAATCGTGTTTAGCCTTCAAGCCCATCAGGATCGTGTTTAGCCTTCAAGCCCATCAGATGTAGCAGGGCACAACTTTTAAAATACTCCCTCCGTTCTAAATTAATTGACGCTAAATTAGTTTAAATTAAACTAAAATTTTTGTCCTAAACATCAATTAATTCAGAACAAAGGGAGTACTGAAAACATTCGTTACATGAAATTTTAGTTTTCTCACGACAGTAGAAAATTCCGGCAAAAAGGGGACAGCTCTTCCCCCACATTCGGCATCCACGGCGATCTACGGTCCTCCTCCTCCTGAAACGGCGAGACCCTCCATCCGTGCCGCCCCGACTCCCCAAGCCCTAGACTCTCGCGGCTGCGGCTCCACCCTCCGTCGGTGCTCCCGGTCGCCGTCCCTGCCGACAGGTACCGCCCCCCCGCCCCCCCCCCCCCCCCCCCCACGCGAACGACTGCGGCTGAGGTTTTCGAGGATGGGCGCGGACGAGCAGTCGTCCCCGACGCGGAAGCGCGGGCGCGACGACGAAGAGCTAGCCGACGGGGGCGGCCCCGAGAAGCGCCCGCGCGAGGAGAGGTCACAGGGCGCGTCGCTGCTGGGGCTCGCCAGCTACGAGGACGATGACGAGGAGGAAGCGGCCATGGGCCATTCGAATGGCCACCCCGTGGAGGAGGAAGATGAGGAGGATGAGGAGGAGGAGGACGTGAGGACGGCTCCGCAGAGGAGGCCGAGGCAGGTGGAGCTGCGCCGAGACTGCCCTTACCTCGACACAGTGAACAGACAGGTATACTGCTTGCGCTTCAGATATCGAATTGGCTTGGCCTAAGCCTGCTCGTTTTGTTCGAATTCTTGTAATTATCCGAAGATGCACTATTCATAACTTTGGACGACAATGTTTGATGTATACTCCCTCTGTTCCTAATTATTTGACGTTAGGACAGATTTTTTTTAGTTCAAAATTGAACTAAAAACCTTGTCCTAACGTCAAATAAAAGAGAACGGAGGGAGTATCTAGCTGAGAGCCCTCAGTCACGCCCGTGTTAATTCACCAGCATTCACGCCCGACAATGCTTGATTGTAGGTCCTCGATTTTGATTTTGAGAAGTTCTGCTCAATCTCATTGTCAAATTTGAATGTGTATGCGTGCTTGGTCTGTGGAAAGTATTTCCAAGGAAGGGGCTTGAAATCTCATGCTTATACGCACAGTCTTGAAGCAGGTCATCATGTGTTCATTAACCTTCAGACTGAGAAGGCTTACTGTCTTCCTGATGGATATGAAATAAATGATCCATCTTTGGAAGATATTCGACATGTTCTCAATCCAAGGTACTTCTTCATTGCTTCTAGCATTACGTTTGAAGACCACCCGGCGCCTCTGGTAATCAGCTGCATGATGCTGATTGTCTTTCTGTTATGGCAGGTTCACGAGAGCGCAGGTTCTAAATCTTGACAAGAACAAGCAGTGGTCTAGAGCACTTGATGGCTCCAATTATCTACCGGGAATGGTATGTATGCTTGAAACTGGTGCATGGGTCCCCAGAAAATATTTTTCCCAAGGCATGTTGTTTATTGATGCGTTTCATTGCGATGTGCTGTGGCATCCTGTAAATGGGATAATAACTAATACCAACAAAAAAGGGCAAATAAAGGCACTTTCAAAAGACCCGTCACACTACCAATTGGAGCCTAAACATATTGTGGTTGGTCCGGAAATAGTTGGCAACTTAGTTGATCATGAGCCTTTGAATTGTGCAACTGTTAATCATATTGTTCTGTTATGTGAATGTCACTGGATCATCTCTTAGAAACATGTTTATATTGCTCTTTTTCACTTTACTGTAAGATGGGATTTTTTTATACTCATAGAATTTGGACTTCAAACTCTGCCTATGCCTTTCTAGGTATAGCCGGTCCCAAGCCTGGATAAAGGAGGAGGGTTGTGATAGGCTCGGCAAGCCAGCACCAAAACCAGCCATTCCTATGGATATGAAACCTAGTTTGGGTTTCATATCTAGCCTACCTCAACGTGCTTGAGACAAAGGCTTTGTTGTTGTATAGAATTTGGACTTCGGCTATTTGTACCTTTTATCTCAAGTAAATATTCACTGCTCTGTGCAGGTTGGTCTTAACAACATCAAGGAGACTGACTTTGTCAATGTTACAATCCAGTCATTAATGAGAGTTACACCTCTGAGAAATTTCTTTCTCATTCCTGAAAATTATCAGCATAGCAAATCGCCTTTGGTCCACCGTTTTGGTGAACTAACACGCAAGATTTGGCATGCAAGGAATTTCAAGGGCCAGGTTGATTTAATTACTCTTTCAGTTAGCAGCATAATTCTTGTCATCTCTTTACCTCAGCACGAGCACGTCTAACAAAAAATTTCAATTTCTTGTTTTCTCTCAGGTCAGTCCTCATGAATTTCTGCAAGCAGTTATGAAGGCCAGCAGCAAGCGATTTCAGATTGGTGTACAATCTGATCCGGTGGAATTTATGTCATGGCTCTTGAACACCCTGCATGCAAAACTGAAAAGCTCAAAGAAGAAAAATAGAAGTATAATTCATGACTGCTTTCAGGTTAGCTTTTCTGGACATCAAGAGTGCATTTGATATAAACTTGTTCAGTCACATCAATATTACTTCGTTGCAGGGAGAACTTGAAGTTGTTAAAGAGGTTCACAGGAAGCATATAGTGGAAATGAAAGAGGATGGCAAAGAGCAAAATGTTGAGGTGAGTTTAGAGGTTGCAACAGCTGATGGTGTTGTCACTGAAACATCTAGGGTCCCGTTCCTGATGCTTGGGCTCGACTTGCCTGCTCCACCTCTTTTCAAAGATGCCATGGAGAAAAATATCATTCCACAGGTACATCCTTCACAAGTATCTCTTTTATTGCTGGTTAGAATCCCATGCATATGGCTAGAAGCTAGCTTTTACATGTAGGTGCAAATCCATTATATAATGATCCACACTACTAATATTTCTGGGGTTGATGATGTGAGGAGCAAGTAGTATAAATTACTGTTATCTAGACTTACTTTGGGATTGTGCTTGTCTTACCTTTCTGTATCGCTAGACTTTTTTTGGGAGTCATTCACGTTTCTTGTACCTCAACTTACATTTGGGACTACTTTATATTCTGGGAAAATGCAATACCCAGTGTTATACAAATCTCGCTGCTGAGAGCTTCTGAGATCAAACTAAACTTCATCATTAGCATATGCCTCTACTTTTGTTCTGATTCAGGCTAAAGTTGATTGCTCTTAGCATTTTCTGTGAAATTACACACATATCTTCGACCTACTTTTTTGTGTAATATTTGCATGGAGCTTGGACATGCTTGGAAAATATGATCTCTCATGTACCATTTGTATTATTGGTAATAAACGCTAAGAACCAAATGAACAGAGATTGCATCCAGAGCTTTTAGGGTGAATGACCGATCATCTCCATAGTACCTAAATAATGCTATTCTATATTCACATTTACTGCAGTTAGTTACAACTGTATGCTTAATGAAAGTATGAATCTCGTGCCATACCTTTCCATTTTACTTTGAACTTTTATGTTTAGTTCACTTTACATGGTATACTGGAATTCAAAGTTTTCATTATGTTCAGGTACCATTGTTCAATATACTGAAAAAGTTTGATGGTGAGACTGTGACAGAGGTTGTCCGACCATCTATTGCCCGGATGAGGTACCGAGTCACTAGACTGCCAAAGTATCTCATCCTTCATATGAGACGGTTTACTAAAAACAATTTCTTTGTGGAGAAAAACCCTACCCTAGGTGAGATTCAGTCTGTGCATGATTAAATGCGCCTCTGCAGTTCTCTGGTAACTCACTAGTTCTAAGAGGTTTTCTATATTCAATGTGGCAGTAAATTTTCCTGTGAAGAATTTGGAATTGAAAGATTACATTCCATTACCTAAACCAAAGGAGAATGATAAGCTACGTTCAAAGTACGACCTCATAGCAAATATCGTTCATGATGGAAAACCAGGCGAAGGATGCTACCGAGTATTTGTACAGCGGAAATCAGAAGAGGCTTGGTATGTAGCTCAGCTCATTCTTAACAGAAATATATTTTTAGCATAAATCTGGTAACCTTATTCAACTAACCATTTAATATAATCTTTATCTCAGGTATGAGATGCAGGACTTACATGTCACGGAGACACTTCCTCAAATGGTCGCTCTCTCAGAAGCCTACATGCAAATATATGAGCAACACGAATGAATAATGGACACTGCTCATGAGGTAGCCTTCCGTAGCCACTGTTTTTTTTGCTTAACACATATCTTAGTATTGCAAACTAGTGCGGTAGTTATTTCAAAGCAATATCTTTGGGCAAAAGTTTGGCAGTGTTCAGACTTAACTCCTTGGAAGCACTGTTTGTGGAACACCGGAACTGTACTAGGATGCTAGGTTGATGCAATCGAGATCGGAACATTGATAACTGCTTCCAGCTGTAGACCTGCAGTTCAGCATGTGCCTGTTGTGAATCATTTTGCTTTCAATCGTTACAGTAGCATGTTGAAGCTGGTAAAGTAATTTGTACCCAGTACCTATTGTTGTTTATATGTTTTTTCCCTTCAAATTTGGATTGAATGCCCATGCTCTGACTCACTTTCTAGTAGAATTCAAAACACGTGACGTTTTTGCTGATCTATGAAAAAATAATATCTTGATCGTTACCATGAAAATTATTGAGAAATCTCTAGTTCTCTATTGGTCTCCATTCTACGCTATCGAGTCGTGATGGCCGCAAGAATTGTTCTTTTTTTTTTCTCGTATGATTGATTGCTCAGTAGCTCTGGTCAAATGCATACTTCAAACACGAGTTACCAAGGCCATAATGAAGGTATCGGAGTTATCTGGAGCCGCTGTTTTCTCCTTGTCATGGAGCACAAAATTCAAGGCAAGCCTCGCCGAGGCGGCCACGCTAGCAATTTGCTTGAAAACCTCGGCAGCCTTGCAAGACTCGGTCAGAAGTCCGTGTTGGACCGTTGATTAGCCGGCGGGCCCAGGCACTGCAGAACAGTCTGGGAAAATGTCTTCGTTTTATTGTTGGACATTCGCGTTGAACAACAATTAATATGCTATGAACATTTCTATAAAGGAAGGCCCTTTTATTACATTGCAAGAATTCTTCTTTAGTCCTAGACCCTCTGTTTTAAATTGAAGTAGTTATCATAATAATTTGAGAATAGAGGAAGTATACGTTTTCGAAAAAGAAAATAATAGAGGAAGTGCATTTTTTCTATAAAATTAAACAGTTTCTTTTTTTTTAGAAAAATCCTCCAAACTACGCTCTGGAAGGGGCCAACATATCTGTAGGCCCTCTAGCTAGTTGATCTGAGATCTAACAAGAAAAGGTACATAAAATAGGGGAAGGAAGGGACTTGTTACACTGAAACCGACGATGAACCACTTTTGCGATGCAAACCATACTGCTTTTGCGATGCAAAACTACGTTCTGTGGTCAAATGATATTTATTTATCGTTAATATCTTGCTATAAGATGTAAACTCTACAGAGGTGGCAAGCTGTCAAAACTTCCAGGAATAAAAAAAATAAAAGCGAAAATTATTTCAAGCAGAAAAGGGATTTGAAAAGTACTTCCAAAACAACTCCTTTGAGAAAAGAAAAATCTTACGATCACAGTCGCACCTACCGCCCATAGTGATCAGCACTTATAAAAAAGGCACCACCTTTCTGGCTTCCATTGCCAGGCTGCCTCCTCAGTTCGGTTCCTCTTCCCAAAAACAAAGAAAAAAAGAAAATAAAGCAGCAGCCGTGAGCGTGAGGGAGGCAGGTGGGGGAGAGATGGCGATGCAGATGGCCGTGGCGCTGCTGGCGCTAAGCGCGTTAGCGTCCGGCGTGGCGGCGCAGTCGCCGAACCCTCCGTCGTGCGCGTCGAAGCTGGTGCCGTGCGGGCCGTACATGAACGGGACGGTGCCGCCGCCGGAGACCTGCTGCGGCCCGCTCAAGGACGCCGTGAAGAACGACCTGCCCTGCCTCTGCGCGCTCTACGCCTCACCGGAGATCTTCAAGGCCTTCAACATCAATATCACCGACGCGCTCAACCTCTCCAAGCGCTGCGGCGTTAGTGACACCACCAGCGCCTGCGCCGGTAACTTCTCCTTTCCATTTAGCTACCCTACGAATTGTTCTTCTTTCGCCTTTGAGATCGTGTTTTTTAGCATCTAATCTAAAGCTACCAGTTAGAACAGTTCTTAAAGCAAGCATCCTTAGCGATGTAACTGTCGTGTTCAGTGATTGATCTGCCCAATTAAGCGTCATCCAGAGTAGATCCATGTGATTAAGCAAGTATCAGCACAGGACAGGACAAGTGTGCGAAGGGATTACTCTTCTTTTTTTTTCTCCTGCCCGTGACTAACTTGTCCGCGCTTCATGCAAGTGGCGTGAGCAAGTTGGTCTTGCATTCTCGTCGCCATCAGGTCAAAGGTGCTAGAGGTGTGAAAATTGACATGATCTTCGTGATCCATATTGATAAGATGCTCAATAGCATAAAAATTCCAGCTGCCATATATTTTCCAGTTTCTCCAGTGATTATAGCTCCCAGCTTGACTTCCATTACAATACCATGATCATAGGCTCCCTGTTCGGCCCTCAGACATTTAGTATAATATTTTCAAGTCGATTCAGAAACAAACCTTGTTTGATCTGACAAAATCGAATCATGAAATTTGAACTGCAATTGTGTTCAGACCTTTTCGTGTCACACATGTTTGAGCTTCATAGGATTTCATAATTAAACTTTGAGTCGTATAAAAAAAGCAGTCTATTTCTGTACTACTTATTCTGTATCTACCAAAGTGTCTTCAGTTTCAGGAATAGTGGTCTTCGTTCAAATTATTTATGATTATCTTTTTTTTTTTCGTGATTTTCTGATGAACGCTTTACAATTTTAACTTTACAGGTTCTCCTGCAAAGTCTCCTCCAGGTAAATCACAGTGCGCACCCCCTTACTTTGCTTAGTTAAAGTACTTATTTTTATTATATTTTACTGATTAAAACCTCCTTAATTACCTAACATAGCCTCTTGTATATGGAATTTCAAAGGGAACTTTAATAGCAAATCCAGGAAAGTCATGTAGAAAGAATAGCTCATTTGTGTTTGATGTGAACTTGGTAACTCTAATTCTAAAGCTGCTCTTTTAGTGGGATGTATAACAATAGTTAGAACATAGTGCAGATCAAGATTAGTTAACCTAGGGTGAAGCACACGGCCCCTAACCAAATGAAAACACAATGTATCCCTGACATGCTCAAAGTTTCTGTATGATTAGGCTTGGTCCCAAGGATTATTATTGCCAGCAATGTAGCACATGTATTTGGAGATTGGATCCCTTCTGTATGTGTATATCTATTTGGGAAAAACAGTAATGCGTAGGAACTGCTGTATTCACATGCGATGGATGTACACATACACACGATAAAGCTCTTACGTTTTCGAAACAACACTAAAGCAATGTTTGAGAACCTCACACCCTTCTCTCTTTTGAAGCAGGTTCTCCAACAGGTGGTGGCAGTGGTAATGGCAGCAACGCAGGTCATCGCACTCTGTCTGTCGGTGTCCCCGGCTTGATGAGCTTGTTCCTAGCTTTGTGGTCTTTGTTGGCTTAAATTCTTCAGGTGCTGTTACTTAGAGAATGTAACCCATATCCTACGGTGGATGGTTTGCGCTTATGACGTTGCTTGGTGTGTATTCATATGTTTTTACAATCAACATTCGTTTTGCTGTGTATCGGAAGTTGTAAGTCAGAAGACTTGTGCGTTTGAATCTGAATCTCTCATTGTTTTCTTCGTTCTGGTGTATTTTTATTTGGGACAATGGAATCAGAGGTGCTTGCTCCCATGTTCTTCACGTACTGCTACCACTGAGCAGCCTCTGCGGTGCAAGGTGCAGTTGCGGTGAGCCGGCGAGGTCACTGGAAGGAGGTCTAGGATTTCGGGGACCGGGGAGGAGGGAGCGACGGGGCTCCGGCGATCGGCCGCGGGGTATATATGACGGGGAGGAGGGGAGAGCGGCCGACCGGCGGCGGAGGTCCGGCGATCGACTGCGACTCGAGGGGATCCGGTTGGGGGGGGGAGGGGCGCTCTTGTGAGTTGTGACCGTGCGATACGTCTTACGCGACCCAGATCGAAGAGCATAGGGAACTGAAGGACGTTTTACACGAGCCCCTCAGACTGTAGTTTATTTTCCGTTTGTGCCCGCAACATTGGATCGCGATTAACCAGGTAAGGTTCTCTTTCAACCATTAGATCTTTGATGTGCGGTCCAGATAGACGTAAACAGAGAACTGGAGTAAGTTTCGCGGACGACCCTCAGACTATTCTTTATTCGCGTTTTCGGCCTCGAAACTAATCGCGATCCAAATGGGGTCCTTTATCATCAACAACACTCGCTGCTCAGAGAACGTTGGACGAGAAGCTGGGTGGAAGGATTTCACGAGAGACCCTCGGGTTACTTCATTTCGCGGTTGTTTCCACGGCTCATCTCCCCGCGCCCTTCCCCTCGCTCTCTCCAGAGTCGAGCAAAAACTCCAGCGACCGGCGGCGCGGCAGCGGCGGAAGCGGAGGGGGCAGCTTGTCGCCGTAGATAAGACCCGCGGTGGAACCGATAGAGAGCGGTAGGGGGGGGGGGGGGGCTCAAAGGAAGCCTGAAGCTAACCTCAGAGCCGATCAACTGAGCGCCCGCCGCAATGCTCTCGCGCGCCGCCGCAATCCGCCGCGGCGCTGCGGCGGCCTTCTCAACTGTCTCGGCGAACACGGAGACGGGACTCTACGGCTTCGACGTGCTACGCACGGCGAAGGGATTCCGCCGCTTCGTCGACGACGCCATCCAGAGGTAAGGGAGCGTCTCCACCCTCTGGTGCCGTTCCATCCATACAATAGGCCGCCGGTCGATAGTGAAAGCTTGCTTGACTCTGACTTCGCAGGTCGGATGAGCTCGTTGCCTATGTTGCGCAGATGCCACCCTCCGCTGATATTGTCCGCGCTATGGACGAGATTTCCAATACCGTAACCTATCCCTCATTTTTCACAGCAGCTTTTGAGTTATTCTACTTGAGTTGGTATGGCTTAACTAATGCGTTTATGCCTTTATATTGTTCGATCAGGTTTGCACAGTCATTGATTCCGCTGAACTGTGTAGGCACACACACCCGGATAGGTGAGTGGTGATTGGTGCCGAGGGGCAGTGTGTTTTGAGTTTTGAATTATTGAAGTGGCTATGTTTATGTTCCAGGGAGTTTGTGGAAGAGGCAGATAAGGCATCGATGATGATTTACGGACATCTTCAGGTGAGATGAATAACATGGGTGGCATACTGACATGTACAAAAATCGTGTGACTTGGTAGGGAGAAAAACCTTATCTTATTTGAAAATTTCGACTTTCAACTAAAAAAGTATGGGAATGGGTTATTGTCTGTATATGCACTGATTTTAACACTTCTATCACCGAGGTTGACGTTAGGCACTGCTTGAGGTGGACTTGGAGCATTGCTCTTTTGGATATAGTGATGAGGTCCTGACACAGATTGGTGAAGCTACTTTGGTTTGGAAGTCTTGTGACATAGTTTAACGAAATGTATAAAAGTTGCAGAAATTAAATGGTCACATAACCGCGACATGCTACATAGAGCAGTTTTTGTAATGACAATGTAAACAACTTGTTTGGGTTACCAAACAATGTGAAAATTTACAATATTCAGCTAATCACAATGGTTCAAGCATAAATGGGGTGATTGGTTTAGTACTGTGTTATGGCTGAGATTATGAGAGGGATAATTAGCAAGATAGATCTACAAACTCGCCCTTCCTTGGAGGCTCTTAGTAGTGTTTAGGGTCTTTTTCTTTGCTCTTTATTCAATCAATTGCCAGAACTAATATAGTCCGGGTCTTTACAATCCAATCTGACTAGGACTCCTAATTATTTTCTAAACTTGACAAGAACCCTACTAAGTTATGACAAAGTCGGAACCAACTAGCCCAAGTTACTGTTCATGCGCCACAGTAACCGCGTGAACAGTATATTCCCAAGTAACTAATGGATTATTTCTAATCTGATGGCCCAGGCTAGTAGGGCTCACACCATAAAAAACTGTAACATTTCACTTTCTCTGACTCACTGCAGTACCTGAATACGAACACTACTTTGTACAATGCTATACTGAAAGCTGAGAGTGAAGGTGCCCTGCTCACAGAGGAAGCTCGACGGGCAGCAACTGCCTTACGTAATGACTTTGAAAAAGGAGGAATCCATCTTCCTAAAGGTCGTCCAATTGAAAGTTAATATTATGATGTCTCCATTAATATTGAAGCACCAACATAAACAAATTTCTCTTTTTTTTGGCAGATAAACTTGAGCACATTAATCAGCTGAACCTTGATATCGCGCAGCTCGGTAGAAAGTAGGTACATGAGTTGGACACTGTAGATAGAGTCTGTAGTACCATGTTTGCTGTTGAACTGCTTTTAGATCTTAGATTTAGTTGCATTTTATGAAGCTGACTACCAGCTAGTGATTTTATTATTTAATGACATGGCTTGTTGATAAGTTATACATGTTCTAGGTTTTGATGTTAATACTAAACCATGGATTTTTTTGTTTTAAAAACTACATTCTACTACTTTACTTGTACATTGTTTACTCTTCGCTCTCTTTCTTTCTTTTACTTCCATTTTTTTAAAGAATTAAAATTGGGTTTTAATGTTTTATATCTATCCTACCCAAACAAATTTTCTGAAGAAGGATCCTACCCCCAACGTATTTTTTGAACAAGGATCCTACCCAACTTGCTTGGGACAAAGGCTTTGTTGTTGTTGCTACCCTTGTTGTAATCTACAGCTCTACTAACATGTTTGCCAGTTGTGGTGATGCTAAAAGACACTGAGCTATTGAATGGCCTTATAGTTGACTCTTATTGTTCCAGAGCTTAAGAGTTGTGGGATCAAAAGATTTTTCAAATACTCAGTAGTCTTGATGTTACTACTGCAAGTGACTAGGAGGCATAAATTTATTATTTAGTATCTGTTAAAGGCTTATCTTTGTCTGGTTCATTGTACATTTGCTCAGGAAAATATATTATTGCTTCTGTTTATTGTTGGTTGATTTTGATATATTTTGCTTAGTACACATGCAATTATTTATCTCATTGCTTGCCAAATAGCATTTAAGACTGCTATGTGGAGCTCTATTAGTTTTACTAGGACTTGCTAAATATCTCATGTGTGGTCTTCAAGTTGCTTTTCCTCTGCACCACATACCCTTTTTAATTGGATTCACTAATTGCTCCACAATTAATGAGCTTGCTGAACAACACAGCTAGATGGAGTAAACTATTTTAACTGGTGTCCACTGGATTTTTCTTTTGCTGTTCCAGGTTCAATGAAAATGTTTTGAACAAACCAGGTTTTGTAGATGTATATCCAGCTTCAAGGATTCCAAGAAACATTCAACATCATTTCAAGACCGTTTACCGTTTTAAACCTGGAAGTGCTGAGAAGCAAAGCAATCAGATGGACACTACAAGGCAAAAGGGTCTAAGGACTGCAACAAACCCAGAAAATCTATGGTCATTACTGAGATGCATTTCCGATGAGGAAGTAAGTCTGTTTTCCTTCAATTGCCAAAATCTGGAATGTCCATAGTCCCAATTTTTCGCGTGATGAAAAGATGTATATTTATTAACATTTTAATTATTTTTGGGTTTCCAATGTCATTTTTCATCTGTTAGTGTATGACCGTATGCCATTAATCCAATGCTAGTGGAAATCTAACTATTTTGAATTTTTCAAAGGTCAGAAAACATATATACATTGTTGGGAACTCTGAACCTCGTGAAAATATTGGTGTTCTTAATGAACTTATTGATGCCCGTGATGAGTTTGCAAAGGTAATGGATTTTCTTCATATTATGAAGTTACATGATTTAATGATTGTTATTCGAATACCATACCGTTGATTACAATTGTAATTTATTGTGTGCAAAGAATTCTCAAAAATTGGATTATTTCCAATCTTCACATCCTTGCAGATTATGGGATGCAAGTCATATGCCGACTTTGCTATTCGCCCTAACATGGCTGCATCAGCTGACGTGGTTATGTCGTTTCTTGGAGATTTGAGCAACATTGTCAGGCAAAAGGCTGATGAAGTATGAGCGGGTTCAACTCCATTTGTCATAAATTGTCATTATGCATTGCTATGTTCTGTATGTTGAATGCATCTTTATGTTCAATCACCCATCTCTCCTCTCTCTCATAAGCAGGAGTTTGAGATTATACAGGATTTTAAGAGAAGAATATATAATGAAAAGAGTGCAGATCTTGAACCCTGGGACGAGGATTACTTCATTGGAATGATGAAATCATCTGCACACAACCTTGATTCTTCAGTATGTGCTTAACTGTACCGTGCCAAATGCTAATGTCAAACACTGGTTTCACATATTGCAGCTGCATGTAGATTTTACACATTACCATGTTTTAGATCAAAGTATTGACACTGTTTCTTGTATCTATCAGGTTGTTGCAAAATACTTTCCCTTGTCACAATGTCTAAAAGGGCTGAATGTACTAGTAGAATCATTATTTGGTGCGACGTTTCATCAGATTCCTATGAGGGATGGAGAGTCATGGCATCCAGATGTGATAAAGATGTCTCTCCATCATCCTGATGAGGTACAAGCATGCCAACTTGCCATGAGTCCTATTAATAAACCTAAAACATTATCTCCAGCTTCACGTCTTCAGTTATTTTTATGTGCCTAAACTTATATAAGTGTAGTTTTGGCCCTAACACCATGGTGTTTTGCTTTTTTCATTGTTGATGAAATTGAGTGGCAAGTTGTAAATTAAGATTTTTATGCCTACCAGGTGACCTGACCAATTGACCATCCTTTTCAACTGTTCTGTCCCTATTTATAATGATCATCATATAGCAGCATCTTATATGCCGTCATCAATTGTTGTCATGCAAATTTCATAAAAAATAAATGTCTTGGGGAAGTCTTGTCAATAGTCAGAGAGTCACAGTTACTGCTATCTTATATACCTATTGCGTCTTCTTTTCTTATCCTTGTATTTGCTAGGCCCAAAGTAACTAACAATAGTGATGTCTAATGAACAGGGTGATTTAGGATTTATGTATCTTGATATCTACTCCAGGAAGGGTAAGTATCCTGGCTGTGCTCATTTTGCTGTCCAGGGGGTGCGGAGATTATCAGATTCAAACTATCAACTTCCAGTATGTGTTCTCTTCCTCACTTTTTATTTCATATTCCAGTATGTAAAATTCTCTCGTGATGATTAAGGCTTCCACTCAAGGAACTGCAGCTAAAAACATTATTGTTTGCTTAGTAGTTATTATTTTTTATTTTCTAGAGAATGTGTTTGTTTTCTAGGGAAAAAACGGTCTCTTGCAGAAATGTAGGGAAAGGCTGCGTACAAAAGACCCAAGTGGGTCGGACCCTGCGCAAGCGGGAGCTACATGCACCGTGCTGCCCTTTCTGCCCTAAAAAAAGGGCGTACCCAGTGCCGAAGGCTCCCACACATGTGAGGTCTGGGGAAGGGTTATTTCTAGACAGCCTTACCCCTGCTTTTGTAAAGAGGCTGGTTCGAACCCAAGACCTCAGGATACAAGTGGAGATACACTACCACTGCGCCAGGTCCAACTTTCCGCCCTAGAAAAAGAAAAAAAAACTGCCATGCATGTCATGCTACAAGCTTCAGCCTAAATATTCAGAATTCAATAGATTCGCAGGCTGATATCCTAGTACATACCTTACGTTGAGCATCCATCACAGCTTATGTCTCTGTTACTACATCCTGAACTCTATATTATTTCTTTGAGAAAAAAACTACATTATTTTTTACGGATGTTCAAAAGAAAAAAAAGGATCAGTAGATATATCTTAAAAGTTGTCCTAGTTCAAATTTATAAAGTTGCTTCAGTTCGTCTTTTACCCATGGATCTGTGATTGCTTTTTCAGATTGTTGCTTTAGTTTGCAACTTCTCAAGTTCTAGTGGAATAACCTCGAGACTTAGCCATGGGGAGCTGGAAACCCTTTTCCATGAGTTTGGGCATGCCCTTCATTCTCTGCTATCAAGAACGGTAATATGCTCGTTCATCTGAATTCGTAGGTTCTTTTATGACTTCTATGTTCCTTACCTGGCAGCATTTAAATAATTGCAGGAATATCAGCATTTCTCCGGTACTAGGGTTGCTCTCGATTTGGCTGAAACTCCCTCAAACCTTTTTGAGTACGTTGTACATAAGACTATTGTTATCAACCCTCTTTACCTGTAGTTAGAATTTGAGTATCATTCACATTCCAGATGTTATGCATGGGACTACCGTGTCTTGAAGACATTTGCTCTGGATGAAACAACTGGAGATCCAATACCAGAAAAGCTGGTAAAGGCACTAAATGCTTCTAGGAACATGTTTCCAGCTACCGAGCTCCAGCGGCAGGTTCGTTTTTCCCAGTTCTTGACACCAGTAGGATTGGTCCTTTATTTTCTTTACTTGATGTTGTTGTCCTATTTCTTGTTTTCTTGTTTCAAATTTTCGATTATGCTGCTGTGCTCCCCGTCCTAGATCTTCTACTCTATAATGGACCTAACCTTGTTTGGGGAGCAACCATCCGAGCCTATGGACACAGCTTCCACTGTTGCCGATTTGAAGCAGAAGCATACAAGTTGGAAACATGCAGAAGGCACACACTGGCATACTCGGTTTACTCATCTAATAAACTATGGCGCCGGTAAGTATTTGAGCTGTCCTCTACTCCCTTGAACTTTTGCATTTTTCAACTGTCATGTAGATTAAGTTATGTTGATCATATCGTGTATTTGCAGGTTATTATAGCTATCTGTATGCTAGATGTTTTGCCACAACTATATGGCAACAAGTATGCCAAGAGGATCCACTGTCCCGCAGCACAGGTAGCACAATTAGGGACAAACTCTTGCGGCATGGCGGATCGAAGGACCCATCAACCTTGTTAAAGGATTTTGCAGGTGATGCCATCATAAGAAACTCTGGCACGGGAATAGTCCCTAACATCAGTTCATTATGTAGAGAGATCGGATTGTGAAACCCAGTGAGGTTATAGACTGGGATGATTCCGTTTGACTCTGAAATGGCAAAGAATTCCAAACCGTGAAGCCATAGGAGAAGCTGGAGTCTATGTGCTTGCTCTGTTGGTACAGTGGGCACTGGGCAGGTGCTGAGTGTGCAGACCTGGTTGAGAATACATGATCCTCAACGGAGACTGGATGGATCCTCTATTGGAGATTGGATGGCTCCTTTTTCAGGCTTCAGCGGTCCCTGATTCCAATTATTTATGCTGTTGCATGCTGTTAACCCTGTTTTTTTTGTGACCTGATAGGTGTGGCTTCGTCCTCACACCTCACATTATTCTGGGGTTTTTACCTTTGCTGTTCTCGAAATGTGTTTGAGTTGAGATCAGCTCCCTCACACCGGCCTGAATATTTTGTCGGAGCTAGGTTGGCGCTTGTTCTGTCGTTACAATTTGGAAACCTCATTGTTATTAGTGAAATTCACATAGGCATGATGTTTCCAAATGCCCCCTTGCGGACGTCACATCGCCTCTGTTGCACCAAGACAGCACGACCTGCTCGTCCGGAAGTTACGCTAGTGTTTGTTGCTTTCTTTGGCAAATGCCACGAGCGTCATCCAATATTCGTCGCGTTAATTTTGGCTGATGAGGTTTTCTGAGTAGTGCTGCCTCCTGAACCGGTACTACTGCTGTTCCCATCATATTTTGCCAGAACGCCGTAAGTAGAGGCGCCAGCTCTGACCTGCGACGCGCCAAACGGTACTGCCTGCCACGACCCCATGAAGCCTCCCCTGCTGCGCCTCGAGATCAGCATCGATGACGATCACGAGGACCCTCCGGACGAATGGGCGATGATCAGGCCGACGGCTGCAGCGTCATTGTCCTGGAGAGCAGACTGGCTTCATTACGACGCGGCTGTCGCGGCGCTATGTGGATCAGGAGATTTCTTACCCCCATCGAGCAGTAGGCCCTTGTGGATCACGTGTAGGCCAAGGGGAGCTGTTCGAGAACTGCCCGGGTATCTTCTTAACTGTTACTGTTCCGCAGAATTGTGTAGAGACTGATGCCTCATACTTCCTCCGTTTAGAATTATGTATGATGAATATCGACCATCTCTTCAGAACAGAAGAATCATCGATCATCCTCAGAAAAGAAGAATCACTAGTTTTTCAGGAGAGGGGCGGAGGGTCCGTCCTTCAGGTTTTGGCGCAAGTTTTAGTAGCAAACAGAATTTAGAGGAACATTCTCGTTTCAAAAACGAAAAATTACAGAAACAAGTCAAATCCAAACCAGCGCCGTTGAGGTGATTCACGGTCGGTCACTGAACTTGTCCACTCCAAAAAACAAAGGAGAGAGTGAAGTGAAAACTGGACCGAAAGCATGGGCGCGGTCGGCATGTGGTACACTCGATTTCTGCAGGTCTCTAGAGCAGCTTGTTCCCTCAGAATGGCAAACAAAACACATGGACTGATCACACAGGGACGGCCGGTTCCATAGTACACATGCGCATAGGGATCGAGCGCGCACACGTGATTCGGCACCATATATGGATATATATGTGCAATATATATGCGCGTGAACAGATAAGTATATACGCTTTGTGGGTGCGTGCAGGGCAGGGCAGGGCAGGGCAGAGCAGGGCAGGGAGAGGTTCAGATCAGATGCCACCGTAGCGGGCGTCGGAGAACTTGGACTTGAGCCACTTGACGCCGCCGCGGACGGTGGACTTGAGCCGCGCCTGCGTCGCGAGCACGTTGTACGCCGCCACCCGCCGCCGCCGCTTCGCCTCGGGGTCGTCGCGGGCGCACGGCCCGTTGAAGCTGTACGACTTGTTGCCGGCGCCCGCGTCGACCTCGTGGTCGTCGTCGTCGTAGTAGTAGGCCGACGAGTGCTCGTGCGGCACCGACCTGCACTTCTCCATCGGATCGTGCTACGTGGTGGCTGCTGCCGATCTCGAATTGCTTTGCTTTGTTTTGCTTTGTGTGTGTGGAGAGTGAGAGACCGGTGAGAGAGAGGTAGGCGTCGGACGATGGCAGATGGATGAAGCTATGCTAAATGAGTGTGGGAAGGGAAGGTGGGTGCGTAATTAAAGGGATGGACGGGTTTTCTGCTTGATTCGCTAGGTGATTTTTGCATAGAGCACCCTGCGGGAAGCTGGGTGGAAGGATTTCACGAGAGACCCTCGGGTTACTTCATTTCGCGGTTGTTTCCACGGCTCATCTCCCCGCGCCCTTCCCCTCGCTCTCTCCAGAGTCGAGCAAAAACTCCAGCGACCGGCGGCGCGGCAGCGGCGGAAGCGGAGGGGGCAGCTTGTCGCCGTAGATAAGACCCGCGGTGGAACCGACAGAGAGCGGTAGGGGGGGGGGCTCAAAGGAAGCCTGAAGCTAACCTCAGAGCCGATCAACTGAGCGCCCGCCGCAATGCTCTCGCGCGCCGCCGCAATCTTATATAAGTGTAGTTTTGGCCCTAACACCATGGTGTTTTGCTTTTTTCATTGTTGATGAAATTGAGTGGCAAGTTGTAAATTAAGATTTTTATGCCTACCAGGTGACCTGACCAATTGACCATCCTTTTCAACTGTTCTGTCCCTATGTATAATGATCATCATATAGCAGCATCTTATATGCCGTCATCAATTGTTGTCATGCAAATTTTATAAAAATTAAATATCTTGGGGAAGTCTTGTCAATAGTTAGAGAGTCACAGTTACTGCTATCTTATATACCTATTGCGTCTTCTTTTCTTATCCTTGTATTTGCTAGGCCCAAAGTAACTAACGTTAGTGATGTCTAATGAACAGGGTGATTTAGGATTTATGTATCTTGATATCTACTCCAGGAAGGGTAAGTATCCTGGCTGTGCTCATTTTGCTGTCCAGGGGGTGCGGAGATTATCAGATTCAAACTATCAACTTCCAGTATGTGTTCTCTTCCTCACTTTTTATTTCATATTCCAGTATGTAAAATTCTCTCGTGATGATTAAGGCTTCCACTCAAGGAACTGCAGCTAAAAACATTATTGTTTGCTTAGTAGTTATTATTTTGTATTTTCCAGAGAATGTGTTTGTTTTCTAGGTAAAAAATGGTCTCTTGCAGAAATGCAGGGAAAGGCTGCGTACAAAAGACCCAAGTGGGTCGGACCCTGCGCAAGCGGGAGCTACATGCATCGTGCTGCCCTTTCTGCCCTAGAAAAAGAAAAAAAAACTGCCATGCATGTCATGCTACAAGCTTCAGCCTAAATATTCAGAATTCAATAGATTCCCAGGCTGATATCCTAGTACATACCTTACCTTGAGCATCCATCACAGCTTATGGCTCTGTTACTACATCCTGAACTCTATATTATTTCTTAAAAAAACTACATTATTTTCGACGGATGTTCAAAAGAAAAAAAGGATCAGTAAATATATCTTAAAAGTTGTCCTAGTTCAAATTTATAAAGTTGCTTCAGTTCGTCTTTTACCCATGGATTTGTGATTGCTTTTTCAGATTGTTGCTTTAGTTTGCAACTTCTCAAGTTCTACTGGAATAACCGCGAGACTTAGCCATGGGGAGCTGGAAACCCTTTTTCATGAGTTTGGGCATGCCCTTCATTCTCTGCTATCAAGAACGGTAATATGCTCGTTCATCTGAATTCATAGGTTCTTTTATGACTTGTACATTCCTTACCTGGCAGCATTTAAATAATTGTAGGAATATCAGCATTTCTCCGGTACTAGGGTTGCTCTCGATTTGGCTGAAACTCCCTCTAACCTTTTTGAGTATGTTGTACATAAGACTATTGTTATCAACCCTCTTTACCTGTAGTTAGAATTTGAGTATCATTCACATTCCAGATGTTATGCATGGGACTACCGTGTCTTGAAGACATTTGCTCTGGATGAAACAACTGGAGATCCAATACCAGAAAAGCTGGTAAAGGCACTAAATGCTTCTAGGAACATGTTTCCAGCTACCGAGCTCCAGCGGCAGGTTCGTTTTTTCCCAGTTCTTGACACCAGTAGGATTGGTCCTTTATTTTCTTTACTTGATGTTGTTGTCCTATTTCTTGTTTTCTTATTTCAAATTTTTGATTATGCTGCTGTGCTCCCCGTCCTAGATCTTCTACTCTATAATGGACCTAACCTTGTTTGGGGAGCAACCATCCGAGCCTATGGACACAGTTTCCACTGTTGCCGATTTGAAGCAGAAGCATACAAGTTGGAAACATGCAGAAGGCACACACTGGCATACTCGGTTTACTCATCTAATAAACTATGGCGCCGGTAAGTATTTGAGCTGTCCTCTACTCCCTTGAACTTCTGCATTTTTCAACTGTCATGTAGATTAAGTTATGTTGGTCATATCATGTATTTGCAGGTTATTATAGCTATCTGTATGCTAGATGTTTTGCCACAACTATATGGCAACAAGTATGCCAAGAGGATCCACTGTCCCGCAGCACAGGTAGCACAATTAGGGACAAACTCTTGCGGCATGGCGGATCGAAGGACCCATCAACCTTGTTAAAGGATTTTGCAGGTGATGCCATCATAAGAAACTCTGGCACGGGAATAGTCCCTGACATCAGTGCATTATGTAGAGAGATCGGATTGTGAAACCCAGTGAGGTTATAGACTGGGATGATTCCGTTTGACTCTGAAATGGCAAAGAATTCCAAACCGTGAAGCCATAGGAGATGCTGGAGTCTATGTGCTTGCTCTGTTGGGACAGTGGGCACTGGGCAGGAGCTGGGTGTGCAGACCTGGTTGAGAATACATGATCCTCAACGGAGACTGGATGGATCCTCGATTGGAGATTGGATGGCTCCTTTTTCAGGCTTCAGCGGTCCCTGATTCCAATTATTTATGCTGTTGCATGCTGGCAACCCTGTTTTTTTTTCGTGACCTGATTGGTGTGGCTTCGTCCTCACATTATTCTGGGGTTTTTACTATTGCTGTTCTCAAAATGTGTTTGAAGTGAGATCAGCTTCCTCACCCGAATCAAATGCCCCCTTGGCTCTTGCGGACGGCACATCGCCTCCAGTGTTTCTTGCTTTCTTTGGCAAATGCCACGAGCGTCGTCCAATATTCCTCGCGTTAATTTTGGGTGATGAGGTTTTCTGAGTAGTGCTGCCTCCTGAACCGGTACTGCCCCCTGTTCCCATCATATTTTGCCAGAACGCCGTAAGTAGAGGCGCCAGCCCGACGCGCCAAATGGTACGGCACACGAGCAGGTGCTGCCTGCCACGACCGCATGAAGCCTCCCCTGCTGCGCCTCGAGATCAGCATCGATGACGATCACGAGGACCAACAGCCTCCTCTGGCTCCGGACGATGATCAGGCCGACGGCTGCAGCGTCATTGTCCTGGACCGGACCTGGGGATGGATAGCAGACTGGCTTCATTACGACGCGGCTGTCGCGGCACTACGTGGATCAGGAGACTTCTTACCCCCATCGAGCAGTAGGCCCTTGTGGATCACGTGTAGGCCAAGGGGAGCTGTTCGAGAACTGCCCGGGTATCTTCTTAACTGTTACTCTTCCGCAGAATTGTGTGGAGACTGATGCCTCATATGTAATATGAATATCGACCATATCTCTTCAGAACAGAAGAATCACCAATCATCTTCAGAAAAGAAGAATCACTAGTTTTTCAGGAGAGGGGGGGGGGGTCCGTCCTTCAGGTTTTGGCGCAAGTTTTAGTCGCAAACAGAATTTAGAGGAACATTCTCGTTTCAAAAACAAAAAATTACAGAAACAAGTCAAATCCAGACCAGTGCCGGTGAGGTGATTCACGGTCGGTCACTGAACTTGTCCACTCCAAAAAACAAAAGGCCGAACAGAAGGAGAGAGTGGGTGCGTGCATATATATGCGCGTGAACAGATAAGTATATGCTTTTGTGGGTGCGTGCAGGGCAGGGCAGGGCAGGGAGAGGTTCGGTTCAGATGCCACCGTAGCGGGCGTCGGAGAACTTGGACTTGAGCCACTTGACGCCGCCGCGGACGGTGGACTTGAGCCGCGCCTGCGTCGCGAGCACGTTGTACGCCGCCACCCGCCGCCGCCGCTTCGCCTCGGGGTCGTCGCGGGCGCACGGCCCGTTGAAGCTGTACGACTTGTTGCCGGCGCCCGCGTCGACCTCGTGGTGGTGGTGGTCGTCGTCGTAGTCGTAGTAGGCCGACGAGTGCTCGTGCGGCACCGACCTGCACTTCTCCATCGGATCGTGCTACGTGGTGGCTGCTGCCGATCTCGAATTGCTTTGCTTTGTTTTGCTTTGTGTGTGTGGAGAGTGAGAGACCGGTGAGAGAGAGGTAGGCGTCGGACGATGGCAGATGGATGAAGCTATGCTAAATGAGTGTGGGAAGGGAAGGTGGGTGCGTAATTAAAGGGATGGACGGGTTTTCTGCTTGATTCGCTAGGTGATTTTTGCATAGAGCACCCTGCATTTCACGCTCGTGCTAAAGGGGGTCCTTTTAGTTACACTTTGCGATTGCGCTTTGTGCCTTCCTAATCATGAAGATTGGCGCCAGCTGTTGCAGTTTTAGCGCAAGAATCTACTCCGGCCTTTGCGATGCTCTGCAAAGCTTCGGGGCGTGTCTTTGTGATTGTGCCGGCCTCAAGCTGAGCTGATCAGGCAGGCAGGCCATCAGGGATGTTTGCTGAAGCGGCGATGGGATGATGGGGAGTGGGGTCGGGCACATCACTCACCCCACGTGCGCTGTTTGGTATGGACGTGGCCGCACAGCCGAGTTGGACACCGCAACTGCGCCTTCCATGCTTTTTCTTCTCCGATCTGCTGGCCGATCTAACCGCGCCGCCATGAAATGAAGAAGCCGCATGCCTCTTCCTCTCCCTCTCCCTCTTCCAGTTGGTCTTCCCCTAGCTCCCCGAGGCCGCGCTGCAACCGTGCTCCTCCTGCTCGACACCGACTACGTCTAATAAGACTTTTTGCTGGTCACGTTCCGTCAGTCCCGGTATTAGTACGATAGGTAAGATAAGATGGTCCTCTAAAGAATCATATAGTTGAATCGTCAATGTGATCCGAAAGCAAAGCAAAGCAAAGCGATCACACGCATGCGTGGCAGCAACGTTCCACGGTCCCCAAGGCAGGAGAGGGGGAGCGACTGCTGGTAAATTTCGAGATGGTGTTTCATTGCTCGGTCAGCTAAATATCCGGTGAGGTTCAGTTCAGCGCGCGCACAGAGGAAGAGAGCGTTGGAATAATTTGACCAGGGTCCATTAATTTTCCAAATTAATTGTATTAATTTTAAGACTCATATTAATGTCATTTGGCTAAACTATTTAGCCCTACATAGGTAGTTGAAGAGGATTCTGACCAACTTAAATAGTTGGATTATTCCTCTCTATTTTAGAAGTTGGAAAGAAGAAAAGAGAGTGCTACACTCGCGCCGAGTCGTGCCGTGCGCGACGCATACACGTCACGCGTAATTTCACGTGAGAAAATCGCGTGACTTGCGACGAGCGGCGTGTGCGTGTGTGTGGAGAAATTGCTGCATCATTTTTATTGCGTTGAGTTAAATATTTTTACCGTTTCTGAGAATTGAATCAACTCAATTATGACGGTGAATTAAATATAGACGTTACTAGTAACCGACATATTAAAACAGACATTACTAGTAACTGACGTATTAAAACAGAAAATTAATCTCGCGCAATAAAGTTGATTCAGTATATCAAGTAGTTATATAAGGCACTGCTCATTCACCCTGAAAAATATATACTTCACTACTATCGTTGCGCACTCTACATTCCCTTTGTAAGTTTTTGCGCGCAAAGAACTTGCGAGAGCAGGCCTCCGAAACCTCGTCTAGCTGCGATATTTGCACGGGTAGGCGGACAATCAAGTTTTTGGGAAGCGCAACTCTGCGCGACTGCTCGCTTGTACGAACGACTACTTTCTGGTGGTGCGCGCACTCCCGTTCAACTACTTCCTAGCGGTGTGCACTACTGTACGACTACTTGCTACTACTTCCAGAAGGACAGTCGTGAGAATTCACTCCTTCCATTCTTTCTGCCTCAACTAACGATCGACTACTTCAAGCAGCTCAACATGTCAACTATTGGGAACGACACCGCCAGTGCCTCCGGCACTGGTCCTGCCTCAGGGTACAACCTGACGCTCTCACGTTCATTTGTTGTGTTCTTTCTGTTCCTATACAGATTAAACGCGAACACGAACAATCCTTATGAAGCCATAATATTGCTCATTTTCAATTATATCATGATTTTCTTTATTACTTTTGGAATTAAAATATACCGTAAAATGACTAAATATCTAACAATCCAAAAACTTGATGGTTGTGATGGGCTTTCGGTCACTAGTTTTGCTGCTGCGCTCAAGCCAAATGCTTTTGACGGATCAAATTACAAACGGTGGCGTGATAGGATGATTCTCTGGTTAACTGCTATGAACATCATTCATGTTGCGAATGGGAAGACTGAACAGTTTACTCCTGAGGAGGAGCAAGCTTTCATGGCAGCCGATAACCTCTTTAGAGGCGCGGTGGTCAGTGTTTTTGCAGAAAATTTAGTTGATTTCTATCTCACTGCGATCTCTGGCAAGGAATTATAGGATGCGCTTGAGACTAAATATGTTGTTTCTGATGCTGGGAGTGAATTGTATGTCATGGAACAGTTCTATGACTATAAGATGGTCGATTACCGTTCTATAGTGGAACAAGCTCATGAAATTCAGTTATTGGCAAAAAAACTCGAAGATTTCAAGTGTGTTACCCGAAAAGTTTGTGGCCGGGGGCATTATTGCCAAGCTGTCACCTACCTGGACGGATTTTGCCACTTCTGTAAAACATAAGAGAAAAGAGTTCAGCATCGTTGATCTTATTGACTCTTTCGATGTTGAAGACAAGGCAAGGGCAAAAGACACTCGTGGAAAAGGGGTTGTTGGGACTTCTAGTGCCAATGTAGTACATAAGAATAACTCTAATAAATTCCACAACAACAAGAAGAAGAACAAGCAGGAGAACCCTACAAAGATTAAACAGACAAATACTTTTAAAAAGAAGATGAAGGGAAATTACTTTGTTTGCGACGATCCTGGTAATTTCGCAAGTGAATGTGAGAACCGCAAATGGAAGGGCAATAAAAAATCAGCAAATATGGTTATTGGCGAAACTGCAGAAACATCGAGTTATGGTAACATATTAGCTACAGTTTTTTCAGTTTGTCATTTACCTGAGTGGTAGATTGATACCGGTGCTAATATCCATGTGTGTGCTGATATATCCTTGTTTTCATCTTATCAGGTCGGAGAGATTGTCTCCTTGTTGATGGGAAACGGGTCACATGCGCGTGTTCTTGGAGTTGGTACGGTCGATCTAAAGCTTACTTCGAGAAAGACCGTGCGATTGAAGAACGTGCAACATGTCCAACCATCAAAAAGAATTTAGTCAGCGGCTCCCTACTTTGTAGAGATGATTTTAAATTAGTCTTTGAATCTAATAAATATGTACTATCTAAGTATGGGAATTTTGTTGGTAAAGATTATGAAAGCGAAGGTTTGTTCCGCTTATCCTTGTCAGAAGATTATAATAACGTTGTGAACAATGTCATGAATATTGATTAGTCTAATGTTTTGCATTCACGACTTTGTCATATTAATTTTGGTTATATGGCACAACTAGCAAACTTGAGTTTAATTCCAAAATTTAGCTTAGTCAAAGGTTCTAAGTGCCATGTTTATGTGGAATCAAAACAACCTCGTAAACTTCACAAGTCTGCAGAGTCGAGAGAATTGGCACCATTAGAACTAATTCATTTCGATTTGTGCGAAATGAATGATGAATTGACAAAAAAAGATATTTCATGACCTTAATTGATGACTGTACTAGGTCTACGTATATTTATTAAAGTTAAAATATGAAGCATTACATTATCTTAAAATATATAAAGCTGAGGTAGAAAACCAAATTGAGACAAAGATCAAACATATAAGGACTGATCGTGGTGGAGAATACTTTTCTAATTTATTCACTTTGTTCTGTGAGGAACACAGAATAATTCATGAGAGGACGTCTCCCTACTCACCTCAATCAAATGGGGTAGCCAAAACAAAGAATCGTACTCTAACTGATTTGGTTAACGCCATGTTAGATACATCGGGACTTTCCAAGGAGTGGTGGGGTGAGGCTATATTGACAGCATATCATGTCGTGAATCGTGTTCCTATAAAGAATAAAGAGATCACTCCATTCGAGGAATAGGAAAAGAAAAGAGTGAATCTATCATATTTGCGTACTTGAGGTTGTTTGGCAAAAGTAAATGTGTTAATCAATAAAAAGCGTAAACTCGGTCCTAAAACTGTTGATTGTATTTTTATTGGTTATGTCTTTCATAGTATTGGTTATAGATTTTTAATAATAAAATCTGGAGTACGCGACATGGATGTCCATAAAATTATGGACTCCAGAGATGCTACATTTTTTGAGGATATTTTTCCTATGCGAGAGGATCATTTTAGTACTAGTCAAAAATTTCTTATAAATGACGAGCCTACTGATATGATAGAACATAATGAATAAACTCTTGTGGGAAATCTGCGCGGTGACAATAAAATTTTTAAAAAGAGGAAGAGACAAAAGACTGCAAAGTCCTTTGGTGATGATTTCATTTTGTACCTTGTGGATGATACTCCTAAAACCGTCGAAAAGTACAAAGCGAGGCTTGTAGCTAAGGGCTATAATCATAAAGAAGGAGAAGTTTTCTTTAACACTTACTCACCTGTTGCCCGACTGATCACTATTGGAGTGTTGCTTTCTTTGGCAACCTCATATGGTCTTCTTGTTCATTAGATGGACGTTACGACAACTTTCCTAAATGGAGAGTTGGAGGAGGAGATCTATATGGATCAGCCATATGGTTTTACAGTAAAAGGTTAAGAAGGAATGGTATGTAAGTTATTTAAATCTTTATATGGCCTGAATCAAGCAACTAAGCAATGGCATTAGAAGTTTGAAAACTCTCATGTTTGTTGGTTTTGTTGTGAACAAAGCTGATAAATGTGTGTACTATCATTTTGGTGGGGGTGAAGGAGTAATATTATACTTGTTTGTTGATGACATACTTATATTTAGGACAAACCTTAATGTGATTAAGAAAGTCAAAGAGTTTTTGTCTCAAAACTTTGAGATGAAGGATTTGGAAGAGTCTGATGTTATTTTCAACATAAAACTAGTGAGAGAAGGTGGTGGTAGAGTTAAACTTCTACAATCCCATTATGTGGAAAAGGTTCTACAATCCCAGTATAATTTTGAAGAAACATAAAAAGATAATAAGAGATCAGTTGAGATACTCTCAAATCATTAGTTCCCTTATGTATTTAGCTAGCGCTACGAGACCTGACATCTCATTTGCCGTGAGCAAACTTAGCGGATTTGTTTCAAACCCATAAGATGATCATTGGCGGGCTGTGAAGAGAGTAATGCACTATCTAAAACGCACAACGAACTACGGGATATACTATTCCGGGAACCCAAAGGTTCTAGAGGGTTATAGTGATTCTAATTGGATCTTTGATGCTGATGAGATAAAAGCCACGAGCGGATATGTGTTCACGCTCGAAGGTGACGCTGTTTCCTGGAAGTCTTGCAAGCAGACCATTTTAACGAGGTCAACTATAGAAGCAGAACTAACAATATTAGATACCACCACAGTTGAGTCTGAGTGGCTTCGTGAACTCCTGATGGATCTACCGATGGTTGAAAAACCGATACCAGCTATCTTAATAAACTGTGACAATGAGACTCTGATTACTAAAGTGAACAGTTTAAAGGACAACATGAAGTCATCTAGACATGTAAAAAGGCAGTTAAAACCTATCAGAAAATTGAGAAGCTCCGGAGTGATAGCCTTAGATTATATCCCAACGGCTAAAAATCTGGCAGATCAATTTACAAACGGTCTTTCACGATCTGTGATCGACAATGCATCCAAGAAATTGGGTTTTAGACCTATTTAGTGAGTCAGGCCATGGCGGCAACATGTCTTATATGATCGGAGATCTCTTGAATTAGGACAATGAAACAAGTCATGACTGACTGAGAGAAGAGAACCTTTGAATAAGGCTCATTTCTGTGAAAATGAATTTCTCTTTAAACTGTACGGCAGGTTGGCTTTTGACTTAATTTGATTCGTGTGGATTAATTAAGCAAATATGTTATCCTACAGAACATCTTATAAGAATTACACCTATATGAGTTCGAATACTAGTCGTAGTCTATGAGATTTGGGTAGTCTCTATATGCTCATAAAAGGTCTGGAGTATGACTTATATGCTCTAAACCGCGGGGATGCGTTAGCATCCTAGTAGTAGAAAAGACCTTCGGTAAAACTTGTCTGCACAAGACTGTCAATTCAAGGCATAGTCTATTGATCAGTTGTAGACAAAGTGTAGCCTATGCTTTAGATAGATGTTCACATTAACAGTCTCCATTGAAACTCTGGTATATCAAAATAGTAGTGGAATTGAGCGTATTTTGTGTGTCTCAAAATTGGTGGGGATTGTTGAAATAATTTGTGCAGAACCCATTGATTTCCCAAATTAATCCTATTAATTTTAAAGCCCACATTAATGCTATGTGGCTAAACTATTTAGTCACATATGGGTAGTTGAAGAGGATTCTGACCAACTTAAATAGGTGGACTATTCCTCTCTATTTGAGAAGTTAGAAATAAGAAAAGAGAGTGCTACACGCGTGCCGAGCCGTGCCGTGCGCGACGCGTACGCTTCACGCGCATTTTAGCGTGAGAAAATCGCGTGACTTGTGACTTGCGACAAGCGGTATGTGCGTGTGTGGAGAAATTGTTGTATCATTCTTACTGCGCTGAGTTAAATATTTTTACCGTTTTTGAGAATTGAATCGACTCAATTATGACGGTGAATTAAATATAGACGTTACTAGTAACCGACGTATTAAAACAGACGTTACTATTAACTGACGTATTAAAATAGAAAATTAATCTCACGCAATAAAGTTGATTCAGTATGCCAAGTAGCTATATAAAGCGCTCCTCATTCACCCTGGAAAATATATACTTCACTACTATCGTTACGCACTCTGCATTTCTTTCGCAAGTCTTTACGCGCACAGAACTTGTGAGAGGAGGCCTCCGAAGCCTCGTCTAGGTGCGATATTTGCAAGGGTAGACGGACGATCAAGTTTTTAGAAAGCACAACTCTGCGTGACTGCTCGCTTGTACGAACGACTACTTTTTGTTGGTGCGTGCACTCCCGTTCGACTACTTCCTAGCGGTATGCACTGTTGTACTACTACTTCCTACTACTTCTAGAAGGACGTTCGTGGGACTTCACTGCTTCCATGCTTCCTACCTGAACTAACGATCAACTACTTTAAGCAGCTCAACATGTCAATTATTTAGAACGACGCCGTCAGTTCCTTCAACACTGGTCCTACCTCAGGGTACAACATGACGCTTTCACATTCATTTGTTGTGTTCTTTCTGTTTCTATACAGATTAAGCGCGAACACGAATAATACTTATGAAGACATAATATTGCTTATTTTTAATTGTATCATGATTTTATTTGTTACTTTTGGAATTAAAATATATCGTAAAATGATTAAATATCTAACAGATAGACCTGTGGTGGTTCTCCAGGCATCACGCACTCGATACTTGCGTGGAACTGAACCACCCAATCATCTGCAGCCTGCAGGGGCATTTCGCTTTTTCTCACGTTGCCTAGGTCCATCGCGATAGGCGTCGTGTCTGTTTTTCCTCCTCCTTGTTGGTGCTGTCGTTTCTGCCGGCCGGAGGAAAGACGTACGGGCACTTCCGGACCCGGAAAGTGCGCGTATTTCCTATCCCTATGCGTGCGTACGGACACCTTCTTGGCCGACAAAACTGACTGATGATGACGAGGCGTATGATCCCCCGGAATTTTGCTCGGCTTCGTGTGATATTCGGAGCAGCTGCATGCGCCCTTGCGCGGCGTCGGCTGCAGTCTGGATCTTACGTGGTTGCGTCGGCGCCGAGGCTGCTTCCTCGCCGCCGCCGCCGCCGCTGAGCTTTCCGCGCGCGTCACGGAGCGGACCAGTATCAGCACGGTCTGGTGGCGGGACATGATTCTATCCTCTGTTCCTCATCAAGAAGACATGATTCGAAGGAATATGTTATCCTCCATCACCATTGATCCCCAACCGTGCATCGTGCACACCACCCACAGCAGCGTAGTCGGCCACGCCACCGGGGCGACCCCACTGCCAACTCGATCAGTGCACATCCAGTCCAGTCCAGGCGCACGGAGACGTACGTACGTTCGTCGTCCAGGAGCTACAGCAGCGTAGTGCGCGTGAACCAGTGTACCAGTCAGTTTGGTCGACGAACCGATAGATCCTGTACTTAATTTGCTCATTCATCCATTCGTTCATTCATCACGATCCTGTAGCTCGGTAATGGATGCCGGGCTCTGTTGTCGCCTGGAGAGCGAAAGGCGACAGAGATCGAAAGCTACGTCTACGTACGCGTGTCCTCAAAGTCGCCGTCAGCCAGCCACCGGGGATGCGAGGGGGTCAGTCCACCGGAATCGGGCACCACGTTTGATCGACATCCGCCACCCGTTTGATCGACATCCCGCCGAGCACTGCTACTGCTGACACGCGAGATCCTTTTACGACGGGACGAAGGGTGCCTGATCGATCTGCGGACCATGCATCAGTCAGCAACCAGAAACTCTTTCACGACCAACTGAAGATGGTCAGAAACACCTGGCTCGGCTCCTAAAACTGAGGCTCTTCTTTACGTTGTTTGTAACGAGTTGATCTCGACGTCAGCGTGGATAACTTGATCGCTGGAACATTTCGTTCGAGGATGAGGATTTGGGGAATCAACATTTGTTTCCGGATGTTATATAAGAATGCATATCAGATAGATGTTAGTAACGAGTCACATTAGCAAATAGTTCTTCCAGGGGATAGAACAATACAAAAGTACACGAATTTTGCAGCTCATGCTTCTTGGAGTCCCGATTAGTTGCAATTGCACACCAACTCGTGATCTCATGCAGGCTTGGCACATTTTTTTTTTTAAAAAATAACTTTGCGATGCTGTTGCGTACCATACATGTCACAAGTTACCATGATTCAAGAACTTGTAAAGGCATGTCAGATCAGTTATCAAAATGGAAGAAGCGTATCATGATCTTGTTGGGAAACAGAAAAAAAATTGAGCAGAACCAAGCAAGCAATTGTATAAACTAGAGCACAATTTCAAGACCTGAATGTCATTATTATCACCAGGAAACCATCTGATTAATAGCTAGCAGTAGAGATGCTGAAACATCTTCGATCAAACAACCAACTGCAACGTTAGCTAAGCACAGAGTGCTTGTAAGGTGGCATTCATACAGTCACATGATGCAACGCCCAATACAGACAGGCAGCTTGAATAATAATTTTCCAAGTGTTGCAGATGGGTAGCAAGGCTCATTTCTTGCCACTCTTCTTGAGACCTGAGCCTCCAATCGCACCCTTCTGTGCCTTGGCCTTTAGCTCCTTCAGTGCCTGTTTGTTCAACAAACATGCATTTCAACTCAGCAAACAAGGGCTCCAGGTAACCAAAAACAGAGCAGAACAGTAAATAAAGCTGGTTGTTAGTCCCACCTTTTCCTCCTCTTTCTTCTTCTGCAAGTACGCAAGGTCAGACTGCAAACAAAGAAGTTACCAGAACAATGTTAGGCGGGCCAATTGTAGCTGACCAAATGATCCATACTACTATCTCTGGCTCTATTCGTCAGCTCTCTAACTCTAAGTGAAACCACGTTTCTTTTTGGTTTTTAAGGCAGCGACAATATAACAAACAACGTCACAAAAACGTCTACAATGCTCATCAGATGCAACTGTGTCTAAATTTGATTCATTATAAAGGAACTAGACAACCATATGTACTTGTGAAGACAACCAATAGCATAAGCAGCAATCATTTCTATCATCACATTTGCTATAGGTTGGAATCTACAATTCAAGGAATTCCAACTGTATTCTAACCGGCTTCAGTCAATGTCAGAATGAAGTTAGACAAACAGCTCTAAGGTACATAACTTGTAACCATGAAACGAATGAAGCACTATACAAGTAATAATCCACAAATGGAATTTTAAGAAAAACATGGGAGTACTGACTAGACAAGTGCTTCACAATGAAAAGAAACCTTTTCTGAAAAAAGGAAGAAAGGAAAGAAATCTATGGTCAACAGTGTGCTGCAGATTCAAAGTTCTCCTAATTAAAGGGTTACTTTACTATATCATACCATGTCGAGCCAAGGTAAGCAAATACAAACAAATACTTACAAGAACACCTAATGCCTATGGATGCTTAAATCTTACTATCATGCAACGTAACCAGTCGCATAGCAATTAGCCGAAATTATCTTAGCGTTCATAATTAACCAGGAACTAGCAACCATACATGATTGATCTACGGGTACGGAATACTTGCTCAACTAAAGAGTCAACCCTAGGGTTAGAGGCTTAGATCCTGCAGGCACGGATCGATGACCTGGCAACCGATCCCGGATCGAAATGGAAGCGAACGGGCAAAACGTAGCGAAGTACCTCGTCGTACTCCTTCTTCTCGGCCTTGGGCGCCTTCAGGGGCTTGGCCTTCCCTCCTGCAACAGAACAGCGCCACCGCGAATCAGCCGTCAGAACCAGGGAGGGTCAAAACTAAATTAGGCACCCGAGAACAGCAAGGTCGCGCGAAAGAGGAGGGGGGAAGGGAACAGAGGAGGAACGCGCCTTGCTTCGACATGGTGGGCGGGGGAGGGGGGTGTCGGCGGGGAACGGAAACCCTAGAGCGCGAGCGCCGCGGCGACGAGGAGACAGAGGGGGGGGGGAGGCGAGGGCGAGACGGCCGGGTGCGCGAGATAACGGAGGGGGTTGCGTGGGCCGTGGGAAATCTCGCGGATCGGAAGGGGGAGTCCGGGCCGGGCTTTTAGTGGAACCGGGGCCCATAACTTTCGGCCCGTGACGTCCCTGTGTGGAGCAGCGAAGCCCCGGCGGAAGCGGGACAGAACGGAACGGGGAGCGTGGATCATGTGGGTGGGGTCGGTGCTTGGTCAGGTCGCGGAGCCGGCCGTTTCTCTTTCTCGTCCGTAGTACGGCAGCGCGCCCCCGGTACCACGGCGCCAACCGTTTTAGTACCCGGGGCACGCATCTCGCCCGGCCTCAGATGGCTCACGCCTGCGCTGCGCTGCGCCGCTTCAGGCACCGCGCGCCACCTGTTCATCCTCCCGTTCCCTGGAGAAAGAGAGAGATATATATATATCCAGCCAGTGCAGCTAGCCCCTGGTCAAGAGCAGCTGGATCCTCATTTCTGACCAGCTTCTGTTTGAGTTTTTCTTTTTTTGGATACTGATTTGAAACTTGCAGAAACTGTTGTTGGAGTCGGCATCTTCAGTTCCTCTGGCTGCAAGGCGGCGACAGAGACGTCCAGCACGCATGGTACTGTCTCTCCACCGTGGCGAAGAGATGGCCGTGGTCTCAGACTCTCACTGTCTCACACTGCTGCCGTGTTCTTCTTTTCCGCGCGCGCCCCGCGTGCGTACGTGTGCAGGCTCTGCTCCCGCTGTTCCTGAGGCCGGTCCTGCAGCTCGCGGCGTGCGTGGCGGTGGCGGGCGGGCCGGCAGCCGCCGCGGCCACCATCCTGCACCGCGCCGGCGCGCTGCCGAGGAACCGGGGCCTGCGGCGGCTCGTCCGGGACGACGTGCTCCACGACGGCGGTGCCGGCCGGGGCCACGACTGCATCGCGAGCCTCGTCGTCGGCGTGATGCGGTGCTTCTGCTAGCTAGAGAGAGCGCCTCCGACGAACATGAACTGCCATTCGCCCGTCCCGGTGCATGAGCAGATGCTGTTGAATTTCCCGGGCACTGTAGAGTCAGTACCGTTGGATACAACGATCGGCAATTTGTTTCAAGCAAACCTGATCACAATGCTAGCCGCTCTACTTTTTAGACAGTGTCGACGAACTAGCCGCCTCAGGCCCAAGTCTCACTGGCTCAGAGGTAAGATCTTGGCTGAAAGCGCCCATTGTTTGGGGTCTTGGGGGTATTACAGCCTCCCCGTGGTTTTAGACTCACGACTCTAATCGTCAAGCTAAATCTGACAGAGTTCTCCAGATTCATCATATATAACGGCAACCACGATCAGAATCGCAAACTAAAGACCCGTGAACTGTGCTCACAGATGCAGAAGCTGTTCCCGGTCCCAGATGGTTTCTAGGTGACAAAACATACACGTAAACTACTGTATTTGGAATGTAATTGTTCGTTCCAGCCTAAAGAGCTGGAGATCTAGCTCCATCCCAAAGGAGGCTCGAACGAAATCAGTGAAAAAAAAAAAGAAGAAAAGGAATCACTGTGTGAAAATTACTTTATTAACATCATGTACACACCTCCCATCATGGTTCCATGAACTAGTACATCGGACAGTGAATGAAAACTGGAGATACAATATATCAAATGAAATCCGTACCAATCAATAAAGAACAACTGGAAATACCTATCGCTGTTGGCGTGTTAATTCTGACACCAGCGTTACTATTCAGAACAAATGCCTGGCGCAAACTGCAAAGCAAAACATATAACAAGGGCAATGTAAAAAATCTAATGAAAAAAAAAACGAAAACAGACACACAAATATTTTTAATCTCTTGTAGGCACTGCACATCAAGAACGAATTAATGGTCGTGGCTTGAAAGGACGGAACTGTAGCTGTAGGTAAGGGCTCCATTCAACATCCGGAAAAACATCTACACAAGCCAGATGCAAATCATATTCCACCTCAAGCGTTCCTCAGAGCATTGACCCGGGCAGCCAGTTCATCAAAATCTGGCATTCTTGGGTGCACTCGCACAGCCCTAAGGAAGTCCGGCTGCAGTGAGGTGGACCGGGCAGGAACCTTCACATCTTCACCAGGGCCAACAGATACCGGTGGTAAGGAGATTGCTCTACCAGGGGGGTGTAACGAAACCACTTGCTGACATTCTGTTCGCGCTTCACTGCCATTAGCAGTTTTGTTGGTTGGATCTAACCCTTTCTTGCTATAGTGCATCAAAAGCTTGTCCATCATTCTTTCCTCCTCATCGAGGTCTCCAATGCATCCGCTTCTGTGGCTGCTCTGCGCACTTGCATGGCGGGGCAAGAGATTACCAAAGTCAGTAGCAGTTGCATCTTGTTCTGGTTGCCTGTGCCGCATGAACCCATCATAGTCTTTGTTGTGGCTCAAAACTCCATTCCTCCTCCCCATATGCTTTGGTTGGCTACTAGGAGTTCTCTGAACATTCTTCCCTATGCCAACACCACCATCAGTCCTGTTACCATTGTAGTTAGGGTCAGTGGCATTCTTCCTGCCCGAGTGTCCTCTGTGACTACTGGGTGTTTGGCTTGTGACCTTCTCCTTGTTAGGCGCCTCACTAAAAGCATCAATAGCTGCAGGCGGCTTTGCATTTCTCCTCCTAAGAGAAACAGGCCGAAGCACATCTTTGTCAGCCAAGTGCTCAGCTTGTCCAGGGATATTGTGCTTGTTGCCATCGTTAGGAGTTCGCTTTTCAGGTTCACCATTCATAGTTCGGACGTTAGATTTTGGTTTAACATAAGGAGGTCTCATATTAGTCGGCCTCTCTGTCACTCTCTGTCCATTTTGCACCGGATGTCCCAGATCAACTAAATGTTGTGGCCTGTCATTCAAGAAACTTGTCACCTTATGCCCTTTTTGCATTGGTTGTTCAAGATCAACTAGATGTTGTGACCTATCATTCAATAAACCATTGTTTGCTTGTTTCTCGACATGGTTCGTCATATTTGCTCCATTCTGCTTAGCATAAGGAGGAACCTTACTTCTAGTGTTACCATTCAGAGGAGTCACTGGGCTTCCTTTATTCTCTAGGTCCTGAGCTTTTAGATTTGACTCTGCGTGTTTTCCGTTGTGATAAAGACCACCAGGCATACGTGATCGGTGGCGGTAATGAAGGGCTTCCTTGTTCCCTTTTTCTACGTGATGTTCTTTCACAAATTCCGTTGCCTTGGCATTGAGTTGATCTACTTTGTTGCTTTCTGTTTCAAGTAACTTAATTGGAACAATTCCTTGCTTGGGCAGACCATTGAGATCAAGCTCAACTGCTTCCATCAGCTCCTTTTCAGAAGGACGGTCATCTTTTCTGTTAACCTTCTTAACAACTTTTGGGGTGTACCTTCTTTTTGTGTCCCCAGAAGACACTGGCTTCTCCAAATGCACCTTCTCATCAGATTTATCACATTGATGTTCCCTGGAATTCTCATCAGATCGACCAATGCCTTCAGGGACAATTTGAGCATTTGTTGAGTTTATCTGTATTTCCACTTTCTCATTATGGCATGCAGGTGCAGCTTCACATTGCTTTTCATAGTTTTGCTTGTTGGTTGAAGGCATGGGCAGTTCCACTGGCTTCCTGGAAACCTTCTCAAGAACATCCTTCTCTTTTCTTTCACATGGAGCATCCTCATCACACTTCTGCTTGTTGGATGAAGGCATTGCTGATTCAATTTGTTTCCTTAAACCCTTCACAAGCATATCCTAAAGAAAACACATTCCATGATACCAAGTTAAGGATACATATATGTTTCCTAAAATGATGGTCCAGGCAGCAAATTTATAGAACAATTTCACTTGGTACTTACATGTTCAGTTTCTGATGTAGCACATAACTTGACTTCCAATTTCTTAGCATCAAAACTAACAGACAACTCCTCAGCGATACTTTTCATGACTTGCATCCTTTCCTCATTGGTGAATTCTTTACTTTCAAGTTTTTGAATAAACTGCCAACAGAATGATTTAATTAACTTGGTAAAGACACAAGATGACCACAAGAACATAGTTTAATTCAATGACAACAAATTAACAGCATTGTGTACCTCAAGGCTAACAAAATGTTCAATAAAACTGTCATAGCGTTCTGTGAATAGGTGCCGTAGATCACACAGTTCAGGCAAATCGGGAAAGCGTGCAGCAGCAAAAATAAGAGTAGACACAGCTTCTCTGGCTTCTGGAGGGCATTCCCTGTTCGGAAGGAAAAAAACACAAATGTGGTGATCATTTAACCAAGATAATTAGAAATTATCTGTATTCACATACTAGGAGAGTTTTGGTCGTGTATCACTAACTTGAGTTCCAACAAATACTTACTTTAATAGCACTCAAAAAGGTAGGCACGAGTACAATATGGGTAATTGGGTATGTATGTAATGGATGACTAACAAATGCAACACTGGGCCCCTCTAAAGGCATGGGGTGCCATGCATAAGGCACGTATCCCTCTTGCCCATTAGCTACGTCATTGTTGTTGGATTGATTTTTAGGTGTTACTATGATTGCTATCCGTTGACAACATAAATAAGAAGTTGAAACCAGACGCTAGTTGAGTTTGTTGAATTTACCTTTGCTTCTGAAGACTGCCAAGTTGCTTCCCGATTTCATCGCAGAATTGCTCGATCATATCATAGGAAGCAGAATGGTTTAGCTCAACAATCAGCCCATCCATCTGCAACCGCAATTGGAAGTATATCCAGGAACGCCGATTAGAAACTGACTTATCACAGATTTCATCGACCCAATTGACTCGAGTGTGACCACCCAACAGGTAAATGACCTTGCGCCAAAAAAGGGCAACTTTCCGGTGGAAAATAAGGAAAAAGTGCATCCATCACCGATTGGCATCAAGACAAAATCACACCCAATTCTGCCCAAGACAAAATCATCTCTAACTCCCCCCCAACCTCCAAGGCAAACTTGAGCAAGAGAGGGTCCGAGTCAAGAAACCTACCCTTCCAAAGGCGTGAGTGTCGAGGCCATTGGCGAGGAGGTCGGCGACGTCCTTCTTCAAGAACCGGATCATGGCGTGCTTCTTCCGACGTATCGGACCCATCCGCGTGCGGATGCATTTGAACGCGTGCTTACTGCATCCGTCGTGCAAAAAGGGAGCGATTGTGGTTAGTCCCATCCAAGAACACAAGCCGCTTTTCTAGATCAAGCCGAATAAATGCAACCAAATCACAAAAAAAATCGGAACAGGAAGCCGCATTGAACCAGTTCAAGAAGATAAAAAGAAAACTAATCCAAACCCCACGCATAAAAATATATATATCCAAACGGCCAAAGACACCGATAGACCCAACCGGGGACCAATCTCAAGAACTCAGCGACCAAAGAGCTAGAAAACCTAGCAGAAAAGGCAATCTTTCAGTACCACTTGTTGTAGAACTTGGTGTTGAGCAAGCTATCAAACATCTTGACCTCGCCTCCTCCTCCCCCGCTCCGAGCCTTCTTCCTCCTCGTAGCCTTCGTTCGCTTCTCCCGCTCTCCGATGGACAGGAGAAGCTGCCAATGGCGTCGTCAGGGCATGAGGAGCAGGACGGGGAGAGGAAGGCTTTGAGGGGGGGAGGCGGTTGGGGGAAGACGAAGTGGAGGTGGTGGGCGGAAGCGGAACAGAGGCAGGGCTGAACGCAACGGACGTGAGCTGGTTGTTGCTCACGGCGACGCAATGCCAGGTGGCGGCGAGAGGGTTTGGGCAGTTGCGAGCCGTCCGGTTGGAAATAGACGGTGCGGATCGGGACCGCGGCGGGGCAGGATCCTAACAAACGAGGCGAGAAAAAGCTTGGGGGATTAAAGCAACCGCCTTTTGAAATTTGAAGCCTTAATTGGGGTAGGCCCGTTGCGCAGTCCGTGCCTGCGCTTTGTGGTTATCTACCACCTCAGGATATCTTTCTTTTTCAGTTATGTGATCTTCAGTTAAGTGATAAATGCGAAAGATATTGTAGGTAGCTTTTTATGTAGCTTTCATTGCTAGAGATTCTACAATATACTCTCTCTCAATTTTTAAATTGTTATCGTTAGGAAAATAATTTTAGTTCGATTTTCATATAAATTTGTTGTGTCAATTTGAAAACGGTGAAAGTAAATACGAGTAAGCATGATCTATTTCAACATTCAAAAGGGTTTAAGTCTTCTTCTCACGCATATATGGAACAACCTAAACCCTTTTTAAAAAGTCTAATAGTTTATTCTGAAGAACTTATCAACCTCACGGCCGCCTACTATCTTATTACCTCCAATAATGCATTCCAAGTTGACCGTCAAAAAACATTCCACGACATGTTCGTTTGTAGAATCCCTGTTGCAAGTTGGTGTATGTTCGTTTGTAGAATCCCTGTTGCAAGTTGGTGGTGTAGAATACTATTATTCTCCGGTGCAAAGAGAGGGCGTGGCCTGAAACTCTGACCAACTTGCCTATGAATCCAGAAAGCATTTTGACAAACTCGCCTCCATCGCTCAGAGTCAGAGCCTAACGCATGCGCACGATCCTTGACGAAGAACACCTGCATTCGACAGCATTTTATTTTGTCTTACTTTAATACATACACTAGTAATAAAATGCCCGGCGAAATTGCAAGATCGCCACTAGTCTGTGTGGACGTGTCAGAGGGAGAATTAGACTGACGACTGTCAAGAGAGTAGTGGCTCAAGTGTCAGGTTCTATCGATCACTTACGGAAAAGGCAATAGAGTAATAAAAAAGGATACTTTTACAGAGTAGTAGTACTAGCAGAGTATTCCTGGGACTGTACTCCAGGGAGCGGCCGTCTTCCAACGGTCAGAAACGGTTAGGCTGTGCCGCCGACAGGTGGTCCCTGGCAGCCGCCTTCGTTGTGTTGCTGCAGGCTACTACTACGGCAGCATCTGCATCTGCGTCTGCATCTCAGTAACGGATGGGAGACACCGCACGCAGCATCGACCGCGTGAGGTGAGCCATGATGCTCAGAAGTGACTCGAAATCATCGCGGGCGCACGCGCGTTCTCCTTGCCTGGGACTCGCAAGAAATTAGAAACGACAATAACTCCCTGCTATTTTACCCGTAGAAAAAGATGGCATGATGAAGTACTGAAAATGCATATTAAAGACTAAATGAATGTTCCTAGTACACCAAGTGTCCAAAAAAGTATTTCGAACAGTTCGATAACAAATATTTCCTTTATTCTGAATTAACCAACATCAAATAAAAAAACCGAAAAAAGTAGTAATTCTTTGAAACAGCTTTGCAACTACTGATCGTGGCAATCGCTCGATCAAGCAGGCCAACGACCATCTAGCTCGATCTGTTGCTCCACCGCGTCCCTGCCAACCTAACTACTGGTCAGAGAAAACCTCCTCCACCTACCAGCTGCTCACGCTCCGCCTCTCCTCCTACACCTCCTCTGGCGCGCTACCCGTTCTCCAATTCTACCTGAACAATTAATTAAACCAAAGAATTTATATTGCAGAACAAACAGCTGCAGGTCAGGCCTCACATCCACTGCTACCATCCACCAGAACCCTCCTCGATCTGTCTCTCGCTCGCGTTCGTCCATGGGGAGCAACTCCGTCGTCCAGGCCAAGCTGGTGGGTGCACGACGGTACTCGACATGCGTAGCGTACGCATGTCTGCTGCTTCCGTCTTTGTATTCCTTCGAAAAAATCCAGCAATGTTGCCATGTCCTTGCCTTCACAGGCCGCGTCAACGCATGGACCTTGCAGGTGCTCCTCGGGGACCTGGGCACCGGGAAGACGAGCATAGTCGTTCGATTCGCCAAAGGGCTGTACTACGAGTGCCAGGCACACACGCATACATCTCTCTCTTTTTCGTGTTTTTTTCCCTGTGTGTGTTTGTGTGTGTGTGTGCGCGCATCTTTCGATGATGTGATACTAGCTAGTAGTGTTCCACGAGAGTTCGATGTATGTATTCAGCTCGCGCGCGGTTTAACGATGTTCAGGAGTCGACGATCGGAGCCGCCTTCTTCTCGCAGGTGCTGGCCCTGGACGCGGCCACCGTGAAGCTCGACATCTGGGACACCGCCGGCCAGGAGCGCTACCACAGCCTCGCCCCCATGTACTACCGCGGCGCCGCCGCAGCCATCGTCGTCTTCGACATCTCGAGAGAGGTAGGCCGCGCGCCGCCACCTGCTGGCTAGCTGCAGCTGGGTAATTAAGCATCAGTTTCAGTTTTGCAAGTTAAGGATCAACTGCGCGTAGCTAACTACTAGTACACAGTTCAGGATCTGCTAATAGCTGAGAACCAGTACGTAGTTTGTATAGGATCACTAGTCGACTTGTCTGTATGCATGCTCTAAGTTGTCCGTCCTGCCGTATAGTGTTCCTTTTATCTTTTGGGAAAATGCTCAAAAGATTTGCGCTTGTTTCAAGTAAAAAAAAACGTGTGTTCCTTTTGTGTGTGGCGTTATATTAGGTCTCGTACATTCGAGCGAAGAGATGGGTCGACGAGCTTCAGAGACAAGGTAAGCATATGCTCCATTTCATTCGTTTGCAATTTACATATATCTTCTGTAACTGTGTACCTGTTGAACCACAGGGAATCCACACCTGGTGATGGCACTGGTAGGCAACAAGGTCGACTTAGAAGAAAAGAGGCAGGTCGGAACACAGGTATGCAATTTTGCATATATGTATAGATGATGCATGATGTGTCTCTGCAACACTCGTACATTTTTTTTGAAGAAACTGCAAGACTCGTATATGTTGCCACATCTGTTCACATGTACTGACCAATTAATCGTCCGGTTTCGGGGGTCAGGAGGCCATGGAATACGCAGAAGCAAACGGCCTCTTCTTCCTGGAGACCTCGGCCAAGACGGCGCAGAACGTGAGCGAGCTGTTCTACGAGCTCGGCAAGTGCTTCTTCTGTGTCGGCCTCAGTTTTGTGGGTGGTATCTGTTGATCACCAGCTGCTGATGGTTAGCTAACGACCGCGTTCGTGTGCATTGCCAGCTGAAAGACTCGTGAAGCTACGGCCGAGCCGTCCCGCCGGAATGTTCCTGCATGACGGCCAGCGCGGCGGCAGCGGCAGGTGGCGCTTGTGCTGCTCCGGCTGAACGTATCTGCAGGCGTGAATTTTTTTAAGCCCAATGAGATGAACACAAGCATCAGACAAGTGATGATGTTGTTAAATATATGTGCACCTGTACCAGTCAGCCTCTGCATCCTGACAGTCCACTGTGTGGAAGAAAGACCATCATCCCGGGCATCTTATTCTACAGAATCCTAGCGTTGGGGCAAAAGAAAAAGGGAAAAAAATTGCGAACGCGTTGCTCATGTATGCATGGCCTTCATCTCTTAAAGAAGTTGACCGTGCATCACTTGAGCTTTGATGTACATCACAAACTAAGGGTGAATGAGGAATATTTTTTAAGCGGTAAAAAATTATACAGAATTGTGAGTAGCATATAAACAAAGAATAACTATCAACAATATCACTTCTAGTCTGTAATTTACGCTCTAAACATGCAAGGGGTGAACTTAGTCATCCATGCTTTAAAACTGCAGCCAGTGAACTAGTGAAGATGCGAAACTAAAATGTCTTAGCAGTACAAGTTACTGATAAGAAATAAAAAAAAAAGATCCCTACTGCAAACTAGGAGCAACTAAAGCATCCACACAATTAGCATCCACTTTGTATCTAGAACTCTCAGATTCTGTGCTTGCCTGAAATCTCGTCACTGCGGCGCTCACCACACGTTCCTGGAAGCCGCATGAGGATTCTCCCAAAGGGAGTCTCGTTCATTCACCTGCGGCACAAAACCAAACAAAATCATAATTCAGGCCACAATGAAATCGCATACACGTGTAGTTTCCCCCAGACGCCTGCTGAAATCAAGACCCCATTACCCGGGGGCAGTGGAGCCTAATTCCCTCCTTCCATCACAGGTATGGTGCGTTCTAGTGTCCAGCACCGACACAAGTGGAAGTAGACTGTAAGAGATCACGATGAACCACAAAAGGAGATGAAACAATTACAGGAATTAAGTAACTCACGAGACGCAACCAAACGGAAGGCGCGAATAAGAGCGCGGCGAGGGCGAGGCAGGCGACGGCGGCGACCAGGATCCGGTAAGAGGCGGAGGCAGCGGGCGACCTGGGGTCCTCTAGAGCGAGGAGGGACCGAACGGGCGGCGGGAGGGAGGCGCGGGGTCCGTCCTTGCCGCTGCCGCGGGGAGAAGCGACGAAGGAAGATGAAGCCGACGCGGCCTCGGCGTCGCGCTTAGACGGGGAGCCGGAGGCGCGGGACGCCACCGCCGTGGCGTGCCGCAGCTCGACCATGGCGCTGGCGCCGCTGCGCGGCGTCAGTGCGGGTAGAGCGGCGGCAGGCCGGCAGCGAACTGTTCGGATCTTCCCGAGTGAAGTGAAGCTAGGACGGGACGGGCTTGTCTGCCTGGCTGCACTACCCGGAACAAAAAGGAAGGTTACGGCCGCGCCTTCTGAAGTCCCAAGAACCAATCCCCGGTTTAGGAATTTTTTTCGAATTTGATCTGTTTCAAACGAATTTTCTACTTTTGGAACTGACGGATAAATAAATATAGACATTTCAAACGGATCAAAATTTTGCAACTAGCACCCAATAATTCTGTACCATTTCTTCACACTTGTTTTTTTTTCGATTCATTTGACTAACTTCAACTGATCTGTTCTTGATAACTTCGACGACGGTTAGTTGTTGGTACGTACAGCTGTTAGCAACTTATTCGGTAATTTGTAGTTCAGAATCTGCAATCTAAACGGTTAAACTAGGATAGCTCGACATTGCGAAAATATGGGAGGGACCGTAGAGCCACTTACTGTTCACGAGCGGAGCAGAGCACCTCTTTCCCGGAAAATAACTCTGTTTCCTGTATGTGTATGATGAACCATCTGAGTTCTGCATCTGATACTTATACCTTTCTACTCTTAATATCCTATCACTTATAAAGTGAGAAAGCAGACGGGGAGTTAAAAGTTGAAAACTATGTTACACTTGAGGATTGGGACCATTCCAGTACCCAGTTAACTACGGTAGGATCAAAACATGAGCTACGACTGTTACAAAGCTTGCAATGTCTGATCCCAGAGCTTTTTCCTCACGATCAAGACTTTCTCATCAGCTGATGACAGTGCGTCTTTCTTAGGTTTCACCTCATATGACCAGTCATCCCACCTCAGAGCGGGTAAAAGCTTCTTGATGTAGTTCACAACAGCAGCTTTGTCTCTGATAATGACATACCCATGGGGTCTGAGAATGCGGTCCATCTCAATCAGCAGATCCTCCATGCTACAGCCCTGCTTCTCTATCTCAGAAAATAGAAGCCAGGAGTGAAGCAGGTCATAGGTGCGTGGATATGTTGAGAACGATTCACACCTTCAGTTGAAAAGAACCATAAGTGAAGAAATTAAGCAGCAGCCATATGAAAAATCAAGTGAAGTACACACATAAGAATGCACTAGAAATTTCTTTCAGTGGTACTACCATCCACCTGGATCCAGTGCAATTCTTCTATCAATGCATTCTATGCACTATATTCAATGGTACGCATGATTTTTATTCTTATGAAGAGAACTCTGGCATCGATCATGATGAATTCATACAATCCAGAGCCACATGCTCCATAATGTCATAACTGGACTATCTCAATTTCTGAAATTCTATCACTAGATGCAGCGCTGAGGAATTTCATAGAATAACACACCGTTGCTTCTCGGAAATAAACAAGAGAATACCACCTTCCGCGCACGGCATAAGCACTAAAATACAAGTTGGCAATTTATATCTCCTGACTATCTAATTGTAGACTGCAGTATGATTCTAAAAACTATTATATGTATGCCACAATACAATTAACAACCTCTAAGTATGTAAAATCAGACCTTTGAAACAATTGAAATAGGTGAGAAGTAGGAGAAATTTTTTACCAGTTGTGGATAGTTCCTATTAAACCACGATCATATATAATCTTCAATTTTCCAGATTCCATGAAAGGAACTACATTCATTACCCAGACATTCTTTTTTCTCAGAGATGCTGCAAATCCACCAAGGTTAGCGTTCATATCCATGACATTTCTAAAGGAATCCTTTTGTATCTCAGATTTCATGTGTTTCCAGTACTGAATAGCTCTAGAATGCCAAATCTCCTGCAATCGATATTTCAAGATCAGACAAACTGCCATAGAAAAGGGTGCTGATATTGCAAGATCATGTCACGGCTTAACTCACATTGTCTTGAGAAAAATTGATTGAATGGATTCCAAGCTCTTCCAGACGAGGGGGTGGTGCTGTAAGTCTTTGTGGCCAAGGAAGCAATTCACTACCTTTGACCCTATTTACTCCTGGCAAGATAAAAGAGCACGTCAACACATGAGTATACCAGATCTATTTAGTATAACACAATAACTAAGTTCATGATAGTTTTATGTCGAAATACAATGGAATTCATTTGATTGATTGCCAGAAGCAGAAGAATATACATATCTGAACTCAAACAAACACAGCAATTAAGCACTACAATTATCAAACTACATATCTTTGTTGAGTAGAATATTAATGATATTTCAGAATAACCATGACAGCTAATACTATCCAACAGTACAGAAGCAGAGAATAATTCTAAGGTAAAATCATTTAACATACTTTACCAAGGCTAACCGTCCACAGATTTGGGCCTTTCTAATAAGATATTTTGAGGCATTTTAGGAAAAATGACGAAATAACTCCATGGGCATCGGCCAGACAAATGCTGTCTCAAATCCTCAATGCATCATTGATCTATATGTCATCTAACTGGAACAAAAAGGACTTGTATGGTATTTGGTAATCTTAAGGAAATCTGGAAAGTGAGCTTACTCTTTGTGTAGGGAGTTAGGCATGCTTTCATGGGCACATTCCAAGCGGCATCAGGATTATCATCACGCTCACACATGGGAGGAAGTGTTCCAGGTTCTCTTCTCATATAGCATCCATTAGTCGATGGTTTGACCCATATCACTGTCTGGTTCTTCTTAGATGCAATCTGCCAACACATCCTACGAGCAAGGTCACTCATCTTTTCCCATATCTTCCTGTTGACAGGATCCAGAGCATAGGCCTCTGGTGATGAATACACGAAATATCCTCCAGGCCTTAAAACCCGGTCCACTTCCAGCAACAAGATTCCGTCCCTCTGCAGCCAGTCAATCCGACAACGTGAGCAATGCGCCATCTCGAATGAGCGGCTCGGGTATGGCAGCCTCCTTGTGCCCAAGACACCAAGGGTTGCCGGGATCCCTCTCTCAAGGGCAAACTGAATTTGGTTTTCATGCACGTCATTGGGAGCAAGTGACATTGCAATTACATCATGCGAAAGAAGGTAAGCACCGAAGCTGGCAACCCCGCAGCCAACATCAAGCACATTCCTGACGTTCCCTCCATTTTTGAGCTTACCACCTGGAAACTTGAGCATCTAGCACCATACATACATAGCAAGCAACACTGATCTCATCAGCCTAAGCAGGCAAGCATGCATGGCAGGTCAACAGCGATAGTTTTATCACGAACCTGAGCAATGTGCAGGATGTACTTGTCCGCGCCGGTGTGGAAGTGGGTGCCCCCACCAGGGAAGTTGATCTTATCACCATTGACGACCATCCACCTCTGGTCTGACTTCTCGGCTGCGAGGTGCGGATGGGGTATGTTGGCCTGCCAAACCTCGTCCCTGCTCCTCGGCCACCTGATGGGCACCTAAGCATCGCCCGCGTCACACCGGCATGAGCAAAACAAACAAGGTGGGCGTGGGACACAGTCATCTGAAAACGCACACGGCACGTGTCTCTGGTCTCCTCACCTTGTAGCCGTCGGGTGGCGGGATGAGGCAGTTGAGGCGGCGCGGCGCGGGCGGGCAGTGGCGCTCGTAGTGCTCCATGAGCGAGAGGTTGAGGCGGAGGCGGAGCCGGTAGTGGAGCTCCCGGTCCAGGCAGGGGACGAGCTCCGAGTGCCTCGCGTCGCACACCTGAACCCCACGACGACACGCACGCGTGGGTGATCAGCAAACCGAAGCGTCACGATGCGAAGAGTCCGGTACTGACGAGCGAAGCGGCGGGAAGCGCGGGATGAGGAGGCGCACCGGGATGGAGGGGAGCGCGAGGTCGGCGGGGAGCGCCCCGGTTGTTGTACGGTCCCGGAGGCCGAGGTGGAGGCTAGGGCGGGCGCCGCGGAGGGTAGGGGCGAAGGCGGCACCGTAGAAGAGGCAGAGGAGCGCGAGCGCGACGGTGGCCGCGGCGAGGAGCGAGGCGAACGCGCGCCGGCCCAGCGCGCCGCCTCCCCTGCTCTGCGTCGTCGGCGGCGGCTTCATCGTCCGTCCTTCCCTCTCTCTACTAGTCAGGCGGCGTCGGCATGAAGGAATGATAGCGGCGGCGACGGAGCGGAGGTCACCTGACGGGCGCGGACCCGGACTCTAGGAGGAAAGGCGTGGGAAACGAAACGGGAGCGGCGGATTGGTGGGGGGCTGGGAGAAGGACAGCGGAGTGGGCTGCGGCCCCGTGTCCGCGTGTTTCCGCTCCCCTGCGACGCCGCGACTGCACGCTGACCCGGGCCCGTAGCGGAGCGGACCGGCCAATTACGACGCGGAGGAATTCGGGAGGTTTCCACGCGTCCGGTCCGGTGCCGGGCGACGACGCGTCGTGGTTTTCTCGGACTCTGGTCGGCCCGCACGGCGGGCTGCCTGGTGCTTCGCGACGTGGAAACGACACCTGGCATTACTTTTTATTTTTGTGGCCCAGATTCGCTGCAAGTTAAAAGCTAGCATTTTTATTTTCGGAATGCAAGTGTAAAACACTAGTATTTTCTTTGTTTTAAAATAAATGATATTTAGAACAGCTAATTTAGTCAAAAATGAATTAATTTTTTTTCTAAACGTTATTTATTTCAGAACGGAGGGAGTATGTCAGTTTAGCCATCACCTTTACGTTTGCGATCAGTACTCGTCGGGGGGCTATTACTTTACACTTTCTCTGATGAGATGTTTGCCTCCTGCATTTCAGCCAATATCCGTGCGCAGATCTGAAAAGAAATGCGAGACTTTGCTTTCGATGATCTTATCAATAACTCTCGACGCTACTACTGAACCTAATACTAGTTTATTGTCTGGTGTAGTAGCAGCGTCAGATTAGCGCGCCCTTTTTCCGCTTGCGCGATGGAGCGGGCGGCACGGGGACATGGCACGGCGAACACATTCTTGGGGAAGCCACCTTAAAATACGGCCGTGTCGTCAGTGTTAAGACCGAGACGGCATGCTCTGTTTCGCCTTTTCTTCAGATGTAATCGGCCCGTGCTTTCGAGTCACCGAGATGTGGCCCTTTGTACTGTATAGCTCGCCGTGCCGCCCATCGATTTCAAAACCCGGCACGCAATATCTTCATGTTTTGTATAGATTCGTCTCAAAAATACCTTTGCAATATTACTCGACGTTTTTCTGACTCCAAGCATGCATTCTTGCATAAATAGATAGGCTAAGGCTTAGGCTTGTTACTGGACAATATCCGTACAGTGTTGCGTGAGGACGAGTGGAGAGATTCTGCAGAATAATAATTTACACTGGCTACTGTACTTTTGCCTGACGCAATGTCACATCACTCCTAACCTATACCATGCCAGTAAGACGAATCTCTCTGGTGCCAATTGCCGGAGCTCGCTCTACTAACATAAGGTTAGCATACAGTTGTCCATTCTAAGCATGTACTGCCTACAGGTAACACATGCTTCAGGGCGGCAGCAGGCACGGTACTGTCCGTAAGCCAGTGTGTTGGCAGCATGTGTTATTTTGAGTTGTCACTTTGAAGGCGATGCAGAGATGGACGTCGATGGACGGGCAGATCGGCTTTGTACTACGTGTCAGTGTCAGGCCCGTGACTTCAATTCTGAGCATATGTACCGGTAATAACACGTCTCCCCATCCAACACATTTATGTGCGTATTTTCGCCATACATTTATTGGCACCAAACTTTTTATAGCGAGAGGTGGTGTCACGATACTACTATGCCTGTGTAGTTTTCTCGCTGACCTTCTAAATTGATAGCGAATCTTTGAACCTGGTCACCGTGAAATCTAGCTACAACGTGACCGTCCTGACCGTATTTAACCATTTGGTTTGGAAGAGGGAAATGGCTAAATAAGGTTAGGATATAAGAGGGTTTGTAAGTAGCATAAGTGGGTTTGATAAGTGGGCCAACTACTGGTATCTCTGGCTCAACATTTTTAGACGCAATTAACTTTGGCTCATCCGCCATGGTTCCATGCCGATTGCCAGAGCTGCTCACGAAAACGAAGGGCACCACCCACCGCGAATCCCGGCGAGATTAAACTCTTTTTCCCCCATTCAACCAACCCTCCGGACCAAACCCATCTTCTTCTTCTTCTTGCTCCTCTTCCACCTGGACCTGAGCTGAGCTGAGCTGACTCTCCTCTCCATGCGTTCAGCTGGTGCTCCCTATTCCAAGCAGTCGCCGCCACCTCCTCCATATCTATCCCCACGCTCAACTTCTCTCTCTCTAGATAAGGGAAGAGTAGATCGGTCCTAATCACAACTACCTGCACGTCGGCGCCACTCCGCCATTGCTCTGTTCCAAGCTCTTATCTCGTGGTTTGGAAGAGGGGGGTCGAGGAGATGAAGGCGCCGAGCGGGCCTAAGCTGCTTGCGGTCCACCTGTCGTCGAATAAGCAGTTGGGAGCGACCGGGTCGCCGGGGACGGCAGCTCTTGGCCTGCGGCGCCGGGTGTGCGCCGCCGTGTTCTTGGCCTGCTTCGCTTGCGTGTCCCTGGCGACCACGCTGCTGTCGGCCGCGCGGGACCCGGGGTCGGGCGGCGCATCCGGGAGGGCGTTCGCGGTGTCCGCGACGGATGGCGGCGGCGGCGGCCCGGCGGCGGCGGGGCTGCCGGGGTACGTGTTCGACGCGCTGGTGCAGTACGCGGCGTCGGCGGGGAACTCGACGCCGAGCATGCCGGGGGCGGACGTGCGCGCCATCGCGGCGGTGCTGAAGCGGCGCGCGCCGTGCAACCTGCTGGTGTTCGGGCTCGGCGGGGAGACGCCGCTGTGGCGCGCGCTCAACCACGGCGGCCGCACCGTGTTCCTCGACGAGAACCAGTACTACGTGTCCCACCTGGAGGGCCGGCACCCGGGGCTGGAGGCCTACGACGTCGCCTACACCACCACCGTCCGCGAGTTCCCCGACCTCCTCCAGGCGGCCCGCGCCGCCGACTGCCGCCCCGTCCAGAATCTGCTCTTCTCCGACTGCCGCCTCGCCATCAACGACCTCCCCAACCATCTGTACGACGTCTCCTGGGACGTCATCCTCGTGGACGGCCCGCGCGGGTAACTCCCCCCCTCCCCTTCGTCAAGATCCCAAATGTTACGAGCTTCATTTCTCGATCGGGTTTAACCAGACAGCTCTAAATCCTGTCCAATGCGGTTGGTTTTCAGGTACACGGCGTCGTCGCCGGGGAGGATGTCGGCGATATTCACGGCGGGGGTGCTGGCCCGGACGCGGGCGGGGGAGGCCGTGGTGACGGACGTGCTGGTGCACGACTACGAGCGCGAGGTGGAGCGGGTGTGCTCGAGGGAGTTCCTGTGCGTGGAGAACCGCGTCGCCGAGACCAGCACGCGGTCGCTCGCCCACTTTGTCATCCGCGGCGGGAGCGCCGTCCGCCGCGACGCCTTCTGTGCCGCCGGCAGCGGCACGGCGGCGGCCGCCCATTAGTTTACTAGTACAAGTTTTCCCTCTCTCTCTCTTTCCTTTTGCTTTCAACATTGAATGGTGGATGTTGTTGTTGCTATGTGAGGGCGAATGGAAGAAACCTGTAAAAATCAGTGGTGACCTGAATGTGCCTCGACCATTAACGACTTTTTAGTGATGGTGCTGGATAATTGTGTTCTTCCTATTTCGGCCAACTTTCTCGTGGCAGCAAGAGCCACAAAAACTCATAATCTGCGAAGAACCGAGCAAAACAGTTTCTGCAGTCAAGGATTACAGTAAAACACCAGAGCTTGAACTGAAAGCCTCTGCAAACTGTTCATGCGCACCACGTCAAGCTGTAGCGTTATGTCGGTCGGCAACCGAGAGACGACCGTCGGTGCTCCAGAATCTATGCATCACTAGTAGGAGTACACATCAGTGGCAGAGCACAAGGATCCTGTCTGAATTTGCAGCCGCAGTGAAGGAAGCATGGAGTGAGTGCCGAAATGGCCGCATTAACTCGCTGCCGTTTTTGGTCCTCGAACCCTGCATGCGCGAGACCGCTGCCCGATGCGGTGCCCCATTGCTCCAGTCGGGTCCTCGTGGACCGTGACAGTGCCCGCCGGGACGACGGGGTGGTCGGAGTGCCAGCGCGGTGCCGCCTCTGGCTTGTCAGGCCGGCCGGCCGGGGTCCGGCGACTGCTGGTCCGTCGCCTCTTTCGTCTCCGGCGCACGCATGGCACGGTGTGACGGTGGTGGAAGAAACGCACTGATGACTGCCTGTGCTTGTGTCCCTGCCGCTTGTCATCTCCCGCGACGGCGATGATCGTCTTGTCACCAGGAACGTGCAGCGGCTTTGAGAGACGATGGCCAAGCGGGTTCAGGTCCACGACCGTACACTGTCCACGTCGCGTGCTGTCCGTAGTCCGTGTCACAGCGAGGGCGTGTCGGATTCGGATGCAGTGCGGAGATGAATGGAGCGACGGCGCCAACCATCGATCTCCACCGACGAAAGCACGGGTTGCATTCCGTGCCGCCGTTTGAGGCGGATGGCTTGCTTCAGATGGCGAGTGGGGCCGCGAAGACGCAACAGGAGCGAGCGGCACTCACTTGCCCGGCTTCGAACTGGAGCAGTCAAGTTACTCCGCTTGTAGTGAAGAGGAACAGGCACGTATTGAAGCCTACAGCTAGCCGGAGCAAGTTCAGCAGCGCACAGCTGTAGACCGTCAGTGTCTGGTCGTTTGGATTCTCCAGCGTTTGATCCAGTTCCCCTTGTCACAGATCATTGTCTTGGATTGATCCACGCTTCTGGTCGACGTTGCTGTGGGTACTGCAGAACTCTTCTAGCATGGCACTGAACAAGCGAAGCAATGGACACGGAATCCTCCTGTTCGTGTTTCTATCACTGGTAAAATCAGTAACTGTCCTAATCTAGAAATTTTCTGTTCATATGAAGTCCAAGAATCCCTCTAGTTCCATTGGAAGGAATGGTGATGATGACGCAGAATGATTAAACAGATGCGAAGATTGTTTTAACTTCCTGAACACGAGACGTTCAGATTTGTATAGTGATGAAGTGGCGACCGATTACTTCTTCTTCCTCTCCGCTGCAGGTTTTCAGAAACTCAATCTCGTTGAAGCTGCCGCTGATACTGAACCGCCGGTGCAAAGAAACATCAGGTGATGACGGCTTCGCTGTTGCTTCTGCCGCCGCCGCCTCGCCGCGAAATTCTGTACAGACGCATAGAGAAGGGAAGGGCATCGTCATCAGACGTTCGCGTGGATCAGGGACAGCAACGGTAAACGGCTGCTGCGTTCATGCATGGCATGGGTCATCGACGTGGCGTCACGGTCGGGTGGACCAGAGAGAGACGTACTGTACCGTAGTAGTCATCGGTGTTGGGGCTACGGTGCGGCGGTTCCTCGCCGCGTGCAGGACGCGGCGAACCGTAGCTTCGGAGCGTGGCCTTCGCCTGCCTCTCGAGGAGCCAGCCGGCCTGGCGTGGCGGCGGCGGCGGGGGTGTGCACTGCGAGTCCGTGCGCTGGTCGCGTTGCGTGGCGGCGCTGGCGATGACCTCCTCCTCCTCCTCCTCCTCCCGCCACCCCTGCAGCCAGCGGTCCAGGCTAGGCGGGGACACCGGCCGCAGCGTCGGCGTGCGGCGGCGGAGCGACTCCTTGCAGTACGCGATGGCGCTCGCCAGGGCCTCCGCCCGCTCGCGCGCCGTGTCGTCGGCGGCGCCCCGGCAGGGTGGCGGCGGCGTCTCCTTGATGGCCCTGGCCCTCCTCAGCCGCCTCGAAACCTTTCGCAGGTATTTCCCCACCACGTCGCCACCCCTGGGCGCCGCATCCTCCTCCTGCTTCTTCTTCTCGTTGTTGGACACGTGCGCTCGGGCGCCGCCGGCTCTGGAGCGCCACAGCAGCTTCCCGGCGCCGAAGCACAGGGGCGAGGCGGAAGGGCTCCTGTGCGTGGACGCTATGAAGCTGAGGTGGTCGGTGCTCGACGAGGAGGACGAGAACGAAGCCGCCGACGGGGACGACGTGAAGTCAGGCTCAGAGGCCGCGGTTATTCTCCCGGCAGTGTCAGGCCCCATTGCTCACGGCGTACGGACGGGGACATCCAATTCATGGGTGGTGGCGCAGCAGGAAGGGAGATGTTGCATGGAATTAGGATTTTACAGAAGGTCATCCCCGATTTCATGGCGCCGATTGCTGGTTTTGAGAATCATAACGTACTAGTATCATGTTTCGTTGATTAATTCCCTCTGGTCCGTTTCTCTAAATGAACCCCCTCTTTCCAAGACAACGAACAGCTTAATTTGTCTTCCTATGGACAAAACGGGACGTCCGCGGCCTCGCCAAAAATGAAACCATCAAGGAAAGGAAAGTCTAACAGTGCATGGTATTTGCTGAATTGCAATCACAATGAAACCAGCCTTTGCTACACGAGCAACAGATACAACAATCTAAGTACACAAGTATTTATATCCCAGGACGAGCCTACGAAATGCTACGCATAAAACCAACCAAGGTGGACCGTCGACTGTCGTTACAAACCATGACAGCAACATTTGTGACTTGCGTGTTTACGAAATCATAGAACTAACATTAATGCCCCCAACATCGTGCGCATACTTGTTCCAGCTAATAAGCAGGGAGGAAAAAAAATAACTCCAAAATTTGACCCACAAGAGCGACTACAAGTTATAAGCTTGGATAGATTACCGCCTCCTCATACCCCTTCCACCACGGCCGCGCATAGCTGCTCCACCACGGCCCCGACCACCCATCGCACTAGCAGCAGCATCACCTTGTGCGCTCTCAGACTGAAGCGTAGATGGCAGACCGTTAGTCCATTCTATCACCAATTTGCAGAGGAGGAACTTGCCAAAATACTACTACTACAACTAAATAAATGATTGGGTGAAACAACTTCTCCATTGCAAAGCATTCATGATGCTGTGAATTACTGAGAAAATGTTTAGGTCAAGTATATTAGCAAAAAAAAAATAAGAGGAACATGTTTCTAACACAATTATGCAGAGAAACAAAAGGATTACTGTGGTGTACTTGAATGAGGTAACTGCAGAAAAATAAGAGATAAAGAACACTCAAGTCTTTTATAAGTTGCGAATGGTGACAGACACTAGACAGACAAAGCATATGTAGCAGCAGAATAAAAGGAATGAAGGTTACAAAAATCACAAGCACGCCACAGCAACTACAAAGTAATATGGCTGACACAGATAAACTTCAACATATTGAATTGATTGGTAGCATCAAAAGTTACAAAGCACTTACTTAAACAGAGTATTGAGCTAAAACTACGTGCATCCACTCAAACGTGGCTATATATTTAAAGGATAACACCAAACAATTAGAAGGATTTGAGCTTATTTCCCCTCCAAGTTGCATAAGGTAACAAGATCACATGCTCCTTATAGGTCTTGGCAATGGACAATATTGGACTAAAAAGCAAGCAAAAGAAGTCAAAGGGTGGACATGTAATAGACATTAAGTATTTTTCCTTACCTTGGGGTTCTTTACTGTCTCATCCACACTAAGAATAAGGCAAGCAGCCTCAGTTGCAGCGTTTATGGCATTGATCTGGAAAATATTTGGATGATGCCACCAATATTAAGAGTTAGAATATGAAAGCCAATGAGTAAGAGGCAAAGCACAGTTACCTTCACGACGGCAGGTTCCCACACAAAGTTAGCCAAGGAATCTGCAATTCCACCAGTGTGGATATCCACACCATAGTTAGCACCTTCACCTGTTACAAGTGACAGAAAAATATTGTCCATTGAGAAAACGCTCAGTCATGGCTTCAATGAGTTACAAAAGCAGAAAGTAACCAACCAGAAGCATGTTTCTGTCTGAGTTTATTAAGCACATCAGTTGCATCAAATCCAGCATTGTCACAAAGCTGTCTTGGAATTACCTGCACGCAGATTTACTTCAACTAAGGAAATTGTATTGTATAAACTAGAAAACTGCAATATATCTGAATAAGGAAACGTTGAGCAAAAGTACAGAACCATGTGAGTATTTACAGATCGTATTGCAGGCATACTGTTTATCAAAAACTTCAACCAACAGTGGCCCGTTAAGGTAACAGAAACCCACATGTCCTGAGGCTAGCAGAAACAATTAATCTGGCGTAATTCTAATATCATATGTTGCATACTTTAATGCTTCTGGCTATGGGTCATGTAAAGCAAGACTGAAACTACTTACTACTCACAATTGAAGTTTCAAGAGGCCACGAAAGCATTATTCATCGTGTTTTCTAAATACCACCATTACATGCAATGCTCCTGCTTGTGCATTTTGTTGTATAAAGCAGTGGCACATGCAAAACCTTCAAGCAAAGGCTACCCTTCCAAGAGGTCACTAGTTTCAATCCACCGTAGGGTTTCTTTAAAATTTTGTGTGCCCCTCGAGGGCAGAGCATAGAAGCTTTCTCTATAGGATTGCTAACGATAGAGAACAAATTTAATATAACCTGAATGAAAAAGAGCATGCCAGGAAGATATACCTCAAGGGCTTTAGCGAATGAGTTCACAAAAAACTGAGACTTCCCAGCTATGGTCCGTGCATGCTGCCTGAGATACTTGCTTATTTCCATCTAAAGCAGAATGAAAAAAAAAAGATTAACATCATAATAGATGAGAAGATTGCATCATTTAACAATTTAGAGTGCATACATCAATAGCACCACCACCAGGCACCACTGTAGAGTTCTTAAGAGCTCTCCTAACAATCATGATAGCATCATGGAGACTTCTTTCAGCTTCCTCAATGAACTAATATATCATAAGACGACACCATTAGTGCTGTTATAATAATTTTTAAATTTGGGAAATCATGTATAGCAGTAGAGGACCTGATCTGCACCACCACGAAGGACTATGGTTGCTGTTTGACCAGAAGGACAACCACTGAATATGTTAAACCGTTCATTGCCCACTTGTTTTTCCTCAAAAAACTCACAAGAACCAAGAACCTTTTCAAGAAAAATTAGCACAAGTCAGGCAGGCTTATGGTTATCGCCAAATGACACATATACATACAATCAAGTCAAATATCCATCTTTAGACCAAAACAGGAATGTAGATATGATCACCTCATCGACGACATTGTTCACTGATGTTTGAACTGTTCCACCAGTTGCTGCTGCAACACGTTGTAAATCTTCTTCAGTAACGCGGCCAGCACAGAAAATGTCCCGATCTGCGAAATACTGCAAACAGCAAGAAGTGTTGAGCTTAGGGTAGAAATTCAGGGAATGAAACAAAAAAAAAGATAATATAAGGACTTGCAACAGTGCATATACCTGTGTTGCAAGATCACCAATTGCTAACCGAGAAAGCACTATTTTCGCCCCACTTTTTACACATTTGTCCAACTTGTCATAAATAATGTTCCATTCAGCATCAACAATAGACTGGTATTGCATGGGATCAGACAATCTAAGGTGACAAAGGGACTACAGTGAGTAAAGGGGAAAATAGGAATGTTGAATAAAAATATAGGCACAAATTAAGGTACTGTAACGGGTGTTTGGATTGGGTTAACTTACCTGATCTCTGCATTTTCTTTCTCAGATTTCAACTCTAGCTCAATGTTCAACAAGAGAATCTTTGCATTCAAGAACTTCTTTGGTTGTTGCTCAAATCCAGCATATGAAAATGTCTTCTTGAAGGCAACACCATTAACAAGGAAGGAATCCCTCATATTACCTCCTGGAACCTAGTAGCAGTTTGAAAGTAAGAACATCTAAATTACAATGAACATTAACTGCCAACATTCTACGAACTGAAAGCCATTTCCTAGTCAGTAGAATGTATCATTAACATGAGATTTAGACATGAAGATTCTGGTACATTCAATAAGCTACCTTCTTAATTCCAATAAGGTTAAGTCTGTCATCATTGCCAATGGCAAGAACAGCGTCAACAACCATGGGAGCAAAGAATTCCTTCTCCCCACCTATTAACTTTGATGAGAGTGTTGTTTCAGCACACTTGGCTAACAGTGATTTTTTTTCTTCAAGGCTTTTCCCTTCTATGCTAACAGCAAGTTCTTTGACCTTTTCAATTGCCTGGTGAGAATCTCATGTCGATTAGAAAATTAAATCCAACAGCTGGCAAGGTAGTAGATGCACAGATATTCAAGGAGAGGAAAAACAGTACGTGTAGTTACCAAATGGCCAGCAGTCCTATAACTACGAATTAGACTATGAGGGTGCACCCCATCCTCAATATAGGGCTTTGCTTCCTTCAAGAATTCAGCAGCAAGAAGCACCACAGTAGTGGTCCCGTCACCAACCTGAAAAAGAGGATATTACGACATCCATATTATTGTGCGGCTATAAACATATTGACTGGAACAAAACTGTTAATACCTGGAGGCAGCAAGCAAGCTCACTAAAATAATGAAAACAGATGACAGTCTAATGACTAACTTTATATCAAACCAACTTGTGAAACAGCATCATGTTTTGCCCAAGATACTCTATATGTCAAGAGTGAGTGACCCATAACTGCAGATCAAATAAACTATAGAAAAAACATCATATGTGGCCAACCAGGATACTGTATATCATCATTGTTTTCAGAATACTCTTGGAGAAGTGTTCCAACAGTATGATGGTTGGTGGAAAACGATATCAATGCTCAGAATCTGGGTGGTGATGTGCCCCACGATGCAAATAGAAAAGTAAAATCTATGGTTGAATAAACCAGAAGAGTTGGCTTCAAGGCCAGAAAGAATCTGCTGAACATGAAGGCTAGATATTTTCAGGAGATCAACTGAAACCCCAGGAAGTCAAGCCAGAGAGAAAATAGGATGTTACTGCTAGCTGGTAGCGACAAGCTGAGCTGTGAGCATGTAACTGGCACAACTTTGTGCTCTAGACTGAATTCTCTGTCCTGCGTTGCCATGGAATATGGACTGAGGGATTTCTCCCCTATAACTCTAGAAAAAAATCAGGATATTGCATAAAGGAAAATGCAATTGGCCAAAATGATTAAAAGGAATCCATGAGTTCGCTCGTCATGAGTGTATATATCAGCAACAAAGGTGATGGAAATAGATACAGATGGGATCACAAACAAATTTTAAGCTTCATTTCGTGCATTAATTCACGAATAAAAAACTCAATCGGGGTTTCAAAACTTCCATGGACACTCATACAACTATAGAATCTCGTGTTACGGCATAAGAGCGAACAGATCAGCTCACTGCGGAGCCTTGTTACGTAATACGGAACAAACTCACATTGCATAGCAGGTCGAACACTCACTCGACTCGGGTAAATCAATCAAAGCTATTCGGCGAGCTCACCTCGGAGTCCTGCGACTTGGCAATGTCGACGAGGATCTTGGCGGCGGGGTGGACAATATCTAGGAGGCGCATAATGGTGGCGCCGTCGTTGGAGATGGTGGTGCCGCCCTTGTCGTCGTGAATGAGCTTGTCCATGCCGCAGGGCCCTAGCGTGGTGCGCACCGTGTCCGCCACCGCCGTGCACGCGTTGATGTTGCTCACCACCTGGGCCTTCCCCTGCGACGTGTCCGTGCCCTCCTTGAGCAGGATGATCTGCGGTTGCTGCGCGATCGGGAGACGAGAGGAACACAAGCGTCAGTTGGAGGAGCCTGCGGGATGGCAGCAGGAGAGCTCGCAGAGTGGTGCTTACCAGCATCGAAGCCATGGTGGGAAGCCTGGGGCCGGCGGTGAGTTGGGGCTTGGGGCGGGGAGATCTGAGGCGGCGGAGGTCGAAGCGAGGAGGCGGTGCGGCGGCGAGGGTTTTACTCGGTTGCGCTGTGTCTGAAGGTGGACTCCGGCGGCGCGGGCCGAGAGTTCTAGGAGGCTCTCAGTTCGGGTGCGGCCTACTGGGTTAGTTGCATCGTGGGGGTTCATTCCTCGATCCAACGGTCAACAACGTTCCTGCCATTCTTCCTACCAAAAGAGGTCGCAAGGTTAATATTACTTCATCTGTACTAAAGTATTTTTTATAAATCTGATCAGGATAAAAGATTATATATCTAGATTTATCATGAGATATTTTCATATATATATATAAATAATTTGCATATTATTAAAGTTCACGAATATATAAAAATCGATTAATATATCTCTAACAACATTATCACTACTTTTACGCTGCCACAACCCTCGTTTTATTTTCAATTAAGATGCTAGTTTTGTTAAAAGGAAGATTTGGGTTTCCATGTCGTTCTATGGTGTTGAGATTAGCATCACTAAGCCTATGAGAAGCTCTATTTGTAGATGTGGGATGTAATGGGTGGTAGCTCGTGAATTCAAAATTTTTAAAGGCTCATCTAATTGATATATACTCCTCTGTCCCATTTGAAAATTATTTTTAGAGATGGTTAAATTTAAACTTACTTAATTTTGACTAACTTTATAAAAATATTAACATGTACCACATAAATGAGTATGTTATGAAAATATACATGATGAATCTAATAATACTAATATGATATTACAAGAATTAATTTTTTTGTAAATTTAATCAATTTTAGATTGGCTTGACTTTAACCAGCCCTAGAAATAGAGTTTGAGTGGGACAGAGGAAGGAAGAGATATTAGTACCATAATGATTAATTAGTGGGAGATGAACCAACTTATATGTTAGGGTGTATAGGTATAAGTTGTGAAGTTGAGAGAAGAAAAATAATCACACATGTGTGCAATCTCGTTTCGCCATGACACGTGCACAAGCCTCGTTGTGTCGTTTGTCCACCCACCTACATGTATACATGGCTTAGTATGATCTTGTTAAGGTTTTGCCATTTAGCATTCATGGTGACACCTCACCATCACCATTGAGTTATATACAATTCCACCTTAAATTATTAGGTGGGTTGTTAGCCTTGTTCTTTTTCACTTTTTACCTAGTGGGCTCCTTGCCCCTTATAAGAAGGAAACATTAGGCTTTCTTTAGACATACAACTCCCCTTCACATGCAGCAAAGGTGAGCATCCTCACTAGATGTCTACTGCACAAACAGTGGGAGAGTAATGCATTCGAAATCACATCCCACTCGAGTTATGCATCAATATAGAAGAACGATGGAAGGAAATCCCCTGACGTAACTCACTTTCACCGACATGTAGGACCGACCCCATACTTTAGTGACAGTGCAGTTACGTCAAAAGATCATAGTCTGAAGGACGATAAGGTTTCTAGAAGTGCACACTATGACTGTTCTCTAACGAATATCTGTTTCGACTAGTTATTAATGGCGACTAATGAAACAGAAATGATAACATCCCCACAACGATCCCCATTACCACACCCTGACATATAGGTGGCCAACGGCCGAGCTCGGGCCAAAAAAACCTCGGCCTGGTATGACTCGGAAAAAAATCGGGCCGTGTCGGGTCAGGCCGGAGGTCTAGGCCCGAGCACGACCCGAGTTCATTTTATGCGGGCCGGGCCATACTGGGCCATAAACGGGACATGCCGGGCCGGGCTGGCTCGTGGCCTGTTTATTTTTAAATACATAAAAAATAGCAAAAAAACATATTATCCGATCTTAAACAGGCCGTGCCGGCCCGGGTCCCCGTAGGCTAAGCAGGCCATACCACCGGGGCGACCTTAAACGGGCCAGCCCGACGGGCCGGAGGTTAAGGCCCAGGCACGGCCCGCACCAGGCTTCGGGCCGGCCCCGGGCCCGGTTTTTTGTGCTGGGCCATTTTTGCCGGGCTTCGGGCCGGCCCGATTGGCCCGACCCATTTGGCCACCTATACCCTGACAATGCATATTTCTCTCACCATCCTTCAAGTTCATCAATAAAATAGATATCATGATATTTTGCTAGTTCTTTTTTTTAATCGCTACATAGCTTTTAATCATGTTCGTGCTTTATGTTGTCATTTTTGGTTTTATTCATGGGAACGACTAGAATGCAAACATGCATTTGGTGCAATCGTGCAAAAATCTCTTCTAAACCACACGATCTACATCATGCGGTGAGTTTATTTTTACACTTGAACCCTCTCACCTGCACACTTCAATTTTTTCAACTTATATTGCCAGGTGGGAGGGTTTAAGTGTAAAAAATACACTCACCGCAGGATGTAGATCGTGTGGTTTAGAAGGGATTTTTGCACGATTGCACCAAATGTCTGTTTGCATTCGAGTCGTTCCCTTTATTCATATAAATATTGCCTCCAATTCCTCCTATTTAAAATCATCCGTGGATTGTATATTTTTTTTATTTTTTCAAGAACCCAGATTCTATCCAACTGTCGCAAGTTTTTTTAACGTTACTACAATCTGCAAAACATAATAAATTCCGTGAAAAAATGTTGATGCCAAAATGCGTAGGAACTTCACGATTCTGCTCGAAACCGAAACGCGGTCTTTTTAGCCGCTCCCGGTCCCGGAGGTAAAACACGCAGGATCCGGTCCAACCCCACTCGTCCGTCCGGCAATCGCGCCAACTTAACCCGGCGTCGTCAACGGGGTTGGGCGGCGCAGTAGTAAAACCCACTTCGAAATGCTGTTTCCACGCAGTGTGCCATGGTCGTAGTGGTTTGCTTTCCCCGGCGGTAAAGCGGAGCGCGGGGGTAGGAGGAAGGAGGAGCCGTGACCCGCTGCGCGCCCGGCCATGGAGATCGGGCAGTATCCCTCGAGCAGCTGCTCCAAGGAGCACCAGAAGATCTACCAGGAGTGGTTCGCCTTCGCGGACTCAGGTCTGATTCCACCTATTCCCTTCTGATCCCCAACCCCTCTTTTCTCGTTGTTCATCCGCTCGAGCCATCGGTCGGTCTAATCGAACGGCGTTGTAGACGGGGATGGTCGCATCACGGGCCCCGATGCCATCAAGTTCTTCGCCATGTCCAAGCTCCCCCGTCCCGACCTCAAGCAGGTGCCGGCCTCTCGCTATTGTCGCTCTTGCTTTCTACGGGGCTATTGATTTTTATCGTGTCTTTTTGTCTAACCGTGTTGCGACTCAAGGTCTGGGCTATTGCGGACTCCAGACGGCAGGGGTACTTGGGTTTCAACGAATTCGTCTCGGCAATGCAGGTTTTCCTAATTGAATCAATCGCTTTTGGTGTATTGTGTGATGTACCAGATGGTTTGATTTTTGTTCATTTTTAATGGGTATGCTGTACTTGGCAGCTAGTCTCTCTAGCGCAGGCTGGGAATGAGATTACTCAAGACAGCCTTAAGCGTGATGGTTGTTGCCGGCATTCACATTTCTTCTTCTTGGTAGCATATATTTATCCATTTGTTGCTAACTAGTAACTATCTACATCTGGCAGATTTAAACAGTTTGAATCCACCTGTGATGGAAGGTTTGGATGCCATGCTTGCGGTAATATATTTTGCTTAGAGTCGTTTCTCTACTAATACTGGTCCTATATCCCAGTATCACATAGTTACATGCCACTTTGTTTTTCAGAAATCTAAGCACTTGGTGAAGAGAGTTGATCCAGATATAGATGGTAAGTAATGCATTGCACTCTTTAATAGGAATTCATCCGGGAGAAATCTATGGTTCAAACTGTTTACATCTGTACAGGATTTCCTCAGGAACAATCACCTTTAACCAACAAATGGTTCATCTCTAAGTCATCAAAGAAGGTAATACTCATGCTATCTTTAGAAATTTCTTTGGCTTCTGAATGCTCCTAGGATATTAAGCTCTTGTGAATAACTGTTGTATACTAGTTGGTTATTAAACATGCATCAAAAGAAGTCTTCAGGAAAATGGCAGTATGATCATGTTAGTGAGGGCACACTCCAATATTTGCAATGGTTTTCCTTTGAAGCTAGCAATGGGGAAAGTAACAAGTTTGCTTAATTTAGCTCGTGTAGTTCTTCTGTGACAAAAGGGAAAAGGTGATGGTTCACTTTTGTTTATCACATATTCATTTCAACCATAATTTTAGTGAGCTTGGACATGACAAATTAAGAAATCCACATTGTTTGCACTACACCATACAACAACAATGACGACAACATGAATAGAAACAAAGCCTTTAGTCCCAATCAAGTTGGGGTAGGCTAGAGATGGAACCCACAAGAACAAACACAAAAAGTTAAAAGCAAGTAAAATAAAACATACACAAAAGTAACAGGCAATATAACTGCTGTAAAAAAGGTTGGCAGAGGCCGGTAGCCTATGCCACAGATCTAGTAAAATGTTTGTAGGACGACATATAACATTTTGTAATTTTTTACTGTTGTGCTATATTAATTTGTGCATATTTCTTTGCTTGAACGTTAAGACCTTGCTTTATGTAAACATTTTTTTTCCGTTGGCACTAATTTCTTCTATGATACATGCATCATTTTTCTGATTATCTCTTTTATATAAACAGATACCTATGACTGCTGTTACTTCTGTCATCGACGGCTTGAAAAAACTATATATTGAAAAGCTGAAGCCTTTGGAAGTTACATACAAATTCAATGATTTTGTCTCCCCCCTATTGGTACATACTGTATTCCCAATTTCTGGATACTGCAGGGGCCACAAATGACTACATTCATCTGTCTTTCTACCCCTTATAATGCTTTTTTATGGTGCCACGGTGTTCAAATTAAGTTCTATACGTGCAAATAACATCAATCCTATTCTTTTGCAGACAAGTAGTGACTTTGATGCAAAGCCAATGGTTATGCTCTTAGGTCAATATTCTACGGGTAAAACAACTTTTATCAAGCACCTGCTACGAACAAGCTATCCAGGTCTTTTCATCTACCAGATGTATCTTCAATGGTTTCATGCGTTTGTCTGAGTAACATTTTACAATGGTTTCATGCGTTTGTCTGAGTAACATTTTATCTTCTACATTAATAGGTGCCCATATTGGACCAGAGCCAACTACAGACAGATTTGTTGTTGTCATGGTAAATTAACAAAACCTAGGATATCTCTTTTAGTTATATACTGGGTGCACGAAATGATTTAAACTTTTGATTATGATCTTTGAAGGAATTTTACATACATAATGGACCATTTATCTTGCTTTTTGATATGATGACTCAGCCGCTGCTTTCTAACAAATTCAGTTTTGACAAATGACTTTTGTATGCTTAACTTTGAGCTGCTCTAGATTTTATGAATCACTGAAAGGTTGATTTGAAGCAGTTCATATTTTCATAAAACTTTATCCATTTAAAGTTTTTTTGACTCTGCAATATTCCCTTATAAGATAAGGCTTCACAACCATATAATCACACAGTAGATAGGAATTGCATAAGCATAAGTAGAGTATACCAGTCTAACCTTGGAAAGTTGTACTCCCTCCGGTAAAAAATACTTGACATTTTGACCAGGTTCCCAATGCTTAGCTTGAACCACTATTTCTATTAATAGGCATTTATCAAATCTAAAGCACTTACAGTGTTCTGGAAGTACTAGCTAAATTCCCCGTGCGTTGCCGTGGAACGCTAAGAACTTCTAATCTGATGCAAAGTAATAAAAAGAAGAAAGGATAAACATACCATGATTCCATATTAGATTTCAAAGTACAATTAGTCAATGATGAATCGCATTGATGCACACATTCACTATTACTATTTAAAACGATTTGTTGAAACATTAACGGTCAAGAAATATAGGTACTTATGGAGATTCTGCCGCATGCCACTTTATTTTATAATTATGAAACAAAATATTCTGTTTTATTAGTTACCCTTTATTCTGAAGTAGTTTTTTTTTATATATTGATGCTTTAGAGGTTCAATTCTACCAGATGCTTGGATTTCACCGCTCTTCATTTCTTTGCCTACCTCAATCCCCAACGTGCTTGGGACAAATACTTTGTTGTTGTTGTGTTGTGCAATGATTTGCAGTCTGTACCTTTCTTTCCCAAGTTTTTTTTTTCTGAAATGCTGCGCTACATTATATTCTAAAGCATGTTATCTAGATTTCTCTGATTGCTTAGGGCCTTCTGGGAATGTTAGCTAAGGTAAGAGAATCATGATACATATATCTCCAATAACAAGTTAAAGCTCATATTTTCTAGACTTAATGCAACTTCTTGCATGTGAAGCTACTAATAGATGCTAAGAACCTATGGACACACTCTCTGACAGCTTATAATTGTTTCAACCTATGCAGATGCTGTTGAATAGGCAATATGAATTGCTCATTAGTCCATATGTCCAGCTGTTAGATTAACTTGTGGCATTGTACCTGTGATTCCCCCCATTTGTTCTGTTCAATTAATTTTCATGGTCCTCTTTCTTTCCCTTATTAAATGAAAACTTCATATTGTCAGTCAGGACCTGATGAACGGACTATTCCTGGGAACACTATTGCTGTTCAAGCCGACATGCCTTTTAGTGGTCTTACAACATTCGGGACTGCATTTTTATCCAAGTTTGAATGCTCTCAAATGCGACATCCAGTAATATCTATTTTTTATGCTTGTAAAAGCTTAAAAGGCATGTTATCTAGAAACTGATACCAAATGATTACCTTGCAGCTACTAGAACACATCACATTTGTTGACACACCCGGTGTTCTTTCTGGTGAAAAGCAACGCACACAACGTAGCTATGATTTCACTGGTGTGACATCATGGTTTGCTGCGAAGTGTGACCTTATTTTACTTCTGTTTGATCCTCATAAGCTTGATATCAGTGATGAATTCAAACGTGTCATTGGATCTTTACGTGGACATGACGATAAAATACGTGTAGTTCTAAACAAGGCAGACCAAGTGGACACTCAGCAGGTAGGATTCATAATTCTCTCCGTCTATCTCGTGATGCTGCATTTTACTTGGTTTTGCTCTACATTTTATTTGGTTTTCTCATTGGCATGCAGCTTATGAGAGTGTATGGTGCATTGATGTGGTCTCTTGGGAAAGTATTGAATACACCTGAGGTTTCACGGGTTTATATTGGGTAACTTCTGATACCCTGATCTTCATTTGATTTTTATGATGTTTCATGACAGACTTTTTACTGTTGTTACTGAAAGTCACATTGATGTATTTCATTTACTTTAGTGCCATATTTAAATTTGCTTATGTGATAGTGTATTTTCAAATTATTTAAACAATAGTATCTGAATATTATTCTGGTAACGACATTGGATCATTCATATTCTCTTGCTAAACATAAGAGTGACTTCCAATTTTGCTACCAGATCATTCAATGACAAACCAGTAAATGAATCTGCTGTTGGTCCGATTGGAAAGGAACTATTTGAGAAAGAGCAAGACGACCTCCTTTCTGATCTCAAAGATATCCCCAAAAACGCTTGTGATCGTCGTGTAAGTTTTGTACCTTCTTGCATGTTTTTTCTTTAGTTTTGAATTTTCACATATTAATTTAATATTAGGTAACTGCAGATCAATGAGTTTGTTAAACGTGCTAGAGCTGCCAAGATCCATGCTTATATAATTGGCCATCTAAAAAAGGAGATGCCAACGATGATGGGCAAAGCTAAAGCCCAACAACGGCTCATAGACAATTTGCAGGATGAGTTTGCCAAGGTACACATTTCATAGGTTCTGCAACTTCTCTAGTTGTTCAGGGACTGCTGTAGATTGTAAAACCTCAGAGATCCTTTCTTCTGGTACGGTGAATGCTCATGCCCGTCAAATGTCTGTTCACGATGTGTTCTGTTTGCGTGCTTTTTGTCTGCCTATCTTGGCCTCATGCCGTGTTCTTCCTTGCCTGACCTGCTTGTACCTGCGGTTCCAATCATTTTACTAATTTTTGGCATCCTAAAGGCTAAAGTTGGAGACACTAGTTTTGCGTAACACTGGCTATGTTGTGTGTTTTGCTGACGATGTGAATTTTCTGGACCCTTTTATCCTCACTTGAGATCCATAATTAACCTTTTACTCCTGTCATGTGAAGCATTTCCTTGAATGGCCCTACCATGTAATTTTCATGCTCTAAACAACAGCTGTCTGGTGGAACAGGTGCAACGGGAATACCATCTTCCGCCAGGAGATTTCCCTTATGTTGAGCATTTCAAGGAGGTCTTGAGCGGTTATAGCTTGGACAAGTTCGAGAAGGTAAAGCCCAAGATGGTACAGGCGGTTGATGATATGCTTGGATACGACATTCCTGAACTTCTCAAGAACTTCAGGAACCCATACGAGTGAACAGACATCTTTTTCAGTTGAAACATGACTTTGGTCTGCACCAGAATGGGGGAACGAGTCAGGCACAAATTGACGTTGTGTTCCGTAGCATCGTAATCAGTAGCCATTGATTGCCGTGCTTCTCCATTTTTTGTATAACTGTATTCATAAGAACCGGAGTCGGGGTGCCATTGCCTAGCGTCCCCAAACATCTAGTCATGTAAAAAGGCCGATTGAAGTGATCTTTTGTTTGTAAGAATATGCTACATTCATGAGTATCCATTCTTTTAGATGAATAGGAGGATAATGTGGTCCTGTCAAATTAGCATCATGAAAAAACTATACGCTTGCTGTTGTCGTGTGCCTTGCTGTAGGCAGGAAAGGATTAATCAGGCTCCTCCGGACACGCACTCGTTCGTCGTCCGACATTTTATTCTCCCAAACCAAACGCTAAACCCGGAAGTCCAAACGCGGTTGGCACAAACCAGCGACTCGCCGTCGCCGGCAGCTGCATTCGCCAACGATGGAAACGTGGCGAAACATACGAAACCGCAGCCAAAAACACGGAGGAAAAGGACACGCCGTCGCTGAACGCGGAAAACGCCGGCGACCCCCGGTCCGCGCCACACCGAACTCCCCCCGACCCGACGACCCCCGTCACCGCACGGCGCACGCGCTCGGCTGCTTCACGACTCCGTCCCCGTCGGGCACCAACCCAACGCTCACCTCCCCTGCTTTTTCCACTGCCCCCAAATCGATAGCCCACCGCACCTGCTGTTTCCGTGCACCGCACTTCACCGCCCACCCACCTCTCCCCCGCGCCTTTTCTCTCAAAAACTATCCACCCGACCCGACCTCGCCCCGACCGCCGACGAGCACGACCGATTCGACTTGGACGGGGAGAGCCGGATCCGGCCGCGACGGGCGATGATGAAGTCGCTGCTGCCGCAGAGCGGGCTGCGGCGTTCGTCGGCGGCGGCCGCGCGGTCGTCGGGCGCCGCCGGCGCGGGGGCAGACGGGGCGGCTCCTGACGGCGGCGGCGCGGGGGCCAAGGCGCCCGCCTCCTCGACCTTCTGGTTCCTGCTCCACGCGCTCTGCTGCCTCATCTCGCTCTTCCTTGGCTTCCGCTTCTCCCGGCTCCTCTTCTTCATGCTCTTCTCCACCACCGCGCTCTACCACTCCGCCACCACATCCTCCTCCGCCGCCGTCCTGCGCGCCACCACCACCACGACGACGACCACCACCACCACCACCACGACCACCAACACCTTCACGCTCTCCTTCGCCGCCGCGAACGCTCCCCCCTCCTCCCTCGCTAACCGGACCGCCCTGGAGACGGCGGCGGCGGTCAAGGCCGGGACGTCGGGGAACCCGCAGAGCCACGTGGTCGTCGGCCGGCACGGGATTCGGATCCGGCCGTGGCCGCACCCGGACCCCGTCGAGGTGATGCGGGCGCACCGGATCATGGAGCGCGTGCAGGAGGAGCAGCGGCGCTGGTACGGCGTCAAGGAGCCCAGGCAGGTGCTTGTCGTCACCCCGACCTACTCCCGCGCGTTCCAGGCGCTCCACCTAACCGGCCTCGTCCACACCCTCCGCAACGTGCCCTACCCGCTCACATGGATCGTCGTTGAGGCAGGCGGCACCACCAACGCCACGGCTGCCATGCTTTCGCGCTCGGGCCTCACCTACGTCCACATTCCCTTCCCTGACCGGATGCCCAACGATTGGGCTGACCGCCACGCCACTGAGAACAGGATGCGCCTCCATGCCCTACGGTATGTGTGAGGGCTTTACTACTTCCTCGTTGCTGGTACCTGTAGCTTTGTTTCACTACTCTTGCATATTACTATATTAATGAAGAGGAACGTGGCTAAAGGAGGATCGGTTTGCTTGTGTAGGGTGATCCGGGAGAGGAAAATGGACGGCGTAGTTGTTTTTGCAGATGACAGCAATGTGCACACCATGGAGCTGTTCGATGAGGTGCAGAAGGTCCAGTGGATGGGTGCGGTGTCTGTGGGTATCCTTGCGCATACTGGAGCAGCAGAGCAACCACGCCTTAGCAACGAGGACAAGCAAAACATGCCTCTTCCGGTACAGGGTCCAGCTTGCAATTCCTCCGGAAACTTGGCTGGATGGCACACGTTTAACTCGTTGCCGTTTGCTGGGAAGGCCGCGACAGTAGTTGGTGAGGCAGCCCCAGTGCTGCCGAGGGGTTTGGAGTGGTCTGGCTTTGTTTTGAACTCAAGGATGCTGTGGAAGGACACAGAGGGCAAGCCTGATTGGGTGAAGGATCTTGATGCCGTGGGTGAAAATGGGGAGGATATTGAGAACCCACTAACTCTGTTGAATGATCCATCCTCTGTTGAGCCATTAGGCAACTGTGGGAAGAAGGTATTGCTGTGGTGGCTCCGTGTTGAAGCCCGGAGTGATAGCAAGTTTCCTAAAGGGTAAGCCATTTTTAGCATTTCACTATATTAACTGTTAAAAATTAATATAGTGATGTACGGTCAGCTTTAGGTAGAATACTTATTACAAGAGGTATACTAAATCTTAGAGAATCCTATTCCTGACTAGGTACCAAAGACTAAATATTTACTATTTCCAAAAACATGGTAACTAGACATATCCCAGCTGTCCAATAGTTACTCGGAAACTGAAGTTTTGTGAATTGTTGAATCTTTACAGAGTACTATCAGATCAAATGTGATTGGGTAATAATAATGAGCTGGTATGGTATAATTTCCTATTGGTTGTGTTGTAAATTGTTCAGAGAAGTCCCTCAGTTGAAAACTAAAATAGTTTATGTTGCCCTGTCACTATGTTAGTCTGATATGGCGTTAACTCTAACCATGCTACTATGGAAACTTTGTAGACCTCTGATATTTGTTTCACATTGATATGCAACCAAGTTTTTTTTTGTAGGTGGGTAATCGATCCACCATTGGAAGTCGTCATTCCTGCAAAACGTACTCCATGGCCTGAAACCACTGTTGAGCTTCCATCCGAGTTGGATGCTAAACATGACCAGGAAGATAGACTGTTGTCAAGAACCAACAAATCATCTCGGGAACAAGAGAACTGATGAAAAGTATATTTGGCCTTGTAATGTATATCTTACATCTCCTGAACACAGTAGGAAGCATATCCAGTGCCGGTTAACCTGTTGCTTGTGGTGTTTATTTTCTGATGGTCTGCTTATGTGGTAACGATTCATACTTGGTATGCTTCCCGTGAAAACGCACACTTTTTGTAGTTGTATCTGTTGTGTTGTAATATATACTGCAATGGGCATTGGAAAACGGTGCTTGAATCATGGAAATCGTGCATGAATCAGCACCCAATCCGACGCACTGGCTTTTCTTTGCCGAACGCCATGGACATTTGGATCCGGTTCATCGTAATTGTTTCGGCCTTCAGCTACTGGGCTGGGCAGTTCGGAAGTGCAGCCATGGATAATCACGGGAGAGTCTGACGAGCTCTGAACATGACAAACATATGGAAAATTGGGTAGGAATGGTACCGTCCAAGCAGTCTGAACTTTGAAATTTTAAAAAGCTTCTTTCATCACGGCACCTAAGGTCTTTCAGTAGTCTATCTCACCGATTCTCTACCCATGAAAACATTTCCATACCAGGGCTGGCACTGGATTGGGTTATACTTCTAAAATTTCTGTTCAATTGTTTGATTCTTTCTTCATGCGCATACTTCTGCATAGCCTTGCAAATTGCAAACTCCGAGTGCACGCTGAAACGTGATTATGAACTCGTTGCAATCGTAATGGCCTACTTACTGCCGGTTTTGCAGTAACATTTGAAATTTCTATCTTTCGTTTCAGTGGGAATGAATTTAGTGGAGTGAACCTGGAAATTAGTACTAAATACTGTACTTGTTCTGTTGGCGCTACATGATTTGATTCTGCGCTTGCTGCTGTGGCTACGAACAGCAGAACAGCCCACGCAAAAGACGACAACCTGCATCACGTCACTCACGTGCTGAGTGAGGCGTCATCGCCAATTGGGCGGTTGAGCCCGAGAAAGGCAGCAGCTCTACTCTACCCGCTGCGATCGGTCTCACTTATCCCCAAGAGCCCTCCCTCTCTCTCTCTCTCTCTCTCTCTCCCCGCCATGGGTTCCGACTTCCAGGCGATCCCCCTGATCGGTACGGCTCTTACCGTTTCTCGTGTTGATGGTTCCCATGGGTTCGGGAGATACGATTCTGCCTGCTAGATTCAGGTTCGGGTATCCGGATCAGATTTTGCTCTTTAAAAATAAGGAAATTCTGATTCTCCACGTTTCCTTCGGTCTTCACCCATCCTGAAGAATTGAGGTGATTGTTTTATTGCACGTTCATTTTGAGTTCGGAGCGGCGGCGATTTCCGTCCTGCTCCATGCGTGTCGCGGTAGTGCTGCTGCAAGCTGAGGTGTTAAGTAGCTTGACGCCACTTTTATAGAGGAATTCAGATCAGAACCAGCTTATGCAAAGTAGAGAGAGATTTTCTAACTCGTAAATGTATCGGTCCTGGATCATAGCCGATTGCATAACTAGAAGAGAAGCGCCTCATGGAGAACGTATAAGTTAGTTTCTTAGAGAGGTGCATCTCTTGAGTGCGGGAAAAACAACAATCTCCTTTTACTGCGTTCAGATTCTCATTTTCTAGTAGATGCACTTCTGTCGTTTTCATAAAAAATATATATAACTTTTTAGTTCGAATTCGTGTTTCTTGAGGGATTGATTTTCATTGTTGTCAGATATTAGTCCGCTTGTCGAAAAGATTGATGATTCAAGTATGGCAAACGATGAGGATTTGCTGGAAGTTGTGCGGATGTTGGATGATGCTTGTAAGGGGGCTGGATTCTTTTATGTGGTAATCACTTGTTGTCTCTCTGGTAGCAGACTTCAAACTTTTAATCTAATTATATGTCAGATGCATACTGTTTTGACTAACGATATATACCGAGGTGTTTGAACTTGTATTAAAAATAGAAAAATATATTGTTTTCTACAAACATCTCTATTTACTTTCTGATGGCAACCAGTCCATTTTATTTTTTTCTAGTAATTCCATGTCAGCAAAGCGGGTTTACGCACTTAAATAAAAACTGGGCACATTTAGGCTTAACAGTGTACGATCATATGCTGATATTATTTCACTACTATCTTGTGAAGTATATATAGATCCATCTATCTAGCTAGATTTCCCTTTTACTGGGTTAACAAAAAAGGCGAACCTTTACGCTTTTGAGTTCTGCTCCTTGCTGAACATCTGTTATTGTAAAAGCTAACTTTAAGGTAAATCATCCCGTGCATTGTTAACAGACAGGCCACGGTATTGCCGAGTCGCTACTGAAGGAAGTCAGGGATGTAACGCGCAACTTCTTTCAGCTCCCTTACGAGGAAAAAATAAAGATCAAGATGACACCTCAGAGTGGATATAGGTGTGATTGCTCAGGCATGCCAAATGTTTTTCTTTGCAGTTCTATGTGTGCTCGTTGAAAACCTTATAATACTTTATAATTTCAGAGGGTATCAGAGAGTAGGGGAGAATGTTACAAAGGGGAAACCTGATATGCACGAAGCAATTGATGTAAGCTTATTTTTGTCTTCAGTATTCCATTGTTGTTCAGAGCTAAATCCTGAGAACAAACATGGCAGTGCTACACTCCTATTAAACCTGGCAAATATGGAGATCTTGGTAAACCAATGGAGGGGTCTAATTTGTGGTATGTTTTAGAATTCCAGCTTCCCATCTCTGCTCTTTGTTCTCAAATTGATCTTAAGATCACACATATGTTCGCATCCACTGGAGAAAATGGTGCATTATGGCTTGGTTTTATACATTAAAACTTGAAAAAATATTGTACAGTAAACCGTTCAATGTTGCCACAGTAACTAATAGTTTCCTTAGCATTGACATACTACCTGTCATTTATGAACAAAATCTCATCCATCATTCATCAGATAGAATGGTAGAACAGTAGCTTTATGAGGATAATTTTATTGTGCCAAGCAAACACTACCTGTTGAAAAAAGAATAAGTTTGGACCCAAAGAACTAATAATTTTTCATACAGGCCTGAATACCCATCAAACTTTGAAGGTCTCCTGGAAAACTATGTCAACCTATGCAGAGGTCCACTTATCAATCTACTTTGAACTTTCATTTTGCTCATTGCCAGTAGTTTTTACTATGTCATTTTTACTGTAGACCTTTCAAGAAAGATCATGCGAGGTATAGCCTTGGCTTTGGGAGGGAAAGTTGATGCTTTTGAAGGGGAAACAGCAGGAGATCCGTTTTGGGTTTTAAGATTGATTGGTTATCCAGTGGATATTCCAGAAGAGCAGCGTACTGACACTGGATGGTAATCAATACAAGTGTTGTTTTGCATCATGCCCTGGAAATTACGCTTACTGGTTGGCTATATCTCACACTACATTTTTTTTGTATTCCATCCATGTGTCTACAACAAATCCAGTGGAGCTCATACAGATTATGGTTAGTACTTTTACTCAAGAAGCTTCATTAAAAGTAGACTCGAATATGTTGAATTGTTGACTATGGTAAACTGTTGCATTGTGTAGCCCTTTTTTGTCTTGTTAGCACTTGCATTCTGTACTGTGATTCTCTTTCTTCTTAAAAACTACTCGTTTCTTTTTTATCTTTGGTGTTGTCTCTGAATAAACTCGAATATCCTTCTCCTTATTCGGTTAAAACTGCAGGGTTTCTGACACTGGTCAACCAGGATCATGATATATGTGCCCTTGAGGTACTTATTTCTTCACTTTCATGTAGATCCTGTATATATCCATCACTTGTTTACTTCATTTTCTTCCCAGGCCAATCCCGTTTAGATTTTTTTATCTGAATCCATTTATTTACCTCCACTTTATTGAACCTGGTTATGGAATACACAGCTAATTTAATCATCAGTGCTTCTCATTTCTTCTTGCATGAACTTATCTAGGTCCAGGCTATACTTGGCTCTTTCTCTTCAGTACCTCTTTACGTTAGAAACATTTTGTCCCCTTCTGTTCTACTGCTGTGAATGATAAAAATTAAATGGGAACCAAATGAGTTTGATTTGATAACAAGATTGACATGCTATATATATATATATATATATATATATATATATATATATATATATATAATAACTCCATGGTCCATTTCCCAGGAGCCATATCTTTACTGGACAAAGAAACGAAAAAGACTTATCGCACACAAACTCTAATAATTTAATTTCAGGTCCAAAATCGTTCTGGCGAGTGGATATATGCCAAGCCGATTCCTGGAACCTTTGTTTGTAACATTGGTGACATGCTGAAGGTTAGTTCTTAATTCCCTCACACGTTTGCTGATTACTTAGCACTTACTGAGTAACATGTTGGATTAATGGGTTCAGGTTTGGTCAAACGGATTATATCTGCCCACACTTCACAGAGTTGTCAACAATTCCCCTCGGTACCGCGTATCTGTTGCATTCTTCTACGAGGTATACACTTTTCAGGTTCTCCCTTACTTTTCTGTGCGTTTGTGATTCGCACATTCAATTTTTTTCTGAAACCAATGCTGCAGTCGAACTTTGATGCTGCCATAGAACCTGTTGAGTTCTGCCGGGCGAAGACCGGTGGTGTTGCCAAGTACGAAAAGGTTGTGTATGGGAAGCATTTGGTTCAGAAAGTCCAGACGAACTTCGTTATGTAAGTTGGATCGAGTTTAGGGAAATAAACCTGTACTGAAACATCGGGATCAACTTAGTTAGTACGTAATTTTGTTTGTAGATGCTTTTGCGTTTTGCCTGCTCTTTTACACCCTGCGAACACAACATGAAGAATAAGTAAAAGGAAGGGTCTGCAGGCGTGCATGCTGGTTGTGGTTGATGAGGATCTTGCCGGCGTCGAGGTTGCCGATGGCTTCGAAGGCCTGCTGGGAGATGGGCAACGGTCGACGATCTTGAAGGTGACGTCTGCCTCCCTTGCATGGGTTGGGGGTGTCGCCGGCGCAGGACACCGTGTTCATCCTCCCGCACGCCGCGCCGCCGTCCCACAGCGCGTCGCTGGCCGCCGCGATCACCGTGCCCTGGTCCTGGGAACCGCAGCACGCGGACGCTGCACCACCAGTAAGGCGTCGCAGGTCGCGCACACGTCAGCCGTCAGGTTTGCGAGGCAACATGATACTACAAAAATAATACGCGCGAGACAACGTGATTCGTCGTCCAGCAATCAGGACTTTAATGGGTAGGTATAGGCTACAGACCTTTGATTACTCGATAGATCACCTGCCACTGAATCTATGCTCGTTGATGAGCTCATCGGCTCACAAGAATGGTAGCCGAGTTTTCCCCTAAAAAAACAATGGTAGCTGAGTTGCCGCACACGCTTCCATAAGGTCGAATGCGTAGAGTCATTGGTTCGATCCAGAGTTGCAGGCTGCCAAATTACATTTTGGGGCATGATTGTAAATCTCACCTAGTGACCTTTAGTAGTGCTCAACACTCTAGCCAGATTGACTTTGTCCTCACTAGGAGAAAGAATAGACGGAAGTGTATAGATTGTAAGGTGATTCCGGGGGAGTGTGTTGTGACACAACATATGCTTGTGGTAGCTGACTTTCGCTTCCATACATGTTCTTTGCGGGACAAAGGTGTCAAAATCACAAGAAATAAATGGTGGAAGTTGAAGGGAGAATCACAAGAATCCTTTAAAAATAGGGTGATCACAGAAGTACCCTGAGCAGAAAATAGAGATGCAGATAGTATGTGGATGAAAATGGCAACTTGCATTAGGAAGGTAGCTAGTGAGGTGTTCGGTGTGACAAAGGGAAAGAAACTTGTAGATAAAGACACTTGGTGGTGGAATGAGGATGTACAAAAGACCATTAAGGAGAAAGAGTGTTACAAGAGTTGACATAATTATAAAAGCGCAAGCAACATGCTTAAGTACAAAGAGGCTAAGAAGAATGCAAGGCGGGTTGTGAGTAAGGTAAGAGGACATGCCTATGATAAGTTATATGAGAGACTAGAGACAAAAGAAGGTGAAAATGACATATACAAGGTAGCAAAAATCCGCGAGAGAAAGATGAGGGAGTCAATCAAGTTAAATGCATCAAAGATGAGACTGACCACATTCTAGTGACGGATGAAAAGATTAAAAATAGATGGCGTGATTATTTTAATGGGCTATTCAATGATGGGTATGGGAGCACTATGGTTGAGTTGGATGACTCCTTTGATGACACCAACAGGCGGTTCGTGCGGAGGATACAAGAGTTTGAGGTTAAGGAGGCCTTAAAAAGGATGAAAGGAGGAAAGGCTCTCGGCCCTGACAATGTCTCTATTGAGGTGTGGAGATGTCTTGGGGACGTGACAATAGTATGACTCACAAAGCTATTCAACCACATTTTTCGGTCAAACAAGATGCCTGAAGAATAGAGGAAAAGTATATTAGTACCTATCTTCAAAAATAAATGAGATATTCAAAGTTGTACTAATTATCGAGGTATTAAGCTTATGAGTCATACTATGAAGCTTTGGGAGAGAGTGATTGAACACCGCCTGAGGAAAGTGACCAATGTCACTAAAAACCAGTTTGGTTTTATGCCTGGGAGGTCTACAATGGAGACGATTTTCTTGCTTCGTCAGCTTATGGAGAGATATAGGGAGTAGAAGAAGGACTTGCATACGGTGTTCATCGACTTGGAGAAGGCGTACGACAAGATACCAAGGTCAGTCATGTGGTGGACACTAGAGAAACTTAAAGTGCCAACAAAGTACATTACCCTTATCAAGGATATGTACAATAATATTAGGACAAGTGTGCGAGTAAGTGATAGTGAGACCGATGCATTTCCTATCACGGTAGGACTACATTAAGGATCAGTTTTGAGCCCATACATCTTTTCCTTGGTGATGGATGAGGTATCGAAGGATATACAAGGGGATATCTCTTGGTGCATGCTCTTTGCTGATGATGTAGTGCTGGTAGATGAAACTAGAGATGGTGTTGATAAGAAATTAGAGTTATGAAGACAAACCTTATAGTCCAAGGGGTTTAGACTTAGTAGGACCAAAACCAAGTATATGAGGTGTGACTTTAGTGGTGTTGGTCGTGAAGAGGGAAATATTAGTCTACAAGGACAAATAGTACCTAGAAGAGACTCTTTCCGATACTTAGAATCAATGTTACAAAACAATGGCGATATTGATGAGGATGTTTGTCACAGGATCAAGGTAGGGTGGATGAAATGGCGACAAGTCTCTGGAATCCTATGTGATAGGAAAGTCTCACGAAAGCTAAAAGGGAAGTTCTATAAGACGGTGATCAGACCCGCGATGCTCTATGGGGCGAAATGTTGGTCAACTAAACGGCAACATGTCCAACAAATGAGTGTCGCAGAGATGCGCATTCTACGGTGGATGTGCGGACACATAAGAAGAGACCGAATAAGGAATGATGCGATTCGTGATAAGGTAGAGGTGGCGCCGATTGAAGAGAAGTTAGTCCAACATCGACTTAGGTGGTTTGTACATATCCAACGGAGACCTCCAGAAGCACCGGTTAACAGTGGGATTTTAAGAGGTAGAGAAAATATTAGGAGGGGTAGAGGATGACCAAGGTTGACCTGGGATGAGGCGGTAAAAACGAGATTTGAGAGATTAGAATGTATTCAGAGACTTAGCTCATGATAGGACCGTATGGAAAGTAGCAATTCATGTGCCAGAATCATAGTCTTGTTTTTTTCCTTTTTCTTTTTTTTTCTTTCTTTTCTCTTTTTCTTTTTTTTTCTTTTTTCCTTGTTCTTATATCTCTTCCTCTCTTTTACTTCATTGATATTGGATTTTATGTCTAGCCGACCCTAACAGGCTTGGGATAAAGGCTTGGTTGTTGTTATATTGTAAATCCTAGCCGCTAGCTTTTCGTTCAGACTCGCTGGGTTGTCCTTCGTGGCACTTGCACGAACTCATCTGATTGTCCAGGAAGGCATTATTCTGATCGATAATACTCCCTGCATTTCAAATTAAATATTTCAAAACAAAGGGAGTAGATCACAACTTTTTTCCCCTTCTACCAAGAAAACATTCGCATGATGCTGATTTTTCTGAAACATCGCCACATTGAAATTTTTTATTTACTGTTGTTCATCAACAGATGAAATCATATAACACGATGTTCACCTCTGCTTCAACTTTCAACTCAGCATGAAGGCAGATTTCTTTACAGGGCGACGATACAAGTACAACCTACAAATATTTGGTTAGAACCCCTCACCTAAATTCTAATTGTGCCAGGTAAGAACGGTAAATGTTGCTTGCTGTACATGGTATCTACAAGGGAACAGCGTTTGCTACGCGGTTCGAGGCAGAGCCATTTAACTTTTCTGAGAGGGAGTTCCTTAGGCCATCAACAAGTTGTCTGATATCATCTGCCAAAGACCATGTCGGAGCGTTGAGGGCTCGTATCGAGTTCAAGCAGACTAGAAGGGTCCCTCCTTCATGAAGAAGTACCTGGAATTCGAAGCAAATGTAAAAAAGGTTCAGCAAACAGCACCAAAATGAAAATTATGTGTGCAAATGCTATGGAACCACTTCAGTCTACATGCCCAGGTGACTTGCAAGTAACCAAGTTCTAACAGTGTAAGATTTCATGTTTTACAACTTCAGCCATACATGAGACCTGGTGCGGCATGAATCTTAGTTTTAGGGTGAATTTCTTGGGAAAAATGCATATCTATTGTAAGTTTGTGATGCACTAGTAGATGCGGAATAACTAAACAGACTGATATACACTGCCTTTCTACTTACACGACACACATTTCAGTATGATACATTCATTATTGTCATAATGTTAAAGTATTTCTGGTAAACCGTGTAGTGCTGAAGATTTATCAGGAGCTTTAACTCTTTAAAACCAATTAATGTGCAGGCCAAGAGTGATATAACTATCCAGTAAAAGCTGAAAGAGAAGTTAGTTTGTAAAATGAAGTGGATAATTGGTTAGTGTAGTCAGTTCAGTGCTCATGGAAAAGGGTCCCGGGTTCAAACTTAGGAAAACCATTGTAGAAATCTGCATGAATAATCCACCAAAATAGGTGGGTTAACTCTCAGATATTCAGGAAGAGTCAAAAGTGCCACACATTAGTATATCAATAGTTAGCTATAAGATTGTATTTATTTAAACTCTTAACTTATGACACAGAGGACTGCTAGGGATCAGTTGATTGAACAGATATCAAATTTGTTGTTATACAAGACCAAGTACGTCAACAAGTCATGAAAACAAACTTACTGTCAACCAAAGAGGAAGAAATCCAAGGACAGAGGGAAGTGCCGCAAGAACGATACAAGTTAGGGCCAGTGCTACACTTTGCTTGACCTGTAAGAATGAACCTCAGGTGTAAGACACAGTAATTGTTTTGGGTGCTAAAGCGTTACACATAAACTCTTGAAGGAAGCAAATAAATAAATAATATACCAATGAAGTAGTTTGGCGAGCCTTAGCAATGCAGAATGGCACCCCACAGATATTATCCTGCAATAGCAGAACATCTGCAACGGCCACTGCAGTTGCACTGGCACGTTGGGCTAGAACGATTCCAACTGTTGCAGCTGCAAGAGCTGGCGCATCATTTATACCATCACCGACCATAATCAAACCTCCACCTGGAAACCAATACAGAAGTACCATAATAAATACGCTGAGGAAAGTAACTCCCCCCTCCAACAGCAAAAAGAAGTGAAGACAGCAGATATTAATCATATATCTTCAAGTGCAAGTATATGATGCATTGTCAAGTGATAAATGTACATACTCTTTCAAGTAAATAAAATTTAATTTTGTATGAGGAATGTTTGTTAGTATAATGCCGTTACTGATAGGTTATATATAGATTCAAAATTTCATTTGCAAAAGTAACTCAAAAGTCATGCAACTGAACTGATAACATGGAAGGATGTAATGTTAAGAAGAAAGCTACCATTCAGATTATTAGATCAAATCACATGGTGTGGAAGGAGGTAAAAGCTGAGTAGAAAGCAACCATTGACATTATGTGAGGGAAGTTTAGTCTAGATGAGTTGATAATCAGGTGACAACTGTAAAAATTTAAAAGCCTGATATCATAATATAGTTGAAATTTCATAAGGATCACACACTGACGTACCTCCCTCCCTTGATACTGCTTTTACTTTATTCAACTTGTCCTCTGGCTTTAAAGAATAGTGGACTTCATCAATACAAACAGCTTTAGCAACTCTCAGGGCACTCGATTCATGATCTCCAGTAAGCATCATGATTCGAAGTTTAGCCTTTTCTCTTAAGGTGGATATAACTTCACAAACACCAGAACGGGGTTCATCCTCAAAGTGGAAAAGGGTTACCTGAAAAAAGAAAAATCAATTAGTTTATAAGTAATACACTTGAAAATTAGTTCTTACAAAATATAAGGCTCATATGGTGACATGTCCAAATATATGTACTATTTGCCAACTGCTGAATTTGTACAGCAGAAGAAATTGGGGGGGGACCATGAGTGGATATGAAATTTGAAAAGGGCCCAGGTGGAAGCTTCTTTCCGATGAGTGAGCCTTTGGATAAACAAGGTATTGCCACATTTTTATCTTTTGCTATGCAGGTTAAGGTCAGTTTCACTTGGGGAAGGATCAGGTTTAAAGGTTTTAAGTAGAACTCTGAAATGTACCAAAACCAACCAAATCAAGCACCAGATCCAAATATTCACATTATATGCACAAAATGCATAAGGTTCAGAACAGGCATGCCCATAGGCCATAGCAGGTGGGCTAAATGCTATAGAGCACCTGGGCAGTGTTTGTGGTTACTAATTAGCACTATGGGTAGATGGGACTGTTGTACATAGAAAGATATGAAACTCCATTTTTTTATCGTTCATAATAAGTTTCATCCCGTCTCCATTTTGCTTCCAACTGCATTAGTTGAATACATTACAATGGGCTGCATAAAGTGGATCCTGAAAGTGTGTACTTTTTTAGCCGTCTATCTATCCTATTCCAGTACCGGAATCTTAGTTTAGTCGTACTTTGTTTACTCTTCTCGCCTGGCCGCCGCCTCCCAGGCCACCCACCTTCCAGGCCGCGTCTGCTGCCTCCCAGGCTGCCGCAGCTGACCTGCTGGGCGCCATGGGCGGTTGCCTAGGCGGGCACCTTGGCATCCAGGCGGGATTTTAAAACACTGTTGTTGTTATCAATCCTATTCCATCAACCAGAAAGATGCTCAAACTTGCGCACAACAGCATAGCAGTAAACCCCAATCTTATTTCTCTCATATATCTAACTTCATCTGACTTATTTTCATTTCTTCCTTAATCAACTAGTCATTATAATACCAACTTATAGATATATCTAAATAACAAAAAGAACACCAGAATTGGAGCATAAAAGCACTCAGCAAATCACAGACTACCATTGGAGTAAATCAGGTCAAGTTATGAGCATATGTAATGTAGCCTTAAACTCAGATACACTTGGAATCAATCAACTTATCAGCGTACAAAATTGATGGACAAACACCTTTGCATCCTACATTCCAAACACAATTATCAAAGTTGTATGTCATTATTATTGTCAAATGCTTCCATAAGAAATCCAAACAAATAACCGAGCAACAACATGAAAGAAAATTGGAAAGAGAGATGTTTTACGTTACCTTTTTATCAACAGATAGAGCAGCCTGGACAAATTCGGGTCCATATGAGGAACTTTTTACAGCTTGCTTTATTCGCTCTGATTCACTACTAGATCGGTAAAGTGAAGAAATATATTCCACAGAACCGATAGATGCCTTAGCTAGCTCATTTTCATCGTGTCTTGCCTGCAATGCAAATGTATGAGGTGTCAAGATAATAGTTAAAGTTAAAGACTCCTAGCATTACTTCGTATTGACACAAACACAACATAAAATACTTCTGCTAATTATTAATAATCATATCTCCAATGCAATTCTTAAATGACATCTATTTGAGAAGGAATGAGATGTCTAATTTTGTACATACCTTTATACCACTCAAAGTAGCAGCAACTCCCCTACCAGGTAAGCATTCAAAACTTTCTACAGAAACCGCAGGGAGCTCCTTTCCAACAGAGTGATCTAAGACAGCCCTGAGAATCATGCAAACTGTATGTCAATTGTCTTGGCTCTGCAACAATAGACTCGGCCAACAAACGAGTCCACAACACAAATCAAAATAAAACCGGAAAATGGGATTTTATTCATTTTTACTACCTTCCAATAGGATGAGTTGTTCCTTTCTCCATAGCTGCAGCAACAGCTAGAGCTTCACTTTCACAGTTCGGGGTGCAGCAAGAAGTAGCACCAAGACCATTTTCCGCACCCAAATGTCCATGAATAGGCTCAATTGCTTTACACGTAAGCTTCCCAGTTGTTAGTGTTCCTGTCTTGTCAAAAGCAATAGACTGACAAGAAGCAAGAGCATCTAAGACATGCCCACCTTTCAACAAAATTCCCTACAGAAGAACAAAAGGATAAGATTCAATGACTACCTATACCGGGAGAAATTTAGAGAAGTTCATCTGAGAAACAGGTATAATTTGTGCAGAAACTAAACAACTCCAATGGTGCTCTATCCCACTAATTTCAGGCGGAACTCCATTGATGCAGTATTTTTATTAGTCATTTCATAAAAGGATTCATATTAATATGCAGTGGTCTTTACAAATGGTAAGAGACCACTGTGTATTCTACCACCACTTGGGTGCAATATGACTATCGTAAGCTAAGAAAGAAATGTATCACACAGGATGAAGAGCTTAAATAGCTAGAACTCAAAAATACCTTACTAGCGAGAGAACTGATAGCAGTCGCATATGCTAATGGAGCTACAGCCAGTGCACAAGGAGATGCCGCCACCATAAGTCCTAATCCACGATAAATTGAACCCCTACAAACTAAAGAAAATGTCAGAGCATACAAAGTATCAATCAGTACAAATTGGCAAATATAATTCGTCACAGAAGTATCTGCAATGTCACATTTGAAACAGACCAAAGCATCAGTGTGGCATTAGACTATTAGAGGATTACCTGAATTACCAAAGAAGGGCCACTTAAAGAGAAATGGTCCCAATAGTGCAACTATCAAAGACAGGGCTACAACAACCCTGCTATAGTGCTCTCCAAACTCATCAAGCCATCTTTGCAACTTTGGTTTGTTTAGCTGACCTTCTGCAGTCAACTGTACAATTCTGTTGAGTGTTGAATCCTCCCATGACTTGGTCACCTAGAACAATGGTAACGAACAGGTGCACAAATAATTATCCTTGCAAAAATGTATATCATATTTGCTTCTAGTAACTGCTAACAGTTTGGATAAATGTAAATAGGGGAAGTTGGAAAAGGCTTCTTCATTGAAGGAAAAAGGGCGAACCTTTACAATCATCATTCCTTCCAAGTTCCTGGCGCCACCAGGTATGGCATCACCCACCATCCTTTCCAGAGGTTTTGTTTCGCCAGTTAGGTGTTCAATTGTGATAGTTGATGAACCTTGGTAGACTTCTCCATCAACAGGCACAGCCTAATGAACACGAGAACTGCACCAAATTGAGATAAAAGTTCGAACCATCTAGAAGTATAACATTAACATGAAGGGCAAAAAAGGTTAGGTAAACCATTGTGCTCAGATAGAACAATAAGTAAAGACCCATAACACAGTTATGAGAACAAAACAAGGAAATAAAAAGAGTGGATTTCTATAGAAAAAAAATATATATAACATACCTCACCAGCTCTGACCAAAATATGAGAGCCAACTTCAAGGTCATGAACAGGAACTTTGGTGTAACTTAAATTTGAGAACTGTACTGGTTTATCTCCCTTTGTTTCTAACAACAGTGCAAATTCTGGGTGATTTTCCTTCAGTTCCCTCACATCAACCATTGACTTACTTGTAAAATACTCCTCGGCTGTAAGAAACAAGAACAGAAAACTTACAATAAATAGAGAACATGTGCACAAGTTACTTTCAGAGGTCATCAAATAAACATACCGATATGAGCCAAGTTAAACATTGCAAGAAGCAGGCCACCCTCCAACGAGTTTCCCATAAATATAGAAGCAAAAGCTGCAAGAGCCATAAGGACATGGATATTTATTCTTCCATCGGCAATATTTACAAGAGCATCAAGAGCTGCAGACACCTACAAAATAACAAGCAAATGTCAAATAAGTATTATGTTTATAAGAATCCTCCAATTTATATTGGAGCAACTTTCATCTCAGCTACCTGGAATTTTTACTGGAAACCTCACACTGGCTAATTTTAAATGAAATCCTCGATGATACGCAAATCTAATGAAAGCATATGTGAAAAGTTCGTCTGATGGGTAGCATCCTTGGAGAGTCTTTAGTTATAACTGAAACCCCAATCCCATGCTCCAATTCCGTAACCCAACAGCCACAGAAAACACTGCAAACTACAATTGACACTACACAAAGGCTAACTACAGTTCCTCCAAAGTTGAAAGGGTTAAATGCAACACGAACATTGGTTAGCATCGCAAATTCAACAGCTATAGTGCCTCGCATACTGCGTTGGGAGGCGAAAGTCAACGTGGGAAGAGTTCCTGAGCCTTACCCCTACGAGCGGGAACGCGACTGCGATGAGCGCACCCTGCAACCGCCCAATGGAGTTCAGCGGTGCGACGTGCGGGCAGACGGCGGCGATCAGGAGGAGGCCGAGGGAGATGCAGCAGAGCTGTAGGTGCTCCCGCAGCGCGTCAGCGACGTCAGCCCACCCGATCGCCTTCGCCAACCGCATGACCGTGGCGCCCCCACCCGCACCGTTCACGTCCACTCCGTGGTGGTGGTGGTGGTGGTGGTGGTGTTCATGGCCGTGGTGGTGGTGGTGGTGGTCGTGGTGGGCGTGGCCGCCGTGCGCGCGTGGGGTGAAGAGCAAAGGGCGGCGCGCGATGAGGTGCGGCGGTCTGAGGGTTAGAGCGAGGGGTTTGGTCGGGGAGCAACGGCGGTGGGGGTGGGGGAAGGGTGGGGGCCTCGAGAGGCGGAGGAGGTGCGCGGACGGCGGCACCGGCGAGGAGACCGAGGCGGGGGCGGTTAGGAAGTGCATCGCCGCGCCGGCGCCGGCGGGTTGAGGCCGGAAGGGAGGGGGGGGCGGGAGCGGAGGTAGATCGCGATGGCGGGGTGGTTGCTGATGCCTGACGGTGGTGAGCAGCTCAGGCCTCAGGAGGGATTGGAGGAGGAAAGCAGTGGTCTGGTCCACCACGCCTTGGACTTCCCTGGCCGGCGTGTGGAGGACGTGTGGCTGCGAGCCGGGCGATGGCGATGGCGATGACGGGGCCCGTTTCTGTCGTCACCGTGTCACGCACGCAGTCGCGCCATCGGGTCGCCGACGGTTTGCGCTATGGACCAACCTGGGATCCGGCCCATTACTTTCTAAAAATCCCCAAAGCCCACTTACAAATAGAGCCCATTTAGCGTTTCCCTTTTTTTTGTTGAAAGATTGAGCATATGACGGACACTTGATACGATTTTCATTTTGATTGTAGACTTTAGCAGGTAATTCCTGATACTGGGCGGGATGGAAGAAATTGGAATTTATAGCGGGGTAGCATTACCCCGACGAGAGGGAAGGCGACGGCGTTGAGCGCGGCCGGCAGGTGCCTGACGGAGCTGAGAGGCGCGACGTGCGGGCAGGCCGCGGCGATCAGGAGGAGCCCGAGCGAGACGCAGCAGGCGTGGAGGTGCTCCCGCAGCGCGTCGGCGGCGTCGGCCCACCCGATCGCCCTCGCCACCCGCATGACGGCCGCCGCGGCGGCGCCGCCCCCTGCCCCGCCACCGCGCACGTCGTCCGGCGCCTTGTGGTGACCGCGGCAGCTGCAGTGGCCGTGGTCACGGCGGTTGTGATGGTAGTGGCGGTGGATGTAGCGGGCACGGCTGCCGTGCGCGCGGGGGGCGGAGGGCGTGCAGGGGCGGCGCGCGAGGAGGGGCGGCTGCCTGGGTGTCGAGGCGCCGAGGGGTGGCTTGTTGGGCGGCGGGGAGCGGCGAAGGCGGCAGGGGTGCGGAAAGGGCGGGAGCCTCGAGACCCGTAGGAGATGCGCGGACGGCGTCTCGCCGGCGGTGAGGAACCGCATTGCCGCGGCGGCGGGTTCGGGCGGAAGCGGAGGCGGGAAGTGGAGGAGCGAGGGGAAATCGCGTGGACAGGCGATGGTGAGGGCGCGAAAGAGAGGCTGTGAGCCAGGCGATGGCGGCGGGGCCCCGGTCTGGTTGGTCCCGTTGGTGTCGTCACCATGTCACGCGCCCGCGCCGCCGTATGGCATTGGCATGGCATGTGGTTGGACTGTCCGGGTTCGGTTTCCGTGGTCACCGGCCGTGTCATCCATCCGGTGGCGCCATCGTGTCTAAAACCATGATCAAGGCTAGCTTATTTGCAAGGAGGGACGTCTCGCCATGACTAACCATGATCAAGGCTTGCTGCTTACTCCTGATGATGCCGCTGACCGATGGGCTGCAGGGAGAAATGAGTACTCTTATGACACCATTCTGATTCAGGGGATTTGGCGTTGTTTGAAAATCCAAGGTTTGTTTTACTGCACTCACAACTTTGCAAGGAATTTGGCGTTGTTTGAAAATCCAAGGTGGCTTACGTTTGAAAATAAAATCTGTCGTTCTATGGATGCAACGATGGACACCCCGACGTATCGTATAGACTAGACGGTTGAGATAAATAAAGCGACGTGGCACAAACGGGAGAAGGGATAAGCCAAACAGCTCTGCAGGTTCTCCGCGTCCATGGCGCAGGGCCTTCGCGCCGCCCTCTCCTTCCTGCCGCGCCCCGGCTTGAGGACCGCCAGGACGGTGGGTGTGCGCGGCCTCATGGTCGTGCGGGCCGGCGGGCCGCCGAGCACCAATGCGCTCATCCTGGCGTTCGTGCTGCCGCTCTCCCTCTTCGCCGGCACCCTCGTCACCGCCGCCCGCGTCGCCGACGACCTCGACGAGCGCTTCCTGCGGGAGGTACGCAACTTGTCTACGCGGAGCCTAGCGGATGACGGATATGAGCTTTTTTATCGTTTTTACTAGCAATTCTTTGGGCTAGCTTTTAAGAATCAGGAGAGCCATCGGATTAGCTAGGGACAAATGTGAACGGGAAAGCGTGTTGTTTAAGCGCAGATGGAGATCAACCAAGCGATAATGGAAGAGAACGAGGCGTCGGATGAAGACACCGGCGACGAACAAGATGATGATGAAAGAGAGGAGGAGGAAGAAGAAGATGAGCAGCCGGCGGTGGAGAAGAAAGAGGCTGTTTTTGCTGGGGCTCCTGCTACACGCACCAGGAACAGGCCCATCAGGAAAGTATGACCGAGGATGGAATGTGGCGCCCGATTTTGCTCTCGTGAATGCCTCGCAAATGCTTCAGTTTGCCTGGCTAATAGGCATCAAAACTCCAGTCGTGCGAAAGTACTATGTGATTTTATGAGACGAAGGGAGCACAGTTTAATTCGGTTCAAAATTGATCGTCTACTGCAGATGCTTTTGGTTATGCATTATTACTGTTTCTTAAGCTATTGTAGTTGTAAAGTCTTTTTGATATTTGAAGTTTGATGTATCTCGTTCCGTACATGGGAGTCCAATTGTTTACGCCAAGCTTCCATCTTTGGGATGGAAGTTTTACCTCCTCACCCCAAAATACCATTCTTCCTTCGAGTTAACAATTGAATGTGCAGTTATTTTATAGTAGTAGTCATTAGTGGCTATTCTAAATATCGCAAAAGATGGCAAAGATGCCAACCGCCGGTCGGTTTAGATGACCTCGTGTCGAGGATATATTTACAGCTCGGATAATATCGACACTACAGCTTTGCATCTTCACCGGATTAAAAAAAAGGTAAATAGAAGCCCACCGCAGTGCCAATTCGCCACGCACTTGAATCTTTCAAACTGGACCGACTATTGGCAGCATTCCATGATATGCTTCGTCATCTTCTGTAGCAAATTGGCTAGAATCTGAGCATCGTGTTAGAAATGTAGTCTCCCTCCGTAATGCTGACTGACAGAATCCTGTAAAATGTCCATATAATCAGGTTCCATAACAAATTCCTCTGTATAACTAAATATGTAAAACTTGACCTGTAGGGAAGGAAGAACGCTATTGTGCAATTCAAGAAAAAACTCTGATGCTGACGCAAATCTGCAATGAGAGAAGTTCTATAACTGAAAGAACAGTGTAACACCGTTTCATGGCTTCATGGTTGCGAATATCAGAATTTCAGTCAGCAAGAAATATACAGTCATATCTAATTATGGTCAAATAGTTCCGTACATTACCTTTTCAGAAGGCAGAAACATTTGTAGAGTTCTTCAATATCCGTTTCAACTTTCAGTTGTATATACTGTGTAAGAAGCTGGGAAAGATGACAGAGTGCTTCATTCCATTCTTCACTGCCTGAGCTAGGACACAACTGAACAAAGGAGGCTAGTGGCTCTAAAATGGAAGAAAAGGGTTCGCTAGAGCTGGAATTTGTGTGTTGCTCTGCGATTACATTAAGTATCAGGCAACTACTAACTTTAAACTGTTCAATCCACTGTTGACAACTTCCTGAAGGGAGAGCAATCGTTGGGCCTTTTGGATCATCAGCTCTATCATCATTACATATTTTCTTTTCAGAAACATTGGAAGTGCTGCATGTAGGATCTCCTGATCTATGCAATGGCAGCACGTTAAATAGATCGGCCTTCACATCCTCAGGTAATTCCTGCAGAACCGTTAAATCCGCCTGGCTTAGAGAATCAGGCATCAAATCAAGCTGGGTAACACTTTTTGCCGTTTTCAGAACGAATTCACTGGATCTCGAGCATGAAGCATCATTGGCCACTTGAAATTCTGATAGCTTGTCCGATTTTCCCTATGGGGGTAACAGTAAAACATTATTAGTAGAAGATCTTGATAGATTAAGATAAAGAGGTAACATTTACATTATTGTATGCGTGCGCTTTATTTCCTTGACAAAGCTAACCTTAACATCCTCCAAATGCCTGGAGTCTCTGTGACCTCCATACCCTTTAAAATTTGCATCATCAACAGGTACAGAGCTCTGATTAGCTGCTGGCAAAACAAAGCATTTTGAGCTACTATCCTTGCCTTTGTTGCTGTTGAGTGTGTCCAGAAAACCAAGCAACTCTCCCTTGTACATGTCGTTCATTTCTGATATTATCTCTGGAGGAAGGTTCTTCAGGACCTCTGGATCGAGTTGGGATAATGGCGGCAGCTCGACATTATTAACTCCAGCAGACCTATCACTTCTAGGGTTCACTTCAGATGAATGGGCTGCCACACCTATAAATGATGGCCCAGATCTTCTCAATTCAGGCAGTTCGCTGACTCCTATAGAAGCTCCAAACACTCATAATTTTTATTTTCCCATTGAACATGAACACATTCAACAACACACACAGCTCCAAATAGTAAGCAAAAACATGACTATTACCTGCAACATCAACATTTTCACGAAAGCAGATTTTCTCGCTGCACTGTTTCCTGACCTTTGCGGATGAAGTAAGCCATGATTCAATCATGTTCCCTTGTGGTGCTTCATTAAAAATAAGAACCATGAGGATTTAGAAGAAAAGTATCAACAAAATATACTGACCGCCAGAAAAGGAAGTAGATCAGATATGAAAAGTTGAGAAGGGAATATCTGCACAGGTCACAGAAACCTGCAGATAGTTTTTAGGGAAATGAAAGCAGCTTTTGAGTGTCATAGAGCTGCTTTGTTAGTAGTTACTATATTATTTAAGTACACATTTGACAACTAAAGAGGTAATATGGAAGTGGTAAGACCTATTGACTAATTGCATCAATAGTAAATCATAGACAAATTCTGATATCTCAGGCCTATAAATGTTAAAAGAGTATAGCAACATGTGATGGAAATACTGTTGTAGTTTGGCAACTACAACAACAAAGCCTTTGTCCCAAGCACATTGGGTTAGGCTGGACATGAAACCCAATATTTTTTTTTGAAAATGAAGTAAAACAGAGAAGATAAAAAGAAAGGCAGCCCGGTGCATGTAGCTCCCGCTTGCGCAGGGTCCGGGGAAGGGTCTGACCCATTTGGGTGTTTTGTACGCAGTCTTTCTCTGCATTTCTGCATGAGGCTGTTTCCCGGACTCGAACACGTGACCTCATGGTCACAAGGCAACAGCTTTACCGCTGTGCCAAGGCCCCCCTTAAAGAGAGAAGATGTGAGTAACAATATATATATATATATATATATATTCCCTTGTGGTGCTTCATTAAAAATAAGAACCATGAGGATTTAGAAGAAAAGTGTCAACAAAATATACTGACCGCCAGAAAAGGAAGTAGATCAGATATGAAAAGTTGAGAAGGGAATATCTGCACAGGTCACAGAAACCGGCAGATAGTTTTTAGGAAAATGAAAGCAGCTTTTGATTGTCATAGAGCTGCTTTGTTAGTAGTTACTATATTATTTAAGTACACATTTGACAACTAAAGAGGTAACCTATTGACTAATTGCATCAATAGTAAATCATAGACAAATTCTGATATCTCAGGCCTATATTACATGAGTATTTTGCCAAGCATGGAAATGTTAAAAGAGTATAGCAACATGTGATGGAAATACTGTGACAAATTCTGATATCTCAGGCTGTTTCCAGGACTCGAACCCGTGACCTCATGGTCACAAGATAACAGCTTTACCGCTGTGCCAAGGCCCCCCTTAAAGAGAGAAGATGTGAGTAACAATATATATATATATATATATATATAACACTAAGAGATTTTGGCACATGAATTGCTACTTTCCATACAGTCCTATCATGAGCTAAGTCTCTAGATACATTCCAATCTCTTAAGTCTCCCAAGTGGTTTGGCCACTGATATTTTTGTTTATATTTTGTTGAGAACACTGATCTTTTGTAATAGCCTCTTCAGCCACCACCGACTTTAAACAGTATCCACTAAAATGCATCTAGAATCAATAAATAGTGATCCCTTAATTTAGTCTCCATACGTGGCTTTTCGTCCTAACAGTTCAGATTTAAGGCATGTTTTACTCTTTCATGTCTATAACTAGGCAAAGATGCAATAAAATCACATTTTAAGTTATTTTGTTAAGTAGCTGCAGTTTGTCTTTCATTATTGAAATGCAAAGAGTATCTTTATACCAAGCCAAAGGGGGGGGGTCAAAATAATAAGTGAAGTAAAAAAAGAAGAGTAAAATAGCTAAGTATACCTCCATGAACCAAATCTGCATGCTCGAGCTTTGTCATTGTAAGTCCAACTCCACGAACTTCCTTTACATCTAGAATTTGCAATTGCGCGACTTAGTCATCAAAACAGCAATAACAGCAAAAGGGTAGTCCAAAAAGACTTGGCAGAATTCTTCATTAGAGTTTATTCATATTACATGTCTATAAGATTTGAAAGTTAATGTGATGTATTTACCAGCACGAAATGTTGCAAATAATTGTTTTGCAATTCTCTGGAGGGTGACAAAACTGTCGGTTGCACCTGCAATCTTCACAATGGTGTGGGAAATCAAAACAAAAAAAATAAAAGAATGCACGATGCACCAATATAATAAAGGGATCAAATTTTTGCATCAAAAAATTCAGAAGAACACAACATATACATTGCAGAACTCGCATTATAGGATGGAAACTTATACTTTGACCTAGTCCATGTCATAAATGGTCCATGGCTCAACACGAGACAGAACTACACAAGATGACAACTTGCTACAGAAAATGAACTCATAGAAGCTAAGAACATGTATTCAGAAGCACCACTGAACCCCGTACCGTCATAGAGCGACTCATGGTCTCACAGTCACCACATCCCATATATTTTAATGGCTCTCCAGCACCTTTCCGTCTTGTTTTGACCTTCAAAGTAAACATTAGGCTGATAGTGTTAACCATCTATTGTCGAATGGGGGAAAGAAAAGTCTGTACAGCCAGTAGAAACAACCTTGAGAGTAATAGTACGTCCCTGGACGCCACACCCCTGTAAGCGTAGAGAAACTTCCTTGCAGAGGTTGATAAGAAAATGCTCGGCCTGCAGCCAACATAAAAGAGATTAAACATGAAAGTATATAGAACTACCACATGATACAGAAAATAGAAACATAAGTGACCCACATCTTTGTTGTTGTTAAATCTGACTCCCCAGTTGATTTCTGCACCCACAGATTTTGTTTCCTGTATTGTGTATGGACAGTAATTAGTAGGCTGGATAGTTCCCATCTCACAAGGATGAGAAAATAGAAAAGCGACATGATAAATGCCACAAGTATCAACAGTATATCCATGAGCTTATTATAAATCAAATCATTCGACCCGTGTCAGAAACAAAGGCGCTTGTAACAGCTATCAATGTTCAGAAGCTGGAGGCATGTAAAGCCCAACAGGGGATGTAATACAGCAAAATAGGTGCAGATGCTCACAAGGGACGTAATGATTATGATGCTCTTTTTTCTACCTGAACAGCTCCAACTATTGAATGATCAATTCCTCTACAATAGTTCCATAAAAGATCACCAATCTTCTTTCCAAATTCCTTGTGTAGGGTATCCTATAAAAGAGGCATTGGCAGGAGATCAGTGATTCAATAGCTCTTACAAGCTTAAAAATCCATGATAAGCATTATATGACCGTCATGCAGCAGCTAACCCAGATAATGTGTCTATGACTAGTGAACAATTCACACTTTGCTTCTGCTTTAGCAAAATGTTCAAGTCTAGAATATGTAATGGTATTGAACTTGTAAACAATGACTGAAAAATTCCTTTAGCTCATGAAGAAAGTGGAGTTGTTTTACAAAACACTACAGAAGTACTGTCAACAAACCTTTGAAATGTTGCGAAGTTGACTGCAATTTTCAATTTCTTTGCTATTCAGTTTAGCTGAAACAGTACGACCAATGCCTGGAAGTGCTTTGATAGGGAGACTATTCAAATAATCATCAACCTGTAACAAATACATTTTGCTGCTTTCAGTAAATTTCACGCCCTAAGGAACATCAAGCTATTAAGTAAAACAGATCACACTACAGCATGTCATTCAGTGAAGTTATTCTGGCCTGGCCAGGACTATTTGAGGTAAAATTGTACTTATATCCTTGCAGAAAGCCTATAGTACGATCTGACAGAAGAATGACTGCATAAGACTTACTATGCCTTAAACTTGTTTTTACTATTCTAACAACATATTTATTAGCTGTAAGGCCCTGTTTTGCCTGAAGGAACTTTGAAATCTTCAAGAAGTCCTACATAACACGATTGTTCCAAAAGGTGTCCACTCAAAATCGCCTAGAACACAGAGCTGTTGTATAGAGCTAAAAGTGGGCACAGATACACAGTTAGCAAATTAGAATGCATATACCTTCTCGGAGGGAATGAAGCACTGTCCATTCGGCTTTGCAGATCTGGTAGCTAACCGAGCTACAAGCATGTTTTCTGCAATACCTGCACTAGCAGTGCACTTTGTTGCATCAAAAATTTCACTTCTGATTTTCCGTGTTACTTCCTCCGGATTATCATGCAAGCATTCAGTCATATCCAAGAAAGCTTCATCACAGCTCAAAGCCTAAGTTTTTTTTATAAAATTGTTAAGAGTTATAGCTAGAGGTAAATTATCAAAATCATAAGAACATATCACCATAGATGTACTTGTTTTCGCACAGATAGCCCAGGAATGTACCTGAACCTTATTGCAATATTTGTGCAGAGTACCATAAAACTGGTCAGCAACCTACAAGAATTCCAGCATCTCAAATTCTCGATTCAACAAAACTAAAAGAGAAGTTGGGCAACAAAGAAGTAATTTAATATCTTAAAGATATACCTCCTCATATGCATTGAAGTTATAGGGGACAATCATTAGATGAGTGCACCGAGCCTTAGCGTCCCTAACAAACATGCCAGCCTTTATACCTGGAATTCACAGAAGAGGAGACAGCCCATGTTCAAATGTGCCAATTTTTTTGTTTCAAATTTTCAACCATAACTGCGAATAAAATAACAGTACCATAACTTCGGGCTGGATAGTTTGCAGATGATATTTCTGCAGTCCCTTTAGGATTGTCCGAATGGCAAACTGCCACTGGTTTATCATGCAGCTCTGGCATATTTCTGATGACGACAGATACAAAAAAGCAATCCTGACAATATTGTATAAATATTATATCAAAGATCAAATTAAACATATAAAACACAAGCAACTTCAGTTTAGCATAATCCTGATAATAACTATCACTAGACAGTAGACAACACCCTGGAATCGCAAGAAGCTTACGCTACAGATTAAAACAAGCAAATATAACGCAATCCACAATTAAAATAATAAATTGGCTTTAGGTTAGTGATAAATTCAACTGGTGACTGAAACTGTTACTTGAAGTGAACCTTTTAGGTTTAGCTTTCTGTACTGTATATCTGCTTGTCTGTAGTGTGATTCTTTTTTCACATAGAATCCAAAAATAGGAAACTTAATTCACTGTTCGACTGAACAAGGGTAGTTAATTGAACTCAGAAGCAGTATACGGTTACTGTTACTTACACAATCACAGTATATGACAGAAGATACTTTCTTTAGGAGTACATTGTTAATTATTTTAAAAACATACTGCAAAACTGCAAACTGATATGAGCTTCAAGAGGACTGGACAGTTTTGTGTCTGCAACGAACAAGCTGTGACAACTAAAGTAATATGCACATAAGCCTAGTAGAAATATAGACAACATTTATAACTCATGCATCAATACAAAAGAAAAAAAAAAGATAAAGGAGTCAACATTCGAAGGCACTTCTCATATCTATCTCATCAAGGGATTGTTTGGGTAGAGGTGAATCCCCCAGCCCATGTGGATTGATTTTAACAAAACAAGTCCAAAAGGAGTACAAAATTACCATATCAATATGAATGATTGTTTTCTGCTTCACTGAATGATCAGAGTTTTCCTTAATGCTTTTAACTTCTAACACATTTGAGAATCGCTTACGATACCGATTTCTCCATGTCCCAATGAAGTGTAGCCGAGAGTACTGGCATGCCAAATAAGAACATCATAAAATAAGTATGACCCCAAGAAAAATGACAATACATTTTACAGGAAGATGCCATGTCATCATGAAGTAGAAGCAGCAAGGCAGGAATGCTGAAAGAAATGACAAATTTACCAACAACGAATTAGCAAATACGAAAACAGCAAATCAAATAGTCATTTGTTCCAATGACATGCCTTGAAATAATTCTCAACAAAATTTGGATCTGTCAGGGTTGAATGTGGCCGATTAGAAGATTTAGCTTCATTTTCCTCGAACGGCAAGGATACATGGCTTCCTGTAGAGCTTGCACTGCATAAATTTAAACTCCTTGACTTAGCATCAGGGGACGGAGCCACACCAAACTTGCATTCCATGTCATGATCCCTCCCCTCTGAACATGTGGTTTCACAATCATGCTCACCCTCATAAAGTGCAAAATCTTCACTATTTTTTTCCTCAAGTGCTGATGCTTTTTGATCATCTGTCGATAAGGAGTCGTTTGGTGAATCCTTACAGGATAATGAGACTTCATTTTTGCAACCCCCACCCTGACATTGTGATCCCTCATGAATAGAAGAAGATTGTATATCCCCACTCTGGCATTGTAATCCCTCTTGAACAGAATAAGATTGTAAATCAATATCATCACTTTGATTGTTATCCATTCCATTCTGTTTCTCAGAAAAGAAAGCAGAAAGCTTCATTTGTTTCCGTCTTGAAGAACTATGCTGACTTATTTGATATGGAGAACCTTAGTGAAGAATAATAAGACAAAATGTAAGAATGATGAAGATATATATATATATATATGTGTGTGTGTGTGAGTGGATAAACTATATGCATCATCAGGGTTTGTGTTCGAAAAAACATATGAAGCATCTGAATCCAGAAGCCATAACAGTGATTGATTGAAAAGTCCATTATATGGTGATTGATTCAATACTTATTTCTTTTTCTGGCACTAGCAACGTAAGTTGGGCAGTTTGGCTACATGTCGAGAAGGTCAATTTGAGAAAATATTTTTGGTAGTTCTAGAACATTTAAAACCAAAATCAGCTACTTGCATTGCAAGCAAGTTTGGAAAAACAGAAGCAGATCATTAGGCAATACACTGACAATAAAAGGTAAATCAAAGAAAATTACAGTTGAGGAGCCGGTTCTCTGCCAGAGAATCCACCACCCATGCTGGTTTCACAACAGGAAGTCCCTTACTGAATGCTCTGTATTAACAGCACCACTCTCATCATACACAAACAATCAAAGCATAGTCGAACTAACAATTAGCCTGCCTTCCCTCCTTTATATGGATTTATATACCTCAGATTCTTCATTTTGCTATCAGGCAGGTGGCTGCAAACTATGTGCGTCACTGTATTCCTTGAGAAGTAGTTAATAAACCGGCCTCCATTGTTGAGCATAATCTCCTTCAGCTCCTACCAAGCCGCAAACAGTGGGAAAATAAACAGATGAGGTTAAAACTATAATCGATGATTCAATGGTGCAGCTGCAAAAATCCGTTTAAATAAAAAATATAAGAGTGAAAATATTGAAGGTGAGAACCGGTTGTACGCGGCGGGTACCTGTCTTGAGGGCACGGTGAAGCCGTCGACAAAGATTGAGACACCCGCGAACAGGCCCCCGGAGTCCGCGCCAGAGGTGGATGCGTCGGCGTCGAACTGAGCGGCGAGCTTGCTGTTCTTCGCGGCCATGTAGCTGCCGAAGTCCGCGAACGGGGAGGACGAGAAGCCGCGGCGAGTGTTTCTGGCGGAGGCGGGGTCGGGGTCTGAAGGGGACGCGCTGATGTCGTCCCTCGCGCGCTTCTGGCCGGGCGAGCCCGCCGGCCGAGCCGGCGGAGCGCGGCGGCCGTAGGAGGTGGAGCTCATGGAGGATGGGACGGGCGGTGGGGACGGGAAAGGCGAGGAGCGACGGAGGCGGCGCCGCGGCGGGGCAGAGGAATTCAGGAACGCGCGAGTCGGGTAGTCACGTGCGCGAACTGGTGCGGTGCGGTCGAATGCGGAGTGATGGGATCGCGGGAACGGTCAGCGGAGAGAAAATTGACTTTTTTCCACTCTTTGAGCTACCAGGAGTTGAAGACGACCCACCTTACTTTTTATTCTGTGTTTCAAGTTTGTATTTTAGCTTTAGTCAAAGTTATACATTCTCTTTCTGTTATTAACTTCTAAAAATTCATCTAGTTTAGCAACATAGTACTTATATTTAGCACAACCGTCATTTCACTACGAGAATGAACAACTATATAAGCATGAGATATACAACCTAGAATCATGAATCATCATAACAATCAAATAAACAAAAAATTAGGAATGACAAAGTTCACCTCTTATACATCGGACGAAACTTTATCCATATAGTTCACAATTGACAACAAAGTCTATACTTGACAATAATTTCTTTAGATGAAATCTAAATAACTTGGTTTAGACAGCGTACGTGAAGATATTGATCCGTGACTTGTAGCCTCCCAACTCTCAAACCTAGATCCAGGGCCGCCTCTATGTTTTCGAGGGCCCTAGGGCGAAGTTAATATAAGGCCCCTAAGACTATAGATATATACGTAATTAACCGATGAAAATGATCAAAGCGATCAAGCCTAATTATGGTTGAAGGCACTAGCACCCTATTCAGTAGTAATAAAGGTAAATTTATAAACATATTACCCTCTCCGTTTCGAATTATTTGACGCTGGTTAGTTCAAAATTGAATTAGTCAGTGTCAAATAATTCGAAAAGGAGGGAGTGTCAATCAAATACAGAATAAAATGCTACTAAAGTCAATCGCAAAAAATAACCCCAACAACCCTTTAAAGTTGATCTATCTATTGCAGAAAAATAGGTTTTGAAATTTTGTAACTATTTTATACAATAGAGAAGATTGTGGGAATATGCTATGAGAATCTAAAGAAAATTCATACAACTTTGATATTCAAACCGAAAATCAATTTCCTACAACACTAACATATAAATGGACGTGACAAACATGGTCTCTTTGTAGTGATTAGAACCGAATTATCGGATCGAAACAACCTAAAGAGAGGGAGAAACAAGAGTTTTATGTTTTATATCAAAACCTAACACTAAGATTTGAGCAGCGATGATCTTTTTCCACTAATAGTCATCATTTTTTCCTCTCTACTCTACACTCTGGTATTTTTGCGGCTAATTATTGTGTCCCTCTTCTTCTTGCTACCCAGCAACAGTCATGAGAGGTTAAAAAAAGATATGATAAAAATACTAGGGGCAGTCTATTTCTTTTAATGTAACTAGCAAGAAGATCAAAGACAACATGAATCGTCTTACCTTAGTGAGTAAGCTTAGTGAGTAAGACGACGATGAGACAACCCTTCTCTTTCTCTGCATCTGAAGCACGATCCATAGTAGGAGAACATGTGGTAGGGGAAGGGATTTAGGTGTAGGAATTAAGATTAATTGGTTTATTCTCTCTCCTAAATTAGATTCTAATTAGAACTTAATTAAACCATACTAAACCTAATAAGTCTGACTATCATTTTTTCTTAATTTTCTTGATCCCAATTAGAGCACTCTGTATAGCATAAACTCTCATGTGCCCCTCTTCGGCCTGGGCCCTAGGCGGTCGCCCCTCCCGCCTAGGGCCAGAGCCGGCCCTGCCTAGATCACAAGAGTGAAATCCGATGAAATTTGATCAGTTTTGATGTTTGTAGCTACGAATTTCGCAAAGAACTGTGTATCGCTCTGCCAAGCTTATGTCTCTGTTTTTTTAGAATTAGCTACATGTCTCTGTTAGCCACAGCCGTAGATGTGGCCGCGAGTAGGAAAAAATACCCTCTCAAAAAAAAGTAGGAAAAGAAATACGGGTAGGCCGACACCGACCTGGGAAATCTACAAGCCAAGCAAATTGTGGCGGTGGCGCGCGGCGGTGGGGCGGCCAGAGCAGCGGAGACGCGAACTCGGAGGAATTGGGTTGGAGGTGGAGACGCGAACGCGAAGGCAGGGGAGGGGAGGGGAGGAGAAACCAAAGCGAACGCACGCAAAAAAAGACGGAAAAAGAAAAGAGGAAATGAACATCGAGGGGGCAAGAGCAGAGCAGGAGAGGGCAGGGAAATAAACTAGTGGCCAAACCCTAGCGGAGCCCCGCGTCCGGCTGGGCCCCTCCCCACCCACCCCCGCCACCAGGATGCGCCGGGCCAAGCCGCCCCAGCCGCAGCCCTCGCCGTCGCCGGAGATCCGGTACCGCGGCGTGCGGAGGCGCCCCTCGGGCCGCTACGCCGCCGAGATCCGGGACCCGGCCAAGAAGACCCCGATCTGGCTGGGGACCTTCGACTCCGCCGAGGCCGCCGCGCGCGCCTACGACACCGCAGCCCGATCCCTCCGCGGGCCGACCGCCCGCACCAACTTCCCCTCCGCCACGCCGCGGCCGCGGGTACCCGCCGCGGCGGCCACGTCCAGCCACAGCAGCACCGTAGAGTCGTGGAGCGGCGGCGCCCCCCGCGCCGCCGCCGCTGCCGCCCCGGCGCGCAGCGCTGTCCCGACCGAGGAGGAGGAGGACTGCCGCAGCTACTGCGGCTCCTCGTCGTCCGTACTATGCGAAGATGCCGGCGGCGAAGATGCGGTGGCCTCCCGTTCGCCCCTACCCTTCGATCTGAACCTGCCGCCTCCTCTTGACGCGGCCGCCGAGGCCGAACGGATTGAGGCTGATCAGATTGGCGCCCGCTACGACACGCTCCTCCGCCTCTAGCTCCGGAGAACAGCGAGGATTTCGAGCCAGGAATCAAATGGAGGAGCGAGCCCGACGCTGCTCCCTGCTCGCCGATGACCTTCTTCGGCTGATCCGGTGGTGTTTCTCCCGCTTTTTTTTTCTTTTTGCTTTTCTTCTTTCTTACCACGATGATGATGATGATGATCATGATGATTCCATATGTGAATAATTCTGTCATGTAAGATGCGAGGAAGGAAATCTGAGCTTTTCCTCATCTTTCTCTGGTATATCGAGAGATGTCGCCTCTGTTGTTGTTTCGTTACTCGTTAATTGGAAGGATAATGGAAGAAATCGAGAGATTATTTATACTCATGCAACCGAATAACCTATGCTCTCTGCTGTTTTGTGATTGTGTGTTCGAACGACTGAACTGAGCAGAATATGTATAGCATTCGTCTACGAAAGTGCAAAACATTGCATCAATATACGCCGACAACTCTCAAGCACACACGATGAGAAATTGATCTGAAATTCTAAACTAATACTTGGACTTGATAGGTCCTAAAGTAGTACTTGAACTTCGCAGTGGTTCTTCTCTCAACTCATGGCGCTGATTCTGTTCTCTTGCTATTTCTTGTAAGCAATGACATAAGAGTCACAGGTTCAGTAGTTCCTAAACATATGGTAACCATGAAGCATTTTTTCTGAAGGCTGGTATGTTGTTACCCTGAAGCAGTTCCCTTGAGACTCGAGACCGCGACGTAGATCGTTTGCTCCTTCACGGTGACAATACAGGAGTTCTGAATCTATTTCTGCCATTGCCACTTCCAGTACTAGTATGTCACGTGGGAAAAAAAAAGAGCAGGTTTTCTTTCACCCCCGTGCTATGCTGGTTAGGTTAAAATTAAACTAACCAGTGTCTAATAATTTAAAATGGAGGGAGTACACTACTAATACTAGTAGCGGTCTACTGGATAGAAAGAGATTTTGTATTTTGCTGTAAAGGAGAAGTGACGGTATTTCAGAGGGGGAAGACGATGGAGACGGAGGTGAGGACACCGCTCAATGCTAAGCAGCTTTCGGCCTGCTCTCGGGGCAGGCCAGACCAGGCCAGGCTGAAGGGGGAAAAAAACGTATCTTCGTGAGGCCGGGCTCTAAACCTCAACTTGGACCGGGCTTTAAACAAATGCTCAGGGTCAGTGTCAGGGTCACGGAGACAAGGACTTCCCTCCTCTTGGACCCTGTTGAATTGTGGATGGGACGCAAGCCGCATGATTTTACTTGTATTAGTCTGATCATTCCGTTGGAAATCGTAATGACTCGGTTCCATCTCTTCCTCCGTCAGAGAGGCTTCCCGCGGTTGTCACCACCGCACTAAGTACTTTGCACGGTTCATTTTCTTGCGGTGCAGTGCGCCACAAACGCCACAACCACTGCAAAGCCCGAACCATCCTTCCTTGGCAACAACGGTGCCCTGAGCTCCTCTCGTTTTCCACCTTCCTTCCGTGTCGCGTGATCAGCATGATTTTTTTGTTGGGACGTAGCTGTAACTACTCTGCCGTGGCCGGTGGTGCATGTGCCGGATCTGAGGATGTTGCATATCCGGGTGGGTAACTGATGGTCGCGTCGCCGTCGCGTAAATGTAATATATAAGTACCCGGTTCGGGAGTGGAGTACGTAGAGCGCATGCGCCTGAAAGCAGAAGGGGAGCACGTACAGAGACTACTAGCATCCTATCCCGTTCTGATTTTCGGCACGGCTTCCGTGTGGAGCACCCGATGATGTGGTGTGGGAACATGAAACCGAGAGGACAGAGGGAAAGGCAAGCGGATGGCCAGTTCCCAGTTGTGGCAGGCTGACGCCCAGGTTTTGTTTCGGTACGTGCCTGCTTTTTTTCTTCGTAGCTCCATTCGTTGAGGTTGAGGCAAGGCGCCTCCCCCAAACGCGACGGCCACATGCCAAGGACAACCACCCACCTTGCAGGCACTGTTGGCATGGCATGGCATGGTGGTTCGTTCGCGCTGGTGGTGGCCTGCCCTGCACGCACGGACCAAGCCGGCACGGCACATGCCGCTCCGCCCCGCCCCAGCAACACCTCCTGACGCCGGCGCGCGGCCCGAGGAGCGACATGCATTCGACAGCCACGCCCGCCCAGGGAATCTCTCTGCGCCGCCCACCTCCGTCCGTCCGGTCTGGTCCGGTCCTCCTTTTTCTCTGCCGCCTTTTTTCTGCTAATGCATTCACATGTCCGCCTTTTTTCTGCTGGTCTCGCTGGTGAAAATTTCCGCAGATCTACGCGCGAGGGCGAGGCCAGGAGACGGAGGAGGAGCACGGCAACCTTTGGTTTCGAGTGGTCAACCTCCATGGAGTGGCTCCCGACGTCCGTGCGCGAAAAAGTTGGAGCCCATCACGGCAGGCAGTGGCAGGCGTCCAGGAGGTGCGCTGAAACTCACAGGTGGCCACTGCGCTCGTACTAGTTCTGTGCTACGCGATGCACGCGCTAGTACAGCCGGGGGCATTCACGCCAGATCGCACTCGTGACCTCTATATTGGATCTCTAAAAGAATATTTTTAGTCTTTTATAGTTACCTCTAAAACATTTCTACTTTTACAGTTTAGTTCTCTGCACTCGTTCGCCTCTAAATCAGACCTCTATATCAACTATTACCTATTTTATATTAAATAATACAATTATCTCATATTTTATATAGCTACTTTTATGTTAATATTATTATATTTACAACTTATAAAAAATATCGAATTGTACCGTTGTACTTACGGAGCTAAGTAGCTTATGAATCCATACAATAAACTAACTGGTATATGATAGATAGGTGAAATAATCATACCAGAAGGATCAAGGATCATCTGTCTTACCCTTCAAATCACTTGTGCAAACAAATTTCTAGATCATGATTTGGCGATAATGACAGATAAATAACACTCTAGGAATTTTGATGGGCTGAAAATAAAAAAATTTCCCAACCATAACCAACATTCTTGCCTCTCCTCGGGACCTATGCCGGGCGATGGTGGAGACGCTTGGTTCAGCGGAACACTGTACCCACCGTGATTGTAGCGTCTCATATCCAGATTCCCGCTGCTGTCCATATCCAAAGACTCGGCCTGTAAATGAAGCGGTGCAGCTGGTATACAGATGCCCAGTGCGGGCAGTCTCACAGCTCGTCCGTCCTGCTCCGAGCAATATTGAACGGAACGTTTTGATCCGTCAGTTTTTTTATGCCCGCACCGGACCGGAGAGAGCCGGTGAGAAACTGAAGATTGAGAGCATTTAATCCGAGCCACACAAAAATAAAACCTCAGCTACCAACCTTTTCACTCACTCTCGCCTCGTTAAATACGCGCGAGCCCCACCAAGCTGGCCACACGCACAAACGAGGCAAGGCGACGCTCCCAGGCCTTGTCCGCTCCGCGAGAGACCACCCAGAGTGCAGTGAGGCGTGCGGGCGGGGGACTCGGTCGGCGCTGGCAATGGCGAGGGCGCTGGCAATGGCGGGCGTCCTGGTCGCGCTCCTCCTGGCGGAAGGCGCGGCGGCGGCGACGCTGGCGCTGTACAACCGGTGCCCGGAGACGGTGTGGCCCGGCATCCAGCCGAGCGCCGGCAAGGAGCTCCTGGCGCGCGGCGGGATGCAGCTGGCGCCCGGCCACGCCGCCTCCATCCGCCTCCCCGCCGGCTGGTCCGGCCGCGTCTGGGGACGGCAAGGCTGCAGGTTCGACGCGGCCGGGCGCGGCCGCTGCGCCACGGGCGACTGCGGCGGCGCGCTCTACTGCAACGGCGCCGGCGGCGCGCCGCCCGCCACGCTGGCGGAGATCACGCTCGCGTCCGCGCCCTCGGCGCAGGACTTCTACGACGTCAGCCTGGTGGACGGGTACAACATCCCCGTCGCCATGACCCCGTACCACGGCAGGGGCGCCAACTGCGTCCCCGCCGGGTGCGTCAGCGACCTAAACCGCGTCTGCCCCGCGGGGCTCGCCGTCCGCGGCGCCGACGGGAAGGCCGTCGTCGCCTGCCGCAGCGCCTGCGCCGCCTACGGCTCGCCGCAGTACTGCTGCACGGGGCAGTTCGGGGGCCCGCAGACGTGCAAGCCCACGGCCTACTCCAAGCTGTTCAAGTCGGCGTGCCCCAAGGCCTACTCCTACGCCTACGACGACCCCACCTCCATCCTCACCTGCTCCGCCGGCGCGTCCTACGTCGTCACGTTCTGCCCGCACCACCGCTGATGGCCAGGCCAGCAATGGTTCATGAGGCTAGAGGCACCGTGAATCCTTGAATCGTCTACACTTAATGAGGCACAGGCAGCCGTGTTGTCGGTCCGTCGTCCTTTGTTTGTTTGGTCACGTCGTAGACGTAGTAGTGTCATGAGATGGTGGGATCTGGTGGTCTACTACTGGTAGGCCGGAAAGGGGTATATCAGAGTGTATATGCTGCCGGTACTCACTCGGATCTTGTTATCTGATTTAGGATCTGTGTTCCCGTGCCTGTTTTTGTTTTTCTTTTTCGATGTTTTTTGGTCTACTACATTTGACGAGGAACTTCAGATCTGGATTTTGCTGCACACCGCACTACCACGGTGAAAGCACTCTTTAGATCTGCGTTTTAACAAACCGGCCCTTCACGACCGCCGTGCAGCGCGCAGCATTCTAGGCCGGCTTTTGTCACGGAACACCATCATTCGGAGGCCGGCGGCCACTCGTACCGTCACAGCGCAGCGTTGAGGTTGAACGAGCTCCTCGGGTTCCACGCTGCCTTCGAGCCCTTCGCCGCTTGGGCTTTTTGGGCACAGACACAAACACCGACCGAGGTCCAACCCTCGCCGCGAAACTCGAAGCTGTTCGAAATCTTTAAGAACTGGCGACATCAGTTTTGAGATGGTTTCGTGCCCAACATTCCTGGGTGTCTCGGCGTTGTTTAACCACCGTCACCGTCTGGCTATTCTTTTACTACTCCTTGTTGATCAGGCAAGCGCCTCTCGTCACTCTACTGCACCTACCACGTTGAGTTAAAGTCGGTGCGTCCTCTAGGATTCTCTGACAAACGTTGCGGCTGCTGCAATGGCGTCAGCTCGAGTAGAGTGGCACGGGTGTGGTCGTTGCAGTCCCCCTCTTTTTTTCAGAACAGAGCATCCGCAGTAAAGGACGTGAATGTGATCCGATCCAAACTTTTGAGGGGCGCCAAAGTCTTGATAAAAAGGGGAGCGGCTCCCATTGGTCAAGGGCAGCGAAGTCACATGACAGTCAAGGGAAATGGTCATCTGCCAGTCTGCGTCTTTCGACGCTTTTTTGACGACAGATCCAGTTCGTATGGCCTGCATAAGTTTCACATTACTCTTTAGGCCCAACACCAACACGTCTCGTTTCTCCATTTCAATTCATGGATGAGGCCCAGCACTGGAACCGGGCCGAAGACACGAACCGCCCGTAACATCAGCAGCAATGTCACATTTCCCAGCAGCAGCAGCAACAGCAGGAGGAGGTGCTTTCTTTTTTACACACGCGGCCAACCGCCCGTCCGACATGGTTGGTTCCGTGCCCACGCCATCTTCAGAAACACGGGAAAACCCGAAACGCCTCAATCGATCGCAACGGCGGCGGCCACAAAATGAAGGCTTTGCCAAACGGCGGAGCCCGCGTTCCAACACCAGACGATGCGCGCGGCACGGAAACCACCAGACGATGCGGACGGGCACTTGAGTTGACATGACCTCGCGCGCTGGCCGATCATGAAGCGGGGCCGCCTGGGTTATTACAGCTCCTGCTCCACCACGTCAGGGGACGGGGACGGGGACGAAGGCGAGTCCGCCATCAGGGAGTCGTGCTCCGCCAGGAACCTCTCGGCGACGGCGGCGTGGAAGGCGGCGCCGGTGGGGAGCACGTCCTCGTCGATCATGAAGTAGGGCGAGTGGCCGGTGTGCACGGACCCCAGCGTCTCGTTCCGCACCCCGATGTAGTAGAACCCGGCCGGCACCGCCTGCGAGTAGAAGGAGAAGTCCTCGGCGCCCATCATCGGCGGCACGTCGCGGTAGCCGCCGGCGCCGAGGAGCTCGGTCGCCGTCCGCTTCACGTGCGCGTGCATGCGCGCGTCGTTCACCGTCGGCGGGTAGAAGCTCTGGTCCTCGAAGAAGTCCACGGACGCCCCGCACCCGTGCACCCGCGACTGCGCCGTGATCACCTCCTCGATCCGCCGCCGCAGCTGGTAGAAGCTGCCGTTCGAGAACGCGCGGAACGTGCCGCCCAGCACCAGCGCCTCCGCTGCAGGCGACCCCGCCGCGTGTCCGCTGCTCACGCTCCCGTTCACCACGGCCACCGACACCACCTGCGCGCGCGCACAGAGCACAGGTTAATTGGTCGTCCACTGCACGTGCATATGTGGAAAAACACACGGGATATGGATTAGCAAAGATCAAGCGGATACCACGTGCCTGTGAATCTTTTTTTAGAAAAAGGACGTGCCTGTGAATCTAGAGGGTCCGCCTCGCGGGAGACGATGCTCTGCAGGCTGATGATGGTGGAGGAGGCGGCCAGGACAGGGTCGCCCAGACGACGCTGCCGTTCCTGCGCCGCCTCGGCGCGTATCACGGCCTTGAAGAAGCCGCAGCCGGCAAGCAGGGGGCCCGTCCTCGACCCGATGACGGAGGTCGGGTGCTGGTGCGAGACGTGCACGGCGAAGATGGCCTCCACGCCCTCCAGCGCGCCGTCCTCGATCATCCGCTTCGCGCCGCACCCGGACTCCTCGGCCGGCTGGAACAGCAGCTTCACTGTGCCCTGCACCAGTTTCTCAAGCCGAAGCTGTGAATTACTGGCAAGATCCTTCTCCCGACGCATATACAAAGAGGTTGGTGCATCCATTTAATTACTACTGTCATATTTGGTGAACACGGCGACAATATTTTCCCATCGACCCCCCAGGTGTCCCGCTGCCATATTAATCTGTAGACGACGTAACGCATGCATGTACGTTCAACTGGCAAATCTACCGCTACATTTGGGTCAATGTTAAACTTACGTTCTCCTTTTTGAAGTATACGATTTATATTCCGCTAGAGCTAGAGCTAGAGCATAAAAAACGTGGCTGGCATGGAGGAGTTTCTCCGTTGAACATGTGCCAAGCGGATGCACTAAATAATTCTAGGACTGTTCCAAGAGGTTAATCATGAAGTATCTGATACTCTAAACTACTTGGCACGTATTCAATGGAACAAGTACCACGTCACATTGCGTTGAGAAAATAAGAACGCAGACCGCAGAGGAATAATCTTTTTATTAGTGCATCTGTACAGACACTGTTAGAAAAGCAGCAATCATGGCGTGGATGCAAAAGCCCCACATTAGCATCGATGGTGCACCAGTCCTAGCTAGACACTATTCAGCACTCAACTCTCGCACATGAAGAAAACGTGTGTGCTACGGGCCGGGGCAATTAAGCAAGAGGAATACTCGGTTCTCTCTAAATTTGTGCTACATGATGACTCCTGACGCTGACAGCAAAATGATGCCACACGACACCATCACGCTCATGACCGCACTTTGACACTCGTCTTAAACTAAATTTGTTTCACGACTTTTTTTTGCCTAAGCGAATCTAGCGGGCTGGATTTAGATCACATCGCCATGGCAGCAGAGGACGGTGACGGGGACGAAAACGACGACGGTCACCGAAACGCACAGCACAGAGATGCTGTTGTATTTATTTATTACAGCGAGGTGGATGTAGATGTACCTTGAGGTGGTGCTCGCGAGACTTGAGTATCCTTGCCGCGCCGAGCAGCATGGCCACGTGCGCGTCGTGCCCGCACGCGTGCATCTTCCCGGGGTTCCGGCTCTTGTGCTCCCACTCCACGGCCTCCTGAGACGAGCAAGCAAGCAAGCAAGCAGAGCAGAGAGAGGCGTCAGGTTTGTGTCGTGCCACTGCCGGAACGGCAGCTAGCTGTGCGCGCCGTCGCCAGGCCAGACATGAGAGTTACTACTGCCTGCGGATAAGGCGAGAGCTTGCTAATACTAGGTGGATGACAAACACGCGTGCACGGACAGACGCCGACGCGAACGTGAAGAAGAGAAGGCGTGTTCATCTTTCCGTCGTAAAAACTTGCCCGGTCTGGGCACTCAGGGGGATCAACTCTGCGCCGGCGATCGCGGTACGCCTGTCCTGAGAGCTTACCGGTGACCGCTGCCGTTTCGGGCATGAAACGAGGAACTCTTGAGTTTGTTTCTGAACGGAGGCGGGAAAGAGAGAGAGAGAGAGAGAGAGAGAGAGAGAGAGAGAGAGGCAATAAATAGCCTGGTTCTGTTCTGGCTGGGATCGGATTCGGCATCATCTCTCGAGATTCAGTGACAGCAGCTAGGCGTCACGAGCGAGCTCATCCAAAACGAACTCGGCAGCCTGCTCTGTCTCGATAGTGGTAGTAGTAATTACTAGTGATGACATTTCGGAAGCTTTTCATGCACTGCTGCAAGGACCACCTGGACCAGTCACCAGTTGCCAGCGACCAGCAGATAAGCGTGAGTGGCCCCATGACACAAGTCATGAAACAGGCCATCACAATTTTCCACAACAAATTAAACAATAAGCCGAGAGCATGAAGCATCCGTGCCCGTACGTAGCAGCGTCCTCCACTCCACTCCAGGTAGTGTACCCCTCTGTGCCGCGCAACCACCCAAAGGAAGCAACCAGCAGCAAACCGGAGCAAAGGAACGAGACGATCTAAAGTCCTTGGATCAACTAAAATACTACGTACTTTTTATTTGATGCCGCGTCAAAATAAAAAAAGGAATATAGAGAATAGCTGGAAGGGCAACGGCGAAAAGTAGAAAATAACTTGAGAAAACAATAGTCATGCGTTAGCATCACGTACTGTAATAGATTAAGAACTGCTGGTGCATCGTCACTTCAACGAGTGGGCAAGGTGGCTACGCTTATCCGCCTGTGGCTATAGAGTCTGTGTAGAAGCGAATTTTGTTGGAAACGTTTTCATTCCAGGGAAGCGATATTAATCAGGACAAGGTAGAAAAAATCGAACAATAACCAGGGATCTAAGGAAGCAGCAGCATGATGATTGCTGAAGTGTCAACCCATGCATGCGCGCGTATGTAGTGATGAGGAGCGTTTGAAGAGCTAGCCATGCCATGCACAGACCAGACGCACGCACCTGGATGGGCAGCGCGTCCATGTCGGCCCGGAGCGCGACGACCGGCGGGCGTCCCGTGCCGAGCGTGGCGACGACGCCCGTGCGCGCGAGCGGGTGGCGGAACCCGACGCCCATGGCGCCCAGCTCGTCGCGGACCAGGCGGCTCGTCTCCGTCTCCTCGTACGCCAGCTCCGGATGCTCGTGGATCCGGCGCCGCACGCCGCGGAGCCACGCCGCCAGCTCCGGCCGCGCCGCCGCCCCCGCGATCTCCTCCTTCCACCCGACGGCGGCGTAGTACCTCCCGCCGCCGCCGCCTCTCCGCGTGCTCGCGTTCGCGCCCTTGTTGCCCGCCACCCTCGCCGTCGCCTCCCCTACCGCGCCGAGAATCGCGTCGTCCTCCAAGAACGACGTGGACGAGCTGGCAGGCGCGAGCAGCATGAGCAGGAGAAGGCACGGTGCGTGGCCGCGCTCCATGCCTTTTGCTGTTGACACGGACGGGACGGGGCTACACAACGCTGCGAATGAAGCGGCTACAGTAGTAGGGGCAAGCAAGCAGCACGAGGGGACCGTGGTCGAGGTAGGAGCGGTGAGGCGACACTATTAAATTCGGGAGGAGGACGAGGAGGAGAGAGAGAGAGAGACGGAGCAGTGCAGTACCGATCCTTCAACCATTATTCTCGGCACCTCGAACTTTACAATTCCAAACATTTCCTTTCCTGTCCAGTTTTCCAGTTTCCGCTCGTGCTTGAATCATCGCTAACCACTCGACCCGGCCCTCCACATTTCCTTTTCATTTTTGCGCCCCAGTGGGACCCACCAGCGACGCATCAGTGGGTGGCGCTGATGTTTTTTTTTTCGCTTACGAACTCAACCCGGTTCTCAAAATTAATATCGTTTTTTCGGACGACAGATTCAGTTTGAAACTGAACTAAATTACTGTCCAAAGGATAAAAATTTTAAAGTAAAGAGTAAATAATTTAGCTGCTGTTGCTGCTGCTGTGGCCGCCTTATGATAGAGTGCATCTCACGTGGCGTTCGGTCTTCTGTTGCCGTCTCCGTGTCATTGTCTCAGTACAAACTACTCTCTCCGTTCTGAAATAAATGACATCTAGAACAAAAAATTAGTTTATTTTAAACTAAATTAGTTATTTTAAATATCATTTATTTTAAAACGAATGGAGTAGCATCACCAGCGGAGTTGAGTACCACAGATGCGGCTCGCGAGTGTCGCTTCCCTCGAACGGACGCTCAGGATTCGATGTGTTTCCTGCGGCTCGCGAGTGTCGCTTCCCTCGAACGGACGCTCAGGATTCGATGTGTTTCCTGTGGCTCGTACTCGTACGCCGCTGGGTTCACTGCAACAAACGCGCTGGCGAGGCGAGAGCGTGACGTGGTGTTGCGCAGTGCTCAGCGGCCCAACGGCTGCAGACGGCTTTGAAGCTGGGTGGACGCCACAACGCCTCACGTCGGACGCATGTGTTTATTCGGAGTCGCCGGTTCTGTTGGGAGGAATAAAAAAGCGTCTTTCTACAAAGATTTAGCTAGAAGTCGCCTCTTATTCTTTGGTGAATTTATTACTTAAAGAGAAGGTAGATGATAACTCACACATAGTAAAACGGTTCGTATTTAGTCAACATTAGATGGATTGAGGTCCCAAACACCACATGCATGGTTGTTGTAGAATATTCTCATAGACGCCTCTCCAGGTTCCGGCCGGGTGCGCTTAACGGAGATAGAGCTGTAGACGACGCGTCGTGTACACGACCTCGTGCCAAGCTAATTAGCGTGTATGGAGACTAGCTAGCTAGCCATGCCCGCACATTTTTATCGCGTACGTGGTGGAAACGAGCAGACATCCATCCATCCATCCAGGTCCCCGGGTGAGAGAGACACGGCTTATCAAGGTTTTGGCCGCATCTCCTGGGACCGGCCGGCGAACGGCAACCGCTTGCAATTGCAACCCAACCTGCTGATCGATGCAACGTCCGCATCAGACGTCTCCATTTGTGGTGCCAAAAGGAAGACGCCCCTGCCTGTTGTTGCGGCAAGAATCTCGGGCTTTGGGGAAGCTCTCTCTTCTTTCTCCCCTGTTCCGTGTTCTACCAGCACGGTACTAGTAGGGACGGGTGAAATGGCCAAAGCTAGCATTAATGTTTGTGCCGCTTAAACAGGAGCAAGATGGGCGCGAAACGAAGACGTGGCCGGACATGAAGCTGGAGGCCACGCCGGCGGGCTTGGAGGCAGCTCCGCAGCTGGTAATATAGGCCGTGCAGCACCGGGCCACCGCCGGTCGATAATACAAATCATAGCTGGACCTCGACGACCTAGCTAGCTAGCTAGGTAGCTAGTGAACCGCGAGGTGGCACGTCGCAGCCCCATCGTCCACACACCGTCGTCCTGCATGCCATGCCCAAGTATCTCAGCTGTTGACTGTTCTTCAGCATCTTGGCACCACCGGCCGGATTTGCATGCAATTTTGAGCGGGACAAGCGCAGTACATCGACGACATGTGCCCCGGTGGAGGCATCTTCTTCTCGTCGGAAGAAGAAGAAAAAAAGAACAGAAGAGATTAGATTAGATTAGAGAGAGGCGGCCATCGGATTCGAAAGGACAGTAGCTGAGGTGCCGGCGCGGCACAGCCCCCGAAACGAGGATCACATTCTTCGCGCCTCGAGTTATTGTGCGTGCCGCGCTAACTGTGACCACGAGGAGTCGCTGTCCCCACGGCGAATTATTGATGGGCAATCGAGTTCAGGTACGGCAGCTAGACTCTCATGCTCGCGCATCTCTGATGGGTCTCCGTCGTCGCAAACCTGTCGCGCGCGTCGCCGTGGAGAAGAGAATGTCTTTTTTTTTCGGGTGGCTCACTGTACGGTACGGACACCTGGTGTCGTTCTGGAAGGGTGACCACACGTGGTAATCGTGCTGGGAAATAAAAGGAGGAGAAGGCCGTGCTCCCGTTGCAACCCAAAGGGCCGAAATCCATGGACTCGGTACGCCGGCCTCGGACCGTACGGGCCCAACCAATCCAAACGGGCCAACAGGTGCCGCTGAGACAGCCCACAACGATGCTATAGGCCGGATGGACCAACATTTGTATGGCTGCAGCTGAAGGAGGCTTAAGAAATCATGCCGTATGCTAATCTTGTACTATAAGCATATGATCGTCTGCTCCATAAATTTTAGGAGTTTTGTTCTGACCGACAAGGCGCGCACGGGTGATGATTCTTCCTGTCGTCGTTTCAGACCGAGAGCCGCGCGCGGACGTGCTAGAATTCCTCACCACCAAAACAGATGAGGCTTAGGGAGAACACCTCTTATGAGAAAACATCACACAAGTCGACCTCGATGCAGATTGCAAAGCACGGTCCGACGTAAACGCACACCAGGCGACACGCACACACGATCATCTCTTGCTAATTATTGTCCATCACGTCACCGTCCGTTCCAAGCATGCAGGCTCGGCACACCTAGAGCAGGTCGGCCATGAGCCTGAACTCCTCGATGCTGATGGCGCCGTCGCCGTCCCCGTCCAAGCACTCGACGATGGCGGCGCAGTCCTCGGCGCTGCAGGCGGCACCCACTGCGCAGAGCGTCCCGGCGAGCTCGTCCGCGCCGACCACCTCGGCCCCCGCGGCCTCGAGCGCGGGCAGCGCCGACTGCAGCAGCTCGCCGAGCGCGCCCAGCTGCCCGAGCTCCCCGGCGTTCATCACGTCCAGGAGCTCCTCCACGCCGATCCTGCCGTCGCGGTCGACGTCGGCGCGCGCCAGCACGTCGTCGGCGTCAGCCTCGGACCCGCCGTCGAGGCCCTGCAGGGACGCCAGCAGGCCCCCGAGCTCGGGGCCCGTGATGAGGCCGTCGCCGTCGGAGTCGAACGCATGGAAGGCCTCCACCAGGCTGCTGATGTAGCTCAGCGCCTCGAAGTCCACCGTCAGAGGCTGTCCCGGCGGCGGCGCTGCCATCGCTCGCACGACTGCAGAGAGATCGATGAGCGAGGTTCTTACTCTCTCTCTCTCTCTGTCTCTAGCTGCGCATAGAGCTGCTCGTGAAGAAGCGCGGCCTTAAAAAGGCCATCATCGTCCCGTGTGATGACGGAAAACGTTATCGAGCGACGACATCTCGAGCGTCGATTTTTCCATCGAACGTCCCCGAGAGAAAGAGGTTGATATCATTTTTGTGGTGCGGTGGTACAGGAGGACATGGACTGAACCGGGCGAATCTGAATCTTTAGTTGCTTTATGTCGACACGGAACGGAACATATAATCGAGCATCGTGTTCGTGCTTACTGCTTAGCCTTGGTTTGGGGGATAGGATTCTCGTCTCGTGGGATGGCGTGGACGCGATGGGTAATGTCGTACTGGGCCAAGGTCGCCCTTTTTCAATCTACTGGGCCTGATGATATTGATGGGCCTAAGCCCTCTCATCTTCGGTTCCATACGGGAGACGGGCCCAACATCTCCAACCGGCCGGATTGTAGTATATGACCTCGCTTTTCGCTGAACTGGTGAACCGTCTTCCCTGTTCGACAACACCATCTGCATATTATAAGACTGCCCCGTCCATTTCCCCGATGCTTCCATGTGTCCATGGTCCCCACGGCTGCCAAAGTACCGGAGCCAAAATCAAACCAACCCACATATTGACCGATCAGAATCCAAAAGCCTACGGGTTGTCAAAGCCCACCTCCATCTCCTGCGCGTTCCCGAGACGAGACAAGGGAAAAGTCAGCAGGAAGATTTCTCATGCCCTTAGTTCGGCAGAAGGCAAGCACCGTTTCTGAATTCTCAAGTTCTGAACCTGAACCTTCTCCAGTGGCCCCAGACGGAACGGTCTTAGATACAGAGAGAGATACGCTCTTTAATCTGCCCAGCTGGCCAGCTCTGTTTGATGAGAAAACAAAAGAAGAGAGTGGAAAATCTCGTCGGTTTACTTACCCCTGTCTGGCTTCCGACCGGTCCAGCCGTTGAACACGAGGATCGGAGTCCGAATCCAGACTCAAGATATATATATGGGGAAAAAGAAGAGCATTTAAATCCTGAATCTAAGCACACGTTAGGTGCGCTTGACCAGAGACGAGGTACTAGCAACCAACCGCTCTTTACTTTAGTCTTTAGGGATTTGGTAAGAAGACATGCAATGGGCTCATCGGCATGCGGAAGTCAAACCTGTGAGAGCTGCATCACTCGAACGTGACCTCTGCTAATAAAAAAGCTCTTAGCTGGCCGGCCAATCGATCGTGCAGTAGGCGGGAGCAAAGGTTTTGTGTCAGACAAGTCATGTAAATATGCTTGTTTATAAACATGGTGCAGGTCAAAGCGAAAGGGATGGGTTAGGTTCAATTACCCAGATTAGAACAGATTACATCTCGGATCAGTTTAATATGTTTTGCCTTCCCAAGGGCCAATGAACTGGCCAAGGGCATGGCGACGACGACGTGAGGTGCGGCGCGTCAGCGTCTACTAAGACGGGCTCGCAGTCGTAGCTGCTGCATGCATCACCTGAACTTATCGGCCGCTCTGCTCACTCACCTACTGATTAGGTTTCCTGTCAACGACGGTGTCCTAGCTAGTAGTGTGAAGGCACGCGAGATGCCTTGCTTAGCTCCTCTTCTCCAAACAAAGGGCCGAGGCATGTCGATGATGCAAGTGGTTGTATTGTAAAGCTTTTCAGGGTCCGTGGATTTCAGAAACGAATTTAGAGATGCCGGAGGTTGATCCAGCAAGCGCAGGTCGATTTCAAGAAACAGTTTTCTTTTGCTCCAGCAGCTTCTCAAACTGCTGCACAGATATATCATTCTCTCTTTTTTTTTTCTAAGAAAAAAATCTACGCACATCCAGCTGCAGTTCCTGCCTTGACCATCTTGTATCCACGTCACCTCTGGATATTTTTGTTGTGGTCCACATACACACATACAATACAAGTCATCATCACAGAGAGTCATACATACGTCGTAGGGCCATGGAGAACAGAAACCTTTTGCAGATGTACACATCATCCCAAGAAGCTCCTCCAAAAGTAAACGGCCTGGGAGAAGAGAAGAGAAGAGAAGAGAGAAGAGGAGAAGATTGCCCTACCCACCCCCTCCCGATCTCGCCATGATCCTGACATCCACTTGCTCCTCCGGGATCAACCACAGGCGTACACGTCCGCGACGACGACGACGACGTTAATGATTGCTCTATAAAATTTTGTGCGTGAGGTCTCAAAAAGATAACTAGTGCTCTCCATGCACCTGCCGCTACCACCACCACCTCCACACAACCACAAGGGGCGGGCCTCGTGGAAGCTCGAATCTTCAGCACCTGTTCGGCTGTTCCTTTCGCGACTTTTTCCTGATCAGAAAAAAAACAGTTTCAGAAAAGACATTTCTACGTGTCAGATGAAAAAATCGAGGTAGATATGTAAAGAAATTGATCTCTTCTTTTTTTTTCAAGAGGAAAAAGAAGTGTCTAAGGTGTTTATCGAACACCGAACCATTTGTGTTGTACAACAATATCCAGGAAAAACAACTATCTCGCAACAAGAGCCTGTGAAAACCATGAATTGGTTTCTTATCGATTAAGGGTCAAACGTTTGGTCCCAGAAGATATGCATAAATATACGCAACTATAAATTTTATGGGCGTCGACGCATGGCGCAATATTCAACACCACCTGGGCTCAAAGGAACACTGGCAACTTCCAAAGTTTGATGACGATCTGGGGAGGGATAACAACTAGTAATCGTTTGCATAGGAAGGTTGGACTTTTGCACGTAGTACCGCAGCTCCCAGAGCAAAACATCAACCACGGGGCAAAGAAAAAATATTTTTTTTCCGTTACGGATAAAAAATACGCTAGTGGCAAACGTGTAGAAACTGATCTGGATGTATTTTGTAGCATATATGTTTGCCATTTTCTTTTGGGGACCAAAGCGAAGAAAGGTAGACAGAGCAGAAAAAGCGACCAGCTTCTACACTCACGTTGCTGCATAAGTAACCTCTGGTTCCATAGCCGATTAGAGCCCAAATCAAGCAACGCGACAACAGGCGAGTTTCATGAGCGGAGAGGAGCATGCAGCCACCCAATTTGTTGCCATGCCGCGGCAGTACCAACACCAAATTACCCGTTCCTTTTTTTGTTCTTGCCTTCGTCCTCCTGCTCCCCTCTGCCAGCTCGTGCACGGAGCAAGAAAGGAGCTCCCTCATCGACTTCCTCGGGGGGCTCTTGCAGGATGGAGATGGCGGCCTCGGTATGTTATGGGTGAACAACACAGATTGCTGCAGATGGCAGGGAATCACCTGTAGCAGCAATGGCATGGTCACGGATGTCTTGCTGCCTGCTAAAGGCCTCAGAGGGAGCATCTCACCGTCTCTCACCAATCTCACCGGGCTGCTGCGCCTCAACCTGTCCCACAATTCACTCCAAGGCAGTCTACCCATGGAATTGGTGTTATCCAGCAGCATCATCGCCCTCGATGTCAGCTACAACCGCCTATCTGGTCCTCTGCAAGAGTGGCAGTCCACAAATCCTAGCCTTCCTCTCCAGGTACTGAATATCTCAAGCAACTCCTTTGAAGGGCAGTTACCATCTACAGCACTGGAAGTGATGAAGAATCTGGTGGCTCTTAATGCAAGCAACAATAGTTTTACAGGACCGATGCCATCTTCTATTTGCGACCATGCCCCATCATTTGCCATGCTTGACCTCTGTTACAATGCATTCAGTGGCATTATTTCCCCAGAGTTTGGCAATTGCTCCATGTTGAAAGTATTCAAGGCTGGCCACAACGACCTTAATGGGGAGCTACCTCATGAACTGTACAGTGCTACTTCGCTGGAGCACCTCTCTTTCCCAAACAATGGTTTACAAGGAGTTCTTCATGGTTCTGATCTAGTCAAACTCATTAATCTGACCGTTCTTGACCTTGGATCAACTGGGATCAGTGGAGAAATGCCAGAATCTATAGGGCAGCTGACTAGATTGGAGGAGCTCCACCTGGACAATAACAGGATTTCAGGTGAGCTGCCATCGGCTCTAGGCAACTGCACAAGTCTTAGTTACATCACTCTTAGAAACAACAGTTTTAGGGGAGACCTTAGCAGAGTTAACTTTGCCCAGATGAATCTGAGGATTGCAGATTTTTCAGTAAACAACTTTACTGGTATAGTTCCTGAAAGCATCTTCGCATGCAGAAATCTAATTGCATTACGGCTGGCTTACAACAATTTTCATGGCCAGATCTCACCAAGAATAGGCAATCTCCAATTCCTCTCCTTCCTCTCAATCACCAACAACTCATTTACAAATATCACAGATGCACTTCAGCAGCTGAAGAGCTGTAAGAGCCTCACTTCCCTCCTAATTGGAACTAACTTTAAAGGTGAAACCATACCGCAGGATGAAGCAATTGATGGTTTTGGGAATCTTCAGGTCCTGACCATAGATGCTTGCCCACTGGTTGGAAAAATCCCTCTCTGGATACTGAGGCTCGCAAAGTTGGAGATGTTAGATTTATCAGGCAATCTACTTACTGGACCAATACCGTCCTGGATCAATCAGTTGCAACTCCTCTTCTTTCTAGAATTATCAAGCAACAGGCTTACCGGAAATGTCCCAACCACATTGATGGAGATGCCCATGCTAGAATCCAAGAAGAATGCTGCCAGGCTGGACCCCAAATACCTAGAGTTATCAGTATTTTGGACACCATCACGTCAATACCGCATGCTCAATGCTTTCCCCAATGTATTGAATCTCAGCAACAATAACTTGACAGGCGTCATTCCCCCGGAAATCGGTCATCTGGAAGTGCTTGATGTCCTAAGTCTAAGCTCCAACAGATTTTCTGGACAAATACCACCAGAAATCTGCAACCTCACAAGCCTACAAGTGCTAGAACTGTCAAACAACCAACTCACAGGTGAAATCCCACGAAGATTGAGTGATCTGCACTTCCTCTCAACATTCAATGTGTCTAACAACAATCTAGAAGGGTCAGTTCCTGCTGGGGGGCAGTTTGAAACTTTTACAGCATCTAGCTACAGTGGGAATCCCAAGCTATGTGGTCCTATGCTCAGCGTTCATTGTGGCTCAGAAGGAACACCTTCACCCGACATGACAAGGAGGAGGAAGACCATTTTTGCACTTACTTTAGGCGTGTTTTTCGGAGGGCTTGCCATCCTTTTCTTGCTGGGATGTCTTCTTTTGTACATCAGAGGCACAAAAACGGCCACCAGAAACAAGGGAAACAACAACGGGGACGTAGAAGCAACTTCATTCAACTCTGTTTCAGATCACCTTTGTGATATGATAAATGGAAGCGTTTTGGTGGTGGTACCACAGGGCAAGGGGGAACCAAACAACATTACATTCAGTGATATCTTAAAGGCCACAAATAATTTTGATCAACAGAACATTATCGGCTGCGGAGGCAATGGTCTAGTCTATAAGGCTGAGCTACCCTGTGGATCCAAGCTTGCCATCAAGAAACTCAATGGTGAAATGTGCCTCATGGAAAGAGAATTCACAGCAGAGGTCGAGGCACTCTCCATGGCACAACATGAAAATCTCGTGCCACTGTGGGGTTATTGCATCCAGGGAAGTTCGAGGCTCCTCATATATTCTTTCATGGAGAATGGGAGTCTTGATGACTGGCTCCACAACAGGGATGACACCATCTCATTTCTCGATTGGCCAACAAGGCTCAAGATTGCACAAGGAGCAGGTCGGGGCCTTTCTTATATCCACAACACCTGCAAGCCTCACATTGTTCATCGTGACATCAAGTCCAGCAACATCCTACTTGACAGAGAATTCAATGCTTATGTTGCTGATTTTGGCCTTGCTCGATTGATCCTTCCTTATAACACCCATGTCACGACAGAACTGGTAGGCACTCTGGGTTACATTCCGCCTGAGTATGGGCAGGCCTGGGTGGCCACACTGAGAGGTGATGTATACAGTTTTGGGGTGGTCTTGCTTGAGCTGCTCACAGGTAAGAGACCTGTCCAGGTCTTGACCAAGTCAAAGGAACTTGTCCAATGGGTGAAGGGAATGAGGTCACAGGGAAAGGAGACTGACATTTTGGATCCGTCACTCAGAGGAAGAGGGCATGAAGATCAAATGCTTCAGGTGCTTGAAGTTGCTTGCAAGTGTATCAACCACAATCCTTGCCTGAGGCCAACCATTGAAGATGTGGTGTACTGCCTGGAGAATGTAGATGTGAGCAAACAGGTACAGACGTAGTTAAAGGAGAAGATATCTATAGCTGGTAATCTTGTAATTCATCAGATCAGTTGCAACTATAGTAGAAAAAAGGTTTTCTAACAAATAGTGAAGTTCTGGGCTCCTGTATTCTCTTTTCCCTTTTTCTTTTGTTGTGTGTAGAAATACAGAACTTCCTAGCTAAATTGCAGGAATGAAAATGCGTAGAAAGGACATTGAGCTCTTGATTAATTCTTGTAAATTGGTTTTCTGACAAACTGTATAGTTGTTTGTGTACATCTCTGAGGGAAAGAAGGAATCACAGTTACGAGCTTCTGTGTTAATATTTCATTCTTTTTTTGGAGGAAATTATGCACTTACAAGCTCACTCGAATGAATACTGAAAGATCATAAAAAGAATATTGAGCTACTGTTTTATCAATTTATATTTTAAGGGACTGTTCAACGTACTCGCAGCAATAACTGTGCTAAAAAGGCGACATAATTCAGGATTTAGAATGACCAAGATATGGACTAGTACTGTTTAGAATTCAACTTGCATTTGATCGTGCCCAAAAGGAAACACAATATGAACTAAGTATTGTAGACTGCTTATAATTTAACTTGGGACTATCCTTAATTTGTAAATCAGTTTAAAGTGCTTCTTTCCCCTATGATGCCTAGGCGTGGCGTGGCTTCCTACCCACTAGATTCAGAGCGACGGTAAGAGCACAGTGCCAGCAGTCAATGCACCCAGCAGATTCAGGGCAAGAGAAAACCAATCTATCTACACTTTCCACATCCGAAGTCTTCCTAACAGGCCGAAAAATCGTATGCTGAACGCTAGGAACATTCGCCTCTACGACATTTCACGAGGCAACGCCCAACAGCTTTGTTGTTGTTGTTGATTAAACCGAATGTTAGAGGTATCGAGTGATGGTACTAACCATTGGGGATCGGGTAGCCGGGGGCCGCATGAACGCACGCACACTGGGACGGGAGGGGCCGCGCCCGTGCCGGTCGAGGGAGGCGGCCGCCGGGGGAGAGGAGAGGGACCGACGAAGACGAACGCAGGTTACATGAGATGGGCCTGGGCCGCGCGGGTGGGAATATCTAGGGCAAATTCTACCGAGAGTGGTCCATGGGCCATATCGCGTACGGCCGTGGGTTCGGACTCATGGACCTTACGAACTCGAACTTTGAGGAATGGGCCCAACAAAAGAAGTGCTCATGGAATAGAAGATAAAAAAAAACAGAAAGGAACTTAAGAAACCAGCGAATCTGCAGACAATTTATAGCCGCGTCTACTAACTATTACTCCCTTTGTTTTGAAATATTTGATGCTAGTTAGTTTAATTTTAATTTAACCGGCATTAAATATTTTGAATGCAGGTAGTACTGTATTGTTCTTGTTTTTTTTCCTGACAATTTTTTCTCAAAAAGACCATCTTTTTTCCGGGCAATTGGAACTGCAGTCTGTTAAAGCCATATATACTGGCGCCAGTAAAAGCAGAACTGTTCATCCGTTCCTTGGATCCCTGCTGCAACTGCAAGCCTGCACCCTCGGTTTTTTAAATGGCTTACTCCCCCGTCCAAATTAATGCGTGCATACATGTGTAATGATCCGACACCGCGTAGAACAATCAGGCGTCGCATGCGTGATTAGTCTCTGATCACCATCCATATCCATTTCGAGCAGGGTAGCGTCACAGCCTGACGGAATCTAAAGTTGGAAGCTGTAAAGCGCCGTGGTTTCAGTCCGTCTGAAGTCTGAACTGACCTGAAAATTCAGAACTGACCTGAAAATTCAGAGGATGTTGCAGCAGTCCCTGCGATATTTCAAACACTCGCTTTCGTTACAATCCCTATATATGCAAACACTTGCAACTCAAATTAACTGTCCACGCCGCCACCGACCTTGAAAGTTAATTACTTCCAATTGAGCTCGTCCATCGAGGGTGCCTGACATCCTTCCTTTTCTTCCTACTCCGATCCCTATGCAAACGCACCACGACGCTGACAGAGTTGCAGCCTGTCACTACTGAAGCCAGCCCCAGGGTTCCTCTTCTTCGTCGATCAGTACGTGTTCAGACAAGTCAGTAGTTCAGTGCAATTTTTTTTTAACTGCCATTCTTACATCCGGTAATACGTACGAGCTTTAATTCAACACTCGATATGTTTTTTTTTATCAACTTGTACTCGGCGAACATTGTGCACCTCTGTTAAGGTGGGTGAACGTCCTTCAATTGACGTGGCGGGAGGATCCGCCAGATCATTCGGCTCCTTGTTTATTCAGAGGGCACGCGTACGTACGCCAAGGGCACCGTACCATGCTTTGGCATAGTATATATATATTACTGTCCCCAAAAGGTGCCTGGAGAACGACGAAGACCCCGACCACAGAACCACTGCACTTCGGGTTAATTTTCTGATAAGTTCGACAGGCAACTTGCTTAATCAGCACAGTACTTTACACCCAGAAATCAGAAATCTGAATCATGTCGATCGGTGCATGCGATATGCTGAATTATGGTTCTTTGGAGTCAGTTTGAATTTGCTGACCTGCAGAGGCTGAAAGTATGTATGAACTGTTGTCGTCTGTAACACGCGGGGCATGCATGGCAGACACCATTTCCACGACAAGTGCAACAAGTATGATAAGCTAGGCGTAACTTGGAACTTTCTTATTAGCCGTCTCCATTTCTACGTAACAACATACTCCCTTCGTTTTGAAATAAATGGCGTTTAAGACAGCTAATTTAGTTTAAATTGGACTAGATTTTGTGTCCTAAACGTCATTTATTTCAGAACGGAGATGGTATTTAACACTTAACAGCCGAAGAACAGCAGCAGGCCCCATGTTGTAATTCCTGGTCTCCTGCTTAATTAGAAGCAAGGATATATAAGAAACTTCGAGCGGTGAAAGTGAAACAACGAGCTAGCATCAACCACTTCATGCACAGACCACGTGCCTCCGTCACGTGACCCTGCAGAAAGCAACGTGTCGAGCAGTTTAAAACTGGCGGGGTCAGTCCTTGAGACCAACTAACCCTAGCTAGCCTTTGACCGAACTAATCCAAAGGGTTTATCAGTACAGTCAGAGACGCGGCACGTGACGCCCAGTGGGGAGAAGCAGAAAACAACTAGTACAGCAGCACATGAAATCATCCCACGGGATGCTCTCGATCTGAGGCATGCAGTAGTGTGATTAATATCTTGGTTGCTAGCTGTGTATGCAGCGGGTTCGATCGGGTCATAACGCATGTTGCATCCTGACCCGTCTATTCTTTGAATTCAACAAGAAAACAAGTACTATATATATAAGCATGTCGATGCCTTTGTGTTTGTACATCCAGAGTCCAGAGGGTTCCGGTCATCATGTCGCATCCTGACCTGTTTATTCTTCGATCCGACCCGCGCCGCTCGGTAAGTTGCTGTTAATTTTTGTATATGGCAGTTGCAGTGATTAATTATAGTATTTGACACAATGGCACTGGAATAAAAACCCATCAAACCCCATGTTAACTCCCAAGCACCACCTCTCCTCCTCAGCTCGATCCTTGTTCCTCGCACGCTCTCCCAGCTAGCTAGGCGAAAAAGCTGGAGAGAACAATATGAGTTGTTCCAGGGCTTGTCGGCCGGTGGTGGTGGTCGTCTTGCCGCTGCTAGTGATGCTGCTGCTTCTGCTGAGCTCGTGTTCACCAGTAGCATGCTGCATGGAACCGAGTGACGACGTCAACCGACCGGCTCAGCGGCGGCTGCTAGTGTCGCCGCCGGCGACGAGCCGGCAGAAGAAGGCCGAGCAGCAAATGCAGGTGGACGGAGCTAAGATGCAGTTCAAGCAGGCCGCGGCGAGCCTCGGACGCCGGAAGATCCCAAGATCCGGGTGGAATCCCATCCAAAACAGATGAGTTCCTGCAGCTTCACTGACGACCATTAGTTTCCGCTGTTGGTGTTCTTGTTCCAGGGAACGGCCAGCAGCCATCGGATCATTGCATCGGCGGCGTGTACTTGCTGCTTCCTTTGCATTTTTGTAGCACTAGCTAGCTTCTTTTTTCACCCTCTCTTTTCTTTTAATTAGATACTGTAGTTTTCAGTGTCAGTTAATCAGCCAGTAGGATATGGGAGCAACAGCAGGTATAGTTGCTGGTTAATACTAGAGGGCTCGATATTCGCTTTCTGTTCTTGCTTGTTCAGATGTTGTTCCAATTTGTTTATAGTGCAGCTTGTAATACAAGTTCCTGGTACATGGAAGACGCTAGTTGCTCTCTTTAGTTTTCCGGTTGTGACTAGCGGACATACGGCCTTCACGTCCACGCTGAATATATTATAGAAGCCCAGCTGAAAAACGCTGATCGTGTTCACGAAAGAAAAAAAAAAGAAGAAAATACTGACTGGATATCTGCAAGACTGTAACCTTACATGGTGAAGACATACACACTCAATAACATGATACAGCTGGTGAATAAAAGGTAGTTTCAGAAAATAATTGTTAGATTTGTTTAATTATGAGGATTAACTGTAATCTAGACAGGCAGCCCCTTACTTATAAATACAACAGCTCTATACTATATACTCTCCACTTCTCTAGTAGTGAATGAAGCATAAGTCTTGTACTCTTGGTCTGTGTGACCCCTAGTTAGTACAGCATTTCAGTCCTTAGCAGGACAACATATTAGTCCTTTGGTAGGACATCATCTTAGTCCTTTGGTAGGACAACATCTTAGACCAAGAGGATAACATCTTATTCCTTTGATAGGACAACATATTAGTCATTTGGTAGGACAGCATCTTAGTCCTTTGGTAGGACAACATCTTAGACCAAGAGGACAACATCTTAGTCCTTTAGTAGGACAACATATTAGTCCTTTGGTAGGACAACATGTTAGTCCTTTGATAGGACAACATCTTAGACTAGCATCTAGGTATATGCTTGGTTGCCTTAACTATAAATATGTAACCCCAACCCCTAGGTTGGGCATGGCATTGTGTGTGGAATGAAACAAGAAATTTTTTCCAACTCCTAGTGTCATCCTCTCCATGAGAGTAATACTTCACATACTAACAAGTGGTACCAGAGCCGTTCTATCCTATAGCCTAGACATCTCCTGCTCATCTCCTTCCCACGCCTCTCTTCGTCTTCAGCCGGCAGCAATAACACCGGTTGTTTCAACTCATTCCTCCTCTTCTACACAGACAAGCAACAGCTTGTCTGAGACATCCTCTTCCTCACACAGCACTCCCCCACTAGCGGTCCATGTCCGAAGGACAGTCTCACCACTCGTTCGCTTCGAGCGCGCGGCATCGGCACGAGGCCGAGGTCGCCGCGGCTGCAGCGAGGGTGGCGAGGCTGGCGGCGGCGGAACTGGCAGCGGCGAAGGCAGAAGTAGAAGCAGCAGCGGCTGCGGATGCAGCGCGTGCGGCTGCAACAGAGCTTAAGGCTCTGCGTAGCAGTAGCGATAGAGGCTCTGATTCTACCTACGGCGGCACCAACAAAGACCTCAGGCTGGCGAGGAAGGTAGCACGACCACAGACGGCACAGTGGGCAGATGCGCACCCCCATGAGCGCAACAGCTGCAGCCCACACAGGCGCGGACGCGCTGGCGACGCTCCCGATGGGGGTGGTCGGATCGACGGAGATCGATGCATTTACAGGCGACGCGACTCTCCCTCTCCGAACAGGTACCATGGTCACCACGGGATCCAAGCCATTGTGAGGGACGTTGGTCCCGGCGGTGGGTGGCCTACCCTCACCAAGACCAACTACGTCGAGTGGGCCGCGGTGATGCGGATAAGGCTCCAAGTGCGGCACATTTGGGAAGCAGTCCGGTACGCCGACGTCGACTACTACGAGAACCGATGGGCGCTGGATGCTCTCATTGCTGCAGTACCGCCCGAGATGCAGTTCTCGCTTTCCAATAAGTGGACTGCCAAGGAGTCCTGTGACGCCATCGCTGCGGCACACATTGGCAGCGCCCGCGCCCGCAAGACTACACTGCAGGCACTCCACAAGGAGTGGGAGAACCTGACCTTCAAACCAGGTGAGGATGTTGATGACTTTGCTCTCCGTCTCAACACACTACTGCAGAAGATGGTGCAGTTCGGCGACGACACCTACAATGAGGAGAAATCCGTCGAGAAGCTCTTCCGTTGCATCCCCAAGAAGTACAAGCAGATCGCTCGCTCGATCGAGTCTCTGCTGGACCTCTCCATGATGTCGATCGAAGAGGCGATAGGCCGCCTCAAGGTCATCGACAACGATAAATCTCAGCCTCTCTCGGGGCCTATCACCATCGGCGGGAAGCTACATCTCACTCGGGAGCAGTGGGAGGCCTGCCAAGGTGACAGGAAGAAGGGGGAGCCCTCCTCCTCGAAAGGCGGCCGCAAGCGTGGCAAGCCAAGCAAGGGGTGCGGAGGTGCCCAAGCTGGGGCGCAAAGACGTGCCGAGGGGGCACCCACGGAGGCACCCAAAGCGGCGCTGCCGGCAACCGGAAGCCAGCACGAGACGACACCTTCCACAACTGTGGCAAGCTTGGTCATTGGGCTAGGGAGTGTCGGCAGCAACAACGTGGCCAGGCCCACATCGCACAGGTGGAGGAGGAGGAGTCGGGTCTGTTCCTGGCGCACGCAAGCATCGAGCCACCTCTAGTGGCATCGGCCACGGCGACTCTCCTCCACATCGATGAGCCGAGAGCACATGCCTTTCTCGGTGACGGCTCCAGCAACGACAAGACTGATGGGTGGTGCCTCGACATCGGCGCCACCCATCACATGGCTGATCGACGGGAGTTCTTCACTGAGTTCGACCCCAATGTTCGAGGCTAGTTTGGGGACGCCTCTGGTGTGGAGATCAAGGGTGTCGGCTCCGTCATCCTCACCGCCGAGTCTGGTGAGCACAGGCTGCTCGTCGGAGTCTACTACATCCCCGCGTTGAGGAACTCTATCATCAGCCCGAGCCAGCTGGATGAGAACGGTTCGCGCGTGGAGATCAAGGATGGAGTCATAAGGATTTGGGATCGTCATCGTCGCCTTCTTGCCAAGGTAACCAGAGGCACCAATCGACTCTACGTCCTTAACGTGCAGGTAGCATAACCTCCCTGCCTTGCTACTCGGCGGGATGGCGGGGCGTGGCAGTGGCATGAGCGCTTTGGGCACCTTCACTTCAAGGCCCTAAAGCGGCTCAGTGCTAAGGAGATGGTACGGGGTCTGCCGTTCCTTGACCATGTGCAGCAGTTCTGTGATGTCTGTGTAGTGACAAAGCAGAGGCGGCTCCCCTTTCCCCAGCATTTGAGCTTCCGAGCCAAGGAGCGGCTCAACCTCGTGCACGGGGACTTGTGTGGCCCGGTGACACCGGCTACACCGGTAGGACGACGTTACTTCCTGTTGTTTGTTGATGACCTTTCCCGCTACATGTGGGTGATGGTCCTCGGCAGCAAGGGAGAGGCTGCGAACGCCATCAGGCGCGCGCAGGCCATTGCGGAGGCGGAGTGTGGCCGCAAGCTGCGCGTGCTGCGCATGCTGCGCACCGACAACGACGGCGAATTCACGGCGGCTGAATTCGTGTCGTACTGCGCGGATGAGGGTGTTCAGCGCCACTACTCCGCGCAATACAGCCCGCAGCAGAACGGCGTCTTCAAGCGACGCAACCAGACGGTTGTGGGGATGGCTCGGGCCCTCCTCACGCAGAGGGGAATGTCTGCTATCTTCTAGGGAGAGGCGGTGGTGACGGCGGTCTACATCGTCAACCGCTCGCCCACCAAGGCCCTCAACGGCAGGATGCCGTATGAGGCTTGGCATGGGCGCAAGCCGACAGTCTTTCCCTACGGGTCTTCGGCTGCCTAGCATTCGCCAAGGAGCTTGGCCACATCAGCAAGCTCGACGACAGGAGCACTCCAGGAGTGTTCATCGGCTACGCGGAGGGCTCGAAGGCCTACCGCATTCTCGACCCAGGAACACAGCGTGTGCGCACGTCACGTGATGTAGTGTTCAATGAAGGGCGAGGATGGGCATGGGACAAGGTGGTAGACGACGGCTCGACTCCGACATACGACAACTTCATCGTCGAGTACATCAAATTCAAGGGAATTGGGGGAGTAGGCAGCTCTTCTCCACCAACTTCAGCGCCACGCTCCCCAGTCACGACCTCGGTTGCGACGACATCTCCACCACCACGGTCGGCGACCCCACGCACTCCAGCACCAATTGCCATCCCTCCGGGTACGTCCACTCCGACACCAGCTCGTGTCGAGAACAAACCGGTGGAGTTCGTTACTCCGCTCTCCTACGACGAGGAGCGCATCGACGCATAACACGACGGCGAGCCGTTGCGGTATCGTACGATGGAGGATCTTCTCGATGACCAGTCGGTGTCAGGACTGGTCCCTCGCGATCTGGAGGCGCAGTTGCATCTTGCGTGCGACGAAGGCGAGCCTCGGTCTTTCACGGAGGCTGAGAGACACGAGGCATGGTGTGCCGCGATGCAGTCGTAGATTGACGCGGTTGAGAACAACCGCACCTGGGAGCTTGCTGACCTCCCTCATGGTCACCGCGCGATCACCCTTAAGTGGGTGTTCAAGCTGAAGAGGGATGAAGTCGGCGCCATCGTCAAACACAAGGCTCGCTTGGTGGCACGTAGTTTCGTGCAACAGGAGGGGATCGACTTCGATGATGCCTTCGTGCCCGTGGCGCGGATGGAATCTATGCGACTCCTCCTTGTGCTGGCTGCTCAAGGAGGCTGGCGGGTTCAACACATGGATGTTAAGTCAGCGTTTCTTAACGGCGATTTAAAGGAGGAGGTCTATGTGCAACAGCCGCCGGGATTTACGATTCCTGGCAAGAAGGGCAAGGTGTTGCGCCTGCGCAACGCTCTCTATGGCCTGCGGCAGACACCAAGGGCGTGGAATGCCAAGTTGGACTCCACGCTCAAGGGGATGGGCTTCGAGCAAAGCCCGCATGATGTGGCCATCTACCCCCAGGGCAATGGAGGAAATGCCCTACTGGTGGGTGTCTACGTCGACGACTTGGTGATCACCGGCACCAAGGATGCGGAGGTGGCAGCATTCAAGGAAGCGATGAAAGCCACCTTCCAGATGAGTGACCTGGGATCCCTCTCGTTCTACCTGGGGATCGAGGTGCACCAGACCGACTCCGGGATCATGCTTCGACAGACTGTCTACGCCAAGCGCATTGTCGAGCTGGCTGGGCTCGCAGACTGCAACCCAGCTCTCACTCCCATGGAGGAGAGACTGAAGCTGAGACGCAACAGCACAACGGAGGAGGTGGACGCCACACAGTATCGACGTCTTGTGGGGAGCCTTCGCTACCTCGCCCACACACGGTCAGACTTGGCATTCTCTGTCGGCTACATCAGTCGGTTCATGTAGCGACCGACGACGGAGCACCAGCAGGCTGTGAAGAGGATCATCCGCTACGTTACCGGCACTCTCGACCACGACCTCTACTACCCGAGGTGCCTTGGGGAGGCACACCTTGTCGGGTACAGCGACCACGCCGGCGACATCGACACTAGCAAGAGCACGAGCGGGATTCTCTTCTTTCTCGGCAAGTGCCTTGTTAGCTGACAGCCGGTCAAGCAGTAGGTGGTGGCCCTGTCCAGCTGCGAGGCCGAGTACATAGCGGCCTCTACTGCTTCGACTCAGGCGCTCTGGCTAGTTTGACTGCTTGGTGATCTCTTCGGCAAAGACACCGGAGCGGTGGAACTCACGGTGGACAACAAGTCCGCTCTAGCTCTAGCAAAGAACCTCGTCTTTCATGAACGGAGCAAGCACATCCGGGTGAGGTTCCACTTCCTCGGAGGCTGCTTGGAGGAAGGGAGCATCAAGGCGTGCTACATCAACACCAAGGACCAGCTTGCAGACCTGCTCACACCAAGCCCCTTGGGAGGATCACATTCCTTGAGCTTTGCTCCAGGATCGGGATGGTCCAACTCTCCCACAAGACAACACACAAAATTTAGGGGAGAATGAAGGAATAAGTCTTGTACTCTTGGTGTGTGTGGCACCTAGTTAGTACAACATATTAGTCCTTTGGTAGGACAACCTTCTAGTCCTTTGGTAGGACAACATCTTAGACCAAGAGGATAACATCTTAGTCCTTTAGTAGGACAGCATATTAGTCCTTTGGTAGGACATCATCTTAGTCCTTTGGTAGGACAACATCTTAGACCAAGAGGACATCATTTTAGACCAAGAGGACAACATCTTAGTCCTTTAGTAGGACAACATATTAGTCCTTTGGTAGGACATCAACTTAGTCCTTTGGTAGGACAACATTTTAGACTAGCATCTAGGTATATGCTTGGCCGTCTTAGCTATAAATATGTAACCCCAACCCCTAGGTTGGGCACGACATTGTGTGTGGAATGAAACAAGAAAAATTTCCCAACTCCTAGTGCCATCCTCTCCATGAGAGTAATTGTCGGTACCCGCGATATGGGGTACCCCCGCGCACAGGGGAAAATGCCTAAGGAACTCGCCGTTCTCCGTAGGGAGAGCTCCGAAGGCGCCACGCGTTTGGCGGGGCCGTACCTCCCTCTCCTCAGAGGAGAGCTCCGGTCTCGCCACATGGCCTGCAGAAGCCAGACCTCCCCCTCCGCGGGAGAGAGCTCCGAAGGCGCCACACGTCCGGCGGGGCCGGACCTCCCTCTCCTCAAAGGAGAGCTCCGGGCCCGCCACGTGGCATATAGAAGCCGGACCTCGCCCTGTGCGGGAGAGAGGTCCGAAGGTGCCACGTATCCGGCGGGGCCGGACCTCCCTCTCCTCGGAGAGGAGCTCCGGGTCCGCCACGTGGCCGACAGAAGCCGAACCTCCCCCTCTGCGGGGAGAGGTCTGAAGGCTCCACGTGTCCCGCGGGGCCGGACCCCCCCCTCTCCTCTGAGGAGGGCTCCGGGCCCGCCACGTGGCTAGCAAAAGAACGTTGCCTGCACCCGAGCAATAGGCAGCAGCCGTAAAGACGCCCCATACCTTGCCCGTACAAGGTATTCAAGACCCGCGTCTTCCCAAGACGCGGAGACACGGAGCACGCCTCTGTCAGGTGCCGTTGCACCTAGTCACATCACAGACTGGTGCGCGGTGTCAGAGCCTGCCAGCCAATAAACGCAGCGACAAGACATCCCATGCCGCCCCGCCGTCATCATCCACTACGACTAGCATGCGGCATGGGCAGGGCTGCAAGACGAAGACTCAGAAGCCTTCGACAGAGACAACTACCGGCATAACTGCAGATATGATAGATAACAGTCAATCTCCCCGGGACCACCTGTCGGGTCCCGGGCCCCCCTTGTAAGCCACCCGAGTCTTGGACTATAAAAGACTCGGGTAGCCGACGTTAGCAAGGGTTCGCACTCTAGCCATCAGCACCCTGGGTTCGCACTCGGCAACTCATACGCTAGCCATTCACTCCCAAGCTGTAACTCACCCGCAAGCTCAGGACTCTGGCCCTGAGCAGCAAGCAATACAGCGAGCTCCATAGCTCGCCGTGGACGTAGGGTTTTACGCTCCGGCGGCCTGAACCACGTAAAACTCACTGTGTCAAGCTCTTACTAACTCGTCCATCCGCGCAAGCTCTCCGCAAGGGACTAGCCCCACCGAAAAAAGAACCTCCGCGGGCTGCCCAGTGCAGGCCCGAGGGAAGTGTCGACCGAACACTTTGACATTTGGCGCGCCAGGTAGGGGGCTTTTCTCCTAGCGCGACGAGTTTCCGTCGACGAAGATGACCAAGCTTCCTTCAGCGGCAAACTCTCCTCCTCCACGTTCACGGCGAACCGTGACCAGCGGGGAGTACATGTCGACACACTCAGGACGGAGTGTGTCGGCACAAGCTGGTAGCCAGCAGTCGACTCCGGCAACGCCGACTCCGGCGATGCAGGCTCCGACCAGTGTGAGATCTTCTGCAGCGCTGAGCGTACACCATGGGGTGCGCTAGCTGCAGCAAGAGCACTACTGCGCAACCCACCTGCTGGGGATGCGCCCCATTCAGCGACCCAGCAGTGGGTCCGCGAGGTGGACCCCCTCGTCGTCGCCGCCGCGAACCCTCGACTTCGGCAGGGACGACACTCCGGTCAACCGGCTGTGTCGCTAACGCGCACGCCAACGGCTGACGGGCAGACGGCGGACCCCAGCTCCACCAGGTTTCCGTCGACGGACCTGAGGGCAGAGCTGGAGCGATGCCACTTGGGCCAAGATGCCCGAGTGTTCCTCGAGCGACGTCGAGAAAGGCGTCACACTCAAGAGGTTGGCGACAACATGACGTCGGCCTCGACCCAGCCTGAAAGGCAGACCTTCGCCACGCGAGCTCTGCCCCAGGCGTACGCCGCGCAGCATAATCCACAACCATGTGCTCTGCAAGCGGCGTCCCCGGCCTATGGCGCAACCTTGCCCATACCGGGGTACACTGTGCCAGGCGCAACCAAGCGTTCGCGGCACCAGTACCTGCACTGGGAGCCAGCAATCGGCTCTGGCAGCGCCGACCTCGGCAATGCAGGCTCCAACCAGCGTCAGGTCTTCCGTAGCGCTGGGCGTACCCGGCGGGGGTGCGCCAGCCGCAGCAAGAGCGCTACTGCACAATCCGCCTGCTGGGGACGCGCCTCAGGCAGCGACCCAGCAGTGGATTCGCGAGATAGATCGTCTCGTCGTCGCTGCCGCAAACCCTCGACTTCGGCGGGGACGACGCTCCAGCCAACCTGTTGTGTCGCTGATGCGCACGCCAATGGTTGGCGAGCAGACGGCGGACTCCAGCTCCACTAGGCTTCCATCGACGGACCTGAGGACAGAGCTGGAACGGTGCCACTTGGGCCAAGATGCCCGAGTGTTCCTCGAGCGACATCGAGAAAGGCGTCGCACTCAAGAGGCTGGCGACAACATGACGTCAGCCTCGACCCAGCCTGGAGGGCAGACCTTCGCTACACGAGCTCTACCCCAGGCGTACGCCGCACAGCATAAGTCACAACCATGTGCTCTGCAAGCGGCGTCCCTGGCCTATGGTGCAACCTTGCCCATACCGGGGTACACTGTGCTAGGCGCAACCAAGCATTCGCGGCACCAGTACCTGCACTGGGAGCCAGCAACCGGCTCTGGCAGCACCGACCCCGGCAATGCAGGCTCCAACCAGCGTCAGGTCTTCAGTAGCGCTGGGCGTACCCGGCGGGGGTGGCTAATGCACAATCCGCCTGCTGGGGACGCGCCTCAGGCAGCGACCCAGCAGTGGATTCGCGAGGTAGACCGTCTTGTCGTCGCCGCCGCAAACCCTTGACTTCGGCGGGGACGACGCTCCGGCCAACCGGCTGTGTCGCTGACGCGCACACCAACGGTTGACGGACAGACGGCGGATTCCAGCTCCAGCAGGCTTCCGTCGATGGACCTGAGGACTGAGCTGGAACGATGCCACCTGGGCCAGGACGCCCGAGTGTTCTTCGAGCGGCGACGAGAAAGGCGTCGCAGCCAAGAGGCCAGCGTCAGCATGACGACTGCCTCAACCCTGCCTGAGGCGCAGACTTTCACCACGCGAACTCTGCCCCAGACATACGCCACGCAACATATGCCACAACCATATGTCCTGCAAACGGCGCCCCCGGTCTATGGCGCAGCCTTGCCCATACCGGGGTACACTGTGCCAGCGGCGAACCAAGCGTTCGCGGCACCAACACCTGCAGCAACAGGGGCAGGATGTACGGCCCTGGAGCCCCACCTCCGCTTCACGAGGTGGCCGCGCAAGTTTCGGCCGCACCTGCCCGGGAAGTACGACGGCAGCGTCAACCCGGCGGGGTTCCTCCAGATCCACTTCACTGCCGTACTTGCCGAAGGAGGGGATGAGGACGTCATGGCCAAACTACTTCCCCGTCGCCTTGAGCGGCCTAGCCCGGTCTTGGCTAATGAACCTCCCTCAGGGTTCCATAACTTCCTGGGGAGAGCTCTGCCGGCAGTTCATCGCCAACTTCGACAGCTCCTACACCCGTCCCGGCACGGAGCCTGACCTCCACGCCATCAAGCAACAACCTGGGGAGTCGCTGCGCTCCTTCATCCAGCGGTTCTCCCAGGTACACGACATCATTCCGCATATTCAAAGTGCTTCTGTGGTGACGGCACTTCGACAGTGTCCGGGACGAGAAGATGCTTGAGAGGCTTGCAACCAGAGAGGTCTGCGATGCCTCCGAGATCTTCAGCCTGGCGGACAAGTGCACCAGAGCAGCCGGAGGGCGGAGTTGGCACTCACTGCCAGCTTCCGAAGCCGGAAGACAGCCCGAAGACGGCGGAGTTCAAGCTGAGCTCCCGACCACATCAGACAGCAAAGAGCCAAGCACTGGCTGACTTCGTGGCTGAGTGGACGCCAACGAAGGCTGACCCAGGGGGCCGCGAAGACGGTGAACCAAAGTACCGAGCTCTGGTCTTCACTGGGCCTCACTGGACGCTCTTCTTCGAAGGCTCCTCGCAAAAGCAGGGGGCCGGTGCCGGCGTACTGCTCCTCATGCCATCGGGGGAGCAGTCTGGGTACATGGTGCGTCTCAATTCCAAGGCAACCAACAACTTGGCAGAGTATGAAGCACTCATCTTTGGCCTAAAAGACAATCCTGTCTCTGGGCGCTCGCCAGTTGTTGGCGCAGGGCGACTCCCAGCTAGTTATCAAGCAAGTTAAGGGTGAATGCCCCTGCAATGACCCACAGCTAGCTGCTTATCTGCTCCACGTGCGGATGTTGGAGAAAGACTTCCTCGCCTTGGACCTGCGCCATGTACCGCGCGCTGGCACGGCCGCAGCTGACGACCTCTCAACGAAAGCCTCCATCAGAGCCCCTGCGCACGAAGGAGTCTTCGAGAGGACGTTGCTGCGGTCCACAGCCCGGCCCGCCGAGCCGGGCGAAGGGGGCTGAACCAGTGCCTCGAAGCTAGGCAGTTCCGGCGGCCCTGTATGCCGCCAAAGGATCGTAAGAGTCACTGGGGACTCCGTGCAACCCAGCGCTCAAGATCCAGAAGCTCAAGTAGTCCCGATGCATGGACCACGGAGGTCCGGGACTCCTTGAAGGACATCCTTCCTGATGAACGTGCATCCGTTGAACGGGTGGTGCGGATGGCTAAGTGCTACGCGCTGGTATCTTTACTGGCGTGGCGCCACGACATCCTATTGCGGTGCATAACCCAGGAGGAAGGCTTCGATTAGCTCGCAGTAGTCCAAGGAGGCGAGTGCTGGGAACACTCATCGTCCCGCACGTTGGTCGGTTAAGCCACCCGACATGGCTCCTACTGACCGAGAGCCACCTGGACGCCGTCAAACCGGTTAGGGATGCAATGCGTGCCAGGTCCACGCCAAGCAGACTCACACAACCGGTGCAGACGCGCACCCAGAGCCGTCGGGGGATACCGGCTCCTCCATGTTGAGGGCCAGCCGGACTTCCCAGGGCCGAGTCACGGGAACTACCCTTCCACATGGTATGCGGGGCCGAAGCCATGCTTTCCCCTGATATAGCCATGGGGGCCCCCCCGTGTCCGGCGTACGACGAAGCCACGCATGACCCGCTCTGCGTGAAGACAGGCGCTCCGACGCTACCCAGTAAGTTCACCATGCTTACTTAGGTGTTTATTTAAATTACGCATTAATTTATATGAACACCTTCCCACGCTCTAGACAGTGTGCGTCCATTGTACACTCGGCTCCTCTTTCCAGCTCTCATGCATAGTCGATATTTGCCGTCCTGCCGAAGGCGGTAGTGCTTGGGGTACCTGCCAGAGGCCCGGTGGCCTTTTGGATCTCCCCCTATAAGGGTATTGTACCGCCAGTTGGTCTCCTCCGAGAAAAGACCTACGCTAGACCGGGGGGTCAGGAGCCTTGCTTTGCCCGGTCTTGCACCCAAAGCATGCGCACTCTGCCTCCCGGCGCTACGGTCTGAGTACCTGGGGGCCGGACGGATACACCCTGACTAGGGCTGGGGCCAGACCTCCGGGACCAAGTGCACTGGATTACCCAAGCCCCGCATTCCGGCCTGGGACAGTAAGCCAAATGAGACTAAGGGACAGGAAAGGGGAGACCACTGAGCAGCTCCGGACCTCCGCCCCCGCAGCTGGGCCGACCTCCGAGGTCAGCCCTCGCCCTCCTTTTAGAGGCGAGCGCTGATGCCGGACCTCTCGCCCTTCGCTGGCCTGAGCTTCGATGACTTCCGGACCTTCGCCCCTGCAGCTGGGCCAAGTTCCGAGGCCAGCCCTCGCCCTCCTTTCAGAGGCGAGCGCCGATGCCGGACCTCACGCCCGTCGCTGGCCTGAGCTCCGATGACTTCCGGACCTCCGCCCCCACGGCCGGGCCGAGCTCCGATGCCAGGCTTCACCCTCTCCTAAGAGGCTGAACTCCGAAGCCGTCAAGACCCTGCCACCACAGGGAGTACTCAAGACAAGAAAGTGCGTGGGTAGGAGAAGGCCTCACCTCGGGCTCGTTACCTCCCCCGAGGAGAGCCCGGGGGCCACTGTCGGTACCCGCGATATGGGATACCCCCGCGCACAGGGGAAAATGCCTAAGGAACTCGCCCTTCTCCGTAGGGAGAGCTCCGAAGGCGCCACGCGTTCGGCGGGGCCGTACCTCCCTCTCCTCAGAGGAGAGCTCCGGTCTCGCCACATGGCCTGCAGAAGCCAGACCTCCCCCTCCGCGGAAGAGAGCTCCGAAGGCGCCACGCGTCCGGCGGGGCCGGACCTCCCTCTCCTCAGAGGAGAGCTCCGGGCCCGCCACGTGGCATACAGAAGCCGGACCTCGCCCTGTGCGGGAGAGAGGTCCGAAGGTGCCACGTATCCGGCGGGGCCGGACCTCCCTCTCCTCGGAGAGGAGCTCCGGGTCCGCCACGTGGCCGACAGAAGTCGAACCTCCCCCTCCGCGGGGAGAGGTCCGAAGGCTCCACGTGTCCCGCGGGGCCGGACCCCCCCTCTCCTCTGAGGAGGGCTCCGGGCCCGCCACGTGGGCAGCAAAAGAACGCTGCCTGCCCCCGAGCAATAGGCAGCAGCCGTAAAGACGCCCCATACCTTGTCCGTACAAGGTATTCAAGACCCGCGTCTTCCCAAGACGCGGAGACACGGAGCACGCCTGTGTCAGGTGCCGTTGCGCCCAGTCGCATCACAGACTGGCGCGCGGTGTCAGAGCCTGCCAGCCAATAAACGCAGCGATAAGACATCCCATGTCGCCCCGCCGTCATCATCCACTACGACTAGCATGCGGCATGGGCAGGGCTGCAAGACGAAGACTCAGAAGCCTTCGACAGAGACAACTACCGGCATAACTGCAGATATGGTAGATAACAGTCAATCTCCCCAGGACCACCTGTCGGGTCCCGGGCCCCCTTGTAAGCCACCCGAGTCTTGGACTATAAAAGACTCGGGTAGGCGACGTTAGCAAGGGTTCGCACCCTAGCCATCAGCACCCTGGGTTCGCACTCGGCAACTCATATGCTAGCCATTCACTCCCAAGCTGTAACTCACCCCCAAGCTCAGGACTCTGGCCCTGAGCAGCAAGCAATACAGCGAGCTCCATAGCTCGCCGTGGACGTAGGGTTTTACGCTCCGGCGGCCTGAACCACGTAAAACTCACTGTGTCAAGCTTTTACTAACTCGTCCATCCGCGCAAGCTCTCCGCAAGGGACTAGCCCCACTGAATAAAGAACCTCCGCGGGCTGCCCAGTGCAGGCCCGGGGGAAGTGTCAGACCGAACACTTCGACACTAATAGTGAATGGAAGGGATAAATGAATGGATGGTAGCCATGCGACGACTTCAAGCCTTCCATCCTTGCAAGGGACCTCTGATGCATGGCATCTCTCCCACTAGAATTAATATCATCTCGGTGATTCATCATGCGGGGCAAGACTGTAACCGTACATGGTGAAGACTTATACACTCAATAACATGATACAGCTGGTAAATAAAAGGTAGTTTCAGAAAATAATTGTTAGATTTGTTTAATTATTAGGATTAACTGTAATCTAGACAGGCAGCCCCTTATAAATACAACAGCTCTATACTATATACTCTCCACTTCTCCAGTAGTAAACGGAAGGGATAAATGAATGGATGATAGCCATGCGACGACTTCAAGCCTTCCTTCCTTGCAAGGGACCTCTCATGGCATCTCTCCCACAAGAATTAATATCATCTCGGTGATTCATCATGCGGGGCAAGACTAGCTAGTAGTACCGGCAAGTGCTTTCGTAACTGTCGCGTATTCAGAGTGCATGTAGTACAGCAAATTAAACATCAAAAATGGCTGCCCAAGAAGTGAAGCTTTCCCGGCCCATGGGCTACCCCGCATGTACCGTGTTCGTGGTCACCATCAGAGAGCTGGGAGTAGCAGCTAGGAGAGAGCTAGCGCTGCTGCGCTGGACCTGGGCAAGACAGAAACGACTCGCTTCTTGGACTTCCATTTTTGCATGGCTTCTGTCATCCCCCGGCCCCCGCCGAGATGCATGTTACGCGGGCGCCAGTTTCTTCAGTGCTTCATCACCACACATAAGTGATCCTCCGCCCTTGTCAGTTGTCACACGTCATTCTTTGTACGTAAACAAAAATTCAGGTGGTCCTGCATGTGTTTGTACAAGATGCAAAACCTGCCTGAACTGACGCCATGGCAACAACGCACATAAACGATCGAATTGCCTAAGATCGTCATGCATTGCATGGCCGCACCGACAGAACCACAGCATGCATGCACGATAATCTCATTCTGCTAGCAAAATGTCGCTCGCTCGAACTGTTTTTCTCTGTCTAACATATAATCAAATCCGGATTCCAAAAATGTTAGACCCTCCCCTTATTACCCTTACACAAATCCGGATTTCAAAATACACCCCGCTCAGAGTAGCAGCAAGCTGTTCATACTAATATGCTGGTTAGGTTGTCCAACTTTGGATGAAACCCATATGCATGCGCGAGATAAGTTAACCGGACTGTTACAAATACCAAAGCCCCTATGTAGGGAACAATAATGCAAAGTCTGGTACCGAAAAAAATAGGAGTAATTAAAAATATGCTCTAGCAATATAATGATGATATATAGCCCCTAGCTACATTCTCAATGCCAGAGCTCCATGCAGAAACCAGGCTGCACTGGATGCGGCCTCCTGTTGTATATTGCGTCCGAGAAGGTGTCAACCAACTGACTGGCAAGGCTTGCAGGATCATCAATGAGATTATCCACAAATGCACCGACCGTTCTCCTTCCATGTGGGGTAGCACGTAGGCAGAACCATGTCAAGAACTTCATCCTGAACTCGGCTTCGATGTGACCCTCACGTTCCAGATGCCTGATCACCTTGATACAGTACTCATAAGATGCTTCTGAGCGTTCAGCCTTGTTGTTGCCAATGACTGCCAGTTTTACGCAGGGGCTTTTGTTCGACGAGTCCCCAGGTTCTGTTTCAAGCTTTGAGGGTGCAGTCTGGTAATCAGATTTTGGTTTCAAGCTCGCTGCACTAGCTTCATTGACTTCTTCATTCTCAGTTATGGGTACGACCAACGAGCCATGGTTTGGCTGTTGACAAGCCAACGCACATTCAGTCTGTGCAGCTGCTGATTCATTCTCCAACCGAGCAGTATCTGCATTCAGGTTTTGCAAATTTCCCGTATCGTTTAGAATCAAGTTTGAGGAATCCAGATGTAAAGATGTTTTAGCAGGTGAATTGGGCTCCGAAAGTCCATCCCTGCCTCCACTGTCTCCAGACCTCCCCGGAATTAAAACTGATTGAGCACCTGGCCTGGGTATTTCATGTTCTTCATGTAAAGCGGCTGGTATTGATACCCTGGGAGATTTCTTCAGCCCAGCAGCTTCAGTTTCCCCATGATCACCCAATTTTGTATTATGTGTCTTACTGGTAGGTTCGTCACAGTTAGCAACACAAGATCCTGAATACAATAAAGTTACACATAAATATTAAGACCAATTGCAGATGAAGACGATACAAAATTAAAGGCATAGAAACTTACTCTGGGTTTTCGAATCAGCAGTTAAAGCGCTAGAGAGCATAGATTGGAGGGCCTCTATTGCACAAGTACAAAGCTTCTGAACTTCAACAGCCACAGGAAAACGACCAACAATTCCATGCCCCATATCTTGAGTGTCAGTAATAGGACCAATCTCGGCCTCTAGCTTCTTCATTGCTGTATCCACAATTGCATGCAGGACCAAGTACTTCTCAGTGGATACGAGGAGCTTATGACTCAGAGAAATCCTATAGAACAACTCATTCAACCGCCGAGCATTTTTTGCTACCAACAATTGGGTCTTCCAGCACCTGAGCAAAAGAAACTGTAAGGCCATTCTTGCTAGGAGGGTGCATGCTCAGCTAGCTAATTTATACATATGCATGATGGTCTAGCTGATATATAGGATCAAATTGACAATTGAAAATAAATCTTTACACCAGAATGCATATCATAATGACATAGCGAACAATATATCCATCAATATTTCACTAGCATGTGATGATCCCCAGTAGAAAGCTTCACTAGCATGTGATGTGATTCCCACTAGCACGTGATAGTATTTTTCCGTCTATCATCTCTTACGTGGAAAACTGAACTAATTTAATCTGGGGGGGGGGGAGGTTATCAAGGGAAGCAACAAATCGCATTGATGGTTGCATGCATGTATAAGATAGTGCAAATAAACTGCACTGAAACTCAAGAGAAATGCAAATAGATAGCACTGATATTTCTGACGTATCATATACATGTATTTACCTTGTGGAAATGAAAATGACCTGGCCTGAAACTCAAACCAATTTACAAGTTACTGAAGCAAAACATTACAGTCAACATCACATAAACAATGATATTGTTGTACTCCATGCAACATATTTAACCCACAATGCAACCTTGTGACTTAACAGCTAGCTGTTATGTTTGGCTAATAGGCGAAATCCTGAGAAATTCCGTACTACTAAAAGCCAGATAAATAGAAGATATACCTTATGAAAAAAAGCTAGGATATGAATGATAATAAATTAATAAAGAGTAGTGATGACATGCAAGGATAGAATTCATGTAGCATGGCAGCTACAAAGTAGGATCAAACCTGAAGTGCTAATAAATCAGATGTAACCAATAACAACTAGATCAACGTAAGAAAATAAAATGCATGTAACAAAAAACAATATTCGAGAAAATTACCCAAGCAGATCATTCTGTTTACCACAGTGAGTACAGTAATAACCACCATCCAGTTTCTTTGACTGTTCACTTCCACTCTGTAGAATACCGGATCTTTCATCCTTGAGAGCACATTCAAGGTGACAGGACAAACCGCATGTATCTCCCTGCATAGAGTCATCCGAAGTGCAGAACAGCCATAGGGTAGGGTCCTTATCATAGTCATACTTGAAACAAATACAGCATGAGCAACGTCTGCAAAATTTATCTTCTGGATTAAGCGTAGCCCTACAAGCTGAATTTTGGCAAATATAAGCATTGTTTGTCAATGCTCTAGCCATACGGCTATCAGTTCTTCTCTGTATTTTGCAAGGGGACTGGAGGCTATTTTCATCCAGATCAGGGCTTGACTTGTTTCCAACATTTTTCTGACGTGGACGGATTGTTCCATTGACAACTTTGAAGAGATGATCTAGCATCCTATCTTTTGACAGTGCCTCGAATTTTATGTCATCGTCCCCTAACTCGGCACACAGAATCTTCATGATATCACGGCGTGTCCATTTGTTCATCCGTTCAACTGCAGTACCAGGAGACTTTGACAGTTCACGAACAAGTTCTCTCTTTTCATTGACACTCAGCAAACGACACTTAGCCGGGCCAGGCACAGATCCTGAAGCACAAGAAAGGTACTGTCAGTACTCATAACAAACTTGGAAAGCATTAAGGTACTAGTGATAAACAAGAATTGATGGCAAAATGTTATTCACCAAATGTTATCAACTCCACAAAGTTGTCAGCGGGTGCACTGTTCTTTCCTCAAAACATCACGTGATTCCTTCCAATATATAATGGTAGAAGGTTCTAAATAAATGGTACACTTAACCGTTGATACGTTAGATTGCAAATAAAACATGTAAATAAATTTATCTTAAGAAAAGATAGGATAGACTGAGGCATAGATAGTAAGGTGTGCTGCAACCTTAACCATATAATACTTTCTATTGAAGATGTCCACTATAAGCACTGGTTTAAATGAGATATTTCACGCCAAAGTTGTAGTACTTTATCAATACATATTCAGTACAACATCTAAAACATTTGATGTGCGACTACCATGTTGGTGTAGTGTAATCTTAAACCAAACTTGTGCTCGCTTGGAAAGTTGGAATCAGTTAGACATTTAGATCCTGGTTGTTAAACACGCACGTAATTTTTTACCATATATGAATGGTGTGCCTCACATTATTAACATCATCCATCAGATACGCATGCGCAAATTAAAAACTCTGATAATGAATAACACTACCACAGCATGAAGAAACAAGTTTCAGTGACAATCAGAGGCAAACTCGAGAGGTTCACATGACTGGCATGCCACGTAACTCGATCGACCATCCAACCGATATGATTACCAACGAGACTTCCAATCATTAGATGCATCAAAAGGAACCTGACGTCGGATCCAACAACCTTACCCCATATATAAGTCCACCCATTGTTTATGCATGCAAGGCGATAAAACGGCACAACATGACCATCTTATTCACACCTCATAAAATTGAATAAAACGCAACGTGATCATTCAAGTAATCATTGCCGCGAGTATATGAACCTACACGTTGAAGAAAAAGGTAACCTTTCTTGTTCCCTTTCTCACTTTACCGAAGTAACACAATATGCAAGCTGTTAAGTCGTTATATATCAGACGGTGAATTAAAGGATGACGAGCTGCACAATTTTTTCGTAGCCCAACCCCCAAAGATCAGCAATGGAGCTAGCAAGGGTGAACCACACGAATGCAGGTAACAGGATGCAAAATTTCCTGTGCAAACCCCCTAATCACAGAGATGAGAAACCCTAGAGGACAATTCCCCCAAAAAAAGCAGCCGAAACAAGATAAACTTAGATTGCATAAAGAACTATCGATCCGGCAGATCGGCAGATCCGTATGTGTATGAACACATATACACCTTCGGGCAAAGCTAGAGACGACCCAAGAGTACGTGCCCCGAAAATCGCAAGGAAGGGCTACGAGAAAGAACTGACCGGAGGAGCCGGAGAAGGAGTCCATGGCGCGGGAACGTGAGCTGGGGAACGGAGCGGAAGAGGGAGAAGCGGGAGGAGAGAGCTCGCAGAACTCCCCCACTCGCTTCGCTACCGCGCGCGACGGCAGAACAGAACGGCAGGCCAAGCGAATGAGCACAAGTTTGAGACTCGGATGGCTTCGGCCTTTTATTACTGTGGGCGCAGAACAGAACGTTGGCCCTTTTACTGTGAAACCCTTGGCCTTTTCAAGTATTTTGAAGAGTTTTTTTAAGCCCCCAGCGGCTGGTCCGGCGCTCCAACTCTGCAATTTTCTCCGTGAAATCTTCTGCCTGGCAAGCAAAGACAGGCCAGAGATTGATTTTTTTTCGTATAGTTGAAGGTTTTATACCAAGGAATTTGTTGTATATAGAGATTTAGACGGGACTTTCTCGCAAATAAGCTTACTTAAATTTCCCGCGCAAAATGACCAACATGGGCGTGGAAAAGCAACATATAGTTTTTTTACATTGTTAAGGATGTATTTGGTTCGTGCTCGTCGCGTCAGCTATATACCTTTTGTTAACGTAACAGAATCTAATATGTGAAAAGGAAGCGGGAAAATAATAGGCCGTAACATTATATGCCTATAGATCGATCCGTGGGACGGATCTTGTCGATGCAACTTCTACCTCGTATAAAGACGGAAACCCTCAGCAACTTTCTTAGCTGGCGATCTGCACAAGGTTTTTAATTTTCTTTGGTTATCAATAATGGTGCTTGTTCATACTATAGCTGTATCTGATAGAGAGGTTTCAATACAAGCAATAAATGTAATGATACCAGTTGTGCCAGAAAAAGAAAAGGTTAACGATACCTTAGGTGTAATTAAGCATAACGTAAGGGGTGATGTCACCAGAAGACCTGGGCTAGACCGTTGCACGGAACCTTTTGGACCGCCATGCCCAGGTTGCCGTAGAGCCCATCTCCAGTTAGTAGGCTAGCTTGTGGGCCTGATGGCTATTAGCCGGGAAACGAATGCGGTCCAGAACAGGCCCAGGCAAGAATCGCATCTCGGTACTGTCAACTGTGGCAAAGAAATTAACAGCTACGACATTGATTTTCCTCTTCTTCTTCACTGCCCCGTTACAAAAAATCAACGATAGCCTGAGAAGCAAGCAAGGAAACGCGATTTTCTATTTCGGCACGGCTCCAAGACGGGCGACGGCAAGGACGTGGTTGACATCCTGACGTCTCTATTAATCTCAGTTTCATTCAGAGACGCGACGCTGATGGACTGACGACAAATCACGAAGCTGATGAGTAGTAAGTAGTCTTGTTCTCGTCCTCGTCGCCGTAACCCTGACAGATTCACCGCGTCGGCGCGCGCGAGCGAGCGGAGCTCCCTTGGCACAGCGGAACCACCGGTGGTGGCAGAAAGGCCGAGAAGAGCACAGAGCTAGCACCCATACCCACCCGGGAGGTGAGGGACCTCCACGAAACGCCCGTCGCCTTCATAGTTCATACGCTGCTTGCGCCCCCCGCGACACTCGCGACCCCCTCGCCGTTAGTGCCCATCAATGCCCTCCTTCTCCTCCTCCTCTTCTTCTTCTTCTTCCCTCCTCCTACGCTCCCACTTCGTCTCGTCTCCCACCCTTCTCCTCTGCTCTGGCCACCGTACCGAGGCCAGCTCACCGTCGGCATTGCCCGGCCCGACCGATGAAGCCTCTGTCCCTGCGGAAGAGCGGCAGCTTCAGGAAGCTGCTCCTCTCCATCGGCCACCGGTCCGTCGCCAAGCCGGCCTCTCACGACGCTGACGGCAAGGAAGAAGCGCCTGCGCCGGAGTCTCCCCAGAAGCCCGCGTGGCGGTGCTTCTCCTACGACGAGATCGACCGCGCCACCAACGCGTTCGACAGAGGCAACCTCGTGGGCCGCGGCGGGTCGTCCGAGGTGTACCGCGGCGAGCTCCCCGACGGCCGGGCCGTGGCGGTGAAGCGGCTGATGGGGGCGTCGGCGTGCGAGCGCCGGGAGCGGGACTTTCTGGCGGAGCTGGGCACGGTGGGGCACGCGCGGCACCCCAACGTGTGCGGCCTCCTCGGCTGCTGCGTCGACCGCGACCTCTACCTCGTCTTCGAGTTCTCGCGCCGCGGCTCCGTCTCCGCCAACCTCCACGGTACTACCACTATACGTACGCAGCGCGGCATTCGCTATCAACTGGCGCCGCCTGGCGTTTTCTTGCTAGCTTGATCGGTCGACGCGCGGCTGCAGACGAGGCGTCGCCGGCGATGGGGTGGGCGGCGCGGCGCGGCGTCGCGGTGGGCACGGCGAAGGGGCTGGAGTACCTGCACAAGGGCTGCCAGCGGAGGATCATCCACCGCGACATCAAGTCCTCCAACGTCCTGCTCACCGACGACTTCCAGCCACAGGTGCGCGCGCGTGCTCGCGAACGCTCTGCATCCACTGAAGTTCATCGAAGAGCTGATTCCTTTTGGTTTCGTCGGCGTCACGCGGCAGATCTCTGATTTCGGGCTCGCCAAGTGGCTGCCGTCGGAGTGGACGCACCGGGCGATCGCGCCCATCGAAGGCACGTTTGGGTGCCTGGCGCCGGAGTACTGCACGCACGGCATCGTCGACGAGAAGACGGACGTGTTCGCGTTCGGCGTCTTCCTGCTGGAGCTCATGACCGGCCGGAAGCCGGTGGACGGCAGCCACCGAAGCCTCCTCAGCTGGGTAATTCTACAAACTTCCGCTCCTTACACTACCTAACCAACCTTGTTCTTGATTTTTTAGAAAAATAAAATAAAATAAAGGGCACTAGCTAAGCTTCAACGCTCTGAATCTGCTCGTGGATTTATCAGGCTCGGCCGCTGCTGAACGACGGCAAGATCGATGCCCTGGTTGATCCGAGGATTGGCGGCGAGTACGACGTCGAGCAGGCGAGACGGCTCGCGTTCGTGGCGTCCCTCTGCATCCGCGCCTCCGCGACGTGGAGGCCGTCCATGACTGAGGTATATACCTGGTCGCTTTCAGGTTGCAGATCACCTTATCTGCCTTATTAACACTGCAACAGCACCTGTCTGCTTCTAAAGCTTTGCGCTTCTAATGCTGGCTGTTACTGTTAATTAAGCAACGTGAGTACTCATGTATGCATGTAGTAACATGCAAACCACTACTCACGTTGCTTAATCAACAGTAACAGCCAACATTAGCGGTAGTAAAGTACCGTGGCCCGTGATTATTAACACTTGTTATCGCGTGGCAGGTGCTTGAGCTGTTGGAAGGCGTCGAGATCCGGCAAGACCGGTGGGCGATGCCCGAGGCGGCGGCGGACGACGAGGCGCCCTGGCTCGACGACCTTGACGACGACGACGAGGAGCTCGACGCTGCGTCGAGCCCGTCTTCCTCTTCATCGAGCAACTGAACCTTAGACACCTGCTATACGCTGTGGATTTTTTGCTATTACAGTACGTACGTAGTTGCTTTACGAAGGCAGGGTCTTCACCGGTCAGTCTCTCCACGAAAAGGAATTGACGCCTTAGTTATACGGCCAGTCCCCATCGACCACGACATGCATCAAAGAATGTACTTGCCTGCGCGTAATACGGGCGCGAATGTGTTAATATAATGAATACTGTAGTACTATAATCCAGAGGCGAAATTAAGATTTTTTCGGCCACAGTCTGTTGACTGGACAGCTTTCGGACCCCGTATACAGTATACACAGTATCAAGAGCTGTACTGCTACCTGCCATCTTGCAGCTAGCATCAGTTGGGTTACAGTTGGAGGACGGTGATGACAGAGCGCGACAGTACTGAACTAGTGAAGCAGTTAGGGGTTTGTGCCGGGTGGGTAGTTGCCAGGTGGGCTTGATTTGGTCGTGTCAACCGGCAAGGGCAGCTCGTGGCATGCATGGTGTGGCAGTTCAGGACAGGTTGCGCGGTGCTGTCCTTCGTAAAGCATGGATACGTGTGTGCAGCTGGCGTCCCAAGGATACCGGCCCTGGGACCCCAGCCTGAGTGAGCTTGCAGTGCCTGGGCTCCGCGTCAAGGCTTGGATTGGATGGACGCTAGCAGCTCGGCATGTTTTCTGTATCGCCATGGGGAAAGGTAAAGGCACGGGTCAAGGACCCTGTGGCCTATGCCAGGCGTAGCAGCTCTTGATGTGAGATGTGGCAGGTGCTTATATGTTTAATCTTTCCAAGGATATGGAAGTTGTTGAGCATGTCTGGAGATTGAGAAGCAACTCCCTTTCTTTGCACAAGGAGGGGAAGAAAAGAGGGGATTTTTGTTTAAAGAATATCAACAAAAGTTGGGTGCTGGAATGAAGTCGTACATTGGTATTCACGCGTATAATTTAGTATAGATGTATTGGTTTCAGAACAGCTCAGTAGTGCGTGTTCTTCAAGTAAAATTGTAGTGTAAGCACAGTAACATGAATAGTGTGGCTCTCCGTCTCCAAGCCTTTTGGGGTGTCTTGCTTCGGTGCTCTGCCAAATGATTTGGTCTGCAATATTATCACTGGTGCGGTACACGAAGGGTTTGTTTGGACTACGCATAAAGTTCGTCACGTGTCAGTACCAAAGTTTGACAGACAAAATACAAAATGGGCGCCACGAGTTTGATAAGCTTAATTTGACATGAAAAAAGTCAGTGTCTTATTGAGCAACTCCACCGCATTGTAAATTTAATGACAAAGCAAAATAATAGTTAGAACAATCACAACGCATGCCACAACTTTTGATGTTGGTAAAATATAAAAGGCCCAACCAATTAAACATGCCCGAAGTCAGGAAGTGAGCCAAGAAAAGAATCACGCAGATTGGGGCAACCGAGCAAGATGGCAAGCATTTTGTACGTGTCACCAGTTCCCGAAGGGAAATGATATCTTCGCTGTTTTGTTAGGCAGTTTAGGTACCTAGAACCAAATAAGAACGAACACATGGCCACCAGTGCAGATCCAAGCGTGCAGGGTCTGACCTAATCTAACCTATCGAGACGACAGAAACAGAAGCAGCTTTCATAGAAACGACAAGTGAGAGGAGTTCGGCACTGGAGCACAGTCAAACCTACCATCATGCCGGCCGCCGAGAGTATGGTTGGCACAGTTCAAACCAAACTGGGAATGCTCCCAGTCCCAACCCAATTAGATCAAGGTACACTTGGCAAGTTGGCAGCATGGATGGAATGCAAATCATATCCATGAAACAACACCATCACTAGACTGCATCACATTTGACACTAGCCGAGGGCATAATGATAAAGCGGGGAATTGTCCACAAACTGTTCGAAGAGGACCTCGCCTCGTGGAAGCCCAGATATCTAGACTGGATACTGGACTATATCTAGAGTAGAATGTGTCGCCAAACTGTTAGCCTGAAGCTCATCGAGCTCTGCAGCGTGTGCAAGATTTATAGACGTTTTTAGATGTTTCCAAGTCATCTTGGGCTCGAATGTTTGTAAGTAATGTGATGTAATGTGGAGTCTGCCCGAACGTCCCAATCGTTCTGTTGCTGCTGTTTCTCGTGGTGATTTATCATGTATACATACTCTTGTAGGCCGGTGTATTAGGTGCTTACATGGAACAGTTACTTTGTATACTGATTTAATCTTTATCTAGAAAAACGAATTCGGAAGTGGCGTTTCTGAAAGTTTTCCTTCATGATAAATTCCGAGAGGTAAGAGTTTGTAGCGGTCTGGACTCGACATGGACCTTGGGCTTTAGGAGAGGCGAAAGACGGCCCAAACAAAAAGCCCAAAACTGAAAGGCGGTGGAGGCCTGTCCCGAGCAGCGCTAACGTCACCACCAAACCTTACGTCTTACTTCTCCCTCCCCATCGCGCTGCCCCGCCGCCACACCCATTCCCCTTCTTCACCACCGCGCCTCCACAGCAGCGGCCCGATCCGGAAGAGGAAGGAGAGAGAAGGCGAGCCAAGCGTCGCGATCCCGCCGCCGCGTCCGCCGAAGCGAGCCGAACTGGAGGGTGAGACAAGGGAGGAGAAGGGAGCGGGGATGCCGACGATGACCTGCAACGCGTGCAACGCGGGGTTCGACACCGAGGAGCAGCAGCGGCTCCACTACCGCTCCGAGTGGCACCGCTACAACCTCAAGCGCAAGGTATCGTCGTCCTTTTGATGCCGACTTTTTTTTCTCGATAACGGGTTTTAGGGGTTAGGGTTCATCGGTTCTTGCGGTGGACGGTGCCATCCGCAGGCCACATGATGAACTGCGCGATTCGTGGGCGAAAGTAGACTAGAAGTCCTATTATTTCTGAAAAACACTTGCAACCTTCTCCATTGTCTGAACTTGCGTAATTAACTCAATAGTGGCAAAAAGCCCAACCTAACACCCTAATTTTGTGGAAGCTTCGAATTTATGGACTCGTATATTAGCGTATTTGGACAGCTGGAGAGTAAATAGTTGGGATAATCTCTGAACTTCTGTTTTATGTTTGTTTTTTTGTTTGTCGCTTTCTTCAATGATTTATTACACCTTATATGTTTTATTTGGACATTAAATATTCCGCAGGTGGCTGGAGTTCCTGGAGTGACCGAGGCACTGTTTATGGCTAGACAAGCTGCACTGGCCGAGGGGAGCAAGCCTACCAGTGCTCCAATGCTATACAGCTGTGCTCTCTGTGGAAAGGAGTACCGAAGCCCGAAAGCTCATGAGCAGCATCTTAACTCGCGATCACATCTCATGAAAGCTTCCCAGGAGCCGAATGCCTCCATTGCTGGAATTACAATAGTTAAGCCACGTCCCAAGAGGGTTCCTCGTAGAGCTCCATCTGCTGTAGAAGAGGAGGAAGAAGATGATGAGGAGGAAGAGTGGGTTGAAGTTGACCCAAGCGAGATGGAGGTGGCTGATGAATCCACTTCAAACATGCAAGTAGATGATCATTCGGATGATGACATGGCTGAATTTGAAGAGCTGGATCCCTTGTTCTGTTTCATGTGTGACCTCAAGCATGAGACCTTAGAGGACTGCATGGTCCATATGCACAAGAAGCATGGTTTTTTCATACCTGACAGTGAATATTTGAAGGATCCTAATGGTCTTCTTACTTATGTTGGACTGAAGGTAGACACATTTTTGTTTGTTGAGTATCTAATGTGTTTGTATAGTTTTAATCCTGATGTTTTATTGGCTTTGTACCTGCAGGTGAAGCGTGATTTTATTTGCCTCTACTGCAATGACAGATGCCAGCCCTTCCAAAGTTTAGAGGCTATCAGGAAGCACATGGATGCAAAGGGTCATTGCAAGTTACGCTACGGAGATGGCGGGGATGATGAAGATGCTGACCTTGAGGATTTCTATGATTACAGCAGCAGGTTTTTATCTACCTCATATTTATCTTAGCAGGTTGACATGTTTCCTTTTCTAGAAGGTCAACAGTTCTTCATGATTTCCTGAACAGTGATGGAAATTGCTTTCTGTAATGATTTTTTGGAGGCTTTAGTGCTTTAACTAGGGGATGATTGTGTTGGATACTGTATTCATCTTAACCTCACATGTTAACTGTTTGCCTTGAATGATGGATCTCTGTAGTATTTTAAAATAGCATATCTAGAAGGGTGGACCTGGCACAGTGGTAGTGTCTCCACTTGTGTCCTGAGGTCTTGGGTTCGAACCATCCTCTCTGCAAAAGCAGGGGTAAGTCTGTCTAGAAATAACCCTTCCCCAGACCCCACGTGTGAGAGCCTTCGGCACTGGGTACGCCTTTTTTTTATATCAGGGTTGATGCTCTGGATATGTTCTGTCCCATTACATGTTATGCTATTCAACACTTGGTCCATGCTATTGATTTCCGACACTCATGTTCCACAAATTTGCCATAATGAAACAATAAAACACTTTTAGTTTTTGAATGAAAAGAAAACACTTGTTTTACTTCAGGATGGCTCAAGACAGTGGATGCAATATCATGAATGTAATGTGTTATGCTCAGTTTTTTTATGAATGACATTTGCACACATCTGACGTTGTAATTTCAATTGCAGTTACGTTGATGTGGAAGGTAAGCAGCTGGTTGCTGCTGATGACAATAACAGTAACATTGAGCTGGGAAGCGGTGGATCTGAGTTGGTCATAACAAACAAGGGTGAGAAAGGAACCCACATCAAAACTCTTGGTTCTCGGGAATTTATCCGCTACTACCGCCAGAAACCACGGCCTTCTGTTCCAACAGATCGTGCTCTTGCGCTTTCCCTGGCTTCCAGGTATGAATCCTCACACTATCTAGTTTTCAATGTTTTTGTCTTGTAAGTGTGATCATAAATTGACTAGACCTTTGATTCAGTACTGACCTATATTTGTGTTTTCTTGTTCAGCTATAAGAGCATGGGTTTGGTGACAGTTCAGTCCAAGGAGCATATGGTAAGGTTGAAAGTTCTCCGAGCAATGAACAGGTCTGGAGTTGAGATAATGCGAACAAAGATTGGAATGAGGAGCAATGTCATCCGAAACCTCCCGAAGAATTGCCCGTATTAGTTGACACTGTTTCAACCCTGGGAATCAAGCCTGTCTGGAGCTTCTCTACGATGGCCTTTGGTGTCTCATATGTTTTGTCCTCCATCACTGATCACGGTGATGTTTAAGATTTCTCAAGTAGGAACATACCTTATATGCAAAATTTATGTTGAACTTAATGAGTTGCTGAAGCAGACCTCTGTTCTAACATTTGTCACATATGCCGTGCCTTAGCTGTGTTTGCACTTTTGTGGCCATGTAGTTTTTTTCCCGTCTTGTGTTCATGTATTAATCTTGACGTAAGCTCTTAAAACGGTAATAATATCTGTTCGCTGGTTGCTATATTGTGTAGTGCCGATTGCCGAACATTGCCCGGAGCCACCACAATATGCAAGGCAAAGGACGACACTCCCAAGGACAGCAGTAGGATCCGAGTCGGCGCTTGCACGTGTAGTCGCTTCCGAATCGACTAGCGCGCCGGCGGCGTTCCCGATCGAATCAGACTCGGAGCTCTATGCCCGGCGCGGCCCCTATATATCTTTGGCCCCCACCCTCCATGCCACCCATACTCGTTCCGCTCGAAAGGAGACAGCATGGACGACGTGTGCTCAGAGCACGCCCATCAAGTATGGGACACCATGGACAAAGTCCTCAAGCAACTCTCCGCCCTCGGCGCCGAGGCCGACAACAACGGTTCCGCCCAGGGAGCAGGCGCCGTCCCACGACGGACCAACGCGAATATTCCAATATCTGCATGGCGATCTACAATCTCGGCAACTTGGCGGCACCAGAGATGAGGATGGGCAGCTTCCTTCCCAGCAGCGCGCAGTTCGTGGAGGCGTCCGGTGTAAGGGAGGGATACCGTGCATATGGCGCCGTCGTCAAGGCACCTGACATTGAGACCGGCGAGACCGTCGCCCTGAAGACCTTTTTCCAGTCCGAGGAGGAGCTAGGAGGAGGACGACGACGAGCAGGAGGAGGAAACAAAAATCACCTCCTACTACTATGTCCTTCGCGAGACGTGCTTCATGGCTGCCTGCCGCGGCCACCCCTCCCTCGTCCGCCTGTCATCCATCGGCCGCCATCCTCACACCGGACAGCTGTACTGCCTCGTCACGGAGCACGTCGGACCGAGCCTTCACGACGTCCTAGTGCTCCAGCGGCGCTGCATGCGAGCCCTTCCCGGAGCACGACGTCCGCCGCATGATGCGGCAGGTCCTGAGCGGGGCCGCGGCGATATATGCGCGAACGCGACGTCGTCCACCGCGCCATCCACTCGATGAACATCTTCGTAGCCGACGGCGGGGACGTCGTTAAGATCGGGGAGTACGGGGAGGCCACGTCCGTGTTGGAGACCGGTATACCGTTCTTCGCCCGGATGTCGCACGTTGCCCCTGAATGCTTGCTCCAGGCGCCGGGCGCGGATAACAGGGAGGCAATGGAGTCGTGGTCGATGGGGGTGCCTGATGCTGGAACTCCTCACTGGCGAGGACCATTTCCTGGTGGAGGTCGACGACGACGAAGCCCGGCTCCGAAGGATAGACGATGTGGTGGGCCTCTCGGACGACAAGACAATCATGGAGGCCATGAAGCCTGCCGTGGACGTCGAGCTTGCTCCAGAGGTGCAGCGATATCGAGCGCAAAGGCGAGGGGTGGAAGGAGCAGAGCAGCCGGTTGCGCGAGCTGGTACCGCGCGAGGTTCTATCGGACGACGGATTCATGGTTCTCCAAGGACTTCTCTCATATATATACAGCCCCAAGGGAAGGCACACGTACGGCGTTCTCCGCGCTACAGCTCCCATGGTTTACTGACACTTTGGACAGCCCCAAGCCGAAGCCATTTCCCTGGGTGCTCGTTGTTGTGGTGGCGTTGTTCTTTCTGATGGTTTTTGTGTGCCTCGTTGCTGGTACTAGAGAATGGCGACCAATGTTCTGTATAATTCTGAGTGTACTATATATGTTTGATAAGATAAAGATTAGTTGTTGAGGAGTTTTTGGTTAAAGATACACCCAATTTGGCAGTTGTTTTTATTTGATTTGAATCAAATCAAGAAGGACGATAGTATGCATATGAATGTGATGGCAGCTAACTCCAGGGGCCGTGGCAATGTTCAGACGAACCTCCGCATCTTCTACTCCATCAATTGACTGAACGACACGTTTGTTGGACAAGTTCCCCCCTGTCCCTGCAAGAATCATGCTTTCACACTGTAGGGAAAGTCAGGCCCTGTTACACACATCGTCTAGTTGATACTACAGACGAATAAAGAGACGATGTGTAGTAGTCTTCCAGTTGCTATTCCTGCCCTAAAACCAACAGATTTTTATGCAGACTCCCAGCTGCAGTTCAGTCTGTTGCTATTCTCGAAGATTGAATACTAATTTAATCCAAACAGACATGTACTGAACAAAACATCATCCACTTCTCTTAGGTGGCGATGTCCTGTTACCCTGTGTCGAAGTAGCTGAAACCCTCCCTTTTCAGGTCAAAGTGAAATTCAGAAGTTCCCATCTGGCCGGGACACTTCTCTCCCCGTCCTGCACGCGTCGTTCGCTGAATCATTGACCGACTTTGTCGCGTCGAGATCGAGAAAGTTGCTGCTCCGTACACGCTTCTTCCATTTATAACGTGACCATGTGTTTCTATAGTACTTAGTTTCCAATCCGTCTCGTGAAATTTCAACGAACCAAACCCCCCCGGTCAGCGTTGCCACACAAGATTTCAACAACGAAAAATGTAATTGTCAAACCACTTTTCATAGAGTTTGTAGAACGGTTTTGGCTCTGGCTTATGACATAAGCTGTATCAAACACATACAAGAAAATTTCCAAAAGTCGGGAGAAATAGATTTGGGTTTTAAACTATAAGATGTAATTCAATTTTTCTAGCTTATCATGGCTCCTCCCTCATATATCTGTTAAATGAGTGAGCCGTTTAACCAAACATTTACTAAGAATGATTTGACTTCACCGGAAAAAAGGATATCTCACCAAATAAGCTAGAGTCAAATCCGTTTTAACGTGAGCCGAAACCCTGTCAAACATGGGCTTACTATCTTCCAACTAATTTAAACTTTAGGCTTCTTCGCAAAAAAAAACTTTAGGCCCATATGACACAAAACGAATCTCACGATCTGATTCCTACAAGGGTCAAGAAAAACCATTTCAAATCAAACTGATTTTTACTTGTGAAAATGTATGATTTATCACCGTTACAAACACTAGACCAAACGGCTGTCAGGAAAATAAAAATCAAAGCGAAAGGAGAAGGAAAGTTGCGGAGGCAAAGCGCGCAGTGGAAAATGTCAAAGCCGATGGCGATGGCTGCAACTACTGGGCCCACAGACACACTCCCCTCTCCTTCTTCTCCTCCTCTCACCTCCACTCAACGCACGCAACTCGCAAATGGCTCATCAAAAAGTCCAAACCTAGACCAGGCTTCCCGACGCGATTCGGCACGACTCCACCGCCGTCCACCGCCTGCCGGTCCCCCCCCCCTCCCCACCGTCGGTGATACCCCACCTGCTTACGCCGCCGCCTGTCTCTCGGCCTGCCTCGTGGTGCGGAGATCCGTCCTGCCCGGGGGATTGGTTCCTTCTTCTGTTGGCGGTGTGTACTCCCGGCTCTGTTCGACTGGATGAACCCCCTCGTTCTTCTGAAATTTGATTCTCACCTCACTCACATATAATAATCAGTTCGTTTTGAGGTTTCTGTTCTGAGTGGTGTGGCCCTTCTAATCCAATTCAGTCCTTCATTTCCTTCCATGTTTGGTTCGGTTCGATTAGTTTCGTCAGCGATGGGCAGAGAGCTAGATTGATAGATCTCAGTTGATGCCACGCCGGAGGAATTAGTCGCTTGCATCCTATTTTGGTGCGGCCGTAGGTTTATTCTTATTCCGAAAATTTGGGGGGGTTCAAAAATGAACCCCTATCCCCTCACAAGTCCCGCCCCCCTAGGGCTGGGTTCTTTTGTGATTGATGAAGTCAGGCTGTAGTTGATAGGAAGCTGTGTATTTTGCCTGGGGCTAACAGTTTGAGCAGATCCTGAGGTTGCTGCATCATTACTTGATGACCTTATCAGCATCAAAAAGTAATCTTATGTTATAGCAAATTATTGCATGCATCGATTGTAGTCATCAAGATGTTTGCACCGCTTGGTGTAATGTGCTGTGTTTTGAGAGACGGGATATGGTGCTAATCTGTTTTCTTCCTGATCTCACAGGTTGAAATGAAACGCTGCACTTGTTAGAGCTCGAAGTTTCGGCAGGAAGTTTCCACATGGGTTCAGGAAATTTGATCGTGAAGAAGGTGCCTAAGCACAGCTCCTTTGATCTGGACATACACCATGATAAGAGTTGGATGGAGGATGTTACTTGCCCAATCTGCCTGGACTATCCTCACAATGCAGTCCTACTGAGATGCACCTCTTATGAGAAGGGTTGCAGGCCGTTTGTCTGCGATACAGACCAGACACGCTCAAACTGTCTCGAGAGGTTCAAAGGTGCATATGAGCTTCCTGCCAATGCGAAAGTTTCGTCTATAGCTGTGGCTCCTCTTGACAGCATTCATATCGTGGCATCTAATGCAAACAATCGCCCAAGCTGCCCTTTGTGTAGAGGTGATGTGATTGGCTGGATTGTTATTGGTGAGGCTAGGCTGCATCTTAACCAGAAGAAAAGATGCTGTGAAGAGAATTGTTGTTCGTTTGTTGGGAACTTCAATGAGCTTCAGAAGCACATACAACTAAAGCATCCAGATTCACGGCCTTCAGAAATCGATCCTGCTAGACGCGTTGATTGGGAGAACTTCCAGCAATCTTCTGACATTGTAGATGTATTGAGCACAATACATGCGCAAGTTCCTAATGGAATTGTTCTGGGTGATTATGTCATTGAGTATGGGGATGATGACACCGGAGAAGACTATGAAGTTTTCCACAGGGTTAGAACAAACTGGTGGTCCTGTATTTTCTGCAAGGCGTTTTCAAGATCTTCAAGAGGCCGTAGAAGAGCAAGAGCGAGGGAAAGAAGAGGTAGTGGACGGAGGAGCAGCAATCAGGGTAATCTAGAAAACTTCAACCTCGAGGTTCCCACACAATCTGTTGAATTGAGGGAAATCAGATTCGATGAAATTGATGATGAATACATAGTCACAGGAGCCATTCCTAGTATTGCAGCACCTGGGAGAATGGCCAGTTTTCACTACAGGTCTGTTCAAACAAGTTCCTTTAAACCTTTTTTTGGATTATTAGGGCTACATTATTGCATGTGTGTACTAACTAAAAACCACTTGCCCCTCAAAACGTACACAATTAGAAAACAGCCTCATGTTAGTGCTAGTCCAAAGAAAAATATTGACATAGATGTAATAAACATGGAAGACAAGCACACTCTTTTTTTTGGGTCTTCTTTAGTACTTAATTTGCCTCAATAGTACCTACCTTAGCCTAAGTTTTGCATTTCCCAAGTTTTTGGCCTGTCCTTCCCCATTGATGCTACCAAGAATGCTTCTGCTGAATAACTTTCTCTGTTTTCCTATCTAGTAGCATATCCATGAGGTAACTGTTTAGGATATGCTTGTTTAGGTGTGGTATGGATTACAAAATTTTGGACGTGTGTTAGGTGTGCATGAAAACATCCTTGTGGCATTTACTTATTGAAATTAGCATGAGCTATCGATCGAACAATTATACATTTTTTTAAAGAAAATTCTCGATGAAGCTTTCTTCTTTTCACAATTCTGAGTCTGCTTTATATATGACGCATTGATTGGTCCAGGGACACAAGATATGGACGGTGATGTATAAAATCAGCTCTTCAAAAGGAAGCATAGCTGTTATGTTCTGTGATGCATAAGAACATTTGTACCCGGTCATTTCTGTTTCTTTTTCGCCTCTCTTGTAGGTTCTGCTCCAGTTTGGGTTCATGTGCATAAAAAAGTAGCAACAGGACTTGTCCGTTGTTCATTTGCAACAGGTCTCATCATTCTAGTTTTATTTTTGTATATATTGAGCACCCATCATCTCTATAATGATGTTGGTGACAAAGTTCCTTTCGAACTGCTGCTTCGGTCCGTGTAGCCTCAGTTTTACATAAATGCCAAACAAACTTCAGTTCCCTAAATGGTCTGTTTGGAGACCTCGCCAAGCTGGGTAGCGATGCAGATTTGTTACGAGTTCTCATGATGGAAGCTGGAATCCGATGCGCCATGTTGTTGAGCTCCCACCATGTGTCAGTTTCTCGTTCACAAGTTGAACCTTTCTCCTGGCAGCTTCAGACAGGTGTCTCTAGAAAGCTGCATGTTTGGTCATGCCCCTCCAAGCTGGTGTAGACGAACACTCTTGTCAAGTTGTTCTTTGCTTGCGCGGATGGCTTCTCTTCTGACGAGCTTGAGCTTCCATGTCCACGTGGAGCCACTAATAAAAACAGCTCGCGGCAGTCAGTCTGTAACGTCTTCCGTGCCATCCGTTTGTTCCCATGTTGCTGTAGCTCACACGACCACATTTGTTTATGGCGCAATCAGTAAAGAGACGCGTTGAGAATCAGGGATAGGATGAGCTTGAGCAGGACGGTACGTGTTGGAATCTCTGTGTTGACCGTACCACCTGCCCCGATTCTAAACTCGGATCGAGAGTACGGAACGAGTTGCATGTCTGGTACATGCTACGTCGAGCATGGTGCCTATATGATCGAGCTCTGGTCATGCCTTCGTGTTTCAGAATATCAAACTTTTTTTGGGGGGTTTTCTGTAGTTGACACCTTGCTTCCGTTGATGCAATAATATATAGCCCTGGGCAAGACGGTGACGTCCATGACAAGGACCTTGCAAATCCATCTGATTAACTTTCTGTCGACTTCGCTTGACGCCGCCTCTGACATTAACATACTGATCTTATCCTGATCTGGTCAGAACGCAAATCGAAATATTTAGTACGTATATCCGCTGACAACACTGTAATCAGAACAGGCCGATCTGTCTGTGGGTGGGGTAGCATACTAGCATATGCATATTGGATTAGAGAGAATACTTTGGAACATAGTTGAACCAATTATAATTTTCCTCTGGATCATAGTGGCTACGCTAAATGGGCTAGGATTATTGTACGTATGTGGCAGCATGCAGCAATCAAAGAAGTTTTTTTTCTGCCAACGATATATAATTCACAGTGTTGGAGGTGGTTGGGCCGAGAGCCCGAGACCGAAGAGGCGTCTGAACAGGAAGGAATCCTGCTCGAGTCGGGCCTTTCACTGATCCAGCCCATGCCCATCCGGTCGTTCGTGTTCGTGGGAGCCTGCCCCTTGGTTGCCTTCAGCCACGGGCACGTGCATGGATTGGCACCTGCGGGCGTGTCCGACACCGACGAGAGAAGCCAGTGGGTGTTGTAAATCCATAGCTAATACGTAACTTTGTCTCGACGAGCTGAATCTTGCGCTGCCGGTTCTTGCATGGTGCTAACGTAGAGAGCTTCAATAAGTGAACTGAACGGTTCCGTGCAAAATCTTCACAATGGCACGGTTATATATATATGGTAAACTTATCAAAGGAAATTACACTGAAAGTTTTTGTGAGACCACGTGAACAACAATTCTCAGTAACAGACATAATAACAGACTCGGCACTTAATTTGCTACAGTGCAGTGATGCATGATCACGTTACAGGTGCCAGCATATTATTTGATGCATGCTAGCACTTCGCTGCATCAGTGTTCTAGACTAAACCCCTGCTGCGCATGCAGAGTCCTAAACTAAACCTTGTAAGAGGAGGAGAGCAACGAATAACGCCTCCTCACGGCCGTCGGGTTGTTCCCGAACCTCTCACGGCTTGGCTCCCGCACGATGGGGCGCGTCTTGCCCTGCCTCCGCTCGGTCGTCGTAGGCGCCTCGATCACTTGGATCTTGCGTTGCCGCTTGGCGTCTGCTGCTTGTTGGTAGCTTTCACGGAGCTTGCGCTTGGTGGACTCCATCATCTTGTCGTCGATCCCGCCAGCATGGTCGCCGCGGCCGTTGCCAACGGCGGCTGCAGGCGGCGTCGACTTCGGCTTGTCGACGATGCTGGCCGCCGTATTGGCACGACCGGCGCCGGCGACCGGAGCGCTGATCTTCTTGGGCAACGGAGCTGAAACCTTCTGCTCGCGCTTGGCCGGCTCGGCGGTGTTGCTGCGGACAACGCGAGCGGTCTTTGTCCTGCACGACGCATCTTTCGCTTGCCTCTTCTCCTCGCCGTCGCCGGCGGCTACGACGGGCACATGGCAGTTGCTGGCTTGTCCGACGATGACGGAAGTGCGACTCTGCTTGGGCATTGATGTGCCTTTAGCGTGGTCGCTCTCGACGGACGACGACCTCCACATGCGAAGGACGTCGCGCGCGTGGCCGCGGACCTTCTCCGACTCGTGCTCCTCGAGGGCGCCGACGGCCTCGGCGAGGTCTGCGGACGACGCCAGCGCGCTCGGCGTCACCGGCACCGCCTTCAGCGTGATCAGGTACTCGGCCATGACGTCGTCCAGGATCCGGCAGAACTCCTCCGCCGCGTCGTCCTTGGGGTCGTCGCAGAGGAGTTGGACGACGTCCCCCATCGCTTCACGAAGCACCATGACGCACTGGACGTGTTCGCCGGTCGAGTCAGAGGCCACGATGGCGGCGTCGATAGCGCCGAACGTGGGGAAGAACCGCTTCCACCGGCGGAGGGGGCTCTGAGTGGCCATGGCGGCGGAAGCCCTAGCTAGCACCGACGGAGTAGTGGATCTGTGGGCGGAAGCGCGGAAGATGTGCGTAGCAACGAGGGCGGGCTCCTTCGCTATATATATATAGTGCTCGCGCAGCCGGGAGTCGAGTCCGAAACACACTCGAACCGTTTCCGCGAGGAGAGAAGGTCGGATTCGCTTTGCTGAGCTGCCGACCGAGATTTCTTTCCTTCGATGCTCTGTTCTGTCCGAGTCCGAAGCGGATAGGCGACAAACGAGGACGCATTTTCAACTGAACCTCGGAAGATTGGACGTGCTTCGCCGTGGAGAAGAAGAAGAGCAGGATGCAGGACACGACTCATGGACACAACTAGCGCGTCGTCGATGTGGTCCAACGACGCGAGGAAGCGGGTCCAGCGGCTGAGCGCGCTTTGCCCGGCCATGTCTCAGCAAGTTTTTTTTTTGTGTGTGGGGTAGAAAATTCTGATCCAACGTGCTGGATTGGCGTAGGAAATAAGCAGAGTATCCAAGCTCTTCCGACTGTCATCAGCAGTTCAGGATTCAAGCGCGAACGGTGAAGAACTGTGTTCCAAAGCAGCACCAGCATAATTCTCAAATCGCAAGTCCCATAAGATCACTATACAGCTTAGTTCTTTGTTTTCAGAGACGGCAGCATCAAGTTTCTCAAGAAAGTACATTGAAAGAACTATACAGCGTGGTCTTTTGTCTTCCCTAACATAATGCATGCCAGAAACACCTGAGAATACATATAAAATTGGTAATTATTTCATAAGAGTATCTTATGAATTAATTATCTCGTAAAAGGACCAAACAAAACAAAACAAAATTGAACGTATCACTACCTCTTGACTACATAACACAAGCAACCACATAGTGAAAAGGTTCGAGCTAATCAAGGCCAACCATCTCTTCTTCACATTAAATACAAATAAATAGCTGCGAAAGATCCAGAACGCTCAGTCATCGTGCGCAGTCCTCACAGTGAAGACAATCAAGCTGCATATCACATGACAAGGCTCATATCTTATCAAGAGGGGTTGCTGTAAACCTTTTCGAACTCAAACTGAGCTGCTGGCAAAAGAAAGCTCATGTATTTCAGTAAGCATCCACTCCTCTCCCGTTTGTCCACCGAGCACTATAGCTTTTGTTCCTCCAACGACACATGTGCTGTGGCCCCAGGCAAACCGAGGAGGGCGCCCAGGAACGTTCAGTATCCTCCAGGTAGGCTTTTCTTCAGTAGGATCCAAGAGATAAAGCTGTGACGCAGAGTGAAGACCTGCCACTGAACCACCAAATATCAAAATTCTTCCTCCTGGCAGGCTCACTGCAACGTGATCAAGGCGAGGAGGTGGACCAGCCCCAGCTGGGTTTCCAGCACCAGGCATTCCACTACCTGTGAGGCATCGCCAGCATGGCTCTTCTTCACTCAAGTCCATTGTGAATACATCACTAGACCGGAGTCGCAGAGGACCACTCTTAGCAAGACCTCCAAACATCAGGATTTTTCTGCCACCGTAAACAGACATTGAGTGCCCCAGTCTCGAAGGTGGTTTCCATGATGCAGGTACCTCTCTCCATACTGGCCTGTCCATGGTTACATCAAGGAGATATGTATCACTCAGTAGTACACCTGAATCAGCACAGCCACCAGAAACTACCAACTTCGTCCCGTCCAAAGTGCAGGAGCTGTGCCATGAACGTGGAACTGGGGGTGCAACTCCAGGAATCTCACGCCAGGTAGGGTGTTTTGCGTCCAAATCCAACATGAATACATCATTGAGTAGACCCTGCCTTCCACATCCACCAAACACAACCAACCAAGATCCATTTAAGCATGACAGAGTGTGACCCCAGCGACCGGGAGGAGCTGAGCTTACATTGATATGCCTCCACTCTGGATTGCTGGCATTCAAATCCAATACAAATGTGTCATTCATTGGCTGCATGTTTACACCTTCCCCACCAAAGAGAACAACACGGTTCCCTACAGCACAGGCACTGAAATTACATCGAGATGGCTCCACTGCACCCCCTACTGTCAGTTTCCTCCATGCAACGGCTTCCAGGGTTGTCAGTTCTCTTGCTAGCCAACCCCAGCCCAATCTTCTAGCAGCAGGCACTGTCTCAAGAGCTCGAGTAGTCTCAGTACCCCAAGCATTCTGGCAAACCATTCTCCAAAGATCTTCATTTCTTGTTAAGTGATACAAACGTCTGCAGACAGAACTCACAGATGCTATATCTCTTGGTGACAACCTTGACAGGATACTTTGGCAAAGTACTTCATCTGTCAACTGGAAGAGACTAGAATATTCTCGACAGAAGTTGCTCTGCACTGACCCCATGGATATGGGTTGAAAAGAGTTGTCCGGAGCAAACTGTGTGGATTTCACCTGTTTCTTTGTTGCTGGTCCAGGCAATGGCCCCAATTCAACATTAGCTTTAGTGAAGAACTGAATACCGATATAATGGGTAATAGTTTCATCATCTCCATATATAGGGGTCAGATGCAATCTGTTCATCAAAGGAGAGCCATCTTTCCTGAAATTTAGCAAATCACCGCGGAAGTCGGTACCGTTGTCTATACATCTTCGAATATCTGAAACCACTGAAGCATCAACTAGGGGGTGCCTCCTTTGAGCAAATGGTCCTCTACATTGCAGGAACCGGCTGAAAGAAAGAAGTAAACATAAGTGTATTAATAAATAATAAATTGCAGAGATCATACTGTGGCACAATTCATGATAATGATGAAGCAGAAAGAGGAGAGACAATATAAACTGAACATACAATTTTCAGTTTCCACTGCACCAAGAAAATGTATCTTTACTCCAGGATATTTTAATTGGTATGTTCCTTAAGACCAATATGCTCACATTTCAACAATAACAACAACAAAGCCTTTGTCCCAAGCATGTTGGGGTAGGCTCACGTTTCATAGGGTAAAAATATCTAGGATGTGATATCTTTAATTAATAACATAAATATGAATTGTTGAAATAGACGGTGACTATATCGTAGAACTTCCAAGAAAGTGTTTCCACAAGTTAAACATTCCTATCGCACCTTTGTGTTCATGTTCAAGCAATCATCCATCACACCCCATTTTTCTAGACTAGACATAAAAACTAGTATATGTTTCATAGGTCACTAAGCAGGTTAATAAGATTTTCTCTGACAACAAACTAAACAAGCTGAAGCCCCAAAAGAATTAGTACCCTATATATCAACAAGGCTGGAAACCACATGGTCTCTACTAAGTCAGTCCAGCTAGGAAAAAATGCTAATTAAACATCACATGCCATGTTGGCCCACTCTGAATTCCTGCTTGGTCATATGATTGTATTTTTCTTAAAAAAGAAGATCATCTCGTATTAGGACTTGAACGGAACTTTAATTAACTTCACATGCAAATGGACTGTTAGTTACTAACATGACTCATATTTCTGCCAGTCTTTCATCAAAATATAAAGTGTTAAGGGCTTAGATGATCAATCCTCAAGTTCAAGGATACCGAGTTTAGGACCTTGGTGCATGATTGACAGTATTACCATTTTCCTGTATTCACCTTCTTTGTCATGATCCTTTTCGCCACATTATCCAATTCCAATAAATCATTTATCGTGTACAACTCTCCTTAGTTTTCTATAGTTACAGGGGATCATCCCATCTAGGCTAATCGTGTTGGAATTCCCTTTTCAAGACCGGCATCTACTATAAAAATTAGAGCTGGCACCTTGTTTCAGATTACAGGAGAAAACTGCAAAGTACAAGAAATCTTAAACATTGCTACGACACAAGCCAATCATATCAAGTGGTGTCAGCAGGGAGGACAGATCAAATTTGATTAACTATTCTTCCTCAACTGATCAGGCCCATCTTTTCTGAAGGTGCTACCTTACCTTAGATTATTTTCTGCAACGATACTCCAGGATATGAACTCAATACTTAACATGATGTAAAATTAAAACCACTCACATGATTTTGTTTGCAATGGGTAATTTGGTTTGTTTTCATGCTGAACAAGCCTAGAATCAAATCAAAATAATGGAAAACCATTGGAGATATGCCACAAACTCGCAGGGTAGTAAATGAAATTGTTGAACCAAAGAGCAACTCAAACGTATCAAACCTAGAATGGCAGTCGACATATGGAAATTCATTTGAATCTAAAGTAGATTGAACCTGAAAAAACTTTCTCCTAAAATTTTTTCGTTAGGCAAAATACCACAATATTCTGCAGTGTTAGCTTCTAGTCTTCTTTACTATCAGATGTAGGAGTACTACACTACATGATCAAAAACCAACGATCAGTTGTTTGTTAACATGAGCTGATTCGAAATGGTGCCAACGAAGAAGGATTTCTTCACACTCAAATAAATGAAATCAGAAGCAAATGGGTATTGCTGCTTGTCAATTCACTCAAAGGGTGAGCCCTCTAACAATGAAACAGAACAAGTACCTATCCAAGTTGCCTCTAATGCTTCAAAACAGAAACACATACCGGAAAACAGCAGTAGGTTGCACTCGATTCTACGTAGCATGAAACCTCGCAGGTCAAATGAAATGGACTGGAGAGAAATGAAAGGAAAAACATATAACTGACGAGCACAAACCAGTTCCTGCCGAGCACCTCCTCAGCGCGGTATCCTGTGGCCTCCTCGAAGCCGCGGTTGACGTAGATGATGGGGCAGTCGGGCTCGAGCGCGTCGGTGACCACCAGCCCGCACGGCCCGGACGCGCGCAGCATCCCTTCAATCGCAGACGTGAACATTCCGCCGCCGGCTCCTTCCCCTCCACCGGCTCCCGCGACTCCCGCGGCCTCCTCCTCCGCTTCCTCCTCCTCGCCGGCGCCGTCCGACTCGCTGTCCCACTCCATCGCGGCGCGTCCGAAGACGAACCCTAGCTCCGGATCCGGGCTCCCCGCCGCGGCTCGATCAGCCCATGGATGCCACGCGCGCGGGGCGTGGCGGTAGGGATTAGGGTTCCGTGGCCTGGCTCAGGATTGGATTGGGGAGGTGTGGGTTTTGGGGAAGCGTGGAATGGTAGGAGGTGGTGGGTTCGCGCGTGGGTTGGAAGGCTGCAAGCTAGCTTCGCTGTCCCGGGAGAGGAAGAGGATGCCAACGCCCCGTCCGAGTGATATCGACCGTTGAATCGTTCGTCAGCGGTTCAGATCACGAGCTTAGCAGAAATAGCTGGTGCAGAAAGGCCCCTTCATTTACAAGGCCGGTGTGGTGAATACATAGGTGAACCGGCCGCCGCCATCGCGGGGACCGGCGCCAAGAGGTCGAACATTTCCGTCCGCCATGCCCCGCGTCGCGGCTCTACCACGCGATGCCCTCTTCCGCATCTCCTCGCCGCTCCGTGAATCCATCGCTGCGGCGCCCTACGAGCCCCCAGCGGGCTCATCCGCCTCCGTCAAGTCCCTCCTAGCCTCCCTCCTCCCGTCCTCATCCCAGCCCCAGCCCCCGGCGGGCAAGGAAGCGGCGGACATCCTCCTCTTCTGCGCCGCCGTCCTTGCGTCCTCCCCGGAGTCCCCCGCGCTGCACTGGGTCCCGGCGGGCCTCTCTAGAGCGGCCGCCGCCGCGACAGAAGAGATGGCGGCGGCGGGTGGCTGGGACGGCGTCGGGGAGATGGTGAGGGCGATGATGCCGGAGGTGGTACCGTCTCTCAAGGCCGTGGTGAAGGAGTCGTGTGTTGACGCTGACAACGACGAGATTGCCGCTGTGAAGCCGCCAAAGGAGCATGCCATTGTGGCTGCCCACCAGTTCCGCTGGCTGGTGTCTCAGGTTTGTGTTCGCTGACTGATATTTAAGCTCTGTTCTTGTAAGTTGAGAGTCTAAGACCGTAGAAGCTTAGAAGTAACTTATGACAAGTTCGTTTGAAGAAAATGTTATTAAGTGCAAATGTTTGGCACTAGAAACTTGTACCAGTAACACTCTGGAAGCAAAGTTTTATCATGTAAAGCAGTAATGTCACAGCTCCAGATGTTTTTACTTAAGCTGATGTTTTCATTGTTTCAGGTTAATTACCCTAAGCTTGGGGAATTGTGTTGGTTAGTCATTCCGTGTGCTCTGACGACCTTGGATCATTGGTCACCAGAAGTTAAGGTATGAATCATGTTCATTGTTCAATTTCTCTACAAAAGATGACAGCGGAGTATATACTATGTAGCAGCCAGTTGGAATCTTAGTGGCATTCTTCCGTACAATTGACAGGAACAGGGAATGGTTAGCTTCATGCACATAGCGAGGAATGTGAAAGTAACTGAACTAAATTTATACGAAGATGCCATACTTGATGCATGCTGTCATAACATTGCTGCCGATGATGAGTTATGGTACCGTGTTGTTGAGGTGTCTGTGTTGTTGTTGACTTGCACTCAACGAAGTAATCCTCGTAGCCCTTGGTACACTCTCTTTCTATCTGAACCTTTTCCATTTATATTCTCAGTTGTGAATTTGTGAACACATTTGTTTTTTCTACTTTGACAAACTTTGAATGATTAGACTCCATCATGTAAAGAGTTTGTATAGTGGAGTATTGGTATTTATAAATGCATATGTACATTAGTAAACTGTGCATATTTGCTATTTTTAAACTTTGCGCTTTAGTATTTTTTTTTAAAAAATAATTGAGGTAGATGACTGGGGAATGACTTTTATTTTACTAATTGAGGTAGATCAGGTACTGTTACCTCCATATTGGCTTGGGGAAATATACTTTTATGAATGAAATGTTTAACTGTTTTAAGATTATAACTTAGCTTATTTAGGGGAGATTCAACGGTTATTCTACTGACACTGAAATACAGTATCATTTCTGGACATTCTAAAATAAAACTACAATGGTTACTGTTGAGAAAGCAACCTAGTGAAAAGAGATGCTGACTAAATTTTTAGATGGATACTGAATTTTTAGTTGTGGAGCTGACTACTGACTGATGTTATATGTTGCATGCTGTATGAGTTGTGGAACTGTAATCTGGCTTGACATATCATTATCAACATCCACGAAATATCATTTCATAATAAATATCATCTTCCTTTTGTTCAACTTCAGTTTTTTCTTTTTATCGGTTCCAGGTATGACCGAATGCTTAGTGAAATGTTGGGACATTTGGAACGGCAGCCGCTAAATAGAGAGCGTCGCCTTGCATGGATAACCCTTATTGGGCCAGTTTTTGACGCCATGGGCCTCTTCCTATTGGCACATTTCCGTCGCCTTTTCTCACTCTTTTTTCAATGGATGCATGTTGATGATGATAAAACGGTTCTTTTGGTAAGGAACCTGTACAGAATATGCAGAACATATTTATTAGCTTTAAAAGACTGGACTAGGATACATCTTCATGTTCTGTTCATGTTACATAATCTGGGTAAGTTTTCTAGAATATAAAATTTTAACTATGCTTGTTTTCAGGTTTTGGAGCAAATCCATGCCATTATCAAACTCACCTGGATCAGGAAATCACCTTATACTTCTAGGTACTAGAAATTGTAGCATATGCCACATTCTACCTTATTATGTTCTGCTTTCTGTTCTCATATTTGGTGCCTCCGTGGCTTAATAATATACTGTTATTTTACGAGTGATTTCCATCTCTCTTCCTTGTGTTTTAGGCTGGTAGATGAGCTCGTACTCTTATACAAAGAGTCAGCAACAAGGAGCAGCCGCGAAGCCATGCGAAATCGTATCTTGGAAATGCTTGTACTGCTTCAGAAGTAAGAGACTCTCCTTCACTAACAATTCTGGTCTTCGTATCACATGCATATTTGCACATTAAGCTGTTCAGTGGTAGTCTCTCAAACTTCATTTAGTTCAAAGTTATTTGTTAAGTCCATGCCTTTGGTCTTTCTGGCTGGCAATCTACTCTCTGGCTCTGGGTGCTCCTTGCTTGCAGTGCTAGATAAATTGATACTCTTGTCGCTATAGTTAAAATCGGTCTTGATGATCAACTATGTTACGTCATGCCAGCCTTTTAGCTGAATGAAGTTAATTTATCCACCTCAACATCAGGATTAGTTAGAATATATTTGTTCATGTGCTTAACTTTTCCCTTCTAAACTTTACATTTGATAGATGGATCCTGGTTTTATTCCCCCCCCCTGATATTTCCATAGCCAGCTGACATTTTATAGTCGCCTACCACGTGAGTTTGCCTATTGGCACTATTTTGCATACCATGTTTATTAAGCTTCAACTTAAAAAGGCCCGTATCAGGTAGTGGTCCAGTTGGAGTTACCTACAAATGAAACTCTTAACATACAGTTTTGTTTACATGTTTCTGCATTTCACCATTCTGCCCAGTAGATCTCTGTTTCTCATAATAAAAGATGTACTGTTGCAGATGTAAGGGGGAGCAGTTTGAGGAAGCTTGGAAGAAGCATGAACTTGACCCAGACTTAACAATGCTGCTGGCTTGTTTCACTCAGCTTTCAATAGAGAAGTAGTTCTCCAGGATGTTGACTTCAACTTGGTATTCTCAATTTCTCATTGTAAATAGTTCACCATTGCTTGTTCTGTCTTTCTAGTCGAAGCCTGTCTAAGTTTTATGGTAAAAACTCAATCAAAATTTGATCAAACCACACCCTGTGGAGCTCGACCTCCACATTGATCATGCAAGGCATGTTTGTTTTCTGACCTGATGAAATTATGATGTCACTGCTAACTAAACCAGCAAGATGCGCTTGCAACATATGCGTATGCATGAGCCTAGCCGCAACTTGTATATTGCTCACAGCTTTATACTACACTGCATAAGTACATAGCAGACACTAATACAACTGGCTGATGCTTCCAAGTGTACCAGCTGACGAAACCCATCGATGGCTTAAAATTAGTCGAGGAGTTTTACACACACGTCACAATGCATGCATGGACTGCTAGTACCTTTTGTTTAGTTTTCTATCTATACTCGGTCGTTTTTCTCTGGGAAGTTCAGTATCTGCGGCTCCAGGTACTTGCCATGGTAGATGAGCCTGGACATTGCCCTGTACGCCGCCTGCGTCATGTGTATCCCGTCCCAGCTCACGTACTTGGACGGCTCCTCGCACGCCGCCGTCCCCTGCACGCCGCACAGCCTCGTCCAGTCGAAGTTGTAGTCGCCGCCGCCGGCCCCGCAGCACGCCTTCCGCGTGGTCGCCGCGTCGAAACCGAGCGTGGAGGCGTTGCTGAGGAGCTCGAGGAAGGAGTTGTAGTAGTCGGCGTAGGCGACGGACGCGTTCGGGTACAACGACGACCGGCGGAGGGCGGCGACGGCGCGCTGGAGCCTCGCGTTGTGCTTGGCGGCGAAGAGGTTCATCCCCCGGAGGCAGCCCATGGAGTCGTAGTCCGACGACGAGGCGGCCTTGTTCATCATGGCCAGGTAGCCCGGCACGCAGCCGATGGGGAAGTTGCCCGGGACGATGACCCTGTTCGCGCCCATGTCGAGCACCTCCTGCAATCGCGAGCCGGCATCATCGTTTTATCAGGTTTTCATGACAGCTCAGCTCGCTAGCCTTCTCCAGTTTATTAGCGATGCCACAGGTACGTACACCAGCAGTAGCAATCAATATTATGTGAGACGACGTTTTTCACCTTGGCGGCGCCTACGATTGTTCGGACAACCCCTGGGATCATTGTCTCCACCTCTCTCACGCTTCTGTTGGCGAAGAAGGCGTAGTTGTAGTCGTTCCCTCCAATCTCCCCGATCAGAACCAGTGAATCCTGAAGCCTCCTGCGTATCTCTGCAACCACGCACACAGGATTCTGAGCATTTCTCTTAAAGAACTTGAAGTCCTCCTGCACACCTGTTTACCAGCTAGCAGAGAGTCGAGGAATTGCCTGCGTCAGTGGAGAAGCTGGACTTCATGAAGTCCTTGAACCACCGAAGCTGCAGCTTGAGGGAGTTGGCGGCGAAAGGCATGGGGACGCTCGTGTTGAACTGGTCGGCAGGGTCCATCGCGGTGGCGCCGGCGACGGCGAAGTTTACGCCGTGGTCGAAGCTCTTGTTGTTGCCGAGGTACGGGTTCAGAAAAGGGAGGCCCAGGTCCTGCGCTGCAGATGTGCAGCAAATTGTCTAATAAGACCGGTTGACCTCAGAAAATTCGAGAATTTCCGATTTGTTTGGGAGAATGAAAACGTTAGAGCTCCGGGGTTCTTTTTTGGGTGGGGAATGGAGGTTCTGAAGTTGGACAAGTGATGTACTTACCGAGGAAGTCGATCATGAGGAGGCCGTCAGAGCAGCGTCCAGTAGGACGCCCGAAGGTGACGCCGTAGGGGAAGTGCTTGATGGTCTCGAACACGCCAGGAGGCGCCTCCTTGACAAGGTTTCCCGTGTCGGTGATGGAGTCGCCGAGGCTGTAGATGGCAGCGACGCCGTCATTGCCAGCGGCATCAGCAGCAGCAGCAGGTTGGCCGTGACGACAGCAGCACGCGGCGAGCAGGGAGACGACGGCCAGGAGAGCTGCGGAGGAAGCCATGCAGCTGGAAAGGAAACACTAGTAAATGACTCGGCAGCCCCTCCCCAGTCCTTTTTTATATGCTGCAGAGGACTAGAGAGGAGAGAGACGGAGATGATGGGCCACCATGAGCGCCTCTGCTGGTTCTAGCATGGACGGGTGGCGTTTTCGGCGGCCAGAAGCCCCGGTCGGCCGCGCGTGTAGAGATCAGGTGGCTGGCTGGCTGGCTTTTTCACTCGGTGGCCGTCCAAGAAGGGGATGCAATCAGATCGCATCAGGCTTTCGTTTCCGATTGATCGGGTAAAGGGAGAGTGATGTGAATAATTCAAAGTGGGCATGCACGCGAGCGCGCGCTCGAGCGAAGCGGAGCCTCCCGTTGCGCTGCGATGCGGTGCGAGCTGCTTTTTTCTATCTGCATCTTTTCGCTGATACGGTTTGGATTTGTGTGGAGTTGCTCGCCGTGGCCACGACGGAGTCTGATCTCTTTCGTCGTCGCGCTTCCGTGACGCTCGCTCGCTCGCTCGCTCGTTTTTGCTGTGGTGCTCGTGCAAAGAAGATCGTGTGGCCAGGGGAAGGGAGAAGGTATTATAGGCTCTCGGCTGCCTGTTTAGTTCGCAGCACGTGTAGAGCCAGTTGGTCCAGAAATATTACGGACACGCACACGTGTAGAGCGAGCCACGTACGCGCGATCTCTGACACTCACATGCTTACGAGTTCACGGACGGTCAGCCACAAGAAAACACGAAAAGAACTCTCCAAAAAAAGGAAGAGAAATGTGTCTGCATCGAGTGGTCGAAAGCGTCGAGGGCCGGCCCAAGAGGCCCATTTCGGAGCGCGATCTGCTTGGCCCGACCCAAACTGCACGCGCTCACGGCCAACGTCTCGCCGTGGCCCCTGTGCAGGCAGGCAGTGTTGCGTGGGCCGAGACCAAAACCGCTCGTTCCTTGCCTCTCGCGCGGTCTCGTGTCCATGACGCCGCGCCGCGACGCCGCGCGCCCATGACGGACGCCGCGCCGGCATGGTGCACCTCGCCCCTTCCCGCGCGCTCGCGCGGCTCGGCCGTCCCCCGCCCTCGCGCCCTCCGCCGACCCGCCTCCCGCTCCCGCTCCTCCCCCCGCCGTCGCTCGCCTCGCTGCTCACCGACGCCATCGCATCCTCCTCCTCCCTCCCCCACCTCCGCCACCTCCACGCGCTCATCGTACGGCTCCCCCTCCCGCCGTCCTCCGCACCGTTCCTCCTCTCCCGCCTGCTCCGCCGCCTCGCCGCGCTCCCGCTGCCGCCACCGCCCGCGCCTCTCCGCTACGCTCGGGCCGTCTTCTCCACGCTCTCGCCGCCCGACCCGTTCCTCGCCGCCGCGCTCCTCCGGTTCGCGTTCGTCACGCAGCCGCCGACGGAGACCTTCCGCGTCTTCTCCAGCCTACGCCGCGCGCACGGCAGCGACCTCCCGTTCCTCCCGTTCGCTTTCTCGCCGCTGGCCAAGGCCGCCGCGGTCGCGTGCTCCTTACACGCCGCGACCGTCGCCCACGCGGTTGCGATCCTCATCGGAGGGTTCGATAAGCATAGGTTTGTTGAGAACTCGTTGATCGGTGCCTATGTTGCCTGTGATGATGTCCGCGCTGCACGTAAGGTGTTTGACGGAATGGCGGTGAAGGATGTCATCTCCTGGACAACCATTGTGGTGGCGTATTCTAAGAACGGGGATATGGGTTCAGCGGAGGAGGTGTTCGCACAGCTCCCTATGAAGGATATGGTGGCATGGACAGCAATGGTGACCGGGTACGCGCAGAATGCCATGCCAATGAAGGCGCTGGAGGCGTTTGAGCAGATGGCGGTGGCCGGTATGCCCATTGATGAAGTTTCATTGACGGGTGCGATATCAGCTTGTGCTCAGCTTGGTGCGGTTAAGCGTGCCGCCTGGGTTCAGGATATTGCCGAGCAGAATGGTTTCGGGAGGAATGTAGTTGTGGGCTCAGGGCTGGTGGACATGTATGCTAAGTGCGGTCTCATCAACGAGGCGTGCAGGTTTTTTGAAGGGATGCGTGAGAAGAACGTGTACACTTATAGCTCAATGATTGTCGGCCTCGCTGCACATGGGAGGGCTAGTGATGCAATTGCTTTGTTCAAGGACATGGTTACAAAGGCAGATGTGGAACCGAACCACGTTACCTTTATTGGAGTATTGACAGCTTGTAGCCATGCAGGTATGGTTAAAGAAGGGCGCTACTACTTTGCACAGATGAAGGACAAGTATGGCATATTGCCGTCTGCAGATCACTATACTTGTATGGTTGATTTGCTTGGACGGGCCGGATTGGTGGATGAAGCCCTTGATCTTGTGAAGTCAATGACCGTGGAGCCTCATGGTGGTGTCTGGGGGGCTCTGCTTGGGGCTTGCCGAATCCATGGAAATGTTGAAGTTGCTAAGGTTGCTGCTGAACATCTTTTTAAGCTCGAGCCAGAGGGCATCGGGAACTATGTTTTGTTATCAAATACGCTTGCATCAGCAGGAGAGTGGGATGAAGTGTTGAATGTCAGGAAACTGATGAGAAACCGGAGGCTGAAAAAGGACCCTGCGATTAGCTGGTTTGAAGGCAGAGACGGTTTGATGCATCAGTTCTTTGCTGGCGATAATACTCACCCGAGGACACGTCAAATACAGAAGGCATTGTTTGAGCTCGTGGAGAAACTGAAGCTTGCTGGCTATGTTCCAATCCTCAGTTCAATTGTTTATGATGTCAGTGAGCAAGAGAAACAAAGGCTATTAATGGGTCATAGTGAGAAGCTTGCTCTGTCATTTGGACTGCTCACACTGGGGTCTAGCTGCATGATTAGGATAGTAAAGAATTTAAGGATATGTGATGACTGCCATTTGTTTATGCGATTGGTGTCAGAAGTTGAGTCCGTCGAAATTATAGTTAGGGACAATATGAGATTCCATCACTTCAAAGATGGAGAATGCTCATGTGGTGGATTCTGGTGAACAGGGAACTTTTAAGGAAAAATTGACTAATTTAACTGATTTGTTTTTTAATACTGGACAACCAACTTGAACAGCAGGACAACCTTACTTCAGAATGCAGCTTGTGATTTTAAAGCACACGTAATTTGCATTGAAGAGCTACATAATGCAGATTTAGTTGGCAATTTTTGTGTTATAAGGAACCTGAAGTACTTGATTGTAGTTACATTGAGTTTGAATAATGGTAAGGAAAGTGTGAGTATGCTTAACACAAATGTGAATATCAAAGTTTCGATAATAGTACAGGATAGCCCGGTGCACGTAGCTCCCGCTTGCGCAGGGTCCGACCCACTTTGGGTCTTTTGTATGCAGTCTTTATCTGCATTTCTGCAAGAGACTGTTTCCAAGACTTGAACCTGTGACCTCATGGTCACTAGGAAATAGCTTTACCACTGCGCCAAGGCTCCCCTTCAAAGCTCCCATAATAGTATTAATATGTAATTCAAAATCATTTTGGTTCTTCCATATTTGGCACTTGCTTGATGCAGTTTTCTCTCTTTTGTTAAAAAAAAGGGCATACCCAGTGCTGAAAGCTCCCACACGTTGTGGGGTCTGGGGAAGGGAATTTCTAGGCAGCCTTCCCCTTGCTTATTTTGCAAGGAGGCTGATTCGAACCCAGGACCTAAGTGGAGAGACTCTACCACTGCTCCAGGACACAAGTGGACCTCCAGTTTTCTCTCTTTTGTTCTAAAGCTTTAAATAATGGGCAATACAAACAAGAACAATGCTTAAACTGATGGAGTCCTAGCTAGTATTGGTGCCTGAGAGGCTCTAGATTTTTGCATACAAATTACTGGTGACTAAAGTATAAATCTGATCAAAATTTGATGGCAGAACTTCAAGGTCGTAGTATTCTTGTGGAATGTCTCGGGAGTTAGATGTGCCATCTTCTTAGAGTTGTATTTCCCCAAATCCACATGCCATTTCTTATGGAGCCTTTGGCTTCCTCGTTATGAAACTGTTGGGTGCTGTTCACTGCTTCTTGCTCTGCCTAACTAACTGATCCAGAATCCAGATAAACCGGTTTATTGTCATCTGTGCTGACCTGAAGGATTTCTTTCCCTGCTTCCGGGGAATAGCCAGTGTGATGCTTTTGTTGCATGTGAACTGGGACCAATGCTTAGTTTAAGGTCAAGATCACTGTCCATAGAGGCGCTCCAGCTTTCACCTTCAACTGATTTATATCTACCAGCTGGTCTTTCTATGTGAAATGCTTCTTCAGGTCTTGAATTTTCTTCACTGAAGAGGCTTAGGTATGTTACTGGCTTGCATTCTTGCATATCCGAATGCTCATTTACCTGTTGGGAATCAGGATATTGTCCACTACCAAGGTGAGCAGATTGACTGGTCTGTGAGGTAGAAGGACTATTCCTAAGGTTTGGTCTGGATCCCTGTACCATTTCATGTGTTTCTTCTGTTCTAGATTGAAAATTATGGTTCTGACAATCTAATCCAGCCATAAGTGATTTCTGCACATGGTATAGCCGATGCAGTTCATGCACCTGATGCAATTAAATAGTATCAGATACAATTTTTTGTTGTTGCTCAAATGACAAGATGGCTTAATTCTGATTAACTACTGATTGCCAACTTATCAGCGAAACGAATAATATTTATGCAGCACAAACTGTAATATGCACTATATTATGTTATGAAGCTGGAGCAATCTACTAAGTTTCTCATATAAAAAGGGCATACCTAGTGCCGGAAGCTCCCACATGTTGTGGGGTCCGAGGAAGAGGCATCTTTCCTCTTGCTTATTTTGCAAGGAGGCAATCTACTAAGTTTCTCATATGCTTGTACAAATATATATAGTCAAAAGGCATGGGACCCTGAACTCTGGACCTGTTATCTGGTGCAAATATACATAGCCAAAAGGCTCAGGGTTCCTGATCCCATTGCTTTGTGTGCTCTAAGTTATCTGTGAATCTGTCACTAGACGGATAACAAAAAATGAGGCTACAAGGATATTACCTGCTGTCTAAAGATCCTATCATGCTCCATGATTGTCCTCCGAACTGCTTCCCTACTCTCTTGTTTGGAAATCTTGTCCATTGATTCGTTCAGGGGGTGTAAAAGCTTTTGGCCACTAGCTTTCAGCAATAATTGGGCCATTCTCTGAACAGACTCTCTACTTTGTGTTTCTCCAGTGATGGTTGTTCGCCTTATCTCCAACAAGGTAGAGAAGATTCTGTGGGTACCAAGCAAATCAGTAGCCATTCCTGAAACAGCAGATGGAGAGGTCAGTACCTTGAATAATGGTAGTAGTAATCAGTTAGAACGACAGAAAAATTTCATAGAAATTTTAAAACTACACCGTTAATCAATTGCTTTATACTTGCTTGGTAATTACAGACTCGACTGCAGAGTATGAAAGAAACCAACTGAGGATGGATACTGAGTTGACACTGAATCAAGAATCAAGGAAACTGTACTCACCTGAAACCCTGCTTCTCATGTCCTAGCTCCTTACTTTGCATTTTTCCTTCCCGTTGGTTACTGGTCTTGATCAGTGGCAATCGCCATATGTTAGCAGGGACTCAGAATAAAGGAATTTCGCACAAATCAGCGCCCATTACTCAGTTCAGATAATGAGCCATGAAGAGCTCTAAACTACAGGAGTTCTGAGGAAGACTAGACACTTGGGTGGTAGCAAGAATGCTCTATCTCTCGTGCTTATGAAGGGAACATCATCCTTTTGTAGTACAAACAGCAGGTGCCAACTAAAAGGGAAGAAAAGGCAGTGCAATATTTGACAGGCCGTGTGAGGGTGAGCAGGATGCAAGGGCAGCAAGAAAGAAGCTCAGAATTTGATATTGTTGGCAGGAGGTATGCTTTGTCTTGATTTGTTTAACAAACTCAAGGAAAGATCTGGGAAGTGCAGCAACCAATCGGAGAGCCAAATCTGGCTGCTTTAGTGAAACAACGAGGCCAACCTAAGAGCATGTGAAGCAGATATTCCACGCAAGTTTTGCCGGGATTAAAGATATTAAGTTTTTGGAGCTGGCACTTGGCAGCCTCTCCCTATCTCTCCGTCTCTGTGTGATAGATAAGCTAGGCCATGCATATCTTCACATGTTGGTAGTTTGCAGTAGAGATCTGAAGATACCAGGGGCCCACGGCCATGAGTTATCCTAGACTGCCCGTCCTTGTTTCAATCCCAACTCTGGGATCTACCCACAGCCTCAGAAAAGTAAACTGCCGTTTAAGCTTCCATGTTGGTGCTCATTTTTTTAATCCTGGACAGGTTGGTGCTATACTGCTTCCTCAGCATGTTCTGTACCTGCCTTCCCAGTATCCTTGGACGGCTGGATCTCAAATCAGCCTTCTCTTGTTAATTCATTCATAGCACCGACACAGGTACTAAACTAACATCTCTTATCGATCTAAATCTCATTTGATCTGCTCAGTTGCCTTACTACATACCAGGCTGTCGACCTGTTAATGATTCGATGCAGTAGTCAGTATGTGCATGATATATTACATGTTTAGATTTGACTTTTTGAGTTGCTCGGTTTTTCTTTTCTCTTTCCCTGCCTTGATTTTAGTCTCATCACATGAACATTATCTAGAGCTAGCTGCAAGATTGCTGGAAGAGTTTAATTCGATCTTCTGCTATTGGTACAGTGGGAGGACAACAGAGGGAAGGGAGTAGGACAGTGGGAGGACATCAGAGGATAAGATTACGCTGCCCATCACTTGGCTTTCCGAGATTCCTTGGTCGCAACCAAGATTTAATGCCGGGGCCAGTGATAGGCCTATATATGCTGCATGCTAGCTACTTCAACTCCAAGATGCATTCACTTTTGGAGTTTCCTAGCTTCTCCGCAAAAGGAGGGATCCTGGAATCACAGTCACTGTTTCCTGAAAAGGATTGGCACTTGGGTCGCGTAGCTAAACTCTGACATTGTAGATGTTGTTTCGTGTTTATCTAGAGGGGAAAGAATAACTTTGTTTAGGTCTAGACACACCCAATACCATCTCAGTGAGGGTAGCCTTTCCTAGTTGTGAAAGTTGTGTGCACCTGACGAGTGTACATCATTCGTGCTGCGTTCTAAATTACATGTTCGTGATCGTGGAGTTGGAAACTCTCCAATCTGGTGATTGGTTTCTCCCTACGTTATGGTGTGCGATATCTTACAATTAAATATCTATTACTCCTTCTGTTTTAAAATATTTGACGCTAAATAATTCGAAACGGAAGGAAAGGAACTTTGCAGCGTCCACGTACCACTGGCCACGCAAAAGCAAACCAGCAGCATCAGGTCATACATGTGGATGACTTGGACAGTGATCAGATGGTTGTTGTTGCACTCATATGCTATCGTATTTGAATAGAGCTGACAGCTTTTGTATAAAAGGCAAAACCATTAGACTTTTTAATTTCCCTTTTTGATTCTTCGAAATTGAAACAGGGCATAATCCAGGTGCACATGGCATATTATCGAAGAGAGAGAGAGAGAGAGTCCAGAGAGAGAGAGAGAGAGAGAGAGTGAGAGTCCATATGCACATGTATATGTAATCGTGTGCAAACGAAAAATGACTTACTCCACTGCTTCTGACAGGAAATCAAATGTAAAGATCCCGAATCAGGAGGGCCGGGCAGCGGCAGCGGCAGCCAGTGATATAAACAACTATCACTCGCCTCCAAAGGCCGACAGGCTACCGGTCGTTAATCCATTTCACCGGTGTCGCGGTCCGCGCAGCTGATGCTTCTGCACTTTGGCCAGCACAATCTACATCGGTCTGGTTGGATCACATGGACCACACAAACTTCAAACATTTCTGGATGAGCTGTTGGACTTCAGCAAAAGACCGGCCATTGGATACTTTATTCGTTGCGTTGCAAACCCCAGTCGGATCTATCAACTTGCCATAGGACTTGTCAGCGGTGTGTGATTTTCGTACATTTTTCTCGGTTTAAATCTTATCTTTTTTTTTCAAGTGGATTTAAAGGAGTGAAGCGTAGCATGGCAAGCGATTCCTTCTGGTGGGGACGCTGCTCGCTTTTGGGTGGTGTCAATTCTGTGGTCGATTTCTCAAAATTAATTGGGAAGGACATCGCTGGTTTGGACAGACTCGGAGCTGAAATGGACTTGTTGCATTAAGCTGGGTTGTACCTGATAGCAAAATAATGACTTAATTAACCCAATAGGGGAGAGTACACATATATGGATACAAGAGTAGGCTGCTGGGCCTATAGGGGAGACTGGGCCTAGCCCAAAGTACTAACTAAAGTCCAACACCCCCCACAGTCCCAACATCTAGCCACAACAGATATTGAGACTGGACCGGAACTTTAAAAACAGCGTCGACGGGAGGCCCTTCGTGAAGATGTCGGCGAATTACGACGTCGTCGGGACGTGGAGAACCCGGACCTCGCCACGTGCAACCCGCTCACGAACAAAATGGAGATCAATCTCCACATGCTGCGTGCACTGATGCTGGACGGGGTTGGTGGAGAGGTAGACGGCGCTGACATTATCACAGTAGACCAACGTGCTCTGAGCAACGGGGAAGTGAAGCTCCTGAAGTAGCTGCTGAAGCCAAGAAGCCTCAGCCACACCGTTAGACACAGTGCGATACTCCGCCTCAGCACTCGAGCGCGAGACCACGGGCCGCCGCTTCGAGGACCAGGAGATGAGGTCCCCCCCAGGAAGACGGTGTAACAAGAGGTGGAACGGCGAGTGTCTGGGCATCCCGCCCAGTCAGCGTCGATGTAGACAACCAACTCGGAGGGCGAGTCACATCGAAGTAGAAGGCCGTAATCGAGGGAGCCGCGCAGGTACCGAAGAATCCACTTCACAGCGGTGAGGTGCGGCTCCCGCGGGTCATGCATGTATAGGCACACCTGCTGAACCGCGTAGGAGATGTCCGGCCTGGTGAAGGTGAGATACTGGAGCGCACCTGCAAGACTCCTGTAGGTAGTCGGGTCACTCACAGGTGTCCCGTCGGTAGAGGAGACCTTTGCCTGGGTATCCACCGGCGTGGAGCATGGCTTACACTCAGCCATGCCCGCACGCTCGAGGATGTCCAGACAATACTGCCGCAGGTGAAGAAACAGGCTACCTGGTCTGTCCTCGACTGCAATCCCCAGAAAGTGGTGAAGTTGACCCAAGTCCTTCATAGCGAACTCCTGCTGGAGGGCAGAGATAGTACGCTGAAGGAAAGCCGGACTGGACGCCGTCAGCACAATGTCATCGACGTACAGAAGAAGGTAAGCAGTGTCACCTTCCCGTCGATAGACAAACAGTGACGTGTCCGACTTAGCTTCAACGAAGCCCAAGGAGACCAGGAAGGAGGCGAACCTGCTGTACCAGGCTCGAGGTGCCTGCTTCAAACCGTACAAGGGCTTGTTCAGCTTGCATACCATGGCTGGTGTCAACAAATTCTGTCGGTTGACAGCAATACACCGTCTCCGTCAGAGTACCGTGGAGGAAGGCATTCTTGACGTCCAGCTGATAGACTGGTCAAAATCGCAAGAGAGACAACAACAGAACGGTACGAACCGTCGCTTGCTTAACCACCGGGCTGAAAGTCTCGTCGTAGTCCACTCCAGGGCACTGAGTGAAGCCCCGAAGTACCCATCGAGCCTTATATCTCTCCAGGGATCCATAGGCCTTCCTCTTATGCGTGAAGACCCACTTGCCGGTGACAACGTTGCCGCTAGGTGGACGAGGAACAAGGTCCCAAGTCCGGTTGGCAAGTAGGGCCGCATACTCTTCCTCCATAGCATGACGCAGTGAGGATCGGCAAGGACGCTACGGACGGAAGTCGGTATAGGTGATACCGAAGAGGAAGCAGACGGTGGAGGCGTCGTCGAAGAGAGGGCGACCCCGGAGAAGCGCTGTGCAGGCCGAAGGACCCCAGCTGCACGTCTAGTCACCATCGGGTGAACGTGCTCTGGGTCCCGGTGGAGCAAAGGCGGGTGGTACACCGGGGGCTCGAGGCGAGCAGGAGTGGAGTCACCAACTCGCTCTCGTCGCTGATAGACAAGAGCCGGGTCGGCAAAACGTGGGACCGTGGCCGCACGTGGCACAGTGCGTGACGTCATAGAGGTCGGAGACGCCGGGGCCGCGCGTGGCGCGGTGGTCGAGATCGGAGACACCGGGGTCGCGCGTGGCGCGGTGGTCGGGGTCGAAGACGCCGGGGCCGCGCGTGGCGCGGTGGTCGAGGTCAGAGACACCGGGGCCACACGTGGCGCGGTGGTCGAGGTCGAAGACGCCGAGGCCGCGCGTGGCGCGGTGGTCGAGGTCGGAGACACCGGGGCCGCAAGTGCGCGCGGGAGTCGAGGTTGGTGACGCTAGGGCCGCGCGTGGCGTAGTGGTCGAGGTCGGAGACGCCGGGGCTGCGTGTGACGTGGCTGGAGAAGTCAAAGACGTCGGGGCCACGCATGGCGCGTCAGTCGAGGTCGGAGACGCCGGGGTCACACGTGGCGCAGTTGGGAGCCCCAGGGACGGCGGAGCCCCAGGGGTCTGCGCACCAACCCGGGATCGTCGCTGGTAGACGAGAGCAGGATCAGTGAACTGCAACGTCGGGGTTGTGCGAGGCACAGCCTGAGTCGCCTGAGGTACCGGTACTGCGTGAGGCGCAGCTGTCGACGTCGTGGGTGCCGGGGTCACACGTGACCCAGCGGTTGGTGTACCTGCAGAAAAAGGCCAATACAGCTGTGGTGGAGTAGTCTCGATGTCAGTAGGAAACAGAGAGTCCAACTCTACAGCTGAAGCAGAGGAGGAGAGAAAGGAAAGCAGGACTCGTCGAAGACGACGTGTCGAGAGATCAAGATACGGTGTGTAGTGAGATCAAGGCACCGTTACCCCTTATAATCAAGTGAGTACCCCAGAAAAACACACCGAGTAGAGCGGGGCGCAAGCTTATGTGGAGCTATGGCGGAAAGATTAGGGTAGCAAGCGCACCCGAAAACTCGAAGGTGGTCGTAGAGAGGAGTAGTGCCATACAGGGCAAAGTACGGGGTAGGTGCCTGAATCGCCTTGGTGGGAAGGCGATTAATGAGAAAGGTGGAAGTGTGGAGTGCCTCTACCCAGTACCGAGCAGGGAGAGAGGCCTGAAACATTAAAGACCGCATGACATCATTCGTGATGCGAAGCATACGCTCTGCCTTGCCATTCTGAGGGGAAGTATATGGACAAGACATGCGCAGTTGGATGCCATGTGTGAGTAAAAAATTACGGAGCATCGAGTTATCAAACTCACGTCCGTTATCATACTGGAGGGCACGGACAGTGCGACCAAACTAAGGGGAAACCCAAGCGAAGAAGTGAGAGAGAGTAACATATGTCTCAGACTTCAAACGTAAGGGAAAAGTCCAAGATAAATGCGAGAAATCATCAATGACCACCAGATAATACTTAAACCCAGAAACACTGGTAATGGGAGGTGTCCACAAATCACAGTGAATAAGATTTAAACTATGCTCAAAATGAGTCACTGATGTAGGAAACGGAAGCCTAACATGGCGACCAAGCTGACAAGCATGACATAAAGACTCATGTGTGCCCCTAGTACACGAGATAACTGAACTGCTAGACAGCTTAGACATAGCATCAACGTCAGGATGACCAAGACGGCGGTGCCAAGTAGTGGACGAAGCCGTCGTAGCCAGAGCAAAAGTCGGAGATGCAGCGGAAGCAGGAAGTCGAAGTGTGTACAGGGCCCCCAGACTATCACATCTAAGAAGAAGACGTCGGGTGGAAAGATCCTTCACAGATAAACCAATAGGATCAAATTCAACAGAAACACGATTATCAGTGGTAAACCGATGAACGGAAAGCAAATTCTGAATAATATCTGGGACGACAAGGATATTGTTAAGCTGAAAAGAACCCGGGGATCTTGAGTCACCTACTGACGTGACCGGAAGAACAGACCCATTCCCAACAACGATAGATGAAGGAAAAGAGGGATGTGGGGGTGGGTAGAAGAAAGAATACCAGCATTGGGAGTAGTATGGTACGAAGCTCCGGAGTCAGCCACCCAGTCTGCAGTAGGTGGTGTGAGGTGCATAGTGTTGAACGAGGACGCCAGCGACTGGCGATCCCACCCCAGGGGCAACTCCTGGCGTGGTGCAGACGGCTCCGAGTACCCAGCAGGGTAGTCTGTGGCCTGAGTCGGTGTAGTAGCAGGGTAGGCGAACCCGTCATAGCCCGGATGGGCTATGTACGCCGGCTGAGGATGTGGCTGACGTGGAGAAAGAAGGCTAGGGGGTGGCCCAAGTAGACCCGGAGACGGACCAGGCCACATGAAGATCTGGCCAGTCCACGGGTTGTAGGGTGTGGGCTAGGGCGCACCTCCCCGGCCGGTGCCACCACTACTGCCTCCAGGAGCAGAAGTAGTCACAGAAGTGCTGTGAGCACCTCGTCCTGTGCGCTTTCCACCGCGGCGTCGACGATTACCACCCCCTGAGCCTGTAGAGGCACCTGGGGCGGTAGACGGAGGAGGTGGTCTCGGCGGTGGTCCTCTAGAAGCCAGTGGTCGTGAGGGCTGCCCAGAGCCATAGAAAGTTGTGGCAGGCCCCGAGCTAGTAGGACCACCAGTCGTGATCTCCTCAAGCTCAAGATCCGACCAGACCTTTTCAACGGTCGATGGTGGCTCCACACGAAGAAGCCACGAACGGAGGTGGCTGTAGCGCTCGTTCAGGCCCTGAAGGACCCGAAGAACAAGAGTGTTGTCGGTGACCGGCTCACCAAGGTCGCGCATGGCGTCAACCATACTCTTCATTTCCCCACAGTAGGCAGAAATGGAGCGGTCACCCTAAACTGTGGTCTGGAACCGTGCGTTGATGTTGAGTGCCCGAGTTACACGGTTCCCCAGGAAGTGCTGCTCAAGCACCAGTCACGCCCGGCGCTCAGTGCCACCACCGCGCTGCCCAACAAGGTCGTGTAGCTCATCGGTGAGGGACCCAAGGATCCAGGAGAGGACCAAGCTGTCCATGCTGGTCCAAGAGTCGTCCGACGTGGAGCCCTCTCGCTGGACGTGGTCCTCAAGCTGGTACCGCCTCAACGTAGGCAGTGGAGTTAGAGCTAAGGACAACCGATACAAGGGTCCGGATGTTCTGAACTCCGGCAGCCTGGGCAAGTAGAGCGGCGGCGAGAGATGCCGAGTACGCAGGGTGCGCACTAGCATCCTAGGGAGGCTCGTGTGTAGTGTCCAGTGGTTGGTGAGCACTCTCCTGGATCTGGTGAGAGATAGCAGCTGACGAGGCACGCTCTTGCTCCAGGGCGAGAGCAAGTGCCCGCTCACGTTCGCGGGAGGCAGCTAGGGCTGCGAACATGCCGGAGGTATCCGCAGTCGCTGGAGTAGTGCTGTCAACACCGTAGAGGGGGGAGTGGCCATGTTATGAGCAGCAGCGGCGCCACCCGTAGATCATCTGGAGCCCTTCATGAAAGCAACAGCAGTGGGGCCGGCAAGAGGGCCACCCGCTGCCGGACCGGTCATGGCGCTGTACGTGCGTCGAGTCACAGCCGCAAGGGGTGCGCTGGCCAGATGGGCGCCGGCCAGAGGGGCGCCAGCTAGGGGCGCACTGGTCAGGGCGCGCCGGACACACCGGTCAGATGGGCGCCGACCAGGGGCGCGCCGGCCAGATGGGCGTCGGCTAGGGGCGCCGCGCCGGGAACGTCGGCCAGATGGGCGCTGCGCAGGACGCGCCGACCAGGGGCGCCGCGCCGGGCGCGCCTACCAGAGGCGCCGCGCCGGGCGGTGGCACACCGGCCAGGGGCGCGGCGGCCAGAGCCACGTCGGGCAGAGGTGCGAGGGCGAGGGGCGTGGCCAGGGGAGGAGCGCCGGCGGCCAGGGGAGGAGCGTCGGCGGCCAGGGGAGGGGCGCCGGCCAGGGAGAGGGAGGCGGCCGACGACGGCCTGGTTGGAGGCGCCATAGGTCTAGGTTAGGGAGAGGGCGGCGGCCAAAGGGAAAATTAGGGTTAGGTTAGGGGCTGGCTAATCTGATACCATGATAGCAAAATAATGACTTAATTAACCCAATAGGAGAGAGTACACATATATAGATACAAGAGTGGGCTGCTAGGCCTATAGGGGAGACTGGGCCTAGCCCAAAGTACTAACTAAAGTCCAACAGTACCCATGTTTGCAAAAGACTTTCAGCATCCTTCCATCTATGTTTTTCCTTTTTTTTTGTTTATGAACTCGGCTATATGCCCCACCCAAACAATCCACTCACCTATGACTGATACAGTCACTGGAGCCAGAGACAAGCACTTGGAAATGTAAGCACATGGCTGGCTGCAACAGCGTTTCGTAACACAGCGGCTGCGAAATACGGTATTACTTATAGGCTCCGGTCAAATGTAAGAATAGCGAGATCTGTACAGCGCGCTATTCCTATCTGTCACTCTGCAAACGTTCAAGTACAAGCTGACAGCCTGCAAAAACATACGGGCTAATGGGCCAAAAGAACTTGGACCTGATGGGCCCTTTTGAAGTACAACCATGGGCCCTCGGTAACTGGGCTTTCACTCGAGACGATCAGATTCAGCCCAACTAAACCTCAACTGAGAGAACCAGAACCACATCCAAAGACGGCGACAAGGAAATCAGAACCGGGTGAGCCTCACGCGGCGGAACAACGAACGCGAACCGTCTTCTACCTTGTGACGGAAAAAATCAGTAAAGATTCATTTCAGATGAGGCTCTTCTCGCCTAATCTCCGACAAGCGGCGGCGGCGGCCACCAACTCTCCGTCGCTTCCAGCCATCCTCCGCAAGGTAGACCGCTACCCCAGCCTCCTAAATCAAACGTCCCTACCCTTGGCTCTACCGACTCGTTATTATCAGTTTTCTGCACAGAATTCTCCTAGCTTTATCACCCATGGCCGGCTCAGCCCCAGCCACACGACGCTGCAGACCACAAACCGCCGTGGGAACCGAGCAGGTCCGTCGCAGCTTCACCGTCAACGCATTCATTCTACTGCAGAATCGTAGCAACAGCGTGATTTTTTCGATGGAATAGCAACAGCAAGACTGATCGATGGATGATGTGTGCGATCAGGGTGGGCGGTGCGCGTGCTTCCGCTGACGGAGGAGAACGTGGAGATGGTGCTAGACGAGGTGCGGCCGAGCCTCATGGCGGACGGCGGCAACGTGGCGCTGCACGAGATCGACGGCCTCGTCGTCGTTCTCAAGCTCCAGGGCGCCTGCGGCTCCTGCCCCAGCTCCACCATGACGCTCAAGATGGGCATCGAGACGCGCCTCCGCGACAAGATCCCCGATATCCTCGAGGTCGAGCAGATCCTCGACACTGAGACCGGCCTCGAGCTCAACGCCGAGAACGTCGAGAATGTTAGTCCCTCTCAGACGCTTCCTGATGACCAGTGCTCGTCACGCTTGCATTGCATTGCACTGCCTCCGGCCATTTCATAAGCCTGCAAATTATTGTTCCAGTTTAGATAGACGTACGGTTCAAGAAAGCAGTGTTCTGCTGGCTGCTGCACGTGATTAATTATTAGCAAACTGTAATTCTGAGGCTTGTTTGTTGTTGTAGGTACTGGATGAGATCAGACCATACCTATCCGGCACCGGAGGTGGAAGCCTAGAGCTTCTCCAGATCGATGAGTATGTCGTGAAGATTCGAATCAGTGGACCTGCAGCTGGTGTAATGACAGTACGTGTGGCTGTGACACAGAAACTAAGGGAAAAGATACCCTCAATCCTGGCGGTTCAGCTCACAGAGTAGAAACATGAGTTCATCTATGCGTCAATCAAGAGAACAAAGCTATTGGCTTTCTTATGACATTTTGGTGTTCAGTCTTTATTGACCTGAGTCACTACACTGAAATACTGAACTGGTTAATATAATTAATTATGTACAGGAACTTCAACTGAAGAAAACTTGCCCTTTGAAGTCTGGTAGATATAAGTTCCAACCGTTGTAAGTCCGAGGAACAGTTTTACACTTAGCAATATTATATCAGTTTTACAAGTGTCTATACTCGGCAAAGACAAAGCTCCGTCCGTAAAACAGAAAACATCAGCTTCTGTAGTTGAAACTGCTACTACCTCTGTTTTAAATATATGACATTTAGGACAGCTAATTTAGTTTAAATTGAACTGGATTTTTTACCTTAAGCATCATATATGTACTAAACTCTTAGCCTGGTCTCATATTATTCAACAACTTGAACGTCCTCTGTATCCATTCTTGTAAACTGTCAGCTTCAGGATATCCATTCACTCTTAGTCACCAGAATTGTAGAAGCTTGATCATTGCAACATTTCACTTTTCCCCCTTTGCATTAGGTGCCATCAAACAAATGCAGTAATCATCAGGAAAAAAACACAAGGGTGTAGATACAGATTCTTGTTATAGATGTGAATCCCTACCCTGAATTGCTGAACTGATAAATACATTGTTATGCACAAAGGATTCTATGAGTTTGACAAAACATAACTCTTATGACTTCTGGAAGAAAAAAAATTCTTCTATTGATAATTCAATGAATCATCATTACACATTAGGCTGAATAACATCTAGGCAAGGCCTTTCCCAGGAGAGTAAACAAACATCAGCTTCTTCAGTTGAACCTTTTACCACAAGAAACCTGCTGGTTCTCAGATTCTCAAAGGTTTAAAGGATCCCCAAATTCATTCTTCTCAAAGGTTTAATGGTTGTTATGACAGCTGAGCTTTGACATAGCAGACCATCAATAAATGTTATAATTGTGAAAGACTTCCTCATGAGACGTAACCACAAGACGGCTCAAGTAGCTTGTTCTTCAATTTGATGTGCATCCAACTCGATTGCCTTCATCATTTGGCAAATTTCCTCAACCTTCCCAAATTCTCTGGCTCGTCTTAAAAACCCTTCCAAAATCCTGAATGCTCTCTCAGTAGGTGCCATCCCCATCTCAATCATCTCCCTGAAACACCTGTATGCTTCAAGAACGACTCCTCTGCAGCATAAACCAGTAACCAGAATATCCAATGCATGCCTGTGAGGTAGACATCCCTTTCCCATCAGATAATCCCACAGCTCTAAACCAAGATCAGGCCGCCTGTTCTCGCAGAAGACCTTCATGAGCAACATTGTTGTCCTGGTCCTCGGCATGGACCCTGAGCTAACCATCTTACTGTACACCCTCCAGATCCCTTCCAAGTCACCAACTCTCTGAAACCCACAAAACAATGTGTTGTAGCTAACATCATCAAGACCAACCCCTTTCTGTTCCATTGTGCCCATCAACGCCATCGCGGACTGCAGATCTCTGGCTCTCACATAAGCACCCATGAGCGCATTGTGAGCACCACGGTCAGGGGTGACACCCCACTTCTCCATTTCATCGAACAGTTGACGAGCACGTACGGCGTCCCTCACAATACCAGCACCGTATATTAGTGTCGTGAACACCTGCAGCGTGGGCTTGCAGTTTTCCTTGGTACGCATTTCGTCGAACAGTAGGAGGGCTTCCGCAAACCTCCCTTTCTTGCAGTAGGCGTCCATCCTCACGCAGTAGGACACCGCGTCCGGCACGAAGCCGCGCAGCACGGCGTCATGGTAGAAGAGGTCCAGTGCCTGGGCGTGTCCGGCCTCCTTGAACCCGAGCAGCAGCGTGTTGAACGTGCGGATGTCGGGCGGGTACGCGTCGCAGTAGCGGTGGAAGAGCGCGCGCGCCTCGGCCACGCGGCCGCGGGCACAGAAAGCGCGGAGCAGCGCGTTGAGCTCGGCGGCGCCGAACGCACGGCCCGCGAGCGCCCAGACGCGGGCGGCGGAGTCGAAGCAGGTTACGGCGGCGTCGAAAGACGCGCCGGGGCCGGATGCGGAGAGCGCGGTGGAGAGGAGGACGGCGAGAGCGGGCGTGGATAAGAGGTGCGGGTGGGTGGACGGGAGGGACTCGAGCAGGGGGAAGGAGAGGTGGGCGTAGCGACGGGAGCGCGCAAGCAGGCGGAGCAGGACGGGGAGTGAGCTCTCTGGGACGGGGAAATGGCGCAGGGAGAGTAGGCGGCGGTAGAGATTGAGTGCGGGGAGTGGCGGCGAGTGGGACAGGAGGAGGTGGGACAGCAGGGGAGTGAGGAGGTCGGGGCAGGAGGGGACGAGCGCGAGGAGCAGCGGTGGGGTCGCCGGCGCGTGCGAGAGGAGGAGGCGCGCTAGGTGCGGGACGGTCGGGGTGAGAAGCGGCGGGGCGGCGCGGCACGGCGGCGGGAGCAGGTGGAGGGGCATGGGGGCGTGGCCGGTGCGGAGGGAGATGACTGGGCTCCCAGATGGGTGGGCTACTGAAGATATACAAGTGGTTTTGAAGTTGGGCTGGACTCGGTGAAGAAACGTTCATGGGCCGGTCCGCCACCACAGTAACCTACCGATGCAGCCTATTGATTCGAGTATCGCAAAAGTACACTTTTTAAATGTTCTTCCACTGAACTACATTTTTTATACTTCCTCTGTTCAATAAAATAAACTAAACAGTATAAAATAAAATAAAATAAAAAGGAGGGAGTACAAATCCTTATGCGAAAAACAAGGCTTTCCGACAAACTCTTTTCGTCCAATTCTATTTCACAAGAACAAGACCGTACATACATTTTACTCGTCTAGTTCTATTTCTGAAAATCAACAAGAAACAGTATATCTCGTCATGCTACACACGCAGATTCATCATCAGGCTCCGGTTTGCAGAGAATATATACGAACATTAGTCGTCGTAATCGTCATTGTTCCTGTTGAGAAACCCTCTGATGGCGCCGACGACCACCCCCAGAACCATGAAGAGGACGAGCGTGTCGAAGCCGCCGCCGACCCCGACGGCAACGCTCGGACCGGGGGCGAAGAAGGTGAACGGTGACCAACCCCAGCCGCCAAAGAACGGGCTCCCGTAGCCACCGTAGCCGTAGCCGCCAAGGGGCGGCGCCACCGGCGGGTTGATGTAGATGTTCGTCCTGCACGCATACGTGCGCCACGCACGAGGTCATTTTACTTAACGTTGGTATATATAGACGCAGCAAGTGACTAATTACTTCAGTTGTCAGCTCCCAGCTGATGATTTCAATAATTCTCTGTCGCGTTCCATTCACAAAACAAAAAGAAATTACCTCGAGTTGTTTATCCGAGGGCCGGACGGCCGCGGCGCGGACCGGAACGCCTGCCCGCCGACCCTGCCGCCGGACTTCGCCGCCGCGGCTCCGTCGATGGGCCCTAGAGCCAGCACGCCGGCGGCCAGCGCGAGCATCGCCAGCTTCCCAAGCTTCACACCGAGATCTTTGCCTCCCGACGGGGATGTCTCCTTCTCATCGGCGGCTGCCTTGCACGAGACCCTCGACGGTCTACTCGCCGGCTTCGGCAGCGGCGCCGTGCATACCGGTCTGCCCGTGAGGAAGCACTGGAAAGACGCGGGTGCCATAGCCATGGCCACTCTGCTGCTTAACTTGCTCGCTTGCTCGCTCTGTTTCTTCCTTCCTTGGACACGAGACTCTTTCTTGGTCTTGGATCGTCGCGGTTGCCGATCTGGAGGAGGAAGGAGAAGAAGCAATGGTTGTGGTAGAGGTCTCCTCTTATCTTGAGATGGCAAAGCCGCCACATGGCCTAACCCGAGTGGATGGTGAAAGCTTCTGTAGGGCGGAGAGATCTTTTGAGCGCTCGTTTGTTCTCTAGCGAACTTGTCCGGAACACGGTTGCTTGGCACGGCTGCGTCCCTTGCATTTTGGTCAGGTCCATAAAAAAAATCTTACTTTCAGCTGTTGGATCTCAAAGCTTCTCAGAATGTTGGAAGTGGTATTCAAATTGAGGTTTTCATTGTTTGGCTGCTATTTGTGTGGGCAGAAGATATCCTCTTGGCGCTTGTATCTTTGATGTTTTTGCTACACACAGTGCAAATGACACGCCTGCGAGGATCGAAGAGTTACCAAATTTTGGTTCTTGCCTACCTTTATGATTTCAAATTTGGTGGGTGCGTCCTAACTCTGGTCAACATTTTTCTACTTTAGTATTTTTGCTAAGCTAAATGTAAATGTAGACAAGCTTGATGGTATTATCTTTTTACGGAAAATTCAAATTTTCAAAGGAAAAATAATTTATTACTGAACAGAATTTGTGGAAGGTCTTAAACTTTTTTGCTGAATCTGAATTACATTCGGTTACATACAAGAGATGATAATTCCGATGGGCCGGACCGGAGCAACATTTACATGGTTCTCCGCAGCAGCATGAATCGCATGATAATATGACAGTCACCTGGACTTTACTTGCAGCGATACAGCGCAATCGGTCGACCCACATGCTTCCTAGTCCAAACGATCTGGGAACAATACACGGCCGGCCCGACCACAAACCGGCACACCACTCTCCAAGATCGCTCATGTCACAAAAGTACAAAACCGTCGCGCAAAGCGACTCCGGTCAGTTTGGGAACCTACAGTCCCGGCGTATCTCGCCGTCGGCCGCCGTCCTGACCCCTACCCTGCCGAGCCTGGTCATGGCGGCGGCGAAGTCGTCGAAGAAGGAGCGCTCGTCGGCGGCGTAGCGCTCCACGGCGCCGCGCGACCTCGCGTCCGCGCACAGCACCTGGTCAGATCCCAGGAGACCCCACCCGCGCCGCAGGTTCCGGTAGTACTCATTGTCGAAACGCACCGGCGTGGCGGCGTCCAGGAACGCGAACCCGGGAGCGCCCGCGCCGGGGCAGCTGCCTCGCAGCTGCGACGCCAACGCCGGGTCCATGGCCGGGTCGGCGCCGGCCAAGCGGTACTGGAAGAAGCTGCACGCCGCCGCGCCGATCGTGTGAGCACCTGAGAGCGCAATCATGTCGGTCTGTGAGAGGCCGAGGCTGGAGAAGAAGCGGTTGAGCTGCTCGAGGTTGAACGTGCTATGCGGGAGCACGACGCTGCTTCGAGTGGACACCCTGCCGTCGTACCTGCCGAGCTCCACCTGGTAGTCCGGTCCTCCGCTCTGCACGATCGAGACAGTCACGAGCCGGCCAGAACGGCAGTGTTAAAAGGCGGTAGCGGTGGCAGCGTGGTGTGTGTACTACTAACCAGGGCGACGGAATCCCTGGCGGCGAGGGCCAGTATGTCGGCGCAGGACACCCTGTTCCGGCACTGCGGGTCGCTGTCCACCGCCGCCTTGGCGTTCATCACGGTGGTGAACCCCTCCAGCTTCAGCGTCTGGTCGTCGGGGCTCCGCCACTCGTCGTCGCCGTCCGGGTTGATGATCATGATCGACGCGTCACAGCCCTTCACCATCACGAGAACAGCAGCCATCACATCAATTCACCATCAGGTTCACGAGAAGGCGCGCGATCCACCATGAACGGGACAAGCTGGGGCTTACGTTACGTTACGTACCCGGACAGCGCAGTCATGGAAGAAGAGACGCAACGTCGCCGGCCCGGCGACAGGCGAGTGCGCCATGGACTGCCGCACCGCTTCGCGGACAATGCTCTGGAGGTTCGGGCAGACGCTGGCGTAGTAGTCCGGCCTCAGCCGGGCGGCGGCCATCGGGGGCGAGAGGGCAGCAATTGCGAGGAGGAAGAAGAACCGGAGCTTCCTCATACTGCCGCTCTTAAGGCCGCTCTTTGTTTACTAATCTCTCTTAAATTAGCTAAAGCCGTTAAACTGCATGCGCTCGAGGTGGTTTGCAAGCGATGACAGCGTGGGTATATATAGAAGAGGGAACCTGGCGCGTGGCCGCCTCGCGCCCTCGCCATTAAATTTACCTCGCTGTGATTACATATAGAGATGTGCAGGTAAATGCTCATTCTTTAACAGGGTATAATCGGTCAATGTGAGATGGAAGGTGTTGATTGTTGATGTCAATGATTTATCACAGCTCATGCGTCACAGAAAAAACTGGGGGTTCTTGTTTCTGCTCATATTTGCGCCATCAAAAGGGAAGTTCAGATGAAAGTCTGAATGTCCTTGAGGGCGTTCAAGAACAGGTCCTGCCGTTCTGGGCCTCTTGGCCGTTCCTGACGCGCAGCATCCCGAGCACGAATGCTGTCAGGGGAGCGATCACCATGTCAACGCCGTTGACAGGGACGCAGAAGATCCTCCGGAGTCCGGAACGAGACGGAAGCACGCAGGGAACTGCCGGAACGCGTCGGCGGCGGCGAGAGATAGCGGCCCAACCCAGGGGTGGTCGCTATTTCGAATACCGGCCAGGTTGTGGCGTAACCGTCGGATCAGAATTGTGCGGTAACCATCGGCGTGAATCATTGCAGTGGAGGTACCCTTCATTCTCGCTTGCCTTGCCTGGCCTTCCCGCCCGGCGATTCTCGGAGCTCCGGCAAACAGCGGCGCTAGCGGCGTCGCACGGGAGGCGCAAGCGCCGGTAAGATCCGTTTTCTGAATCCAACCTTTCCAAGAATTAGCAGTTTGGTAGGCACAAGTAACGCCTCCCCACGGAAGAGAATGTTTGCTCCGACGAAGAAAGTTCTGAATGTCTGTTGAACTGCGTTGTGACTCATTACAATCTGGCAGTTGTGCATTGTAAAACGCGTCGAGGGAAGAAGCATCAAGCTTTGTTTTCAGATGTGTATATCCAGCAAAATTTGCGGCCTTGTTGTACTATATTTTCAGTGGAAGTCCGAAACTAGGTGGACATGCAGGATATTAGAGTTCAGACTAGGTGGACATGCAGGCAAATCCATCCACCACAGGCCATCACTGTAGTACTAGTTTTACTAAGGTTCAGCCTCCCTTCAGCATGATAAAGTGATGAGTGATCCGCTCTTGGTCCTGATTACTGAACATGCAGTTCAATGGATTGGCACTGAACATTTCAGATTTCAGGATTTCAGCTACGGTACTTCGGATTGGATGTAAACTCGAACTTCCTCCGGTGAACGCTTGGCGTTAGGACACAATGCTCAGCTCAAATTCGTTTAACTAAAACCCTGAATACGCCTTTCAATTTTCTTAACTGCTTACCAAAATAGAAATCTCTCCACATACAGTAATCAACAAGTTCCTATATATGCTAGAATCTAAAATAATCCACGTGCTTCGGGTCAACTCTCTCGTTGTTGCAGCGCTCCCAAGATTACTCGCAATCAGTAGGTACAGCCTACGCAAGATCGCGCCGTAATGGGAAGAATTCGTACGTACCCTCGTGTGATTTCTCAGCAAGGAATCAAGCTTACGAATATCATCCCCACACGCATCGGCAGCAGTGTCTCGATCAAGGAATTCAGTTCAGCTCTTTTGTCTTTGTACTCCGTATAAAGAAACGCTTGCTTCGGTTGTAACGAATTGAAAGAAAAAATCATCAGTAGTCGGTTGTGAAAATAAATAAGTTACGCTAAACGACGAGCCGTTGTGTACTAGCATGATGATGCTACGAAATCTAGCGTTTTCACACGGAAATTTTCGGTCGCTGTTTGCTAGGGCTGATGGGAACACTGCCTTAGAACAAAACTATGTCTTCAGAAATATTTAGCACATACTCTTGATTGGTTACTCCTGATTCCATATACTCTTAGGTCAGTTGGCGGTTGATGTGCTGAGCTGTGTTGCAAACTCTTTTTCAAGTTCTATTCACAAAGAGGTAAAAAAAATTAGCATTGCTATTGCTAGTTTGTGTTCCTGATTTCTGAAGGAAAAACAGCCAGCCAGTAAGTAAGCGTGTAACAGTAGTTGCGGAACCGATGCTTTGGTTCAGAATCTCCGCGGCTGCTGGAAATGAGGTGTGACTTAGTCACAGGCGTCATCTCCTAAACGTATGCTGCAGCAGTGTCTCGATGAAGGAATCCCCATTTCAGTTGAGTTATCGTCTCTGTAAAGAGAATGCTTGCCTCAATTGTGGCGAAATGACAAACCGATCGAGTTCTGTAAATGGTCATATAATATTAGTAGTAGCAGAACTAGGAAACATTGCGGGCTAACTAGTCCAACCACGCCATATTGTCGATTCCTTCTGCCTGACGATGTGGGTGTTGCTATAGAAACGTAACGTGTCTTGAACCAATATTGTTGTTGCTTATTTTCTTTTCTAGAACACCCAAACTGCAACATTTTGCTCTAATCCAAGTTTTGGTGACGTGATTATTGGTAATCCTGATTTATGGATCTGATTTTAGAAGGAAAAACAGCTTTTTGCGCGTAACTGTAGCTGCAGAATGGATGCCTTGGTTTTCAGATAATTTTTGAAGGCTACAAATGAGGTTTGATTTTATCACGGGAATCATCTGCTGATCTCCATACATACTTTTTCCGTTTTGAATTATTTGACGCTGATTGGTTTAAAATTGAGCTAGTCAGTGTCAAATAATTTAAAACGGAAGGGATAATCTCAGTCCAAAGACACGAACTCAACCTCGTTAAAAATTTGTAGTTGCTCTACCTTAAGTTCAAATGGCAGTTCAAGAGGAGGCTAGCCTTACGCTTCGGTAGTACACCACCTTGAGCTTTATTTATAAATGCCATGCAGCCTCCATTCCAATGGGCACCATCACTTTCAGAGTTTCAATTTAAACCCGCACCTCGAAAGCCACCAGCTAGACACAGCCTGCGGCTACGCACTTTCAGAACACGCACGCAAGAGCCTCCACTAAGCAAGTAGGACTGCCGAGGAGAATCATCGATCGATGGCGGTGGCGGGGCTTCGATTGCCCTTCACCGTATCCGTTGTCTTCCTCGCCGTGCTCATGTCGTCGCCGGCCGTGGCTCAGCTGAGGACGGACTACTACGCCAGCATCTGCCCCCAGCTGGAGACCATCGTCCGGAGCTCCGTGAAGCAGTCCATGTCGCAGTCCCTGATCTCCGGGCCTGCCGTGCTCAGGCTCTTCTTCCACGACTGCGCGGTCAGGGTATGTTCGCCGCACTTCTCACATCTGCTGAAACGCTGATAAGCTCTCGCCTTGACTCGTCCGGTGACGGACCTTGAGTAATTGATTCGATGACGAGCAGGGCTGCGACGCGTCGATCCTGATCGTGAACTCGAACGGAGACGACGAGTGGCGGAACACCGACAACCAGTCGCTGAAGCCGGAGGGGTTCCAGACGATTATGAACGCCAAGGCCGCCGTGGACAGCGACCCGCAGTGCAGATACAAGGTGTCCTGCGCCGATATCCTGGCACTCGCCGCCAGGGAAGCCGTGTACCAGGTACAACCGCCGACGGAGCACCGTCCATGCATGCATGACTCCCACGCTGGATACAGTTACATTGTCGGTTACACGTAACTAACTCCGCAAGCGTGGGCGTGTGGCTGTGCAGAGCGGCGGGCCGAACTACCCCGTGGAGCTCGGCCGTTACGACGGCAGGCTGTCGACCAGGGACGGCGTCGTGCTGCCGCACGCCAACTTCAACCTCGACCAGCTCAACGCCTACTTCTCCGGCCTCGGCTTCACCCAGACTGAAATGATCGCGCTATCAGGTGAACGACTCACACCGTCACTCAGACTCGGCGGGCCACCTGCTGGCCGGCCATTCGATTCGACTCGCTTGATGATTACTTCTCCTGCACTCCGTTTGCGATCTACGCCGCCTTGCCAGCCCGGGCGACGATTTTGACTTGCCGCACGTGGGTGCAGGCGGCCACACCCTCGGCGCGGCGGACTGCCCCTTCTTCCAGTACAGGATCGGCACCGACACGAGCATGGACCCGGCGTTCGCGGACCAGCTGCGCGGCACCTGCAGCTCCAACCCCAACAACGGCTTCGCCTTCTTCGACGGCTCGCCAATAAGCTTCGACAACGCCTACTTCCGGAGCCTGCAGGGCGGCAGGGGCCTCCTGGGCTCCGACCAGGTGCTCTACACCGACACGAGGTCGCGCGCCACCGTGAACAACTACGCGGCCAACCCGGGCGCCTTCTTCGCCGACTTCGCGTTGGCAATGAGCAAGCTCGGCAGGGTCGGGGTCAAGACGGCGGCAACCGGCGAGATACGCCGCGACTGCCGCTTCCCTAATTAGTTAGTTACTCGTTGATTAACCTCGCCGCCCGGCCGGCCGGTTGACGTTGAACGAATATATACATACATACGTACGTGCATATACTAGTAGTGTACAATTACGTACAGTGCTGTTACGCTAGTCCATATGGAGGAGACTGTAATAAGCTCGCGCATGATTCATCGAGACGAGCCTGATGTTTATAATAATTAATCTACTTATGATGTGACGCGTGTCTCTTCAGCTTTCTTTCGTTCGTGCGTGCGTGTGTGTCGTGGACAATGCTGATAAGCTACTCCAGTAAACGTGGACGTTGTGTACCACTGAACCTCCGGTGGTCATCGTGGAAGACCACTTCCGGTCCATTCACCGCCCACTGCCCTGTCCAAATGGACCAATATATAATATAGCTCGGGAGTTACTGGTGCGCCGAGGCACCTCAGCAGCGTATCTTCTGAGAGTCGGTCAACATGTTGTTTGCTGCATCCACCAGCATGCAGACATGGCATCACACGCCCCGGCTAAGCAAAGAAACGTACCCTCCTAGGCTTGACGTGGGATGGCAAGCTAACGAATGACGCAACTGCACGATCAGTGTTCTATTACTCTATCATTTCATTTTAGGAAAAAAATTTAAACTTTCGTTAATTTGAATTGTTGCTCAGAATGATTTACGCAGCGGCGTCCCCTTGAGGCTGGCCCGTGTACATTGAGGCCCACGGACCAATCTGGTAGTCTGACGCGATCCAGGTTCAAGGTTGGGGACTTTTTTGGTCTAACGCCTAGACGGCCTAGTAAAGGAAATGTAGGTCCATCAAAATACGTTGGGCCGAGATCGCTAGGGCCTTACGCGGGCGTAGGTGGCCACTGCCACTGCCAGCCAGCCGAAGCGGCAGAGCGCACGTCACTTTCCGCCTCCACGCGTCCGTTCCATGGCGGCCGAGAGCGCGCGAGCTTTGTTCGGCGCACGGTCTCTCGCGCGGCGTCCATGATCCATCCACGGACGACCTTGCTTTTGTCGCGTTTTTTTTTTGTTGGGTTTGGAGCGCGACGCGACGGATAATCGGATATGCACGCGTGGGCGGGACCAATAAAGGCTCGTCCGTCCGTCCGTCCGTCTTTGCCGATGCGTCAAGGCACACGCCGCTACGTTCGTCGTCTCTTTCGTCCTTGATGCATGCGTGCGTGTGTGTGTACACAACTTAAATGCGTCAGCGAGGCTACGGCTTTTCCTGTGAGTTGCGTAATGTTTAGACCCAAGAGTTAGAGGTTTGGCTGCCGCGGCAGGGACGAGGATCTGGACTGACTCGAGGTTCGGTACGCGAACCCGAAAAATCACGATCGGATGCTGGGATGACGATAACAGATAGGCCTAAACAAATCCTCCGCGCTTCCCTGCCCGGCCCGTTGTCGCCGCCGCCGCTCTCTTAGCTGTGCCGAGCATTGCACTGTTCTGGGGAAAACAACAAAGGCGCCGCCGGTCGTCCGAGATACGCGTGGCTCGGGTTTATCAGCCCCGTCCGTCCTCGGATTGTAATCACAGGGTCGTTTTCGGACCAGGACACTCCCTCGCTCAACCACCTTAAAGAATAAGCTGTCATGATCGCCATCAAGCTAAAGCTAGCTAGTCTCCGTTCACGGGCAGCTACGCGTAGTGCTGTTACGACTCGTGACACGAGGAGCTCTGCTTGTGCGCGCGTAGCTTCCTCTGTTTCCTATGTTGTGTAGTGATCTCCTGACTTGGTTGGACGCACCCTGACGGTGATGGGTGCAACGGCACGCTCGTGTCGCTGCGGTGTTCAGAACCGCAGGAACCGAAAAATGCGTTCCGTTTCTAACCCGAAGAGCTCGATCTCGGCACGAGCACGATGGAGTACTGGAGTGTGTCCATGGGCAGAAGATAATATCGTTCGTAGCGGTTAAACACCCGAGAAAGCCAGATAGGCACAGCTATGTAACACAGGCGCGGCACACCGAGCGGGGCAGGGCGGGGCGGGGCTGGGCTCTTATCCGCTATGGCCTCGGCCCCCACGGGTGCCGGCCGAGTCATCGACGGTCACCAGCGGCGCGACGGCATCGCGACGCGGTCCCGTCGTGGGCGCGAGAACAACGTCCGCTCCGCTCCAAAGCGAGGCCGCGCGCATCGGCCGCCCTCCCCTCTGCGTCTCTGTTTCCGTTTGCCCCGGCGCAAAATTCCGCCATGATGGACTGCTCGAGCGTCGCCACCCGCCTCGCCTCGGACGACGAGCCTGAGATCGGCGGACGCCGAAACCATGGGCTGTCACCGCTACGCCGGGATCCGTCCTGCTCTGCGGGCGCGGGCGATACGTGCGTGCCAGTTCACGATGCGCGGGCTGGCAGCCCTCTGGCTTGCGTGCGTCTCTTGCTCGTCAACGCCGGCGCGCAGGATATGGCGTTCACGGGCGCCAGCCGGGCGCAAGCCGGCTGATGGATCGTCGGCAACACCCCACGTGATGGATTTGGGCGTCCCCTCATCCCCCGGCCTGACCGCCGCCGCAAAAGGGTTGGGCTATATCCCGTTTCACGTGCCGCTCGCCTCCACTGCTACCTCCGTTGTACATAATCTAATAAAATCAGAAGAAAAAATAACAATAACTTTTCTATAAGCAATATATATATACAGTACTACAAAATACGTCTGTCCTACAAAAAGGATCTGAAAAAAACACAATTCCAGGGTATTGAACACGAGAAAATCCGGAAGAATAACCGTCTCCAAACAGACCCTGAATGTTTCTCGTGGCCTGCTCACTCGTCGGATGAGTCCAGGCACGCGGGCCGTAGCTTTCACGTACGCGCTCTCGTGTCTTCGCCCACGGCGCGCGTTCTTCTTCTTCTTGCTTGCTTGCTTGAAAAACTCAAACTCGCTCGATCGGTTGGGCACGCTACAAGCACAATCAGTACTGAACTTTTCTTCGTTGGACGTACTACGTTGCAATGAAAGCAGACGAGACCGCAACGGCAGCAGCGGAGTCAAAGTCAAGTCACTTTTTCCATTCTTCCCCTCCGTCTGCCGTTCCGTTGCCGGAGGCGATCGAGTCACCATCCGCCATAGCCGTTGCCGTTGCCTCTTCACCACGGTCGAGATCGCGCTCAAAAGGATCCTCGTAATCATGGTCCGGTTCGGTAACAGCTCGCGGCTCGCCTGACTTTGCCGTTGAAGCTACGTCACTGCCGATTATCACATCGCGCGCGCGACGACACATATTGTCTCGGCCTCTCGATCGGGATAAGATAACGCGGCGGCGGCACCCACCGTGCGGCTGTACTGTACCAATGAAACAATCCTGCCTGCCATTCTCTGTCGTGGGAGCACGGTATGAGCGATCTGGCTTGATGGCACCGTAACGTAGTCAACCACACTTATCGTCACTACAGTACTACAGATACTGTACCTTAGAACGGACACTACAGTTTCGCCTTTCAGTGTCCACGCATACGCATGCAGCAGAGAGAGATAGAGAGAAAGAGAGAGTCTTCCGTGCAGGGAGAATGACATGCTTTTCTCGAGGATAATCAGATAATCCACTCGTGATTGTAAAGCTCGAAAGCTAAGCCGCTCTTTAAACACCAACCACGAGCGGCTGCCCAACGTTCTAATGATACTTACTACACTTTTTCCAGCGGGTTCCGGGTTTCTAATCAGCTGGCTGCCCTGGACGTTTCCTTTCGTTTCGTTTCTTTTTCTTTTTTTTTTGAAACAAAACAGGTTTCCTTCCTTCTTCACCAGGCGCAGACATTGTCGTTCTGCTGTCCTAGCTAGAAACGGAACACGTACGTGTGGGGACGACAGATTCAGTAATGTCAATAAGGAGAACGAGCGGGTTAAGGAGCATTTCCTGACATACTACTATGGGTCTTCCTAACACGGTTGTGTAAACACGCGCTGCACTTGGTACAGAAACAGCGATCAGGTCTATACTGGATTTGGATTCCTCGCTCGACGAGGAATCCGGAAACATCGTGTCTGCGCCACCACGGCACGGCACGGGCGGGCGCTTTCGCCGCGGAAAGACTAGTGTAATCTATCGCGAATATGTGCGCAAACAAAAAGAAGACGCGCGCTTTTTGACCCCGCGCTTGCACCTTGCTTCATCTTCTTTTTCTTTTTATTCTTCTTCTCACTGTCACGGGTCACCGCACGCCACGCGCAGCCGCGACTCGCCATGGATGGTGACGCAAGCTTCTGCCAAGATGAACGAAGGTGGGCAGCAGCACACGTCCTAGTCGACCGGCACGTGCTCCCCGTTCCAGTCCAGGGATGGACGTGGTTCTTCTCGATGCTGTACCCCCCTCCCGTCTGGAATGCTGAGATAACAATCTGGTCGACCAACACGCGACGGTACTGTGCTGGAGGTACTGACAGGACAGGGTCAGCTGTCAAGGTGCCGAAACAGAGATCAAATTGTACTCGCCCCGATTAATTTACGGAATCCCGAGTAGTAGACGTGTCTAGTGTAGCAGGCTGCATAGCGTGAAACATTCGCATTAAATCATTCGCTTCTACCTCTCTCTCTCTCTCTCTCTCTCTCTCTTCCTCTGTCAACCTCTGACCCCTGTCTTCAAGTGGAACACACCGGGCGAAGGGGCGAGGGAACGAGCAACAACAGCCTGGTTGAGTAGAGGAGGATGCCAGCCGTTGCTCAGTTGGCTGGGGGCATTGTTTAGGCTGATCGAGCAGGACGGAATTGGGTGCGTGTCCCCAAGGACGCCCATGCTAAAGGCTGTGTTTGTTTTGTTACCATATGTCGTCGCTATGCGTACAAACCTACCAGATTTTGTTAGAGATCTAGTACCATAGCTTTATGTAAGATTTACCAAGAATGTGAGTTGATGACGAGTGGGTAACAATACGACAGGTCGTGATTACGGCAGAAAATTAAGCAGTACTTAGAAACGTGACTAACATTTAGTGTGGCAAAATGCAGCAATTAATCAGCGACGCCCTAGCTCCTCGTCCGTCCATACCAACATTCCGCGCCTTCCACTTCCCTGGCAACCAGGCTCAGCTCCTCTATATAAGCGCCCGCCCCTTTCCCCACTTAAAGCAACCAGTTTTAGCTCTGCAACTCGGAGAAAGGAGGAAGAGGGGAGCAGAAGCGAAACAGGCGATTAAGGCCAGACAATAGCGTGTGTGCTGGGAGAGAGAGAGAGAGGCCAGCGAGCAGCAACAGGCGGTAGTTAGTTACTCCAGCTCGCAATGAGGTGTAGACCGTCGCCGTCGCGGCAGAGCATGGTGGTCGTCTGCGTGGTGTTGCTGGCGACGGCGACGGCGGTGCACGCGGCAACCCAGCTGAGCCAGAACTACTACGCGTCGACGTGCCCCAACGTGGAGACCCTGGTCCGCGGCGCCGTCACCCAGAAGCTGCAGGAGACCTTCAACGCCGCGCCCGGAACGCTCCGCCTCTTCTTCCACGACTGCTTCGTCAGGGTACGCGCCCTGCCTCTCGGTCTCGGCCCCGCCAGGAAATTTGTTGATTCAATTGCTATCGCTCTGGGCCGTTGGTGACGCGTCATCGACTGACTGATCCTCCTTTCCCTTTGCGCCGGTACGGTGGTGGCCTTTTCGCAGGGTTGCGACGCGTCGGTGCTGCTGTCCGGCCCCGACGACGAGCACAGCGCGGGCCCGGACGCGACGCTGTCGCCGGACGCGCTGGACCTGATCACCCGTGCCAAGGCGGCGGTGGACGGCGACCCGCGGTGCACCAACAAGGTCTCCTGCGCCGACATCCTCGCGCTCGCCACGCGCGACGTCGTGTCCCAGGTACGGTGACGATCGCTTTCGTGCGGCGCCGCGCCTGGATGGAGCGGCGGAGATGGAGAGCCGTTCGAGCTTTGCTTTCGGGGGACGCCTTGCGCCGCTTTGGTCGATGGATTAGCGACAGGATTAACCTTAAACCCTACGCCATTAGCCTCGCTCTCCGTCACACTAAATATTTAACTACCTCAGCGCCACTGGCCCCAGCTGCTCGGCTGGGGCAGGTGCGCCGTTCTAGCTGCGGCAGGTGCGCCGCGTGGTCGCCGGGCGACAGCTATGATGAGGCTGGCATGTACCGCGTACGCATGGGCAAACTCGGCAGCGGCACGAGTCCGCGCGCCCTCGCTGTGCGGCAATCATGCTCCTCCCTCCTCCCCTGTCGCGTCGTCTTCCTCCTCGTGTTTTTTCGTGAGAGACCTTTGCGCGCGCGCCGCGACCTCTCGCGGTGCCGGCAAAACACGGGGTTGGGTTGGGTTGGGTTGGGATGGGACGGGACTGGTCCTGCGCGCCGCACCTTGTCTAGATCCTGGCGTGCCCCCCGCTCATTTAACAGCTGCAGACCACAGTAGATAACTTTTGTTACTAGGTGAGTGAAATGGTCTGTCTTGGCCAGCTTCCCTGGCTGGAGATGGAACAGGAAGAGTTCACTGTTGTTCTACGCGTGCCGGTCTTCCTCGACGAATTCAATTCCGATTAAATGAGCGGGTACGGCGTCGACGGCTACAGGCACCCGATACCTAATCCTTCCCTGTACTGCTTCGTCAGTTATTGCGGTGTGCTGCCGGTTTGCTTCGCAACTTCCCGAAAAATCAGCTCCGATTGCAAGCTACTGTGCTGTACTAGTAGTAGTAGTACTAGATTTGCGTACTGATTCCGCTTCTCTCTACAAGACTGATGAATGGATTGGTGAGATGTGCAGCGACTGACGGTGAGATTTCGGTTGATGCAGACGGGCGGGCCGTTCTACCAGGTGGAGCTGGGGCGGCTGGACGGCAAGGTCGCGACGCGCGCCATCGTGAAGCACAGCCTCCCCGGCGCCACCATGGACCTCAACCAGCTCAACAAGCTCTTCGCCGCCAACGGACTCACGCAGACCGACATGATCGCGCTCTCAGGTAACGCCACGCACCCTCGTTTCTCTTTCCGTCGGAAGACACGTAGACATGCCATGCATCTGTATTGTGAGCCAACTATAGGACTGGCTCAACTCAAGCATATGACAAGTTGGTTGGTTACCCCGCGTCCTTCCCATCCGCGGCAGCTTCATTCCTTGCTCGTAGCACCAGTAGAAAACAGTAAAAGCTAGGTCTTTCCAGCCTGGCCCTAAGAATGAAGAATGGTCAGCTCTACTCCCTCCGCAGCATTCAGGCTTTTTCCCCCCTCTGCATGGTCCCGTTGGTCCAAACCTATCGCTGCTGTGCTAACGACTGCTATCCACACACGTTCTAGCTGTCAGCCTGCTCACCGGTGACCGGTCGCCATTGACACTGTGTTACCCTACACACGTTGCTGTCAATCTGTCAGTGCTGACCACTCGCCACTCAACTGGGGGAGAACTCATCTGCTCCTGTTTGCTCGCTGCACAACCGACTATGATTTGCTGATACAGTTTTACTGACGCGTTTGCCACGCGACGCGACGCGACGCAGGGGGGCACACGATCGGCGTGACGCACTGCGACAAGTTCGTGCGGCGGCTGTACCCGTTCAAGGGCACCAGCGCGGCGGCGCGCGGCCCGCCGATGAACCTCCAGTTCCTGCGGCAGATGCGGCGGACGTGCCCGCTCAGCTACAGCCCCTCCGCGTTCGCGATGCTGGACGCCGTCACGCCGCGCAGGTTCGACAACGGCTACTACCAGACGCTGCAGCAGATGAAGGGGCTCCTGGCCTCCGACCAGGTCCTCTTCGCCGACCGCCGGTCCCGGGCCACCGTCAACTACTTCGCCGCCAACCAGACGGCGTTCTTCGACGCCTTCGTTGCCGCCATGGCCAAGCTCGGCCGCATCGGGATCAAGACCGCCGCCGACGGCGAGGTCCGTCGGGTGTGCACAAAGGTGAACTAGCACGTGCGTGAAGCTACAAGGCGTACATTGGCTAGCAGAGGGTTGATACCGTCGCATCATCCACGTCCATGCTCAAGAATCCATCGGTCACAAATCAGAGTGTACTCATAATTCGTTCCCGCCTGATTTTTTTCTTGATCGTGTAGCAGTCTTATAAGAAGAAGAAAGCTTCATAGCAGTACATCTTTAGGATATTTTCAGAGCTTATACTACCACTACCATGTGACACACGTAGAAGAAGAAAATACGACAGTTACATCGATGTAAATGCTACAGTGGAACCAAGTATACACTTATTATGTAAATGCCCTTCATTTTGAAAGTTGCTGCTCACACGAAAAACAGACGTGGGGCTTGTCATCTGAACATTGAACTCTACGTCTCTCTCATGGTGGCTCCAGGCTGAAGACGGAGTATCTATGGTCCAAGCCCTCATAAATACAGCAGCAAGCATGAGCTGTTCGTGTTTTCTGTCCAGAAACCATGTGGATGATTCAGCGAGTGAGCAAGCGGAATTACGGTGCTAGTTTGCTCCTCTTGATAGTTGATAAGGGAAAAAAAGAAGCGGGCAATCGAAAAGAGAGCATAAACAAAGTTCATAGACAAGGAAAAGGTGTGATTCTGTTGCACTAAAAACGCAAAGCATGCTGCAATGAACCATTGCTTTTCTAGGTCAAGTTTCAGGACATTGGTGCCAATTCAGAAGGCATAACTTCATGCGTTGGCTTGGCACATCGCAAGTCACTCTTTTGATAAAAAAAAGAACAGGGTTCGCAGTTTCTTCCTCTACGAACAAAACCTCAGATAGATGCTCAGGAATTCATACCTTGCGTAATCTGGATCTTGGCATTGACTTGAATTAATCTTATTGACCCTAATTAATCATGGTGACCTGTATTGATAAATGAAAAATTCGGCCGGTATAGTAAATGTCCATATGTGCATCACATGGCAAGCTTAGAGCTCACAATCAATTCCAGACCGCGTTCCTGTTTCATGCTAACATTGTATTCCCCGCCCATGCTATGAATTTCAGTTCCTTTTTATTACAGAAAACGAAAGGGGAAGTAGACTGGTCCAGACCTTATGCAAGTAGAGACCAACATGAATGTTATCACCAATTCAGCATTGCTATTGAGCCCTGCCTGAAATTTCAGAGGGACTCGAACCTCTATTTCCCGTCACCTTAAATACCTTATCATCTCATTTCAGTCATGAGGTGCATTAAGACTGAGCAGTTTGCCTGTCTCAGATTGATTTGTTTGGCTAAATCTTGCCAGCTTTAAGAAACTGTATATAGAAATGAATTATGTTATGAAAGCATATATTCTCTTAGTTTGGAACCCTATCTAGTACCCCCCCCCTCTTTTGACACGGTCCTTGAGTTTGGAGAATGAAAATGAGAAAACATAGTCAGACACACAAGTCCCTTTTCTTTATATAATGGGTTCTCATAAAATAAAAAAATATCTTTTCATAAAACTACTGATGGGGACTTAACAAATATAAAGTGCAGCAGCATGCAGTGCAGCTCGCGAAAGTGACTGCCAGACGGGAGAGCGGGTGGACCGCATGTCACGTTCTGTACCTGTAACGGACACCAAACGTACTCTCGCGTGTGCCAGGATCAAGTCATTTCACACACGAGATAATAAAGAGCAATGTATCATTATTAATATTAAGCCAAGTGCGGCGAATTACATTATCCGAGTACATAAATGCCTCATGGGCTCAAAAGAAAAGTAAATCATGACAGCGGAAATCTAAGTAGGGCATCTACAGGCGCCGTCCGGCGGTACGCCAGCCTAGAACTGCACGTCGGGGTCGAAGCCGTCGTCCATGTCATCCTCAGCAGCCTCCTCGGATCCTGAGCAGCACGGAAAAGAAAAGACGCAAACGTCTGAGTACATAATGTACTCAGCAAGTGTGGGAAAGATTATGCACGATGAGTCAAAAATCAAGGAAGGCTAGACACGGCTCTTACACTACGCAACCTATTCCTTAGTTTCAATTAAGCATCCTATTTATTTAGTGACATCCCCGCCCAACCCAAACATATCTCCAAGTGATCTCCACTATCACTATAATCTCAATCCCAACCACCATCCCAAACCACACCAAACCAACCCACGCTAATCATGAGAGAGTTACCAGCCCGCTCTTGACCGTGAGCACGACTGTCTAGACAGTTTTGACTCTGCAGAGTTTGTACCCTTTACCCACAAGTCGTGTTTTCATCGCCCGTCGGCGACTCAAGAAACTCCTTTCCGCCATCTCACACTCCCTATGGTGTGTGGCCAGGAGTACACGACAAGGCCTTTACATTGCACTACCCAACCCGTGAAACCTCTGCCGCAGAAGCCCCCTCTTGCGCCACTCACACATCTCTCTGGTGTACACAAGGGAAGATAGGAACAACTTAATTGGCCACACTGCCCAATAACAGTTCTTGTGGTGGCACTGTATAAGCCAGTTGACAGCTCTCACGAACCGGTCCTTAGGATCTACGCAGGCTAACTAATCACAAACCCGAGTCTCGTGCACTCAGCACCCACCGTAACCCACCAGCCTCCTAGATCCCTATTCTACCCTCTTCATACACCACATACATCACCACATCATCACAATCATCATGATACATTAAATTTAAATGAAATAACTCTCATCCCGACATCTAAGCAGAGCTAAGCATGAAAATAATGACATAAATGTAAACCCTAGTCTACCCATCCCGGCTACAAGGCAAGTTTTGGAAATTTTAGTAAACAACCAACACATGGGATTCAATTTAAGAGCTAAGCATGCAATTCTAACTAAAATCCTAAAAAGGTGCAAAATAGTCAAGGGCACTTGCCTCTCGAGAAGTGCTGCGGCTCGGGGTCGTCGAAGTCTTGGGCTTGCAGGTCCAGTGTCGGCTCGGGGGCTGATTTGAATCCATGTCGAACCAGATGGAAAATAAATAGCGAAGAACAAGTAAGCAAAAGTATTCAACACTCTCACATAGTATTCATCAAGGTGTAGCATAAATCCCATTCCCTTCATCTTATTGTGTGTATATCTCACGCACGGGCGTTTTGCATAGATTAGGGATGGTATAGGCCCTAGTTGGGAGTTTTAGCAGGTATGTGGGTATTTTTTTCAAGTCAGCACCTATACAAAGGTCAAAATGCAATATGTAAAACTATAGGGGGGTGTTACTTTTATTTCAGCAACTACACTTATTTTATATTAAAGTTGCAGCCTACAACAGGGTCTAAAGTGTCATTTTAGCACCTATAGGGGCTCATTTGTTATATAGCAGAAAAGCAGGGGTTTTAAAATGTTAAAACAGGGGGCTGCTAGGGGCTTACTAACAATTTAAGCATAGTACAAGAGTTCTAGGGCTAAAACAGAGGATCACAGGGTCCAAAATGGAAATTTTCAGGGGCCTACATGTACATTTTGAATTGTTCTAGGGGTCAAAGCATGATAATAGTGGCTCTAGGGGTATCTAGTAAATTTCCATCATCATCTAGGGGTTGAAATATGAAGTGAGACTTTACAGGGACCTAAACACCATTTTTCAGCAGCATTCAGGGGCTAAAATGCTAATTTAAATGGCACCAGGGGCTAAATCATTAATTCAGTGGGTACCAGGGGTGAAATTGCTAAGACAGAGGGTCTTTGGGTGCTCTGCGCAATTTCAGAAGGTCACAGAGGCTTAGGGAGCAATTTCCCGGTGAAATACACATTTCCTACTAACCCGGGGTCTTTTCCGCAAGAACCAGGGACCTGCTTGTTTTATTCCGAAAGTTCCAGGGGGCCTAGCGCAAAATATCCCGCGGGAAAATGGGGATTCAACCGGGACCGCCGGATCGGGCGCGGACGGTCGGGATTTAAAATCCCGAACCGGTACGCCTCGGTCTAATCGGGGCCATCGGCTCCCAATCGGACGGTGGGGGCTTCCCCCCGGCCGGAAGTGGCCGCCGGCGGCGATTTCCGCGGCGGCGCGCCGTGGGGACCGAGAGTCCCCTGCCGGGACCTTGCCGTTCTACGGCTAAAACGATTCCTAGCCCTTGCTAACTGGCAGACACGGGGGGGAGGGGGTAGGAGTCCTCACCTAGGGTTCCTTTCGCAGCCCGAGGAGGTCAGCTCGGCGTCACATTGTCGAGAAGGGGAGCAGCTCCTCGGTTCTACGTCGGGGTGGCGTGGGAGCGGTTCCTTGCTCATGGCTTCAGGTTGGCGACGCGTACTGGAAGGGGAGGGAATCGCCGGGGGTTTAGGTCACAAGAAAACAGAGAAAGGGCGAGGGGTAATGAGGGGTAGACAGGGTACTCACCCGGGGTTAGTGGGGGTGGGTTCTTCCGCGCCGGTCTGCGTCGAGAGAGAGCGAGAGGAGGTAGCCGGCGTCTCTGTGGTGTCAGGGACCTGGTTAACTCGTCGGAACGGGGATAGAAGGGTGAGGGAAATGACGGGGCCGAGCTCACCGAGGGGTAGACGGCCGGGAGCACGGCATCCGTCCGCGGCGGGGAGGCGGGGTAGGGGCGGCTAGGGTTTTCGGGGGGTTCATATAGGCGGTGGAGGGCGGAGGATCCGAGGGAGGGAAAAGCGACGCGACCTCGCTTTCGGTTGGGATCGGTCGAAGGCTGTCGGCGACCGGAGAAAAGCGGGGGATAGCGGGGACTGCGGGAAGAAGAAGGATAACGGGCAGAAGCCGCCTGACAGGCAGGCCCCGCCGGTTAGTGGCGAACGAAAGAAAAAGATAAAAGAGGGTGCGCGGGCTGGGCCGACTGTTTGAAGGAAAAGAAGAGGTGGGCTACGGGGAAAAGGGGCTTTTGGCCCAATTATGTTTCTGTTTTCTCTTTTTGTGTGTGTGTGTGTTTTGTTTTACTTTTGGTTTCATTTTTCTTTTAAGTTTGAAAAACAATATGGTCTAGGTTCAAATTCGTTTGAAATTTTTTGTTTCTTCTTCTTTTTAGTTGTAGGTCGTTACAACATTCCCCCCCCCCCTCAAAAGAAATCTCGACCCGAGATTTTGAAGTGACTTACTCTAAGAGATACGTATAGCTTGCTTTGATATCTTCTTCTCGCTCCCACGTAGCTTCTCTCTCAGAGTGGTGCTTCCATTGTATCTTGCACATCGGGATCCTCTTGTACCTAGTAATTCTTTCTGACCTCTCGAGAATTTTGACGGGGCATTCATCGGAGGAGAGATCCTCTCGCACGTTGATATCATCCAGGGGTAGTTGCTCCTCGGGTGCTCTCATGCACTTTTTCAGTTGTGAGACGTGGAACACGTCGTGCACGCCCGACAAGCGAGGAGCCAACTCAAGTTGGTAAGCAACATATCCTCTTCTACTCACCACCCTGAAGGGTCCTATGTACCGGGGTGCTAGCTTGCCCTTCACATTGAAACGACGGAGACCTCGAATGGGAGACACCTTGAGGTACACGTAGTCCCCCACCTCAAAGGTCAACTCTCGTCGGCGTGTGTCCGCATAGCTTTTCTGTCTAGATTGCGCAGTTTTTAGGTTCCTGCGGATCTCATGCACCTTTTCTTCGGCAATCCTGAGCACATCCGGGCCAAAGACTTGTCCTTCACCTACCTCATCTCACAACAGAGGGGTCCTACACTTCCTACCATACAAGGCCTCGAAGGGTGACATCTTCAAGCTTGCGTGGTAGCTATTGTTGTAGGAGAACTCCGCATAGGGTAGGTACTTGTCCCAACTTTGATTGTTTTTTAGGGCACAAGCTCTCAACATATCCTCTAGAATTTGATTGGTCCTCTCAGTTTGTCCATCTGTCTGGGGATGATATGCGTAGCTAAAGTTCAGTTGTGTGCCCTAGGATTTTTGCAATTGTTGCCAGAACCTTGAAGTGAACTGAGTGCCACGATCTGAAATGATCTTTTTTGGAACCCCGTGGTAGCACACAATCCGGGACATGTACAACTCAGCCAATTTTGTCCCCTCATACTTCTCCTTCACGAGGATGAAATGAGCCACCTTGGTCAGACGGTCCACAATCACCCATATGGAGCCGTAACCTGACTGGGTTCTGGGCAATCCCACAATGAAATCCATGCTGATTTCCTCCCATTTCCACTCTGGTATCTTGAGTGGCTGAAGCAATCCGGCAGGCCTTTGATGCTTCGCCTTGACGAGCTGGCACGTGTCACACAGGGCCACGTACTCTGCTACGTCACGCTTCATGTCGTGCCACCAGTAGCGGTATTTGAGATCTTGATACATTTTGGTACTCCCAGGGTGAATGGAGTACTCTAAGTCATGTGTTTCCCTCAAGATCGTCTGCCGAATGGCAGGAATATTAGGCACGCAGATCCTCTTGCCAAGCCACAACGTTCCTTGCTCGTCTATCCTATAGTCTGGAGCCTTGCCCTCCTCCATCAATTGCTTGATCTCTTGGATCTTCTCATCATTCTTTTGGCCCTCTCGAATGTCACGCTCCAAGGTTGAATCCACCTCCATTACCACAGCTTCTGCGCTTGTCACCAGGCTGAGGTTGAGTTTTGCAAACTCCTCGCACAGCTAGGGCTATAGCGTCAAAGCGTGGCAATGCGCTTTCTGGCTCAGAGCATCGGCAACGACGTTCGCCTTTCCAGGGTGATAATTGATGCCTACATCGAAGTCGTTGATGAGCTCTAGCCACCTGCGCTGTCTGAGGTTGAGGTCCGGCTGTGTGAAGTTGTACTTGAGGCTTTTATGATCTGTGTAGATCTCCGTCCTCTTTCCCATGAGGTAGTGTCTCCACAGCTTTAAAGCGTGAACCACAGCGGTCAACTCCAAGTGATGCGTCGGGTAGTTCTGCTCGTGCTTACGAAGCTGCCTAGAGGCATAGGCTACGACACGTCCCTCTTGCATGAGTACGCATCCTAGTCCCTGCCCGGAGGCAGCACAAAACACGGTGAACTCCTTTTGCATGTCAGGCATCACTAGCACGGGCGCCGTCGTCAACCTCTCCTTCAACTCTTGAAAGCTTGCTTCGCACTCGGGCGTCCACTTGAATGCCTTCCCCTTCTCTAGCAACTTGGTGAGTGGCTTTGAAATTTTCAAGAACCCTTCAATGAATCATCTGTAGTAGCCTGCCAATCCCAAGAAGCTTCTGATCTCGCTCACGTTCTCTAGCACCTTCCACTTCATCACATCCGCCACCTTGCTAGGATCCACAGATATGCCACCTTTGGAAATCACGTGTCCCAAGAAGGACATCTTCTTCAACCAGAAGTCACACTTGCTGAGTTGGGCGTATAGCTGGTGCTCCTGAAGCTTTTGCAACACCAAGCTCAAGTGTTTTGCGTGCCCCTCTTCATTCTTGGAGAATACAAGAATATCATCAATGAATACCACAACGAATTTGTCCAAGTACTCTATAAACACCTTGTTCATAAGTTACATGAAGTAAGCAGGAGCATTGGTCAACCGAAAGGACATGACCGTGCACTCATAGAGACTATAACGGGTAACAAAGGCCGTCTTCGGAATGTCAGAAGCTCGGATCTTCAATTGGTGGTAACCCGATCGAAGGTCAATCTTTGAGAACACACACGCCCCTCTAAGTTTATCAAACAGATCCTCGATGCGAGGCAGAGGAGACTTGTTTTTTATTGTGACGGCGTTGAGGGCTCGGTAGTCTACACACAACCTATGGGTCCCATCCTTCTTTGGCACAAATATGACCGGGGCTCCCCAAGGAGAGGAGCTAGGACGGATATAGCCCTTGTCTAGAAGCTCTCGGAGGTGGTCCTTGAGCTCTGCTAATTGCTTGGCATCCATCCTATACGACCTTTTATATATAGGGGTCGTGCGAGGCACTAGTTCTATAGCAAACTCGATATCGCGGTCTGGAGGCATACCTGGTAGCTCCTCTAGAAAAACGTCCGGGAACTCGCCAACCACGCGAACCCCCTCAGTAGTGTCGAGCTGGTTAAGGTGGATTTTCTCGGCCGGCGGGTGCAGAGAGGTGTACTCCACCACAACACCGTCTGGGTGTGACAACCTGACGGTCCTGGTGGCACAAAGGATCAAACCTCCGTACTTGGTCAACCAATCCATCCCCAAGATCACGTCCAGGCCTTGCGACTCCAACACAATAAGATTTGCCTTGAACTCCCTTCCCACGATCTTGATGCTCACTTTTGGGCATACCTAACTTGTTTTGATCTCACCTCCAGGAGAAGTGACCACTAGCATATGGGACATAGCTATTACCCTCATATCATATTTCTTTATAAAATTCTTGGCAATAAACGAGTGAGTAGCACCAGAATCAAATAAAATAGTAGCGAGGTGCGAGTCGACTGTGAACGTACCAAGTACCACGTGCGGAGTCAACTGAGCCTCCTCCACAGCTACGTGGTGCACTCGACCACGCGGGAGACTCTACGGCTGCTGCTGCTGCTGTGGTGGCTTCTTCTTCTGGCATCTGCTGGCAAGGTGGCCCATCTTGCCACACTCGTAGCACGGGCCCAAAGCCCTGACGAACTATCCCTGCTGAGTAGCCGCTGCCGTGCGGGGTGGGAAAGCTGGTCGCTGCTGTAGTTGCTGGCTCTGCGGGCGCTGTGGCTATGGAAACGGCTGCCTGTAAGCTGGTGAAGGGTACCTCACAGGCGGACTCGGTCCCACGTACCGGTCCGTCTGCGTAACTAGAGGTGGTCCAAAGCGAGTGCGGTTGCTGCTGCCCGAAGACTGTCCCTACCATCCCATCCTGCGCTTCCTGTGTGCCTCGAGCTCTGGCATCTGTCGCTCCATCACAAAGGCCTTGTCCACCATCTTCTAAAAGTCGTCGTAGTAGCTGGACGATAAGGCACACTTTAGCTCCTCATCAAGACCTCGTACGAAGCAGTCCTGCTTCATGTCATCAGAACTGACGTCCTCCGGTGCGTAGCGGGACAGCTGCGTGAGACGTGTGAGGTACTCATGCACCGTCGAGCCACCCTGTCTCAGACCGAGGAACTTCTGCCGCTTCATCTTGATCTCACCAGCTGGCATGAAGTGGTTGCGGAAGCTGCGCTGGAATTCCTCCCAAGTGATAGCCTCAGGGTCGCTGTGAGCAGCGGTGTAAGCTGTCCACTTGTCTGCCGCGGGTCCTCCTAGCTGGTGAGCTGCTAGCAAGACACGTTCTCCTCCCACTCACTGGATCAACCGCAGCTTGTTGTCGATTGTCTTCAGCCAATCATCCGCGTCCATCGGCTCCATCGGGCTCGAGAAGACCGGGGGATGAGTACACTGAAAGTCTCTCAGTTTGGACCGTGGTCCAGGTGCCGGTGGTGGTGGAGGCGGAGGGGCTTGGTGGTTGTGGGCCATAATTGCTGCCGGGCCCTGTAGGAGCTGGTTTTGAGAGGCCAGCATGTCGTGCACTGTCATGTAGTCAGCTCCTCATCGAGCTGCTCGCCTGTTCCAGCCTGGAACCTAGAACTCCGGGGGCTCATCGGCCTCGGGCACTCCACGCCCTCGACCTCGTCCTCGACCTCGTCCCCTACCTGCCATCTGTTAGAGATAGCAACAAATCTTAGAATCTGAAAAATCTAGAGAAAAAGTTATTATTAGGCTCATAGTTATATAAAAGAACCGTACATATGCATGCATCACTCATCAATCAACTATGCAACAAATCAACCCATTACCCGTATGATTCCTATCTCTACGGAACTAAACGCTTCTTTACCATGGTCGGGTATCTCCTATCCTTAGACAGTTTCGGATTGTCCGTGGTAACGGACCCTACTAGGTTTGAACGAGATACGAGTGAGAAAGATAGATGTGTTGAACAAGATGAGCTTGAGAGAAAAGGGGTAAGTCGCGTGAAACCTAGAAACTCACGCAAATTTTACGTAGGTCTATAGTTGCAATTAGTTTTTAAGTTGAAATTAAGTCTATTTCGTGTCCGTTTCTATCTGGGCTCGCGTCCTAGGGACAGCCTTGGCTCTGATACCACTCTGTCACGCCCGGTACCTGCAACGGACACCAAGCATACTCTCGCGTGTGCCAGGATCAAGTCATTTCACACACGAGATAATAAAGAGCAATGTATCATTATTAATATTAAGTCAAGTGCGGCGAATTACATCATCCGAGTACATAAATGTCTCATAGGCTCAAAAGAAAAGTACATCATGACAGCGGAAATCTAAGCAGGGCATCCACAGGCACCATCCGGCGGTACGCCAGCCTAGAACTGCGCGTCGGGGTCGAAGCCGCCGTCCACGTCATCCTTAGCAGCCTCCTTGGGTCCTGAGCAACACGGAAAACAAAAGAGGCAAACGCCAGAGTACATAATGTACTCAGCAAGTGTGGGAAAGATTATGCATGATGAGTCAAGAATCAAGAAAGGCTAGACACGACTCTTGCACTATGCAACCTATTCCATAGTTTTAATTAAGTGTCCTATTTATTTAGTGACATCCCCGCCCAACCGAAACATATCTCCAAGTGATCTCCACTATCACTATAATCTCAATCCCAACCACCATCTCAAACCACACCAAATCAACCCACGCTAATCATGAGAGTTATCAGCCTGCCCTTGACCGTGAGCACGGCTGTCTAGACAGTTTTGACTCTGCAGAGTTTGTACCCTTTACCCACAAGTCGTGTTTTCATCGCCCATCGGCGACTCAAGAAACTCCTTTCCGCCATCTCACACTCCCTATGGTGTGTGGCCAGGAGTACACGACAAGGCCTTTACATTGCACTACCCAACCCGTGCACACCCGCTAAGGTTTCACCGCTGCGGCACTCTGAAACCTCTGCCGCAGAAGCCCCCTCTTGCGCCACTCACACATCTCTCTAGTGTACACAAAGAAAGATTGGAATAACTTAATTGGCCACACTGCCCCATAACAGTTCTTGAGCCAGTTGACAGGTCTCACGAACCGGTCCTTAGGATCTACGCAGGCTAACTAATCACAAACCCGAGTCTCGTGCACTCAGCACCCACCGTAACCCACCAGCCTGCTAGATCCCTATTCTACCCTCCACATACACCACATACATCACCACATCATCACAATCATCATGATACATTGAATTTAAATGAAATAACTCTCATCCCGACATCTAAGCAGAGCTAAGCATAAAAATAATGACATAAATGTAAACCCTAATCTACCCATCCCGGCTACAAGGCAAGTTTTGGAAATTCTAGTAAACAACCAATATATGGGATTCAATTTAAGAGCTAAGCATGCAATCCTAACTAAAATCCTAAAAAGGTGCAAAATGGTCAATGGCACTTGCCTCTCGAGAAGTGCTGCGGCTCGGGGTCGTCGAAGTCTTGGGCTTGCAGGTCTAGTGTCGGCTCGGGGGATGATTTGAATCCATGTCGAACCAGATGGAAAATAAATAGCGAAGAACAAGTAAGAAAAAGTATTCAACACTCTCACATAGTATTCATCAAGGTGTAGCATAAATCCCATTCCCTTCATCTTATTGTGTGTATATCTCACGCAGGGGCGTTTTGCATAGATTAGGGATGGTTATAGGCCCTAGTTGGGAGTTTTAGCAGGTATGTGGGTATTTTTTTTCAAGTCAGCACCTATACAGAGGTCAAAGTGCAATATGTAAAACTATAGGGGGTGTTACTTTTATTTCAACAACTACACTTATTTTATATTAAAGTTGCAGCCTACAACAGGGTCTCAAGTGTCATTTCAGCACCTATAGGGGCTCATTTGTTATATAGCAGAAAAGCAGGGGTTTTAAAATGTTAAAACAGGGGGCAGCTAGGGGCTTACTAACAATTTAAGCATAGTACAAGGGTTCTAGGGCTAAAATAGAGGATCACAGGGTCCAAAATAGAAATTTTCAGGGGCCTACATGTACATTTTGAATTGTTCTAGGGGTCAAAGCATGATAACAGTGGCTCTAGGGGTATCTAGTAAATTTTCATCATCATCTAGGGTTGAAATATGAAATGAGACTTTACAGGGACCTAAACACCATTTTCAGCAGCATTCAGGGGCTAAAATGCTAATTTAAATGGCACCAGGGGCTAAATCATTAATTCAGTGGGTACCAGGGGTGAAATTGCTAAGACAGAGGGTCTTTGGGGTGCTCTTCGCAATTTCAGAAGGTCACAGGGGCTTAGGAGCAATTTCCCGGTGAAATACACATTTCCTACTAACCCGGGGTCTTTTCCGCAAGAACCAGGGACCTGCTTGTTTTATTCCGAAAGTTCCAGGGGGCCTAGCACAAAATATCCTATGGGAAAATGGGGATTCAACCGGGACCGCCGGATCGGGCGCGGACGGTCGGGATTTAAAATCCCGAACTGGTACGCCCGGGTCTAATCGGGGCCATCGGCTCCCGATCGGACGGTGGGGGCTTCCCCCCGGCCGGAAGTGGCCGCCGTCGGCGGTTTCCGCGGCGGCGCGCCATGGGGACCGAGAGTCCCCTGCCGGGACCTCGTCGTTCTACGGCTAAAACGATTCCTAGCCCTAGCTAACTGGCAGACACGGGGGAGAGGCGGTCGGAGTCCTCACCTAGGGTTCCTTTCGCAGCCCGGGGAGGTCAGCTCGGCGTCACGGCGTCGGGAAGGGGAGCAGCTCCTCGGTTCTACGTCAGGGTGACGTGGGAGCGGTTCCTTGCTCACGCCTTTAGGTTGGCGACACGTACTGGAAGGGGAGGGAATCGCCGGGGGTGTAGGTCACAAGAAAACAGAGAAAGGGCGAGGGGTAATCGGGGGTAGACGGGGTACTCACCCGGGGTCAGTGGGGGTGGGTTCTTCCGCGCCGATCTGCGTCGAGAGAGACCGAGAGGAGGTAGCCGACGTCTCTGCGGTGTCAGGGACCTGGTTAACTCGCCGGAACGGGGATAGAAGGGTGAGGGAAATGACGGGGCCGAGCTCACCGAGGGGTAGACGGCAGGGAGCACGGCATGCGTCCGTGGCGGGGAGGGGGAGCAGAGGCGGCTAGGGTTTTTGGGGGGTTCTTATAGGCGGTGGAGGGCGGAGGATCCGAGGGAGGGAAAAGCGACGCGGCCTCGCTGTCGGTTGGGATCGGTCGGAGGCTATCGGCGATCGGAGAAAAGCGGGGGAGAGCGGGGACCGCGGGAAGAAGAAGGATAACGGGCAGAAGCCGCCTGACAGGCGGGCCCTGCCGGTCAGTGGCGAAAGAAAGAAAAAGAAAAAAGAGGGTGCGCGGGCTGGGCCGACTGTTTGAAGGAAAAGAAGAGGTGGGCTGCAGAGAAATGGGGCTTTTGGCCCAATTATGTTTCTGTTTTCTTTTTTTTTGTGTGTGTGTTTTGTTTTACTTTTGGTTTCATTTTTCTTTTAAGTTTGAAAAATAATATGGTCTAGATTCAAATTCGTTTGAAAATTTTTGTTTCTTCTTCTTTTTAGTTGTAGGTCGTTACACGGCACCAGCACCGGCACCGGCGCCGGCGACCTGCTGTTTTGCGTCGCTTGCGACCGGGGGAGCCGATGGCCCACAAGGATGGCGGTGGGCATTGGCACAACGAGCTTAATGGATGGTACAAGGCAAAGGCACGGCCGACGGAGGAACGTAAGTCCATGGGCCCTGGCAGTGGTGTTCAATCAGCCGGCCCAAAAGGGCCATATGTAGTCCAAGACACACTTCTCTTTGCCATGAGACGAAGATATGCCAAAATTGTGTTGAAATTTCGTGTTTTTATTTCTAAAAAAAGTTCTACAATGTTTAATTTCTCTGTATATATTACCGAGATAGAGGGAGACACTAAAAATTCTGAAAATACAGATTTTATCAGGATGGTCAAAATCGGATCATTTCATGAAATGGCGAGGAGGTATAAAAATAGCAAAACAGATGGATGCTTCACCAGGTGTCAGTTACTGCTCGTACAGTAGTTGACAAGTTCTGTATCCAAACATGGGGCCCTTCGATCGCATCGCCCGGCTTTTTCTCTTCTCGTCGCGGGCGTCCCATGTCCTCCTTTCCTATTCGTGGCGCCATTTTTGGCCATTTCAATCTTACAAAGGCGCGACGTTTCCTCCACTCCCCTCGGTTTTGGCACGCGCAAACGAAACGTTGATCTCGTCTTGTTCGAGGTATGTATGTTGATCTTCTTCTTCTTCTCCCAAGTTTCATGTCTCTCTCTCTCTCTCTCTGTCTCTTTGCGTGAAACTCTAGATCCATCGGTTCCTTATCTTCGGCTGCTTGTGATTCAATTCGCCTGCGGTAAATTGTCCTCAGATTGTTTGATGAACTGTAGCCATTTCTCCCAAACGCAGTCACTAGAATACCTCCGATAGAAAACATATGATAATCTCTGGAAGATATTAAATCAGTTTGGTCTTGCATCTCAAAATTGCATCGGCCCCTCCAAGTTCCTTTCTTCGGATCACAAGATAAACATTGCAGTGCATCAGTTGATGCAGTGCCGTGGTCCAAAATTCGAAGAGGATGTATAAGCATCACTTAGAGTTTCAATGGAAATGATCTGGCAACAGTTACAGTTGGAACTGAAATCAAGATTCCTTTTAAGAAAAAAAAAAGGAAATTCAATGTCCTCAAGACGTGCAGGAAGCGTCTGAAGGTTCAGGCAACATATTAAAACAGAGGAAGTTCAGAAATGTTCAGTTTAGGCATTTGCATATCTAAGCACATAGAGCAGTGGTATGCATGTCGGAGAGCAACATCTCAAGGTCAACCATTATGTGATGCACCTTCTAAAATAATAAAAAAGGATGGGAACCGAGAAAGTAGAAATGTCTCGGAACATTCCACCTTGCACCGATGGCGTGTAAGCTTCTGCAAAACACTTCTCATTTTGCAAATCTCTCTTCTTCGTTATGCAGCCGAAGCAGCCCATGGCCACGCGGCCGTCGCCGCGATCGAGCGACGGCGTACGCCCAAGAAGCAAGAGAGGGACCGGCGGCGCCGCCGGCAGACCCCCGTCGAGCCCGCGAAGCTCCGACGCGTCACGTCAAAGCACCGGCCGCTCCTCCGCGTCGTCCGACAAGCCGATGCCGTCCTTCCTCCGCCCCACCGTGAGCTCGTCCCTGCACAGCTCGACCTCTTCGTCCTCTTTCACGTCGTCGTCCCCCTCCAAGAGCCCCGTCGCCACGGCCAGACGGTCCGCCGACAAGGCCCCGCTGCAGCAGCTGGTCTCGCCGAGACCGATCACGCCGAAGGACAAGGCCAAGGCTGCGCCGGCGTCCACGTCGCGATGGTCCGCGGTGTCGGCGAAGCAGCTGATGCAGAAGGCGTCCAATGCCATTAAAGCTACCAAAACCCGCAGCAAGACGAGCAAGGAGGCGGCTAGCCCGGCGGCCTCATCGTCAGGCAAGGAAGCGGCCAGAACATCGGCCTCGGCGTCCGTCAAGGAGGCTGCTAATACCGCGGCCTTGTCGTCCGGCAAGGAGGCGGTGAGACCGGCGACCTCGGTGTCCGTCAAGGAGGCCGCGAACTCCGCGTCGAGAAGGAAAGCAACCCGTTCTTCCTCCGAGGCCAAGGGCGAGACGGCTAGAGCACATCCCGTCGAGGAGCAGCAGCAGCAGCAGCCTGAGACGCCTGTCGAGTCGCTACCCGCCGTGCAAGCAGAGGAGGCTGTTCTTGAGCCTAAAGCTGAAGGAAACGAACAGCACGCGGCGACGTCGCAAGAAGTTGTCGGTACTGACATCACGGCCGTGGAGGAGAGAGGCCAGACGGAGGAGGTCAGCGCAGAGCAGTCGTCTTTAGAATCAGCGAAGGAGGAGGTCGTCGAGGAGGAGAAGCACGTGTTGGATGACGTTGAAGCAATGAATGTGGAGACGCCGGAGCCGCAAGAAAAGAAGTCGCGGAGTTTTACGGCTGCGGGGACAGAGACGGAGGCCCAGAACAACACGGGCGATGAGTCGCCGGCCGTCGTTGTAGAAGACGCGATGAAGTGGGCGGCAGAACAGGAAGGAGAAGATGAACCGGCGATCAACACGGTGGAGGAGACCAAGGCTGAGGAGAGTAAGCAAGAAGAGGCGAGGAAACCCGAAGATGCCGTGGAGAGCTCTGAAACGAGCGAGATCTCTGAAGAGCCCAAGGAAGAAATTAGCGTGATCATAGAAGAAAAACAGGAAAAGGAAGAGACGAGTGTGATCTCTGAAGAACCAAAGGAAGAGGCAAGCATGATCTCTGAACTGACTGAACAACCAAAGGAAGAGACAAGCATGATCTCTGAACTGACTGAACAACCAAAGGAAGAAACGAGTGTGATCTCTGAAGAACCAAAGGAAGGAACTAGTGTTATTTCTGGACAACCAAAGGAAGGAACGAGCACGATCTCTGAACAACTAAAGGAAGACACGAACGTGCTCTCTGAACAACAGAAGGAAGAAACAAGCATGATCTCTGAGCAATCAAAGGAAGATCATGCACCTGTCGATAAGCAAGGGGAGGTCACCGAGGAGGCAAAAGTGACTCTGGCATGGAGCGCGTCGGCTCCAACGACGCCGGGGAAAGACGCTCTCAGGGACGAGGAGACAGAGCCCAAACACGTGAGCGCGTCGGAGCCCGTAACACCGTCGCAAGAAGCCTTCAGTAAAGACAAGGCCGTGATCGAGACGCTGCCGAGCGTGTCGGCACCGGCGACGCCGACGGGCGCTGTCGAGAAGGGATCAAGGCAGGCAACGATCCCCGAGGAGTCGTCGAAGCCAGCGTTTCAGGGGAGCAAGGTGAAGACTGCCATGGAGAAGCGGTCCGACGAGGAGCAGCCCAAGAAGAAGGAGGTGGCGCGGAGCAACGACGTGATCGAGGAGGCCAAGAGCAAGCTGCTGGAGAAGAGGAAGAGCAAGGTGAAGGCGCTGGTGGGGGCCTTCGAGACCGTCATGGACAGCCCGCGCAGCTCAAGCTGAATGAATTTGGTTTCCTTTGTTTTTGTTTTTTTTTTCTAAAAAAAAGCTGATTATTTTGGAGGGAATGTGACGATATGTGGTTTTGAGTTGTGTGGCGTTTGAATTGGGATGATGTGTTCCGGTTTGTTGCTTTTTTTGTTTGTTGATGATTGATTCTTGAGACTGCCGAAACAAACAGAGATGCTAATGTTGATTTGATCGTTTCTTGATTAGCTGTCGTGGTATGCCGGCTCCCAGAGGCGGTTGAGCACGCTGGGTAGGGTCGGCGAAAGTGCTGGCGAGCAGTGCAAGACGCCCGGTTGGCTGCTGCTGCTAGGGTTTCAGCTATGACCCTGAGTTGCTGTCACGCCCGGTTCCTGCAACAGTCACCAAGCGTACTTCCGTGTGTGCCACGATCAAGTCATACCACACACGAGATGAATAAGAGCAATGTATCATTATTAATATTAAGCCAAGTGCGGCGATTACATCAACCGAGTACATAAATGCCTCAAAGGCTCAAAAAGAAAAGTACATCATGACAGCGGAGAATCTAAGGTGGGCTCCACAGGCGCTGTCCGACGGTACGCCAGCTTAGATCTGCGCATCGGGGTCGAAGCCGTCGTCCACGTCATCCTCAGCAGCCTCCTCGGGTCCTGAGCAGCACGGAAAAGAAAAGAGGCAAACGCCTGAGTACAATGATGTACTCAGCAAGTGTGGGAAAGTTTATGCATGATGAGGCAAGTTACAAGGGAGGCTAGACACGGCTATTGCATTACGCAACCTATTCCTTAGCTTTATTAAGCGTCCTATTTGTTTAGTGACATTCCCCCGCCCAACCCAAACATAACTCCAAGTGATCTCCACTATCACTGTAATCTCATTTATCTCAATCCAAGCCACCATTCCCAAACCACACCAAACCAACCCACACTAATCATGAGAGAGTTACCAGCCCGCTCTTGACCGTGAGCACGGCTGTCTAGACAGTTTTGACTCTGCAGAGTTTGTACCCTTTACCCACAAGTCGTGTTTTCATCACCCGTCGACGACTCAAGAAACTCCTTTCCGCCCTCTCACACTCCCTATGGTGTGGGGTCAGGAGTACACGACAAGGCCTTTACATTGCACTACCCAACCCGTGCACAACCGCTAAGGATTCACCGCTGCGGCACTCTGAAACCTCTGCCGCAGAAGCCCCCTCTTGCGCCACTTACACATCTCTCTGGTGTACACAAGGAAAGATAGAAACAACTTAATTGGCCACACTGCCCCATAACATTTCTTGTGGTGGCACTGTATAAGCCAGTTGACAGGTCTCACGAACCGGTCCTTAGGATCTACGCAGGCTAACTAACCACAAACCCGAGTCTCGTGCACTCAGCACCCACCGTAACCCACCAGCCTGCTAGATCCCTACACGACCCACCTCATACACCACATACATCACCACATATATATATCTCCACACAACATCTCAATGATCATGATAATATAACATTAATGTAAATTACTCTCATCCCATCTACTAAGCAGGGCTAAGCATGAAAATAATGACATAAAGGTAAACCCTATACTACCCATCCCGGCTACAAGACAAGTATTGGAAATACTAGTAAACAACCAACACATGGGATTTATTTTAAGACCTAAGCATGCAATTCTAACTAAAATCCTAAAAAGGTGCAAAATGGTCAAGGGCACTTGCCTCTCGAGAAGTGCTGCGGCTCGGGGTCGTCGAAGTCTTGGGCTTGCAGGTCCAGTGTCGGCTCGGGGGCTAATTTGTCCATGACATAACAGATAAAAATAACGGTAAACAAGTAAGCAAGAGCTACCCAACATCCATAATAAAATCAGGGCACAAATGTAGAATGTAATCCCCTCAGCACCATGTAGTTATGTTCATGTGAGAGTGTTTTACAAAGGTTAGGGTCATGCTTGGGTTCTAGGTGTGATTTCTAGCAAGTGGGAGAGTGTCTTTATAAATTGTCAGTAAATGTTCATGGGGTAAAATTGTGATTTCAGAGCTGTTCAGGGGGGTTTCCATGCCAATGCAGTAAGGGTCATAGGGTATATGTTACTATAATATGTTCTAGGATGTTAGTTTAGATTTTCAGCACCAAATATAGAATAAAATGGGGTTTTCAGCATGTATAGGGACTTATCTGCTAATTGGCAGCAAGGCAGGGAGTCAAGGTGTAAGTTCAGATTTTTACTGAGGGGTTTTGTTTGTTTGCAGCAGGTCTGAGGGGGTGTTATTTCTATTTTTCAGCAGCTACTTATGATTTTTACATTAAACTGCAGCTTACCACATGATTTAAAATGTCATTTCAGCACATATGGGAGGTTCATTTTGCAAATTCCCTGAATAGCACTGGGACCAACAGATTTATTTGGGGGCCTAATGTTTAAACAGAACATTCCAGGGTTGTTTTGGTAAGTTTCCAACATGTTCTAGTGGTGGAGGGGTAAATTCACAACATGGCAGGGTCATAGCTGCAAAAACAGTAATTACAGGGGCCTAAAAATGCTACTAGGTGGTCATGAAGGGTCTTAGAATAAAAACCAGCGAGTCTTTTTGGGCCTTTTATGATTTTCCCAACACCTGCAGGGGTATTTCTTCCATGTGCAGAATTAAACAGGGCCTAGGTGTGAAAGCAGCCCCCTTTTATGGGTCTAAACACCAAATCAGAGCAACCAGGGGGTTTTTCAGAAGTTTTTCCAAGGTTAAAATTAATGTACCAGGGGTTAAAACATGGAAACAGGGATCTTCAGGGGTAGAAATGTTAGAACCCATGGCTTCTGGGGTGCCTTGCGCATGAATAGAGAAGCACAGGGGGTAGCTAGCAATTTTGCAAGGGTTAGTTTGCTTTCTACCGAAAACCCTAGGGGCCTAAGTGCTAAACGGCCCGCGGGAAAAGGGAGATTCAACCGGGGCCGCCAGATCTGGCGCGGACGGTCGGGATTTAAAATCCCGAACCGTTACGCCCCGGTCTAATCGGAGCCGTTGGCTCCCGATCGGACGACGGGGGTTTTCCCCCGGCCGGAAACGGCCGCCGGCGACGGTTTCCGCGGCGGCGCGCCATCGGGGTGATCTGAGCTCGCTGGATCCAGCGTCTCCGGGCCTCCTAACCCTAGCTACTCGACAAGATCGGAGAGGGGCAGGTTGGGGACCTTACCTAGGGTCTTTTCGTAGCTCGGGGAGGTCAGCTCGGCGTCGGAAAGGGGAGCAGCTCCTCGGTTCTTCGTCGGGGTGGCGTGGGAGCGTTTCCTTGCTCACGGCCTCAGGGTGGCTACGCGTACTGGAGGGAGAGGGAGTCGCCGGGGTTTAGTTCACAAGAAAACAGAGGAAAGGCGAGGGGTAATCTGGGGTAAACGGGGGTACTCACCGGGGGTCGGTGGGGGTGGGTTCTTCCGCGTCGGTCTGGGCCGAGAGAGACCGAGAGGAGGTAGCCGGCGTCTCTGCGGTGCCAGGGACCCGGTTAACTCGCCATAACGGGGAGAGATGGGTGAGGAAAGTGACGGGGTCGAGCTCACCGAGGGGTAGACGGCCGGGAGCTCGGCATCCGTCCACGGCGGGGAGGGGGGGCAGGGCGGCTAGGGTTTTCGGGGGGGTTCTTATAGGCGGGGGAGGGCGGAGGATCCGAGGGAGGGAAAGGCGACGCAACCTCGCTTTCGGTTGGGATGGGTCGGAGGTTGTCGGCGACCGGAGAAAAGTGGGGGGGGGGAGGGGGGACCGCGGGAAGAAGAAAAGCAACGGGAAGAAGAGGGAAAATGTGGCTGACAGCCGGGGCCCGCCCGTCGGTGAGGGAAAGAAAAAGACAGAGGCCTTGTGGGCTGGGCTGGATAGGGAAGAGATGGGGTGATGGGCTGCGGGGGAAAGGGGCCTTTGGCCCAGTTTTGTTTGTGTTTTCTTTTTTTTTGTGTGGGTGTGTGTTTTGTTTTATTTTTGGTTTTATTTTTCTTTTGAGTTTGATCAATAATGTGGTCTAGGTTCAAATTTGTTTGAATTTTTTTTGTATCTCTTCTTTTTAGGTAGGTCGTTACAGTTGCGGGAGCAATTAGATCCTAGGGTTTGGACCTTCTTCTGATGCCATGAGAGCGTGGCAAATTGGAAAGATTACGCAATAACTCATTTTTTAGATATCAAATACGCAAAAACTCAACAATATCAAATACAGTCATCAACCTCATTTCGGGTCAAACAGCACACCTTTATTTATTTATTAGATAATGGAAAAATGTTTCGGGCCTTCTGCACACCATACAAATGCAACTTTCAGTGCGAAAGAAGCAACACGTTCGTCACGGTCAAAGGAGGGGAGATGGAACTCGGGATCGAGGCGGAGACGAGTCTCTACTAGCTGCTGAGCTCCAAGAAGCGCTGTGCCATAGGGTGCTTGGCGTCGGACAACCGCGACGGCGCGAGCACCTCCACGACCTCGCCGGCGACGACGAGGCACACCAGGTCCGCGATGCGCTGGATCTGCTTCACGCTGTGGGAGACGATCACCGTGGTGAGCCCCCTCGCCTTCTTCAGCCGCACGATCGCCTCCTCGATGTTCTGCGTGGATATCGGGTCCAGCGCGCTCGTCGGCTCGTCCAGCAGAAGCACCTGCAACCATGGAACCGCCTCGCCGTCAGACGCCGCCGCCATACATGTCACGTGGCAGGCAGCGATGATGACAGGACAGGAAGATGCGGCAGCCGCGCGTGACGTGTCATGCCTCGGGATCGTTGGCGAGGGTGCGGGCCAGAGCGACGCGCTGCGCCTGGCCGACGGAGAGCTCGGAGGCCTGCTTGGAGGACAGGGCAGGGTCCAGGTCGGCCAGCCTCAGCAGGTTCTCCACTTCGGCTTCCGTGAGCTTCTTCCCGCGCAGTTGCGGCCCGTAGCGCACGTTATCTGCTACGGTTCCTGATGACATGGCAAATCAGGGAAATGTTAATACCAGAGGCACTCGATCAAACTCATCAACTACCATATTGTAAACGGATCATTCCTCATGAAAAAAAAAGTATTGTCAACGGAGCAAGTGTGCTCAGAATGTTGGCACAGATCATGCGCGCCCACCCGTAATTACCATCATTTTCTATCATGCCGGTCACAGCTACCCAGTGGAAGACTCGGCTTCTTATCAGCGAGGTCATTCATGTGTAGGAGTATTCCATCAAGAAAGGACGATGATGCAATGGATTAACCTAATACTAACTGCCTACTCATACTTCGTCTGAAAAATAAACTGCCAACTCATGTTCTCGATGCCAGATCCAAGCCTGCACTGTCCAGATGTCAACCGTTACTGTCTCTACGGCCGCTTAACTTATTCAATAATTTCAAATGAAAACACTAATTTCGTACGATCGGATTGCATGATGAGATCAAGGTTGTATGGCCAGTTGAAATGAGAGGGTAATTAGATTCAAGGCGCACCAGCTCAGAAACACCCAAATGAGAGGGTCGTTATTAAATTAACGTACCTTGGAACATGGCGGGGAGCTGGAAGAGCATCCCGACCTTGCGCCGGAGCGCGAGGACATCGACGCCGCAGATGTCGACGCTGTCGAGGAAGACGGTGCCGGGGGCGGGCTCCCAGAGTCGGTTGATCGCGCGGAGCAGCGTGGACTTGCCGCTGCCGCTGGGCCCGATGACGCCCATGACCACCCCGGGCGGCACGTCCAGGCTGACCCCTCGCAGGATCTCGTCGCCGGTCGTGTCCGACAGCCGGCGCAGCCCTCGCAGGCGTACCTTGGGCGTCCCGTCGGGGAGGCCGTCCACGCTGAGGAGGTGCTCCCTGAGATGCTCTGCCCCTCCATCGATCGAACGGTTAATCATCAAACATCATCATCCATGTATCACTCGCTCACTTACAGACAGCGTCGTCAGGCCAACTCGCTCACCTGAAGCTGAGCCCATGAATTGGGGACACCGCCGGTGAGAGGAGAGATGAACCGCCGGCGAGCAGAGACGAAGGAGAAAGTGGCTGCTGTGTGGGAGGGACCGGTGGTTCTGCTCTGATTTGGAACGTAGCGTCAGCTGGGTGGACGAGTGGCCACCCGTGCTTTTTAAATAGGCTTTTGCGAAAGAGAGAGAGAGAAATTGAGGGAGAGAGGGCGTGGGCGGCGACTGAGGTGCGCGTCGAACACTGAGGTGCGACTGAGGTGACATTCGGTGGCGGTCCAGGTCCAGGACTCGCTGATCCGGTCCCACGCGACGCGTATAGCTTATCGGCGTGCTTCCCTCTCCTACTAGGCTACTACTACTATTTGGACGGCAGGTGATCGACTTCCCGTCCCGTCCAGTCCAGAACGGCATGAAGTCGTCCTGCTGACGAACCCGTCGCCGCGCATCCGCCTCGCTCATCACCAGCTTGCGCTTGGAGTTAACGGTGTGTTCCGCGACGTCCCAAGATGCCGTGTGCTGTGTGGGCGCGGAAGAGGACGAAACGCACGTTGCTGCTGCTGTGGTGGATTCCTGGGCGCGCGCACATGGAAGCGACGACAAATCGCCTCTGGCTCGGCTTGGTCTCCCCCGGCCCGCCCCAGAAAGCACCACGACCAGACAAGACCGGCGGCGGCTACTCCACTTGCGACATGATACGATATGCTAACCACGGCGCGGAGAGAGCAGTTACCGTCGCCGGAGCCTCCGTCCGTCCGTCCGTCCGTGGTTATGAGACGTACGGCCCGGCACCCCCACCCAACCGACCTCGGGCGGACGGGGTCAAAGCAGCCAGCGGTTTTGTTGTGGCAGCCACGTTCGTTCATTCGTTCAGCGCACCAGGCTAGGGGACGACGGCACGATGCTTCTCTACTCCATGGCCACCGTACCGTTGCTAATATAAGAAGCAGAGTACTACCAGCCGAGACGAGACCCCCTCTTGGGCCCTCCAGACGTAAGCCCAGTCTCGCCAAGGGCTACAAGTGTTTGATGGGCCGAATCGCCATGGCCGAGCAGCGACACGGCAGTCTACAGCCTCCGGTCCTCCAGTTCCTTCAGAGATTCTTAAGGTCCCACCGCCACGCGCGATGGACGTCTAGCCCCGCACGCGGCACAAAACCTGGCCCATCTCCGTAACTTTCATGCAAGATGGCCGACCACTTTGCCTTACAAGATGTCAGTACTGAGGACGGGAGATGTAAGTAGGGTGGTGAAAATACGCTGTACGTGTGTTCTGTGTGATGTGAAAAGAAAAGATGACGTGTGGGTCGGATCCCGAAACGAGATATTTTGGCACAGTACGCTCCCTGGTCGCGTCTAGGGATGGCAACGGGTAAAAAACCCGCGGATATCACTCTAGTTACCCGTACCTGCTGCATAAAATCCGTACTCGAACCCGTACCCGTTATCCGCAACGGGTATAAAACATTATCCGTATCCATTATCCGCGGATATTTTTTATCCGCGGGTATATCCGTTACTCGAAAACCTTTAATAAAAAATACATTGCATATAGATTTATGGAACAGTTTAACACCGAGCAGCCGAGAAAGGGAGTTGGAAAGAAAAGAAAACCAAACCCTAGAAGCTAGAACTATTATATAATGGTGTATTTGCCCACATGTCAGAATGGGTTCGGGTATACGGATATGGGTATGGATTTTTTTTACCCGATAAGAAATATCTGTTGGATTCAACCCGTTACCCAAACCCGTATCCGTGGATCTGAACTTATACCCGAATCCGTACTCATCGGGTCGTATATCCGCGGATAAACGGGTAATGGGCACCCGTTGCCATCCCTAGTCGCGTCGAATGGCCACGAATTGATGTACTGCTTCTGCTTAACTGGGCGATTGATATTGAACAGTGTTGTACTGCTTCTGCTTAATAATTGGGCGGTTACTATATAGGACAGACCACTGCTACGCGTTACTGCTGCATCGAAATGCTCTGTACGATGTACCTGACGGATTCCGGTCGGGAAAAAAGGTGTCCTTCTCCGATGGGCAAAGCGAACAGATCGAGCAAGCCGCGGACGAGCCTGCTCTTCCCCGAATCCTAGCTAGACCTGCACGCACGTCGCCCCGCACATGCCACGGCCGGGTCAGCAAGCACGAGCGCGGGGGAAAGCACCCGGGGCGCCTCGCTGTAAAGCAGCGGCTGCATGCCAGGACGGACGCGGCCTCGGCTCGACTGGATCCGGGGTGCGGCCAGCCGTGCCGAGGTCAGCTCCAAATCCAGCAGCCACCGAAGACGTGCCGGCCCGTCCCTCCCGCCCGAGAAACCTAGACCCTGATCTCCCTCCTCTCCCCTTCACTCCCCTCGTATAAGTACCACCCCGCTCCATCGCCATTCCAATCCAGCAACCACCTTCCCTTCCTTACCTCACACACAACACGCAGTCGCAGCTCACTAGAGCAGCAACCAGCCGGTACGTGCCCTCGATCGGTGTAGATTCGCGAACGAAGAAGATGACGTCGTCGTCGTTCGCGCTCGGCGTCGTGGCGACGGCGTGCGTGCTGGCCATCGCGCAGGGCGGCAACTTCTTCCAGGACGCCGAGATCAACTGGGGCCAGGGCCGCGGCAAGATCGTGGACGGCGGCCGCCGGCTCGACCTCACGCTGGACAAGACCTCCGGCTCCGGCTTCCAGTCCAAGAACGAGTACCTCTTCGGCAAGATCGACATGCAGATCAAGCTCGTGCCGGGCAACTCCGCCGGCACCGTCACCACATTCTACGTAAGCGTCATTCTCTTGCCAAGCGTCTATGTATGCTTGTTTGTTTGCTTCGACTTCGAGTGGCCAGCCACTGCCAGCTGATCGATCCTTCAAAACCAACAACACTGTTTGTGTATGCGCGCGTGCAGCTGTCGTCGCAGGGCGCGACGCACGACGAGATCGACTTCGAGTTCCTGGGCAACGTCACCGGCGAGCCGTACACGCTGCACACGAACGTGTTCGCGCAGGGGAAGGGGCAGCGCGAGCAGCAGTTCCGCCTCTGGTTCGACCCCACCAAGAGCTTCCACACCTACTCCGTCATATGGAACCCGCAGCACGTCATGTGAGTGCAGTCTAGCGGCTCTGATCGAGGGCTCCTCGATTCGATCCGCTACCACACCAAGAGCTCGTCCTGACCTGTTGGCGCGCGGTGCAGATTCGCCGTGGACGGCACCCCGATCCGGGACTTCAAGAACCAGGAGGCGCGCGGCGTGGCGTTCCCCAGGAGCCAGCCGATGCGGCTGTACGCGAGCCTGTGGAACGCCGACGACTGGGCCACGCAGGGCGGCCGCGTCAAGGCGGACTGGTCCCACGCCCCCTTCGTCGCCTCCTTCCGCGGCTTCAGCGCCGACGCCTGCGTGTGGGCCAACGGCAAGCAGCGGTGCCCCTTCGGCTCCATGGCGACCGGCGGCGGTAGCACTAGCAGCAGCAGCTGGTGGAAGCAGGAGCTCAGCGACATGAGCTACCGCCGCATGCGGTGGGTGCAGAGGAAGTTCATGATCTACAACTACTGCACCGACGCCAAGAGGTTCCCGCAGGGCGTCCCCGCCGAGTGCAAGCTCCGGTGAAGAAGAGCTAGGTCATATCCATGGCCGGTGAAACCAGGCAGAGACCTACCGGAACGAGGAAAGATGGCCGGAGAATAAAGCTTTATGCAATGTAAATGTAGTAGCACGCGTATCGCATTCTTTGATCTGTTTCGCAACACACCGAATGTACCTATCATTAGTGAAAGTTTCTTTGTCGATGTGCTTCTTCTGATCGTGTGTTTCATCCGTGCGAGGGATCGCTGAGCTAATGACCTGTTCTGGGACAGCGGCAGCCTGAAAAAAAAAAGAAACTAGACGCATACCCGTAATTTGATTGGATTAGTTTAACCGAGGGAGGCATGCAGAATCCGAGACCGGGATTGCGACAGCAGGGACCGACATTCGTCATGATATTTTAAGCTCACAGCCACACGGTCGTCGACGTGCAAGCACCAGCAGTGGTAAGTAGGCAAAACCGGCTGAGACCAGACGCGTCTTCTTCACAAGTTCAGGGGCTGCACGTTACTTACCGACCCTCCCACAGAAAACCAGATGAGTCGAGTCAAACCCATCCGGCCATGTCACGTGACTGCTCCGTCGTGCAGTCAAGAAATTTTTTTTATCTTGTCAGGAAAAACTTAGTTATTTTATGAATCAAAAAAAAACTAGAGTGATCCATGATGCATATATTTTTTTATTTAAGAGCATCCATGATGCATAGCTGGCTAGCTGCGCGAAAAATGCTTTCCGTGTCTTCGTATACTGTGCTTTCGGATAGAACACAGTGTGCAGGCCGCCCATGGAAGCCCAATTAGCCTTGACCTCGAAAGCCCAGTGTCTCGTTCATGTCTGGCCACTGGCCTAAAGGAGAATAGGAGATGAAGCTTTTCTGGTGTGTGCCCGACTGCCCGTTCCTTCAATTCAATTTAGCTGCTGGCATCCAAAGTCTGGAGCTACTACCCAGAGCCCAGAGCTGTCTGGGCCCAACGCATTCGTCGTAAAATGGTCTCCATCGTCTCGTACACGACAAGATCGGCGTAGCTGATGTTCACCGGACCGCGGTGAAATGGATTTTTTTTCTTTGTACGCACGACCCGGTGCGTAAATTAATGGTGGCGATTGATGAATTTGATTGGGCATTTGTGATGAACAGGAAGGAACGGACTGAGCAGTCTGCCAGCTGGTTCCAGCTCGCATGTATCCTTCTCGCGATAGGCGTGTGCGATTCGCCGTGCGGGGACAGGGAGATGTTGCACAGAGGAATGACAATGAAACGGACGCGGACGTTGGGCGTACGTGCCGCCAACAAGCCTTGCCGTCGACCCCTCTGGCTCTCTCCGGCTCAGAAACGAAAGGGAAATGTAAAAATGAACGGGCCTTGCAATCTCATCAATGGCCGGGATGGTGCCCAGTCTGATGATTGGCGTACTCATCATCGAGTATCGACCTACTGATGACTAGAGTAGCTAGCTATCTACAGAAACAAGCAGTTGGTATTGGTGGTATTTAGACCGCCACACACTTCTTTTGTGTGTGTGTGTGTGATGGTCTATAGACTCCACTGTGGAACCGGAAGGAGAGGATGAAAACGAACTAGTGCGCGCGGCGGGCACCGATACGAGCGATAAAGAAGCTAGACGAAGAAACGGTGACAGTTCGAGAGCGCGATGTTCATCTGCGGAGGTTTGTGCCCGGCTTTCTCAGGCCGAGCGGAGACCGCCCGTCGCCACCCCACCCACGCCGCCTGGCCGTGCCACACAGCTCGGCAACGCCCACCCGATCTTTCCAGCTGGCCCGTGCCGCGCGTACGTGCCGCTATCACTATATGCGTGCTAGCGCAAACAATTTCCACTCTTCCTCTTCCTTGCACGCCTCATTTCAGCAGTCACATGGTACCTCCAGAGTTGTGTGCCATGCACCTAGTACCTGCCACGCGGAAGCGTAATGATTTTCACGAGGATTCCAATGCAAACAATTCAGTTGCGCGTGAATTGAACTATAATGCTTTAATTCCATGTGTGTTCTAATAAACAGAACTGTGTTTTTTCCGAAACACCGTTTCCGGCTTGTATTATAAGGGGAGAAGAGATTTACACAAGTAAGCAGTACATGGCTAGCAGAATAAGCCAGAGAAAAAAATTGCTAAAAAGGAAATACAACCAAGAGCAACCGGTCTTAACAAGTAAATGCTCGGTCGTTCTGCCTGTGAGCCCCAAGGATAGACAAATATTTGCATTCCGCTAAACCCCACTGTTGAAGCTCATCTTTTATCAACTGCACTATCTCCATAGGTGTATGTTTCTGTGCTTCAAAAACGCGAGCATTACGTTCCCTCCAAATTGCCCATATAGTTGCAATGACAAGGGAGCCGATTCATTTCTTTCTATTGCCGCTTGAATTTGCTGATAGCTTCGAGAACCAGTCCTCTACCGAGTCACCAGTGATCCAACGTGTTGTATGTAAGCTCGGTTCAGTCACCCAGCTACTAATAGCTGACCAGATCTCTCTTGTCACTAAACACTCTGAAAACATGTGGTGGGCGGTTTCCAAATTACATCAGCATAGCACGCAAAAATACTCATTTGTCCATTGCCACTGCATAAGACGGTCAGCAGTCCAGATACGCTTCTGGAGCAATAGCCAAATAAAAAATTTGTATCTTGGTGGTGCCCAAACAGATCTTTTGGTAGTGTGTTGTACCTCACTTTGGGCACAAAACCAAACGCAAATTATGATCAACTTCCTCTGTTTTTTCTATTTGATGCTGGTTAGTTCATTTAACGGAGGGGTAGTAACTGTCAACAAAGAGGTTGCATTACACACGTGTCTGTCCGTTCAAGGGCCATCGGGTGAGCAACGAGAAAATGTTGGCCACGCGCGCGTGCACAGCAATCATGTCATATCATATTGCATAGATAGGGTACTAATAAGTGGTGGCCAGATAAAGTTATGCCCACGACCAGTTGGTGGCATGGAGAAAAAATGCACAGATTAAGACACACACACACGCACGCGAAATTCTAGTACTTACCTGGCTAGAGAAAGACATGGGTGATGCAGCACTTTCTATCGCCACGGCCGGCCGGCCCATTCAGCTGTTGGCCGATCGAGCAATCGGCCACTCCACTTGACCGAGATCGAAAGCGATACTACGGCGACGTCGATGATGCCGAAGAAAGACACTGTTGCAAGATCGATCATATGCCTGCGTTTCCTTTTCTATTAGAAGAGCTAGATATAGATGTCTAATGACAAGAGGATTGAAATAGATTGATCAAATGGATGGGCAGATAAGCCTACGAGTTATGGACGATGAGTGCAGCAGTAGCTCTCCTCTAGGTAGATCGATCGGCTACTTGCATGGCTCCGGCGTTCGTGAGCATGGTTACACATGGGCGCGCGGCGTTCTATCGTTGGGGCTTCTGCCAGTACGCAGCGCATGCAGCAAGTTGTCCGCCGGATCGATTCGCTCGTAGCAGGGAGAGGCGATCGGCGTCTAACCGAGCGACACGTACGAGCAACTAAAGAGTGGCGTCCGGTGACATGCGCCACCGCCAGCACCGGCCCGAGAGTCGAGAGATCGGCGTCGCTGGTTTCATTCCCTTGGCATCGGTATGGCTAAATCATTATCTTTGCGCCCTCTGCTGATGCAACGTGGAAACACGGCGTCCCACCTATTTGCGGAATGACTTACCTCGAGATGGATATAGACCATGATATCACACCGTTCGGGGTTCTAGTCATTGAACCAGGTAAATTGATTGTCATTAGATAATGTGATGTACTGGTTTGAGCACCTCAACATTCAGGGCAAGGGAAGTCATGCCGGGGGCTCCAGATCACTGGTCCTACTTGTCTGTTGGACCCTGTTGTGTGAGAGGAACAGAAGAGTCTTTAATCAATAAGAGAAAACGATCATACAACTTCTCTCAGAAATAATCGGATTGTATGACCTCTGGACTCGGGCTGGAGCCAGGGGCCTCCCGTGACATCGATGTGTCCTGGTCACTCCTCCTAGCCGCTAGTGCACCTCCGGTGCATCGCAGCTTGTATTTTTGTTATTATTTTTCCATATGTATCTGGTCATCCTGTATTTTCTTTCGGACCTCCGGGTCTTTCTAAAAACAATATGGCAACGCCGACCCGGCGATGTGCTCGTGGCCATAATTCTGGCTCCGGCTTGCACTGACTACCTGCGGTGTTGTGCTGCGAGATAGTGATCCACGCAGTGGTAGTAGCTGCTAGCTAGTGCGCCCGAACTCACGATCACCGCCCCATTCTATCCCCTGTAAATTAGCTAGTTGAAAAGCTGGTTATTGACTCATATTAAGAAAAACAATACTCTCTCTGTTTTGAAAAAATGACGTTTAGGATAAAAAATTAATTCAAATTAAACTAAATTAGCTATCCTAAATGTCATTTATTTGAGAACAGGGGGAGTACACCATTATACAGAGAAGACGAAGACAGGAAAAAGGAAATTATAATTAAATTTGACGGTGTCCGAAATTATAATTCCACCTGGACCATCACAAACATGAATATTTGAATTAATACTTAGAGGTAGGAGATAGACTACATGGACAGTTTGGCATGTGTGTGGTGCGCTTGGTACCCCTCTTCAATTAGTTTCTGGTATCCTAAGCTGGCATTAAGCGGTCTCATAAATTTCCCTGTGGGAGCTTAGCTTTAACGAACAGGCCGGACGTGTGATCTACTAAACGTGCATGCTGGAGACCATACACGTACCTAATCACGATCATGCATGCTTGCTGCCTGCTAGCTCCTAGCTAGTTGGGTATCTCACCAGCTCTTTCGACGAATGTCCCTCTCAAAAATTATATCACTTATTGTCGTGCACAAAGTTGAGTATCACTACAGCTACAATCTGCGTGCAGCTGAGGTTCAATCACGACACTTGAACTCTGGGTGCAAAACAGCTGACGACGTGCATCTTGACGAGAACATCTGCCGAACATCGCGTCCCAATCAATTCCTTGTGCCGCATCAATCTTTTGCACGCGGGATCCGACGAACAAAGCGATGGAAGCCGTGTGGTTCGTTCCGCGCCGTGTCAACATCGTCGAGCCACCACTGCACGATGGATCCAGCTCACGAACGTACATACTATACCGCTTTCGTCCATCTGGTCCAACCATGCGACCGGCCGAAAGGATGACCTTATCCGGTGATCGAGCTATATAAACACCGGCAACTTGGCTCAGTCTTCGTCACACCATCGGAATATATACCAGCAGCAGCAGCGTCAGCGTGCATCGTACGTGTAGCCGGAACGGACTTTGGTTTCCCGGGCGCAAGAGCTTTGAGCTCGGTGCATATGATGGCGGCTTCCAATCGCAAGACAGCGCTCGTATTCGTCGTCGTGGTCTTGCTGCTGCTCGGCGTTGGCCTTGCTCGCGCGGCCGGCAACTTCTACCAGGACGTGGACATCACCTGGGGCGACGGCCGCGGCAAGATCCTGGACAACGGCCAGGTCCTGACGCTGTCCATGGACAGGGCCTCCGGCTCCGGTTTCCAGTCCAAGAGCCAGTACCTTTACGGCCACCTGGACATGCAGATCAAGCTCGTCCCCGGCAACTCCGCCGGCACCGTCGCCACTTTCTACGTACGCTCGCTCGCTCGCTCGCTCGCTCGTCTATGTATCGTCCGTCTCCTCCAATCACATGGCAAGTAATCCGTGCGTCGTGTGGTGGTGCAGCTGTCGTCGCAGGGTTCGCAGCACGACGAGATCGACTTCGAGTTTCTGGGGAACGCGAGCGGCGAGCCCTACACGGTGCACACCAACGTGTACAGCCAGGGTAAGGGCGGCCGGGAGCAGCAGTTCCGCATGTGGTTCGACCCCACCAAGGACTTCCACACCTACTCCGTGCTCTGGAACCCCAACCACATCGTGTAAGCGTTCGTCAGTCTTTCTTCTTCTTCTTCTTCGATGTCGACGCAGAGCAGAGCAGAGCGGAGCGGAGCTGATAATATAGATAAACCATATGCAGGTTCTACGTGGACGGGACGCCGATCCGCGAGTTCCGGAACCGCGAGTCGGTCGGCGTGGCGTTCCCCAGGAGCCAGCCGATGCGCGTGTACGGCAGCATGTGGGACGCGGAGGACTGGGCGACGCAGGGGGGCCGCGTGAAGACGGACTGGTCGCAGGCGCCCTTCGCCGTCTCCTACAGGGGCCTCGCGGCGAGCGGGTGCACGTCGGCGGACGCGGCGGCGTGCGCGCGGTCCAACGGCAGGTGGATGTCCCAGGAGCTGGACGCCGCGGCGCAGGACCGCCTCCGCTGGGTGCAGACCAACTACATGATCTACAACTACTGCGCCGACACGTGGAGGTTCCCGCAGGGCCCGCCGCCCGAGTGCGCTGCCTAGCTCTAACTGACTGTAGTAGAGTGATGGAGGATTTGGATTTCTGCTCTGTCTGCAGTGTGTATGGATATGCGTCATGTATGGTTTGCTCGCGCGCGTTGTATGTATTCATACGTCCTGCTAACTGTCACGTATGTAAGTGCAGTATACGTATAATTTAATGGAAAAATGGAGCTTTGACGTTGGATCATCAAAAGGGGCTTTAACGAGGCGAGAACTTTCGGACATTCCGCTTTGACGACGGCAGGAGTTGGGTACGTAAGGATGATGCAGAGCCGAGTCGTCAAACGTTCACTTGTTGCGTCCAGGACAGAGAAACGAGGCGGAGAGAGAGAGAGAGAGAGAGCTTGATGTGGTCTGTGGACGTCCAACCTTATAGCGGGCCTCTAGCTCCCCGCTACAACTCGGCCTTGCTCTGGAAAGAGAAGCCCGGTTGCACGGCAATTTCAACCTGGGCCTTCTCATCTCATCTCATCAGCTCCAGCCGGTAGTCGCCCCGCGGCGACCCGCACAGGCTGAAGACCTTGAACAGCTGCTCCACCTGAAATCGATTGAAGCCACTGTTCAGGGCAACTTCTACCACCCAATCTTTTTACGCTTCTCTGATGATGATGATGATGCAATTGCATCTTCCCCGTCGCCGGAGAACGCCGATGCGTACCCAGCTCCTCTGATCGGCCGGTGGGTCCACTGCCCTTACGGCTGACAGCGACGCCGCTTTTCGTTGCCGGTCGGCAGATTCGGTCGAGTGGCTTAGATCGCGCCGGCCGGACCACGCATTAACGCTAACACCGGCTAAAACCGTGTTCCTGTACTAGTGTCGCTGTTCTCTCTGAGCATCACAGGATGGAACCAAATTAAATCACCATGTGTCGTATTCCCCACCAAAACCAGGGGTTGTTGGATCGTCGTTAAAACAAAACCAAAGGAAAACGACGCAGTTTCATCAGGTGCTTTCACAGGGTTAGAGTCTCACCTGCGTCGATCGACGAATCGTTTTTACTGCTCTGAAGAACAAGTCGATCGTGGTTGGGGTTACCATGACACCAAAAAAACGAATCCCGGAACTCAGGCACCCCTAAAATTAACAGTAAAAACTGCTAGATTAGGATTAACGAGCTACGGTACAACCAAAACAGTCTGCCTAAAAGTGAGCTTTACCATCATCAAACTTCATGCGCCCCTCCAGAAAGCTCGGCGGTTCAACTGGAAACAGTCTGGGGTCAGCTCATCAGCTGGTCACTTGGCAGCAGATTTCAACACCACCAGATCCGTGGTCAATCTTTAATTTGACCGTCCCATGCCACGTGCACTAAGATCGAAGAAGATTTAGGGTGCGTAACTCCATCAACCGACAAATACATTTTCGATCAAAATTGCTCAGATTAAGAAGGGAGCACTTAAACAGCTCTGACCGAGCGAGACTCATCTGCGTTCCCTTTGTCTTGAAGAACAGGCGCGATCTAATAAGTGGAAGCAGCTGGCGGCATGGGGGGCCGCTGGTCCTTGAATTAGCAGCTGAAAGAGACTCTCTTTTTTTTTTCTTTTGCGGGGGAAAGAGGCTTTTAAGATGCCGTAGATACATCGAATCGAAGGTAGCTCTCCCAAAGGCCTAATCCTATACAGCTGGTCCCGTTCTCCAGTTGTCTGTACTCAGGTCTGCCTATTATGCAGGTACTGAGATTGCGCGTCTGGTTTGGACGGACGCGGAAACCTTGCCTATGAGGCTATTACAAGCTTAAGTACATGCAAGCTGCTAATTTGAGTCGGATTCAGCTAGGTGCTGTGCACTGCAGTTGAATTGAGAGGATGATGCTTATTGCTCAGTGTAAACTGCTGTTACTCGACCATGAGCTGAACAGGTGTGCTTGAGAAACCTATTTTTTGTGTGCGTTAGAATTCATGGTTGTTGGAGTATGTGGAAGGGCAGGACCGCAGGAGTGCAGGTACTCCTCTCCTCTTGTCGTTTCTTAGGACCGTTTGTGATCATCAGGGGATTGAGAGATTGTGGTGTACAGCTACGGGAGATCATCTACTGTCTCATTTACTAAAGGGGATGATGATGTTTCCTTCTACTGGCCAATTTGCACAAGCAACATGTGTCGCACGAAATAGAGGACCAGCGGCAATCTTGGCCGTTTCTCCAGTCCCGGGGCCAAGAATCATCGCGGTCCTCCATGCAACCAGACCAGCTCCAATGTCTGCACAAGCACCCATTCAGCATTAGCAGCTAGTGCCTGATGAACTCCCATACAAATACGGCTGAAAGATACAGATATAGCAGTTTGAGGCTGATGTTACTTACCATCGATTCGCCGAGAATTGTTTGAGAGTTTCATGTTAGAAACCGCACATTATTGCTGAAGACTTCATGAGGCCAACCTCCGCACATTATTTCCATGTCTTTTCAGGCTTACATCCACCAGAACACAAGAAAGAGTAGACAGACAGTCTGTTCCAACGGCAACGCTACTATGCATCATGGAGTCTAGCAACCACAAACTGAGACCAGGGAAGGTGAGAGTAACCAGCAAAAACTTTAATGGCGTACCCCACCTGAATAAAGATCAGGTTTACCCAGATATTTGGCACGTTGTCGAATCTCAGAAATCTGACGGTGCATCTCCCCTGCTGTGAAGTCTATCATTGCCCTATGCACAGCGAGCTCGATCATTCAGACAGCACCAGGGCAGAATACTTTATCTGAAATTTACGTCACTTCAACCTGTAGTGACAAATAAGCGTTAAAAATAATAATATAGTAACACTTCACATGTAGTTCTCCCTGATGCTCACAAGCAAGAACAGGGAATGCCGCTCAGGAGCCACCAGCAATTTAACACGACCGGTGAACATCGATCGATCGAATTATAGTGCAGGTGAACATGTTGGCAGGATGATTGTGATTTGAGTATAGCAGCGCGCGCTTCATTGCCACAGGATGACGGAGATGGGAGTGTGTAGCTATCCGTCCAGAAGTCCAATATCATCACAGGTCTCTCTCTCTCTCTCTCTCCCTCTCTCTCTCTCTCTCTCTGCAGGGGAAATGATGAGGCGACATATAATAGACCGGTCGATGTTGGCTCTGCCAGATACAGTTCGTTTAACTACACTCTGTGCAGAAAATAAAAGATCCCGTTCTCCACTGAATGTTTTTACAACCAAAATCTATCTCTGTTGTTTGCTTCAAAAAAAAACTTATCTCTGCTGAATGCAGGTTTATGTTTGTCATGTACAGTACTACTCATTTGACATGGCGTAAACTTCTAAATTTTGCAGGCTTTGGCACTGAAGTAGTCACCTCGACTGCAATTTGAAGCTTTTGCAAATCTTGTGCAACTCTGCCAACTGGGACTGCAGATATCTAATGTAACCGGAATACGTATTAAGATTGCCGACTTGGCTGCTAGGTTGGTTGGCCCATACCCTATTACTCTTCCACTAAGGTCGAAAGGATAAGGCACGAGGGAGCCACTCGAGAACTGGTAGCTTTTCCTTCTGAGAAAGGACCACGAATTACAACAAGCTGACAAGTGCAACCGGCGCGGCACTGGTCACCGCACAGTGCGCTTGCTCCGGAACTCGAAGCTCGCCGAGGAGGAGGAGGAGGAGGCTACTGTGCGTGTCGGTGCCGCCACCTGTCCCGATCACCATTCGGGCACCTCATCGCTCGGTGAGCTGACGGATCATTACGAACCCTGTCCCGCTCGCAGTACTCGCTCGTCGTGTTGTCCGTGGCATGTGAGCCTGTGACCGTGAGCCGTGTCGCCTTGCACCGTGCTCGAGTGACGCCTATCCACGACCCAGGAAATGGATGGCCGGGTTCCAAGGGCCAAGTTCAATGGAGGCTTTGTTTAGTTCTCTGTACCGATAATGGCGAGGCTGACTGATCCGAACGATGGATTAATGGAGGGGTTGCGGCACCGGGGCAAGACTCTGACACTGCAACAATTACTCACAGCAACGCCCACCGGATCAATGATCCGATCCCATCAGTGTGGGCACCTATCTTCAATATATCGTCTTCAGCATACAACAATTAACTCACCAAAAATCAATGCCTGATTTGAGAAATTGAGAACCGAAGAGAAGAGAACTGCTGATCGACGCATGATATATAGTACGGTATACCAGGGTCATTTTTTCATAAGACTGATCACAGTTTGTTACTACTAAAACACACATGTACTACGCAGGAATGAACACGTAGGTGCTATGATTGAATTCTCATATATTACAGACGAACATGAAAACGGTCGGTGATTACAGTTTAAACACCCACAGGGTGGCGGAAGCGAAGAGGAAGGGCGAGGCTATTTTACAGACACGAGAATTTAATACCAGCTGCATTACAGATTCCCCCATTGAAATCTTTATTTATTTATCGTACAGATACGCACGCCCCATCTTCCTGACCTGGCGATTGATGTAGCCATTGCTCATTCCTGCTGCTGCTGCGGGAGCTTGTTCGAGGGAGTGGCTGGCTACATGGCGCACTCGGCGGGGAGTCCCTGTGGGAAGCGCTTGGGGTCGGTGCAGTAGTTGTAGATCATGTACTTGCGCTGCACCCACTGCATCCGCTGCTGCCTCGTGAGATCGAGCTCCTGGTTGTACCAGTCGCCTGCAGCGTCGGTGCCCTCGGTGCCGACGGTGGCGCCGCAGCGCGTCCTGCCGCCGGCGACGGCGACGCAGGCGTCGGCCCTGAAGCCGCGGTAGGACGCGGCGAAGGGCGCGTGGGACCAGTCCGTCTTGACGCGGCCGCCCTGCGTGGCCCAGTCGTCGGCGTTCCACAGGCTGGAGTAGAGCCGCATCGGCTGGCTCTTGGGGAACGCGATCCCCTTGCCCTCCAGGTTCCGGAAGTCCCTGATGGGCAGGTCGTCCACCATGAAGCTGAGGACACCACCAATTAGTAAGAAACCACACGTTAACCAACAACTAGCTCGTCTGTCTTTACAAACGGCACGGCGTCGAACCCGCTTGATGATGATGATGATGCTTACATGATGTGCTTGGGGTTCCAGAGGATGGAGTAGGTGTGGAAGTCCTTGGTGGGGTCGAACCAGAGGCGGAACTGCTGCTCGCGCTGCCCCTGCCCCTGCGCGAACACGTTGGTGTGCAGCGTGTACGGCTCGCCGGTGACGTTGCCCAGGAACTCGAAGTCGATCTCGTCGTGCGTCGCGCCCTGCGACGACAGCTGCATGCACGGCAGCATTGGTCGTCGACCGGTCAGCCGGCCGGCCGGGCACTCGATCGGAGCAGGCAAATTAAATACGTGCTGTAAGTAATCGGTAAGAGAAGGATGATGGATGCGTACGTAGTAGGCGGTGACGGTGCCGGCGGAGTTGCCGGGGACGAGCTTGAGCTGCATGTCGATCTTGCCGAAGAGGTACTCGTGCTTGGACTGGAAGCCGGAGCCGGAGGTGCGGTCGAGCGTGAGCGTCAGGAGCTGGCCGTTGTCCTGGACCTTGCCGCGGCCGTCGCCCCAGGTGATGTCGAACTCCTGGTTGAAGTTGGCCGTCGCGAGGGCGGAGCAGCAGGCGAGCAGGACGCCCAGCACGACCGCCGGCGCTCGAGCCATGCGTGTGCTCACCCAGAACGAATTCAGCGAAGCCTTTTATTAGTGTACCAACCAACCGGCTTTTGCTTGGGATAGAACAATGAGCAGCTTTCTACCAACCAGCTGTCCAGCTAGGACGGTAAGATCGATGGCTGGATCAGCTCGAAATTGATCAATCAAACCGATTGATCGACGAAGCTTTGTGTTGCGCGCTGTGCGAGTGGAGTGAGCTTTTCTGGAAGGGTGTGAGGGGGGTTTATATAGGGGTTCGTTCGGGCGATATGAACAGCGGATGGTGCCGCGAAGCAGAGGACCTGCCGTGGCCCAGAGCCAGGCAGGCAAGCAGAGGCAGGCGTGTGATGTAGTAGTAATGCGTATGAGTTGGCACCAGAGAGGCAGAGAGGAGGCCGAACAGGATGCGTAGTAGGACCGGACGGACCCTGCAGCGGCTTGATGACGGGCAAGCGGCACACGTACGTACAGTACAGCCCAAGATATTTTATTCAAATCGGATCGGGACGTGCAGCGAACTGTCTGTACGTAGTGGGTTTTCCCAATCTTCTTTGGCCCCGGCGAAGGGCAACGCACACGGCCATGCATCGACGCACGCTGCTCCGTACCGTACGTGCAAGACGATGGATGGTCCTGCAGAGCAGAGGGGAGCATCGACGACGAGCACGGGCTCGCCGGCCGGGTCACGTGTTGTCCTCCCTCCCGGGCCGTCTGCGCTGCCAGAAGATGATGATCCGCGGCGCTCAGGTCAGGCTTATCCAATACCCTTTTTTGGAGTCAGGGAGGGACGGGTCAGCAGCCAGCGGCACCTCCGCTCCGAAGTCCGAACGGGTCGGTCCATGGATATGATGGGTTCCCGCGGCTGGCACCGACGCAGATTTTTCATCGCACCGTTTTGCATGCGGTTCTGGACTTGTTCTTCTGGTGCCGGCCTGCCGGGGAGAGGGATTTCAGCTCTATTGTTTTGATTCGGTCACCCCATCATTTCTTTAATTCTTTACATGCGTGCGTGCGTGCGTCTTCACTTGGAGGTTGGCTGCGACACTCATGACTCATGCATGGCATTCATGGCCATGGACGGACGGACCCCCTCCGTCTGCCGGACCAGGCCCCGCGTACTAATACCACCTTTCATTTCATTTCAGCTCCTATCGCAATCTGTAGAGGCTGGAACGAACGGAAGATCCAATCCAAACATGAGGTGAGCTGCCAGCTAGCAGCATGGGTTCCAACTTCTCGTTCGGCGATCCGTCAGCTTCAGCGGGGCATGCGAACCCTGCTCGGTGGTGGTTGGTGCCACCACCAGTTGATCCTGATATGGAGGCCCAGTGTCTCAACTTGAACTGATTGCCATTCCTTCCCTTTCGCTATGGACCTATACTATTTCCAAAGGGTTTAGATGGGCTGCATACACCACCCGCGCAGGTCGCATGAGCCCGTTCTGTGAAACAGCCCACGCGGAAACGAACCGCCTCCTCGGAAACGGATCGTCGTTACTTTTTCACGTGTTGGGGTGAGGTATTGGGGGTGCCGAGAGTCACCTGCACTGCAAGTCACCTGAATTCGATCGGCACTACAGCGTCACAACGGAGCCGCGGACTGACACGCGACGCAGAGAGCTGAGCTGCCGTCGAAGTCGAAGAATGCATGCATGCATGGGCACAAACAGAGAGACCCATCACTATAGTATTCTCATCATCATACGACGGCTAAAACCGTCATATATAAATCAGAAGCCGTCGTATATATTTTGTCGTATATATAGTTATATACGACGGCACCGTCGTATATAACAGTATATATACGACGACCACTTATATACAACGGTCCGTTTCGTATACTTGGCCCAGTAGGCCGGGGCCTTTATATACGACGGCTAGGTCAAGCCTGTCATATATAAGCTCTTATATACAACAGCGCATCGGCCCTGGATGTCGTATATAAGCTCTTATATACGACAGCCGCTGGGCCCTAGCTGTCGTATATAAGAGCTTATATACGACAGCCTGACCCAGCCGTCGTATATAATTTAGTCTTATTTACGACGGTTATGTATAGCGACCGTTGTATATAAATTATACAGGTCGTCGTATATAAGTTTTTCCATTTTTTTTTAAAATCAGAAAATTGCTAACCTGGCTCGATGGCCAGCTACACATCCAAATTAATAGACAACAACAAAACAGTTTGATATATAAAATCACAACAAATTACAATAGTACACATCGACAATCACGAAGTCTGACATCCACACAATCAAAAACAAAATCATAAATATATTGATTACTAGCCCCTCCACTATCTTCGGGAGCGAAGCAGTCATTCTGCCGCGGCGAACCTGACGCCCTTAGCTGTGACGATGGAGTCTAAGCCTCCGTCCCTGATCCCTGCGAAACACATTGACATATGTACAAGTTTACAATTCTTTTTCTAGATTCATTATGATTCTTAGCGGTTGAGCTTCCACTTAATGTAACTTTCTTTTTATACCTGTACTCCAAGAAACTGCTCCTGTGGTGGCGACGGCTCCACCACGAACGAAGGTAGCTGCCACAACGGTATCTGGATTTGCTGCCCTTGCTGTCGAGCTAGCGCCTGTCATTTCAAAAATTACAATTTACAAAATCAATTGAAATGCAATGTAATTAAAGTATAATTGTATGTTTCTTACTTCCATTGTCGCTTACATCTGTGCCATATAGGACGCATGGTACGCCATGGCAGCACTATTGTTCTCTCGCTCTCTCACCAACGCCTCCTCCTACCGAGTCAAGCTCTTCCGAAGCGCCATGACTTCAAGATCTCTCTCGGTGACACGGCGGTTATAGTAGCCTGCGCCAGCAACCGAAGACTACGAGGAGCTTCCTCTCGCAGGTCGTGCCTCCCTAGAGTTGACGACTTCAGAGAATATGGCAAGGCTAAAAAAACGAATCAATTCAAGATAAAATTAAATAATCTTGAATTGAAAACAATGAAAGTAAATAAATTCACCTTCCGTGTGCTTTTCCACCTCCGCTTGCATACGCGGCTTGAGGGTCGATGTTGGGGGAGTTTTCCAAATCGAACCCTTCGCCGTGTATCCTCACAGCCTCTTGCCCATACCTAGTCTAAAAAACAATGAAATTGTGTAAGTTCAACAACATATATAGTGTCAAAAATAATTTCAGATGTCATGAAACTTACCAGGCGCTCCGCTGCATACTGACTACACTACTCCGGCTGAGAAGGGTCAGCGTGACCTCTCCTATAGACCGCAGTAGCACTCGGTCGCACGCCGGTCTCCTTTTCGTGTGAACATATGTTAGTACGAACAATACTACATTATGAATATAATAAAAACTAACAAGAAACTTATCATCCGTTTAGCCATTCGCACAAAACCTTGGACGCCCAGACCGTGCTTCCCTGAGCTCCATCTGACATCTCGAGCCTTCTTGGACTTAGCGATGAACTCATCGCTAGCCCAATACCTGCAAAGGGCTCGGTAATCTTGAGTTCGTCCCTGTAACCTAGGGACACTAACCTACACACATGCGTAGTTCATTAGATGTTACTTAGCAAAATTAATATGAACAATTTAAAGATTACGCAACTTACCTCTGCGTATTGCTCCTCCGTCAAGTACGTGTCGGAGGCGTCTCTGAACAACCCAACCTCGTGGTCGTGGAGATTTAAATAGTCGTTAACTCATTGACTCCGAGCGTTCGAAAGCATTTGCATAACAAGCTTCCGAGCGTTCACTTCGAACACGGAGCGGGCGTGATCCATCTGCTTAGCCGGGTCCTCAAGGCGGTACCTGAGCTGTAGGAAGCCAACACAGTTTGACATATACGCACATTAATATTTGAAGGAACATAAAGAATTAAAAGTTCAAATATTTATGAAAGTTACTTACCCAAAAATCTGCCCACACGACTCCCTGTAGGTTGTCGTTCTCCGGGTGAGTAACGCGCGCGTAGTCGTCCCACGACGTAGCTGCACGTCCATCGATCGCACCGGGGTAGTGCAAACGCACTAAGTTTCCGATGCAACCGTTCACCGTCCTGTGGTGTTTCTGCCCGTCGTACGAGAGGTCCTCCCAAGAACTAAAAAGACGTTTGTTAAGTCACTAAGTAAAATCATAGTCTTTGAGAACAAATAAAAATAAATACTTTATTAATGTGTTACCTGTCTCCAACCGGACGAATAATTACCAGCTCTCTAGGAATAGGTGGAGGACCAACAAAGTTACTCCTCCTCGTACGTCTCCTCCGCTGCGGCACCACGTCTGGTGACCCAGAAGGCTGGTCACCGGACGTGTCCTCAGGCTCGGTGCCCTCGGGCTCGCTGGGCAGACTACCCTGGGGGTGGCTGCCAGAGGGCTGGCTACTAGAGGGCTCGCTCCCCGAGGGCACGCTGCGCTGCGTACCCGTCTCTTGAGGTGCCGCTCTGGCCTCGGACTCATAGTCTGAATTAGACTACAATGGTAAAGTAAGTAAGTTAAATTGAAAAAGTGATTTTAATAATTTTGTGCATTGTAGAAAAATTTACCTCTGTACGCTGTAAACTGACAACCCTGTCCCGCAACTCTGGACACACACTTAACAGCTGAGTGTGTGTGCTCCCGCTGTAAGTGGAACCGTAGAAGTAGTCGTCTCTCTCCTGCGAGATGAGGAAACCCCTCACAGTCGGCTCCTTCTTCCCCTTCGAACCCTTTGAACCCTTGCTTGCGACATCATAATCAGTTCAAAAAAAATTACTCATAATCAGTTTCAAAAGTAATGTAAGTGATAATTAATGTCACTTTCATTTAAAAAAATACTAGTAATCAGTTTTAAAATTCATCAACATCATGATCATCAACATCGCGATCTGTCGTCTTGAGCTGTTTACGTTTCCGCTTTCGCATTTTAGATGTCTCTACATCTGCAACGTCTCCTACTAAGTTATTGAGTCCTGCACCACGCTCGACGATAAAAGAGTCTGACAACTCTTCGTCTTGGTAAACTTCTTCAGTGTCTCCACTATCATGATAACCATCATCTCCAGGAGTATACAAGCGCTCACGAGGATTCACTTTATATACCACCCACCACGTGCTAAGCTTCTTACATGGATAAGGTAGATAATACACTTGTTTCACTTGATGTGCAAGAACGTATGTATCTAAACCTCGTAACCGTTCGTTGTGATTCACTTCCACCATGCCAAATTGATTTTTTCAATTTCCATGATTGTTATCAAACCAATCACAATTAAAGAACACCACTCAAAGTTCTTTATTGCCAGCGAAATTAAATTCCAGAATTTTGTTAATGATTCCATAGTAATTGGTTTCTTTCCCTTGTGAGTCGATTGCTCTCGTCACAACTCCGCAATTTGATGTTGCTGCGAGAGGACGAATAGTTTTGAATTGAGTTGTACGGAATCAGAAGCCATTTACGTCATAACGACCATAGCTTCTAACTTTCATTAATCCATAAGATAGTTGTCGTAAATCTTGATGGATGTTTGTGTTCGCTAATACATAAGCTCGAAACCAGGATAAGAAATTAGGCCCTCCATTAATTCCAACCCGTCGCATCGTTTCTACTAGTTTTTCTCGTTAGTTGATGCTTATGTTTCAAGTTTTGGTTGTGGAACTCACTGTACACACAAAACATATGTGATCGACATTAGCATACATGTATTGGTAAATACAATAATCATCATAAATGTAAGAGAAACACTTACTCGAAATATTTCTCCATGCCATCGATATTAGCATACATGTAGAGTAAATCAGCAGTTCTTTCTCCTTCAGTAAAATCGTATGATGTGGTGCTGCCAACAGTAGTTTCCCTCGATTTAAAAATAAAGAGATCACTAACTGGTGGTTCGTCATCTACATTGTATCGCATTGCCAAAGTATTGACATTATTTTCCTCTGCAAAGTAGAAACTAGAAAAGTAACCTACTTCCTTTAGAGTAAATGCTTCGACAATGCACCCTTCAACCCTTGCTCTGTTGCCAACCATAGTTTTTAAATATCTCAATGCTCTTTCAATATGGTACATCCATCTATATTGCACAGGAACACCAACTTTTGCTTCGAATGGAAGATGTATAAGAAGATTCTGCATTGGATTGAAGAAACTACGAGGAAATATTTTTTCCATCTTACATAAAAGTACATGTATCTCCTTCTCTAACTTCTCCTAATGTCTTTCGTTATTTCTTTGGCAAATAACTGTCTATAGAATAATGAGAGCTCAGCTAACACCTTCCACACCGCATCATCCAGATATCCTCGAAACATAACAGGTAAGAGTCTTTCCATTATTATATGATAGTCATAACTCTTCAACCCTGTGAGCTTTTCCGTTTTAACATTCACGGCTCGTCTCAGACTAGCAGCATAACCATCTGTGAATTTCAAAGTTTTCAACCATTCCATAACTTGTTTCTTTTCATTAGGTCGAAGCACGAAAGAAGCACGTGGCTTACCACCACTTTCAGAGAGCTCAAGAGTAGTTCGATTAAAAATCTCGGCCAAATCCTTTCGAGCCTTTAAGTTGTCTTTCATTTTACCCGTGGTATCCATGCACGTGCTTATGATACATTCGTCCATGTTGCGCTCCTGATGCATTACATCAATATTATGCATCAGTATCAATGAATTCACATATGGTAGCTCCCAAACTCCACATACATGAGTCCAGTTGTGAACATTTTCGTAACCTACAAAGAATCCAGGGCGAGCTTCATCAGGGACTAGTGAGTCTAGCACATCAGATACTTCACACCCGCTTAGGCATTTAGGTGGTTCCTTAGTGATAACAATATCTTTTCTGAAGACATTCTTCTGTTGCCTTAATGGGTGGTTTCGAGTAAGCCAACGCCTATGACAATCAAAGTAGCTTATCTTGCCACCGTATGTAAGTCGAAAACACTCTGTGTCAGACGCACATATGGGACACGACAAACGACCATGTGTGCTCCATCCAGAAAACATGTCGTACGCAGGGAAATCATAGACAAACCATAAATAAGTAGCTCGAAGATTGAATTTCTGCTTCTTGTAACAGTCATACGCTTCAACACCAATCCGCAACGTTTTCAAATCTTCAATCAATGGTTTCAACATCATATTGATACGTGAGCCGGATGATCTGGTTCTGGTATAATGAGGCTAAGAAACATAAACTCGTACTTCATACAAAGAGAAGGTGGTAGGTTGTACGGAATAACAAAGACGGGCCAACAGGAGTATGGTGTGACATTTATACTGAAAGGTGAAAAACCATCCGTCACTAACCCGATGCGAACATGTCTCGCATCACTAGCAAAAGCAGGATCAAAAGAGTCCAAAGACTTCCATGCATCACCGTCCGACGGATGAGTCAACACATCTTTGTTCTAACGCACACCTTATTTGTGCCATCTCATGTGTCTAACAGATCTTTTAGAAAGAAACAACCGCTTCAACCGAGGTGTCACACGCAAGTAACGCAATTGTTTATGTGCAACTTCTGTCATTACTTTATCACCATCGTCATGGACAACTTCGACAAACCTCGATTTTCCACACTTTAAACAATTCTTCTCTTTGCCATGATCTTTCCAAAATAGAATGCAGTTGTCGGTACCCTCGATATGGGGTACCCCCGCGCACAGGGTAAAATGCCTAAGGTACTCGCCCTTCTCCGCAGGGAGAGCTCCGAAGGCGCCACGCGTCCAGCGGGGCCGGACCTCCCTCTCCTCAGAGGAGAGCTCCGGGCCCACCACGTGGCATACAGAAGCCGGACCTCCCCCTCCGCGGGAGAGAGGTCCGAAGGTGCCGCGTGTCCAGAGAGACCGGACCTCCCCCTCCTCAGAGAGGAGCTCCGGGCTCGCCACGTGGCCAACAGAAGCCGAACCTCCCCCTCCGCGGGGAGAGGTCCAAAGGCTCCACCTGTCCAGCGGGGCCGACCCCCCTCTCTTCTGAGGAGGGCTCCGGGCCCGCCATGTGGCCAGCAGAACGGCGCTGCCTGCCCCCGAGCGATAGGCAGCGGGCGTAAAGACGCCCCATACCTTGCCCATACAAGGTATTCAAGGCCCGCGCCTTCCCAAGACGCGGAGACGAGGAGCACGCCTCTGTCAGGTGCCGTTGCGCCCAGTCGCATCACAGACTAGCGCGCAGTGTCAGAGCCTGCCAGCCAATAAACGCAGCGACAAGACATCCCATGCCGCCCCCGCCATCATCATCCACTACGACTAGCATGCGGCATGGAAAGAGCTACAAGACGAAGACTCAGAAGCCTTCGGCAGAGACAACTACCGGCATAACTGCAGATACGGTAGATATCAGTCAATCTCCCCGGGACCACCTGTCGGGTCCCGGCCCCCCTTGTAAGCCACCCGAGTCTTGGACTATAAAAGGCTCGGGTAGGCGACGTTAGCAGGGGTTCGCACTCTATCCATCCGCACCCCTGGGTTCGCACTTTGCAACTCATACGCTAGCTATACACTCTCAAGTTGTAACTCACCCCCAAGCTCAGGCCTCCGGCCCTGAGCAGCAAGCAGTACAGCGAGCTCCATAGCTCGCCGTGGACGTAGGGTTTTACGCTCCGGCGGCCTGAACCACGTAAAACTCGCCGTGTCAAGCTCTTACTAACTCGTCCATCTGCGCACGCTCTCCGCTAGGGACTAGCCCCTCCGAAAAAAGAACCTCTGCGGGCTGCCCAGTGCAGGCCCGGGGGAAGTGTCGATCGCACACTTCGACATTTGGCGCGCCAGGTAGGGGGCTTTTCCCCTTGCACGACGAGTTTCCGCCGACGAAGATGACCAAGCTTCCTCCAGCGGCAAACTCTCCCCCCCCCCCCCCGCCCGCGGCAAACCGTGACCAGGGGAGAGTACATGATGACACACTCAGGACGGAGTGTGTCAGGGCAAGCTGGGAGCCAGCAACCGGCTCTGGCAGCGCCGACCCCTGCAATGCAGGCTCCATCCAGCATCAGGCCTTCAGTAGCGCCCGGCGTACCCGGTGGGGGTGCGCTAGCCGCAGCAAGGGCGCTACTGCACAATCCGCCTGCTGGGGACGCGCCTCAGGCAGCGACCCAACAGTGGATTCGCGAGGTAGACCGTCTTGTCGTCGCCGCCGCAAACCATTGACTTCGGCGGGGACGACGCTCCGACCAACCGGCTGTGTCGCTGACGCGCACGCCAACGGTCGATGGGCAGACGGCGGGTTCCAGCTCCACCAAGCTTCCGTCGACGGACCTGAGGACAGAGCTGGAACGGTGCCACTTGGGCCAAGATGTCCGAGTGTTCCTCGAGCGACGTCGAGAAAGGCGTCACACTCAAGAGGCTGGCGACAACATGACGTCGGCCTCGACCCAGCCTGGAGGGCAGACCTTCGCTACGTGAGCTCTGCCCCAAGCGTACGCCGCACAGCATAAGCCACAACCATGTGCTCTGCAAGCGGCGTCCCCGGCCTATGGCGCAACCTTGCCCATACCGGGGTACACTGTGTCAGGCGCAACCAAGCGTTCGCGACACCAGTACCTGCACTGGGAGCCAGTAACCGGCTCTGGCAGCGCCGACCCCGGCAATGCAGGCTCCAACCAGCGTCAGGTCTTCAGTAGCGTTGGGCGTACCTGGCGGGGGTGCGCCAGCCGCAGCAAGAGCGCTACTGCGCAATCTGCCTGCTGGGGACGCGCCTCAGGCAGCGACCCAGCAGTGGATTCGAGAGATAGACCGTCTCGTCGTCGCCGCCGCAAACCCTTGACTTCGGCGGGGACGACGCTCCGTCCAACCGGCCGTGCCGCTGACGCGCACGCCAATGGTTGGCGAGCAGACGGCGGACTCCAGCTCCACCAGGCTTTCGTCGACGGACCTGGGGGCAGAGCCGGAGCGATGCCACTTGGGCCAAGATGCCCGAGTGTTCTTCGAGCGACGTCGAGAAAGGCGTCGCAACTAAGAGGCTGGCGACAGTATGACGTCGTCCTCGACCCAGCCTGAAGGGCAGATCTTCGCCACGCGAGCTCTGCCCCAGGTATACGCCGCGCAGCATATGCCACAACCATATGCCCCGCAAACGGCGTCCCCGGTCTATGGGGCAGCCTTGCCCATACCGGGGCACACTGTGCCAGCGGCGAACCAAGCGTTCGCGGCACCAATACCTGCACTGGGAGTCAGCAACCGGCTCTGGCAGCGCCGACCCCGGCAATGCAGGCTCCGACCAGCGTCAGGTCTTCAGTAGCGCTGAGCGTACCCGGCGGAGGTGCGCTAGCCGCAGCAAGAGCACTGCTACTCAATCCGCCTGCTGGGGACGCGCCTCAGGCAGCGACCCAGCAGCGGATTCGCGAGGTAGACCGTCTCGTCGTCGACGCCGCAAACCCTCGACTTCGGCGGGGACAACGCTCCGGCCAACCGGCCGTGTCGCTGATGCACACGCCAATGGTTGGTGAGCACACGGCAGATTCCAGCTACACCAGGCTCCGGTTTTGGCCGCACCTGCCCGAAAAGTTCGACACCAGCGTCAACCCAGCGGAGTTCCTTCAGATCTACTCCACCGCCGTACTTGCCGCAGGAGGGGATGAGGCCGTCATGGACAACTACTTCCCCGTCGCCTTGATCGGCCCGACCCGGGGGGAGTCGCTGCGCTCCTTCATCCAGTGGTTCTCCCAGGTACGCAACACCATCCCGCATATTCAAAGTGCTTCTATGGTGGTGGCACTTCGACAGTGTCCGAGACGAGAAGATGCTTGAGAAACTTGCGACCAAAGAGGTCTGCGATGCCTCTGAGCACTTCAGCCTGGCGGACAAGTGCGCTAGAGCAGCCGGTGGGCGGAGCTGGCACTCACTGCCAGCTTCCGAAGCCGGAAGACAGCCCGAAGACGGCGGAGTTCAAGCTGAGCTCCCGACCACGTCAGACAGCCAAGAGCCAAGCACTGGCTGACTTTGTGGCTAAGTGGACGCCAACGAAGGCTGACCCAGGGGGCCGCGAAAACGGTGAACCAAAGTACCGAGCTCCGGTCTTCACCGGGCCTCACTGGACGCTCTTCTTCGATGGCTCCTCGCGAAAGCAGGGGGCTGGTGCCGGCGTACTGCTTCTCATGCCATCGGGGGAGCAGTCTGGGTACATGGTGCGTTTCAATTCCAAGGTAACCAACAACTTGGCAGAGTATGAAGCACTCATCTTTGGCCTAAAAGACAGTCCTGTCTTTGGGCGCTCGCCAGTTGTTGGCACAGGGCGACTCCCAGCTAGTTATCAAGCAAGTTAAGGGTGAATGCCCTTGCAATGACCCACAGATAGCTTCTTATCTGCTTCACGTGCGGATGTTGGAGAAAGAATTCCTCGCCTTGGACCTGCACCATGAACCGCACGCTGGCACGGCCGCAGCTGACAACTTCTCAACGAAGACCTCCATCGGAGCCCCCGTGCACGAAGGAGTCTTCGAGAGGACGTTGCTGCGGTCCACAGCCCGGCCTGCCGAACCGGGCGAAGGGGGCTGAACCAGTGCCACGAAGCTAGGCAGTCCCGACGGCTCTGGATGCCGCCAAAGGATCGTAAGAGTCACTGGGGACTCCGTGCAACCCAGCGCTCAAGATCCAGAAGCTCAAGTAGTCCCGATGCATGGACCACGGAGGTCCGGGACTCCTTGAAGGACATCCTTCCTGATGAACGTGCATCCGCTGAACGGGTGGTGCGGATGGCTAAGTGCTACGCGCTGATATCTTTACTGGCGTGGCGCCTCGACATCCTATTACGGTGCATAACCCAGGAGGAAGGCTGCGACTAGCTCGCAGTAGTCCAAGGAGGCAAGTGCTGGGAACGCTCATCGTCCCGCGCGTTGGTCAGAGAAGCCACCCGGCATGGCTCCTACTGACCGAGAGCCACCTGGACGCCGTCAAATCGGTTAGGGATGCAATGCGTGCCAAGTCCACACCAAGCAGACCCACACAACCGGTGCAGACGCGCACCCAGAGCCGTCGGGGGATACCGGCTCCTCCATGTCGAGGGCCAGCCGGATTTCCAAGGGTCGGGTCACGGGAACTACCCTTCCACATGGTATGCAGGGCCGAAGCCATGCTTCCCCCTGATATAGCCATGGGGGTCCCCCCGTGTCCGGCGTACGACGAAGACACGCATGACCCGCTCTGCGTGAAGACAGGCGCTCCGACGCCACCCCACTAAGTTCACCATGCTTACTTAGGTGTTTATTTAAATTACGCATTAATTTATATGAACACCTCCCCACGCTCTAGACAGTGTGCGTCCATTGTACACTCGGTTCCTCTTTCCTGCTCTCATGCATAGTCGATATTTGCCGTCCTGCCGAAGGCGGTAGTGCTTGGGGTACCTGCCAGAGGCCCGGTGGCCTTTTGGATCTCCCTCTATAAGGGTACTGCACCGCCAGTTGGTCTCCTCCGAGAAAAGACCTACGCTAGAACGGGGGGTCAGGAGCCTTGCTTTGCCCGGTCTTGCACCAAAAGCATGCGCACTCTGCCTCACGGCGCTACGGTCTGAGTACCACGGGGCCGGGCGGTTACACCCTGACTCGGGTTGGGGCCAGACCTCCGGGACCAAGTGCACTGGATTACCCAAGCCCCGTATTACGGCCTGGGACAGTAAGCCAAATGAGACTAAGGGATAGGAAAGGGGGGACCACCGAGCAGTTCCGGACCTCCGCCCCCACAGCTGGGCCGAGCTCCGAGGCCAGCCCTCGCCCTCCTTTCAGAGGCGAGCGCTGATGCCGGACCTCACGCCCTTCGCTGGCCTGAGCTCCGATGACTTCTGGACTCCGCCTCTACAGCCAGGCCGAGCTCTGAGGCCAGCCCTCGCCCTCCTTTCAGAGGCGAGCGCTGATGTCGGACCTCACGCCCTTCGCTGGCCTGAGCTCCGATGACTTCCGGACTCCGCCTCCACAGCCAGGCCGAGCTACGAGGCCAGCTCTCGCCCTTCTTTCAGAGGCGAGCGCTAATGTCGGACCTCACGCCCTTCGCTGGCCTGAGCTCCGATGACTTCTGGACTCCGCCTCCACAGCCAGGCCGAGCTCCGAGGCCAGCCCTCGCCCTCCTTTCAGAGGCGAGCGCTGACGCCGGACCTCACGCCCTTCGCTGGCCTGAGCTCCGATGACTTCCGGACTCCGCCTCCACAGGCAGACCAAGCTCCGAGGCCAGCCCTCGCCCTCCTTTTAGAGGCGAGCGCTGATGCCGGACCTCACGCCCTTCGCTGGCCTGAGCTCCGATGACTTCCGGACCTCCGCCCCCACAGCCGGGCCGAGCTCCGATGCCAGGCTTCACCCTCTCCTAAGAGGCTGAACACCGAAGCCGTCAAGACCCTGCAGCACAGGGAGTACTCAAGACAAGAAAGTGCGCGGATCAGAAGAGACGAAGGTCCCACCTCGGGCTCGCTATCTCCCCCGAGATGGACCCGGGGGCCACTGTCGGTACCCTCGATATGGGGTACCCCCGCGCACAGGGGAAAATGCCTAAGGATCTCGCCCTTCTCCGCAGGGAGAGCTCCGAAGGCGCCACGCGTCCAGCGGGGCCGGACCTCCCTCTCCTCAGAGGAGAGCTCCGGGCCCACCACGTGGCATACAGAAGCAGGACCTCCCCCTCCGTGGGAGAGAGGTCCGAAGGTGCCGAGTGTCCAGAGAGGCCGGACCTCCCCCTCCTCAGAGAGGAGCTCCGGGCTCGCCACGTGGCCAACAGAAGCCGAACCTCCCCCTCCGCGGGGAGAGGTCCGAAGGCTCCACCTGTCCAGCGGGGCCGGCCCCCCTCTCTTCTGAGGAGGGCTCCGGGCCCGCCACGTGGCCAGCAGAACGGCGCTGCCTGCCCCCGAGCGATAGGCAGCGGGCGTAAAGACGCCCCATACCTTGCCCATACAAGGTATTCAAGGCCCGCGCCTTCCCAAGACGCGGAGACGAGGAGCACGCCTCTGTCAGGTGCCGTTGCGCCCAGTCGCATCACAGACTGGCGCGCAGTGTCAGAGCCTGCCAGCCAATAAACGCAGTGACAAGACATCCCATGCCGCCCCCGCCGTCATCATCCACTACGACTAGCATGCGGCATGGGCAGAGCTACAAGACGAAGACTCAGAAGCCTTCGGCAGAGACAACTACCGGCATAACTGCAGATACGGTAGATATCAGTCAATCTCCCCGGGACCACCTGTCGGGTCCCGGCCCCCCATGTAAGCCACCCGAGTCTTGGACTATAAAAGGCTCGGGTAGGCGACGTTAGCAGGGGTTCGCACTCTAGCCATCCGCACCCCTGGATTCGCACTTTGCAACTCATACGCTAGCCATACACTCTCAAGCTGTAACTCACCCCCAAGCTCAGGCCTTCGGCCCTGAGCAGCAAGCAGTACAGCGAGCTCCATAGCTCGCCGTGGACGTAGGGTTTTACGCTCCGGCGGCATGAACCACGTAAAACTCGTCGTGTCAAGCTCTTACTAACTCGTCCATCTGCGCAAGCTCTCCGCTAGGGACTAGCCCCTCCAAAAAAAGAACCTCCGCGGGCTGCCCAGTGCAGGCCCGGGGAAAGTGTCGATCGCACACTTCGACAGCAGTTATGTGGACACACGTCAATTTTTTCATATTTCATACCAAATCCAGATAGTAATTTCTTTGAGTGATACATATCTTTGGGCAATTTATGAGGTTGTGGAAGAGCATCGCTGATAAGTTTCATCATATCATTGTAGCAATTATTAGAGAAGAAATAATTAGATTTGTTTGCCATAAATCTGGTCATGAAAGTAGAAGAGTCATTTCAGTATGATCATGCAACATCTCTTCAGAAGCTTTCAAGAGATTAAAGAATGCGTCTGCCTCATTTGTGGGCGGATCCTCCGTTTGTATATCTTGTAACATCTCATCAATCCTGTCAACACCCGGACAATCATCATCATCTTTCACTACATGAACGGCTCGAGGAGCAGACTCGCCGTGGAAACTCTAGACCTCATAATATGGCATGTAACCGTTTGTGCACAAGTGTAATGACAATATCGTTTTGTCTAAAAACTTAGTATTCCGACATTTCGCACATGGACAACGAACTTTGTCGGTCGTAGACAACGAGAACACTTGATCAATAAAGTCGTCTGTCCCAGCATACCACTCATCTGAGTGACCAGTTGCCTTGTTCCAACCGGTATACATCCAACTACGGTATTCACTCATGTTTAACTCTGCAGTTTTAAGTTAAAGAATTTATAGTTAGTTTATTATTTATTTATATCACAGAACTATATCTATTGGAAAAGATAGATCCTAAACCCACCCAAGAGTGACCGAGACGAACGTTCTTATGACAAGACACGAGGTCTAGATTCAGACAAAATTTCGGCAGCATAACCCCGCTGTTCTACAACTGCACGTCCAAAAATAGAGCAGCGGATAACATTAGGGTTACGCTATCGAAACTACGTCCAAATCTAGACCCTGCGTCTCATTATAAGCACGCCCTCTCGGCCACTCCTAGGCTGTCCAAAAAGGGACAATTCCGAACCTACACGCATCACATGCGTAACACGTGTGAGACGGGCCCGTTCGAAACGGGTGACGCATATTGTAAAGGTTTACGTCAATCTTTCATTTTTGAGTCATTTCAAAGAGAGAGAGAGGAAAGAACAATAGAGAGAAGGAAAGAACCATAGTTGTTAAGGTGTCGCTTAAGCGTCGCTTAAGCGGTAAGACGCCTCGGGATCGTAAGGCATCCCATCGCCTTAGATCTCGGCGTAAGGCAGGTGAATACGGCGGTGGCGCTTGCACACAGGGGAGGCGGCGGCGGCGCCCGCGCACAGGAGGTGATACATCTTCCGGGAAAGGAAGGGGCGGGGGTGGCGCCGTCGACGGAGGAAACCAATGTGGGGGGGTGGGGGGAGATCCGTGGCAGCCGGTCAATGGAGGCCAACGAGTGCCGGCAGATCGATAGTCCCGCGGCGGAGGAGGCTGAGCGCCGAAGGATTGGCAGTTCCGCGCCAGAGTGTCGGAGGCCGAGCGCTGGCTAAGCCACGGGGGGGGGGGGGGGAGGGGGAGGGGGGATCGAAGGCCGAACGCTGCGGGGAGGGGGGGGGGGCGAGGTGGCCTAGGTTGTTCACATCGTGCTTTTGTAGATGTATACGTTACCACTAAATGGGTCGTATCGGGCCCTAAGCCCATTTATGTACATATAGTATGTCGAAGTGTGCGATCGACACTTCCTCCGGGCCTGCACTGGGCAGCCCGCGGAGGTTCTTTTTTCGCCGGGGCTAGTCTCCTAGCGGAAAGCTTGCGCGGATGGACGAGTTAGCGAGAGCTTGACACAGCGAGTTTTACGTGGTTCAGGCCGCCGGAGCGTAAAACCCTACGTCCACGGCGAGCTATGGAGCTCGCTGTATTGCTTGCTGCTCAGGGCCAGAGGCCTGAGCTTGGGGGTGAGTTACAGCTTGAGAGTGTATGGCTAGCGTATGAGTTGCAAAGTGCGAACCCTTGTTATCGACGCCTGCCCGAGCCTTTTATAGTCCAAGACTCGGGCGGCTTACAAGGGAAGCCGGGACCCGACAGGTGGTCCCGGGAAGATTGTCTATTATCTACCGTATCTGTAGTTACGCCGGTAGTTGCCTCTGGTCGAAGGCTTCTGAGTCTTCATCTTGCTGCCCTGCCCATGCCGCGTGCTAGTCGTAGTGGTTGATGACGGCGCAGGTGGCATGGGATGTCTTGTCGCAGCGTTTATTGGCTGGCAGGTTCTGACACCGCGCGCCAGTCCGTGATGCGACTGGGCGCAACGGCACCTGACAGACGCGTGCTCCGCGTTTCCGCGTCTTGGGAAGACGCGGGCCTTGAATACCTTGTACGGGCAAGGTGAGGAGCGCCTTTACGCCCGCCGCCTACCGTTCGGGGCCAGGCAGCACCGTTCTTCTGGCCACGTGGCGGGTCCGGAGCCCTTCTCTGAGGTGAGAAGGGTCCGGCCTGCGGGGCACGTGGAGCCTCCGGACCTCTCCCCGCGGAGGGGGAGGTCCGGCCTCTGTATGCCACGTGGCGGGCCCGGAGCTCTCCTCTGCGGAGAGGGAGGTCCGGCCCCGCTGGACGCGTGCGTCTTCGGACCTCTCTCCCGCGGAGGGGGAGGTCCGGCTTCTGTATGCCACGTGGCGGGCCCGGAGCTCTCCTCTGAGGAGAGGGAGGTCCGGCCCCGCCGGACGCGTGGCGCCTTCGGAGCTCTCCCTGCGGAGAAGGGCGAGTACCTTAGGCATTTTACCCTGTGCGCGGGGGTACCCCATATCTCAGGTACCGACAGTGGCCCCCGGGCCCATCTCGGGGGAGATAGCGAGCCCGAGGTGGGACCTCCGTCTCTTCCGATCCGCGCACTTTCTTTAAGTCCCGAATTGGCCGCTGCCGGAGCACGAACGGCAGCGGGGTCGTGAGAGCGTGCGCTTACTCGATGATTGCTTTTACTGCGGCGGTTCCCAAGGCTGCCACTTCTGCACGTTGCGGCGCTTTCTTCGGGAACCGCCGAAGTGCCTTGCCGGCTCATCTTCTCAGGAGGCTGGCTCCTTGACCCTACGCTTTAGCTAAGCGGTTTGGGCCCACCCGTCATCGGCATTCGGTCTAGGAACCGAAGCGGTTGCCGGTGCGGGATATTCGAAGAGTTCCGAATCGCTTGGAATTGCACCGGGAAGCTTTTTAGAGGAGTTCTTACCCCCATTGCAGCTTCCCTTCGCACTTCTCAGCATTTCTTCTCGGACTCTTGTGCTTTTGAGTTCTCCCTCGCCATGGCTTCCAACCCGCAGCCAGAGAAGAAAAGCGCTCGATCTCCTCCAGCAACGGCGTCGGTGCCAAGTCGGGATTCCGGGGTGCCTCACACCCCCTCCGGTGGCGACTCGAAGAGGCCCCGGGTTGATGCGCTGGGGGAAGCCTCTGGGGCGTCCCCTGTTCTGCCAGTCCAAGCGACTGCGGAGCGGTCGTCGGCGACGGTTGCGGGCTCTGGAAGTCCTACCCCGGCTCGAAAGTCGGGGTTCAGAGCCCGCTGGAGTGTCCGCGCTTCCCGGCCTTCCCCGTCTTGCGGGGAATCTGCGTCGATGCGCTCGGAGCCAGGGGCAACTGCCGCGGCCCCCAGGCCAGCGCGGACTTCTCCTGTTCCGGTGTGCCCGGACTCCGCGGCGGCGTCGTCTCTTCCTGCCGAGACGGCAACCGCGGCCCCCGAGCCAGCACAGGTTGATCCTGCACTAGGCGGTCTGGCTTCTTCTCCAGCACCGCCTTCCCCGGCTCGTCCCTCTCCTCAGGTCAAGGAGCCAGAAGCTGAAAAGAGCCCGGCTGGCCTGGCTGCCAGAGCCACGGAGCCAGCTTCCCCTGATCAGCGTCTCGTCTCAGCTGCTGGTGCGTCGGCTCTTCCTGAGGACGAGGTAATGGAGGAGGTCGGAGGGACTGCCCCAGCCTTTGTTGCTCCATTGCCTCTGGCGGACGCCTTCGCGCTTGCCGAGTCGAGCGTCCCGCAGGTCTTGGCTGCACTAGGGCGCGAGCGGGAGGAGCATACGGTTGAACGGGACCGCCTCCTCATCTGGGGGAACCTTTTGCGGGAGAGGACCGCGAAGGTTAAGAGCGAGCTCGACTCCAGGCATGAGTTGCTCGACTTCAGGGAAGCGCTCGTCGACCGGATGAAGCGGGCTGTCGACCGCATGGACACCCAGTCGCGGCGGATCAACAGGGAGGCCCTGGAGGCACACGCCCGGGCCGAAGAAAGCCTCTCTGCTGCTGTGGAAATACGGCAGCGGTTGGAGCGCCGCGAACTCGCCGTTGAGGAGCGGGAGCGTTCCGTGGCGGCTGAGGCAGAGAGGGTCGCCGCGCAGCTGGCCGCGGGCGAGGATGACCTCCGAGCTCGGATGGAGGAGCTGGAGATTCTGAACGCAGACCTTGACTTGAGGGAGGAACAGGTCTCCCATGATCGTCGGGCGGTCTTGGACCGGGAGTTGACTGCCGGCTTCAAGGCCGCTGAGTTGGAGCGGCTAGCCAAGACTCTTCACCTTCGGGAGAGTTCCCTGGCGGCCAAGGAGAAGGAATTCTCCGAGAGGAACCTGGAGGCTCTGCAGGCGGCCCGCCGCGAGGTGGAGGAGCTCTCCGCCTTGCGGTCCTCCGAGGCCCTTGCGGTCTCAAGCTTCGTGGATCGAGCGTGGTCCGCCCTGATCCCTCTTGGCTTCAGTCCGGTGAGGGCCGCGACTCCCGCGCTGAAGGTGGCAGAGGTGATCCCTGCGTTGGAGTCGATCGGTGCCAAGCTGGACAGGCTCGACTCGGTGGTCGCCAGCGAGCTTGAGGCCGAGGGCCGCAGCTTAGCTTTAGAGGTCGCTTCGCATGTGCTGGCATGCTTCAAGAGCCGCGACCCCTCTTTTTCGCTAGAGCTAGCGAGAGAGGGCCCAGCCGCGGAGCGGGAGGAAGCTGCCAGGGCTGAAGTTGAGGATGTGGCCGCCCTTGTAGCCGCAAGGTTCCGGCGAGAGCCGGGAGGTCCTTAGGACTTGTTTCTCCCTTTTTTATCGAGTTTGTAGTCCAGCTCATGGAGCCTTGTTTAATTTGACTCTCTTGGATACTTGTGTCTGTGATGCTTTTTCTCTCCTTCTTGGCTTTGCCTGGTTGAGTCCTTAGCTCCGCAAGGTACTCAGAGGCCATTTCCAATCTCGGAGCTTCGCACAGACACCCTCCCTGGGTCCTAACCGTGTTAGGGGCCCCCGGAGGTCTCCGAACCTCGCCCTATGGGGGGCTCCAAATCTGCCCGCCACGTGGCGGGTCCGGAGCTCCTCCTCAAGAGACGGGAGCTCCGGCCATGTTGGACACGTAGGGCTTCCGGAGCCCTCCCACTGAGGGGGGAGGTCCGGTTCCTGCCTGCCACGTGGCGAGCCCGGAGCCCTCCTCAAGGAAGGAGAGAGTTCCGGGCCCGCTGGACACGTGGGGCCCCCGCGCCCCGCCCCTGCTGGAGGGGCAGGTCCCGGTCCTTCCAGTCCCAGGCCGGAGTAGCTGGTAGCTCCTTTCCCCCCGCTTCATGTAGTCCATGTTGCCATAACCTGGAGGTCCTGCACACAGGTAGAGGAAACGTAATTCTCCTCGGGGGGTCCTCCCCTCCTGTCTCTTAGTCTTATTCGTCTTATGGTCCTGACCCGCTATACGGGGCTTGGGCAATTCTGTGCACGAGGCGCCGGAGCTCCGGCTCCCTCCGAGGTCCGGGTACGGCCGTCCGATCCCTAGTACCGGGCCATGCGCTGGGAAGCAGAGTGCACGCGCTTTGGGTTCATGACCAGGCAAAGCGGACGTACTCCCCTGGACCTCCAGAGGGCAGGATGCGCATGCTTTGGGCTCTAGGCCGGCTAAGCTGGATACGCACCCTGGACCCCTCATGCACAACGCTGGCCTTTCCTGGAGGTGACCAACTGGCACCGCAACACCTGACTGGGGGAGGCCCGAGAGACTCACTCGGCCATCGGCAGGTGCCTCAAGCGCAGCCGCCTTCGGTAGGATAGCAAATGCCGACTATGGATGAGCGCAGGAGAGGGGGAGCTAGATGTACGATGAACATACAGAGATAGTGCGATCATAAAAATTAATGCATGATTTAAATGAACGCATGAGAGAGAGCTAAGTAGAACAGGTCTCTGTATTCGTACCCATAGGTGGAATTCTGGCTGTACATGGGGGCAATGTTCCGCCTCGTCTACAAGGGAAGCAAGACTCTACGCGCTTAGGGTCGGAACCAGGCTAAACTGGACGTAGTCCTGTACCGTCCCTTGAGACTTAGCTACCCCAAGCTCTGTTCCTAAATTCTATGGGGTCTATTACAGAAGTGGATAACCCTGTTCTACCGATGCTCAGTAAGTAGGACTTACAGTGTTGCTTCATGGCAAGGATTTTTTGGGAATGGATCCCACTCTCGGTTGAAAGGCATGTGTACCTGGGGCAACAGCTTTCATGATTCGGAAGGGACCTTCCCTGCTGGGGGAGAGCTTATGGGTCCTTCTTGGAATATAGCGTGCCGCTTCACCAGGTTGCCTTCTTGCGGGCCCCCGTCGCGTTTGGTTTTTTGGCGGTAGTGCTTAGAGCATTAGCCGATACCGTGCGTTGTGGGGTGTTCCCTGCAAGCCGAGTCTTGTCGAGGTTGTTATCTTCACGCTGGATCAGGCCCTGCGCGGCTTCTCTCGGGGGCCCCCGGGGAGTTCTCCCCTTCTAGCTAAGGCCTTCAAGGGGTAGGTGGACCCGGGCTCGCCTTGGATGAGCTAAGGCGTCTTCCCCTTCTCGCAAGGCCTTCAAGGGGTTGACGGACCTTAGGCGGCTCTCGAGAGGTATGTTCGAGGCACGGAGGCGTGCTATAGTTGGTTAACGCCCAGGCCCGTCACCGTCGGAACTGGAATCCTCACCGCCATGCACTGTCTTTATGACACGCTGAGGTACCTGGGATATGGGGTACCCCCGCGCACAGGGTAAAATGCCTAAGGTACTCGCCCTTCTCCGCAGGGAGAGCTCCGAAGGCGCCACACGTCCGGCGGGGCCGGACCTCCCTCTCCTCAGAGGAGAGCTCCGGGCCCGCCACGTGGCATACAGAAGCCGGACCTCCCCCTCCGCGGGAGAGAGGTCCGAAGACGCCACGCGTCCAGCGGGGCCGGACCTCCCTCTCCGCGGAGGAGAGCTCCGGGCCCGCCACGTGGCATACAGAGGCCGGACCTCCCCCTCCGCGGGGAGAGGTCCGGAGGCTCCACGTGCCCCGCAGGCCGGACCCTTCTCACCTCAGAGAAGGGCTCCGGACCCGCCACGTGGCCAGAAGAACGGTGCTGCCTGCCCCCGAGCGGTAGGCGGCGGGCGTAAAGGCGCTCCTTACCTTGCCCATACAAGGTATTCAAGGCCCGCGTCTTCCCAAGACGCGGAAACGCGGAGCACGCATCTGTCAGGTGCCGTTGCGCCCAGTCGCATCACAGACTGGCGCGCGGTGTCAGAACCTGCCAGCCAATAAACGCTGCGACAAGACACCCCATGCCACCTGCGCCGTCATCAACCACTACGACTAGCACGCGGCAATGGGCAGGGCGGCAAGATGAAGACTCAGAAGCCTTCGACCAGAGGCAGCTACCGGCGTAACTACAGATACGGTAGATAACAAGCAATCTTCCCGGGACCACCTGTCGGGTCCCGGCTCCCCTTGTAAGCCGTCCGAGTCTTAGACTATAAAAGGCTCGGGCAGGCGTCGATAGCAAGGGTTCGCACTTTGCAACTCATACGCTAGCCATACACTCTCAAGCTGTAACTCACCCCCAAGCTCAGGCCTCCGGCCCTGAGCAGCAAGCAATACAGCGAGCTCCATAGCTCGCCGTGGACGTAGGGTTTTACGCTCCGGCGGCCTGAACCACGTAAAACTCGCCGTGTCAAGCTCTCGCTAACTCGTCCATCCGCGCAAGCTTTCCGCTAGGAGACTAGCCCCGCCAAAAAAGAACCTCCGCGGGCTGCCCAGTGCAGGCCCGGGGGAAGTGTCGATCGCACACTTCGACAACCGTAGTTAACAAGCTTATCATTTCTAAGCAATTAAAAAAACACCTAGCTAGCAATTCAAATAAACCTGGACAATAATTAAACCTAAGCATATCAATTCATCTAAATCTAAAGAAGTAGCCACTAAACAATCAAAAACAAACAAGCATAATCTAAACAATTGGTAATTAAAAAACCAAACTTTCTAGATAGGGAGGGAGGTGGGCGACTTACCTCACGGTGGAGGCGGCGCGGCGAGCGGCACACGGCGAGGCGGGCAGAGGACGACGTGGAGGCGGACCGGCACGGCGCGGCGGCGCACAGCGTGACGGGCGCAGGTCCGGGCGGTGCGGCGACGTGGCAGCGCGGTGCGGCGAGGCTGTGGCGGCCGGGGCGGGGTGGAGGCTGGGGCGGGGACCTCCGGGGCGGCGGTGGCGGTTGGCGGCGGTGGCGTCCGGGCGGCGGCGGCTGACTGGCGGGCGGCTGGCGGCCGGGGCGCCGGCTGGCAGGGGCGGCCGGGGCGGCGGCTGGCGACGGTGGGCGGGCGGCGTTTAGGGCTGCGGGGGCTCGGGTTGGCGTGGACGTGAATGCCCGCGCCGACCCAGGCCCGCGGTCATATAAGTCTTATTTACGACGGCCCATGTTGTGGTCATCGTACATAAGCTTATTTACGACAGTCTTGGTTTGACTGTCGTATATAACTGCTATATACGACAACCTATGGTTGGCTGTCATATATAACAACTATATACGACAGCCATATACTAAACGACGGCTGTATTGTCGTATATAAACTTATATACGACAAACTCTGCTGACCATCGTATATAAGTTTATATACGACAGGTAGCTGTCATATGTTATACAGTCTGCGTTTCCCTGTACATATCCTCTTCTACTGTGCGTGTGCTCAGCAGCGATCACAAAAACGGCGGCCAAACGCGCCGGCGTGAGAGACGGCCGCGCCCGCACTGCACCGCTGGCTGCTGCGCGTTTTTATCTCTGTCTCTGTCTGCTAGTAGCCCCCTTGCACTCTCCCGTGCTCGCGTCATTTAGGCTATCCGCACTCATGTGCTCTAAAAATCTACTCCAAACGAATATTCTCTAACCTTTTCAGCACACTCCAAAAGATTCTCCGTTTTACAGCACGTGCTTCCGCACTCATCGTACTCCCTAAACATACTCTATATCAACTACCTTCTATTTTTTAATATTTCTTTCTATTCTTTTTCTTTTTTATTTCCCTTTCCCCTCTTTATTTCCTTTATTTTCTTTTCTTTTCTTTTTTCTCCCCGTCTCCTCACGCATGCAGCTCCTCGCCGGCCTTCTCTCTTGCCCGCTTCTATCGCCGACCTCCTCGCTCGCGTCCCTGGTTCAGAGTTGCAGCTCCTGGTCGCCTCCTCATGGCATCTGTCGCAGGTCTCCAACCGACCTCCATAGCCTCACCGGTGGCGCTTGGAATTTCAACGTGAAGGAGGCAGACTATTCAACGAATGGCGCGAACCAACAACTAAGAACATGTCCCGTTCGTCTCGCCGTGTGCTGCAGAGGGCGTACGCCTGTAGGCTACGGGCGTTCCCAGTAGACGATGGCGTTCCCCGGTGCAGCCGTCGTCGCGTGCGCTCACGCCAGATATCCAGTCCAGTAGATGATCCCGCGTGCCGGTGCAATCAGTCTTAACGCGCCAAAGCAAAAGCACACGCCTCCCCCCCTCCCCCGCGGCGCCGGCTCTCCTTCTCGCAACGGCGACGCGCTGGCGGGCAACTGCCGTTGGGGATTCAAGGCTCATCAATGTGCGTGGGGTTTGGTGGTGGGTGCGGCATCGCTAGCTGCCCTGCGCCCGCCCGGGGACGGGCTGCTCTCTGGTGCAGCTTTCCCTGTTTCGCTCTGCACGGCACCTGTCACCTGCTGCTGCTGTAAAGATTACCGGACAACGATGCTCTACGATACCAGTAGTTTTTTACGAGTAATATAAGCAGCCATTTTGCCCTGCGGAAATCGGTGTTGACCCCAAGAAATTCACTGGCCATCTCGCTACTGCTCACGGATGAGCAGTAGTACTGTAGCTTCCAAAAACCTCCCCATTTGCTTCACCACCTCACCTCACCTCACCTGCTGAGGCCTCCGGTGTCCTCGCTCGTGCCCTCGCCCGCCCAACTCAAGCGCGCGTGCGCCGCCCTGTCAAAAGCCAAACTCGTCTCCCGCGACTACGCGACCAGGCGCGCGCGCGCCGTGCCCATGAGGCGGCGGCTACGGTGGCCACGGGCCGCCACCGCCTTGTGCCTCGCCGTCGTCCTGCTTCAGCTAGCCGTCGACAGCGCGGCGGAGCCGAGGCCGGTGCCCTCGTCGAGGCAAGCGCACGGTCACGCCCGTCACAGAGGGAACGGGCCGCCGCCGCCGCCGATGCAGGCCTCGCGGCCCGTGCACCACGCTCTGTCCACGGGCCAAGGAGTCGGCGCGGCGGTCAGCTTCGACGCTGCTGCCGCAGAGGCCCGGTGCAAGGAAGCAAACAGCGCCGATGCCGCGCGAATTGCCGCTGGTGCTGCTCCATGCGCTGATGACGACGACGACGACGACAAGCGGCGCATCTCGACAGGTCCTAACCCGTTGCACAACAGATGATCGTGCGCCAAGGAGGCAGCAAGTAGAGTTCACCCCAACAACAATTCAGGGGAGTGAACAACAACAACATGCTGTGAAGCTGCAGCTGTCAGTCTTTGGTGCTCATCTCCTTGTGACCTTGTTCATCATTGACATGTGGTCACATGGACTAGATAGTGATCTAGAATATCGGTAGTGATTTTTTATTTTTTGGAAGTTTAGATTCTACCTCTTCTCCCCTTGTCGAGCTTTTGTCCGCCAGTAAGTCCTCTGTATATTCTGCGTAGCCGTGTTCTCTTCTTCTATCAGAAACGAGAATTGTCCGGGTGCCTAGCTTTCGCTAGGGAGGCGTTTGTTTCGATTCTGGAAGAGGAAGATTCCTCTGTTCATCATATCTGAACTGCATGTCGCCAACTCCAAAAGCTTCACAAGATACGATCTTCTCTTCTGAAACGAGAGATCTCCAGCGATCCCATGAATATCTTGTGTAGGGCCTGTGCGTGACAGAGATGGCTTAACCCGGCTTCCTAACTACACATAACAGTGCTTTTACTAGTTGCAGGTTCCTCGGATACTACACTGATCAAGAACATAATCTGCTCCCCCTTCAAGATCACCGCATGTGTTAGCACTCTTGTACCCTTTTGCCTGTCCTTTTTCTTGATTACTCGTTCCGTTCTGAAATAAATAACGTTTAGGATAGCTAATTTAGTTCAAATTAAACTAGATTTTGTGTCCTAAATATCATTCATTTTAGAACGGAGTGAGTAGTATTGTTATGCCATGCGTTTCTGATGCTTGAATTGAAGGTCACTCTGCATATTTGTACTGGCCTCCGTACAATGGTACATTGTAAAGGTGGCCAGCAACTGTGAAGCAGCAGTATATCTTTGAAGATATCCCAGGAAAAGGGCTGTGGCAGTATTTGGGGGTTCTTCCCATCCTAGATACTAGTACAATGAGTAGGAGATGTGCTCCATGGATTGTTCTTCGCCCGGAGGAACCTTTTGCCAGCTCTTCAAACTCGTTCAAGGGGCAGTGGTCCAGCAACCTGCTGCTATGTGCTATCCCTTTGGGTTTTGTAATGGTTCTCCGAGCCTTTCTGTGGCTGGAAGGAGAGGAGCAGGGAGTGAAGTTTTAAAAGAAAAATTCATATCTCCGTCTATATATGGCAGGAGTTAAAGCTTCTGCTCCTGGGCCTCAATTGGTTCTCGTCCTCGTGGAGGCCGGGAAGGAAATGGCATGTGAACTTTGTAACCATCCAAAAGCAACAGCTACCCGTCCAGATTTTATTGATCGGCTGCTGGAGGTTGGGTGGTCCAGTGTTCGGATATTGTTCATGATAGTACATGATCGTGTACAGTTAAGGCATTCAAAATAGCATCATCAACGTTCATCTATTCCATAACTACGTAATGAACCCACTGAATGCGATAATGAACCGTGACAAGAAGTATTAGCAACAGCAAGCTGGATAATAAATATAGCTCAATGTCAGAAAACATAAGTTATACTACCACCAAGAGCGCATAAACGGTGGACTAAGGCTACAGAATACAGACATGGCAGCATGGGTTCAGGTCAACTTGACCAACAGGCACTGGCTATGGGGGGAGCCCATACATTTACACCTTCCTAATAAGAAGAAACAGCCTCTGATCCAGCTCAAAGCTAGCAGAATTGGAAGGATCAACCTTGAGCAACATCAGAAGACCACCAAAAGATGCATAAATCTCTCTGTAACCATAGCAAGCGCATTTTGTCATTAGGAAGATGCAGCGTAAGGGAAACTGGGTAAAACTTGATTGAGGAACATGCGCCTCAAATGTAAATATGTATGAGAAAACTTTGCTCCTTGAAACACAGATTTCTGAGGTAGTGTTCCAGTTGAGCAACTAAAATAGTATCCGGCAAATATCCTTGTGCTAAATTTACGTTTTTTTGACGGGTTTTCAAGTTTCCACCTTTTATCCAATATGGACCCTTTGAACACAAGCAGCAAAAGGGCACAACAGAACGGTATTTGTAATAAAATGTATCTAAGACCACAGAAACACCTTAATCGATGAGAACATCTTGGCGCACCCCAAAGTTATCAGGATTTTTTTTAATTTTAATCAAGAACCAGGGAGTTATTGTTATATTAAGATCTCGTGAGCTTTGAAGGAGAGCCCTGGCGCAGCAGTAAAGCTGTTGCCTTGTGACCATGGTCATGGGTTCAAGTCCTGGAAACAGCATCTTGCAGAAATGTAGGGAAAGGCTGAGTACAGAAGACCCAAATACGTCAGACCCTTCCCCAGACCCTGCGCAAGCGGGAGGTACATGCACGGGGCTGCCCCACTCAAGTTATGTACTCTTGCGGTCACATATTTTGATGGTCCGAGACCAACATGTAGAATGGTAAACAAATCAGACTGTAGGGCAGAGAGCATATCCAAAAAATCTACTCCAATTAGTAAGGGATCATTTTAATAATCAATTAAGTATTGTGTGGGGGTTATCAGAAATATGAGTTCTGGAATATCATTTTGGTTTCTATAAATATGAAGAAAGTAGAAACAAAACTAGGCTCGAATGGATTTTTATAGCATCATAATAGCAGAAACATATGCCACAGTTTCAATTTAGTGTTTGTGGATTAAATTCGTTATTTAGAGTTTCAGGAGAAAAGAAAGACCATACACTTTAGCATGTTGACCATCCTCTGAGATCTTGTAAAGCTTTCCATGCATGACATAGTCGTAACTGTCAGCAAGTGTCTTTCTAGCAGCCTGAAATAAAGAGACGCATACTGTTATCATCCTGTGGCAAGTATTTATCCAGACCAATGTGCCTAGCGGATCATAAGCCCAAGTGAAAACAAGACAACAATTTGGCAACCAGAACACAGTCAAAGCTGCATTTTTCATCACTGAACTGGTACAGTTTGATGATCAATCAGTGAGATGGATAAGGTGCATCACCTGTGTGTAGTAGCCGGTGTCCTGTGTTCCATCCAGGTTAAGAGTCTGGGTTAAAACCATGGTGAACTTTTCACCTTGTTTCATTGGATAGACCTCGGTGGCAACATCTAACTGCATGTAGGTATCCTGCTGCTCGTTTTTAGCTTCAACGCGGGTAACTGTATATGGAGACGAAAACAGCAACATTAATTCAAGCCATATTTGTAGTAACATGAACATGACTACGCGAAAACGTTAGCCCAGGCAATATAGACTGATCAGAAAAAAATGGCAAGGTTCAAGACTTCACCAAGGCGCCACTAACGGCGAGTCAATTGCTATTATAGCATCCGCTTCGAGCGGCTTCGACAAAATGGCACTCACGTTGTGGGCTTCTTTAAAATAGCACTTATATCGTTGACGCACCGATAAAATAGAATTTCAATCTAATCTCCCTTTTTTAACATTTTTCTTTTGTTTCCTAATTATTATAAACTCCGAAATGACCATTGTGCCCTTCTTTAATTTTTGTAATGTACCCTGACATTTTGCTATGCGCTACTGTTCCTCTTCTCCCAAACGCCGCCAGACCGAGGGCGAGCCGCCGCCGCCAGGCCTCCGAAGGCCGGCTGCCACCGCCAGGCCTCCGAGGGCCGGCCGCCGCCGCTAGGCCTGCGTGGCCGAGCCGCCACCACCAATCCTGCGTGGCCGAGCCACCGCTAGGCCTCCGAGCCGGCGCCGCCAACCCTCCGTGCCCGAACAGCCGCCAAATTCAAAATGAACATAGGCTTCTTATACAAGGTGAGGCCACATTTTAGAGATTAAAGGTGCAGCCAAAAATGGTAAAAAATTAAAGAAGGGCACAATAGTCATTTCAGAGTTAATAACAATTACAACAACAACAACCAAGCCTTTATCCCAAGCCTGTTGGGGTCGGCTAGACATGAAACCCAATATCAATGAAGTAAAACAGAGGAAGAGATATGAGAACAAGGGGAAAAAAGGAAAAAAAAAGAAAAAAAAGGAAAAAAGAAAAAGGAAAAAGAGAAAAGAAATAAGAAAAAGGAAAAGAAAAAGAGAAAAGAAAAAAAGAAAAAAACAAGACTACGATTCTGGCACATGAATTGCTACTTTCCATGCGGTCCTATCATGAGCTAAGTCTCTGGATACATTCCAATCTCTCAAATCTCGTTTTACCGCCTCCTCCCAGGTCAACCTTGGTCGTCCTCTACCCCTCCTAATATTTTCTCTACCTCTTAAAATCCCACTGTTAACCGGTGCTTCTGGAGGTCTCCGTTGGATATGTCCAAACCACCTAAGCCGATGTTGGACTAACTTCTCTTCAATCGGCGCCACCCCTACCTTATCACGAATCGCCTCATTCCTTATTCGGTCTCTTCTCGTGTGCCCACACATCCACCGTAGCATGCGCATCTCTGCGACACTCATTTGTTGGACATGTTGCCATTTAGTTGGCCAACATTCCGCCCCATAGAGCATCGCGGGTCTGATCACCGTCCTATAGAACTTCCCTTTTAGCTTTTGTGGGACTTTCCTATCACATAGGATTCCAGAGGCTTGTCGCCATTTCATCCACCCTACCTTGATCCTGTGGCAAACATCCTCATCAATATCGCCATTGCTTTGTAATATTGATCCTAAGTATCGGAAAGAGTCCCTTCTAGGTACTATTTGTCCTTGTAGACTAACATTTCCCTCTTCACGACCAACACCACTAAAGTCGCACCTCATATACTCGGTTTTGGTCCTACTAAGTCTAAACCCCTTGGACTCTAAGGTTTGTCTCCATAACTCTAATTTCTTATCGACACCATCTCTAGTTTCATCTACCAGCACTACATCATCAGCAAAGAGCATGCACCAAGGGATATCCCCTTGTATATCCTTCGACACCTCATCCATGACCATGGAAAAGATGTATGGGCTCAAAGCTGATCCTTGATGTAATCCTACCGTGATAGGAAATGCATCAGTCTCACTATCACTTACGCGCACACTTGTCCTAACATTATTGTACATATCCTTGATAAGGGTAATGTACTTTGTTGGCACTTTATGTTTCTCTAGTGCCCACCACATGACTGACCTTGGTATCTTGTCGTACGCCTTCTCCAAGTCGATGAACACCATATGCAAGTCCTTCTTCTGCTCCCTATATCTCTCCATAAGCTGACGAAGCAAGAAAATCGCCTCCATTGTAGACCTTCCAGGCATAAAACCAAACTGGTTTTTAGTGACATTGGTCACTTTCCTCAGGCGGTGTTCAATCACTCTCTCCCAAAGCTTCATAGTATGACTCATAAGCTTAATACCTCGATAATTAGTACAACTTTGAATATCTCCTTTATTTTTGAAGATAGGTACTAATATACTTTTCCTCCATTCTTCAGGCATCTTGTTTGACCGAAAAATGTGGTTGAATAGCTTTGTGAGCCATACTATTGCGACGTCCCCAAGACATCTCCACACCTCAATAGGGACATCGTCAGGGCCGAGGGCCTTTCCTCCTTTCATCCTTTTTAAGGCCTCCTTAACCTCAAACTCTTGTATCCTCCGCACGAACCGCCTGTTGGAGTCATCAAAGGAGTCATCCAACTCAACCATAGTGCTCTCATTCCCATCATTGAATAGCCCATTAAAGTAATCACGCCATCTATTCTTAATCTCTTCATCCTTCACTAGAATGCGGTCAGTCTCATCTTTGATGCATTTAACTTGATTGAGATCGCTCATCTTTCTCTCGCGGATTTTTGCTACCTTGTATATGTCTTTTTCACCTTCTTTTGTCCCTAGTCTCTCATATAACTTATCATAGGTTTGTCCTCTTGCCTTACTCACAACCCGTCTTGCATTCTTCTTAATAACAATTAGAAAAGAAAAAAATGCTAAAAAGAGGGAGATTAGACTGAAATTCTATTTTAACGGTGCGTCAACGATATAAGTGCTATTTTAAAGAAGCCCACGATGTGAGTGTCATTTTGTCGAAGCCGGTCGAAACGGATGCTGTAATAGCAATTGACTCCACTAACGGCACCCGTGCAAGAGGAAAGTACCTCTGTCAAACTTCTTGCCATCGGGGTCGAGCCTGGACACGATGAAGGTTTCCTCAAAGAGACTCTCAGCCATTGTTCCTGTCGACAGTAGATAGCAGCCATTTAACATACTTGGATTTACAAATACAACAGTCCCCATTTTTTGATGTCAACCCAATAGGATCCGAAATTGCCGAGGGCAGTAGCGGACTCGAAGTGATAATTTTCTCACAAAATCGAGGTTAGTAGGTCCAATACGTTGGTGATTGTGTCAGATCCTATCATAAATTGCTTAAACTAGGGTTTGGGGTGCACCCTTTCTCATCAGCGAGGGAGTAGAAGGGGCGAGCATACCTGGTGGGTGCTCGGCGGCGGCGACGGGCCCGGCGAATGCGTGGCAAAGGGCGTAACGCGGTGGTCGCCGGGTTGGAATGGAACTCCGCGGCACTGGAGCAAAGGGACCGAGGGCCGGCGGATTGTGAAGCACTGGCGGCGGCTCGGCGGTATTGGAAGCGGTATGACCACAGGGTTGGATTCTATGGTCTGGGCCTTGGCCCATTAGTGCCTTGCTCGGTCCAAACCTATATTGGGTTCTCCAGGCCCATTGTATCGACCATAGAATAAACTTATCGACGTATAGATATAAAATGAATTTAAACTATAGAAAAAGTATAGTTTATATCCGTTTGATTTAGATCTAAGGGCAATGATCTTGATTTGTTTGGTTTGCTCTTTAGAGTAATCAACACTCGACACGTTATTATTTTACATTTTTTTGCAAGTCAAACGTGGAGTTCCTTGGCCGTCAAGTAGCGCATGCAGGTTTCTGAGTTCCTCGTGCTTATTTTAGTGCAAGTTGGGTTCTTGCCGTACCAAGGGAATGATTAATCTAATCGCAGAAATCAAAGGAAATGAGATACTGTCAGAAACATCGGACGGGGGACGCATTTTTTATTTTTTTGGGGGGGTTAGTCAACTCTCCAGGCTCCTAGTTTTTGATCGACCTTTTTCTAAAAAAAATAGTTTTTGATCGAGCAGCTCTAAGCACTGTAGAAGCAGTGCCCGTCAAATGCGGTTCCAAGAACAGAGTCGGTGCCAAGCAGAAGCGGCTATATATCCGCGCGAAATGGCACGGATGATCCAATCAATCCACGAGCAAGTCGCATTCGCATCCAAACAAAAGGTCACACACCACTGCAAGTTTGGAGGATGAAGCCCGCGCTGAGCTTGAGCTCCGTGGGCTCCCTGTTGGCCACCGCCGTGGTGGTGCGCAACATCCTCCCGCCGGAGGCGCACGACCTGCTGCGCGCGCTGCTCGGGCACGTGGCGGCCGCCTTCGTCCAGCCGCCCGACACCATCGTCATCCACGAGACGGACGCCAACGGCGTGCCCAACGAGCTCTACGACGCGGCGCAGCTCTACCTCGCCGCCCGCTGCCTCGCCGCGGCACCCGCGATGTACCTCCACAAGGCGCACGGCGCGCCGCGCTCCGTGGCGTCGCTGCCGGAGTCCCACACCACGGGCGACACGTTCCAGGGCGTCCGCGTCACGTGGACGTCGCGGTGCGACGGATTCCAGTCCGCCGGCCGCCGTGGGTACGGCGGGACACCAGTCCTGTACCAGCAGCAGCAGCAGGGGCGGCGCCTGGTCCTCCAGTTCCGCCGCCGCGACCGCGCCAAAGTGCGCGACGCGTACATCCCTCATGTCCTCGACGAGGGGACGAAGCTCCGGCTCAACACGCGGGAACGGAAGCTGTACACCAACGCCCGGGACTTCGGCTACGGCGGCAGCGGCGCCGACGAACACCAGATGCTGTGGTCCTCGCACACGTTCGCCCACCCGTCCACGTTCGACACGCTCGCCGTCGACCCGGCGCTCCGCGACGGCATCCGCGCGGACCTGCTCCGGTTCGTGGGGCGGCGGGAGCACTACGCGCGCGCCGGCCGCGCGTGGAAGCGCGGGTACCTGCTCCACGGCCCGCCCGGCACCGGCAAGACCAGCCTCATCGCGGCCATGGCCAACCTCCTCGAGTTCGACATCTACGACCTGGAGCTCACCACGGTAAGGTCCAACTCCGACCTCCGGAGGCTGCTCGCCTCCACGCGGCCCAAGTCGCTCATCGTCGTCGAGGACATCGACTGCTCCCTCGGCCTCTTCGACCGGACAAAAAGGCCGCTAGGTGACGATGACGACGGTGCGGAGTCGAATCCGGGAATGCCGTACCAGATCACCAGCATGATGGTGTTTCCGTCGATGGAGCCGGGCATGCGTCGGGAGGAGATTAGCCTGTCCGGCGTGCTCAACTTCGTGGATGGGCTGTGGTCGTCATGCGTGGGGGAGCGGCTCGTCGTGTTCACCACCAACCACGTCGACCGCCTCGACCCGGCGCTGCTCCGGCCCGGCCGGATGGACCGCAAGATTGAGCTCGGGTACTGCAAGCCCCCCGCGCTGCGCGTGCTCGCCAACAACTACCTCGGCGACCGCGGCATCGGTGACAAGGACGATCACGAGCTGCCTCACGGTTGCAAGGGGCTGATGAGGGAGGCCGAGGCGCTGCTCGAGGAGGTCCAAGTGACGCCGGCTGATGTCGCGGAGGTGTTCATGGGATGCGACGGCGACGGACCCCACGCCGCGTTGCGGAAGCTCGTTGACGACCTCAACGGCAAGAAAAACGTTCAAGTGCATGCGCACCAACATGTGAGGCCAGTAGTGACAGTGTGTTCCGGCTCATCAGGGGCTGCATGCTTGTGAACAATCCGCAAATTGTGTCGCCTGATTATTGGGATAAATATGGACATCACGTTTGGTGAAAATGGAACATTATATTCAAAAGAATCGATCCTTATTAGTTTGAGTAAGAACAAACAAAAACTAATTTGTGTGTGTCTAACGCGTAATGACCTGCGTGCCGAGGCGACATTAATTAATTGACGCTAGACAATCATCGCTTTTTATTTCCTCCTAAAAGCTCCAACTAAACCACAGCTTAAAATCGATAACAAAGATGATCGCAACATCATGCAGAGACCGTATGTGTAAAGGGCATCAAGGTTATTGTTACCATGCAAGCTAGTGATGTACATGAACGAAGTCACGTAATGTACGCTCATCGCATCAAGCAAGCGTCGTGTGAACCATCCAGTTCAGGGGAGGAATAGCTGGTCGTCGAGCTCTTGCTCGTCACGGTGACGACCTTCTCGCGCGCGGGTCGGCGGGCAGATGGTCGTCATGGTGTCCGCAGTAGCGGCCCGCGGGAGCTGGACGACGTGGAGCCGAGACGATGCCGCCGCCGACCGCTGCTGCAGCTCCATGAGCTCGAGCTTCAGGCGCCGGTTCTCGTCGGCGAGGCTCTCGCAGCATCGCTTCAGGAGGTCGCGGTCCACCTCCGTTTGCTTCAGCTTTGTTCTGCAGGTTCGCACTACGCGGTTAATTAATTTTCAGAACATATATGCAGCAAGGCCGGGGTTTCGATGCTCTGTATGTTAGAATTCTGACACGCATCATATATATATATATATATATATATATATATATATATATATATATATATATACCTGACCCTCCTATTTTGGAACCACACTTCCACCTGTCTCGGCGTCAGATTCACCCGCCGTGCGAGCTCGTGCTTCTGAGCCTGTTGTACGCATATATATGAAACAATATACATATTTTCATCAGCCAGTTTAATTAATCGACAATCACAAATTCACATAGGACTGAGCATTATTCAGACAATATGCATGCATGCATAAAGATCGATCGACGATAAGCATACATGGGATAAGATGTTGCGGCAACGGAAGGTGTCCTCGAGCAGTGTCGATTGCTCCTTGGAGAGCCGGAGCTTTTTCCTCGTGCCGCCGCCGTCGTCGGCGCCATCACCGTCTGCGTCCCCGCTCGGGCTCGGGTCGTCGTCGTCGACGGCCTTCTTCAGCCTCTTTTTCCCTGCACCCTCCTCTGCTGTATTCTTGGCCGCGGCTTGTTTGTGACTGATGATCGTCTCAAATTCGTCCATGTCACGGCTGCGGCTTGTTCCGGACCGCCGCTCTCCGTGGCCGCGCTTCGGAGCGCCGCCGCCGCCTATCCCCAGGCCGAGCCACGCACCGAGATCCTCCTCCTGCTCCTCCATGCAGCTAGGGCTACACAACATGCATGGAGTCTGCTGATGCATGGGAGTTCAGATTCCTAGTCGATGCATGGTCTGGTACGGTGGTTCCTAGTCGTGTGGTAGCCTAGCTAGTACTAGTAGTAGTAGAGCAGACTCGATCCTCCCAAGCTTGTGGAGGAAGCAGCTTGCAGTAGAAGAGAGAACAAGGTTATAGCGCTGTGGTTAAGTAGCCGGCCGGTGTGTATAACTAGGAGAGTTGAGATCATACTACTACTACTACTCCCGTACCTGGGAGCGAAATAACGGCAGGGCGACAAGGTCAGTTTCGTGTGTGAATTGAACAAGGCAGGCGAGATTATTACTCAGGGCCGGGGTCGTATAATTACCACGAGCATGCAGTGGACGTTTTTTGCCTGAACAATAGATGGGCAGACGCAGATGGGTTGCTGCAAGTCAATTAATGTCCCAATTGGACTGATGCAGAGGTCGACGATGCAGGGACGTGACGTGGACCGGTCAATGACGACCAGGTGGCGCGCGAGGGCCGTTTCCCGGTCTCCCGCGTATCAGACGATGCTGGCATCGACCGACGGTTCGTGAAACCGACGACATGTTGTTGTTGTGGTTGATGGCTGGAATATTTGGGCGTGCTTTTTAGTTCTATCGAGTGCTTTTAACTGCAGACCACGACAGTTTAAAGTATTTGATTGCTCTGCCAGTGCCAGTCGAACAAATGACAGGCGATCGAGAAAAAAGGGGGCCGGGAAGTAAAACACCATATGTATATATGTATTAGAGAGGAAAGAAAAGGCAATCGCAATTTTCCTGCGACAGAGAGGACGAGATATACCAGTGTGGTGATCGATCTCGCAGCTGCGTAGCTTTCCACACGGATCGGATGCCCAGAACCAAAAAAACCGTGTTCAAATCACGAGACACAGTACTGTTATATATACTAGCACCGCGGAGGTGGTTGAGATCTCCCCATCATTCGCCCGAAAATTTTACACAGTCAAAAAGGTCGTTTCACCTAGCTTGATGGGCAAGCTGCTTGCGGTTCTCTCTCTGATTTCTCAGGATGACATATGACGGTTAGTCCGATTCTTTGTTCTTGTTTTATAATAATAAGTAGGTTAGTACTAACACGTGGTTATATGTACGAAGTAATCTAGGCGCATGAACCAAGTCATGGACTCACGGTTGTCTAGCTCCTATGCTTTACGGGTCGTCACCTCCTCTACATGCTAGCTCCTAGATCACGGTTCCAAATTAAAAAAATCTTGCTACTAGATTGCCTCTTCTCAGACACGTATGGCCCAAAACTGCACATTTCCTCTTTGTGAAGGGCAAGGACTTGCCATGGGTCCATTGCAAAACGGACGAGCGATGCAGCAAACTTTACGTACAACAACCCCGAACACCATCAACTCGATACATTCATTGGTTAACCGTACCTTCAGAACGGAACAGAACACTTGTAAATCAAAAGGCAGCAACGACAGGTCTGGATCGTCGGACGACACGGGTGAGCTTGAAAACTCTAAGCTCAGTACATCTCACGACGGCGCATGTTGGTCGGCGGCGGCGGCGGCCTTGTCGGGCTCGCCGTGCAGCTGTTCTAGGAAACGGACGACGACGCAGGTGATGTTGTCGGCGCTGCCCCTCTGGGACGCCTCCTGCAGGAGCTTCTTGGCCGCCTGCTCCGAGTCGATTATTGGCTTCACCATAGCCACGGCTTCCTGCCAACGGAGGAAGGAAGATGTGCTTAACTTACGTAGACAGCACCTGGAATTAATCGTTAACTGAATGCAGTTTACTTTTCCTTTTCTACCTCGTTGGTCACCACGTCCCAGAGCCCGTCACTCGCAAGGATGAGGAACTCGAGGGAGCTGTCCACCTTCTCCTCCTGCGGCAAACCATTAATCTTTCATGTCAAAATCCACAGCGTTTTGGTTTTCAGACATAGAGAGGGAGATCTCAAATCTCATGCTGCCGGTTGAGTCTACGGAGTCACTGGTAACACTGATTGTTTCCAAAAGAAGATGCTCGCTAATTAACCTTGATCTCCGGATCAGCCACCACATACTGCTTCAAGAGCTTGTCACCAAACGCTCGAGAAACCGCCAGAACACCACCTACACGCCATGTCCCTGCAGATTCATCACGAATGGACGTGTTTTGAATAACGAGTACGTATTTCCATGGAAATAATGAAATGCCTTTTACAGTAAACTGAGAGATCAAAGCAAGCATCAAGCCATACCAGCCCACATCACAAATCCTCCAGCGTCTTCGATCCTCTGCCTCTCGTCAGACTGATCTGGTTTGTGGTCTCTTGACACTGCTATAGCTGCAAGATCAGAGCATATGCCCCATCATTATATGTTAGTACAACTGAGTCACAGAAGCAGACAACGCGATGATCCAGAAGCAATCTAAACACCCTTACGCGTAACATATTTCATCATCATAAAAGAAGGTGCCTTTTGCTTCAAAGAAAAACAAAAACAAAGAAGGTGCCTGAAGGGATGTGACTTACCATCGCCTCCTCTGCAAATGACGGCCCTAGAATCGCCAACATTTGCAACCACCAGGCGATCACCCACAAGAATAGCTGTGGAAGCGGTCGACCCCGCATCTCTGTTGTGGCTGGTCTCGCCTTTCAGAAGCTCCGAGTCCGTGTGAGTGTAGGTTTCAGCTGCAGGAAGATCGATACGCATGGATTCAGACTAGAGAGTTTAGGAGTAAATTTTACGGCTTGTAATCCGCATCAAGTGCAGGGGCTCGTAATACCAATAGCGGACTTGGTATCGCTGAACAGCTTCGGGTGATTGATCAAATTGGTGAAAAGGTTCTGCTTCACGAACTCTGCCGCTCGAGCTCCACCATGACCTGCAAGCAAGATTCAATACCTGGTCGATTAACTCAACATGCTGCCTGTCCCTACCCCCCCAACAAAACCTATGACGCTTATGCGGCAATACGAATTTTCGTGTGAAAGTAGGCTGCTGTTACCGTCAAAGACACCAAACAGTCCCACCGTCTCTCCGTCGACACCGTCAACTCTGGTTTCGTAGAAGTCCTCCATGGAAGACCTTTTCCCGGGAGAGCTTGCGTACCCATAGCTGAACCTGCCGTTTTCACTGCCATGATAAAAAGGACAGCATGCGTGTAAATTAGTTCTCCCAGCGTCAACTAAATCGTAATTTCAGTGAATCATGCCATACCAAAGGTGGAAGAGGGAAAGAGGGGAACGGTCATGGCACCTGAATCCTCCGCCGCTGGTGGGCGATCCTTCCCCGGCGAACCCCATCAAGACCGACGACGACGACGACGACTGATCACGTCCCTGGTTCTGGGGACTAGGAGGAGAAGCAGAAGGCAACGGCGGCGAGATGAAGAAGGCGAGAAATAGTGGCCCCGGCAGACGCTCATGCATGTAAATGCAAATTAAGGAGGGAGGAGGAGGAAGAGGAGGAAGGACAGGCTGGTGGAGAAGGAAAGGGAGGGGCACGGGACGCGGTGCTCGTGCGCCTAAATGGGCGGAGCGGACGAGCTGGATGCGCGGGGGAGCGACGTGGCGGCGAGCGGGAGGGGCCTCGTGTCCGCCGCGCCCTCGACCTTTTCCTTTTCTTGGCGGCCCCGGCCCGTGTTGGTTTTGGTTTCGTCGTCCTCGCCTCCCCCCGGCATGGCCGCGTTTCCTGTGATTGATTGATGGATTGCTGCCTGCGTGAGCGGGCCGCGCGCCGGCACCGGTGCCCTTGGGAACGCGGGGAAAAGGCGCGCGGCGCCACGTGGCACGCGAGCGCCGAGGGAGGAGGACACCTGAACCTGACCTGCTGCTGTCTGGCTGGCTGACTGAGACTGACCGATTCCGCCGGGTCGCGCGCTCGGCTTGCTTCGGTGAAAGACCCGGCCGGCCGGCCGGCTCGTTTCGTTGCGTGACACGTCGCCGAGCGCGTGCGAGCGGGTACTCCTTCAGCACTGGCACTCTCAGAGGGAGCCGTGTGCATCATCTGACCTGCTGTTCTTTTGTGCAACCTTTTGCTCTGTCGTTCTACCATTCAATCGACACATTCACAGTGGAATTTTTAAAAAGTTAAGTTACACGAACATACATATTCTGATATTCTTATGGACACATGTCAGCCCTGTCTGTCAGCTCAGTGAAAGGACACGCGGCTCTGCGCTGACGTGGCAGGAAACGACGAAGCGGTGCAACTTTTCTACGGCATCAAGCGAGACCGTCGGGTCTAATTCTACAAATACGTTTCTAGAAGGTCTCTTTATAAAATTGTTTTTGTTTTCGAAAGAATAAAATTGTTTTTTAGAAAGGAAAAAAAAAGAATAAAAAGAGAAAGATTATACTCCCAATCCCTCACACGTGGCCCGATCCAGAAATCTTGCTGGCCCAAACATAACTGAGCCCATTACCACCGTCAAAGGTTAAAAGCCTTTGAGCCCAAACAACGCATGAATTGGCGGCCAATTCCGAAAGCAACACGTTACCGCCATCCCCCGAACCGCCTCCGACTCGATCAACAACACCCTGTCTCGATCTTCAAGCACAAACAAGATCACACGCCCCGTCTCGATCGCTGCGCCGCCGCCGAGTTCCGATCGATCGAGGCTCCCTGAGTGCTAGCAGCACCCTGCTCGCTGGCCCGGCCATGGCCGCCACCACCTGCCGCTGCAGCAGCGTGGTGTTCGTGGGCAACATCCCGTACCACGCCAGCGAGGAGGAGCTCCGGTCCGCGTGCGAGGAGATCGGCCCCGTGGTGTCGCTCCGCATCGTCGCCGACAAGGACACCGGCCGGCGGCGCGGGTTCGCCTTCTGCGAGTACCTCGACGACGAGACGGCCCTCAGCGCGTGCCGCAACCTGGACGGCTGCTCCCTCGGCGGCCGCGAGCTCCGCGTCCGCCTCGCGGACCGGCCCGCCGGCGGACAGCGGCAGGGCGAGGACCAGCCCGTGGGCGTGGCGGACGCCACGCACGCCGCGACGCTGGTGCGCGCCCGGCCGCGCGGCGCCGTGACGGCGTACCTGGCGGGGAGGAGCCGGCGGCAGCTGCGGGAGATGCTGGACGCGGTGGACGCGACGGACGCGGCGCTCGTGGAGGCGGCGAGGCGCGAGTACGTCGGCTTCGCGACGCTGATCGAGCAGGCGCGGGTGCTGCTCGACATGGCCGCGTCGAGGAAGGACGGCGTCGACAGGAGAGGCCGCGGGGCCGGCGCGCGGAAGCGGCCTGGAGAAGGTTCGACGGAGCCGGCAGCGGCAGGCAAGGAGGCGCCGAAGCTGAGGCGGCTGGAGGATGACAAGTTCGTCGCCGGCGTCGCCTCCCGCTGATCTCATCGTTTTTTTTTTGTTGTTGTTGTAAAGATGTAGGAGTACTATAAAATTAGTACGACGCAGATAGTAACAAGATATTACTACGAGCACGACAAAAACTGGCTGTAAGAACTACTACTACGATATTTTTTGTGTTTGACCCGAGGTACTACTACTACTACGAATTTATTGATATATAGCCCAACAGCGGCCGGCCACCGTCGACGGGCATAAGCTGACCGGCACGCCGCCGCGAGCACTTGCGCCCGCTTCCGTCGCGCCTTCCGCGTCATGAGCCACACAAACTCGCACAACCCTGCAGCGCGGAGCCTGCACTTTGACCCGACACCAAATCGATGACCGCGAGACAGACCGACCATCTCCAGATGCGATCTCACCGTGACGCCCAGCGACACAGGCGCGATCTACGTCACCATGCACGACCGATCGTGTAAAAGGAAGACTACTTTTGACGATCCAATCCCCGCGACACAATCCAGTCACATCCATCCTGATCTCTTTGCAAAGTCAGCAGGATATGCGTTCCTTGCCCCAGAGGTCTCTTGCTCGGACTCGCAGCAAGCTTCGTCATCAAAGAAACAAACCACGAAATTGGAGTTGGAGGAGGTCGTACCCCAAACAGATCTGGTCGGCGCAAGACCCCTTTCTGCACTCTCACTGGAATAGTACGACGACTGGGGCTCTGACATTCAGAATCAGAGAACAGAAATAGCGCTAGGGAGAAAAAAAACCTCTTTCTGATTAATACTCCCTCTGTTCTAATTTATATTAATTCATCCAACGTCAAATAAATAAGAACGGAGGGAGTAACCAGATCGCAGCGACGGAACTTCCAGAGAAAACAGTGGGCCACGGAAGCAAGGATTTACTGACCCAGTAATCAAGCACGAGATTCTTTGCACTAGGACTTGGCTTGTGTTTATAAATGAGAAAACAGACAGGACTGACAAAGTACACCACTATTTCGCGTCGATCAGGTTTAACTTCTGATCACAAACAAATGGACTTCAATTACCAAGGGCGTTTAAAGTTCTCTCGTCCCATTTTGATGTCACCCTGCCTTGTTTCTCCAGTTCCTGCACATCTCTCTCCAACGGATTGGATAGTTTCTTCAGTACGCTTGCATCTTTCACGTCTATTTGCCTGAAAAGCACAAACTGAGATGTCATTTGGTTTCACATTGTTGTATTGCAAAGAGGCATTACATACTGTTGGAATCTTATATGAATTCACATGTACAACATGCCTATATAAACAGGGATTCAATAAGGAACCGTCTCTGTTTGGCATTGTAACTTGGGGTATTGAAAGACATACAAATCAAATATTTCAATTTAAACCAATAGATACTGCTCATGTACTGCCCATAATACGTGGGTTGGTGCAACTTCAACGTTTTTTTCCCCATTATCAATCCCATCTATTCAAGCTAGAAAAGTATTATGACTGTATTGTTGTGTACACAATGACAGAAGAATGGAATAAGGTAACACAAATACAGGATGAAGAGAGTTAATCTTGAGTGGTTAGGTCGGATTTACACCATACACCCACACCTCATGAGCCTCAATTTTCCCTTCTCAATGACATCAAGAAAATGTTAGTCCGTGTGTGTGTCATGAAATTAAAAGAGTTTCTGTAATCCGAGATTTGCATTGAAATACCCACAAATCATTGAACTGCTCGTTATAGTCATATTAAGCAATCAATGCTGTGTTGTCCAAAATAAGTTCATCCAGCGGTTAAGAAAAACAACTATGGTAGTTCAAGAAAGAAACAAAATATTGATTATCTCTGGCACTACTGCTAATGCATTCACTACAATGTTACCTAACCCACTTGTGGAATGCATGAACCTGTCGGAACAAAGCCGAAGGTTGATTAGCTACCCACCTAAATGACATGCTGGTCCTAAATGTATTACCAATTATGTACTGGGCACATGTCCATGTCAGCCTGCAAGCAACTAAGCAATTACTCGTGCAAGCAAAGGAACAATAAAGACAATCTTGTTCGAGAAAAAATTAGACACCAACCGACCGTCCTTAACAAGGGAAGCAACTTGCTTTTGCAAGCCATAGAACGTGGCCAATATGGACCACTGCTGGGAACATCTGTGACCACCGGCACAGAATGCACGGGTAAATGTTAAGAAGCATATAAATGGGCATAACGGAGGGACAGCGAACAGCAAATGCATATCTTCCCATTACTCCCTTGTCGCCTGGCAGAAGTCTCCGTTGTGGCAAGAACTATCTAATTTATAGTGTTTACCCTTTTGATCCTCTCATTTATAGCCCAATAAAGAAACAACAGCCTTTCATTCCGCATTACCAAATACTGTAGTGCATGTTCTATGCTCCTGTTATAGACGTTACATGCTAAAAAAGTTAAGAACTTCTTAAGAGGTACTACTATGGATGTTGCTGGTGGCAACTACTTTTAAATCTCTGAAATTTGCAATTTTTGCAGTCAACTATCAGGACAAAGTGGTACAGTGCCCAATAAAGCATCTTCACGATGACTTATAATCAAGAGGTATCAGATTAATATTGGAAGAGAGTAGTGCCGTCATCAGATTTCATGACCCTAGACCTTACTAAAAAATTGTTGAATAAGAGTATAAGACTAATACTGTCCTTTGTTTTGCCCAAAGGCTGTACAAATATAATTTAGCTTAGAGCATACTGATCCCGAGAACACCATCCACCGAAGCAATGACAGTAGCAAGTGGTCCTTGTCGTACCAATACTGGAAAATGATCAAACAAAAATAATTCCTAGCGCATACCAGTGATAAGGCAAGGCTGAGAAAAAACGCCCAGGCAACAGACTAAACATTACTCAAAAGGAGTAGTTGATGTGTTGAAGACTTAAACAGCCACGAGCCATTGCCATTGTTCTCATGGCTTGCAAGCAGACTCAAACTGCCTGTACTATCTGTCAATTCAAACCCTTCAAATTAGTTATTAGTGTACATTTAACTAACGAGGGGCATGGTTTATATCAGGAGCTAGCACATAATAGCACAGGAAAATTGCATCTTTTATTCTAATTGGACATCAAGTTGATTGTCTTTTTTTTTTTCAAACACGACATCAAGTTGATTGTCATCACATAATCGTTGATGCAAAACTATGGCATCGGGCCGGTGCTCGGCATCTGGCGGGCCTACCAGCCTAATGTGGTAATGAGATTGTACTGTCCTACTATAGAGGCATACACGCATGAGTCCTGTTTTTAGTGGTTTCTGTAGCTTAAGTTGAAATGTATTGTACACTCGCTACATGTAACATAAACTATGTTTCCTCTACTTAATATAAACGCCGAACGCTGTTCGGATCTTTCGAAAAAAAACTGTGATATCAATAATTTTGAACACAATGGCACATGGAATTCGACCTAACCTCCATCCTGGCGGTCTTGGCAACTGATTGACCTGGCGACCTTGCCGCCGGCATGTTCTTGTTGGCGGCTATGATTGGCCACCTTCGCCGAGCCAACCCTGAACCCAGCCCCGGGCTTGCCGGCCGTTTCAGACATGGCCTCAACGGGCGACGCCTCCACGTGTTTAGCCGTACCCATCTCCATCTGCGCGACGCGCACAGCTCCGAAGAGCCTCTCCGGCAGCTCCTCCTCGGACTGGGACTCGACAAGGAACCCCATGTCAATCGTGACCGACGTGACGGCGCCGAGCGCCAGATGCAGGATGGCGCTGGCGATCGCGGAGCTGCCGATGTCGACGTCGATCTCGAGGTAGTCCTCGCCCTTGTGGTAGCGGCAGGTGAGCGCGCGGCCGAGGAGGCACGCCGCGTAGTTGCCGACTGTGGCGCGGACGAGCCAGGGCCCCTTGACGATGCGGTTGACGATCTTGAAGCGGGCGTTGCGGTAGGCGTCGTCGCCGTGGACGAAGCGTCCGAGCAGCGAGTCAGGGGGGATGGGCGCCTCCGCCGCGAAGTAGAACACGGCGCTGTACGCGTCCGGCCGGCCCGGCACCTGCGGAGAGAGAGAGAGGGGGGGATAATTAAAGGACGCGTCAGAAAGAAAAAAAAAACGGAATCTTTTCCTGGGTGGCCACGCCCCTGGATGCGATGCGACCGATCGGTGACCTGGAGATTGACGGCGAGGAGGAAGTGCGCGGCGGGGTCCTTGCTGAGGCGCGCGCGGCGGAACGCGGCGGCGACGGGGTTGTCGTCGCGGGCAAGCACGTGGTCGAGCCGCGCGTGGGAGCGGAGCCAGTCGACGCCGGCGGGCCGGAGCAGCCACTCGGGGGAGGACGGCGCCTTGGTGCGCTTGCTGCCGCCCCCGCCGGAGAAGTAGCCGCGCGCGCGCAGGTGGAAGAGGTCCCCGGGCGGCGAGGCCCAGCCGTTGGCGCCCCGGTCCAGGTCCACCTGCCGCAGCGAGCCGGCGGACACGGCCTCTTCCCGCCAGCCGGCGTCGCCGGAGGCGGAGCGGTTCCGGGGATCGGGCGCGGTAGGACACATCGTCGGCCGCCGGCGAGGGGCAGTTGGGGGAGATTTGGGTCTGGCTGGGGGGTGGGCTTTGCGCGAACGGAGGGAGGAGCCTCGTGCCTGGGTGGTGGGTCGTTGGACTTCGCTTTCGGAGGAGAGGAGCTGCCTATAAAACAGTGGGACGCGGACGCGGTTGCGGCGCTCTGGAAAAAGAATCCTTTGCTTTTAAGCGCCTCTCTGCCCTGTCATCTTCGCGTTGATGGAACTCGAGCTCGGAACACAACGTACGCAAAGATCTCGAAATTTTTCGTCTACGCCGTAGCTATGGTGCTGTAGTTCTTGACCTACACGTTCATCGTTTGATGGTTTCCTTGATTTTTTAGCATTACTATCTACTAGCCTGGGTTTTATCTCTACTACTCATCTAATGATTCAATCGGAGTCCAATCATGTTAAGGCCTCCCGCTCCCGGAGATAGACGATAGGTCGTCGCGCCCACGGTGACGCGCTGATATGTGGGGCGCAGTCGAGTCAACCTTTGAGTCCGTGAAGTGTGCGATCCTACAACTGCAAAGCGATGCGGATGCGATTGGGGTTCAGATGTCTTTGGTTGTATCCGTATCCGCCGTCGAAAAAAAAAACATCGAGCGGCTCAGAAGCTGCGGTAATGGAAATTCCTGTACCATGCGTGCCCATCATCAGATCCGGTCTTTTATCAGGTTAGTGGTACGAATGGACCGTACCCGTTTGCGGGAGGATGGAGAAATAAAACTCGTCGTTGCAGGTGAAATCGTTCCGCACTGCATATCACACTGAAACTGAAAAACGGCTGGCTACAGAGCCACTACCTCATCCAAGGCAAAAAAAAAAGAAACGTGTGTTACTAGCAGCTAATGAATCGAGCAACCAGCATATATTCGGTGGATCGTAATTAGTGAGCCAGCACATCCAGATGCATCTCCACTCCAGCCGAATACACACTGGACAGACAGCGCCACGGCTATCCTTCCCCTTGTGCTCTTGTGCGTCCTTGGTCAGTTCCTCTGCTGCATGCATGAGGGTGAGGCGTCTGTTTTGTTTCAAAAAAGAAACATCGTTTTGGGAACTAACCGGGGCGAGCACTGAAAACGTGACCGTACCGTGCCGGCTACACAAACTGAAAGGCGTTTGCTCAAGTACAGCCAGTACTTTTAACTGGAGAACTGCTGGCGATCGACAGCTCGGGCATTAAACTCTGCAGTGCCAACCAACCAACCATTGACCCGCATCATCTCAGTAAACGCAACAGTCGCCGTAATCAGGCGGCTGACACTGACAGTGGGGGTCTGGCAACAGTAACTGAGATGATGTCGCCGCACCGCACATTGTTTTTGCCGCGGCGCCCCTTCCACCCGGCAGCAGCAGCAGCAGCAGGCGAGGTCTGACCGTCAGGCAACCCAACAACAAAAGGAACCCCGGCGCGGCGCGGCGCACGCGGCTCGCGTCCCGACTCCCTTCCCCCCTTCTCCCTTCTCAGCCCAGCGGCGAGAGGAGCAGCCTTGCTTCCCCCCCTCCTCGAAAAAACTCCCGTCTTTTCTTCCCCCTTTTCTCGCCCCGCTTTTCCAACCTAAACCCCTCTCTCCCTTCCTTCCTTCCTTCCTTCCTTCTCGCCGGCATGGGCATGGGCATGGCCGTCCGGTCCAAGCGCCCATCACCTATCGTCTCGTCGGGTAAGTAGCTTCGAAGCGGACTCGCCGCACCCACCGCTGCTTCCTGCGGCGCGAGATCGGTTGCCGAGTTCGAGCGTTCGTCTTCTTCTCCGTAACCGTAACGCGGGGCGGCGAGCCAACGCGTGTGCGGTTCGTTGGAGGATGGGGTCGGACGGGCGGCCGGAGGAAGCGGACCGCGGGATGGCCAGCCTGCTGGCGGCGCGCCGGGCGCTGCGCGCCGGGCTCGACAAGTCGCGCGCGCTGGCGGTTCAGGCGCGGGAGGGGACCGGGCTGGAGGAGATCCGGGCGCGGCTCCACGCGATTGAGGCCTCGGCGCGCCCCGCCCGTGCCCCGCGGGAGGCGCTCGCGGCCGCGGGCCCCAACATCGACCGCGCCGTCGGCCCCGCCGCCGCCGTGCTCAAGGTGTTCGACGCCGTGCACGGCCTCGAGCCGCCGCTCCTCGCGCGCGCCGCGCTCTCCGAGGACCTGCCGGGCTACCTCGCCGCGCTCACCCAGCTCCAGGAGGCGCGCCGCTTCCTCGCCGACAACCTCGGCCTCGCCGCGCAGTGGCTCGCGGACGTCGTCAAGTACCTCGGGGAGCGCAGACTCGCCGACCCCGGCTTCGTCGCCGACCTCACCCAGGCGCTCGCCCAGCTCGAGAACCCCGTCGAGGACCTGGACGGCGGCCTCCTGGCCGCCGCCATCGACATGCTCCAGGCTGAGTTCCGGCGGCTCCTCGCGGACCACTCCGCCCCTCTCGCGATGAAAGCGCCCGACAGCGCCAACCCGGCGTCGTCCGTCGCGCCTCCTCGGATCCCCGCCGCCGTGTTGCACAGGCTCAGCCTAATCCTTAGCCGCCTAGCTGCCAACGGCCGGCTCGACCTCTGCTCCACCGCCTATGTGGACGCGCGCGGGGAAACTGTGAGGGCCAGCCTCCACGCGCTCGGCCTTGATTACCTGCACGAGACGACGGAGGACGCGCAGGCGCTCAGCCCCAGCGTCGAGCTCTGGGGCCAGCATTTGGAGTTCGCGGTGCACCACCTCCTCGAAGCTGAACGAAAGCTATGTGTCTTGGTGTTTGAAAAGCAACCAGAGGCTGCGTCATCCTGCTTCGCTGAGATTGCAGCTCGTGCTGGCATTCTAGATTTCCTCAAATTTGGCCGCGCGGTGGCTGACACTAGGAAGGACCCCATCAAGCTGTTGCGGTTACTTGATGTGTTTGATTCTTTGAATAAGCTGAGGCCGGACTTCAACCGGTTGTTTGGAGGAAAGGCTTGTGTAGAGATCCAAAGCCAGACTAGGGAGCTTGTAAAGAAGGTGGTGGATGGTGCTGTGGAGATTTTTGAGGAGTTGCTTGTGCAGGTCGAGCTGCAGCGCAATATGCCACCGCCAGTCGATGGGGGAGTGCCGCGCCTTGTTAGCTTTGTCGCCAAATATTGCAACCAGCTCCTAGGGGATCAGTATCGGCCTGTGTTGGCACAGGTGATCGCCATCCATCGCAGCTGGCGCAAGGAGGCGTTCAGTGACAAGATGCTTGTTGACGCGGTGCTTAACATTGTTAAGACCCTTGAAACCAACCTTGATACTTGGTCGAAGGCTTACGGAGATGTGACGCTGTCATATCTCTTCATGATGAACACACACTGGCACTTCTTCAAATACCTCAAAGGTACTAGGTTGGGTGAGCTCTTTGGCGATGGCTGGCTTCGGGAGCATGAACAGTACAAGGATTATTACTCGGCAGTGTTTTTGAGGGAGAGCTGGGGAACGCTTGCACCTTTGTTGAGCAGGGAAGGGCTAATTTTGTTCTCCAAAGGTCGGGCTACAGCAAGAGATTTAGTGAAGCAGAGGCTCAAATCTTTCAATGCTAGCTTTGATGAGATGTACCAGAAGCAGTCTACATGGGTGATATCAGATAGGGAATTGCAGCAGAAGACATGCCACCTTGTGGTGCAAGCTGTAGTTCCTGTCTACCGGAGCTTCATGCAAAACTATGGACCGCTTGTTGAGCAGGATATCAGTGCGAGCAAGTATGTCAAGTACAGCGCTGAAGATCTGGATAAGATGATCAACACACTCTTCTTGCCCAAGCCAGGTAAACCAAGGAGAGCTGGAAGCTTCCAAATCAGACCCTCAAACGACAAGATCACCAGTGCAATGACAGGATTGTATCGTAGTGCTTCCACACTGAAATAGCGTCAGTGGAAATCTGAGAAGTTTGGATGTACAATCCGTGCAATAACCTGGCAGGCAAGGATGATTGTTTCGGGCCAGTCAGTCAATAATGGCCGATGATTAGAACAGCTGGAGCATCAGAACATATACTTCTCTAGATCTGACATGGTGGGGGGAGAGGATGACTGAAATGCTTTACCTTAGTAAACGAGGTATACTCCTGTGTGGGGAGCAGAGGATATGTAATCAATCAGTTATCTGGTAGTACATGTAAAAGATTGGTTGTAACTATAGGTGGGTATTCAGATGTTTCATAAATGGTATAAGTTTTATGGTTTATGAACATGCAATCAGTTATATTGGAGTACATTATATTTGGTGGAGAAAATGACAGTAGCTAATTGTTCAACGACTATTGAGGCAATTATTCTTTTCCCCCTTCCAAATTTCTGTCGCCAGCTTGCCACTTTACGGCTTGCCTCTCTTTGGTACAATGGTTTAATTTTTTTGGAATTCCGTTATTTCTTTATGAGCAATTGATACCTAGGGGTGATGTGTTTCTGGAAGTGCTCCTCTGCCTAGTGATTGATTCTTTCAGTTCAGTCGTATGCATGATCATGTGTTCTAGTAGTACAGATCCACTGTGGCTCTGTGCTACAACTCATGGATTTGTTTTGAATGAATACAGCTCATGGATTACTACTAGGCATAAAATTTGCCATTGAACTGCTACCCTACTGCTTTGATGTTGAATTAAGAGTTTGGCTCTGGGTTGGTTATGGCGAACAACTAGAATGTAAATAACTTTCTGTATATCATGTAAAAATTTCTCTTAGATCACATGATCTATATAATATGGTGACTATATTTTTACACTTAAAACCCATACTTGATAATATAAGTTGAAAAAGTAAAGTGCGAAGATGAGAGGGTTTAAGTATAAAAATATAATCATCGTAGGATAAAGATCATGTGGTCTACTAGAGATTTTTGCACGATTGCAATAGGGGGCTATTTGCATTCTTATCGTTCTTTTGTTATGAGAAACTCTTCAACCGTTTGCAGGTGTAGCGTTAGCAGAAAGAAAGAAAAGCTAAGACTGTCCGTATTGAGGTACTGTAAACCTACCAGACACTAAATTTATCGTAGAGTTTAGGTGGAGGAGCTGTTCGGATGCGGAGCTGCAGCGAGGAGCTCTACCCATCGTCCAGGTCGCTACAGGGACACGCCAAATCCAGCATCAACAGTAGCGTAGGCTACTCTCGATCTTACGTGCATAGCCTAACTTCTGCCGCAGGTGACATTGCAAGCCAGAGAGAGATCGGGCTCAACCAATCTACCATGAGAGGAGGGTGGTAAAAATTCGAGATGAATCGAAAAGTGAAAAGACTTACTAGAGAGCGAGAACGTGAGCTCGACGAATCTACCATGAGAGAGGGGTCGGAAAAATTGAGAATGAATCGAAAAGTGGAAAGACTTACCAAAGTTATCTTCTCTCTGTGGCCGACATCCACACGCGCTCACTTGTGGGCAGAGTTGCACTACCACCAGATCCGATGGCCCTTAGGGCCCTTTGTGCCGACGGCGACCGCACCCCGCCATCCCTGCTTGAGGATACGCTAGATCCGAAGTATGTGGCTTGGCCCAACTTTCGCCATGGGTGAGATTATAGGCGAGGGAGCAAGACCAAAAGCTAGCTGAATCCACCACGGGAGAGGGGTCAGAAAAATTGAGGATGAATCGTAAAGTAGACAAAATTATGGAAGTTGCCTTCTCCCGGTGGGTGACGATCACACGCGTTCACTTGTACATGAAGTTGTACCACCACTAGATCAGAGGGCCCCCAAGGCCCTTCGCATCGATGGCGGCCACACCCGACATCCTCGCTTAAGGTCACGCTAGATCCGATATCTATGGCATTAGTCCAACTCCCGACACAGGTAAGATTGCACACGAGAGAGCGAGATCAAGAACTCGATGAATCTGCTGCGTGAGAGGGGTCGGAAAAATTGGGGATGAGATTGAAAAGTGGAAAGACTTACCGGAGTTGCCTTCTCTTCATGACCGACATCTACACTCATTCACTTAAAAGTGAAGTTGCACCACCACCAGATCTGATGGCCCCTAGGGCCCTTTGTGTCGGTGGTGGCCGCACCCTTCATCCATGTTCGAGGACATACTGGATCTGATGTTTGTCACGCCGAAATCTAGAGCCATCCCAGAGCTTGATTCCGTCATGGGCTCCTTTAGCAACGCGATGGCGGAAGTGATGGCCGCCTTCGCACCCAGCTCGACGGCGTGGCCCGGTGTGTGGTAATAGATGGGCGAGTTCGTGGTGACAGATCTGAACGAGGCGGCGTGGGATCCGAGCGGGGCGACATGGAGAGAAGAACGAGAGAGAGAAGAAAAAAAGGAGAGAATCCAATGCTCGGCCAGGAGAAAAGGAAAGGGGGAGAGAAAAAGGAAAAAGAAAAGAAAAGAAAGGAAAGAAAAAAGGAAAGTTTCAAAAAGTACATATAAATATTATTAAATTATATATATAATATAATAGTGTAGAGCTGTAACCACTACAATTCACATATATAAATAAAGTAGTTATATTTTATAATATAAACTAATATATAGTTGATATAAAATATAAATTTAGAGTATAACGAGTGCGGGACACTGTAAAATATGGTATAAAATATTTTAATAATATTATAAATATATAGGATTATCACTTTAAAATACCACCACGAGTGCGGACGGTAAGGAAGCCTCAGAAAAACTAAAACACCATGTCGTAGTGTGCATTTGGGCCTAATATCCACCGGCCTGTGCTTGACTCTTTTTATTTCCGGGCCTGATATCCATCTTTACTTCCGGGCCTTGCACTCCACTGTTGACGGATTGACATGAACTTCTGGCGACGGGCTGTGGCCTGCACACCCCAACACCAACGGCGGCCGGTGGGAGGCAAACATACAACCGTCACCGGCGAAGGCCGAGAGTTTCCGACGGGAGAAGAGCCGGTAGCATTGGGGCTCAGTCGCCTGCTTCCTTCCTCCTCCTCCTCCTCCAGTCGCCACGCCACGCTCTCATCTCCATCGGCATCTATCCCGCTTACACAGCAGTGCGATGCGATGCATGCTCCACCTCGATCGGTGGTGATCATGCTGCGTGTCTAAGCCACCAGCTAGCGCAACCGGAGCCCGCCGGCGCCATTGATGAGAGCACCGTTTTCGTCGGTGGCGGCCAGACGACGTGATGTCCGTTGCGGCGGCGGCCGTGGGGCATGCTGTCATCACATTGGCGGTGGCGACGAGGCCGTACGTTGCAGGAGGGGCTTCTTCTCCGGCAAGTCGCGAACCTGCTGCAGGACGCGGCGGTCACCAGCTAAAGGAGAGAGAGAGAGACAGGTAAAGGCCTTACCGGGCCAGGCCGGGCCTTCCTACATCGTTCAGCCCACGGAGCTACAGTACTCCGTTCTAACCAACCAGGCCTATTATGGGCCCTGCCAGCCCACCAACGCGAGCGCAGCGCACCCCCCACCCACCTGCTCTCTCCTCTGCTGCCCGGCGACGGCGATGGCGACGACAGCGCGCTCCCTAGCGGCGTTCTCCTCCTCCGCACCCGCCACCTCCAGAGCCGCTCGCCCCGGGCCCCCTCGCGCCGCTGTCGGCGCGGCCGACCGTGAGCAAGCGCGCCGGCTTGTGGCGGAGTTCGACCCGGCGGTGCCGCTGGCCTCCGCCGTCACGCCGCCGACCGGGTGGTACACCGACCCGGACTTCCTCCGGCTCGAGATCGACCGCGTATTCCTCCGCGGGTGGCAGGCCGTCGGTACGCACGCACGATCGATCGGATTAGCTTCCCCTTGGAATTTCCTTCGTGCTGCTCCTAGAATTGGTTGCTGATAGTGTGCTGGAAGCGTTGTTTATGTCGATCGTTTCAATAGCTCGGGATCGGTATGCGGTACATGATTTCAGCAGCATCCAATTGATCCATTCCACCAACGGAGGGGAGCGAGCGTGGGACTCACTGTTCGTCTGGGTACGGGGGAAGCCGTTGGACCCATTTCAGCCCAGGGCATGTCGAGTCAACCTGTTTACGACGTTTTTGCAAGGAGGGGTTAGGGGTATTTGGGCTTGTTTTCCAATCGAACCTTATGCTCCGTCCTGTTGACCATCATTGTCACTGTTTATGTGGACTACAGGTTTGGAACTACAATGACTGGCGTGGCTTTGTTTGTGATCTGTCCAACATTTTATTTTGTCCTACAACTTTTTTGTACCATTATAAATTATAATATCACCGTTTTTAGTAAATTGTTTTTACAACTACATGTTTGCATGTCTCCTTGTGCTTGAGTCAAGCCAATATCTCATTCCTGACCGCTTATTTGGTTCCACCTTTTGACGCACTTTTCCAGGTCATGTATGGCAAGTGAAGAACCAAAATGACTTCTTCACAGGAAGGTGCTTCCATCTTGCTATCATGCTTCTGTATCCTGAATCAGCTCGAGTTTCTTCTCCTTTTACATCAAAATCTACATCTCCAGTAATGTTAGCTTTCTATCAATAGTCGTTTTACCTGAAGGTATGGAGATTGAGGTAAAAGAGTTTCAAATTAGAAATAAGTTGCACTTCTTTTTCGTTGTTTCCTGGTTAGAGATATCAGAAACACTGAGGGAAGACTGTGATGTCCTATGGAGCAGACTATTGTCTCAAAAAATTCGGGAGATTTTCTGTATTAGTGACAGCATCTGTGATAGGGTAGTTGTAGATTGGTAGTGCACAACATATTTATTCCTTTATTTTTTCCTTAAGGTCTATCAAGTATGCTAGCACTTTTCATAGTTCAGTACCTGGCTGTTGATGTACATTTATAGTCACGGAAGTTGTTGCAGTAGCTAGTGCAACAGGCTTAAATTTATTTTATATGGACCTTTTGAACTTTTTGCCTTGTCTTATCAAACTATTAATATTGTGATAGTTTTTTGTTTCTATGTTTCAATCATCTAACAAGATGAGCGACAGACTGGGAAATGTAGAATTCGTCATATGTCGGGATGTAAATGGGAAACTTCATGCTTTTCACAACGTCTGTCGGCATCATGCCTCACTCCTTGCATGTGGAAGTGGTCAGAAGACTTGCTTCCAGTGCCCTTATCATGTGAGTTCCTTACAAAAGCCTTCTAGAGATCAGACATCCTTGGGGTGCTTTCGACCTTGAGGACATGCTGAGCTGTTAGAAACCATACTACACTTTGGGTAGTTGTCTCTATTTCATCATTTTGTATCAGAGAGTAGGAGTAGCAATGCTATTTTGTAGGGTTGGACTTATGGATTAGATGGCACCCTCCTGAAGGCTACAAGAATATCAGGGATAACGAGCTTCAATAAGAATGTATATATTTCTTCTGAACGAAATCAATAAAAGTGTATTTCACCCAAGTTTTTTTTTCTTGAGCCAAGATGCTTGCTAACCAACAACTGATTAGCTTATGCTTCTGTTTGATAACAGGATTTTGGTCTCATACCGATAAAAGTAGCTACATGGGGACCTTTTGTATTAGCTAGATTTGATGATGAGTCAACTGAAGATAATGTCGATGATATAATTGGAAATGAATGGCTGGGTAGTGCTTCAGATATGTTGAGTACAAATGGCATTGACACATCAGTGCCTCATATTTGCAGGCAAGAATATATTATCAACTGTAACTGGAAGGTCCGTTGTTGAGGAACTATCATGGCCAACATTTTTGTTGCATGTCACTGAGATGCATCGGGTTTCTCCTGAACATACGTCTAAAGTTCTGTATAGTTCTTATGCAGGTCTTTTGTGACAACTATCTAGATGGCGGATATCATGTTCCATATGCACATGGGGCTCTTGCATCCGGTCTGCAGCTTCAATCCTATGAAACACTTGTACTGTCCGTAAACCTTCTACCTTAATAACATTTTGAGGGCACTGACTAAGCCAATGTTTGCATTTTTGAATATTTTCTTTTATTTAGTCCATGTTTTGTTGTCACCATTTCAATTTGTGTTTGTTCTTTTATCTATCTTCATAACCGCTGCCACTCTAATGCAGTGAAGTACCATAATCTTTATTTTAAAATTTCAGTTGCTATCCTCTTCTAGGATGATCTTAATTACCATCTCTCCATTTCTTGCAGACATATGAAAGAGTTAGTGTTCAAAGATGTGAAAGTGCACCAGCAGAATTAGATGACTTTGATCGCCTAGGGACAAAAGCTCTCTATGCCTTTGTTTATCCAAATTTTATGATAAACAGGTAATCATCATTGATAATCTGTCATCTTCTACTTTCCACTTTATATTATTTCATATGACATGTTAATAACTTCTCAATTGTCAGGTATGGTCCATGGATGGACACTAATCTAGCTGTCCCATTAGATTCAACCAGGTGTAAGGTGATATTTGATTATTTTCTCGACAAGTCTCTGCTGGTAGAGTCCACTTTCTTGCTCTGACGTACCAATATGCTCATGCTTGATAAGACTTGATTGCTTTTAAAGAGATTCATTATTTTGTGTTTTGCCATCCTTTATAGTCAGTAATATGTTATGTCGGTTTCAACTTGTGAAGTAGTAAAAAGTAGTGTTCACAATCTTGTATTTTTTATCAATTAGTTGTCAATATAAACAAACAAATTTTGCCAGTGCTACCCTTGAGGATTATCAATTTTCCATCTGCAACCCTCTTCAGCTAACATGTCCATTTTGTATGTGCAGGGCGACCAGAACTTTATCGAGAAAAGCCTAAGAGACAGCGAGCAAGTACAGGTACATAACCAGAATATTATCCAATGAATAACTGAGGGTTAATACTGACGTAGATAGTGTTGTCAAACTTATAAACACAACTGTGTAAAATACTAAAATGCCTGGTTAACAGCAATAGTACCTTGATATACTTGCATTTTCTTGCTCTTTTTATGAATGTCATTTTGGAGGATGTTGCGGTAGACAACAGCATTATGTTCCGTCTTTCTGCTGGCTCTTGCAACATTTTACATCACGCTGGCATTTGCAAAACACCATCAATACAGACCGCTCGAGAATCCTTTTTAAGATATTTCTACTGTTCATGAATACGTTGCTATTAGACAGCAATTGGGGGGGGGGGCTTGGGGGCAAATACACCCAGCAATGAACTCATTTCTCCTACCGCAGTACCGTTAGTAAGCAGTGTACGCATATGAAACAGCAGTGTCTGCGTCATTTTGACAATGTTGAGCACTTATAGATTGTAGACATTTCAATGCTGTTGCTTGATAACAATTTGCTTCACCCACAGATGGAAGACATTGCACTCTGCGAGGGAGTTCAACGGGGCTTGGGGTCACCGGCTTACAGTGTTGGTAGATATGCACCTTCCGTGGAGATGGCCATGCACCACTTTCACTGCCTCCTACATGCTAACCTTAGTGGTTAGCGTCCTCATCTCATTCGTACATCATACTGGACCTGTACAGATTAAAAGCTTGTACCTACAGCTACAGAATACGGAATGTTTGATTGTGATCTGGAGATGTAAGTTGACCATCATTTCTTGCTATATTTCAGTCTATGCTGTTGACCATAGAGCCTGTTTGGATGTAACAGTAAAATCCAATGTGGAATCGAATTGAACTTTGAACATTTTACACGTAAAATGATCAACACCAAGTACAAATGTTTCTTTCTGACAAGGTTCACTGATTGTAACGGTGAACATAAAAATGTTTGTATATGATATTACAACATTATGTCAAATAATAATTTTCCAATGTCTGTTGGAAAACCTAGGAAACCAGAAGCTTCATCCATTTAAGTCACAACACATCTAACATATTACAGCAGAAAAGAATACAGACTCAAATGGGAATTACAGCAAAACCTTGACACCTGGAGATGCTAGAGTCGGCAAAATTGCCAGAATAAAGGGCAGCCTACAAACTTCGATAGTCAAGAACAGTAACCTCCTCGTCAGGAGCATCAAGGTCGTTGTAACTGCAACCAAGATGAAGGATGAAAATAAGATGGTGAGAAAGGGCTAGAATAACGTAGGAGTAAGCAAATGAAAAAAAGACGCAGTTATGACATTTGGTAATACGGTAAATAGCTCCAACCTTCGCAGACGACGAGGATCATGACGAAAATTTGTAGGCATAGCTATCATCGGTGCCGGACCACCAAGCATCGGTCCGAGCACTCCCGGGTTCCCATGTGGTGCACCATTTGGCTCAAATGGAGGTGGCGGACCTTGCTCCCTCATCATATGCATTGCTATCTCGGGAGGTGCAGGAACAAATGGTCCCAACGGACTGAAAACAAAAGCAACCATGCCTAGAAGTTAACTATACTTCTAATCAAAATGGATTGAAATGCATGCCATTTCACCTACCCAGCACCAGGCACAGGCATCAATATTGGTGGAGGTGGAAATTCAGCGACGAAAGGAGCATTGGAGCCCCGTCCCCTGAATGCATCAAACATCTGATCATCAGGTCCATCACGGCTCGGAGACCGATCACCTCTGCCATACCTGCCTCCATCTCTCTCTGCCCTATTCAACATTGGATCATCAAATCTCAAACGACTGTCCATACTTGATATTCGTCTTGCTCTATCCTGCAGATAAGAAATTGGATTGTGAAACATGGATTGTTGAAAGACAACTGAACATCTAATAAGAATCAGTTTTGCTTGTATCCTGTATTCAACATGGGTTTTATTACTACAGATTTTTTTTTCAAAAACAGAAGCAATAGATTGTTGATGAATGAATTATCTCTCTAGTTTAAGTTGGAAGATAATCCCTGGTTCAAACATTAAGCTGATACCCTTTTCTTTCTCATCAAAGCAGACTAGCAGACAAGTACTTATTACTTAAACGTAAAATTTCTACATGTAGGCATCGCTGCTACTTTCACAATGAATTTGTTTTTCAAACTCACATGATAGCAGACCAATAACGAAAAGGAGCATACATTAATCTGTACAATGTGCATATCCAAAAGGTAAAGTATCCTCAGATGTCCATTAAATTGCGTCAGAGCATGACGGTCATATTAGTGCTAAAAAGAAACACTAATAGAATGAACGCCTACTTTGATTAAGGTGGTAAAAATAAATGTGGCATGCCAAAATAGCACTATGCTTTGTAGATCACTATTTTATTGAACCAAGAAAATAAGATGTGTGATTCTTACTGGTGCAGACTGTTGCATAACTGGTGTTCCACCGGGTGCATTAGGATCGCTGTTCACAAACAAACAACGAATAAGTATCACTCCTAAAGCACTCTTCTCTAGTTGCAAATAAAATATGGCGCAAACATACTTCATGTAATTTTGAAAGTAAAGATCCTCTCGAACTTTTGAAGTCAACTCTAACACAAGGTCTGGATGCTTGAGCCTCAAATGCTTGTGGACAAACTCAGGAGCATGAAAAAGTTTTGTACAACCCTTGGCACCACAACCATATTTCCATCCATACTTTTCATCCCTGATTTTTCTGACATAAGGTTCTAAAACTTCAACAGCTGCTGCATCAATTTTGTCTTTGGCAGTTAGTAAGACCATAGGATCCTGACCATCCAGTCTTTCCTGCCAGAAACAATCAAGCTTCTTCTCCCAATCAGCAGCCTTGATATCAGATGTGCTAGAAGTTTTATTGTCTGCTCTCACATAACGAAGGCCTTTAGCTTCAAGTGACTCTGATGTACCATAGTAATCAACACCATGAATGCGCCACAGATATGTAAGAACAGTGTCTAGGAGCTCAACACCTTCAAGGCCTTTGACAGTTGTTAAGCCTCGAATGATAATTATAGGCCCCATTGATCCAATATGTGATTTGTCAACATCCGACTTGTCATGATCACCACTTGACAGTATATTGTTTTCAATACCCTTCTCAGCATCAAGCTTACGGACAAGTGACAGGGTTTGTTCTATATCAACTTGAATTCGTCGTGCTTCAGAACTAACTGGATGAGCCTTGGGAGCAGTAGACAGAGGATCTGTTCCTTTCGAGGAATCCTTGCTATTCTTTCTTCTCTTGTCTGTATCTGTATCGTCCTCAGAATTTCCATCATTACCATTTCTGGATTTACTCACAGCACCCGCAGTTACCTCAGGGCCACTGTTCAACGCAATATCAAAAAATAAGTAAGAGGCTCAGAAAACACCATAACTAAAAATATACAGATGTAAAACTCACAGGTCCAGAGTCCCATTTTGCAAATCAAGAAAGAAGTCTTTTGCAATGACCTTACAGCGTTCATTTCTCCTGCATTATGAATTCAGATGAGATGTACTACAATGCATCATCATTTCTGGATATGCAGAGCCAAAGTTCAACAAAAAAGGTAATCACGCAGAATGTAACTCCACCTTTCAATAACAGATAACAAGTTTGTCGGGTGGTACTTGTCTTTCAACCTGCAAACACAAGGGAAAAGAATGCCACTTAAGTATTTGGAAAATCTACAGTGTACAGTTGGCCTAAAATTAAACAATTTTGAACATACCAGTCTTCATTCTTGTGGAGATCAAAATAGGCACGTTTTTGAGTCGTTATATACTCTGTTCGGTACTCTTGGTACCTTAATAAGGACAAAAAGGGTAAGAAACAGGGCACAACGATTCAATCTTGAGTGTTTTCATTAGCGATTACCTGCGCTCAGCTTCGGTTGGTGAAATATCATCCTCAAGGACTTGAATGAATTGTTTGTATGTCATCAAGCCTTCACTGTAAAGATTCACAACCATGTAAGTTCACAGAAATATGTCCTCTGAAATTAGTAGAGCTTTGCCCCAATCTTTCAAAAGTGAAGGGGGAAATAGAGAAAAGAAACTGCGCATAAACATTCGTAAAAAATAGTGGTGATAATCTCATATACACAGGCTGGTAAATTTAAGCTAAACGGTAGCAGTCAGTGATTCGTTCCAGTACAAAAAAATGGCCAAAAATCTAAATGATGACCTCTTTTGACACTAGGTCTGTCTTATATTGTATTTTGCTAAAAGCATGTTATGAAATAGGAAAGAAGCATTTCATTTAAGATTTGAACTGAGAACAACTATGCAATAATCTATCTTATGATCACAAAAATTCATGTCCCTGAGTGAGCACATGTGTAGGAAAAATGTTTTGCCTGCTATAAAGCTTTAGCAGACAAAGGGGTACCTTGAATGGTGTACCAAGTGTCGAAGGCCCCCACGCATTGTGGGGTCCAGGGAAAGGTTATTTCTAAACAGTCCTACCCCTGCTTTTGCAGAGAGTCTGGTTCAAACCCAAGACCTCAGGATACAAATAGAGACACACTACCACGGGCTCGCGCCCTTCAAAGGAATACTTTGAATGACAAATAAAAAGTTATAACAGTGCAACATATTCATCAAAGCATGCTATAAATTTTACCAGCATTTAAGGCCCAATGATTTTTAGGACAAGGTGAACAAGTCACTTCAACCTTGTGAGGTCTGAGGTGACATAAACGCATAACAATACCAATCAACCAGTCTTACATATTATGACATTTTTATTAGCATATTAAACAGATAGACAGAACAATCACAACCCTGTTGATCCTACTCTGTATGCTTTATTCCAATATATGATCTGACGTCTGTGAAGTCATTACAAGCACAAAATAGTACTTCACTATTAATGGAATGTATTTTTTAATTTGATCTTTGAGCACTTCAAGGGGATGCATGGCTAAATCTGCCCAGAGAACCTGTATATCACTGGGTATGTTAATACTCACTAAAACTAAAGATGTACGGCTTCAAAGTAATGAAGTAGTGAGACAACAACAACAGTAACAACAACGCATTTGTCCAAGCACGTTGGGGTAGGCTAGATACTAGTGGAATAGTAAGACAGGTTACATACAGACATGCAGTCATCTAATGTTACTCTTTGAAAGGTGCACTTTGCATTGAATTGAAATAATAAAAAATGTAATTCAAGTATTCAACAACATATATAAGCCTATTTTTCCGTAGGGAAATAACACTTGCAATACTTCATGCCACCTAGGATTCTTTCTATGAATTGACAAACAAAAATGAGCAGTAAACAAACAACGGCACAAGATTTATAAAACTGAAGTAATATGTTATCAGTGGAAATTTAATACAGATGTATGCATAATGCGATGTGTCACATAAAAAAGACCTTGAACCATCTCCTATGATATTGCGAAATACACCACCACTCATGAAATCCAAAAAAAGGCTCTACGATGTTGGTTGTTAGCAGATAAAGAATGTTCTCATCAGATTCTCTATTTGACTTCATCCAAAACATATTTTTGAGGATACGTTTAGCCGCTTCTCAAGGCAACATGCCTTCAGTTATGTACCCATCTATTCACACTGTGGTTATACTGGGACAAAGCTATTTGTGGTAGTGCAAACTTGCTGCTGGCTGCTAATGTGAGTAGTAAGGATCTAAAAAACAAAGTGCACCTCCACTGAGAAAGGACATCATGCTGATGATGATTGACAAAGTATTGATATCTTCATTTCAACTCCATACTTCATCAAATATGGAGAATTTTCTGAGAAGATTCTCTATCCGTTAACTATGCCTAAAGCATCCAACAGTAGCAGGCCTAATTTGAATTTCCCAGAGTGGTGGTTGCTTTGATAATTCTTACATAGAAGTAGTGCCGCCCATTGTCAAAAATAGAAAAACAGAATGGAGGAAGAAATTACCTTTGAGTGTTCCCTGAACCATCATTCGACGCCCCGTATCCTGAACCAGGCCAATCTTGGTGTCACAATCATATATCAAAAGTGCTGGTTTATACATATTTTTTTGAGTTGTTCTATATAGAAGCACAAATGCCCAGGTGCTCAAAAATCTACTTGACTCAGGCACACCAAGAAACAAGCTATGACATTGACACCAAGATGTCAGTTGAGTAAGTCATGCTCACTCACCAAGCACGACAGCTGCTCTAAATCGACTAGTTTCAATACTAACAGGGGAACGACAGAATATAACTTTGCCCAAGGGGAAAGTCGTCACCTTGAGCACGACTAGGATACCTTCCATGGTATCGGTCATCATCGTATCCATATCTGCCTCCACCTCGCTCGTAGTCATAACCACGCCTGCATACCCACACCATAGAAGTATGCATAAGGAGAAAACAGAAACACACTAGCAGCACAAACCAGGGCGACTGAACCCAGAATCCTCACCTCCTGTCGTCGGAACCATAACGCGGTGGGCTCCGGCCCCCGCGACGGTCGTACCCTTCGTCCCGCCGCGACCGCTTGAATGGCGGTGAAGGGGACCTCCTGGACGGTGAGTGCCGGCGGCCGCCCCGGTACGGCGGCGGGCTGGGGCTGCTCCCACCTCGGCCGCCACGGTGATGGTGGTCGCGGTACCTCTGGGGCCTTGAAGAACCGACCGGAGGCGCCGGTGGAGGCGGCGGGAGCGCAGACGGTGGCGGCGAGCGGCTTCTCTTGCGGCTCGGCGGAGGCCCGCCTGGGGGCGGAGGAGGGAGGGCCTGAGAGCGGTCCTCCGGGCTGTCGGACGGAGGAGTCGGAGGGCGGCGCGCGCGCGGCGCCTCGGAGTTCGGGTCGAGGACGTCGGCCATGACGCGCCGGCGCTAGGGTTTGGAGTCGAGTCGCGTCGAGCAGTCGGACGGAAGTCCGAGATGGGAAGGCAAGTGCGGCGCATGAGACGGAACGGAAGCATCTAGAAATCGGTGTTAGCATTCACGGTGCACACGTGTACGGCTAGGATTGACTGATCGTTTTGGACGGCCTCAGTTGTGCAAGACGAGATCTACATCTACGGTCCGTTTACGTCGAAGGCGTCCGTGATGTTTACAGCCAAACATTGTCGTATTTTTTTAAACACAGCAGACACACATACTCATACATAAGTATTTACCTATATTATACGCGCACACAACTTAACTTTGGCGATTAATATTATTTAAAATTTTGATTAGACACTTGAAAATAGTATAACCAGACTTGGTTTGAATAGTGGTATAAATTTACCACTTTGCTAAAGTACTCCCTCCGTTCTGAAATAAATGATGTTTAGGACAAAAATCTAGTTTAATTTGAACTAAATTAGCTGTTCTAAATGTCAATTAATTCATAACGGAGGGAGTACTGCATAGTATCGATTAATAGTTACAGTAGCATATTGATGATAGTTATATGGAGACCACTAGATGAGAACGAGCAGATCACTTAGATTTGATGTGGCTCAACGAGAGTTCAGGCCATGTTTGGTTATTGTGAATTTTGAAGACCATGGCATTCTGAAACTACAAAATTTTTATTAGACAGATGAGAAACACTGGACTCCATGGCTGCTGCAGTATTTTATAGTATTGAGCAAAATCAAGGTTTGGCAAAAATGTAAATTTCAATATTACAAATGGATATAATACTTGTTAGACAGAGAAATATTTCCCAAATCTTATGTTGTTCGGTACTTATTCTGAAGGTATGATCGACACAACGTCTCTTCTAAATTCTGCAGATTCTCGATTGATCGATTTAAAATATGTGTCGTGCCACTTTTGAAGAGAAAAATAAATTTGATATAGAAGACACATTGTACATCAGCGAGTAGCTAGTATAATTTTTTATTGAATCAATCATGTAAATAACTCTCCTATGTCATAAAGATCTTCATTCTACAATCACTTTTATTTTTAGTTAAGCCCTTCCACCTGTTAACGATGTTTGTACTCTAAAAATGGGTATAAAGGGCATACCCAGTGAAAGCTCCCACACCTTGTAGGGTCTGGGAAAGAGAATTTCTAGGCAGCCTTCCCCTTGCTTATTTTGCAAAGAGGCTGATTCGAACACAAGACCTCAGGACACAAGTGGAGAAACTCTATTTTTTCAATTTAAGTTGCTAGATATAGAAACTTCAATAAAAAGATCTAATGATCACATGATGGAGATCATGTAGTCTGGTAGACCTATTTATATGATTACGCCAAAAAACTCTTTGCATTTTAGTAAAAAAAACAGTGCCTGCATGATTTAACACACGCACAGAAATCATTCTACCAGACATTTCTCCAAAACAATCTGCAACCTGTCACTCTTTTATCCACAACCAACTGCAGGCGAAATACCAAAACAATTGAACGTATTCGTGCGTGGGTTGAAACATATGCTTTGAGATCAACATATAACTACACGGCATAGGTAAATTGTTCACAGTGAGATAATGAGCTCCACCCATGTTCAACTGCCGCAACTTTAGACAAGAATTGTCGCGGCTCTTGATCCCTAGACAACGAAAAATTAAAAGACTCCATATCTAGCCGGCTCCCACTCGGGTTATAGTACAAACAGTCGACCACCCCATACACTGAACACTCCAGGATGATGCATCATCGACATACACCACTCCAATCACGTTGATAGCTCGTGACCATTGGCCATGGCTGCTGCAGGATTCTCTAGCTCAACACCAGGTGCTGCCATAGCACTTCCACTCTGGTGAAGAAAGACAAAAACGATCCACATCACTCCATCCAATGTTTCAATTTAGAATCAACAAATGGATAAAGAAGTTTGTGGATAGGCTTTGGACATAATTTCATCTACTGTACATTATTATACACTTGATAGTGTTAATAAGATAGAACTGACAAATGATTAACCAAAAATTGGTGCACATTTTAGCTACTGATTGAGTATTGGCACAAGGACAGATATCATGTACAAGACACACTGCTCTGACACTTTAATGAGATCAGGACTCAGCTAAGTTGAGACAAAAACTCTCTTCGATCTCATTAGGTAAGATTTCAAAAAAAACATAATAGACAAGAGGAACTTACCCCATCATCTATAGCTGGAGCTGATTGCACGACTTGAAGAGGTACAGGAGATTTCGATAGATCCCTCAACATGCCCTATACAGATGGAAGATCATTGAATTTGCTTAATACCTCATTCATATTTGTGTTTACTTAAAGAGATTATACATGATGAAATACATATAAAAAGAAAAGTACTTCTCATTCCTGAGGTGTGTATAGGGATAAAAAAGTTCAAGGTTGAGAAATAATCAAATAAATATAATCCTAAATAACTAGAACGAGAATACTATCGAAGCAGCAGCAACAGTTACAAAAATTCTTGTTCCCAAGCAAGTTAGGGTAGGCTAGAGATGAAACCCACAAGACCGAACACAAAAGAACAAACAAAAGTAGAGAATGACGAAAGGAAAAAAAAAGAGAGGAAAAAAAGGGTGAAATCAAGGCTCTAGCACATGTATTGCTAGTTTCTGCACTCTCATATCTCCATAAAGATATTCCAATCCTTCATGTCTTTCTTCACAGACTCCTATGCAAATTTGGCCTTCCCCTGCCTCTCTTCACATTATCTGGACGTCTTGTTAAACCGCTATGTACCGGTGCCTCTTGAGACCTCCGTTGGATATGTCCATACCATCTCAAACTATGTTGCAAAAGCTTCTCCTCAACTGGAGTCGCCCCTGAACTCTATTGTACCTCGTTCGTGTCCCCGGACACGACCTCTTCTTTTATGACCACAAGTCTAGCATGGCATACACATCTCTGCCACGGTTAGTTGTTGGACGTGTCACCTTTTAGTAGGCCAACATTATGCTCTATATAACATAGCAGGTTGAGAATACTGGCAGAGTTTAGAAATCCATTGTCATTCAGTACAATCACCGGTGATTGCATTGCATTTGTATGTAGTTGAGTACTAGAAGCTTTATAAGAGCTAAAGGTAGTGCCTCAAAATATAGAAAAAGGTAGGTAGAATGAGCTTCATAACAATTGGGAAAAAAGTGACAAGGACTCTACCAAGTATAGGCTATAATACAAAAGTATAAAATGGTACTGGTAAACTAAGCCTTAAAAAATGACCTCAGAAAATATTAACAATTAAAAATAATAAAATAAAGCAGTTCTAACAGTTTAAACTGACCCATTACAAAGTCCAGTTTAAAAGTAATTCCAAAGTTTCTATGCTCACTACAATTTAGAATTGCAACTGTACAGCTAAGCATTTACGCGTACCTTATTAGCCCACATGAGGCCACAAGCATTGCATAATGTTCTTGGTCCGTCAGGTCCACGACGCATCATAGGTGTAGCCGATGCACTGATACCACAGTGATGACATCTGAAAGAATTCAAAGGAGAACAGCCATCACACCAATTCAGGGATGATTTTCCACATTTTAAACTCAAAATGGTAAAAAAGTGCTGTCTAACAAACATATTAAAAGAAACAGATGTTGTTTCAATGCATGCTAGATGGAACACCAGATCCAAACAATGGGACACCACAAGCAGGTAAGTGACTAAGTGTAGGAAGAAGCAAACTACCAACACGACATCATATGCTTGATATGATTTCAGGGAGAATGACGCAAGAAACAAATGAATATCTCAGGTGCAAGCAAGCTTGAAAAGAAATATAGATGTGCATGCACTGTTATCTTAAACTATCAAACCACAGTTCAGAATAATGGTAGAGATGTTAAAATCTGCAACTCTTTGTGCTAATGAGTAATGACAGAGAATTAATATGGTTTAAAAACTTATGAAATATACCAGAAAATAAACAAGACTTGTTAACAACAGCCAACGCTAAGAGGTATCAGTATCAAGGCCAGGCTAGTAAAATCTGTATATATCATGTTTTATGCATCTCAGGATATGCTGCAAACATCAATAGATGTAAACCTACATTAAAAGCAACCAAAACCTTTTTGTAGACTTACTCAGCAGCAGATGGAGGACGGCCTTCCAGAGCCCCCCAATTTGGGGAGCCATCAGCAGTTGTCAATTCTGCTGCTGCTTCATCAGGCTTGGGTTTTGAAGATGTAAACTGGCCCCTATTGCGCTGCATCCTATAAATATAAGGACTATGTAAATCTCAAGAGTGATTATGCATATAATAAGCAGAAGCAGTCTATGTAGCACGCAACAACTACATAACTTAAATGGATAAAAAACTGTAATCTTATTTAGTCAAGAAATGTCACAGTAGCATCCCAATCTGTTGGAATTCCAGGGGAAGGAAATCACGAATAATGAGAGGATGATTTATTTCCTATAATCTGCCGGCTGGGCGAGGGAAATCGGGCATAATTAAGAGATGGTTTATTTTCTATAATATATCAGCTTTATATAGCCAGTTACATCCTGATTTGTTTCCATCAACGAGGACCACAACTCTCTTTTTCTAACTTCTAGGACTCTCCTTTCCTAATCTAAATGACAGCCTTTATTTCCCAACTTATCTATTAGTCCTACCCCCAAAACGACCCCCAAACACACTGAGCCTGACTGGCCTGCAGTCCACATGTGTCGCGGGTCTTGTCACATCATCGTGGGTCTTCTCTACCATGTGTGCCTGTCTCGCGTGTCATGTCTACAAACACTGTGTCCTCATTGCCAAGCCTTCCACGCGCGTCCGAGCCAATGTGGGAGAAGGCTGGAGGGTCCTGCCACGTCGCTACAGATCCTCCCGATTTGAGCCGCCATCCCACCTATCGACCATTGTCGTGAGCTCGCCATTGCGAGTCCGTGGGCGTCTCCTCCAACATGGCCCCACTTCCCTAGCCTACCCGCGTGACCCATGCTCGCCTACACCCGTGTGTGCCTCTCTGGCCTCCACGCGGCCGCCTCGAGCCGCCTCAGCTTGAGGCTGAAGCCATCCACTTGGACCCTCGATCGCCCTCCGCAAGCCTGATTTGTAGCACCCGCTGCACGTGCTCGCTGCACATGCTGCACGAGCCCTCACGGTTTGCTGCGCCCGCGCTTGGGCACGCTGCTGCAACAGCTCCCCCCTAAGATCCGCTCCTCCCTCGCCGAGATCCGTGCCTGTCTGCTAATATTGCTGCACGGCCGAGGGGATGTCCACCAGCACGAGCTGCCAGCTCTGCCACAGTGGGAGCCTCCACAGCCCGCCAAAGCTAAACCACCTGCTCTCGACCCACACACCACCGCCAGGATCCGATCTGCTGGCACTGTGCAGCCTTCCTTTGCCACTAGAGTCGCAGCCACACCTGTGTCGCTCGGTCTCTGAGGATGCAACGAACAGATCCCACAGCATGCGCCCACCGATATCCGCGCCTGCCCGCTCCAGAGCCGCCATACCGGATCCGACCGCCTCGACGAAGCGCCCTGCTCGATGGAGTCCACCCCGTCGAGATTCGCATCTGTGTCGAGTCTCCCAGCTTGCACTGCCAAGATTCAGGGCTCCCGTGTCGGGCCACGCGCAGCAGGCGCCACTCCTTGGCCTTGCTCATCCACGCCGCGTCGTGGCTCACGCGAGGCGTGCGCCTTCTTTGCCATTTTTTCTCCCCTCTTCGATCGCTTAGGCCTGGGTTGGCCGCCCCCAAGAGTACGTCCTCCCGAGGGCAGCCAACCAAGAGACTGGTTTGAACCTAAGGCACTAATACCATATTGTTGGAATTCTAGGTGACAAAAATCAGGAACAATGAGGGAACAATTTATTTTCTATAATCTGCCAGCTTTATGTAAATGGTTACAGCCTGATTTGTTTCCATCTAGGACTCTCATTTTCTAACTTTTAGGACTCTTTTTTCTTAATCTAAATGCTTGCCTTATCAACGAGAGTCCTAACCCAAAACGACTCCCAACCACCCTGGCCCTGACCGCCCTGCAGCCCACACGCCTGGCCCAAGCCTGGTCCACAAAACATCAGAACTACAAACGACACAATCTTTGAAACAACATCATAATAAAACAACCAGGAAGGCAGAAACTACTTGGCGGGGCTTAAAAATAATGAGAACTAGCTAATCTATTACACAACTTTTTCGTACAACGTTCATAATAAGAGGAGTTTGGCATCTTACTGGGGTACAACGACATTGTTGGCAGACATACAGTTGAACTAGATTAAATGAGAATAGGCAAAACGAACTTAATAGCGCCTCAGATATCATTATGAATATACTCGTAGCCGAAATTGCTGGTACCAACCTAAGCGCAACTTCCTTCCGTACATTGTACCGAATCTTCTTATCAAAGTTCCGCTCTTTCCGCTTCTCCCTAAACCTCATCAGTGAAGCCACCCGATGTGGATAATTTAGCTTCTGAATGGAAGCAAATACAACATTGTGAACCATCCCTTCCAACGAGGACGTTTACAGAGATAATTAAAGGACATTATGTATGATTCAAAACCAGTTGTTGTCACAACCTTACTGTAAGGTGCAGAGGATGACACGGCTGCAGCAAGTCCTGGGTTGAGCTCCCTTCCTCCAAGCAGCAAAAGTACGGCTTGGACCTGCGGAAGCAATAAAGAAAACTTTACCAGTCTAGCGAACCACAAATATCACACACAGGGAAAGCAGGTTCACGGCTAATAGACGGCAGGACAGGAGAGGGACCTTATCAGGGGAAACGGAGTCGAAGACGTAGGCCTCGCCCTGGAACGAGAGGGTGAGCTGGTTGGTGGGGACGGGGGTCACAGTCGTGGGCACCATCGCCCCGTGCTGGTCCATCTGCATGCCGCTCGCGGCCGCCGCAGCATCCGCGTCCATCGGGACGTGCTCCCTCCCGGTGACTCCGCCTCCCTGGCCGCCCCTCTCCGCCCCGTCGTCGTCCTCCTCCTCCATCTCCTCATCCTCCTCCTCTTCCTCCCCGACCTCCTGCTCGTGCCCCTGCTGCAACAACAGCAGCTGCTGCTGCTGCTGCTGCTCGATGTATTGGTTCATCGCCTCCGCCTCGACCGCGGCCGCCGCGAGTTGGTCCACGGCCGGGGCGACGATAGCGAGTGGCGGGGCGGCATCCTCCGCCGGCTGCGAGGGGCGCTCGGGCCCCCGGCGTGGCTGGTAAGGCTTGCTGCCGTCGTGGTGGGACATGGGGGGGTCGGCGAGGCAAGGCTTGGCCTTGGGCGGCGGTCGATCGGATCGGAACGGACGATGGGGATGGGGGGGTGGACGAGGGTTAACCCTAGCCCCTAGGATTTCGATCTGGTTTCGGTTTGGAGGGTGGAAACGGCCACGGAGGGAGACGCGGGTTTTGTGGCCTAATCCCAACCGTCCGATATACTGTTGCCCCCCGGATTCTAAGGGACGTCTTCATTGCTTCTGTACGCCTGTACTGTACCAACGGCAAGAAAAGTACGTAAATGAATTCGGAATTTGTAAATACGCATTCGTTTTCTCTTGCCTCACAAGAACGTCGAAACACAAACAGGCTCAAACACATGAATCAGGGTGTTAGCATATCCACATTGTCTCCAAATGTCATAACTAGTTTGATCGTAGCAGGATCGTAGTTCCAATATTCAATCTACCAGGTCAAAATTGGAGGGGTTTTACATGTACAACGCAACCAAATGACACATACAGCCATACAAGGAGGTACTCTCAGGATCCTTGTCCAGGAAACAAGTCGTTGTGGCGAGAATCATCTGTGCTGCATCTCCACAGAACCTGCTCATCGATTTTTGAAAGTTTCTCATCATCTACCACCTTCCAGGTCCGGATCGACTCGACTTCTGTCCACGATTTCAGCCCTCTCTTCAGTTCACTATAGATTACCCGAGCCCTTCTTGGCCAATGTGGCCTTCCATAGGCATGGTAACCAAAGCCACCGCCATAACAGAACCATATCCCGTTAATGTTACCGCAGAAATCGTTAATGTGATCATGACCTAGAAATACAGCTTTTACGTCTCCCATAGAGACGAGGGTGCCAAGGACACCAGAATTTACAGTTGAGCAAGCCACTCCCTCTTGATACTGACCCTTGAACCCAGTATACCACAGTCCCCGGACTTCTGGAATTGGGATGTGAAAGAATGCTAAAGCGGGGGCATGCACATTTTTCTGTCCAACAATAAAAAATTTCAGGTGCTATTAATAAGCACAGAGTATGGGAAAAGTTTTTTTCGTTATTTGAAAACAACAATGGTGAATAACAAAGTCAATTATGTATGCCCACAAGCCGCAATTAGCTAATGTGCATGCTGTAATATAAAGAACAGTTTAGCAGATACAGGAGATATATGCTGAAACAATGATATAACGTTACTAAAGAAGAGATGAATTTAACTGACTGCAGATTAAAAACAAAACTAAGCTTATCAACCTATAACTAGAAAGAAATACTCCCTCTATTCTAAAATAAATGACGTTTAGGACAGCTAATTTAGTTCAAATTGAACTAGACTTTTTGTCCTAAACGTCATTTATTTCAGAACGGAGGGAGTAATCAACCAAAATGACATCTTGCAGTTCCTAGCATCCATATTTGCAGTGCATGCATATTATATAACGAATTTCAGTTGTTGTGGTTAGATTAGTAAATAGTGATTTTATTTTTTTAGGGGAAAATAGTGATTGTACCTGAAGCTCCACCGAAATAGAACGAAGCCAAGCTTGTTGAGATTCTTTGATCCATCCATAAGTTTTAACTCCATCGACCACTTCACGATCCCCACTATCCAGGAAGTAAAGGTTAAGCAGACTAGTATTGACCAACTCAGATCCAAACGTCCCACGGATGCCAATATGATAATTGCCAAACCCATGTACCAAAAAACCAGGTGGGTTTACTTGAGACACTGAGTAATCCATCAGAGACATGAATGCCATCAGCTCCTCTCGGGTCATTGTAGATTCTTGGTCATGATTACCTAAAATGGCCGCCCATGGTACCTTATATTCCATAGCAGGACTGATTGCTTTCAGTAGTGATTCTGCCGCATCAGTTGCACTGTACCCAAATATGTTGTCCCCTGATCCAAGTAAAAAATATGGAAGAAGCTAAATTAAACTAGATTGGTCTATCTTTGCTGATAAAGGAGCTAGAAACAAACACGTACTGAAGAAACTTAAAAGGATCTCCCACAGGTGCTCTGCACGTTGCAGTGTGACTAGCACTCTCTTTGCTGATTCTTTTAGTTTGTTACTATTATATCACTGACTCAAAACACGTTGCAGTGCGACTCAAAACTACTATATTCTCTCGTCACAGTGTGACTCAAAACTACTATATCTAGAACGGGGTCTGCACGTTACTAGCAACAGATACCATCAATGGTCGCATGAGGTAGAGCAGAAGAACGCTTGCAACATTGGTGATGGTTCTACAGTTATGTTTTGGGAAGATGTATGGAACGAGTTTCACCTGCAAAATCAATTTGCAAGGTCTTATTCTTATGCAAAGCAAAAAAAAAGAATCCCGGTTAAAAAAATCTTGCATAATTATCAAATAGAAACTCATTTTCACATCCCACTCTCTGAAGAGGCATATGAGGAGCTACAAAGATTAGACATGGTGATTCAAAAACTGCAATTTAGTGGAGAAAGTAAAGATATATGAAAATACATATGGGGGTCTCAACAATATTCTTCCAAAAAATATTACGATATCCCTTTTTAAAACCTCCTCACCCAATGAACCGGGGAAAGAAAGAAAGAAATGATTCCTTAGGAGGAGGGTAATTCGGTTATTTCAGGTGGTCTCAAAATAGAAAAAGAAAAGAAAAATGAACTAAACTGAGCTAGATTAGGTCATAGTCCTATTTCTTACCGCTGTGTCAACGTTAAGAGTATAATTTTATCAAACCACATATTAGAAGTCCTATTGCGTCAAAACCGCATGTTAAGAGTCCTATAAATCAATTTTCTCGGTTTAAGATGAGGGATAAAGATTTATTCATATCATGGTTGTATGGCTTAACTTAGAAGTTTCTAGGTTAAGGATCATTCAGTTTCTTTCTGAAATTTGGATCTATGCTTTGGCTTCTTTGTAAAGCCTCATATTCATATAATTAACATAATTATAGCAGTGGGGTTTCTACCCTGCTGTTCTCCTTGCTCAAAAGAAGGGCAAAAGAAAGCAGACTGTACGAGGTAAAGTTGCTATCTTTGGCGGAAACCATATAGCAGCTGGTCAGCGAGAGGGGAAAAAGAATCGCACCGGTGAAGGCTATGAGGTCGGGCTTCTCCGCCTCGATGATCCGGCGCAGGAAGCGCGTGGTGTTGAGGTCGGAGCACAGCGCACCGCCGCCGTCCGCGCCCACGTCCCGGCAGCGCGTGGTGGCGCCGTTGCCGAAGTGCATGTCGGCCACCTAAGCAAGGAACAAGGAACCAGATCAGCGGCCGGGGAAAGGGACGACGTGGAGGAGAGAGCGTTGCCAGGCCAGGGCGGCCGGCGGACCTGGAGGATCTTGAACGCGCCGTCGTGACGGAAGCGGAGGGGGAGGGGCGGGGCCTTCTTGACGCGGGGCGCGGCGGCGTCGGGGTCCGGATCAAGCACGGTGGAGAGGTGGAGGAGGAGGAGGGAGAGGAGGCAGGGGAGCAGGAGCGAGACGAGAGGTGTCAGCAAGGAGCTCATGGATCCCGCTGCCATGACGACGTGCCAACCAACCCCCTTCTAAACTTTATCAAAAAGAAAACACAAATCCATGTAACAAAATTTGAAGCGAGCGTTGTGCACCGTCAATTTTGCTTCAAGAGAGCGCGGATCAAGTAGGATCAGCTGCGGCAACGTGGCAGCTGCTCTTCAAAAGTACGGCTCTGATCGAAATTGCTGGCAGAACATTTTGGCTCTTCTTCAGCCTTTGATTGATCGGACGGGATAGACTGAGAATTTACACGAGTAGTCCTAGATTCCTAGTGGTTTTATCCTAACCTCAGGTTCATGAACACTGTTACTCTGGGATGAAGATCCTTCAGGATCGCTATTTGCAGTTCAGCCAGGCCATCTGTTCAGGATTCAGACTTATCTCCGAGTACGGTACTCATCACGTTTCACATATCCGTTTCCTCCAGTTCGACTGCTGAAACTATTGCGCGGAGCAATTACCTAACAAGAGAACCAGCCAACAAGCATCGTATCGTGCGTCGCTTCCTTTGTTTTCAGTGCCTGCAATCAACCCGAAAGGTAACCCATCCACATGCCATACAAGGAAAGAGATCTAGTGCCCTTGCTTAACCTGGCCTTATTTGGCAGGACACATGGTCTTTTCCTTGATCAAGAGACTTCCATTCGGATTCCAGATAGCCGAGAACACAAGTGACGTGTCAGGTAGTAGCTCCATGGACAACTGGATGCAAACGCTAGCAAGCAAACTGTACCAACCAAAGCAAACCAGAATTCGAGCTTCTCCCGGCCGAAGCAACCCGCGCACAGTAAACGGAACGAAGCGTGTGTAACTGCCGCGGAAAGCTGCCGACCCACATGCCGGATGCGGACACCCCAAGTCGCGGCGGCGGCAGCAGGGCGAGGGCGGCGCCAGCCAGCCAAGCCCAACACAACCCCAACCGCGCACGCCACGCATCACGAGACGCGGCCTCCGTCGCGTCGCTGTTAGCAGCGGCCGGCACGCAAGGCGCCACGACGGCGACGGCGCCGGTGCACCGAACTCACCTTGCTGCGCGAGGCAGGGCAGGCCCGTCGGAAAGCCGGCGAGCGCGTACCCGGAACCGGCAGACGCGCTGAAAATCTGATCTTTTTTTCTCTTTTCGACGGACCAGCGTCGCGCGAGAGAGGGCGGTCAAACAAAGGCGGAAGCAGCGAAAGGGAAAGGAAACAGCGGGGGCCGAGAGCGACGCCGCCCGCCCGCCCGCACGCACTCGCTCGCAGCTCAGCTCAGCTCGCTGACGGCTCGCCACTGACCGCAGCGCGGCAGAGCAGAGCAGGGGGTGCTCGTTCCGTTGCGTGGTGCCGCGTGTTGGCGTCGCCCCTGTCCCCGCCCCCCTCGGTCTCTCTCTCCGCAATAAAAATAGCAGCCACGGAGAGAAGGGGCAGTGCTCTCGTTCGCTCGCTCCCATCCGCCTCGCCCCCTCCCTCCTCTCCCGTCTCCCACTTCCCCCGCGCCCCAGATCTGCGGCGGCGCCGATCGACGACGCGTGTGCCGGTGGGTGGTGTGGCTCCAGCCCGTCCCCACGCTGCCCTGTAGCATTCAGCCGCGGCTCACCCTGGTTTCTTTCTTTCTTTCTGTGCATGCAGTGAGGGCGGATTGTGCCTGCGCAATCAATCGCCTGTTAGTTGGTGATGAGAGCTTAGGCAGTGGTCGGAAATCGGCTGCACGCGCCCTGCTTCTGAGGTACCTACTTCTAGTCTAGCTACGAAATTATCTCCTCTCGCTCTGCTGAATTCGATTCGACCGATCTGCCGTTGCGCGGCACATTTCCTGCTCAATTAAATTTCCTCGGCCTTTCGCGCGTGCGATTAATAAGGAAAGGGGCCGGGTGGGTGGGGATCAGAGTTTTTTTTTGCCTTGGCTTTTCGAGCTGCAAATTTGCTTGCTGCTCCATGGGACGATCTTTTAGCTACGGAGTTGCTCTCAGTTGTGGCGAATCGAGCCCGATTCCAGCTTCGGATTATTCTCGTCGGTTTCGGAATTTGCGCTCCAGCAACTTTGGAAATGGACCATGGTGCGTCAGTTATGGTAAAAAAATGCATGTTTCGCATGCACCTAAACAGATCCTAAAGTAGTTACGTTGTCCTGGTTCTCGTTTACTTGTTCGAAAGAGATCGGGGTACACTGGGTGTGATGAAAGTGAAATGTTTGCCTTGGGCTGGGAAGTCAAATTCTCCTGTTGAAAACTCCAAACAGTCATGAGTGAACTCAATGAAGGTCCGTGGTAAGGCCTTGTGATTTTTTTACTGCATATATAGTACTGTCTTCTAAAGGTCACATGATTCACACTACCTGCATATTAGAAGAACCGATACTTTGTGCACTTATAAGTATGCCTTCTGCTTTTCAACTATTTCCGCTTATAAGGAGTATCAACCCTTTGAAGTCCATCTCCAACCTAAGTTACTGACACATGTTCCTATGTAGAAAATGGCAATGATGGTGGATCCCCCCAATGGGATCGGAATACAGGGGAAGCATTACTACACTATGTGGCAAACACTATTTGAGATTGACACCAAGTATGTGCCAATCAAGCCCATTGGAAGAGGAGCTTACGGAATAGTTTGCTCATCTATAAACCGCGAGACAAATGAGAAAGTTGCTATAAAAAAGATAAACAATGTCTTTGACAACCGTGTGGATGCACTAAGGACGTTGCGGGAGCTGAAACTCCTTCGACACTTACGCCATGAAAATGTTATTGCGCTGAAGGATATAATGATGCCAGTGCATAGACGGAGCTTCAAGGATGTCTATTTGGTTTATGAACTCATGGACACTGATCTGCATCAAATAATTAAGTCATCTCAACCACTTTCAAATGACCACTGCCAGTACTTCCTTTTTCAGGTAAGTGCTGGGGCTGTATTCTATCATTTATCTTATTCAGTGCTCCCTGGCGTGAACTGTTTTTTGTGGATCACCCAAAATAACTCTAATAGACCAACTTTTTCCACCATGACATCGATTCTGTATGTGAGAATTCAGCCTCTTAATATATTGTGTTGTAATATATTTGGAACCATAAGCCAGCATCTATTTACATTTCCCGAACGTTAATCATCACCAAAGTTCAGCTGAGATGAGATAGTGAAGTACCAGAAATTACTTTTGTTTGAGTGCTGTTAGGCAAAGATACACAAATGATGTTGTCCTATTACGGTGGCCACTTGAGAATATATGAATATTTCTCTGGCTTTGGCTTCAAACTAAGGGCAGACCTTATGGCAATGTTTAAGAGAGGAAATGATCTCTTAAAGTTAAAACATTTTTTCCTCATGTGACCTAGGAACTTGGACCTAGGAACCAGGTACTACAGGACTTGGAAAGAATATTGCTTGTGTTGATGTTGACTTGAACCATACTCTACTTGATAGTCTCTTGCTTTTCCTTTACAAGTATCATGGTTGTCATCAAAACCAGGTCTATTTCAATGTACCCAACAGAAGCTTCTATAATTGTTAGAAATGTTGATTTTTCATAGAATTCTTCCTTGGAGCAATTCAATATATGGCAAATAGATCTGCATGACCCTATAGCTTAAGGCCATGAATCTGAATATATATTTATTTTTTTTAAAAAGAGTGTGTTTAGATAAACTGAAACTTGAGCATCTTGTAGTGTACCATAAGATTCCTTTTCACTCTCTTTCCCGATCCTTTTAGTTTGTTACTGTTGTATCACTGAATTTTCTAATGGATGCTAATTGTTTTGTTTGCCAATGAATCAATAATTGTAGCTGCTCCGAGGCCTGAAGTACCTTCATTCAGCAGGGATACTCCATAGAGACCTAAAGCCTGGCAACCTCCTGGTTAATGCAAACTGTGATCTGAAGATCTGTGATTTCGGACTTGCCCGCACAAACAACACCAGAGGTCAGTTTATGACAGAATATGTGGTTACCCGCTGGTATAGGGCCCCTGAGCTCCTGCTCTGCTGTGACAACTATGGTACCTCCATAGACGTCTGGTCAGTCGGCTGCATCTTTGCGGAGCTACTTGGCCGCAAGCCGATATTTCCCGGAACTGAGTGCCTCAACCAACTTAAGCTCATAGTCAATGTTCTTGGCACCATGAGTGAGGCCGCTCTTGAGTTCATCGACAACCCGAAAGCCCGCAAGTATATCAAAACTCTTCCATATACCCCTGGCATTCCCCTCACCAGCATGTACCCGCAAGCACATCCTCTTGCCATTGATCTGTTGCAGAAGATGCTAATCTTTGATCCCTCCAAAAGGATTAGTGTTACCGAGGCTCTGGAGCACCCTTACATGTCTCCGCTGTATGATCCGAGTGCAAACCCCCCTGCTCAAGTGCCCATCGACCTCGATATAGATGAAAATCTCGGTGTAGAAATGATTCGAGAAATGATGTGGCAGGAGATGCTACACTACCACCCCGAGGCCATCACAGGAATGAGCGTGTGACAGGCAGTAATGGACATGTGGCAGAGGTCCGCTATGTCAGGACCTTCACGTGTTCTCCTTTTGTATAAGCTTAGTGCGATTATAACACATATGAAGCTGTTACTACGTGTATCAGACTGTCAGGTGATCTCTAATGTAAATATGCGAACAATAAGACGTCGTTTTTTTTCTTTGAATTTGTATTACAACTCCGTGTTGTATCGGTATGTGAAGTGGAACTTGGTATTTAAGACCTGTAATTGTAGACACTGATCTGTTATATGGAAACCTCAATGGTTTGGTTCCATTTATTATTTCCGGTAAATCTGTACATATTTTTCAGGGCATAAGAACAGAGTTGCATTTGTGATATCCTTTGCCTGGCGCCCTGTGACTGTGAGTGGCATTGTGGTCAACAGAATCCTATTATCTTTCTGCAAAGGTAGTTCCGAGCTCTGAAATGCCAGAAAGGGATAATTGATTCCGCTGAGAGTAAAGTTGCATGAAACGAGGAATCAGGTACATGCTGGTGCTGCTTTCAGTTGAATTAAAGCGAGTGGCTAATGGAGGTACAGGTGATACACATTGAACTTGTCTACATTTATTGGTGGCTTTGTAATGGAGTTGCCTCAGAACGTGGATCCGTTGAAGCCGAAGTTGTGTCCCTGTAGCACACACACAAAATTAACGCTCAGATATTTCCGTATACGCTGAAAAGAAATTTCCAACAGCACTAACATTTCACTTGCCTATCAGACACTTGGTCTATTCAATTTTGGATAACTATCTAGACAGATTCAGACATTCAAAAGTGAGCGAACTCAGAGCTGAAGCACGTGTGATTGTGTGTATACCTTGACATCATCGAACTTGACGTAGAATCTTGACCTGCTGACCGAGAGCTTGGTCTCTAGGATCTCGGCAAGCGCCGCGCTGAGCTTCCCGTTCACGCCGGGGCCAATCCCACCAATGGAAACGACCTCACCGTACGCCGTCGGTTCTTCGCTGGCGGCGAACGACATGGGCACGGACCCGTTTATCGACACCATGACATACTGCAACAGCACAGGGGGGGGGGGGGGGAGACGAGATCAGGGCAGTAGACTCCCGCAAATCTGGTCTCCCTGACGCCGCGAAAACCGTGCGCGGTCGGGGGGCTAAAGGGGCGTTGCGTCGAACGGGTCGCGCGCTGGACGTACGGATTCGGGCTTGCCGATGATCTTGGCGAGCGCGCGTGAGCAGTCCTTGAGGATGTCGGCGGCGACGACTGCGTCCACCGGGACGTTGGTGCTCAGGCTCAGCGTCGGCATCCCGACTCGCTTCTGCTCCGCTTGCTTTGGCTCCCCCTAAGGCTGACTGGCTGAGGCTGACGCTGCGCGGCGCTGCGCTGGCTCGCTGGTGGTGGATAGGAAGTAGCCGAGCGAGTGGAGGGCGATAGAGCCAACGCGTACGGACGGTTTCAGAAGAGCTTGCGGCCCATATGATCGCGCGGCTTGGGCCGAAACAATGTGGGCTGTGGTTGGGAATACGGCCCGAGAAAATTCACGTGCAGTTACAAGTGGACAAAAAGAGCCGTGCTTTCGTGAGCCGGGCCGTAGTGGCCTGATGAAGAAGCCTTCCACCGATGAAGGCCCACCATAATTCATCAGCCGGGCCCACAACTCCTCTCGGCCATCGACCGTTCTTCTCCGCGAAACCAGCCGCCTGACGTTGTTGACGCCTCCTCCCAGCCCCAGACTCCCAATCACCCCGCGCCGCCGCCCCCACTCACCGCCGAGCTTCCATCCCTCACCTCTCCGGCGAAGTTTGAGAGGTGACCGTGACGAGCCTCTGGACAGCGACGTCCTACCAGCTAAACTCCGTGACCTTGTTTTTTCTGTTTTGAGGAAGACTCCGTCCGTGGCTTTGTTCTCCAGATGAAAAACCGAGCTAATGCGTATGCCATCAGTATCCTGGTCCAGTCCAGCCGCCCGCACTCGCAGTAGCAGACTAGCAGAGCAGCAGCACACAAGCACTCTCTCCGCAGCACAGCACGTGAGCTGGACCGGTACGGCCGGCGTGCTCACACGTGCCACAAACTGAAGATCAGGACGTGACAAGGCGCACTTCGTCCAAGGCGCACACGAGGAAGGCTCGGCAGAGAAAAGCAATGCCGCAGGCGGGGCCCCCAGGGGGAGAGAGTGACGGGGACGACTGAAACGGTTGTTCGTCCGTTCCTCTGGCTCCCACCTCGCCTCGGCCTTGCCTTGGTTTGGTCCCTCTCCTCTGAAACCCTTCTCCAGCTTCCAGTTCTATCTCTTCCTGTTCCTCGTCATGATACCTCAAATCTTCCCGTTTCGTCGATGTTTTTCTATCTATTATTACTATTAGCCTATATTAGCAGGATCCCGGCCTCGAATCCCTATTCGAACGAAGGCATTTTCTGCCTCCTGCCAGCTGCTCCGTTTTCTCCGCCCCAATTTAGTTCCAATCACGCCGCCGCTGTCGCTGCTCTGCTTTTGATTTCCTGCTGAAACTGCTCCAACACGAGCACCTCCTGAACGAAAGCGTGGGCTCCCGATTACTTTTCTTGGCTTGCCCATTATTGTCCGCCTTTGGTTGGTGTGGTGGTGATGCTGTTTTGATTAACAAAAACCTGTTCGTTTCTTGGGCACCTTAATCGCTTATTTTTCTTTTCAGTGATCACCCTTTCCAAAGATTACAATTTTTTTTTGTCGGCGACCTTGTGCTCCGTTTACTAGGCGGCAGAGCAGAGCAGAGCACCAGGCGGTGGCGTTGTGAACAAGAAATTCCTCGGGTTCCACGCGCGCCTCTTTGGCGTCTTTGGACCTTTCTATTATTTCCGCTGGCTTTCTGGTGGGAGAGGGTTGGGAGGTTTTGCGTGCAGCGTGCGTAGCGTTTGGGTTTATAGTAGGAAGGACGGCATCTCGCTTTTGATTTCTCTCCTTTCATTCGTCATCTCTGATCGAAGGTTTCCCGACCGTGTGCTTGCTACCTCTGATTGATCTTGGAAGGAAGTTGAGATATTTTTGTGAGGCTTTGGCGTTGGATCGATCGATCCATGGCGTCGTCGTGCATCCCGGCGGGCATCCGGCTGGACCTGGAGATGATGAAGGCTGCGGCGGCGGGCGCGGCGCTGCCGCGGCCGGCGCACTCCGCGCCGTCCTCGACGCTCTCTGAGGCGTCCAACACGTCCTCCTCGTCGACGTCGTCACTCGCGTCGCTGTCGCTCAAGCGCCCGCGCACGCCGCGGAAGCGGCCCAACCAGACCTACAACGAGGCGGCGGCGCTGCTCGCGTCCCTGTACCCCTCTGTCTTCCCCGTCGCGAGGGGCCCCGAGACGGCGCCGCCCCGCCTCCTCGGTCTTGCCTCGGCCCTCGCCGACGACCCCGACTGCTCCGACCTCCTCCCGCCGTTGCCCGTCCTCGGCCGCGCCGCGTTCCTCCTCCGAGACTTGCCGCCGCCGAAGCCGTGGAGCCCCGTCCCCGCCAAGAGCTGTCCGTCGCCGCCGGCCGTCAGCAGCGTCCTCAGCGAGTTCCGCGACCCGGCGCCGTCCTCTGCAACGCCTGACGCCGCGGCCGCCGACGAGCCCGGGGAGCTCGACTTCGACGATGGCGGTGGTTTCGACGCAGATTCCTTTCTCGGCGTTGACGAGGGCGCGGCCAAGGGCATTGACGCCATCATGGGCAAGCTGACCATGGACAACGACGCTGCAGCTGCGACCAGCATCAACTCTTACCTGCCCCGTTCGAGCACACATGCATACCTCAGAAACGTCATGATGCTCCAGCTTGGGTTCCGGCACGGTCAGTTGAACAACAGCCAAGCACTCAAGGGGCACACTGTTGATACCAAATGGTGGATGTGCCCTGCCATACCAGTGAAGGACATTGCCCCTGCACCGCTAGCATCAGTGCAAATGCTGGTGGTGCCAGAGAACAAGAAGAAGAGCAAGAAGAAGGTGGTTGGGAGGGAGATGGACATTGCTGCTGGGCAGTGCCAGAAAGCTGGGGAGGGGATCGCTGACGCTGCCAATGGCAATCCTGAAACTTTGGTGCTGCCGGAGATGGGATTGGGACTGAGGTTGAACAGTGAGGAGGTGCTAAAGGCTTGGTGCGGAAGAGGCTCTGTTTTCACCGATTGCAATGATCCTGACTTGCCGCTGACCTCTGCTGATGTGCTTGTGAGTGCTTTCAGTTATTACTGCTAAAAAGATTTCTTTTCCAGTAGTTCAAAAATGGCGTTAGTTGTTAAAATTCTAAATCCAAACTGAATAAAACTATCCAACATTTATTTTTTCTGAATTTCATGCATTGCTTGTGGAAATGTTCCCAATTTAAGTAAATTATGTCTGATCATGATAATTTCTAGAAGATGCAATTCGTTTGATCCACTTTTTATTGATAGATAGCTACATCCAATTTTGCAACGATTGACTAGTAGATACCTGGGTCGGACCCTTCCCCGGATCCTACGCAAGGCTGCCCTTTTTTTCTTTTTACTAGTAGATACCTGGGAATGTATTGCATGCCTAGTTTCGTTGTGAGTAATTGAGCTGAAATTGATGGTCTTGGGTCACTGACAAAGCTACCGCAACAAATTCTAGCTACCTGGCCTTTTTTGCAATATTTAGTTTACTGCAACACACTCTAGCAACTTGGGCTTTTTGCAAATATCACTAGCAAATGATAAAATTATTTGAACTGTTGAGCTTTTTCGGAATAACTTGAATTCAGGTGTTGTCGAGATCTAGTTTCTAGGAGCAACAAATATCCCAGGTTAATGTCTAGCATAATTCCATACAAAATTTTTAATGTTAACCATTTTCCAGCCTTGTGGTTGTGGATTACATAATTGTTGAAGACCACTTAAGCTGCAATATTGCAGACATTTTATTCATCTATTGTTTACTTCTACCTGAAGAGAAAAAACTTTCTTACTGAGAAGTGTGTAACTTATGTCGCAATTTAAACGTTCTGATTGTGTAACTTCTGTCGCAGGTTAAACATTCTGATAGTGATGTGATTAAACAGAATGTTGCTAGGGGTGTTATCAGGGAAGGCAACATTCTCAAAACGCAGCAGAAGCAAAAGCAATGCACTCCTGTCATCTCGAATAAGAGTAGATACTACCGTCCTCGGGTCAAGGCAAGCACCATAACAAACTCTCTGATGGCATAAATTATGCTGCTACGATGACACATTGCTCCACCAAATATCTCGTGTTTCCCAGAGTTTATGAAGTTGTTTGTGTTTTGGTTTCCGCAGGGGAGGTTTGTGAGCAAGGCTTATCTTCTTCAGCAAGCGGCAGGGAAAAAGAAGGAAGGCTAGAGAAGATAAATCCCACCCCAAGCGGCATTCTGTGGTTCTGCTCTCCCTCTAAGAGAATCGAAATAGCTTCTCCATTTTCACTTCTGCAGTTTTATACCTGCTGCATCGAGGGTAGATATGTCTGTTGAGTGGCTTGCCGTTATGGGCATCAGATAGTTGTGTTAACCATAGCCAGCTTCAAATGCTGAGGTAAATAAAGAAGATAATGTAGTTGTAGTACATTACAACTAGTTAATGGTACAATGTCCCTCTGGTTCTGCACCCTTTTTTTTTATGTTTGTCTATCGAGATGCTCTGTGTTTGTACCTGTGCATATGATGTTTCGTCATGGTGAATTTCTGAACCAGTCATGTTAGCAGTGTAGAATCTGATGTCATTACGGAATCAGACCTGTCGGTACCTGAGATATGGAGTACCCCGCGCAAGGGTAAAATGCCTAAGGAACTCGCCCTTCTCCACACGGAGAGCTCCGAAGGCGCCACGCGTCCGGCGGGGCCGGACCTCCCTCTCCTCAGAGGAGAGCTTCGGGCCCGCCACGTGGCATACAGAAGCCGGACCTCCCCCTTCGCGGGAGAGAGGTCCGAAGGCGCCGCGTGTCCCGCGGGACTGACCCTTCTCTCCTCTGAGGAGGGCTCCGGGCCCGCCACGTGGCAGCAGAACGGCGCTGCCTGCCCCGAGCGGTAGGCAGCGGGCGTAAAGACGCCCCATACCTTGCCCGTACAAGGTATTCAAGGCCCGCGTCTTCCCAAAACGCGGAGACGCGGAGCACACTTCTGTCAGGTGCCGTTGCGCCCAGTCGCATCACAGACTGGCGCGCGGTGTCAGAACCTGCCAGCCAATAAACACCACGACAAGACATCCCATGCCGTCTACGCCGTCATCAACCACTACGACTAGCATGCGGCATGGGCAAGACGGCAAGATGAAGACTCGGAAGCCTTCGCCAGAGACAACTACCGGCATAACTGCAGATACGGTAGATAATAGACAATCTTCCCGGGACCACCTGTCGGGTCCCGGCCCCCCTTGTAAGCTGCCCGAGTCTTGGACTATAAAAGGCTCGGGTAGGCGACGATAGCAAGGGTTCGCACTTTGCAACTCATACGCTAGCCATACACTCTCAAGCTGTAATTCACCCCCAAGCTCAGGCCTCCGGTCCTGAGCAGCAAGCAATACAGCGAGCTCCATAGCTCGTCGTGGACGTAGGGTTTTACGCCTCCGGCGGTCTGAACCACGTAAAACTCGCTGTGTCAAGCTCTTACTAACTCGTCCATCTGCGCAAGCTCTCCGCTAGAGACTACCTCCACCGAAAAAAGAACCTCCGCGGGCTGCCCAGTGCAGGCCCGGGGGAAGTGTCGACTGAACACTTCGACATTTGGCGCGCCAGGTAGGGGGCTTTTCTCCTAGCACGACGAGTTTCCGCCGACGAAGATGACCAAGCTTCCTTCAGCGGCAAACTCTCTCCCTCCGCGTTCACGGCGAACCGTGACCACTGGTAAGTACATGTCGACACACTCAGGACGGAGTGTGTCGGCACAAGCTGGTAGCCAGCAGCCGACTCCGGCTATGCAGGCCCCGACCAGTGTGAGATCTTCTGCAGCGCTGAGCGTACACCATGGAGGTGCGCTAGCTGCAGCAAGAGCGCTGCTGCGCAACCCACCTGCGGGGGATGCGCCCCATTCAGCGACCCAGCAATGGGTCCGCGAGGTGGACCGTCTCGTCGTCGCCGCGAACCCTCGGTTTCGGCGACAACGACGCCCAGGACAACCGGCTGTGTCGCTGACGCGCACACCCACGGTTGACGGGCTAACGGCGGATTCCAGCTCCTCCAGGCTCCTGTCGACGGACCTACGAAGGGAACTGGAACGGTGCCACTTGGGCCAGGACGCCCGGGTGTACCTCGAGCGACGCCGAGAAAGGCGTCGCAACCATGAGGCTGGCGGCAGCATGTCGTCGGCCTCGACACAACCTGAAGGGCAGGTCTTCGCCACGCGAGCCCTGCCTCAGGCATATACTGCGCAGCATATGCCACAACCATATGCGCCGCAAGCAGTGGCCCCGGTCTATGGTGCAGCCTTGCCCATGCCGGGATACGCGGTGCCAAGTGCGAACCAAGCGTTCGCAGCGCCAGTACCTGCAGCAGCAGGTGCAGGGTGTGCGGCCCTTGCACCCCACCTTCGCTTCGCGAGGTGGCCGCGCAAGTTCCGGCCGCACCTGCCCGAAAAGTACGACGGTAGCGTCAACCCGCCGGAGTTCCTCCAGATCTACTCCACCGCCGTACTTGCCGCGGGAGGGGACGAGGCTGTCATGGCCAACTACTTCCCCGTCGCCTTGACCGGCCCAGCTCGGTCTTGGCTCATGAATCTACCTCAGGGGTCCATAACCTCCTGGGGAGAGCTCTGCCGACAGTTCGTCGCCAACTTCGGCAGCTCCTACACCCGTTTCGGCACGGAGCTTGACCTCCACGCCGTCAAGCAATAACCTGGGGAGTCGCTGCGCTCTTTCATCCAGCGGTTCTCTCAGGTACGCAACACCATCCCACATATCCAAAGTGCCTCTGTGGTGGTGGCGTTTCGACAGGGTGTCCGGGACGAGAAAATGCTTGAGAAGCTCGCGACCAGAGAGGTCCGCGACGTCTCGGAGCTCTTCAGCCTGGCGGACAAGTGCGCCAGAGCAGCTGAAGGGCGGAACTGGCACGCTCTGCTGACCTCCGAGTCAGGAGGACAGCCCGGGTCCGGTGCTGCTGCCTATGGGGGTGGCAAGAAGGCCAAGAACCGGGGGAGTGGCAAGATGAAGTCACCGTTCACGGCCCCCGTCGCCGCAGCTGTGACGACTAGTGGAGCTCGGGGGCCACGCCCCGACAAAAGGCAGCGGCAATCACCGGCCCCAGACAGTGACCAAGGCGGGCTATGCCCCGTGCATGGCACCGACAGCCATACTGCTGCCGAGTGCTGGGAGATCCAGAGACTCGCAGAGCGCTTCCGCAAAGGAAGACAGCAGAGGGTTGAAGCACCGCACTACCCTCAGAGGGATGGCAAACAGAAGGTCGATGCCCCAGTCACCGCTGCCCATCAGATGTGGTTCCAGGAGCCTCAACGTGTCATGAAGACAGTGCATAACGGTGAGGACTCCAGTTCCGACGGTGACGGCCCAGGGCGTTAGCCAATTGCGGCGCGTCTTCGTGCCTCGAACATACCTCTCAGGAGCCGCCTAAGGTCAGTCAACCCCTTGAAGGCCTTGCCAGAAGGGGAAGACGCCTTAGGTCATCCAAGACGAGCCCGGGCCCACCTACCCCTTGAAGGCCTTAGCCAGAAGGGAAGAACTCCCCGGGGGCCCCAGGAGAAGCCGCGCAGGACCTGATCCAGCGCGAAGATAACAACCTCGTCGGCAAGACTCGGCTGCAGGGAACACCCCACAACGCACGGTCTCGGCTAACGCTCTAAGCACTGCCGCCAAAGAACCAAACGCATCGGGGGCCTGCAGGAGGGCAACCTGGTGAAGCGGCACACTCTATTCCAAGAAGGACCCATAAGCTCTCCCCCAGTAGGGAAGGTCCCTTCTGAATCATGAAAGCTGCCGCCCCAGGTACACATGCCTTTCAACCGAGAGTGGGATCCATTCCCAAAAATCCTTGCCATGAAGCAACACTGTAAGTCCTACTTCCCGAGCATCAGTAGAACAGGGTTATTCCCTTCTGTAATGGATCCCATAGGATTTAGGAACGGAGCTTGGGGCAGCTAAGTCTCAAGGGACGGTACAGGACTACGTCCAGTTTAGCCTGGTTTCGACCCTAAGCGCGTAGAGTCTTGCTTCCCTTGAAGACAAGGCGGAACATTGCCTCCATGTACAGCCAGAATTCCATCTATGGGCACGAATACAGAGATCTGTTCTACTTAGCTCTCTCTCATGCGCTCATTTAAATTATGCATTAATTTTATGATCGCACTATCTCTGTATGTTCATCGTACATCTAGCTCCCCCTCTCCTGCGCTCATCCATAGTCGGCATCCGCTATCCTACCGAAGGCGGCTGCGCTTGAGGCATCTGCCGATGGCCGAGTGAGTCTCTCGGGCCTCCCCCAGTCAGGTGTTGCGGTGCCAGTTGGTTACCTCCAGGAAAGGCCTGCGTTGTGCATGGGGGGTCCAGGGTGCGTATCCAGCTTAGCCGGCCATGAGCCCAAAGCATGCACATCCTGCCCTCCGGAGGTACAGGGGAGTACAACCGCTTTGCCTGGTCATGAACCCAAAGCACGTGCACCCTGCTTCCCCAGCGCATGGCCCGGTACTAGGGATCGGACGGCCGTACCCGGACCTCGGAGGGAGCCGGAGCTCCGGCGCCTCGTGCACAGAATTGCCCAGGCCCCGTATAACGGATCAGGACCGTAAGACGGATAAGACTAGGAGACGGGAGGGGAGGACCCCCCGGGGAGAATTACGTTTCCTCTGCCTGTGTGCAGGACCTCCAGGTTACGGCAACAGGGACTGCATGAAGCAGGGGGAAAGGAGCTACCAACTACTCCGGCCTAGGACTGGAAGGACCGGGACCTGCCCCTCCAGCAGGGGCGGGACCCGAGGGCCCCACGTGTCCAGCGGGCCCGGAGCTCTCGCCTCCCCTGAGGAGGGCCCCGGGCTCGCCACGTGGCAGGCGGAAACCGGACCTCCCCCCCGGTGGGAGGGCTCCGAAAGCCCTACGTGACCAGCATGGCCGGAGCTCCCGCCTCTTAAGGAGGAGCTCCGGACCCGCCACGTGGCAGGCAGATTTGGAGCTCCCCATGGTGCGAGATCCGGAGACCCCTGGGGGCCCCTAACACGGTTAGGACCCGGGGAAGGTGTCTATGCGGAGCTCCGAGATTAGAGATGGCCTCTGAGTACCTTGCGGAGCTAAGGACTCAGTCAGACAAAGCCAAGAAGGAGAGAAAAAGCATCACAGACACAGATGTCTAAAAGAGTCGAACTAAGCGAGGCTCCATGAGCTGGACTACAGACTCGATAAAAAGGGAGAAACAAGTCCTAAGGACCTCCCGGCTCCCGCCGGAACCTTGCGGCTACAAGGGCGGCCACATCTTCAACTTCTGCCCTGGCAGCTTGTTCCCGCTCTGCGGCTGGGCCCTCTCTCGCTGGTTCTAGCGAGAAAGAGGGGTCGCGGCTCTTAAAGCATGCCAGCACATGTGAGGCGACCTCTAAGGCTAGGCCGCGTCCCTCGGCCTCAAGCTCGCTGGCGACCACCGAGTCTAGCCTGTCCAACTTGGCGCCGATCGACTCCAGCGCGGGGATCACCTCCAACGCAGGGGTCGCGACCCTCACCGGACTGAAGCCAAGAGGGATCAGGGCGGACCCCGCTCGATCCACGAAGTTCGAGACCGCAAGATCCTCGGAGGACCGCAAGGCCGAAAGCTCCTCCACCTCGCGGCGGGCCGCCTGCAGAGCCTCCAGGTTCCTCTCGGAGAATTCCTTCTCCTTGGCCGCCAGGGAGCTCTCCCGAAGATGGAGAGTCTTGGCGAGCCGCTCCAACTCAGTAGCCTTGAAGTCGGCGGTCAACTCCCGGTCCAAGGCCGCACGACGATCACGGGAGACCTGTTCCTCCCTCAAGTCGAGGTCTGCCTTCAGGATCTCCAGCTCCTCGATCCGAGCTCGGAGCTCATCCTCGCCCGCCGCCAGCTGCGCGGCGACCCTCTCCGCCTCAGCTGCCGTGGAACACTCCCGTTCCTCAACGGCGAGTTCACGGCGCTCCAGCTGCTGCCGTATCTCCACAGCAGCAGAGAGGCTCTCCTCGGCCCGGGCGTGTGCCTCCAGGGCCTCCCTGTTGATCCGCCGCGATTGGGTATCCATGCGGTCGACAGCCCGCTTCATCCGGTCGAGGAGCACTTCCCTGAAGTCGAGCAACTCCCGCCTGGAGTCGAGCTCGCTCTTAACCTTCGCGGTCCTCTCCCGCAAAAGGTTCCCCCAGGTGAGGAGGCGATCCCGTTCAACCATATACTCCCCCCGCTCGCGACCTAGTGCAGCCAAGACCTGCCGAACGCTCGTCTCGACAAGCGCGAAGGCATCCGCCAGGGGCAATGGAGCAACAGAGGCCGGGACAGTCCCCCCGACCTCCTCCATGACCTCGTCCTCAAGAGGAGTCGACGCACCAGCAACGGAGACGAGACGTCGATCAGGAGAAGATGGCGCCGAAGCTCTGGCAGCCGGACCTGCCGGGCTCTCTTCAACTTCTGGCTCCTTGACCTGTGGAGGGGGGCGAGCCGGAGAAGGCGACGCTGGAGTAAAGGCCGGGCAGCCTGGTGCAGGGTCGACTTGCGCTGGCTTGGGAGCCGCGGTGGCCGTCTCGGCAGGAAGAGACGACGCCGTCGCGGAGTCCGGGCACACCGGAACAGGAGAAGCTCGCGCCGGCCTGGGGGCCGCGGCAGTTGCCCCCGGCTCCGAGCGTAACGGCACTGACTCCCCGCAAGTCGGGGATGGCCGGGAAGCGCGGACACTCCAGCGGGCTCTGAACCCTGACTTCCGAGCTAGGGTAGGACTCCCAGAGCCCGCTACCGTCACTGACGGCCGCTCCGCAGTCACTTGAACTGGCGGAACAGGGGACGCCCCAGAAGCTTTCCCCAGCGCATCAGCCCGGGGCCTCTTCGAGTCGCCACCGGAGGGAGTGCCAGGCACCCCAGATTCCCGACTTGGCACAGACGCCGCTGCTGGAGGAGATCGAGCGCGCTTCTTCTCTGGTGGCGGATTGGAAGCCATGGCGAGGGAGAACTCAAGGGCAAGGGAGCATAAACACAAGAGTCCGAGAAGAAACGCAGAGAAGTGCGAAGGGAAGCCGCAATGTGGGTGAGACCCTCTCTAAAAGCTTCCCGGGTGCAATTCCAAGCGATTCGGAACTCTTCGAATACACCGCATCGGCAACCGCCTCGGCTCCTAGACCGAGTGCCGATGACGGGTGGACCCAAGCCGCCCAACTGAAGCGGTGGGTCAAGGAGTCAGTCTCCTGAGAAGATGAGCCGGCAAGGCACTTCGGCGGTTCCCGAAGAAAGCGCTGCAACGTGCAGAAGTGACAGTCTTGGGAACCGCTGCAGTAAAGGCAACCATCAATTGAGCGCACGCTCCCACGATCCCGTGGCCGTTCGTGCTCCGGCAGCGGTCAATTCGGGACTTAGAGAAAGTGCGCGGATCGGAAGAGACGGAGGCCCCACCTCGGGCTCGCTATCTCCCCCGAGATGGGCCCGGGGGCCACTGTCGGTACCTGAGATATGGGGTACCCCCGCGCACAGGGTAAAATGCCTAAGGAACTCGCCCTTCTCCGCAGGCAGAGCTCCGAAGGCGCCACGCGTCCGGCGGGGCCGGACCTCCCTCTCCTCAGAGGAGAGCTCCGGGCCCGCCACGTGGCATACAGAAGCCGGACCTCCCCCTCCGCGGGAGAGAGGTCCGAAGGCGCCGCGTGTCCCGCGGGACTGACCCTTCTCTCCTCTGAGGAGGGCTCCAGGCCCGCCACGTGGCAGCAGAACGGCGCTGCCTGCCCCGAGCGGTAGGCAGCAGGCGTAAAGACGCCCCATACCTTGCCCGTATAAGGTATTCAAGGCCCACGTCTTCCCAAGACGCGGATACGCGGAGCACGCTTCTGTCAGGTGCCGTTGCGCCCAGTCGCATCACAGACTGGCGTGCAGTGTCAGAACCTGCCAGCCAATAAACGCCACGACAAGACATCCCATGTCGCCTGCGCCGTCATCAACCACTACGACTAGCATGCGGCATGGGCAAGACGGCAAGATGAAGACTCGGAAGCCTTCGCCAGAGACAACTACCGGCATAACTGCAGATACGGTAGATAATAGACAATCTTCCCGGGACCACCTGTCGGGTCCCGGCCCCCCTTATAAGCTGCCCGAGTCTTGGACTATAAAAGGCTCGGGTAGGCGACGATAGCAAGAGTTCACACTTTGCAACTCATACGCTAGCCATACACTCTCAATCTGTAACTCACCCCCAAGCTCAGGCCTCCGGTCCTGAGCAGCAAGCAATACAGCGAGCTCCATAGCTCGCCGTGGACGTAGGGTTTTACGCTCCGGCGGCCTGAACCACGTAAAACTCGCCGTGTCAAGCTCTTACTAACTCGTCCATCTGCGCAAGCTCTCCGCTAGAGACTAGTCCCACCGAAAAAAGAACCTCCGCGGGCTGCCCAATGTAGGCCCGGGGAAGTGTCGACTGAACACTTCGACAAGACCATTGACCAAGTGCTTGTTAATCTATGACGTTAAACGGTTAAAGGGCTGGTGTGCTATAAACACATGGCAACAAACCAGAATCCAAGCGTAAAAGAAGCGCAAAAAATGGCGTAAGCTCTTTGACAGCGTCACGGTGGGTAGTGAACAAACAACATTGCCTCCGGCTCTATCTCAGGCCTGATTTGCCGTGCAGGTCACTGATCGAATATCATCATGGACCTCAACTGATTAAGTTGGCTCGATTTCTATTTCGTCACATTTGTCGATCATTGTAAAAATTTCATCATGAAAGTACTGTCATCGCTTATTCCATATAGTTGATCATGTTTAGTTTGAAAGATATAGCCAATCAAACAAGTGACAAAGTATCATCGCTTAATTTGAACTGACACTTCACCGTTCGGAAGTAGCCATCGTCATCTTCTCCTTTGCAGCGTGGTCGACTCGACCAGACCAGGCCAGGCCGCCGCCGTGGCCATTGTTGACGGAGACGGAGACGGCGACGGCGACGGCACACACTCCTAGACCATAGGAGTAGGAGCGTGCGGCACAAAAGCGCAACAACTCCAATCATTCCAGACAATAGAAAACGAAGCCCTCTTCGCACTCCACTTCTCCAGGCCCAAAACGAACCACCGCCCCAGAAAAAGGAGCCGCCTTTTCTCTTCATTTCCCTCCCGGATCCTGCGCGCGCGCAGTCGCGATGGCAGCGCTCCGCCTCCCCTCGCCGCCGATGGCGAAGTGGGCCGCTCTTCCTCCTCACGCGCCCGGCTCCGCCTCCACTTCCTCTTACGCGCGGCGGGTCCATCCCTCTCGGCGTCTCGCGGCGCAGCGGGCCAAGGGGCAGGACGCGGAGCCGGAGGCGGCGCCGGTTAGGACGCTGCTGATTGATAACTACGACAGCTACACCTATAACCTCTTCCAGGAGCTGTCGGTCGTCAACGGCGGTGAGTTAAAAGCTCCTTTTTCTGCGCCTGTTGCTGCGTGGCGGTGAGCGGCGGCGAGCTCATCTCGCTTTCTCGTGTCCCAGTGCCGCCGATGGTCGTGCGCAACGACGAGTGGACGTGGCGGGACGTGTTCAACCGTGTGTACAAGGAGAGGGCCTATGACAATATCGTCATCTCGCCTGGCCCTGGATCTCCAGCGTGTCCTGGCGACATAGGTGAGCATACACATACACCACCTTCAGTTCTTTAGTTAATGTGAAATTGATCTGCTTAGGTAATTAACGATATTCAGGTACTTATCTGGTGTTTGGTTGCTTCATCAGGTATATGTCTGCGAATACTTAGCGAATGTGGAGACATACCCATCCTGGGTGTCTGCCTTGGCCACCAGGTGGTTCCCTTTATAATCTTCTCCACCATGGAACTTGTTTAGACCAATTATAGGAGAAACAAAAGAAGTATATATTGATCATTGGTGGTACGTTTAACTGAAATGATCATTATGTACTACAATTGCAGGCCCTTGGGTTTGTGCATGGTGCTAAAATTGTCCACGCGCCTGAAGCAATCCATGGGCGACTCAGGCAAAGGCGTTAAACTCTTTTACATATGATATTTTCCCTTTTAGGAAGTTATAGTGCATATCATGTTGTTCTAAACTGTAGCTATTCTTATATGCAACATGTGGTTTGACACTTCTTTTTTGTCATATCAGCGAAATTGAACATGATGGATGCCGCCTCTTCAATTGTATCCCATCAGGTTTAAATTCTGGGTTTAAGGTTAGAGTACCATTCCTGTTACTAGTCCCAATCCCCTGTCATTTAGATTTCAGCCTTCTCTTATGCTCTGCAAAGAGCCCTGCACTTACTGGTGCTATTTTCAGGTTGTGCGGTATCATTCACTCGTAATCGAAGCAAGCTCTCTACCTGATGATCTTTTATCAATAGCATGGACTGCTTCTCCAAAACTGCTCTCTTTCCTGGAAAGTGATCAGACTGATGCTAGTAACAGTGCCTTCTGGGTGTCATTGGAGAACTTCACGGTGAACTCTTCACAGTGCAGTAACAATGGTGGAGAGCTATTCAATAGTCATAGTGAATCAGATAGTTCCAGGGTTATCATGGGCATCAGGCACTCTAGCAGGCCTCATTATGGAGTGCAGGTATGCTGGCTTTTTAAGCATGATGGCTTATATTAATCGTTATCAAGTGTTGTTACACATGATTGTTTTTTACGTCAGTTTCATCCAGAGAGTGTTGCTACTCATTATGGAAGACAGATTTTACAAAACTTTAAGAAGATGACAAGTGTCTTTGGATTGCGCTCATTGTGGCTTCAGGAAAGAGAGGTTCACAGTATTGGTAAACTGGAAAGATCTCAAGTACTATCTGTGATGAAATCTTTCGCGCACACCTCTGTTACACACTACTGTAGCTAACATTCCAATTATTCGGCAGATATGTTCTGCAGATCAATGCAGTTCTATCCTGAGGGACTTGTTAGACTCGGAAAGACTGGAAGTTAGGGATCCTGTTCAGACCCACATGATTACAAAGAGAGACAGTGGGAAGAAATGTTTACGGTTGCAGTGGAGGAAGATCAGTAATCTCCTATGTTCAACAGTTGACTCAGAAGACATTTTTTCTATGCTTTTTGGCCATCAAAATGGTGAAGACACATTTTGGCTGGACAGCTCATCAACTGATCAGGTGCTCTGTCAGCTTACTCTTGATTGATTATCCAGCTAGTTTTACTGTGATTTTTTACCTGATGTGCAGTAAAGCTTGATGGCACCGTGCTTTGATGCAATAAACAAATCATTTGATTTTCATAGATATAAGAATTTAGTAAGATGGACTATTAAAGAAAGTGGTTCATTCTAGCAACTAGCAAGGAGATAAACTAGACAAGAATATCTGTCGAGAATATATTTATTTTCTCTATAAATTAGCTGCAACCAATATTTATTTGAGTTAAAAAACTGGACACGTGTTGAAACTTATCTGTTATACAACTTATTTCTTCCATCACGGAGATCGCTATTCACATTTGTGATCTAAATGATCTAACTTCTGCATACAGAATAGGGCACGATTTTCATTCATGGGTGGTAAAGGTGGGTCCTTATGGAAGCAAATCACATTTCATCTGTCTGGTCAAAGGTAAGAAGTTAATTTTGCAAATAGCAGAAATTACATTTTTAGCTTTTGATGCATTAAGCATGTCAGGATGTAACATGGACCTTCATGTTATCCTGGATTTCTCGGATTCTGTTTCAGATCCAATTGTGGAGGGACCCTTGTAATCCGAGATGCTGGTGGATCTACTGCCAAAACCTTTATCAAAGAGGGCTTCTTTGAGTTCCTTAACAAGGTATATGTCAAAAGAGTGCAGATAGGTGTGTGGGCTAAGTTACTAACTATTGAATGTTTGTTGAGAAGTTTCATAGGACCATAATCTTGTGTTCTGCCACTATACAATTTTCCTTTGCTGGTTACTTTTCTCAAACAGATGTCAATTGGCTGCTCGTTGGAATTATGAGCAAAACTTCAATATGGATCACGTGCATTTTTTTTCTGGGAGTTTTGATTGCCACTTTTATTCTTCACAGGAAATTGAGTCCATTCAACACTATGAAGAGGATTATGAAGGACTACCATTTGACTTTCATGGTGGATATGTTGGATATCTAGGGTATGTAGAGTTTTCCAATAGTTCATGCTTTTCATTATTTGAATTATTATATTTGTAGTAGACAAAAAGACAGGGGTAAGGCTGTCTAGAAATAACCCTTCCCCAGACCCCACAATGTGTGGGAGCCTTCGGCACTGGGTACGTCCTTTTTTTATATATTTGTAGTAGACAATCAGATATTATACATTGATTTCCCCCACCAGCAGTTGGATTAGTTCTCTACACCAAACAAAATCTTGTGGAGCTTTTGACTTCAATTAATTCCATTTTGAAGTTCTTGTAGCTCATAGTCCTTCTCAATTCTTTGATTTTTTTTCTCTCTGATACCAGATATGGTCTTAAAGTGGAATGCGATGCGTCATCTAATAAGGCTAAATCAAGTACTCCTGATGCTTGCTTGTTCTTTGCCGATAACATTCTGGTGGTCGATCACAACAATGGTGATGTTTATATTTTATCTTTACATGATGAATATTCTTCAAAAAATGGTAACGGGATTGATAGAAATTCAGTACATAATTCATGGTTAGTGGAGACTGAAAAGAGGCTTCTCAGGCTGGCTTCTATGGCCTCAGGATTGCGGATTAATTGGAAAACATTTGTCAGATCACCTGATGCAAAGCAAAGTTTTGTTGTGGAGAAATCAAAGGATCAATATATTAGAGACGTTCAGAGTTGCCTGGATTATATCAGAGATGGAGAAAGCTACGAGTTGTGTTTAACTACTCAGATGAGGAAAAGAGTAAACCATGTAAATGCGCTCCAACTCTATCTTGAACTGAGAAAACGAAACCCAGCCCCTTATGCTGCTTGGCTTAACTTCTCCTCAGACAACTTGAGTATATGTTGCTCTTCTCCTGAACGGTTTCTACAGCTAGATCGGAATGGGATTCTTGAGGCAAAACCAATCAAAGGTACTATAGCACGTGGCAGAACACCAGAGGAAGATGAATGCCTACGTTTGCAGCTGAAATACAGGCAAGTTTATGAAACACAATATTTTCTGCTGTTGTGGTAGGCTCTACTACTCAGGAAATGTTGAATTCGAGCATGTTGTTCCTTTGCTTTTTATGATTTAATCTATACTTCATTTGCAAGCATTGCAGTCAGTTTTGACTTGAAATGTTTTGCATGTTCTTTCAAAGGAAATTGCTATAAATGAGCATATTTGAAATTTTAACTAGGCAATAGATTCTTGTGTTTTTTGATATTAAGCTTGTTTCAGTAGTTGCGTGGCAGTATCTTGGCCCTGCAGTTATCATGTAAGCATTGTGCCCCTGCAGTTATCACTTGACCATTTGGTTTCCTTTCATTTTTTTGTATATATAGTTGGAAGTGCCTGTAGTTGTAAGTACATAAATACCTTCTTTATCTGTTTATTCGTATCTTCCATTCTTGGCTGTACGGTTCCTTGTTTTCTAGATATTCTAATTCTGCCTGCAAGGTATAATGCTGCTACTGTTTCCTTTCATTTTTTTGTATATGTAGTTGAAAGTGCCTGTAGTTGTAAGTACATAAATACCTTCTTTATCTGTTTATCCGTATCTTCCATTCTTGGCTGTACGGTTCCTTGTTTTCTAGATATTCCAATTCTGCCTGCAAGGTATAATGCTGCTACTGTTTTCCTTTTGTACATGCTTAATTTCAACAGTGAAAAGGATCAGGCTGAGAACTTGATGATTGTTGATCTACTTAGAAACGATCTTGGCAAGGTTTGTGAACCTGGCAGTGTGCATGTTCCTCGTCTCATGGATGTAGAATCATATAAAACTGTTCACACCATGGTGAGTACCATCCGCGGAACAAAGAAGTTGAATCTAAGCCCTGTTGATTGTGTAAAAGCTGCCTTTCCGGGAGGTTCAATGACTGGGGCCCCAAAAGTTAGATCAATGGAGATCCTTGATTCACTTGAAAACGGTTCAAGAGGTGTCTACTCAGGATCGATTGGATTCTTCTCGTATAACCGCACATTTGATCTGAATATTGTGATTCGATCAGTCATCCTGCACAATGGAGAAGCTTCAGTAGGTGCAGGTGGGGCGATTGTAGCAATGTCAGACCCAGAAGCTGAGTATGATGAAATGATGCTTAAGGCAAAAGCACCAACAAAGGTGGTCGAAGACTGGAGTCAAGCAATTCACAATTCAGATCGACTGGATTCAATACAGGCAACCATTAGTTAGTTCAGGTAACAAAATGATCTCTATTTCACTAAAACACAGTATTACAATATTCGGACTTCAGTAGATAATCATATACCTAGCCTGACAATTCTTTATATGAATGTTCATTCGTACTTCAAGAAAATCAAATATATGTTGGTGTCAGATTTCTGATGGAGTCGAGCAATAGTGTGGTGCACTGGCGCAACACATGCTGCAGCTACAAAGCTATGCCATTTCCATGAGAAAGCTATGCCATACCAATACAATTTTTGTTTCTCCAAATGCCCTAGAATAATTTGTTTTCCCATCTGGGGACCTGCATCCTGTAAGTTGATCAACTACGAAAAACAGTCAAGTTGTATGACAGAAGGATTTTGGCAGTGGTGTTGTACTAATCAACTATTCATTACATATTCTTTGATCTTATAAATGTGCTGTCTATATTGGGTCAGTCAAATTTCACGCTCCATTTGGGTATGCTGTATGTGTATAGCTTATTTGCTTCTCAAACGACCCCAATGGCACTACTGAATATTCTGTTGGAAGTGACCTCTATTTCTGAATTGTTAGTGCAGGATGGCCGTTTGCCAAAGGCGGCACTCGGTTGAACGTGAGTGAGTAACATGGCTTGAGCAAAACCACTAAGGCAACATTTGGAGCTTGCTGAGTGGTGAACGGATAAAAGGAAAACATGCCAAAACAGATCGCCGGCCGCGTTTTCGTCGTTTCGATTTGATTGATTCCGGCATGCATCCTGCAAAGCTTGCGTAGTACGGAACAGCGGCGCACGTCGTGTTCTGCTGCCTGAACTAGATTTGACCGCGCCGTCTCCAATTTTAATTTTTAGAGGGAGAATCTGGCCACGGCGCTAGTCGTCAGCCACCACGCGCGGCAGGCGGCGACCCAACCGCGGAGTCTGTTGGCGGCACCGCCGGTGATAGCGGCGAGATGAGCACGGCATCGATGCACAAGAGCTGGCGCAAGGCGTACGGCGCCATCAAGGACTCCGCCACCGTCGGGCTCGCCAAGGTGAACAGCGGCGGCCGCGAGCACAAGGACCTCGACGTCGCGGTGGTCAAGGCCACCACCCACGTCGAGCGCCCGCCCAAGGAGCGCCACCTCGCCGGTGAGATTAGGATTGTCACTCTCTCTGACCCCTCTTGCAACAAGAACCCATCAGCCAATCGGTAGCTTGTTCTTCTGTTGTCCCAGCGATCTTCGCCGCCACGTCCTTCTCCCGCCCGCTCGCCGACGTGTCCTACTGCGTCCACGCGCTCGCCAGGCGCCTCTCCAAGACGCGCAACTGGGTGGTACGCCATTGCCATCCATATCCTTGCATTTCTCAACCGTCGTGTTCTTCCATGCATTACAATTCAGAAGCCACTGTTTCCTTTTTATCTGGGAAATTCGGACGTCTCTAATAATGCCGGAGGAAAATGCTTGTAAATTGGACAGGTGGCTCTGAAGACGCTGATAGTGATCCACCGGACGCTGCGAGACGGTGACGCCGCGTTCAGGGAGGAGCTGCTCAGCTACCGGCGCAGGGGGCACGCTCTGCAGATGTCCAACTTCAAGGATGATTCCAGTCCTCTAGGTCAGCCCCCAGTCCCCATATCAAGCTGAAAAAAAAACAGTCAGTGTGCATGGAACGAGCTTGATAACTTGGCACCGATCAGTGATCATTGATTCTACTGACTCTTGTCTGCTGCGCCTTATTGCTGCTTTCCTCCCAGCATGGGACTGCTCGGCGTGGGTGCGCACATACGCGTTGTATCTCGAGGAGCGGCTGGAATGCTTCAGAGTTCTGAGATATGACATCGAGTCGGAGCGCCTGAGACCTATAGAGGGGAACCCCAAGGTTTGTGAAAGGAACAGTTTCTTAGGAACCGTTGCAAATTTGCACAATTCCATATATATGCCGCTGTTAGTGACACAGGTGGGCCCCATGTGTCATTGAGATAGCAGTGTATTATGTGATTGTGCAATGGCTCCTACAAAATTGCCCCCTTTGTGAAACTGTGTTATGGCGTCAGTTATGCAGTTGCAGGGCTTCAGTGACACGGTGCTGGTTGAATTAGTGTTGCTGTTGCTTACTAGTATCCCATTTGCCATACATGCTTCTCTTTAGGGACAAAGTAGGACAAGGAACGTAGGCAAGGATGACCTCTTAGAGCAGCTGCCCGCATTGCAGCAGCTGCTTTTCCGGCTTGTCGGCTGTCAGGTAGACCACAACTTCCTCCTGTATCAAGCATCTGCTCCAAACTGCAAATACGCATTGCTCATCTTGCGAAATGTTGTAATGCTGCTTGCAGCCTGAAGGAGCGGCATTTGGAAACTACCTCATACAGTACGCCTTGGCTCTGGTATGTGTAAATCTTCGCGCTGATATTACTGAATGACATCATTGGAAGAATGGGATTGCTCTCTCTTGCTAACTGACAAGACATGCATCGTTCAGGTGTTGAAGGAAAGCTTCAAGATTTATTGTGCAGTAAACGATGGGATCATTAATCTTGTGGATGTGGTACTTTGATGATCGTCCCTCTCCATTTACATTGCTATCATATCATATGACCTGCAAGCTTTAGTGATTTTTTTTGGGTTTCTGATGATACTAATTTCTGACATGTTGCAGTTCTTTGATATGACAAAGCTTGATGCTGTCAAAGCTTTAGATATCTATAGAAGGACAGGAGATCTGGTGTGTACGACTACAATATGATTGTTCTAAACCTATAGATTTTTACATTTATCCATTGTGGAACTAATGCTTGTTAGAATAACAGGCACAGTATCTTTCTGACTTCTACGAGCTCTGCAAAAGTTTGGAACTAGCCAGAAACTTCCAATTTCCGGTTCTAAGAGAGGTCTTGTTCATTACTAAACAGACCCACTTTCATCCATCCATTTACTAACTCTTGTTTATGTTTCTCAAAAAAAAACACTTGTTCATGTGAAAGTTCTGAATTCTGATGTACAACGGGTACTTTCTGAATGTTCACCAGCCACCACCATCATTTCTTGGAACAATGGAAGAGTACATCAGAGAAGCTCCCAGAACTGATCATGTACCAAATAAGACCATAGTGAGTTTCTTTTTCTTTTCCCTCCTTTTATTTTTTTCAAGAAAGATACTTCTGATTAAAAAAAGGACACTTCTTGCTACTTGGTATTAATGATGCAAAAGGATGGAGATATTATTGAAGATGTTAGTCATAGAATTCATGCCAGATGATGCAAGTGACATAGAGCTTCTAGTGTCCTGTGTGATAGCACGGTGTCACAAAAACTAAGAGCCAAGTTCTATAAGACAATGAGCCTTTGAGGCACACACATACGCACACACCTTTTAGGCTTTGAAACTCAACATGTGTTTTATACATTTAGCCTATTACATCATGTGTTTTATACATAGCCTATTATGTCCAGTTTAGTGTCTCTGGCCTGATGATACTTTTAGGCTAATAATTTTGTCTTATGAAGTTCTTGCATTGGTCAGAGACCTCGGGGTCATATAAACTTATACAGCAAAAATTGACTGCCTTGATGCAACTCAACAGGAATATCGGCAGCTAGATTTCATTCCTTACCAGGAAGAAGAACAATCCCCTCCAGCAATTCCGGAACCGTCTGAAGAGCCTGTAGTGGAGGAAATTCTTCCTGAACCTGAAGAGGAACTGGAACTTGCAGCTGTGGAGGAACCTGAAACCCCGACGACTGCTGATCTGCTGGTATTCTTGTCACTGCATGTTTATCCGGTATTCATTAGCTTTCCATTCGCAGTGTGGATAAATCAGTGACCCTATCCATGGACTGGTTTGGTGATAATCAGGGCCTCCATGAAGTAAACCCTGCTGTTGCTGCACTCGAAGAGAGCAATGCGCTTGCTCTGGCCATAGTACCACCTGGTAAAGTTTCAACAGCTGAGACATCTACTGTACCTTCTGCTCTTGTTTGTTGTCTCGTGGATCTAACAGACACTAACAGTGGCACCAAATTCACACGAAACCGTATTTGTCTGCGTGGCGCAGGAGGTGGCTCCAACACACCTGCCATCGGCTTCGGTGAGATAACAGCATCATCAGGTTGGGAGCTAGCTCTGGTCACAGCACAGACCACCATCACCAGCAGCACCAGCAGCAGCAGCAGCCAACTGACAGAGAGCAAACTGGTAAATAATAATCTTCAGTCATGCGCCTCCACGGCCCTAACTGATCCCGCATCAACGGTTGCTAATCCTGCAGGCCGCGGGTTTCGACAAGCTGCTGCTTGATAGTTTGTACGACGACGCTGCAAGGAGGCAGCAGGTGGCAGCCACAGACGCTTACGGGAATTGGCAGGCTGATGATCCGTTCGCCGTGTCCAACGGTGTGGCGCCGCCGACCGGCGTGCAGATGTGGATGATGGCGCAGCAGCAGCAGCAGCAAGCCATGCTGGGGATGCCGCAGCAGTTTCAGGCTCGGAACAACGGTGCTGCTGGTTGTCAGTTCAATCCGTTCGGCGACGCGTACTCTGCGGTGCCGTTCCAGGGCGCCCCTCTCCACGGAAGCAGCAGCAGCAGCGGCGGCGGCGGCAGCCTGATCTGAGGTGATGTCCGTGCAAGTAGGTAGCGGATCCCTGACGCGATAACCTCACGAGTCCTTTTGCGTTCCTGCTTTGTCCTGTTTAATCTGCCCTGTGATTGAACTCTGCATGTTGGTATGCAGTGCACCCGTGCGTGCGATGCTGGTGACATCTGATCGTCTCCGTCTGTTCTGTACCGTGAGCCATGTAATGCGTCCTGCTCTGCTGCTTCTGCACGCCATGGCTCCTGCTGCTTCCTCCACCACTACGGTCACAGCAACGCGCAGGGCTGAAACCACGCACCGGCAGCGGCAAGAAGCACCACAGCCTCGCGCGTGGATCTTGAACACCGGCTACCACCAGCAGCGAGCCGCGCCACCGTGGTGGCTGCTTGGTCCGGCGTCGTTTGCTCGTCCTGTTCGCGGCTCGCTCCAAGAGCAGAGCAGAGCAGAGCAGCTGCTTGTGGCTTCCGTTGCGTCCACGCGCTGCGGGAGGGGAGAGGAGGTCGATCCAAAGCGCGACGGCGTGAGCTTCAACTCCTCGGTGCTACTGTTCCCGACCGGACCAGTGAAGGGATTGACGGAAACCAGAGAGGGATGGATCGAGGAACGGGAAGAACAGCAGCGAGATTGGGGATGTCCCCAAGCCGTCCAAGATGGAAACCGATGATTCAGCAACGCAGCGTCCCCTCCCAGGTCGCAAGCGAAGCGGGCGTACCACACCATCGAACCAGCAGCACTTGATCACTACGTAACCATAACGGATGCCCATTGTGACTTGCTACAGCATATACGTAGCGTATATATAGTTCTGTAATTCCATTTAAGTACGAAACAACGACAACAATTTACAACAGCAGCCCGGTAGAGGTTCATCAGGAGTCAGCTTTACTTTGGGCTACCTCCAAGAACTGCAGCACTATCTCGAAAATAACTATAGGCGGGCCTGCAACTGTATACATGCTACAAAAGACTGTCAAGCTGAGACTGCAAATCAGGCATTGGCAGCATACCGATGGATTGCATTTCCTCAGCAGTGTATTCCGACTTCAGAAGGGACTGTAACTGTATGTGAGCCTCAACTATGTTTGTCCTGGAATGAAAGAGATGTATAGTACGAAGGCAATAATATATGGAACAAAGAGATATTTTAGTATAGCACTAGCACCGCTAGATAAACTAATAAAAGTTAGCTTTCCGGTTGGTTATTTTCATAGCACTCTAGGTCTCTTTCTTTTTCCAGAAGTGCAGGTGCAGCTTCACCTTAATTTGGAGCTCATACGCTTCATTTTGATATCAAATAAAGATGATTCAGATCGTACATAAGCCATTGTAGCCCATGAATTATCATTACAAAAATATAAAGTGACATTTTGAAATCTATCCATGTTAAACTTTTTGTGATGAACGATGGACATAGGAAAAAAAAAGATTATGCTGATCCCGGTTCAATTAAACTTCACTCTTGTACTAAGCACCAAGAGAGGAAGAAAACTATGATGGAGATCCTTACTTGATAGGTTTGAATAAGATCATTCGCGTAGATGGATTCTGCAAATACAAGCTCATCTTGGTCATTACTTTGGGCAAACCTTGTTGAATAGCAGTAGCAACCTGTTTGAGAGAAAGGAACTTCTGTAGGACACTGGGAGGAGGAAAGAAAAAAAAACACAGTTTCCTGCAACATATGCTCAATTTTTAAGTGCACCTTTTGCACCAGCTCTGCAACTTTATCAGGAGAAGCAAAGGCTTGAGTCTTCAGAGGTTTTGCTAGAACGGAATCCAACTTCTGACCCTGGCTACCGGAGGACAGTGCAACTTTTACAGCAGTTACCTGCCACAAACTCAAACCATGACCACATTAGACTACACCTGACAGAAGTGAAACATGGGAATTACACTTATAATTAGTTGCCACTATTATAGTTCAGTTGTATTTTCTCGAACGTGCACAAGAGTCGAGTGTCATTTTATTAAGAAGGGACTGAAAAAAGGGTACAACACTAGTTCAGTAGCTTGCATAGTACTCCACTTAGCGTTGGCATTAAATGAAAATGGTACAAACCATTTGGGACTTTCTAATAGTACATAGGACAGTCACACATAAGCCAGGACAAAGATAGGATATCACTGCATTGCATGAGCCGTGTCATTCAACTGAGTTTTTGTTCATTAATTGAGCTACTGCTGATTACTAACAGGCTTGTGTGTGGTCATGCAAACTTTGAGTGGTATGGTAGCAAGAATTTCCCGGGGCTTCATGAGATGATCTGATAGTAATAGCATGTAACAGTTGAAGACAGATTAATAGGGACTAAATAAAGTCAGAAAAACAAAAGAAAAAACCCCCAAACTCTTATAATGGAATAAGTCTGCATAAGGCGACTTTTCACTACCTTGGTAACAAACGAAAGCATTGGATCCACTACTAATTTAGTGATAGACATTATAAATTCCTCACAGGTAGCTTTAAGACATTTCTCCAATTCCTGAAATAAATGAGCAATAGCAAAAATAAGCCAAAATAAAAAAGAAACTGACAGTATACAATCTAAAAAACAGTCAAGCATATCAGATAACTATCCCCTGCATTATATGCACAGAACTGTGTTGGATGTTAAAATAAATGTACATATCTACACTTTGTTCGAATTTGAGTTCATAACCAACAGATTTCCAGGATAAACCAATGTAAGTCCGAATTTGAGTTCAAGCCATAAAAAACATCAGATTAAGTTAGTTACTTTTCTGGCATCAATTTGGTTCTCCAAAACGCGGGGAGAGAAGGTCCTAGCTAGTGATGATGACCTTGACCAATCAAACAATGAGACCTGGCCCCTGAGAATCCTTCTAAGGTGATCCTGTAAAAAATATTAATTTGCCGTCATTAGCAATCAGAAACCATCTGCTCCAGTTGAAACAAGGGTCCAGTGGTCCATATATTTAGAATGTTAGTGTACTCCACTCTTGCAGCCACAAGGGTCAAGTCAAAGAATGTACCCATCTATTAGTATTAATACTCAATTTGGAAGGAACAAAGTTGCAAGTACCAGCAAATGAGAGAAATCCAGCTCCTTATGAGTGACAGAGAACTCAATATCGAATGGAGCAATCTGAAAACATGTGAACATATTAGTTGCAAGATGAATTGATGAGTAAGATGAAACTTTATGTGCAGGATAACAAATAGATGGATACCTGTTCCCTCAAAATGAGGAGGTGCTTGATCAAAAAAAGCTGGCCATCCATTGGGGTTGCTTTCTTTGAGATGGCCTTGCTTGCATTCTGTTCACAACATCAATAGTGTTCCTCAGAAAATAAACAATGAAGCCATAGATACCACAGCATAAAAACTGCAAATACGTGTTCCCTAGATTCAATGGCCAATAAGGAAAGAAGTTGGCATGGAGAACTATATACAAACCTGAAGTGACGTTGAGCAAACTTCTACAGCTTCCTGGTTGCAACCAGAGAAATATCTCTTATTAAGTTGAATGAAAAGGGAACCAACCCATAAATGGAAAATTTAGTAAGTCAAATAGTGTTAATTTTGGGAGGTCCAGTACCTGGGCTAATCCAGTAAAGACGGAAGGTTCCAAACAGCGATATAGCTTTGACAGGCATGAAACTGTTTTCTCCAATGGTCTATACCATGTCACATATATGTCTGGGTTGTCACCAACCTAAGTCGAAATTGGCAATAGTGGCACATATGAGAAATTAGACAGGAAGCGTGCCTTTTAGCAAATTATTCATGTATTTAAAATTTGAACAGTTAAGGGTGAACGTGGAAAGGATTGGTTTCAACGTAGTGAGAAGCAAACTAACAGTAGCACTTGAAGTATCCACAGACCGCTCAAGCTTTCCTGGATAATCCAGGTCCTCATGAGAAGGACGGAAATTTGCAATCTGTAAAAAGTGTGGCAACAAAGAATAAACAAATATTACAGTAGATGAGAAATGATATAGCTGCTCAAAGCTCTAAATCTGATAGTGATAGATATAACAAAAGAACGGGTAAAACTGTAAGCACATCATATCGTTACTTCAGAAGAAGACATCATTAAGTGATAAGCATTTCTGTTCTTATGCACTTTTCACACTTATTCCACCATCCATCAAATATCCTACATGCTATATGGGGAGCAGAAGCTGTGTAGAGGACTACGAGAAAAATGAGAGTGAAACACTGTTAAATGTATCCATCCCCCCACCCACAGAAAAAGGTTATCTTATCGGCTCAGGCCAACTACGTTTATACCAATCAAATTCTTGGAAGAATGCCAATTTAATTCTTTTAGACATCCACATCCTCAAGCTCCAAATAGCATCCACTATCCAGATACTTTCAGGTCATGTTTAAGGGCTCCCAAGCTTTACCGACATGCCATGTAAGCACATAAGCTGGAGGGTATCATCACTGATATGAGAACTTGTCCAAACAACAACCTTCAAAGGAATCTCAAATCTCCATTTATTTTCTTTGGCAAGTGCTCATAATATGCATACTCTAGTGCATAAACCTATTGTCACATGTGGCATATGTGCACTCAACTACTCATGTTTGAAGAGAACTAGAATAATAGGTGATTGGTTGACGTGACTATTGTATTGTTTTGTGACCACTGCTATTACCATGATTCAGATTCTCACATGTGTCACACTAGGATATTGCAGGTCCAATTACAAACCCAACACGATTTTACACAGGTTCAGTATGAATATGAGGAATATAGTTAGTTTTCTAAATAGATGTGTGCACGGTAGACAAAAAAAAAATGCTGACAGAGGTCATATTGAGCCATCCATCAACAAAGGAACATTTAGAATACTACCTCTTCACGGATATGAGTCCGAGCACAAAATGCTAACCGCTCATGAACATCAGCAAGAATTCTTTGCAATATTGGACGGAGACTGGCTACTGATTCACCTCGTCTACTCAGCTGTTCTCCCAGCACTTCAACTTTCAGAATGTCAACAAGTTCACAGAGAGAATCAACATTCCCTTCATATATCAGTCTAGGCCTCAGAGTATCATACAAGTATGTGCACCTGAACAAAAATATTCCATCAATCATCTTACACTCGACAACTGATTTCTAACAGCTATCCCGATCATACAAGAGATACAGTCTAATTCTGTCTGATAAGAATCTACACACAACCAGAGGCATGGAAGGAACTGGCTCATAGGGAAGGGGAGAAGATAGGATTGTGGTAAGACCAGAAAAGAACAGATGGCTTGCAGTAAAAGGCAGTGGTGGTGCAGAGATTGGGTTCTACGCTCCTTAAGTCACTCCCTTCTATATGGACCGGGTCATCTGCCTGCTCAAGCTGAGGAGCAGTTACTCTCATCTCTCGTATCTCTACTCTCTTATGGTGGGCCATAAGTACAGGTAGAGAGTTACTTGTCCAGCCCTGACACTTCCACGTCTAGTCAACCAGTTACCCAACTTGACCTGCTAGTCAAGTACATACTACATAGAAGATTGAGTTATCTCTGATTGGTCAATGACTCAAATAACAGTGTTAATCACATCTTAGATTGGTAGCACTGCTAGTTTCCCACAGGATATTGGCGGAGTTAGTTTCCTAGCAACAAGGGATGGTATGGGCAAGAGTCCTATTTAAGCGAATTTCGTATATGACAGTTGATGCATACCATTTAAATTAGCACATTAAATATCAAAGTATATAATGTGGTATTTTAAATCTTAGTATCTAATACTGAATTATTTATCTGCCTGAAGTAACTCCTATGTTTCTCAAATCAAGTTTGGTAGATTCCACATGGTAGATTTACAAATTATTTACCTCAGCTAAAAAATAAGGTCGCCAGCATTCAAATATAGCAACAACACAACATGAAGAAAGAGAATACTTACAGTGGGTCCATTAAAGGAGCCATACTTGAAACATCTGCAGCAGATGATGGGAAGAAGTGAGCAAAAAGCTGGTGCTCAAACTGGCATGCCTGACAAGCAACACTAAAACTAGTAAGTATGTTTCTTCAAACAAACAAAGGGACAATTCAACATCTCTAGTTGAGTAATATAGTTCAAAATTGCCAGTTTGAGTGGGCATTGAATTTTGTATCCCATTTAGTATGCAATAATGTTTTATAGAACTACTCAAGGTGCAACTTTCAAAATCATTCCGATGTTAGCTTTTTTCTCCAAAATAAAATGAATTTAGCAGTATGCAGTTACCTCCATCAGATAGGCACAACCAGACCTTGTTAAAGAAGGCAGGGCCTCTTTTTTTGCGTACTCTGAGATTCGTTGTTGCACCATGCCTCGTACCTAGCAGACATATTAAAGAATTAAGACTTGAGGACTAACCAAGTTTTAAGGTGAAAACAGAGTGCAAAGGATTACCCTTGTAACCTACCAGGTACAACCTCTGCTCACAAAACAAACTGTGACACTCAGAAAGAATCTGTGCATACTCCTTCCTGGAAGATCTACTTTCGATTTCACCTAATATCGGTTTTAGCTGGTTGAAAAACATAGAACAATTATATGATTATATCAGAACAGTTATGCCAGATGTTAATAGACTACAAAACATCATATCATTAATAAGCAATTGAGCATGATTGGATTATCACGCAATCTGTCAATCAGATAATGGAAATTTATACCTCACTAGCTGTCGCCTTGAAGCGTACATAGATAAGAGATGCCTCCATGCCTTCTGTGACAATGGTTTTGCCAGAATTGCTGCCTCGAATTGCAGCTTGAACCTATGAATTTAACCAAAGAACAGGTATGTAGCTGTCTGGTTACTTCATATTCACTCAGGAAATGAAACTGAGAATCACCTGGGAAGAAGCACTTTTAAGTATCGATAGCACATGTGACCGAATCATACCTAATGCACGAGACTGATACAAAAGGAACATACAATTATCAGGTTATGTGCTCTAATTCTTTATACCTATGAATGTTAATTATTGAATAACTATAAGTCAGTTACCTGGAGTTGACGAAACTTGACTAAGTAAACAGCAGATTCAGCATATTGTGGATTGCTTTCGACATATCTACACACAGCAATACAGAAAGTAGCATTATCGGCAGACACATTAGCACTAGACAACCATAAAGCATCGTTTGCACAGTTGCACTACTACTTACGAGATACAATCATCAAGGCGTTTCAACAGTGGGAGAAACTGCTCATTTCCAATGTTCATATTTTGAGAATAAAAGCTGTTCGAGACCTGGAAAATGGAACTAGGTAGTTAGTTCAGATGAACTGGATTATGCGTGCATAGGTAAAGCATTTTCCAAGAATTCAAATGTCATAAACTAAAAAGTGGATATATTGGAAACATTAAATCCCTTTTTTACGGTAATTACAGTAGGAGAAGCTCCTACTGCTTTATTATATTAATAAAAAGGAGCTGTACCAACAACAAAAACAAACCTGTACGAAGCCTGCAAGGAAAGGAGAAGGAAGGAGCACTACTGGGTACAATTAGAAGTGGGCAGGGATGGAACTGAGCCAGGTTTCTATACAATCTGAGAGTGGGAGGGGGATTATATGAAGTTGAAGCTGAACTTCCTATACAAACACTTTCCTACAGCTTTAGATAATTGGAGTGACCTCTTTTGTTATTATTATATGACCTGTAAGCCAGTTATAATGTTGTTGGTATTTGATAATGCATACTCTTGCAATTGGCAAGCACACTGCAAAACACTTAAATTAGGAGTGCTCGCAACAACTTAAAATTATTTTAGCTTATTATCTTACTGCACTAATGAAGTCATTGAAGTGTTCACAAACGTCATTGATACTATGCTGATGAAGTGCTCACAGAAGTCAACATGAATTCCATGGTCACATTTTTTCTGACGTTTTTATGAAGTAGAACGAAAAGGTATCTTTATGATACCAACTAGGGTTGCAGAACCTTACATTTTCCAATTCATCAAAGTAGTTGAGTCTACTTCGGAGTGCCTCTGCAAACTCAATGAGCCTTTGTTTCTCAACCAACTGCATCACCATTAGAAATAAAGCTCAGTCAGCAAAAATATTAAGTAAATTAAAAGGGGGGGGTCAGAAGGATGGGAGGAAATTGCCACTGAATATTCTACACAATATCAGCTACATATTAATACTAACACATCAGAATAAACTTAAACAATTGTTTATGTACTAGTTGTTGCCAGAAAGCTTCTGTGAATTTACACAAAATACTTAACAAGGGTATGCACAGAAAGAAGCATGTACGGGAAATTTCCTTACACAGTATAAGCAAGATAAAAAAAATTCGTCACAGAGAATCCAGTGATCTTTACGGTGGATGTTTCATTATTAATGCAATAATGCATCATGTTTAAACTACAGGATCAATTCCAACACAAGTAACTAGCTACAAGGACGCATACAAGCTGGTCGCAGGCATCATGCAATGTTTTTGTTTTCGTGGCAACACTCGAGTGCAAGGACTGCAGTTCTTCAAATAAGTTCAGCGTGTCATCAACCTGCACATATGTACATTAGATGAGTATAAATAAAAGGTGTAAATATCTATATGTTTGTTACATTTTTTAATATAAACCAACAAAAAGTTCTGCCTACGCACTTGCTTAAGGATACCATCACATGTGTTGACACGCTCCTCTAATGTACTCTCGTAGAGGCGATACTTTTCTTCAGTCTATCAATGAACCAGAGGTGAACAATGCCACGGCGTCATAAAAGGCTTTCCATCACTAAAAGAAATGGCATTGAACAAACCTCGGATTTCATCGCAGACTCCAGTTCTGCAAACCATTTGTAGAACTACAGAAAAAAAACAGGTTCCATTTCAAAATCTCGTGACCAGTGAAGAATTACAACTTAAAAATACTACCACAGCGACCGTTGAGCAAAGGTGGAGCGAAAGAAAAACAAAAACTAACCTGATGTGTATTTACCAAGACTGCATCCATTGCACCAGCCTCCTCCAGAGCAGAGTCTTTCTCTGCAACACCTGCTCCTCCATCCTTCCCCAAACTCTTTTCCTGATACGACACGCATTAAACAAATTCAATTCGAGGTTGACATCATTACTCGACCACCTAAGATTTGCCAGAACCGAAATGAAAAGGGAAAATGAAATATGACATCGATGAAAAAGGTTCGTCGTATACTGTAGAACCCCAAGCAGCCGTTCAGTGAAATTACCCTCCAAGGCAAGGTTTGGAAACAGCGCCTGGACGCCTAGTTCAAGCAAGGAACGCGCATAATTCTCCTATTCACGCAAGCAACGCCGCATAATTCTCACCAGATTGGCGGGGAACGGCCGCTCGGCCACGGCCTGAGAAAGCGCGGCGATCGCGGACTTCTGCTTCTCCGTGAGCGGCGCGTTCTGCAAGGGAGCGAGCGCAGAAGCGTAAACGTCAGATCCACCGAACCGACGGTCGCCACGCCCAGATCCAGCGCCGGGACGAGGGAGAGGGGGGGGGCTGCGGGAACCCCTACCTGCTCCCAGGCAGACGCGAAGTTGTAGCCCTTGGAGACCGCCCCCGACTTGGGCAGCGCGGACGCCGTCGCCATTGGGTGGCGTCGAGCGGGAGGGAAGCGGCCGGAGCGGTGCGCGAGATGCACCGCGAGCGATCGCGCTCGTAGTCGCTGTGTGGGGTGGACTGTGGAGTGCTGCGGGCTCACGGTAAATGGGCTCCCAGTCCTGGTGCCGGACCGTTTGTTAGCCAGGTGGCAGATTTCTGACAAAATTTACGGCCCATCCAGCACGGCCCATCTGAATTTCTGACAGAAAAAAAAACTACCATCTCCTGCATCCTGCTCCACGGCGAAGCGAAGGCGAAGCACACGTCCACTCTTCCAAGTTTCAGTTGAAAAGGCGTCCTCGTTCGTCGCCTACATATCCGCTTCGGACTCGAACAGAACAGATCAGCAATGCGAATCCGACCTTCTCTCCTCGCGGAAACGGTTCGAGTGCGTTTCGGACTCGACTCCCGGCCGCGCGAGCACTATAATTAAAGCGGAGGAGCCCGCCCTCGTTGCTACGCACATCTTCCGCCCACAGATCCGCTACTCCGCCGGTGCTAGCTAGGGCTCCCGCCGCCATGGCCGCTCAGAGCCCCCTCCGCCGGTGGAAGCGGTTCTTTCCCACGTTCGGCGCCATCGACGCCGCCATCGTGGCCTCTGACCCGACCGGCGAGCACGTCCAGTGCGTCATGGTGCTTCGTGAAGCGACGGGGGACGTCGTCCAACTCCTCTGCGACGACCCCAACGACGACGCGGCGGAGGAGTTCTGCCGGATCCTGGACGACGTCATGGCCGAGTACCTCATCACGCTGAAGGCGGTGCCGGTGACGCCGAGCGCGCTGGCGGCGTCCGCGGACCTCGCCGAGGCCGTCGGCGCCCTCGAGGAGCACGAGTCGGAGAAGGTCCGCGGCCTCGCGCGCGAAGTTCTTCTCATGTGGAGGTCGTCCGTCGTCGAGAGCGACCACGCTCAACAAGGCACATCAATGGCGCCGGAGGAGCTCCGCGAGCTACCAGCTGACGAGAACCAGCTGGCGCCGCCCAAGCAGAGTCGCACTTCCGTCATCGTCGGACAAGCCAGCAACTGCAATGTTCCCGTCGTCGTCGCCGCCGACGACAGCGAGAAGAAGAGGCAAGCGAAAGATGCATCGTGCAGGAAAAAGACAGCTACTACAGCTTGCGTTGTCCGCAGCAACACCGCCGAGCCGGCGCCCAAGCGCGAGCAGAAGGTTTCAGCTCCGTTGCCCAAGAAGAGCGCTCCCGTCGTCGGCGCCAGTCGTGCCAATACGGCGGCCAGCACCATCGACAAGACGAAGCCGCCTACGACTACGAAGTCGACGCCGCCTGCAGCCGCCGTTGGCAACGGCCGCGGCGACCATGCTGGGATCGACGACAAGATGATGGAGTCCACCAAGCGAAAGCTCCGTGGAGGCTACCAACAAGAAGCAGAAGACTCCAATAAGCGGCAACGAAAGATCCAAGTGGTGCAGGCGCCTAAGATGATCATGCGGGAGCCAAGCCGTGAGAGCTTCGGGGACAACTCGACGGCCTCGCGCGCGGCGTTGTTCGCACGCGGAGGTTGTCCGTCGAGATCAGCGACCTCGCAAAAGCCAGCGACAGCGACAAGAAGGACAGAGTCAGCTTGCAACCGTGTAGAGCCGGCCAAGCGCGAGGGTTCAGAATGAGCATCGGCGCCGTTGCCCAAGAAGGTCGCTCCCGTCGGCGGCGGCGGTCGTGCAAACAGGGCGACGGCGGCTAGCATCGTAGTCGTAGCGGATGAAAAGCAAAGACCGAGATGCATATTGCTGTAAAGAATTGAATGTGTGAAACCCATGAAATGTGATTATCGCTCACCTGTGCATATTGCTGTAAAGAATTTGAATTTGTTCTGGAAACATGTTCTGCTGGTCATGTGATTTATTCTAAATTCATGCACTTTTTTTATATGAAATCGCAAGTAACTTTAGCAGAAAGCGTTGGTACCCAGCGCCTAAACTCGACCACCGTAGAAGCCCATTGATTAAAGCATACATGAACAGTGGCCGAGTACCAATGTACTATGACTAGGGAGTTAACGCACAAAGGGTACACACGTGTCAAAGAACTCGGTACATTCCATCCTGGTCTGAAATGTTACAAAAAAGGGAAAATTACACATATTTGAAAAGTTACAAAAGTCCCAACTTGTTCGCCTGCCTCTGATACAACCTTACAGCAGCTAAACTCTGATACAACTGGGCATAAAAAGTATGCTGCCTTTTCACCGCGCCCATTGTCCATTCCTTGCGTGACGATTAGGTACTGACTGGCCCAAACCACTTCTACGTAGCTTGCCCCGCACTGGTCTTTCAATCCTCATGATACTCCGGGTTCTTCTTCAGGATCACAAAACCCTCGAGAAATGGCGACAGTGGAATATATCTGCACATGAGAGAAGCAGTAAGCTCTAGCGAAAATATAAGCTAATAATATAGAACCATTCCACAGATGTTCTGTAATTACTTCTCTGTTGCCAGCTCAGCCCGCTCCCCTGCAGCGAGCAATACAGGTGTGGAGTGTGTCTGAAATCCGGTGATTGTCTTTGGTTTTCCTGCCTGACCAACCACATCAACCGCCTGGCCCACACGGACTGGAACAGGGAGTGGCTTGAGATCCTCATCCACTGTCAATAGCATCCTAGGCTGTTTTCAGAAGACAAATGACTTATCAAACTCGAGAATCTCACTTGGTATAACTCTAACATCAGGACTGAACATACCTGCATAGCCAGGACAAGGATGTACAACATGTAGTGATATTTGCCGAGAATGATGGATTTCATGTCAAGACATGCATGCAGAACAGTCACGAGTCCAGCAAGTGCTATACTGAAAAAGTGACAAGCAATGGTAATTCTGAAAATGCGGTTTTCAACAAAATTGATGAATCTGAAGTATACAAAATAACTCACGGGGAAAGAAGAAAACGGTCGGAATGGTACGGGGAAAGCGTAAGCAGACCCTTCCCGAGGTGAGCAAGACCTTGAGCAATTCTTACCTGAAGTAAAACAAGATGAACAGATATGAAACTTAACAAAAACACATGCACCTTTAGTAGCTGCCAACAAGGATAGCCAATGTTTATTCCATACTACTACTTACACAGAACAGATGTCCAGCTTCTTTGTAATAGTAACTTGAGAGATTACGAAGCATCCCAGCTATCCGAGCATTGTTTGTGCCAGCACCAATCAAGCCCAGTGAGATGATTGCAGCCTGCAGGTACCAATTTGATCAAATGTTAATAATAGTTCAAAAGAGTCAATATGATGGGTTCTAAAGGGTGAAGAAATGTACCATTGACACTTCGGCGTCTGCATCATGGCTCAGTCTGCTCAGTGTGTCCATAACATTTACCTAAGACAGGCAGATTGTAAAATAAATTTAGCAATTTATGTGCCGGAATCTTAGTTTGCTCATATTTTGTTACTATTATCTCTCTTTCGTTTGCTTCCTTTTCAAAAATAAATAAATAAAATAAAGTTGTTGTGTTTCATATCTAGCCTACCCCCAACGTGCTAGGGACAAAGGCTTGGTTGTTGTAGGCAGGTTGTAAAATCATAGTAGTTGACTGGACTATGTAGCAAGCAGTGAGTATCTACTTGTTTTGAAAATTCAATGCTTGCTGAAACTCATGTGAGCTGGAATCAAATAATAAGAAAGCAGCAGCATATTACTTGGGGCAAGAACCAGGCACGAACAAAATTACTGTCCACAAAGCAACATTATCGTTAGTGTTAAACTGAGATTCATGATCTAGTAATCTAGTGGCATGTTAATTGTGAACTCAATTCACGTGTCTATTTTGCATGTATGTGTGCAGCAGTGCAAAGATGTAAATGGTCATCTAATGCCCCCAAGAAATGCTTCCCTCCATTTGTTGCAATCCAAATTTCAAAGGCACCAAACATAGCTCTAGTAAGATTATAATTATTTGATTTTTTTACAACAACAACAACAACAAAGCCTTTGTCCCAAGCACGTTGGGGTAGGCTAGACTTGAAACCCAACATTTTTTTTAACTTTTTTTAAAATGAAGTAAAAGAGAGGAGATATAAGAGTAACAAAAAAACTAAGGTTCTAACACAAAAAAAACAATTTGATTTTTTCTTCAGGGAAAAAAACAATAATACAGAAGGATCATATAGCCATACCTTTGGGTTGGATATGCAGAGCATGCCAAGAGCAAGAGGAACTGCTCTTCTAATATTCTGCTCCCCATACTGTAAAAGACGCTCAAGGGAGCGTACAGCCATGTCAGATCCTAATTCTTCGGCCATTGCAATGAGAGCAATCCCAAGGACTGCTGGCCCTTGGTGGGTTTCACCTTTCTCAAGATGTTCCGAGCAAATACCAAGGAGTTTCTGAACCTGATAATAATAATAAAAAAACAGGAGAGTTTGTAAAAATAAATGTTGCATTCAGCACTGTATCTTTACAACCTTAAATAGCTTATATGTCTCCAGGAAAGGTACCTTAAGAACATTTCCTGTTCCAGCGTATGCCAGTGACATAAGAGTCACATCACAATACTTTCGTATCTTTTCATCAAAAGTTTTAGAAACCTCTGCAGTAGCCTCCACACTCTCCTGAAATAATGACACCCAAAAATAATGAGTACATAAAAAATACACATAACAGTGGCTCAAGAAAATGAACACTTACTGGGAGACAATCAACAAAATATAGCAATGATCGAAAAACAAAAACACTGATAAAAAACAATTGAATAGGCAAAACATTAGTAAGGCAAACACCCAGAGAATAACATAAATTTGTATACGGAAATAGTCACACACTCGTGCTTTTCGAAGGCAGAATAAAAGAGAGATAATTTTATGAATGTTTTAGAGTTAATTGGCTCTCTCCACAACAAAGTTCAGGGGCCTCAACTGTGAAAATCATGAAGGGGCCCAACATACCTGTTTTCCAAGATATAGAAGACCAAGGGCAACAGGAAGCAGGCGTATAATGGGTTCTGCAAGCTGTGCCTCACTACGGTCCATCAAGACAAATATGATTGATTGTGCAATCTCTTCATTGCAGGAACCGACAAATATTAATCCCAAGGAGATTGCGGTGAAGACTAGAACTTCTAGAGGAGTCTGGGAATCAGCTAGTATAGCGGAGAGCTGTGCTTGAAGCTGAAAAAAAAACAGAAACTATGTTAATACTAACTACAAAAGGGACAAAAGAATAGTTTGGTAACAAACTGGGGGCATATAAAAACTGAACCTCATCTTTCTGAGAGCCAGCATAAGCAATACCAAGACCAAGGATTGCCCCTATGCGTATAATAGACTCATCTCTGCTGATATACTCAGAAATAAGAGCAAATGCCTGAAAAAAATGCCAATTTATTACAACAAAGAATTCAAATATTTATAATTTATAGGAGGGAGGGAGGGAGGGGTAAGTGGTACATACAGGATCACAGTCATTCTTGACACCGCATGAGACAATTCCAATACCTAATAAAGCTCCAGCAACAACATGAGTATCGTTACTGTGCAAGTACTTGTCAAGTTGGGCAAGTCCTGAATCAGAATCCCAAAGAAGAATCATTCCCTGAAACATGATGAATTTGTCACTGCTATGGTCACCTGATAATCCTTAATTATGGAAGCAGAAACAAAATTGCTCCAGTACCAAACTAGCAGCTGCACTAGCTTTTCCATGTTCCTTGTTCTTGAATAGCCAGTTTCCAGAAGAGCCACCAGAAGAATCTGATGGGGCAGTCATGAGTTTATCCTGCAACAGGAGTTTGGTCATCCTCGAAATCTTCTATCTTATATCATCAAAAAGTCTAAAAGTACTAACCTGGCCAAATCCAGCATTCACAAATGCATTAACAAACGTTGCAGCCAAATTCTGTCTTGCAGAATCAAGACTGGAGCTTGTAGCACCTCGGCCATCGATTAGATGAACCTACAATATTACCATGATGTTGAAAAAGAATAATTAGCAAGGACAATGCAAAAGATTGAAAGAAACATGTGATGCAATAAAAAAACAAAGCAAGTCACCTTATATATGTCCTCTGGAGATTTTGGTTCCATAACCTCGATATCACGTGCAAGGGTAAGGTATCCCTCACTGAGTTTAGTATTATAAACTATTTCCTGCAAAGCCTCCTTATCATTTTCATCTGCAGCTATATCGTCATCAATCTCCATGCTTAAACCCTTCAGTAAAAGGATATTCCATTGATCAAACAAGTAAACAGGACAGATCAGCAATAGATAACACAAAGTGGTATTAGCTTCTGTTTAATATCTCTGCACTTAGAGAGAGGCTCACATGGCGCGCTACAATATATGAGAATTGCTTCTTCAGGAGAAGATCGTCGGTTGCTGTGTAAATCTGCTTCACATACTGCGACTAGAAATCATTGAAATATGTATAGTTACATATCGTTTATGAACAAAAAAAATTTGAGACCATTCATGCACATACCTTGTTGTCAAGGAGAAGTGCAATCCGCAAGGCACTTGCAAAGTCACCAAACTTAAGGTAAATTTCATAAGCTATTTTAAGTGCCAACATGTCATCAGGAGCAGGAAGGTACCTGCAAGATTCCATGTCGACAGAGCAAAGTATAAAAGGCTCAATTTCAGTACACATACAAAACATAAACTTTTAACAAAGTAAAACCAAAATAGGCGACATACTTAGAAGAACTAGTGAGATAAAGGCAGGTCCTTTTATAGTTTGCAGAATCCACATTTTCAACTAGCAAATCAAGGTTTTCAACCTGCCAAGCAATGGGATACCATGGATCAGCTGTGAATCAATTAATAAGTAATTGATTGAAGGTGCAACATATATATGGATCTTTCACCGTACTTCCATCAGAAGATCCACAGCTTCAGGCTCAGCATTGTGCTGTAACAACAAAGAAAGTAAACTTAGTTTCAATCAGCCTACATGCAATAGAGTAAAACATAAATTACATTTTATGGATATGTAATGAAATGAAAACAAACCTTCATGTGGAATGAAACAATTTGCTGCACTAATTCCATAATGGATTTATCAATTGGTACATCATCATCCTGTAGGAGATACATAGTATTACAAAAAGGATTTTAACCATAATGTAGGGATTATCTCAGATCGAACACAAGCAGCAACACAACATGAGAAGGTTTTGAAGAAAATAGCACAGGAGATAAACATAACATGTTAAGATTGTAAATGACACTGTTGACCACAAGGGGATCAAACAGAAATTATGTTATGATATAACAGCACAATCTGGAATTTAAGTCGAGGACAAAAGCAAAAATGTTTACAGGAAGAGTGCTAAAAACTTGGTAGTTACAACCAACACCAGCTAAATAGAACAATGGTTCATTTACTGTGTTATGAGGAAATAGGAATATAAAAAAATTTATGCATTTTAGGGCTAAAATCATAGCCTACCCCAACATGCTTGGGACAAAGGCTTTGTTGTTGTTGGGGCTAAGATCATGTTTTTTGATGCAACGCTTAAGGCATACAGGTGTGCCCCCATTTCCCCAACATCATGGGACACCACAAAGTCCAGGTTATGCTACAACACCCATGCGCAGGCATGCCCCCAATGCCATGGGATGCCACAACACCTCAAAAGTCATGGCCGAAATTGAAGTGTACAATGATATAGATTGTGGTCTAACCTGAAGTCTTTGGAATTCTTGTGCGATTTCACCAGCCAAATTTCTGACACGATTAGCAACATTTATTAGAATCCAATCAAAAAGAACAAAAGTAAATACAAATTATAAAATGGCATTTGTGGTCACTGAAAAAAATTATGATGGTAAAACTAAACCAATTGTGATATTCAAAAGCAGAAAAATATTTCAGAAGGCCATCGAGTTCCAAACAGAATGTATGAATATTTTTTTGTTTCATTGTTACTTACACATGACAAATGAGACAACAAATACAGCAGAAAACAGTAAATGGTGTCCCTACACTAACATGATAACATCGAGTTCCAAACAGGTCACGGGTTCGAGTCCTGGAAACAGCCTCTTGCAGAAATGCAGGGAAAGGCTGCGTACAAAAGACCCAAATGGGTCGGACCCTTCCCCGGACCCTGCGCAAGCGGGAGCTACATGCACCGGGCTGCCCCTTTTGTTACTTACACATGACACATGAGACAACAAATACAGCAGAAAACAGTAAATGGTGTCCCTACACTAACATGATAACATCAAATTAAGAGGCCAAAGGAGACCAGTATTACCTTACGTACTCATGCCCCCATGAACCGATGTCGCCTTCAGATCCCATCATTCGATACTTCAAGCTCTCCTGAAACAAGAACATTTATCAATCCATTTTGTGAAGATTGGAACTGTACAGCGATGAAAAAGATCAATATACGTTTCATATAAAAGGGAATTATTAACAGAAGTTTCAACAAGCCAAAACTTACCCTTTGACCTTCCACAGACATTGTTAAAGCCAATACTGAGAGTATGTCAGCCATATACTTCTGCAAATGACAAAAGAAGATCACATGAGAATAAACTGGTGTTTGAACTGTGAATTTACTGAGAGACTACCTTCAGATCGGAGTCGGGCATCGTCTCGAAGTAAGACTTGAGGGTTCCGTAGTGTGGACGGAGAAATTTGAGAGGCTTTGGGACGGATGTCATAGAGCTTGTCGCTGTACGAATCTCCTGCCTGATAAGCCAGTTATTGAGGACTAGGAATCATGATGGAAATACAAATTGCATGCTTGGATAGCAGTCCTATGTTGCTGTCAAGACTCGGTGTAATCTCTGTCACTTGACTTTAGTGAGCCAGCTCTGGGGGGAAAAGAACTAAGGCAACGCCAACGCATATGGCACAAGCTAGACACTAGCGCAGCAAATGGAGGCATATAAGCGGTCAGACAAAACTAGATCGCTGGACCTAACATAAGCCGCAAGCATCAAAATTGAGCTGCCGGAGCAACGAAGCTAAGGATCGTTCAGCCGCGCAGTCCGAGCAGTGAGCAGAAAATCCTGGGCCCCGGCGTACCTCATGCTCTCGAGGGCCAACTTCTGGACGCCGGGATCGACGTCCTGCGCGCGCACCACGTAGAGCTCGAGCTTCTCCTTGAGCGCCTGGTCCTCCTCCGACTGCAGCACCACATAGCAGCAAGCGGACCGTGGTAAGATCGGGCGAGGGGTCGGCGCGAGGACGGGATCGTAGAGGCGGGGGCGCAGTGCTCACCAGATCGTCGTCCTTGTTCTTCCCCTTCCCCTTGGCCTGCGGAGGTGGGGCGGGCCCTGACGGGGTGGCGCCGTTGGCGTCCTCACGCGGCGGCATGGCGGCGATCTCGCTAGGGTTTACGGGTGGAGCTCGGGACGGGCGCGGAGGGATGGGTGATGACGAACGGGAACGACGGACGGACGCAGCAGGGCAGGGCAGGGCAGGGCAGCAGCGCCCCAACTAGTACTCAGTATAGACAGACAGGAGACGGCAGGCCATGGTAAAATAAGCTATCGGGCCTTGTTTGGGTTGCCGTGACGGGCCTAAAGCGGGCTCGTTTAGGGCCCGTTTGGATTTCAGGAGTGTTTTGTTCCGATGGGCTGGGAGTCTACGAGGATTTATGGGCTTCCTGGGCCCGCAAGTCATGGTTGCATGGACCGCGCGCACGACAGAGCGGCCGCGACGACCGGCAGATGCAGCAGGAGGTTTTGGGCCTGTGTTCGGGTGCCGACTCGCGACCCTGCCTAAAGCCGCCGCCGCGCGCCCGTCACCGCGCCGCTGCCATGAGCGAGACCCATGGTCATGGGCGCCACCACCGCCTTGCGCACCGGCGCCGCCATCCTCCGCGCGCTCTGCTCTGCCTCCGACTCCGCCTCCGCCGCCTACCTCCACGCGCACGCCCTCAAGCTCGGCGTTCTCCCTTCCTGCCTCCACCTCTGCTCCGCCCTGCTCAAGTCGTACGCCTCCTCCGGACGCCTCGCCGCCGCGCGGCACCTGTTCGACGAAACCCCGCGCCGGGACGTCCCTCTGTGGAGCGCCCTGGTGTCCGCGTACGCGCGCTCGGGACACCCCCGGCACGCTCTGGAATCTGCTTCCGCCATGGCGCGCGCCGGGTTCCGGCCGAACGGCGCCACCGTCTCGAGCCTCTTATCAGCGTGCGCTCGGCTGAGGAGTCCGGTGCACGGGAGGGAGCTTCACGGGTACGCGACGAGGAACGTCCCTGTTCTCGACTTGCCCGTGCTCAACGCACTGGTGAACATGTACGGGAGATGCTCGCGGCTGGCGGATGCGAGGGCGGTGTTCGCCGGCACGGGTGTCACCAGGAGCGTTGTTTCCTGGACGTCCATGATCAGTGCTTGCTGCGAGAACGGGCGCCCAGCTGAGGCGTTGGACGTGTTTCAGGAGATGAGGCTTGCCGGTGCCAAGGTCGATGAGGTCACCCTGCTTGCTGTCATCTCGGCGTGCACGACGAAGCTGGACAGCGCGTCGAGTTTATTAGGAGACTGGGTGGAGGAGTGTGCACACGACAACGGGTTCATGGAGAAAACCCAGACCCGCATCGCCAACGCGCTGATACACATGAACGGTAAGATGGGGGAGGTGAGCAAGTCATGTGCGATATTCGACTCCATGAGTGCGAGGACCGTCGTCTCATGGACGGCGGTGATTCAGGCGCTCGCCATGAACGGGCACGCGGCCGCTGCTCTCGCCCGGTTTGCGCAGATGCTCAGGCAGGGGTTCCAGCCCGACGAGGTTACCTTCCTGTCCGTGATCAATGCATGTGCTCACTCCAGGCTAGTGGCCGAGGGGCGGCACCTGTTCGAGTCCATGGTCCGTGCGTACCACATCACGCCATGGATGGATCACTACGGCAGCATGGTGGACCTGTTGTGCAGGTCTGGGGCTGTGGACGAAGCGTTCGAGTTTGTCCTCGCCATGCCCGTGAAGCCCGACCCTGTTATATGGCGTGTGTTGGCCGGCGCTTGTCGGGATCACGGGGATGTCGGATTAGCGAGGAAGGTGATGGAGCATGTGATGAAGATGGAGCCTGGCCGTGAAGGGAACTATGTGCTGGCGTCAAACCTTTACGCTGCCAATGAGGATTGGAGACGTGTGGAAGATGTGAGGTTGGACATGAGAGTGTGGAAAACGCCTTCAAGACGGGATGCTGCTTCGTCGTCTTACGTCCAAGTCAATGATGGTCAATGAAAAACGCAGCCAGAAAGCTTGTCTTCATATCACCGCTGCTGAATTTTCCGACTCTGCTACTACTTCGAGATAAACACTGCCACTGGTTGGATGGGGCCAGCAATTCAATTTTTTTGTGTTTTGTAGATGACTTTTTATGTGGGCTAAGTTTTGTGGCAGACAGATTAAGAGCCAGCAATTCATTAGTCCCTGTCTAGTTGTGACAGATTGAGCAGAGTATTTGCCATGACAATTGACAAGCCGAGCCTGATTACGACCTAGAGGGTGGGTGGGTGTAGCGATGCGGCACCGGTCCATACGGCACCCGCACGCTCTTCTTCCTGCAAGGACGTGATGATGCACCAAGACGCTGATGGCTCAGCTAACGACCGTTGGCCGGATCAACGCTTGGAGGCCGAGGCCGCGGTCGTCACAAGTCGACCTGCCACGCCCATCCATATATATGGCGTCTCCGGCGACTGCGAACGCCGGGCAGCTGTACGAGAGAAAGCACGGCCCTGGAACAAGTGCCTGCGCTGAGCTGAGGCTGCTGGGAATCAACGTCGTCGTCCATCGTCGTTCATGGCTGCGACGCGACACGGAGTACTGTTCATACTGCTAATTAGCTGTAGTGGTTGGTGACGTCTGAGCGAGCTCAGACAGCCGTTTTTTTCCTACTAATAAGTATATGACAAGAATAAGAATGTGGGGAAGGGGAGGCAGCACTGACGATGGAACGACCGTGCGATTAAAATATCTGAAAGATGCAACCGTATACTACTATATGGTTGGAATTGAAAAGGTCAGCAAGATCGTGTCCCACATGAGCGCAGATAGATGTTGACAAAAAGGGCAGCATGAAGTAGACCGTTCCTTTGCCTTTTTTTTTTGGGTTTTGCTTGGCGCGCCCATCGTTACGTTACGTTACGTAGTACGCCTCGTCTGAACCCAGCCACAGATTCATTGTTACTCGCATGATCCATGTTGTCTTGGACGTCGACACACGGTTCATCGTTACAACAGCGCCTGCGCCTCGACGACGCAGAACATGCATGAGACGACACTTGCAGGAATTACTGGTTTTATTTTGCTATCTACTGCATGCACTGATCTCATGCTACTATACCGCTATAATCTGAAAGAGAATTCATATCTATCCAATCCAGTAAAGAAAAGAAAAGAAAAGAAAATAAAAGAAAAAAAAGAAAGAAGGTCAGGCCTCGCTGCGGCTGGAGACGCTCCTCGTGGATGAGCGGCCGACGGAGACGGACTCGTCGATGCGGTCCAGCCGCGGCCTCCACGGCGCCGGCCGCGCGGGCGACGACGACGACACCTTCGCTCCCCGGCCGGCGGCGAAGAGCGCCTCGACGGGGCCGCTGGGCCCGGGCGCGGCGGCCGCGCGCCCCTTGTCGCGCGCGAGCGCGGTGAGCCGGTTCATGAGGCAGGCGAGGTCGACGGCGGAGGACTCGGCCTGGAACGCCGACTGCGGGAGGAGGAAGTAGACGGTGCCCGGCTGGAGGGCGTCGTCGGGGCGGAACGGGCCGCGCCCCGGCTGCAGCAGGTGCGCGGCGGAGCAGAGCACGTAGCGCGGCGGGGCGGAGGGGGAGGAGGCCTTGGCTCCGCCGCCGGTGACGTCGGCCACGGTGACGACGCCCCTCGGGCCCGCCGGGAAGTCCTCGACGTAGCCGTTGGTGTGGATGACGCGCACCCCGGAGAAGGGCCGGCGGGGTCCCGACGAGGAGGACCGGCACCGGCCGGAGGAGAAGGCGCAGCCCATATATCCGGATCGAGAGGAGCTAAGCTTAGCTTAGCTGTGGGTGGCTCTCGCTCGTCGGGCGGGGTTGCGGGCTCTTTTATAAACCAAAGCGAGGCAAAACGGTGGGCAGAGGTTTATCCGGAGGCGGGTCGGCGGGGACGGACTCGACTCGACTCCACTTGATGATGGAGACGACAGCATGAGATCCGAGTCGGACAAACACGCCGACAGACCCCAAAAAAATTAATCTGTCCTCAACTCCGGGGTGGCTCCCTTGTACGAGAGAGACGTACGTGTACCTAGTCGTGACGGAGCAAGCAAAGCAACGCCATGCATGGCAGCAGGTACCTTGTTGATGCCGCCTAGTACGTACGTACAAAGCTCATCACTTTTAATTTTTCCATGTTCGTCTAAACAACTACCACCGGCGACGTACGAGTATCGGACACCAGCAGGTTCGCGCGATCCCTGCAAATGCAGATCCACCCATTTGTCACGCAGAAGCGTTGCATTATATTTGCATTGGCCTGCAGTTTGTTGCGTCCCGCCGGCATGGCGAGAGGTCCCTATCTCGGCTCCCGCGCCCTGACGTGGTGGCCTGCTCATGTCGTTTAGTCGTCGACGAGCACCTCCCCTCGACCGAGAAGGCACGTACGTACGTACTGTAGAAGGATGACGTGCACGTGTGCTACTTTCACACACCGTTTCGGCCCATGGGTGGCTGGATCTTGGGCCTAGACTTCCAGCCCGGTTGTCTCCAGCCGGAATAGAAGGCCTGGCGACAGAGAACGCTTTGTTTCATTCTTCTACGCGGCCCAAAAAGCAGCTCACTTTAGTCATACCCACTTATATCATCATCATCATCATCATACTGATCACAACAATAAAAGTTGATACGTGATACATCGCACATAGTTAATGTTTATTCCGAAAATGTCCTAAATCGGTACTGTATCCCACAAGAGAGCAGCGGCAGCATCGTTTTTCAGCGTCCACTGGTTCCCGAACTCCACCAGCAGTACTCAGTCACAGGGTACTCTTGATGGCGCGGCAATACTAGTCAGCTCTAGGGAAGAGGAAAAAAAAAGACACTGCCGGCACCTCAATTCCTCAGATGATCGTGTAGTTCGAGAATATGTTCATCAGGTTGTCGAGAGCCTCCGGGTAAAACTTCCGGGCGAACAGGTAGCAGGGCCGCTTCATGCCGTTCCACATGCACGCTCTTCTCTGCACCACGTGCTGCAAGATAGCCAAAGGTTAGGATGTGTTTCGGTTCGGAGAAAGGCGCAGCCAGCACTTTATCTGTTCAGGTTTAGCCTTGACTGGGAATAGGTCACCTAGAGGGAACACATTCATCTTACCTTTGCGTTGCTCGAAACGTGAATGCTCTCGTCAATGGACTGCAAAATTTGGAATCGGTTAGTGGTAAACCCAAAACCTATGATTTTGCTCATGATGATAAACGAACCATTCCTTTTCTTCTCACACACAAGAACTTGAGCACAGAAATGAACTTACCGATATATTCTTGAGCAGCTCAAAGCTTGTGTCTACAGCTCTATAGGCTTTAGGATGCCATTTCCCTTCAGACCAATCTACATGTGTCACTGACCAATTTGCTATTCCACTTGGATCAGCCATCTGAAGCAAAATTAAGAATACAACATTATTGCCTAGTGATTTCTTTTTTTTTCTAAAAAAAAGTAAAGGTTAGCCTCTACAAGCACTCACATTAAAGAGAGTTGGCAAATAGTGCTCGTCAGAATAGCAGTTGTGCCATTCATTTCCTGGCTGTATAGTTGCAATTGTGAGATCAGTGATGAGAAACACATAGAGAAAGAGGTACAATAAATTTAATTTATCCAATGTAGTGTTATCGACACATAAAAAGGTATGCACATGCTAAGATGTTATGGCTCACTGCAGCTCATACAGGCTGCCCGCCCAGATAGTTCTTTTTTTCTGTTTGGTTTGGGGTGGGGGTGGAGATGCAAGGAAGGGATCACCTTGCAGTAGCGCTTGAACTTTCCATAGTAAAGGGTGTCAGCAAGAATAAGGACTGCATGCTGCCGTTTCACTGTGAACCACTGCAGGAGAAGAACACATCAGAATGTTGGAGGTTAGAACATGGGAAGCCATAGCAACAGTTAAATTATTCATGAATTCGATGAGAACGGATTTTATTTTTACAAAGCCTAGAAACAATTCTGCATTCTGCAAAATGAAGTGAGAAAACAAGGAGAGCACAAAGTAACATTTTATAAGGTGAAACTATAAAAAAAGCACCCTCAATGGAGATGAGGCATATGAAATTAGTCACCTGTGCACCTTTCCTCCAGTCTCTCTTCACAATTTCAGGTAACATATGCTCAGAATATCTACCTGCTCCATGTGGGCCAGGATCATCAAAACTGAGGGGGGAAAAGGAATTGGGCGTGTCAATCAGGAAACAGTTATGCTTATTAACAATCACAAACTTGAGGAAATATTATATGTATTCAAACTTGGATATGAGAAACACATTAAAATTATAACAAGATACTGTATATATTTTCAGTATGCTCACTTACCAGTCAACAAAGCTGACGTTTGTTTCCATGAGATAACTATATATATAGTCAAAGTTATGCAGCGGTACACAACTGTAACAAGAATAATTATTAGGATAAGGTTCTTACACTCCAAGTTAGATGGGAATAAATGACAATTAGTCACCTCTCAGAAAGCAAGACAAAATGTTGGTTTTCAGGATCTTCTAGCGCATGAGCCAAGAGCCTCTTTTCAGCATCAAGCATAGAAATTGTACCCCAGATCACCTACAAGCAAGTCAAACGTTGATTCTACAACAATTCTAACAAAAGCTGTGAATAATCATGTATCCAATTATGTTAATTAGCATGTACGCAAGTATTACAGGCCATGATGTGATTGTTCAACAATATTAATAAATCATAGGTCTTATTCTATATCCCTTAAAGTAGGGGGAGTTCTACAATCAATTGAAGTGGCCCTCGGAGAAAAACACACATATATTTCGCAAAGAGAAGTATTGTAGAAACTCGGCAAACATTCTCTGCGTAGGTCAATTAAATGATAGGAAAAAATGAACATTGATTCAAGTTAATTCCAGTTAGATACCTTTTCACTTCGAATTTCTCTTCCAGTGAATATTGGACTTGCATGGGTTGGCCTGTCTCTTGATGCATGTACATATATGGTATATCTGTCTTCATGCCCCTGAAAGCACACCCAAGCGACACTGGTACCCATTCATATCCAGATGGTATAAGTCAAAAGTGAATATATCCTAGTTCTTTCATGAGATAATATATAGAATTTAAGTTTATCTAGCATGTACAATATGCATAGTTATTAGTTGATAATATATTTTCCTAATATGGGAAAAAGTAGTGTTACATATGACGAGACCTGGTTGTTATTGATGTTAGTCTGTTAGCTAATTATAGGACTTGCTGACTACCCGACACGTATTCACCATAATTTGCAAGAGCAAAGAACATCATACCATGAAGAACTTTTCCCAAAGGTTTTCAAAAGGCAATGAACTGGGTGTCAAGAACATGAAAGCAATTTTTGGAATATTTGACCGCACCGGGCGTGCCCGAATGATATCCCTCATGATAGCACGAGCAGCAATCTCATCATCAGTATATACCCTAGCAGGTTCTGGAGGAGGCCGAGAGCTACATGCGTCGGACGATACCAAGTAACAAGCTGTGTAATGCCGGGGAGTATAAAGGTAAGCTCCGAGGCCTGCTGCACAGACAAAAGCAACCAAGATGATCATCCAGAGAGGCCTTCTAGATGAAGACCTACTGTGTGGTGCCATGGTTGATGTTGCTGTACAAGCAGGAAAGACAGGGCCTCCAAACTACATCCAGAGAGTTACAGCTACGCAATCATCCAAAAGCACTCTTCTCATAGAATCGATCAACATCTGAAAACCTGAAAGTGTGGAGAAAATAACACTTGAGTTTATTACCAAACAGACGTATCACATTTTATGCCCAAAAAGCAATTTCATAGAAAACAAACTATTTATAAGATAATATATCGAAATATAAGATTATGATAAATAACATATCATAAGAAACAAAAAAAAAATTGCACGGGCACGTTGAACCCATTTTTTTTCAGAAATATAAATTGCACGGGCACCTCGACTAGGTTACTGATGGATTCTCCATTGGACTAGGGCGCCGCGAAGCACGCTAGCCCGTAACTCACCCACACGGCGTCAGCGTTCCTCTAGCTGCTGCCGCTGCTGGCTTGCCGCGTAGCAGTGCTGCTCAAGCCACCGCCGCGCCGTGCGTTACCTGCAGCCGCGCAGGCACGCCCCCCACCTCCGGCCGCACGCCGCCGCAAGGGGAATTTAGGGATGGCTGTTCCTACCGTACCGGGTGGGCTTATGATCTCGGGGGAATCGTTGAGACGAGCTTCAAGAGCAGTGCATCCAAGAGGCAAGCGAGACTCACCAACGACAGAAGAGACCGATTCGCCTCCACCGCACTCTCACAGCAGCCAGTACCTACCAGCAGAGGGCGGGGAGGTCGCCGACGACGGGCCACACCACCAAAGCTCGTCGTGTGGTGGCGGCAGACCAGGGAGCAAGAACAGTTACTGGGGGGAGCTTGGGAGATCTAGACGATGGAGAAGTTGGGGAGCATCTTGGGAGCCTGAGGTGGAAAGGTAGGCTGAACACGACGACACTACAGTTCAGAGGTTTTACACCAAACGGCAAATCCCCAATGATCCCCTTGACCGCTGCCAGATTACTCCACGTTTCGAACTATTGATGCTGGTTAATTTAATTTTAAACTATATTTATGCTCTAGTTTACTTCATGCGTTAGATGGGCGCGTGTATTGGATGATGGAGGTATTTATACAGTCCATATAAAAAAACAAAATAAATTAAATTCATCATAGAATTTAAATAAATGCAATAGATTGATATGCTTTTTCAATAACAATATTTGTAGTTCAGAGACGCGTGAGATATCCGCGGTTACAATACTCCCTCTGTTCCATAATATTTGACATTGAGTGAACTATTTGCAAGTCAATTAATATTAAATATAAAGAAACGAAGGGAATAGTATTTTTACTGCCTCCCACTTCACCGCTTTTAGGTTATAAGCGTTACTAAAAAGATGGTACCGCATGGTCTTATAGACTGAATCCAAGCTGTAATTTGGTCTCAAGCGAGAACGGCATATACAGCTCAATATGTTTTTTTTTTCGATAAGGATATGCAGCTCCATATGACAGGCGCAAACTATACTATGTTGTCAGAAAGAAAGAAGGGATAATGCTCAAATACGAGCTGATTGATTTATTGCACCTTCTCAAGTTACTCACGACACCTAACTGATTCAACACTAGCCTCTGTTGCAACTCCTTGGATCATTACAGCAGATGCGAAAGAGCAGGGAGGAGATGCGGAGCCAACTTGGTCAGTCCTTCCACCCTACTCCACTACGATCTCCGGCAGTTTCAATACGCTGTGGCTACAGCAGCTGCTGGTGGCCCTGTGGCACTTCACGTAGCTCCTGCAGCACCGGCTGGCCTCCCTGCCACGGACAACCTGCAAGCTGGAACGACAGATATCTTCGCCTTTGCTTCCACACCCCTTGCTGTCCTTGTTGACGGTTACACTGCAGCACTTCCTGCTGATGTGGTCGGCGGGACATGGAACGCAACCCTTCGCCTTCATATGGTTTCCACAGCCCTTCTCTTTGTGCTGCTCGTTCAGGTGACCACATTGGCTGTGCTGTTCTTGAATTTCGGCTGTGGCGTCAATCGATATCGAGAGCTCTTGAACTGAATCAGCTGCGCTGTTGTCTTCGCCATGTGGCTCATGGCAGCAATGGCTGTGGTGGTGCTGTAGCTCAGCATGGCAGTCCTTTTCTGTTTCCTCAATCTCTGTTTGATCATGGTCATGGCAATGGTATGCATCCGCACCGTGCTCAGCGTGGCAATGATGCTCGTGCTCAAGGTCATGTTCATGGCAAACATGATCATCACCACTAGAATGCGAAGCAATTTGTTTCTTGCAGTGGCTATGCTCATGCTCATGGCCACCATGTTCACCTGAAGAATGTGAATGCTTGTGTTCTTCGCACTGGGTATGTTCATGAGCATGGCAAGCACTCTCACAGCTGGTAGAATAATACGAAGTGTCGGATTCTTTGCAATGGTTATGCTCACGGTCATGGCAGTCGCTCTTGTAGGCGAAGCGTGGGAGATGATTCGGCTCTTGGCAGTGGTTATGGTTATGGCCATGATCATGGGACGAATGGTTGTCTGTAAGCAGCAGGTTGTTCGGCTCTCTGCAATGGTTGTGGCTATGACCATGATCATGGCATCCATGATTTTCTGTATGCTGCTGGCTGCTTGGATCTTTGCAGTGATTATGGCTGTGACCATGATCATGGCAACCATGCTTACCGGCAGATGATTCTTTGCAACTGCCTGTTGACTTGCACGGACCATCTGAACAGTGGTGAGAACCACAGTGCTTCTTCGTTGTGTGTGATCCATGATGTGAAGAAGCACAGCATTTCTTGGCCTTTCGGCCGCCTTTATCCCTCAGTAACAGCATGCTGTACATGATCACCAGCAAGCATGTACCCACGTCTGCAAGGACAGCTGCCCAGATATGCGGATGCCCAGCTAGTGCAAGTCCAACAATTGCAAGTTTTGTAATCACTGAGAATATGATGTTCACGATGATAGTCCGGTGCGTCCTCCGTGCCAGCTGGATAGCCTTTGGAATCCTGCGTATGTCGTTGGACATCAGAGTGATGTGGCTCGTCTCCATTGCAACAGCTGAACCAGAGACACCCATGGAGACTCCGACATCAGCCTTAGCTAATGCTGGGGCATCGTTCATTCCATCACCAATCATCAGCGTGGGGCCATATTTTGCTTTGAGTTCATCAACAATTCTCACTTTGTCCTCTGGACGAAGTTCAGAATGGACCTCCTCTAGCGCGTTCCCAAGCTAACAAAAGAAGGGAGCGGCAGAATTAGAAGTGGTCATATTCCCTAAAGAATGAGGAAAGTGCACAAATACCAACACCGGCGTATCCTAAATTAGCTCTTTTACCTGACTCTGTGCATATGCAGCTGCTGCAGCACTATCGCCGGTAAGCATCACTGATTTTATTCCCAGTGACCTCAGCTCCCTGATAGCTTCAGCTGATCCAATTCGGCAGGAATCCGAGAGCGAAAATACTCCAATCAATTCCTTTTCGCAGGCAATATATCCAATGGTAACTCCTTTCATGTCTTTTGTTTCCGGAACTGCAACAAAAAAGGGGCTCATAAGCGCTCAAGGGCTCAGTAAAAATGATGTTTTTCTTGCAAAATAAAAATTTAATAGACATGATGCTTTGTATTTATAAGATAAATACAAGAAAATTAAATGAATCATAATTCTTTGTTTCAGTCGGGCAATTTCAGAATTGACGTTCTAAAATGATTATTTCTAATTCATATTTCTGAAGTAAAAAACCTTTTCTATGTACGGTGGAAGTGAATTCAGGCATGACATGTATGTTGTCTTATTTAACAGCAAGCTCAATGGTAACTAGGCAACTAGCAACAGAATATCATCAGTCACATATTTAAGGAAAAGTATTTAGGGAACATATTGAGTATGCATCTGCCAACCTGTTTCGCATGAGGCCCTTGACAAAATTCTTTTGTTTCCTATATATACACCTTCTCCATCGATTTCACCATAAATGCCCTCACCTGGGTACATTTGAAACACGGCTACATTATCAGATTTTGGTTCCACTGAGTTTGACTGAGCATAATCTACAAGCACAGGTGCCATTGGGTGGCTTGATCTGCTTTCAATGCTTGATACCCTGCAACAGGCATGAGATTCAATGCAACGCAACCAATGGAACATTGGGGGAATGAACAATCAGGAAGGAACATCATTCACCAGTAAAGAAGTTTCTGCATCGGGACACGCCCACCGACTGCCTGAAATTCCTCGACACAAAACTCTCCTCTGGTAATCGTACCAGTTTTATCAAACGCAGCAAGTTTGATCTTGGACAAGGATTCTAGGACATCCCCTCCCTTGATGAGGAGTCCCGTCCTTGCAGCCCTTAGTAGAGCACAGAAGGTGGCGACCGGTGTAGACAGCACCAGAGCACATGGGCAGGCGCTGACGAGAAGGACAAGGGCCAATTGGAACCAGCGTCTGAGGTGGTGTGCTCTGACTACAATAGGGATCACCGCTACGGCCAAAGCCATGACAACGATAGCTGCACTTGCAACACAATATAACAACAGTAAGGACATCATACGATCTGAGTTCTGAATGTCTAAGTTTTTAATAAATTTTTGTAGTAGTCTTCTTAAAATATTTTGTTTGAGGACCAGTCGCCTGAATTTTAGCTTTACCAGGTGTGTAGTACTTGGCACACGTATCAATCAGCCTTTGTGTACTGGATCTACTGTTTTGCGCTTCTTCAACTAGCCTTGCCATTTTAGCCACCGCAGAATTGTCGGCCATAGCAGTTGTCCTCACAGCGATGTAACCTGTCAGTACAGAATCAGCACAAGATCAGTAGCTCGTTTAGGCATTTAAGAAATGTGAACTGAGGCGGAGCGGAGTATGTGTTACCATCTATGTTGAGTGTGCCGGCCCAGACCTGGGACTCTGGCTGCTTCGCCACCGGAAAGGACTCGCCAGTGAGGGTACTCTCGTCAACCTCACTACGTCCATCGACGACGACGCCGTCAATTGGAATGACTTCCCCAGCCTTGACGGCTATTACGGTATTGACCTTCACATCCTGGGCTGCAACCACTTCCCCAGTCTCTGCTACAACAGCCTTTTGTGGTGCCATACTCATTAGTGACGACATGCCATCAGTGGCCTACACACAGCATCTTAATCAGAAATTTTGAAGAAAAAAAAGGTAATGAAAGACATATGCGACTAGTGAACTAAAGTTGCTTCCGGTTATTTCCGACTGATGCTAAAAGAACACTGGGGTGGGTATCAGCATAACGTCTCCATCAATATGTGAAAATGGTGGTACAATCAGCGACATGTTCCAAATTGCAGGCCAATTAAAAATATGCTTAACAATCCGTCAGTTGGATTGGGATAGTGCAAGTCCAAATCCCTACACATTGTTATGTTGCTAAAGTATAAACATGCATGTGCTCGCAAATTTGACACGGCACGATGGTATCATGTCATTTTCTGCTTAGTGGAGGATTCATGTGTGGCCTCAGCCATCCAGCATCTATTCTGACTTGTTAGGCAAAGTGACCTATGGGAAAGAGATATATGGACAGACCTTGCGGCTTGCCCTGGTGTTAAGCCATTCAGCAGTACTGAAGAGGAAGACGATGAACCCAGCCTCGGAATAGTCACCCATAGCTATTGCCCCAGAAACTGCAATGAAAGCAAATGAAAAATTGAGTTTAGCATGTCATCATCTCATACTAGAATCTGCAGGGTTTTCATGACATGGTAGAATCTGAAATTAAAAGGGCTGTAGACACGGTAACAAAGGAAAAAAAAGCAGCTTTGACAGCAAGGTAGCATGGTAGAATCTGAAATTAAAAGGGCTGTAGATACGGTAACAAAGGAAAAAAAGCAGATTTGACAGAAAGATGATAGCGTGGACCACACGATTTTAGAACGTAGCGCCAACAAAGGCATGTGCAACATTGAACGGGTTCCTCATCCGTGTGAAATGCATTTTGGGATGCAGTTATCTGCTACCTATCTCTAGAAAGTGTGGTTCAAATAATACGTTGCTTGTCCCAAAGTAATAAACTCCCTATTGAGGCCACAGCACCACAATGAAGGAAACAAGCAGAGTTCTGTTTCAGTTAGCGTATAGTTAACATCATGGTGGCATATTCCTTCGAATTTCGATGCACTGGAAAGTGGAGGCCCCGCCAGAAAAGATTAGACATGGACTTTTAGGTGCCGGATGGATTCTGCTCTCTCTCTTTCTCTTCCACTAACAAGGCAACATATTGGTCCTGGCAATACAAATTGTCGTTGCCTTTGTCATGTACAAACCCTCTTTCACATTGGTCCGGGTTTATATTATTTACTGTCAGAATACCATTCGATATTATTTATTAAATGCTCGTAAATCAGAGGGAGTTTTTTTTACCTGCAATCAGCATGAGTATGTTGATATCGAGGGTGAGCCTCCGGGCAGCTGCAAAGCTTCTCTGGACGATGGGTGGGAGGCCAGCAGCGGCGGCCACCAGCGCGAACCATTTCAGGGGACGCCAGAAATGTTCGAACAGTGACACGAACAGAAAAACCCCACATATCATGACATAGGGACTCGGCCATCTGTTGGTGATTTTTCTTCCCGTGCCACTGCCATAAGCTCGAACAGACGCCTCAAACTTCGCCTGGTTCAACACCTTGACTGCAAAAAGATACAGAGCGGCCTTAGCTTCCATGTTGCATCTGTGATGACTGCAGTAAGAAATGCAGGTAAAATTCCAGGGTTCCTGGTACAAACAATTCTAGTGTAGTGTAATACTCGAACAGGAGTACAGTATCTTCCAGGGCGGTGGGGACAGCTTGACCAGCTGAATTAATATAAGGTTCACAAGTCACACGGCCCACAAGAAAATCAGAGTGAAAGCTACGATTTTGTAATCGCACGCCCAACAACAGTCAAACTCCAGACTTGAGCCAGCAGGGACATCAATGCGCCAGGCGACGCCGCTCCACGTGACGGCAGCTACGAGAGCATTTTCTAGGATCTGGAGGGGGCTGATGTCAGGGTCACCCAACTTGTCTGTATCGTTGCAGCTGCAGGGCTTCTCCAGCTCAGTAATCATCAGATATGGCAATCGCAACAGAAGCGAACCCTGCGTCACAGTCACAGCACGGGGCCGTCGTCGCTACGCTCACGCCAAGCATGTTCGATACTTCAATTCGAGATTACTCTTCCTGACGCATCTTGAACTGAACGCATCAAAGAAATCGAAGAACAGTACCAGAAATAAAAAAATCGCTCAAGAGAAGTTCAGGAGCAACACGAACAGAAAAAAGGAAGAAATGCACTCGGCGTGCTTCCCGTGGCAGCATCATCCCCGGCGAAGTGTGGAGGAAGAATACAGTAGTACTAGTCTTTCTTGTTTGTTTGGGAAGCAAAAGAAAAGAGAGAAAACCCGAATGAGGTAGCCGGCAAGATGAAAGAGATCGGGCACGCCTGGGAGCAGTTGTGACTCCGGTCGGGTCGTCACGCAGTCAGGGGCAGTCAATCCACCGCATGATTGCTCACGAGTGGCATCAGCCAAGAGACAGAGGAATTAAATCAAGTAAACCGTCGACACGGGCAGATGAAATTTCCCCATCAAGATCGATGGTGTCGAAAAGGAACGGTTTTTTTTTTCGATCTTATATTTCGTTTCGGAGCTGTGCAGCGAAGCCGAATTTCACCAGAGATGAACCACCTACCAATCGCGGACGGGAGATGACATGGGAGGCCAGATTTCTCGTACCGATTTGGGCCGGGGAGATGGCGCCGGCGTCGTGGACGACGATGACCGTCCGGGACGGCACGACCACGGACACCTTGTGGACCCCCTGCAGCGGCGAGAGCAGCTTCTCGATGACCGGCACCTCCGTCGTGCAGCAAATCCCCAGCACGTCGAAGTAGCTCTTCTGGTACTTGGCCGGCGCCGCCGCCGCGTCCCCCATCTCTCTCTCTCTCCCTCCTCCTCCTCCGCCTCTCTCTGGAGGTTGCAGCCTGCACGCGGGCCGGGGGCATGGCAGGAAAAAAAAAAGTGAGCAATCTCTGCGCGATCGACGAGGCAATCGTCGCAAAATCAATCAATCACCTTACCCTGCCGCCCGGCCGGTCGATCAATCTACCGAGAGCTAAGAAATGGGAGAGGCGATCGATGGAGGAGGAGAGCTGGGAAGGGAAGGCAGGGGCCCCGACGGTGCTGTGAGGCAGGGTGAGGGGGCCGGGCGGCGAGGATTTAAAGATTCGGCCGCTGGCAGAGGACAAGCGTGTGGATGCTGACGAGCAAAGCACAAAGGCCCATCGATCACACACAGGGTACAATGAAAGATGAAATCCTGAGGCGCGTCCCGATTTCGTGACTAGTGCGCCGGCCGGCCGGCTGCATGCGTCGCGCCTTCCCCTCGCCTCACCCTCAGCAAGAGAGAGAGAGAGAGAGAGAGAGAGAGAGAGAGAGGGGGGGCGTCCTGTCCTGTGATTGGGTGACGGTTACGGAGAGTGCCAAGAAACCGACACACGGGACCTCCTCCGTTCCCATTCAGTTCATACAGTCAACTTTCAATTCGGGCACAAAATTTCATACAGTCCAGAAAGCCGTTTTCTTTTCCAGGAACTAACCTTTTTAATTAACAGCCCATCAGTTTTCAGGCACCTCGGTTTTTCAATGACTACTAGTTCATCATTGGAATGCACGCTCCCACTGCTACTACTTTAAATTTTTATGCAGAATGACAGCTTTAGCAATATTTAATTTTGAACGGTCGAGAGTAAATGATTTTTTTTGCCAAAGGAGGGTGAATGATATTTCTTTTGAAGCTGTGCTTACGATGACATGGACCTGATCAATTGATAATATAAATCCATTTATAGAGAGGCGGGTCCTTTTTCTTTTGTTTCCCGAACAAGGAGAGTTGAATCTCTTGATACTCGTTAATTTGTTGCGTAACGTATCTCTAAATGTATGGCATTATAACCATGCATGCATGATAATATATTTACAACCAATCTCTCATCGCATCGGAGAGAAGAGTGTACGAAGTGCAAATGTTAATTGTAGATTTTCACATTTGGTTTTTTTATATTTATCTTTTTATTGCTAAGTACAAGAGAGCCAATATATAGCGTCTCATTTACACTAGGCTAGGGAAATATTACAAGTGGTGAATAAGAATGGAGGGGGTATATCACAAGGATGGCTAATAACAAAGAAAAAATATACCATCTGGATGATAAGATAGACCATATCTTGGAGGTGTTTTTGCTCCCACCTTTTCCATGCGCGACACCTTCCTTTAGCTCGAAGAATGTCGACATATGCGTGAAATCTTGTTATATGATGATCACCGCATCCTTTCATCCTAAAGTGCACATGATACCGTCATATATCGCACTTATTATTCGAAAATGTCATACTTCCATGCATGGCCCTACTTGCAAACAAATGATTGTTAAAACATTTCATTTCACCGATAGAACAATCTTGGGGTGAGTTTTTTAGGAACTAGAATTATGGACGCCCTGTTTGGCACAACTTTTATCACAGCTTCTTCACGTAAATAAGCAAAAGGTGTACTAATTTAAAGGATTTTATAATAGCTTATTAGTTTAGCTGTTCCTCAAAATGTACTAAAGACATAATATAAGAACAGGTTGCTTTTCACCAGCGTTTCAAATAAGTTAATGTTTTAACAAGCAGAGGAATTGCCAAACAAGGACATAATCGATCTACATATTAATTGCTACCTCACAAATTAACAATCTCTTTAATGAAATTGAAGCAAACATTGAGAGAGCAGCGTGGAAATATTCTAAATTCTGTACACTACATCATATTGTTTCTTTTTTTTTCTGAGTAACAGAATGGGAGCTGCTAGCTTAGTAAATTAATCGACAAGCACGGAGTCACAAAAAGGACATGCATCTTTATCGTAAATAAACAAATATAGATCGATCATTCACCAAATATGGCCAACAAAAGCAAACAACTCCCTTTGCACCGCTCTCATGCATGATGTGCATAACATGTTGACATAGCTAGCGGGGCAGCGGACACGATGGAACAGCTCGCGGCCGGCCGGCCCAGTGGAGATTCTTCTTCCGTACACAGCTGAGCGTGAACGCATGCATGCCGATCAAGCTAGCAGGATGACAGATCGATCGAGCAACAACAACGACAACCGTAGTACACTAATAGCTACAGTGTGTGTGTTTCGTTCCAAAACCAAAACTCTGCGATCATGCGTGTCACGCACGAGCATATTCCCTGAAAATCAGGATAATTAATACTATCTTATAGGACATTAAGTCGTAGCTGGTCATGGTGGTTATCCGTTTTATTATATATAGCTAGCTAGAGGGACAGCCTCCGTGTTGGCCAGTCTACGTACTACCCGAAATAAGTAAGCATGAATCATCATATATATACTCTAGGCTTTTAAAACGGAAAATTAAGCAGATCTTATCTGCTTATCTATTATGGTCCTAGATATCCCCCACTACTCATTGATGGTTTTGTGATATACTCCCTCTATTCTGATTTATATGACGTTGGGTGAACTAAAATTAGCAACTAGAGGAAAGACTAGCATGTATATCACTCTCACTATAGCTAGCTCACCGATGGAGCAATGGAGAGGGGGGAGGACGAAGGAAAATATATAATGTTCGGTGGCCGGCACGGGCATGAGCGAGCTAGCTAACACTGAGCAGTAAGTAGGTGAGGCTTTGCTGTCGCAAGACGTATACATGCATACATGGATGCAACGACAAGTCGAGAACAACACCGATCAAGGGGAAAAAGGAAAAAAAAACTACTCCTGCGTGACAGCAGTCAAAGGGAGAGAGCGCATCGCATGCATGTCCGATCCTGTCCGAGGAATAAAGCCGGCGCGCGGCAAGGCCGGCAGCATGGAATCTTTACGTACTGTTACGCTAACGGATCGATTGTCAAAGGTCCATTCACATTCAGGGCCGGTACTACAATATATGGCGAGCACGTGGACGACAATTAGCTCACCCCTGCGATCGATCGATCGTGCTAGCTAGCTGGTTGGTGGTCATGAACAGGTAGTATCGCAGGGAACAGAGGTGACCGGACCGGAAGACGTGGTACGTACGTAGTACGTACTACGTACAGACTTAGAATTACGGCCGGATGATAGTCAATTTCTGATTTTTACGGAAATTATTTACCAATCCTTAATTTGTTTCTTTTAAAGAAAATGCAAATCCTTCCGATAAAAATGTTTGACAAATCTCCACAAGGTTGAATTAATCTCACAAGTGAGTTGTTCAAAACGTACTTTGTTTATTTTCAAAATCAATGATTTTCTTTTTTTTCGCGAAGTTGTTCTCTACAATGAACTAGCTAGACGGTTGATCATGCACACGAAATTACTTCCACTGTTTTGAAATAAATGATATTTAGGACAGCTAATTTAGTTTAAAATAAATTAGATTTATTGTCCTAAACATCATTTATTTCAGAAAAAGGAGTATCTTGGCACACAGACTTGAGCTCAAGACTAGCATCGCATCAGATATATATCGCACACAGACAGACGGACAGAGGTGATATAGATGACCTGTGTCGTCACGCGTAGTCGTGTCATCCCGTGCCTTTAATTTGTTCAGCACCTAGCATTACTTCAACGCGTTTGGTTGTTGGTTCCAAATATACAGTGTAGGGTCTTTTTTTGCCGCTTTATATATGATCGCCCAAGAGCACGAACTAAACTCGCCAGCTCTTTTAGTTTGCATCAGTCCATGCATGACGAACGAAGATGAGCTGGATATTTGGAACGAGCTAGCGCTACCGATCAGCAATGCATGGATCATCCATGGCGGATATCTGGCATGCAGTACGAGCCAAGCATGCACGCAACGCATCACGTAGCTGGGCCTCCCTGTTTTCCGCTTGTACCCAACACGGAACGTCGTCAGGCTCCTTCTCGTCTCGGTGTGGGTGCCAGCTGACACCATGCATGCATGCATGGCGCGCGGAGGACAATAATACAAGGGAACTTCTGTTTTGTAGCACTAGCTAGAAGTTCATCATTTCCAGAAGATAATCGGGCTCTGAAAATTATCATCAAAAGCGTTTGACCTTGCTCCGGAAATTAGCACTCCGTTTCAGTGACCGGATTCATTTCATCTTGTTCTGGTTTACTGTACGTATGCGAAATGATCGAATCACCCTTAACCGAGTTTAATTTGCTGTAAGGTAATACTCCTCTGTTCCTTTTTTATTACTCCCTCTATTCTGAAATAAATGATGTTTAGCTGGGTAAAAAATTAGTTTAATTTAAACTATATTAGTTGTCCTGAACATCAATTAGTTTAATTTAAACTATATTAGTTGTCCTGAAAAAAAATACAATGCACGTACGTACGTTTAACTTTTGGGCTTTCAGAGGGCATATATATACACACACGCAAATCAGCATGCCACAACTGTGGAGTAGTACCAATTGACGGCATGCCGCATCCTTATTGCATGGTGACTCACGAGCTTATATTAATTAGAAATGGCAGCACGCGTATCTTATCTTCCTTTCCGCATGCTCTTCTTTTCCCTTGCAAAATTGGTACGCGTGTCGCGCGTGGACGTCTCGTTATCCCGTTACGGGCTTGTTACGGGATTGGAGTGGAAAACGAACTATTTTTTACTTCAATGTCTCTCAATCCACTTCAAATGGAGAATATTTAGTTGTATCCAAACAAGTCCTACAGGGGAACGGGTTCGATTGGAATGAAGATAAACTGCGTGCATTGCTTCGTTTTTAAACTGTACGTTATGGTCGTTATTAGAAGATACTAACAGAGTTGTGGGTGGTCGCATCCGATAAACACTGCAGGGTTTATGTAGTTCATCTGTGTGTGTTTCGTTTAATCATGCTATCACTTTCCAGCACTACTGAACTGGTATATATATGTGTCGAACCTTGGTTTGATTTGCCTTTATGGAAGCAAAAATAAGCAACTCGATCGATCTCCTACAGAAACCGGGCTTAGTAGTTAATAAAGGGGTAAAAAAGCTAGGCCTAGGGCTAGCTAGTAGTAATTAGCCAGCCAGTGACACACAGGAACAAGGATCAATCACACCACCGATGAGTCCGTAGCTAGTGCGTCTCTTGATTTGCATGCATGTGGACGACTGGCTCGATCAGAGACTTGCTTGCTTGTTTGTTCATCAGGTCAATGCGAAATACCTCCATCAACATCTAATCCGTTCAGCAAACTAATAAAAAGAGAGGCTAAATTAAGGAGACGAGAAGAAAAAAATTTGACAAACGCGCGCGACTGGATGGATGGAGCTGAAACAGAATGAGACTCTCCCCTGCACGCAACCTAATATATATGGTGGAAGTCTGACGTGAAGTAAGTGACACAACCCTTTGCACCTTCTTCAGCATACTATACAGTACTCCCTCCGGTGCACAAAAAATTGTCGTTTTGGACATGTTCTCGCATACCAAGTAAGTATTAAATAAACTTTCTTTTCATTACTATCTAGTCTCTTTAATAGTTTGACTGGTCTACTTCACTAGTTTTCAGATCTCTCATGCAGGTTCAATTCCTAGTCACATACATTATCACGCGTTTATTACGTTTTTCCACGAGACAAACTCCTCGATTCTGTTTCAACGTCAATTTTTTGTACACCCATGTCTTGTATGTAGAATGACAATTTTTTGTGCACCGGAGGGAGTATATATATACCACGGGAGAGCTAGCTACTACTACTAGTACTAGCAGTAGTGCCCAGCAGATCGAGATATAATATGTCGACGTGGGAGTGGGGTGTGCATGCTGGTCACTTCATTTGCTACTTGTTGGAGCACCGTCATCATCAGTGACCTTAATTAGCTCGTTACAGGTAAATCTCGCTGTCTTTGATTTGCTGCTTATCATATTTTTTTTTCGAATTGCTGATCTGCATGCATCCCGGCCCATTCATTTGCTCCATTTCGTACGTGAGAAACAGCTAAAGGTGATACAGCATAAAGACACTGTACCACCGCCATTTTCTAAAGTAATAAAGCTTGCTGCGATTAAAAAAAAAGATGGAAAGCCACAGCGGCAAACAAAGTTTGATAGTTGTGCATTTTCTTTTTAGAAAAAAAGAAAAAAATCAGTGTACCTTTCTAGTTGGCTAGCTAGGTCAAGCTAGCTAACCGCTAGTACCACTTTAATTTAGAGCATGCAGTTTCGGGGGGGGGGGGGACAGCTAAAGATGCAAACCTTCATATATATACTCCCTCTGTTCTGATTTAGTTGACGCTTGGACCCAGCGTTAGTTAAATCAGAACAGAACAGAGGGAGTACCCGTGAATGGTACTATGGTCCATATATATATCTTATACCCGGAACCTGCAGCATGGCTTCAACAATTGAGCAACTTCATCAATTCATGCGCCAGGCGTTGCATATGGTTTGTTGCAAGTGTCGTGTGTGTTCATGCCATTGAGCCATCGTCGTCGATCCCCACCAATACAGGTAGCGTAGCGTGACGAGACCATACATACATACATACATACATACGTACGTACATACATACATACATACATACATACATACATACATACATACATACATACATACATACATACATACATACATACATACACACACACATACATACATACATACATACATACATACATACATACATTTTGGCAAAGAGGAACCAGAAAGAAGACTGTGGCATGGTTCACCACCTTGCTGCAGGGGATATGCATGCAAGAGAATTGAAGGCGATGCATGCTAGTAGGAGGAACGAACGGATGAGCGAGGCAGATAGAGATGACCACCTCAACACAGGCCATACGGTCCATCCATTGCTTTGCTGGTGGTGCAGACAGAGAGGCATGCATGCGTGTGAGCACGACAAGGACGATTCACTCCAGCAAACAGTCAACGTGTCTGGAATGGAATATGCTCCTCCACGTACTACCTGGCCGGGGCCGATCTCCATCAACTGCAGCAGCGCGTCGCCGTGGATCTCTGTCGTTTCACCACTGCTAGTTGTTCCATACGACAGGGGAAGAGGAACTCAGTTCCATACGACATGTCCAGAGCGTAGACGCTGATGAGCATGAATATCCATCAGTTCGTGCTTCTGTGTCGTTTCACCAACGTTCTGCTTACGCTTCAGTCGCCTTAAAGCAGCTAACAGGAGGCCCGAGGATGATGATGTTGATGATGATGGAAGGAACCCCGTTCTAATACTTTGTCAATGACCAGACGGCATCAAAGTGGTTCAAACGTGTCGGCACATCTCGAATTTTGAGGCAAAAAAATAATCCAGACACAAACTGCCGGCTAAGCAACGCACAAGAGCACTTTTTTTTTTGCCCAACACAGTAACATATACTCAACATGCATCTGAAGGAGCATTAAACAGACTAGACTTTACACGGAAGACTGATTGCAGGATACATGAGCGCGGTAGAGTAGAGGAGTCAAGGATGACACAAATAAACAGCAGATAACTGTCATACATAGTTTTAAACAAATACTAAAGTAAACAAAAAAAGAGACTCCAGCAGTCTCCTCCCTCTTCGAGCTAATGATCACCAGAACATACCACAGCCTAAGCAGCTACAAAAATTCCCCAAAACATGGCATAAAAATTGCAAATTGTCCATGACCACGACTTTTAACATAGAAGCCCAACATTATCAATCCTCCACAGATGGGTAACTTGGCCATTTTTTTCAACAAAAACAAGCCTTATCAGGTCCCTTACCACTTTTTTTTTGGTTTGGTTTCTTTACCTTGCTCTCTCACAGAAGGTCAGCCACATTGGCAGGCAGCTCCTCAATCATCACATTGTAGAACTTCTGAATGTCAAACAGCATCCTCTCGTCATCACGGGTCACAAAGTTGATCGCAACACCCTTCCTACCAAAACGACCACTACGACCAATGCGATGCAGGTAGTTCTCCGGCTGGGTGGGAAGGTCGTAATTGATGACCAAGGACACCTGCTGCACATCAATACCACGAGCAAGGAGATCCGTGGTGATGAGCACACGAGACGAACCAGACCTGAACTCCCTCATGATGATGTCCCTAGTGTTCTGGTCCATATCACCATGAGTGGCAGACACTGTGTGGTCCCTGCTCCTCATCTTGTCAGTAAGCCAGTCCACCTTGCGGCGGGTGTTGACAAAGATGACACTCTGAGTGATAGCCAGGGTCTCATACAGGTCACAGAGTGTGTCCAGCTTCCAATCTTCCTTCTCCACATTCACATAAAACTGCTTGATACCCTCCAGGGTAAGCTCATCCCTCTTCACAAGGATTCTCACTGGTTTGTTCATGAACTTGCGTGTAATCTCGAGGGCCTCAGGAGGCATGGTAGCAGAGAAAACTCCAACCTGAATTCTTGACGGGAGGAGCTGGAAGATGTCGTAGATCTGCAAGTAACAAAGGAAATGGATGTCACCACCACAATCCAATGGTAGAGGCACCAATCAATAAAAATATTAGACAAAACCTTCTGTTTAACATGCTTTTGATTGGAAGGTCACATAAACAGAACGCCTTGTATGCAGCTACGTAGTATCCAAGGTACATACAGCGACAATGCAGCACAACAATTGCGCGGCGGTCGTCACCATACAGCACAATCAAGCAGAGCAAAGTAAGATGAGTGTAATACAACAGAGGCTGTACCTGATCCTTGAAACCACGAGAAAGCATCTCATCAGCTTCATCCAGGACAAACATCTTGATGTGGTCAGGGCGGAGGGACTGCCTACGCAGCATGTCAAACACACGACCAGGTGTGCCAACAACAACATGAACACCACTCGCAAGGATCCTTTGGTCCTCCCGGACAGAGGTTCCTCCCACACATGCATGAACTTTCACACCAAGGTAGTCACCAAGGGCACGCATGACTTTCTCAATTTGTTGGGCAAGCTCACGGGTTGGGGCAAGGACCAAGGCCTGGCACTCAACCAAGCTGTAGTCGAGTTGCTGCAAGATCCCAGAACAAAAAGTCGCGGTCTTTCCTGTTCCTGATTGTGCCTGCTGGATGACATCAAGCCCCTTGCAGAAGGGAACAATTCCTCTCTGCTGAATAGCAGAAGGCTTCTCAAAACCTATAAATGTAAATGATTAGACCTGAAAGAAGAATACCACTCTGAAAGGCAAAACACCATAAAATAAACCAACAACTCCCAGCCTACCATAAGCATAAATGCCTCTCAGCAGATTCTCTTGGAGGCCCATGTCATCAAAACTTTCAAAAACTTCATCATATGGAGTGAAGAACTCCTCAGTCTCACCAGTGCTCCTGTTTTGCATGAATATATCGAGATGAGACTACCAAGACATGGCACAATGCTAGCAACACACAGATGGCAGCAACCTGCCAAGGTAAAAGGAAAATATGTTCTATATTACTTACAGCAGCTCCTGCAATTTGGAATCGTAGTGCTTAGTATCGAACTGTGAGCCCTCTGGTGCCATTCCCGCCATGACTGTTATTTAGTGAATAGGATATGTTAGCAACTTAAAGCACTGTGTACTCGAAGAATATGACAAGATAATAAATAACTCTAATTTGAATTGAACAGACAATGTGCTAAATGTAATGCGTGGCACTATTCTACAGCCTAAGTACAAAGGCAAAAAAGTATTGACTATATTGAATGGCAAATAAAACAGCCAACGATATTGTACTTGCACAACAAGTGAAAACAAAGGGCCTTGCAATTAGCATCGGAATCATGGAGCACAAAGGCATAATCTAGTAAATAGTCAGGCATTGACTTCAGTGGCCAACTAAGCTCCACAATTTCAGATAAAATTTCAGTGAAACTGGTTCAGCAAGTGAAATTGAATCTACAATACAACAATTGAAGCCTTTAGAAGCCACTGCAGACAAAAATGCTGCAATAAACATACCATGTGCTAATACGGAATACTCCAAACAGATAAAAAAATCACAAAAACTGCATGCAATAACAGCAGAGTGGATAACTACATGTACAGCTCTGCTTACCAGCAATGGTCAGAAGACACTACAAGTAGAACTCTGCTTCCCACCAATGGTCAAGAAACCATTACAAGTTTTCCACTAATGGACAAGGAAACAAAACTGCATCTTAACATCTTATGCCATAGCACGCTAACATCCAGCATACGTCATTGCACAATTTCGTACAGCTTAAATCCAATTCCTAAACATAGCTAACATCATAAAAGGACCAGATATATCTTAAATAAGTTAGTATGAGCATAACCAGTAGCAAACTTGCTGCGGAAACTTAATTTTTTTTTTAACGCGAGCTAGAAACCTACTGAACATCACCATAGCGGCGTATCACCAAAAAGAGAACATATACCAATCTTGATCATCGCATAGAAAAAAAACTAAGCTTCCGACCAGAAATCTGTACCTAGTGCCACGATAACACCTAGCTACACCCACCACCCAGAATCGAATCTTTCCAGTAAATCGACGCAGATCCAAGGCCAGACCAGCCAGGTCGGGGCATACACGCGCGGAATCCACCAACCCTCCAGATCGGGCCAAAACAGCACACGAGCAAGAGAGACAGACGAAACGAAGCCGGGAGAGATCTCGGGGAGCGGACGACCTGACGCGCGGAGAGGTGAGCGGATCGAGCTGGAAGTCGGCCCTGCTTGACGCGCTGCGGCGAACCCGAGATCGGAGCCTCGGATTCGGCGGCGGAGGCGAGCGACGGCGCGGCGCAGGAGAGAGAAAAACGAGGGCTCGGAGGCGGCGGCGGTGAGAGGCGGCTTTTAAGGGGTCCGTCCGAGACGCCGACGCCACACGTAGGGTTTCTCGATTCCCTGGGCCGTACCTGGGCTTTATAGGGATCCGGCCCGTCTTGCTCCTGGACTTTTTCCATTTCTTCAGTTCTTTTGCCTCGAGGTTGAGCTGTAATCGAACTGGTGTGATCAGATCTTGTTCAGAGGTTGAGCTGTACTCGAACTGGTGTGGTCAGATCTTGTTCGAAAAACAGGCTGTCGGAATAATTTGAATGTTATTTTAATAAATTGTCGAGCAAATTTTAGAACGAAACGCGTTCTCGTGAATATTTTTAGCGCCAAAGTCATGCAGGCAGAATGTAGGCTACTTCCATACCAAGCCTTTTTTATTTCATTGCTCGGCTTCTCTTTCTTCTTTTATTTTCATACATTTCATTTCTGTAGAGTTCGAGATCTAGCCTACCTTAAACAGAAACTTTGTTATTATTATACTCTTAATGGCAGAAATTTATGTATGGTTAAGAAGACGGCTGTCTAGACTTCGTTGGAGTTTTAAAAAGAGATGTAAGCTTTATGCCATACCAAATCTAGGAATAGAAAAAGGCGTGGTTCTTCCAAAAAAAAAAAGTTTAAGCGATAATGGCTGGTCCCTTTATCCGCCACGGCATCGAGTCAGTTGCGACGCCGACTTCCTCAGCCCTGGCCACTCATCAAAATCCCTTTCCACGACGACACTTGTTCATTCAGCAGGCAACGACATCAGAAAAATTGCAAAAGTAGATCGCTAAAAAGGATTCGCGACGGGCAATCTCATGCTGGATCGCCAGGAAATCAGTAATCCACGACATAGCATACGGCAGAAAGATGCAATGTATAACACGATCGAGTCACATACCACTGCATTTTTTGATTGACTGCAAAGCTTTCAACAAAAAAGGTTATAATAACAACCTCTAATCCCGTACGAATAATCAAATTTACTTACATTATAGAAGAAGGGTTGCCTATGAATAAAATTACTACTTATAAAGAATGATGATTGGCGAAGCACTTAGCTCCTTATTACTTGTGGAAGCGAAGAAAAAAGCTTCAACATATTGCGGATTGCGTCAAAAAATCTGGGAGGCAATCCATTGTGCTATTTCCTACTGATGGTAGGAAGCAAGCCAGGTCAATCAAGCACTCCAGCATGCTAGTTCATGCACCCACGCAATGCTTTCCTGGCTCAGTGTAGTTTACCTCTAGCTGTTCAACCTTCTCAAACTTGAATCCACGGATTCTGACCTCTTCCTTCTCCGAGGTGTCCTTGAAATCAACATGCTGGATCGTCCAACCTTTATTTTGGACATGGCCGGTAACTTTTACCTGCAAACAGGCTCAGTGCGTTTAAGTAGGGATAGTATGTAACGCTAAGACTTGAGTGCTGACTTGAGACGTATTCTACGTTCTACCAGGACCCAGGGTTATAGGCTCTATACCTCTGCTTCATCGGCAGCATTCACAATAAGAGTGCCATCCAACGAAAGGCCTTCGATGAAAATGTTCTGACCATTGACGACCAAAGCTGACCTCTGGGAAACTGAAGAGTTACTACGCACTTTCTCCTTGACATCCTTGAACGTGAGACCCCACTGAGGATTCCAGATTATGCGTGGCCAAACCTCTACCTCTTGCCCGTTGAAGGTATCAACTATGGGGTCAGCTATTTGTGCACCAGCCTGGAAAAAGCGGAGGAAAAGGAGATTGTTGAGTTGGAGCACAAACAAATTGGGAACTGGCCCATGTCAGAAGCACTCCACAAAAGAATATGCTGACAGCATCACCTTTCTCAAGATAAGGCTATTTGCCCTGTAAATTGCCATCTCTCCAGAGGTTGCGCTATGATAAGGGTTGCCTTTTGGAACCTGCAACAAGGCATATCAGATGATACAATTATATAAACACCACATACATAATATATAGTGAAAAGAAAAGAGGAAGACTGCTTTGAAGTAAGCGAGGCATGAGGGTTGGTACAAGATCGATGCAATCTATGTTTAAGCATAAATCCACTGAAGGTGTTTAGTCCATGTATTGGAGACAAAAGAAGAGAACCACTTTCAAGTAAGTGAAGAATGAGGGCTGGTACAGGATAGGGTTTTGTTTTTGGAGGAATATGTATAATCTGAGACCTTGTTTAAAATAGCCTGTTGAAGGTTTCAACTTTTAGTAGAGCATTAGAACCTCAGCTGGGGAAATGAATGCAGATGGAATCTTAAGAAGTTAATTGACTTTTCTTACACCAGAAGAATTGATGCAACAATTAAGAGGTCTTCAGTAAGATAATTTTTAATCTACCCTATGAAGCTGGGCATAAACTAAGATGATTAAGTCCCCCAGTTATCAAGATTGAAAAGTCCACTTCTTATCAAGGGTAATCAAATCTCGAATGATACAAAATTAAAAATCAGTCTTTGAAAGAGTTGAAAACATACTTTAGCTGCATCTTCAGGATTATTCTTCACAGGGGCATAAGCAAGCCATGCATCCATCACCTAGCATTCGCAAATAAAGGCAGAATGATAATACAGTTAGAAGCTGCAACATGAAAATTGTCTTCATCTGCATGTGAAGTTCTGAATGCCAACAACATGAATTGCTAATTGTCTTATGAGTTTAAGAAATGATACGCTCAAAAGGCTATTGTATCTGAGATCCAATTTGAAAATGCTGCTTGTCGTAGAGAAATAAAAGCAGCATTTAATTGCATCCCTTCTCACGAGATCGGGGTGTTTTCTCCATTTTCCTGGAAGAAAGGCGCTCTTGCAGTTCCATCCACAGCACTCCCATTTAAACTAGATTGTGTTTACAGTAGTGTACATTTTGTGATGGGCTCTCAAGTTTTGGACTGTGTTCATGAATTATTCATCAGTGACAGAGAAACTGAAATCCCTCATGCTTCTCATTTTGGAATATGTTTGTGCATTATTTGTTAGTGAATGGAGGAACTGCAGACTGCAGGGAACCTGAAATTCCTCATGCTGTCCTATCTTATCTGGTACGTGTGTAATTGCACCGAAAAAGACCTAAATAGCTTATATCAAGTAGAAAGGAAAGAACGTACTAAGATTATTACTCAAATGGTATAAATTTGTTGGCTGATGCAGGTTTAGGATTCATGAGGATGCATCATGGGCCCATGGCTGCTTCTTACCGTAAATCCAACTTTTGCTGAGGGAGTCAGTGTCTTTGGATAGTCTTGCATCATGCACTCGAGACGAGTGGAGGATTTAAATGCTGTCTTGGTAGAATCCGTATACCTAAATCGAAAAAATGATCATGGTTTGCATTTACAAACAAACTTGCATCAATATCCTTATATAACGAAAGGTCTCTTAAAAAAAGTGGCCAGTCTAATTACTTGGGATTTATAAATTCAGAAATGGCACCATGTGTTTTCTTGAGCTCCTCGATGTATGGTCCAAGTTCCAGTATCAACTACAAAAGTCCAGCATTTTGCTTAATGAAACAAAATATACAATCTGAATATCACAAAATAAAGTTGACTGATTATTGCAAATAATGTGATATAAGAACATCCGCATTAACTTGTATTAAATCATACTAGCATAACAAGATACACCAAGAAGACAGTTTTCAGTATATCATAAACTCACAAACTACTTGAATTGTTATCTGTTTGCAACCAATAGTTTACCTGGTTTATATTTCCAGGATATGGAGAATAACCTGTTTCGCAATTTACATCTCCATCAGGATGTCCAGTTGCACGAAGGAGTGGGTCAAGCTGATTGTACTCTACATTGATAACCATTGTTCTACCTGTTCACAATAACAGAATTATGACGACTGACAAACCAAGTGCGTTGTAAGGAAGTGTAAAAAAGAAGTGAAATGCAATATTTTGTAGTGCAGACCTACAAGGCTACTATGTACTGAAACATTCGTTCAGTAACATAATTTATCACAATTTTTTTGTGTCAAAGCTTGAAAAACAGATCACATCAATGTGAAAAAAGGTAGTAAAACCCTACCATCAAGATATGTAAGTTTGGTAATTCCTCCAATTGCTTCCTTTGCCTTCCTAGGAACCGCAAGAGAATTCACACTGTAACCCTTCGTGGCACTGACACCTAATGCTGAAGGTATGGCCTACAAAAGAATTCAAAAAATTTATGTTAAGTCCATCTTTAACAAAAGGGCCTGGCCTCTCTAAGCAGTTGGCCACAAATATAATACTCCGAATCATAATGAAGTAGGTAAGTCAATACAGACATTGAAGAGCAACCCATTTGTATCCTGGAAGAAGAGGACCCACTTCCGCCCAGCACTCTTCCTATAAAAAGAATAGATCGTACCAGTTTATCAAACTCCATCATAACTACAAAACTTTCTTCAAGGTCACAATAGACTCAGCTTCAATCAATGAGCATACCATTGCTCAAGCAGACCACTAGAATAAAGAAGAGCGTGCACATCTCCATGCCCGTGTGGTTTTGTCTGTCAAGCAATAAAGTCATAAAAAATGGTGCATGAAAGGTGGATATGCATTCATTTTGTAAGAGAAAACGTTGTGTGATGTACATTTTGAAAACCAAACGTTAATAATCCTTGTATTGAAATTGACAACCTGAATTTTATACTTGTCCTTCGGGTCTAATGCAAGCCTTGCATCATTATCAGCCAGACATGCTACCTTTTCCTGAGAAGGAAAAGAATATGTACAATCAACACAAAAAATAAGGCTGTGTGTATTACATAAATAAAGAAGTTTTTCTGATACAAGCATAAGGAAAGAAAGGAGGAATCGAGCGTGCCTGCTTTAGTATTTTCACTTGTGATGGATCCATTCCAAAATAGGAGTTTGACTCCAAAAGCTTGATGGTCAGAGCGTTTGTATCATCAGATGTCATAATGGCAAATGGAATCTTTGTATGACACTTGTCTGCACAGTCAAGGAATGGTATAACCAGGATAAACGTTAAATAACTAGCAAGCAATTCACTGCCAGATGCACGACTTCACAACAACAACAACAACAATACCAACAAAGCCTTTGTCTCAAACATGTTGAGGTAGGCTAGATATAAAACCCAAACTGGGTTTCATACCCATAGGTATGGCTGGTTTTGATGCTGGCTCGCCAAGTCTATCGCAACCCTCCTCCTTTACCCGGGCTTAGGACCGGCTATACCTAGAGATGCACGACTTCACAAGAAAACTAAATAATTCTCTTCCTTCCTTCCTCCCATTCAAGTGTCAATATAAAGAATGAGGTATAACATCAAACTCATATAAACAGTTCAAATTAGAAATCAGAAAGCAATGGGTTAACTTCTGGTTCACAATTTTGACTTGAACTGAGTTCATCTTGATGTTGTTAATATAACATAATATAATTAGTTAACAACTGGTATTTTTACCAGGGGGTAGAATATTAAAACACATACAAATATCCAAGTCAGCTGAATACCTTCAGCTATTTTGCAGCTGGCCTCCTGTAAAGCCAGAATTGACTCTATGTAATGTTGCAGAAAACATTTTCCAGTAGTCGTTTCACGGGGGAGTGCAACCTGCCCATTGAAACAAATAATGACATCAGCAGTCGATAATTTCAATGTATCAAGGTGCACTCAATTGGGAAAGAAAAAAAAACATTCAGAGTGAATGGCATCATGTCCTTTGTTATGAAGTATTACATAATGACATAGCCGGTCCCAAGCCCGGGTAAAGGAGGAGGGGTTGTGATAGGCTTGGCGAGCCAACAACTACACTTAGCCATTCTCATGGAAATGAAACCCAATAGAAATTTGTTACTCCCTCTGTTCTGAAATAAATGACGTTTAGGACAAGAAAATTAGTTCAAATTGAACTAAATTAACTGTCTTAAACGTCATTTATTTCAGAACGGAGGGAGTATGAAGTATTGCTTGTCAAAAAAAAATCAAAAACAAAATTACATGCTGGATAGTATCAGAAGTTATCACTAAAGTTCTAAGGGCACAAGGTAACAATGCACCTCCGTTAAAAAAAACTAACAACACACTCAAATACTTTTTGCCCTACTTTTAAATCATAAAGTTAGTGCACTGAACTATGAAAGTACGAAAATGATATCCCACTACCTGTTGTTCATTAAGGTCCCTTACTATTCCAATTGATGTTTTAATCCTCTGTGTGGGATGCTGTGTTGTCGTATTATACCGTACTAATGTAAACACTACTATGATGCTTAGACTGGGGACATGGAAGATGAAATTTCTGACTAAAGGTGCATGGCACTAAAAAGTAGAGCTTCTCTATCATCTAGTTTGAGTTACAGTGCATGACTGTTGGTTACTGCAGCATCTTATGACTAATCATCTTTAAATGTGGTTAGTGGTTGACACGTGGTCACCTTTCACATGCTTGATTATAAGTTAGCTATTAGCAAATCACTGCATACCTTGATTCCCTTGTAACCAAGTCTTTCACCAAGCCCGCCAGCTACAAGAACAAATGCAGCATTGCGTGCTTCTTTTACACCAGCAGCTTCCAGTGAAAGAAAATTGTCATCACCAAAACTCAACACCTCCCCAGAAGGAACCTGCAAATATTGATTCCTCATTTAACACTGATTTACTTGTTTAACATAATACACATTAATTCCGCTTAGAAGAAGAGAATGATAACTGAGATCATATACAATAAGGCATTACTGCTAAGCTGCAACACAAAACCGGCATGCATTACATACAGAAAAGCCCAGTTTTTCTTGACATGAGATGCAACAGAATCTATTAACTATGTCACCAAAGAAAGAAGAGAAGAAAATAAGAGGATAGAGAAAGGTAGAGAAAATAGTGAACCTGTCAAGCTAAGGTACAGAGCAACCATTCAACCTAGTAAACACTTGTTATGTTGTGTTTATACTAATTTATAATTTTAAATAACTCAGGTTTATTGTGGTCAATTTAAATGTTTCCAGAACAAAAGCTTTAAAAGTTATTTGGGCCAAACTAAACACTGACAAGATGTAGATCAGAAGACTCACAGAAGGACTGAAACCATCATATGGATTTTTTCCTGCCTTTGAATCTGCCAATAATTTCCTGGCATTCTGAATGTAAGATACGAGTCCTCCGGGATAGCTTGAATTAAGTCGGCAAACCTAGACAATCAAAACTTTAGCAAAAAGAAAAAAAAACTTTGTAGATTAATGCCTATGACTACCCTGGCATAGATCATGTCTCTACATACAGAATGTACAAATTTTATGTATAGAAAGGAAAAGGCACAATACTTAAACATAGTGCTAGGAAAATAGTCCACAGGTTTATATGGTATTTCAAAACTCTCGCCAGGTCTATTGATAGAATCCGCTATTCATTTTCATAGAGCAATAAGCATGGTATAACCGTATAACTCTATAATGACTATATATTCATGCATGTACTTGTAATATTAATAATGCTACAGTATGTTCTGAGCATGAACTCAAACCTGATCAAAGAAGCCTCTTTTCTTGTCATCATCAACACCTGGTTCCGGCCAGAGTTCAAACAGGTGCATTTGGCCCTCATTCAATAGAATTTTTGCAAGTTCAACCTAGAACACCAGGCAATGATATTATAGAAAGAGATAATCTATCAATAAAACTCTCCACATAAATATAAATATATTTAAATTTTACATGATTCCTAGCGGCGAGACACTGTAAGATCTCTAGTGCTGCATCTACTCCTCACTCGGTAGCAAAATAACACCGACAATTTTACAGGTTCATTCAAAAGTTACTAGGTACTAACCTCTTTGGGGGCGAGAAGCTGCAAGTTGCGCCGCAGCGCGGGGCACGCCTCCGCCCACTCCTCGCTGCCGCCGTTGCCGGAGATCCCCACCGCAGCCGAGTCGGCGCCCGAAGCCATCTGGCAGAGGATGAGGACGAGCAGGAGAGCGGGGCGGCGTCGGTGTCAACTGCATGGTCACGGTGTCAACTGCATGCATCTTAACATCTTATGCCATAGCACACTAACATCCAGCATACGTCATCGCACAATTTCATACAGCTTAAACCCAATTTCTAAACATATCGCACATCATAAAAGGACCAGATATATCTTAAATAAGTTAATATGAGCATAAACTGTAGCAAACTTGCAACGGAAACTTAATTTTTTTTAACGTGAAGTAGAGACCTACTGCAAATCACCATATCCTCGCATCACTAAAAAGAAAACATATACAAGTCTTGAGCATCGCATAGGAACACCTAAGTTTCCGACCAGAAATCTGTCCTTAGTACCACGATAACAACTAGCTACACCCACCACCCAAAATCGAGTCTTTCCAGTAAATCGACGCAGTTCCAAGGACCAGGCAGGTAGGGGCATACATGCGCGGAATCCACCAACTCTCCAGATCGAGCAAAACAGCACACGAACAAGAGACTAAGAGAGGCGGACGAAACAAAGCCGGGAGAGATCTCGGGGAGCGGACCAGCTGACGCGCGGAGAGGAGAGCGGATCGAGCTGGAAGTCGGCGGCTTGATGCGCTGCGGCGAACCCGAGATCGGAGTCCCGGATTCGGCGGCGGAGACGAGCGACGGCGCGGCTCAGGAGATAGAAAAACGAGGGCTTGGGGGCGGCGGCGAGAGGCCGCTTTTAAGGGGTCTGTCTGAGACGCGCGGAGAGGACGAGTTGGAGAGGACGAGGACGAGCTCCTGGAGAGCGGGGCCGCGTCGGTGTCAACTGCGAGGTCACGGGCGTCAAGGGCAAACCGTTCCTCGTCAGTCGTCTCTCTCCTCTGCGTCTGCGGTGGAGGCGGCGTTCCGAATCTAAATATTGCAAACTTCAGAGGCAAGCAGTGCTACGTTCTCGGTTGGGCTCCTATTTGGGCTCTAATCAGGGCTGGGCTGGGCCTTTCTAGCATCATAGACGGAGCCCGAGGAAGGTGGAAATCAGGCCCAAACCGTAACGTACCTCTCTCAAAGGCCCAAACCGTAATGATCGAGACCTCTCGTCTCCCAAAAAGAAGAAAAAAAGACCGAGAAGCACCACAAGGGGCTTGTGCTTCATCCTGAAAAAAAAAAGACAATTACTCGCTTCTCTTGATGATCCATTCATGAAGCCAAGCAGAGACCAGTATCTGTCAAGAAAACAACACAAACTAACAAGGGGCGAACGGTACAGAGAATTATCATGTGAAAATGGAGGGTACGGTACAGAGAATACTAGAGGAGAATAAAAAATGGCATGCATGTCGAAAATTCTGTGGTATTTCTTTTCCTATGAACTAATCTTTCACAACAGAAGTTATCAGAGACCTGAATGTACGTTGCGGTCTTTACAACAATCATCACAAGCAGACCTGCTTCGCTTTTTTTTGGAAGAAAAGAGGCAGGCGATCATCATCTGTGTTGCTGAGACGACGGCGGCACAAGGTTGAGCAGCATGTCAGGTCCCTTCTCCCCGGTGGTGGAGAACTCATCAGGCACCGGCAGACCCAGCTCTTCGCAGACGAACCGGACAATACCACGCGTCACGCCTCCGAGCGACATCTTGTTGACCATCACCGCCATGGCGAAGTTGTGCTCCACATCACAGTACCCCGTCGACCCACCCATGCCGGAGTGCCCAAAGCACCTCACTTCACCGCTGGAGCTGTTGTACCTTCTGAACCCAAGCCCAAACTTGCCGTCGCCATGTACCATGCTTTCGTACTCGCCGACACCCATAAACGCGTCCAGGATCTTGTTGTCGCTGAAGAGCCTGCCGGCGCTTCCTCCTCCAGCTGATGCTCCTGCTTCGTCATCCGCGTCGCTTGTCCGTAGCTGGCTGTATCCCTCGTCAGTTCGGCTCGCGTCTTGGACACTTTGCGTTGAGCTGCCACCTTTTTTCGCAGTGCTTTTCTTCTTCTTCTGGGGTGGGGTACTAGGGAACTTCGGGGTATGCTCATGGCTCCCGAGGGGTGGCTTGGAGTTAGCAGAGTGTGGTGGAGGAACAGAGCCACCAGTTGCAAGCGCCGCATAGTATCGAGCAAGCGCGCGAGCAGAGCAGTGCCCGTTGGCAGCAGGAATTATCGCCCGCCGAACATTCAGCGTGTTAAAAAGAACCGGTATACCAGACGCCATCTGCGTAACGTTATTCAGCAAAGTTGATGGCACATCCTGCCCTGTTCTTCCTGATGATAGCTTCTGAAGTTCGTCAGTGTCAACGGTAAGCGCTGCCAAACGAGATTCAACACCTGAGAAAGAACAGAATGTGAATTGGAAACCCGCAAAATTAAAAAAAAAGAAGAATGTGAATTGGAAAGGGTTCCTGTAAAAAAATTATACACTGATTTCATGTCAGGATCTGCAACATACCTGGTGGAATGCCAATATATAGCTCCCCATCAAGGTGAAGAGGATGAACAATAGCCTCTTCTAAGACCTCCTGGAACTTCTTCCCGGATGCATGCTGTTATTGTCAAATATCAAGGTTACAACTCATGAAATTGACTTGCGACAGTACAGTACCTTACGGATCCCGTTATCGACCAGAAGTTAAATTTTGATGGAAACTTTGGAGCTTATGAGAGATAGCTTAGCCAGTGAATTACAACAGCTAATAGCCCCCATAAAGACAATTGACAAACGACAATTGTCATGGAGGGCCTAGGAGGGGAATGAAGAAGCATACCTCTATAACTCCACCACACAGCCAACCAAAGGATAGGTAATGATAAATTTGTGCTGAACCAGGTTCATTCTCAGGTGTACACTTGACAATCTGGTTTAGTGTCTCTTCCCAGTCACATACCAACAAAGGATCTTCTTTCACCACATCTCCCAACGCGTTGTGCAGACCAGATGTATGATTTAGAATATGGTGCACCTTTGTTAAGAAGCAGCACATAAGATAATGTGGTAGTCCTAAGAAACTTCTTGTCTCAAAAAACAACCATAAGCAAATAAGCTCTGGTACCTTTATCAGCTCCTTTCTGTTAGTCCCAAATTTTGGCCATATGTTGGCAACTGTTTCCTCATACTTCAACTTTCTGAAAAAATTGGAATAGCTGTCACATAATAACTTAAGCTACTTTAACTCATGGACAACATTTATAGATGAAACTCATAACATCCATTCGGTAAGTCTACAAAATATTACAGCAACACACTATTCAGTAGCATAACATGCAAAAACTGTAAAGCAGTTTGACAATCTTTTTCTAAAAGAAAAGGGATGATCTCAGTTGTCTATTTTAAACTCCAGAATATCTCGGTTTGCTGGTAAATCCAGGACTATTGGAACTTATTGCCACGCTACAATGCTTTACACTTATGGAAAATAAATCACAGCGTAGGTAGGTGATGTACATGTAAATTAAGATAAACACGGGAAAAAAGTTGCATATGCATGCATAATTCCATACTTTCATGGAGCAGATATACTGTGGCAAGGCTAAAAGAAAATTGGCACTGAAGTAATCAATTACCCTTTGTCCACAAGCCAATGTACCATCCCAGCTGTGATTCCCTTTGTTACTGAGAAAACAGGGAAGAGAGAATCAGGTTGAACAGGTCGTGGATCGTACTTCCCCAACATACCAGCTGCAGTATCTATTATGACCTTTCCATCTTTATATGCGCAGATCTAAAAAAGGGAGATACGTAAGTGTTAAGGCACATGATACTATAAGGAAGAAAATTTTCTACAGCTACATTATCACACACAATTGAATGAATATCTCTCTTGTCCAAAATATAAAAGTAACTTAGAATAGTGGCGTCGTCTTCAAGGTGAAACTTTGAAGAAAAAATCAAGAAACATGTTGTTGCAATTCCGGCGCTGAAACTGTCTCTGTTCTTGCTGAATAAACCGATCTGCCCTAGCAGATCGATCTGTGTTCCTTGAAGACAGACCAGAAAAATTCTTCAGCCAACAACAGAGGAATAACAGCAAGGAGAAGAACAGTTCTGGTGCAGAAAACTGAGCAGATTGATTCTGTTCTTGGGAGAACAGATCAGGGGAGAAATCAGGAGATGCCCGATCTGTTCTGGTTTTGTTGGAGGCGCAGAACAGAGGGAAAAACAGGGGCGGCGGCTGGTTCTAGCCCCTGGTGGCGGCTAGGGCTGCAGAGGAGGCGGCGGCTAGGGCAGCAGCTGGGCGGCGGCTAGGGCAGGAGGGAGAGAGGCGGCTAGGGTTAGAAAAGTGGAGGAAAATTTTCTGTATTGATCTCTCTCCCAATTTGGGGTGTTTTTGGCTTGTATATATAGCCCCCCTTACAAGAGTCCTAATCTGTTACAAAGGATCTTTTAATCTATCTCTAAGAAGATTAAACTCAAAAACCTTCTAGAAAGTGGTCTCGGCCTGGGCCAGGGCTGACCAGCCCACTTGGCCCAGTTCTGGCCGCCCTGGGCCAGGGAGGGGCCGGCCTGGGCCAGGGGCAGATCAGCCCACATTCTCCTCCTGATCCTGACACTGGCCCATGTCTAGAATCCCGATCCTTCTTCTCATCTCCACGAACTTCTGTCTTCCAAGAGCCTTGGTCAAGATGTCCGCCATCTGGTCTTGAGTGGAGATTTGCTCAAGCACAATAGTACCGCTGTCCACACACTCCCGTATGTAGTGGTACTTGACGTCGATGTGCTTGCTCCTGTCATGGTGTACCGGGTTCTTGCTCAAGTCTATAGCTGACTTGTTATCAACCCGCATCACCGGCGCCTTCGATTTTTCAGCTAAGTCCTCCATCAGCCGTGCCATCCATACACCTTGACATGCCCCTTGAGCTGCTGCGATATACTCTGCTTCACATGAGGACAAGGCCACCACCTTCTGCTTGCAGGACTGCCATGAAACGGGGCTGTTTCCAAGACAAAACAGCACCCCGCTTGTGCTCTTGCGGTCCTCCACATCTCCCGCATAGTCACTATCCGAGTACCGAATTAGCTCCATGTCTCCTCCTCTTGCATAGAAGACTCCATAGTTGATTGTACCGGCTATGTAGCGTACAATGCGTTTGACTGCAGCAAAGTGATCCTCCTTGGGCTCCTCCAGAAACCGACTCACGTACCCGACCGAGTAGGCAAGATCGGGACGTGTGTTCACCAAGTATCGCAGCCCTCCAACCAAGCTCCTATAGTCCGTTGCATGCACCAACGGGCTATCACTTGTCTTGCAAAGCTTGAGGCCTTGCTCCATGGGAAATGCACAGGGATTGCATTCTTCCAGACCAGCTTTAGAGACAAGTTTGGAAGCGTAAGCCGCCTGCCCAACGCTTATCCCTTCTTCAGTCTGCCACACCTCCAGGCCAAGATAATACGACAAGAGACCCAAGTCGCTCATCTTGAACCGCTTCATCATCTGCTCCTTGAACTTCTTGATCGTGCCGCCTCCTGTGATCACGAGGTCGTCGACGTACACACCGACGATGAGCTTCTCTGCAGCTCCACGGAAGTAGATCCCGTGTTCGCTCGTACTCTTCTGGAAACCAAGTGATAGCAAGCTATCGTTGAGCTTGGCATTCCAGGCCCTGGGCGCCTGACGAAGTCCATATAAAGCTTTCTTGAGCCGATACACCTTGTATTCGGCTCCGTCGATGATGAAGCCAGCGGGTTGGGAGACGTACACCTCCTCCATCAAGTCGTCGTTCAGGAAGGCGCTCTTCACGTCCATGTGGTGTACCTCCCACCCCTTGTGTGCAGCAACTGCAAGGAGCAAGCGAATAGATTCGAGACGAGCCACAGGAGCAAATACCTCGTCAAAATCTATTCCTTGCCGTTGGACATAGCCTTTTGCCACCAGTCGAGCCTTGTGCTTCACCACCTCACCATGCTCGTCCTTCTTCACCTTAAACACCCATTTGAGGCCAATGGGCTTGTGTCCTGCAGGAAGATCAACAAGTTGCCAAGTCTTGTTTTCTTCTATGGACTCCATCTCCTCGAGCATGGCCCGTCTCCAGCAAGGGTGTTCCTCGGCGTCGGCGAAGGACGTAGGCTCCTCCGCGGTGGTGAACATAAGCTCCCCCTCCTCCAAGCTTGGTGGGCGCTCAGCCCGACCAGGAGGGGTGAGGGTTCCGAGTATGTTGCGCATCGTGCGGAACCGTAGTTTCCTGCCGTCGTCGTAGTAGACGTCGACAACATTGCTGCCGGGGTCCGACAGCGGTGAGGCGAAGCAGATGGGCCGTGGAGGATTCCGGGGCGTGACGAAGGTGCTGGAATCTTCAAGTCCGGAACCCCCCACTGCTGCTGACCCCCGTGCAGGACTGTCCCAGCCCTGATTTGCGCTGGACAGCCCCTGCGGGGGCCCTTGGGGCGACGCTGTAGGTGCTGGACCCTCTCCAGCAGGTCTGGAGGCTGGCGTAGGAACTCCTAGGATCTGTATAGACCCTTCTGTGCCCCTACTGGGCACTGCAGGGGTGCTGTTCGGCCCCTCCGGACCTTGCAGCACCTCTCCGGGTGCTGAAACAGCAGGTCCAGCACCTGCTGGACCTAAGGAGTCGACGTGGAAGGCGGTGTAGTCCTCTTCTCCTGCTCCTTCTCCCCAGTCCCACTTGGCCGCCTCGTCGAATATCACGTCACGTGATATGTGTGTGCGCCCATCAGCCGGATTATACATCCGATAGCCCTTCGTCCCTGCAGCATAGCCAAGAAAAATCATCGGAGTACTCCGGTCTTCCAACTTTTTCAGGTTGGGGCGCGTGTTCTTGACATGCCCCACACACCCAAAAGTTCGGAAATAATTGACGGTTGGTCGCTCTCCATGCCAAGCTTCATATGGCGTCTTCCCGTCGAGGCCGCAGGTAGGGGATCGATTCAGGATATAGACAGCCGTGATAACTGCCTCACCCCAAAATATCCCGGGCATACCCTTCGCCTTCAACATGCTCCTCGCCATGCCGACCACCGTCTGGTTGCGCCGCTCCACAACCCCGTTTTGCTGCGGCGTATACGGGGCTGTGAGCTGACGTTGTACTCCGTGCTGAGCGCAGTACTCGCCGAACTCCTGTGAGGTGAACTCCCCTCCGCGATCAGTACGGAGTAGCTTCAGCCTCCTCCCGGACTCTAATTCAGCTGTCGCCTTGAATTGCTGAATTAAGTCGGGCGCCTTGTCCTTGGTTGCTAGAAGATAGAGCCACATATAGCGGCTCATGTCATCCACAAGCAACAAGAACATCTTCTTGCCACCTGGAGTCGTCGGCGTGATAGGCCCGCAGATGTCGCCGTGGACAAGGTCGAGCGCGCCCTCCACGCGCCGCCGAGCTTGCTTGGGGAAGCTGGAGCGCCTCTGCTTCCCGACCAAGCAAGCTTCGCACAATTGATCGACATGATCAATTTGCGGCAGCCCGAGCACCATCTCCTCTCGTGCCAACTTCCGAAGCGCCTGGAAGCCGACGTGTCCGTAGCGTTCGTGCCAACGCCACGCAACATCATCACGCCTCGCGGTTAGGCAAACTGGACGTGTGATGTTGAGCCTGATGGAGTACAGCTTGCTGTCGTCGCGCTGAACTCGTGTGAGGAGACGCTGCTGCTCATCCCGTATGTGCATCACTCCTCCTTGCACCGTGATGTTGTAGCCATCCTCATCCAGCTAGCCGACGCTGATGAGGTTGGTGGTGAGGCGTGGGATGAGGTAGACGCCGGTGAGCCTCCTGTGCTCACCCGTCTTGGCGGCGAATAGGACCGTACCTTTCCCCTGGATACGCACGATGGAATTATCGCCGAACTTGATGGTTCCGACGACATTTTCGTCAAGCTCGGAGAAGACGGCGCGCGAACCCGTCATGTGGTTGGTCGCACCCGTGTCGAGGTACCAACGAGTGTCATCAAAGTCATCGTCGTTGCTGCGGTGAGCGAAGACACGTCCCTCCACTATCTCCAGTGGGCGCATAGGACGTTCCTGCACAGGCTCCTCCTGTACTGAGGCCACCCTTGTCATAAACAAGGCGCCCTCCTCCTCCGCCTTTGCCACGAAAGCCTGCTGCTGCGGCTCCTCCTTAGGCTTCGACCGACACTCCCTGGCCCAGTGGCCCTTCTTCCCGCACTTCCTGCACTGGTCCCGCGGAATATCCTTCCCGGAACCTCCCTTCTTGCCTCCGTTCTTCTTGGGCGGGCCCTTTCGGCCGCCCCTCTTAGAAGAACCCGCGGACTGGGTAGACCGCTCCTCCTTCCGCTGTGCCTCCCACTCCTCCCGAGTGAGGTACAGCTGGCCGTTGTGTACTCCTCCCTTCCGCTGCGTCGAGTCGAAAGCGTTCTCAGCCGCCCTGAGACGCCCCGTCACCTCCGACAAGGTGAGGGTCGACACGTCCAGCAGTGTCGTGATCGCCACCACGATCTGTTGGAAGCGTTCTGGAACGCTTCGCAGGAGCTTCTCCACGGCCCTCTCTTCTCCTATCTCCTCCCCTAGCGACGCAAGCCGTGATAGCATGCCGCTCAGGCGGAGGGAGAAGTCCTCCACGCTTTCGCCATCCTTGAAGACAACGTCTTTGAACTCCTTCCGGAGTTGCTGTGCTGTTGTCTTCCTCACGCGGTCGGCCCCGACCCGCATGATGGCGATCGTGTCCCATGCCTCCTTCGCCGTCCTCTTTTCTCCGATCGTCGTGATCATCTCCGGCGGGACAGCGCTGACCAAGATGTCAAGCGCCATCATGTCTTCCTGCTCGCTCACGTTCCCCTCCTCCACGGCCTTCCAAAGCAGTCGTGCCTTCAGCTTGATCTTCATCATGATAGCCCACTCCGCGTAGTTGGTCTTGGTGAGCACGGGGAACCCCGTCCCGGTGTTCACCTCACGAGCTGCCGGTGAGGGTGTCCCATGGCTGATGGCGCTGCCGCTGCTTGTAGGTGTAGACGACATCTTGCAGAATTCAGCCTAGGGTTGAAACCGGCTCTGATACCACGAATGTTGCAATTCCGGCGCTGAAACTGTCTCTGTTCTTGCTGAATAAACCGATCTGCCCTAGCAGATCGATCTGTCTTCCTTGAAGACAGACCAGAAAAATTCTTCAGCCAACAACAGAGGAATAACAGCAAGGAGAAGAACAGTTCTGGTGCAGAAAACTGAGCAGATTGATTCTGTTCTTGGGAGAACAGATCAGGGGAGAAATCAGGAGATGCCCGATCTGTTCTGGTTTTGTTGGAGGCGCAGAACAGAGGGAAAAACAGGGGCGGCGGCTGGTTCTAGCCCCTGGTGGCGGCTAGGGCTGCAGAGGAGGTGGCGGCTAGGGCAGCAGCTGGGCGGCGGCTAGGGCAGGAGGGAGAGAGGCGGCTAGGGTTAGAAAAGTGGAGGAAAATTTTCTGTATTGATCTCTCTCCCAATTTGGGGTGTTTTTGGCTTGTATATATAGCCCCCCTTACAAGAGTCCTAATCTGTTACAAAGGATTTTTTAATCTATCTCTAAGAAGATTAAACTCAAAAACCTTCTAGAAAGGGGCCTCGGCCTGGGCCAGGGCTGACCAGCCCACTTGGCCCAGTTCTGGCCGCCCTGGGCCAGGGAGGGGCCGGCCTGGGCCAGGGGCAGATCAGCCCACACATGTTTTTTTGAGGGAAGAATTTTTTTTTGAGGGGATTCACGAAATATATGTTATTTCAAGTACACGAACAACATAGCACGGATGTATTTTTCATGATGAATCAAATGTCACAGATCTTACATTGTTAAACTGCATGGTTATTTACATAGAGTAAGAATCCCAGAATGACTATAATTTGGATAAGAGGAAGTAGGAGATTATTGACCTACTTGTATTCCTAAAATTTTGTTGCTTCCCAATTCAAGCAGATAATTTCTCAGTTTAGACTCCACATCAGAATTAGCAGGTGAGTCATATATCCACTGACTGTTGGGTAGGTGCCCATGCATCATACTCCTGATTAAAATGACGGCATAAATCAGTACAAGAAAAGAAAAGTAAAGAGCATGCATCTCTATAGAGATGGTGCAACCATTGGCACACGAGTAAATGGCATCTCACCCTAGCAAAGTTGATTCAGCAAATGGCCTCATGATGTCCAGATAAACTATCCTAACATTGAGTGAAGCTGAAAGACCTACGAAAATGTAAAAAAAATGCCATTATGGTACATCATACAAAAATATATTAAAGTAATGGGTAAGCAAAAATAAAACACATACCTCTAAGAAGATTCAAGACCCTCATAAATATTATTGCATCCCCAGGAAATGCATCAACCTAAGACCATGAAAACAATCATGTGACCTTCGTCTATCAGCTAAGGAAAGTAGTATGTCTAGCATCTCTACTCACGGGATTAAAACGCTGAACTTCCTTCTTGTTCCATTTCGTCTTTTCTTGAAGAGCTTTGAGGTTTCGTTCTCTTTGGTCATTTAGTGCCTTAATGTTTTCCTAATAAGAATGAATAACCACAAGCAAGTTACCCCAAATGCCCAATGGTATTAAAAGGGGGGAAATGATGTACGATGGATGTCACCACTTTCAACCTACCTTTGCTTCACTTGCTGTAGTCGACTGGCGAAAGAATATTGTGGCAATCTCCATAGCTTGCTGAGGCATGTCAACCCGCAGTTTAAGCCCCATCTCTGCAAATGCTGAAAGCAATGCCACATGATCTCCCTGCACATTGACATTTTATACCTCAGGTCTATAAATTACAGACAAATAACTAAAGTATGGCAAGCTGACAAATATGCATGAAAGCAGAACAAATTGAAGAATCCATTTTACAAACTTCAGCATAAGGATGTCGATATATCAAAATACATGTGCAAGTGCTCGCTATATGATGCACTGATTTTTCTGCAAGTATTAAATGCGTCAGACCCTTCCCCGGACCCTGCGCAAGCGGGAGCTACATGCACCGGGCTGCCCTTTCTTTTATTAAATGATTCTAGATTGGATTCTATATCTAATATAAAAAAGATTATAGGTATTCCAAGAGAAATGGATGTAGATTATGTCAGCAAAATACTAGCTTCTCTGAGCATTATTTGAAAGATCAAAGCAACACAAACCTCTGCACATGACAAAAACATCTTTGCTAATGCCTGCCTCATAGATTTTGATATGCCTTTAGTGAGCCCAAAGTCAAGAAGAATTGGTTTATGAGGAGGTTCCTTGCTTACAAGGAAATTGCCTGCAGAAATGAAACTACAAGTTAGATTATGTGCAAGCAATACAGATATACATGATGAGGCAAAGAATAGATTGATACAACTGAGGTGACAAAAGTTGTTCCCAAGTCACATAGCATCTAAGTACCAGGGTGAGGATCGCCATTAAAGAAGCCATCAATGTATATTTGATGAGCGTATGCACGGGTAATTTCCTCAACAATTTTTTGCTTATCAACACCATATTCTTCCAATGAATAATTATCATTTAAGCGAATCCCATCCATATATTGCAAAATCAAAACCTTTTCGGTTGACTGATACACACACAAAAGAAAAAAGAGCCCGTAAGAAGATGATAGCTTGATTTCCAAAATTAACACAAGACAAAAGTATAAAAAATAGAACTGACAGAAAGACCTGAATAACTTCTGGAATCAGTACATCAACAGCACTGGAAAGGCTGCCACCCTCAGAGTCAATTTTACGACTAAGATTCCTGGAGACGGCCCTGGTGTTCTCTACAATAAGATATTCATACATTATTAAGGCAACCTTTCCTGAAGGAACTAGACCGTGACTTTGACAGAAACAGGATACAGGGACATTCTCACATGCACAGAGAAGCATACAAATAAAAAAAATGAGCAAGGAGAATTACCTGCTTCATGGTTGAAATCAAGTTCCTTTGGTGCCTCCTTGCACCACTCATCAATCATCGGATTAAAATCATACTGAGGTTCTGCCCAAGCAATCCATTCAATCAATGATTTTGCATTCTTCAAATCCTGACCACCAACACAAGAATGTATTAAACTCCAGCAAAGTTACCTAAAAATACTTGCCAAATTAGAGATAAACCTCCAAGATGATCTCTTTGACACCATCATGCTGAGTTTTCACAACTACATCTCTGCCATCTACTAGAGTTGCACGATGGACTTGTGCTATCTGTTGTCAAATGTTTGTGATTGTTGACATGAGCATACTATCAATTTCCATCAGATAACTGAAGTTAATTCCATCACTAAAGTACTTGGTACTTACTGATGCAGTTGCAAGAGGGTCCAGAACAAAATCAACAAACAAATCATTCATGGGTTCCCCAAGTTCTCTCTCTATTGTTCCACGAACCTGCGCAATCAGATGCAGGAACCACGGTAAGTCATACATCACTGCGATTTAGCTCGATTGCGAAAATGAGAATACTATATTGAGACAAGATTTTTTTAATCTCCATTTATTCAAGAATAGGTCTGGGTACCTCTTCAAAAGGGCGTGGAGGAAGTGAGTCCTGCAACTTCTTGAGGACATTTATGTAGGGTTCAGGAAGAACATCTGCTCTTGTGGACAAATACTGCCCAAGTTTCACCCATAAACCTTCTAACTCTATCATCAGGTTGAGTACACGACGAGCATTTCGCTCGTGGGTTTTCGTCCATATAGCATTCTTTTTACCAGTGCTAACCCATTGGACTCTTTTCTGAAGAGCCTGTTTTGTATCTCAATAACATGTTAATTTGTTTCAAGCAGATTGGAATAGGCTGCCTGATGAAAGAATATTATTAAAAGAAAAAATACAAGCACACCTTATAGTCAAAATAGATAAGCAATGCCATAGAAAAAACTTTGAGGCGCCTGGTTAAGATGTTTCCCCATCCCATTATGAGTAAGCAAGTCAGGTCAAGGGGCAACAATAACTCTGGTACACTTCAGGCAACTGTAGTCTCCTAGCAAGCCAGTTAGTTTCTGCAATGTCACAGATCAAGACAGCACTCCAATCAGCAACTTATTAGGCATTCACCTTGCAGAGAAAATATGGAGCAAATATTCAGCACAATTATTCAATATTCAGAACTATAATTCTATATTATCAATGAGACAAGAACTTGACATGACTATCAAGTTTACTCGAGAGCTTTCATTTATAATAAATCCACTGAGGATGGAATAAATAAGCAAAACGAATAGGCATGATTGAGAGGAACCGATCCTGCCATCTGTCATGTTTTGTAACAAAGGAAATTGTAAAAGTGCAAATAAAAAGGATCTGAGCCACCAGTGGCGCATGTCTAGTGACAAGCCAACGAGATGAGCAAGTTTACATGTTGAGCTTTTTTACACGTTTCACAGATGGCCCTCTGGTCTTGTTCTCATGTACTCTGCTAAGTGCTGAGCTTTTACATGTTGCGGCATTTTATCCGGCAAGTTTAAAACCTCCCACAGAAAATCGTATAATTCACTATTTCGTGATAACGATATGCAAATGAAATCACAATACAGGTTGACTTGAAAAACATGACGTGCAGGCGGCGCCGAAGCTCTCTTACAAGAACAGAACGTATAGGCCGATAGGAACAAGCTTCGTTTCAGGAGAAAACAATTTTGGGAACCGAACCACAAGGCACGGAAGAAGGTAATGGTTCATAAGAAATACGTGATGCAAGCGATCCTGTCAGCTCTTTCGCATGAACGTTGACACATGAGGATGCCAAAACACTAGCCTCCAACTACACAAAAGCCATTACCACTGGTGCCACACTTGATCAAAGGGCTGTACCTCTCCAACGGTGTGCAAGAAACAGAGAACGTTTATCTATAGCACCTTGGCATAAATAAAGGCGACGTCTTTCGGCTGATCACATGGAGCCCTCGCCCCAGGAACCCCTCTCAGGCACCCAGAATCCCAGGAAAGGTTCGCTGATAACCCGATTTCCGCCCAAAACACTGGGATTGGTCGCGGAACCGCACGAAGTGCCAAAACCCGCCGCGGCAACAGACGGCACGGATTATCCCCCCCTCAGAAAAAAAATCCTCGAATATAGGGGAAGGGGATTACCTCGATTTGTTGCGCTCCGGGGACGGAATTGGGCGAATATCGTCGGACTCCTGAGCGATCCAAAAATCGGCCCGACGAATTCGCGAGGTAAAATTAAAGAAAAACCAGATGGGAGAAGTTTCCCCCGCGGCAGGCAGAGAGAAGTGCAGAGGGCTATTTGTTCCAATTCCAATAGGCTTTTTCGCAACTGGACCCTTGCGCTAGCTTGTTATTGATTCCGCGGCCACAGCAGGTGGAAGTTTCCTTCTTTTTTGTCAAGGAAACACAGGAGCCAATTTGCAGGGTCTCGACTTCGACGAATCAAATTTGCTGGTGCGAGTGAGAACGCATGGACGATCAGAGTCAGAGAGGCTTCTCTATTTTCCTCTCTCTCTCTCTCTGCCTCTCTTTTCTTTTTCTGACTTTTACCTAGTTCTGGACTGAAGAAAACCAGAACAAGATATCGTTTGTCCTTTGGACAGCTCTGGTCGTTGCACCGGTTGCCGGACCATCATCAAACCTATTGGCCGGCTTCCAGAACAAGCACTCCAGTCGAGGAGAAGACAGTGAGATACGCAGTGACGCATGCACGAGCTACCCGGACCGCACGATTCGTAGAATCTCGCGATACCTACCCTACCCTGGTCGAGGATACGTGCACCCTAGCGACCCACGTCGGCGTCGTCAACAACAAACGTATCTCTGTTTCCCGTTTCATAATACTTGACAACTTTAACATTTACTGTTTATATTCTGGCTAACGGTATTTTTCTAACTACTTAAGTCAAGCAAGTCGATAGAAGCACCAATGGATAGGTTATCAAAAGTACCTTAAACCTACCACATAGTAGTTCTAGATATTTGAACGATCGCGGTAACAAAAAAGGTGATCATCAACAGGCTATGCTGGAGCTGGAATTTTGTCGGTGAACTTGATCGATCAATCTTCAAATCAAGTTTGTTTTGTTGATGGATTCGTGGAACTTTGGATTTGAGCTCTTGACTCGTTGGACACAACCGAGATGCATCGGCTTGATGGGATACACGAAGCAACACGAACAGGGCCACGAGGGTCCCCTTACCCATCTCATGTAGTACCGCCATTTTCACAAAATAGCATTTCGCATGGTACATGACACTGTATATACAGTACAAGTTCAAGGCTCAGATATCTTGTTACATCATTTCATAGTCCAACCTGAGATGCATCAGCATCGAACGAACAATACTTTTATACGAATAATCATTAAAGATAAGAGTTAAAACAAGTAAAGCAAGAATGATTCATAATCGCTTAACCTAAATGGCAAGGAAAAAAACCAGCAGCACATATTATTCTGAACATGCCAGAATCCATAAACTGGTTGTCACAGCGAACGATTAAGGACACAAAGTCTTCGTAGCAAACCTTGGCAGGTTATTCATACGTGCCAACAGAACAGCAAAACTACCACAATAGGACCATGCAACCACTTGACAGCACACAAAATGTCATCTAATCGAACAGGGAGAAGCCCATGTCGTCGTCGCTCTCCTCCTTCTCTTCCTTCTTCTCCTCCTTGGGGGCCTCAGCAGCACCACCGCCACCACCTGATGCAGCGCCAGCACCGGCAGCAGCACCTCCACTGGCCACCATCGCTCCACCGCCAACGGCACCGACAATCACCTGCATTTTGAATATAATTGTCCGACATCAGGAATCGCCAAAGGGGGCACCAACTTCACGTTCTACTAGCAAACTCAAGATAGATTCCAAGTAAATGACAGGATCAAGTTGGTGCCTCTCAAAATTACAACTACCATTATCATCCTGTTGCGTGGTCACTTGGCACATTCAAAGACATCAGACCACCAGGTGAGGACATTGGAACTCCCAAGACAGGATGGTTTGAACAACGGAACTAAATAAGAGATTAAGTTGCAATGGTTCAACGCATCAAAAAAAACACACTTGATTTTGTTAACGCTACCGACTAACGAGACTCATCTAGCAATAAGAGCTGAAATACTTTACGCCAGGAAAAGGACATGATCCGTTTGTTGGTGCACAACACTAGATCGAGCATACCACCAACCCATGGCGATTGCATCCGAATCGTTGATTCGAGGTCCTTCACTATCAACAACATCGCATCTAAACTCAATACGACCATGGATCAGGGGGAGGTTTGGGAGGGCGGCAGCGGATGACCAGACCTGGAAGACGGCGGAGCTGGGGGAGACCATGGAGAAGGAGGACTGGACGCCGGAGGCGGAGTCCGCGGCGGAAGCGGCCGCGACGAGCTGGCGCTGCAGGTCGTACGGGGTGGCGGCGGAGGCCTCGATCTCCCCGGAGTGCTGCTTGGCCGTCCACTCGCCGCCGGTGTTACGGCACACGAAGGTGTACACGCCCATGACTGCGGTTCGCGGGTCGTCTGCGCGAGGCGGCGGCGGAGGAGGTGGCTTTGGGGTTGGGAGTCTGGTGATGAGGCGGAACCCTAGCGTGCACGGGGGATTATGTAGTGGCGTTGCTGGGCCCGGATGGACGTTGAAGGGGGCCGTGAGACCGTGCTGGGCCATATCTATTTTGTGGACCTTTATCCGTTTAACATTTAGCCCAGCATCAACCAAGACTGGAACGCACAAGACACATGCACATCGCTGTTCATTTGCATGCACAAATTAATCCAAAACTGATCTCTTTTTAAAGATATACTCCCTCCTTTTTGAATTAATTAATATTTAGGACAACTGATTTAGTTCAAATTGAACTAAAAATTTTATCCTAAACGTCAATTAATTCAGAACGGAGGGAGTAATAAAATTGATCTAACGAAAAGTATTAAAATTTTAGGACGTGAACGTGAGTTCTTGATTCCCTGGTCAAACCAGTGAGACCGAGTATCTCAACAACATTAAAGACTTTGTCCCAAACACACACGTCTAACAAGAATGAGTGACGCGTTGGATTTGATCAGCTCCTGCGCTGCTGCCTGTAGAACCCTTTCAGCCTCCCACAGAGCATGACGAGAACGATGACCAGCTTCCCCTGGTCGCTCCACCACCCCGTGAAGCTGTACGGTTCGTCATGGCAGACGCTCGCCGCCTCCGCCGGTCGTAGCAGCAGCCTCGAGCAGCTGTAACCGGTGGACAGCCCAACGTTCCTATATGCACTGCAGCACGAATAGTTGAGGATTTTCGATGTTACGATGTCCAATGCGAGTTGCAGCAACTCACCTGATCACCTCGAACATCATGTTGAACGTTGAGAAGTTGAGAGGGTCGCTGGAGAGCGATCGCCTCTCGGTGACGCAGACGAGCATCACCACTGCAGCGTTGAAGGCCAGCGGTGAACTGAACATGCTGTTCAGCGACGACTGCCTTGTCTTCTCTGCTCCACCATCGTGGCCCCCCCTGCGTTCCAGTTCTCCGCCGCCGCCACTCCTTTCGCCTCCGTCGTGGCCGCCGTAGTGTACCAAGAAGAAGGACGCAGATGCCGGCGTGCACCTGGAAATTAAAATGTCGTAGGCTAGCGGTTAATCCTCGTGTCTCTTGGGATGATCGATGTCTCAATTAGTCAGGAGCGCGATGTGTAGCGACCGACATCATGGCGACGAACAGCACGAGCACTGCGGGCGCGATGAGGGAGCAGTCGACGGAGTTCTCCCCCGCCTGCCGCGCGTTCACGGCCATGAACAGCGCGTTTGTGACCTTCTCGCCGGCAGTGAGCCCCGTGAACACCGCGGTGTCCCAGCTCAGGCAGCAGAAGAGCGTCACCGCCGCGGCGGCGACGGTGACGGCCGTTGCCGCCACGAACGCCGTCTGCAAGCCACCACCAGGTAGCAGCAGGTGGGTGAAGCCTGCTGCCGTCGTGGCATGCTCCGTCGACGTGAACCTAATAATGAGCTCATCATCTTCATGTCCGGACGGTCTAGCCGTGGCTCGTAGCGTCACCCGGAGGAACACCGGGAACAGCGTGCCGCCGGCGAGGATCTGGCCGGTGAGCAGCAGGAGGAGACCCTTGTTCGTCGCGAACACCGCTATGCTCTCGTCCGTCGGCAGCAACCCCCCGTTGGTGAAGGACGACACGGTGGCCGACGCCGAGAAGAGCGCGACGTTGATGCTCTTCTTCGTCAGCACGTCTCTCGCGCTGGGAACATTGGCGACGTACGAGAACGCCGCGAGAGAGCCGAGGAGGAGGATCACGATCATGTAGACCAGTACCAGAAGCGCTAATAAGCCCCTTAGGCAACCCCAGCTCTTCTTCTGGTCATCGTCGTCGACGTAGGAATAATCTGTAGATGATGGTTGATTCGCCTCCTCGTCGTCGTCGTCACAGGCGACGCTGACGACGACCGACCTCACCCCGCCGTGCACGTGGTGATCCGGACCATGCCGCGGCTGTTTCCGCTTGCGCGCCGACGACTCATCAAGGGCGAGGGCGAGGAAGGTGACGAACGTCTCGCTGCCCAGGAGCATGAGGACGTTCAGGACCACCGTCTGCGAGCCGGAGAGGCGCTCCATCCTGACGGTGGCTAACCCGGTGACCGTGACCGCAGACGTCGACATGAACAACATGTCGACGTACCGAATAAGGCCGCTGTGGTCTGCGTCGCCTGGCTTGTTGAGCAGCACCAAGGCGAGGAAACCGAGCAGATCGATGGTGAGGAAGTAGGACAGGTAGATCAGAAGCCGGCCGAGACGGGAGGTGATGAACCGGCAGACGAACACCGGTGAACTGACGGCGCGCCTTACTGCACCGACAAGGACATGAAGCCTCATATGTAGCTAGATCAGAAGCTCGAGATCGGCAACGGCTGTCGTAGCAAGCTGGCTGTTTACTTCAGCAAGATGAAAAGTACATACAGGTAGTAGTTAGTTCTAGCTAGTGTCTCAAGTCAAGTTATTCTGGTGGGCAGCAGCAACTGATGAGGAGCTCGTCGCCGGATGCCATGCTCCGAAGGACACACACACAAACACGCGCGTGGATAGTAAACATTATAGATGGATGCAGTTCCTTGCCAACCATGGCACGCACATTATAAACGCTTCTTTTTACTTGCAGGGGCATGTTGATGTGGTTACCGATCAAACCAGGGTCGTGTTCTTTGGAATGTATTTTTCTCTCTCTTTGAGGTATGATTCATTGATTCTCTTCAACGGATCGGTAGATGGGGGAGCAACACAGAAGAAGTAGAAGGAAATGAACAACGTGCGTAATCCGATAAAAAGCACATGCCATATCTGGGATGGTTGCACAAGGCCCGACCTAAACGCGATTTCCGCCTAAGCCCAGCCCACTAGTCGGCCCATGCCTCCGCTCTCGTGCTCGCGAGTCTCACCACCCCCACCCCGGCGAGGCGAGGCGAGGCGAGGAGCCTGTCCCCCATCCATCCGTACAAGCCTCCACGGCAGCCTCGTGCGCGTGGACCTCATCAGCGCTGCGGGCGGCGGGGTCGACGACCCGGCGGCTCTCCCACGCGCTGGCCGGCAGGATTCCCGGTTGGGCAGACGGTAAGCCGACCCTCCCATTCCCATGTGCTGCTAATCGCCGTGCTGCTTGCTGCTTTCGCAAGTTTGCTGCGGATTCCCTGCCACAGTCATCAACCTAATCATACCTATTTTTTTTTTCTTTTGGCTCGCAACCACCCTGCAGTTTAGCTAACGAGCAACATTGTGAACTCAAACTACGAGTACTATCTTAAGTCCCAACTGTGTGCTTCGGAATTATTTTCTTTTTTAGATTCCGAAATTCCTTATTTTTGAAGTGTAAACTGTGGCTGTTTCCAAGTTGGGTGATCATGTGACTTGTGATGGCCACCGATGCGCGATGATTGCTACTGTCAGTTATTGTTCCCTTTTCCCCCAACCATATTTTCAAGTACTATTTTCCATATTCTGCATCAGGAGTATAAGTCCATGTTGAGCATAATGTTGTCCTAGATTTGTACCAGTTAGTTCTGAAATAAATGACGTTTAGGATGATTTTTTGTCCTAAATATCATTTATTTTAGAACGGAGGAAGTACTGTTTTCGAATTAAGTTTCGGGACGATTACCACCAGACCACGATTTGGTGTTGCCCCTCGGTAACCAGTCAGTCATCTCGCTCGGTTTTGACCGCGATCGCAAGTAGGAGTACCCTCTTTTTCGAAACTGAGTTTCCTGAGTCCTGACAAGCAGCTCCTGTCTGACTGTTAGGGTGGTTGCCTCTACCGGAGCTGAAGCCAATCCTCTAGCTGCTCCTTATTTGATGACAGTAAATCGATCCGACAAGTAAGAAGGCACCATAATTAAGGTCAGTCACTAACAACTCTTAACCAGTGCCTAACTGAATTAATGCGCGCAGCTCGTGGGATGGCACCGTCAGCGTCTTGAGTTGCATTATTGGTAAGTTGATAGTAACTGGTAGTGTAGTAGCGCAAAAGGGTCTCTATAAAAAGGAAATGGAATTTGTATTGCAATTGTGAAACATCTACGAGCACATGTTGTTACTTTTGCCCAACGTGCGTGCTCCAACTTGGAGCCTGAAATTTCAGGCAGCAGGCAATGGCAAATAGGTAGGTAGTACTAAATCTAACATCCTTGCCGTTGCAAGCAATCTTGTTCTGCGTTTCTCTGTTTTACCCTAGCTTCCAGTATGTACCTGTGCCCTTGGTGAAGGCCTTCAGCCTACCATAGAGCATTACTAGGACTAGTATCAACTTCCCTTCATTGCTCCACGACCCAGAGAAGCTGTACGGCCTGTCTTGGCATATGCTCTCCGGGTGCAGCTGCTGCAGCCTCGAACAACTGTAACCCATGGACAGTCCTACGTTGCCGTACGCGCTGCATATGGATGATAAAATGTTTCACTTACTTTGAACATAAAGGATTATTAGATTGGTATGCTGTTTTCTTCGGGGCATTTTGAAGCTGATTTTTGGCCTCTCCTGCAGAGTATCTAGAATGTACAACACGAGAAGAGGGAACACACCTGATAACCTCGAATATCATGTTCAACATGGAGAAGTTAAGTGGATCGTTTCTGAGACTTGTCCTCTCGGTGATGCAGACAAGCATCACAAAGATGATGTTGCAGCCGAGCTGCGAAAATACCAAGTTCTGCAAGAAAGATCCCCGTTTGGGTACCACTTTCTTATCGCTGCTTTTATCGTCTTCATTCGGTGGTGCGAATCTTGCCGATGATGCCAGATACCTGAAAAAAAACATTTTCAGATCCATATTGATGTCAGGTTCTAAATAAAGCAAAGGCGTCCGTGTTAGTTAGTTGGATGAGGTGCCGCCATGAACTCACATCATGACGATGAATAGCACTAGAACGGCTGGGGAGATGAGGGAGCAGTCGATGGAATTCTCTCCAGCATGCCTCGCATTCACCGCCATGAACAATGCATTGACGACCTTCTCAGAAGAGCTGAGCCCACCGAACACCAATGAGCTCCAGTCGACGGCACAGAACACGACAACCGTGGTTGCTGCAAGGCCGACGACCGTGGAGGAGAGGAGCACGGTCGGCCGCTTGGGAAGCAGGTGAGCAAAGCGCAGCTCCACGGGGTCACTGATCATGAGTTCGACCCCCCTCAGCTTGGTCACTCTCCCGAGGAACCATATCAGCATCCTGAGGAAGAGGGGGAACAGAGTGTTGCCTGCCAGAGCCTGCCCCGTCAGCAGCAGGAGGAGCCCCTTGTTCTTGGAGAAGACGGCCATGTTCTCGTTGGTTGGTACGAGTCCTCCGTTCGCAAAGGAGGACACGGTGACCGACGCGGAGAAGAGCGCGACATTGATCCCTTTGTTTGCCAGCGGTGCTCTTGCAGATGGTACTCGAGTCATATACAGGAAAACTAGCAGGCAGCCAACGACATGGATCACGGCGAGGTAGCCAAGCACTACAAATCCTAAGTATCTGCTACTAACGGTCCTCCTCTTCTTGAAATCACTAGTGCTCAAGGTCGTCCTAGTTTCAAGCTGCTGGGACTCTTGCTGGCAGATGATGGCGCCGGCCGCGGGCTCTATCGCGTCGAGCTCGACGACAGCAAACGAGCTGCTGACCCTGTTGTTGTTGTTGCTGCCTGCAGGATCATCATCATCATCCTCCTGCTGCTTGTTGCTCTGGCGGTTGGACGACGACCTAAGCATGAGGCCTAAGAGAGAAACGAAGACCTCACCTCCTAGAAACATGAGCAGCGTGAGAACCAGTATCTGGGAACTGGAGAGGTCCTCCATTCTGACGCCGCTGAGGCCGGAGACCGTGGACGCGGAGGTTGACAGGTACAGCATGTCGACGTATGGAGGAGGAGGAGGAGGAGGAGGAGGAGGTCGTCGTCCGAAGCCGGGTTGGCTGGGTTTATTCAGGGACGTCAGGAGGGCGGAACCGAGCAGGCTGGTGAGAAGGAAGTAGGACAAGTGAACGACGGACGGGTGGACGCGCGACGCGACGACGAACCGGCCGTAGACGAACACGAAGAGGTGGAGGACGTATCTACCGACGCGGACGAAGCTGTGCATCTTGCTGTGGATGAACTCATGGTGGAAGCTGATCTTCATCATCTGGTTTTTCCTCCGCGCGCGCGTGTGGTGGTGCGGACGGCTACCTACCTACCAAAGGCTATACGAGCGAGTATGGCAGCGCGCGGACGACAGATGTTTGCTTGCTTGCTCATCGTGGTCGATCGGGGGGCGGCATGCTATTTGTACATGCTCGGCGCGCGGCATGGGCCAGGACCCAGGAGGAAGGCAGGCAGGCAGGCAGGCGAGGCTATTTCCAGATAAAAAATACTCAATCATTGGACGCGGACCAGAACCAGATGAAGGCAACGAAGAACCAGCGATCGAGCAGGCCATTCTGCACCTCATATAACAATGCAATCATGCCAGCAGCTGACCAATCAAGCATTATTTTCGCCTGTCTCAAGGTGCCCCTAGCTAGCTTGATGACGCACATATATATATTTCTGCTCATGCATGCATGCATGGTCCTAGATTAGCCTGCCTGCCTACCTACCAGAAGGATCGAAGTTGAAGAATGTACTGGAACCGTGTCCTAGGTACCGAACAAGTGGGTAGTAGCTAGCTGGTGCATGCATGTGCAACGGTAGGGAGTTTAGCCATGCATACAAATTAATTAAAAGGGGTTCGTTCATCAGAAGGGTGCGAGGCGTGTATATTAATTCTTGTTTTGCAGGTCGTCAGGATACGAGCAGGCCGGATTAGTCGCGTTTGGCTGGCTGTTCAGGTGCGCGCGTGTGCCTTTCCTCTGACCCTTCTCGTCGTTCTGTTTCTCTCTGTCTGAAAGAGTGGAGAGACCCGGTCTGTGGTTCACGTGCGGTCAGATCCCCATCGAGCGGCCTTCACGGCTGCTTCCCGCGCCCAGCCAACCATGTCACACTTGAATGACTTTAGGTAACCCTTGCAGCTGATCGTCAAATTAAGTGGCCGTAGAAATCAAGTCTGATTGCTTCGCTGAGTGCTGATGCTCATGTACTTACTGCTTGATGATGGTCTTTTTTTTTTGGAAACAAAATACGGAGAAGATGTTATGCCGCTGGAACCTGGAGGGTTTGCGACAGACGAGGAGAGATGTGGGCCGACGTCGTATATGGGCCGTCGATTTTCCTGAAAAAAAAACAAGCCCATGGATCAGAAGCCCAACAGGTCCTCCTGTGCTGGGCTTTAAGACGTAAGTAGCTTGGGCTAGGACTAGGAGCATGTGCGGGGCTTGCAGGACGTAAGTACCTTACCGTGTTCTCTTATTTATTTTTTTTTAAAAAAAAAAAAGAAAAAAGAAAAAGAAAAGAAAAGAAAAAGGGTATTGTAACTGAGCTACTATATAGGTAGAGCTAGTGCTTTGGACGCACGCCCTGTACTGTACGTAGTTTTGAAGCAGCTGCTGCGAGCGATGATTTCTCGAAATGTGTGTCCAGCTAGCAGCAAGCTATGCTATGCGCCCGCCCTGCTGGATGAATCTACTACTCCGCTACTAGGAGTAGTACTCCAGTGATAACGACGATGATCCAGTGACACGTCTGTGCTGCGTTCGGGAACCGAGTCATGTACGTACACATACGTGGTACACAGTTATCCGGCCTACAGGTACACTAGCTAGTGTAGCCCCACTACTAGCTAGCTAGGAGAGGTAGCTAGCTAGAGCTAAGCTCATGATGCATGCTAGCGAGAATCAAACACAATGCGATCGAGAGGATATATCTACCGTAGCTAGTAAACTGAACTCGCGGTGTGTGCACTGTTGTTTATTTCTTTAATCACATGGCTAGCTGCACCGCATGCACGTACGACCTGCAGTGCTGCTGCATGCATGCGTGCGTGCCGCACGCGTGCAGCAGGCCGTGCGTGACCGAGCAAGATCGCGCGAGCCACTACTGGTGACAAGACACTAGCTAGACAGGGTCGCAGATCGATTTGTTAGTTTAACGCACGCTTGCACGTGGCTACAGCTAACTAGGCAGTACTACGCAATAGTTGCTCACTTGCTCTCCCTTTCTTCAGCAGCTCAAACTAAGAGGAGATGCGGATCATCAGTATATACAACTGTTACTTAGTACTACATGTTACAAATAAAATTCAGATATATGTGTCCTGCACAGATCAGCTATAGCTAGCTAGTTGTAGTGGCCATGTGCAACGGTGTGGAGAGGTCCCACATGCATGCACAGTTACTGCAGATACAAGGCATAGATGCATGACAGCAGGAAGCGACCAACGGTTATGACAGTTATGCATCGCACACGACTGCCACCCCCTCCCCCTCTCTCTGCTAGCTAGCTCCTGCAGGACACAAGCAAAAGCAACCAAAGGTAGTATAACCGATTCTACTACTATAGCTGCTGGTGGAGGCAGGCCCAAAAATACATGTATTATTGCTTAATTTCTATACATTATTATTGGTATATATATATATATACGTGTGCCTCAATAGCTAGCTAGGACTTGTAGGAAAATAAGAGTTCATCAGGGTTCAGGGAGAAGAGACAGGAACTGTTGTCTGAAACAAACAGCAACAGCTTTAATTTGCTCCTCGGTTTCGGTTTCGGTGGTCTGAAACTGCTGCGCACGCGCGTCCAAAATGTTCAGTTTGGTCCCTGCTCTGCGGCGTGCTATGTGCGCGCTCTGCGAATTCAGGTGCCGCAGCAGCCGGTAGCTTTAATTGTTGGCACGCCAACGATTCATCAGAACTGCATCCGCATCCTAGCGCGCGCGGCCGGGCGGTGCATGCATGGGCTTTAGTTCCTCTCGTAGCTCTCGTAGCAGCAGCTTATCTGCAATCCCGTGATCAGGCCGGCCGGCCGGGCACGCGAGGCTAGACGACGACCATGCTCACTCGCGTTGGGCCTGGGCCTGGCGTTGTGTTCTTCCACCACCTGCAGAACTGTGTGTGTGTGCATGTCGTTGATCCTGTGTTCTGTACCAACAGAGCCACCAGCAGGCCAACAGATAGTATATCTATCTCTCTATCTGTGGATTATAGAGGAATATACTCCTAGCTAGATAAATAGACAGTTGCATTGCGGTACTAGTGGTCCTGACTGCAAGTGCATGCATGCATGCGTATATTCATCAGTGTGTGTACTTTAATTTAAGATGGCATATATATAGCTTGAAGATGGGACAAAGGTGATGTCCTGCGCCGTACCCTCATACCAAAACAGAAAGCCCCTCTATAAAACAAAACAAGGGGCAGCTAGCTAGCTAGCGCTAACTCCATGATCGCGCGCCTCACATGCATGCATGGTTACACGTACCCGTTAATCTATCAAGACTCCCAACAACAACTTGAAAAGCTAGTAGGATCTCTAGCATACTGCCATAATGTATATATATCACGGTTATTAAAAGTAAGCTAACAGCAGACGATGTGATCAGGAAAAAAAAATACTACGCTGCTGATCTGCCTCGATATTCGACTTATTATTAATTGGCGAGTATAGATCGAGTTTCAAATTTTCTTAATTACTTCCAGCTAGATGTCATCACATATAGACTCATAGGTGAAAATAAATTCTCAATGCCGTGTGAATTTTAGTTCTCTGTTGACTGGTTGAGACTAATTTGATTCGGGCGCCCAGTTCGTTATCAATACATATTAATTTATGAGTCGATCTTATTATGTGGTCTGCGAAGAATTAATTATATAGTTGTGTTAATTAAAGCCAGTACCTATATGCAACGAACATTCAGTTTCAAAAGGCCTAAGAAGGAAAAACAACGAGATCTATCCATGAAGACCATGATGACCAATCTGCCTATCTGCTTCGCTGCACCGATGGTTAATTCATCGTCATGATGCATATGGTAGATCAAGATAAACTAATTGGGCATTGGTGATTGTTTCTTATTTGGATCCTCAGCTCTAGCTTGCGCTCATGATTAGGATGCATGCATCCAGGATGGTGGAAAGGAATATCTCATCATCTACTTAGACTGTGTACCTGCACACCAACCTTCTGGAAGGATTCACATGAACGAAATGTATTTGATTTGTGAGACTATATATAGGTGAGAAAGGAATACGGCATTATATTAATTGTTTTCTCACTTGATTAGCCTGTTTCTTGAGTTATCCAGTAAATTTTATTTCGACAGAAGTAATGAAGTATACCAAGATGGCAATTTAATGTAGTAATCATGTGCCTCAAAGGCATCTTAGTAGTAGCACACTAGTATTTTTCCTTACCTTTTGCTTAGAGTAGGGCTTGATGATTGTATACCATGTCCATGTGAAACCTCCTCACATGCAGGCATGCACTCCCCTCGTCAGCCCTGCCATGTTCTCCCATGCACACAGTTTGAAACGAGAGAGAGAGAGAGAGAGAGAGATAGAAAAGTAATGCAGTCAGGGCAAAAGTACATGGACTTTTTTATATCCATCTCCGGACGCATCCAGATGGCAAGCTGGGGTCCTCAAAATTTTGTTTGCGTTTGTGCTGTGCAGGCCACCTGCTGGGTTAAGAATCCTGGCGCCCTAGCTGAGCAGTTTGTTTTGGCTCCCGTACCTTGTTTTCATCCTGCCTCGGCAGTTTGTTTTGGCGTTCCACTTGGTTGGATGCAGGTAAGGCAAATGATTCTCTGCACTCACGTCATAATCTTTTTTCCGATCCCGTACACATACCGACCAAACTCAGGTTAATTTGTACGATCTATGTCAGGGGTATGGTGTTTCATTCTTCAGTCTTTTCACAAGGCCCTTTCACCGCACAGCAGAGCAGTCTTGCATGCCGCATGAAATCAAGGGGAGAAAGATTCATTTAATCGCGTGCTCAAACAGCTCAATATTTCTCTAATTTGGTGAAAAAAATTCGACGTCTGTTCATATTTTCTACAACCACCAGCAAAATAAGGAGATTAGCAGCAGCTGTGGCAGTCCAGGGGATCATGATTACCATATCAATAGCATGGAGTGACTGCCCATGCAAGTTCAGTGCCATACATATGGAACCACTAAAGCCCATAGAATTGTTCAGGTTTTAATCAATCCTACCAACAATGTAGGTGCAGTATATATCAGTACTGAACTTGTACTGACCCGTACCCAAACCAAGTGGCAATTTATTATCTTCGCCTCTCTCTCTTTTTTTTACATTGTTGGAAACTACACTTTTCTGCGGTGATAGCTGATGGCTAACAATGCACTTGAATGGGTAAAAAAACAGCATGGACAGTTCATACTTAGCGGCAAAAGTTTTTATAGTTTCGCTACCACCACGTATATTCAAATGAGGCAAAGGGAAAAATGCCTTGTAAGTAGATGATTTATCAAAAAAAAATATAGGGCACGCTTACAGAAACTAATCATTCAAACAGCCTCCGTCCACTTGAACACTTAAACAAACCAGAGATCAGAGGCTCAGAAGTCACGAGCAGGCTGATGCGGCTCGCACACCAACAGGCCATAGGCAGTCCGCCCTCCAAGCTTCTTCTATATATTCCCACACCCTGCTCGTTCCCAGTCCTCTCACATCCAAACCAAGAACACGGCAACAGAGCCACCGTCACGGCGGCAGCCACACCAGTGCAGCTCTCATCAGGGATGGAGGAGCAGCACGGTGGCCGGGCGAGCAACAAGATCCGGGACATCGTGCGGCTGCACCAGCTGCTCAAGAAGTGGAAGAAGATGGCCACGGTGGCGCCGTCGTCGTCGTCGGGCAAGAACAGCGTGCCGCGGGGCTCCTTCGCGGTGTACGTCGGCGACGAGATGCGGCGGTTCGTGATCCCCACCGAGTACCTCGGCCACTGGGCGTTCGCCGAGCTGCTCCGGGAAGCCGAGGAGGAGTTCGGGTTCCGCCACGAGGGCGCGCTCCGGATCCCCTGCGACGTCGAGGTCTTCGAGGGCATCCTCCGGGTCATGCAGGGCAAGAAGAAGGATGCCGCCGATATGTGCCGCTACTCTTGCTCCTCCGAGACCGAGGTCTTGTGCGCATGACGCCTTGCATCAGGGCCTCTCCTTCGTCTTGCAGCTCTGCTCTGCTCTGAATGATTCTCCGAAGGAGTAGTGGTCTCTCTCTCTCTCTCTCTCTCTCTGTGTGTGTCTCTCTCTTTTTCCTCTCTCCTTTCTTAGGTTGGTTCGTTCTTTCTTCTTGGTTTTTGTCTGAAGAAAGGAGAAGAGGTTTCACCGACGAGATCTGTAATTTGTACCACAGCAGAAGGAGATGAAGGATTATTTTTCTTTAAATCTCTTGTTCTCAATAAAACACTTGAGACTAGAATGCTTTTTTGTTGTTGTTGTTCAAGGACCTAATGTAAGGCAAACTAACTGAGGCTCTGATCTTGTTGCTTTTCATGATTAATCCCCGGCTATTTGCATGAGCCTTAAGATAAGCAAAACGAACACTGGAAAAAAACTGAAACTACTACTGAGAGATGCCTTATTACTTCGGTCTTCACCTCACTGCAGAGCGCAGATGCCTTTTCTTTTTGACTGAACAGAGTGCAGATTCTAGCGTGTGTCCTATGGGATCAGCAGTAGTTCTCGAGTACATAGCACGTACCCTGCATATTGCAATGCATTTTTAACAGGTGATTCTAATCATATGGTGGATCGATCGTGCTCCATGTGTTGTTAACAATTAAAACAAGAAAATAGGATCGTTCACATGGTAAGCGACCTAGCTTCGCATCCACAACCACATGAGGAGGGGATTCTATTCGGTGCTTGCACCTGCACCTGCACCTGAATCTTCAGCTACTAACCCAGCATGATCTCTGTGAGCGTATCAGTTCATTTGTTGGCGTGTGAAGTTGCAGCTCAAAACAACTGGTATCAACCATACAAGAGAACGAGGACTTATGTAGTGAATCAATGATACTGAAAAGAATCCATATTGTTCATGTATATGTTCCTGCCGAGGACACAGTGAACAGATCAGGTGAAAGTGAAACTGTGACCTCCCTGACGAAGTAAAATGATTGTGAGGTTCTGAGATGGACATGATCGTGTTGTTCTAGGACGTCCTAAGCATGTTGAAGCAGAGGCTGCCTGAATCTATTGCTCTGTAAATACTGGCAGGTACAATCAACCTGCAGAGACAGAGTCGGTTTCATTGCTGTTCTCGCAAATGGGTGGCCTGAAAATCTCTTCGTCTTTTGAAATGCAGCCCAAACTTGCATTGTAGCCGTCCAGACATTCTTCAAGGGTATAAGTATTTCATAAGATGCAATGAACAGTTCAGATCCAGATCTGAAGCCGCTGTGCTGTTACTCAATCTACATTAAATAGTCTTCTTTTTTGGTTTCATGAGAAACACAAAAATATTACATTAAGTAGTGATGTTGCCGTTACCAAATGCATAGTCCATATTCGTTCTCAGTGGAAGGAAGTATATGGAACAGAAACGATGAGTCCATCGACAGTTGAATTGAAGGGTGTGAATACGGAGACGTACTGCCCCATCACGGATCGGCAACCAACCAATTGGAAGATGCAGTAATCACGAAGTACAGAAGAATTGAAGAAAATTCCGTCATCTGCTTGATTTGTTTTTTTTTTGGGATCACGTAGATGGCCTGTTTGGAACGAAGAAATCTGGCTCAAATTAATCTCACATGTACATATAAATACTCTGTTTCCCACGGAAACAACGGTGACACCATGCATCCACCAGCTATGCGTTGCGTTGCGTTGCGTTGCATGCATGTGTGGCTGCACTCTGTACTGTACACAAGAAGTGCTGCACCTTTCCTTGTCACCTAGTACTGTACTAACTAGTACGCGTGAAGTGAAGCAAATCGTACAAGAGGAAATCTAATAAAGGTCATCTACGTGGCAATGCAAGTTCAGGTGACGGTGCATGCTACAAGCTGAGGAGGGCCTTACCGGCACCGCCGTTGTTGCGGTTGCGGAGGCGGCGCACGAGGAGGCACGCGGAGGCCGGCGGCCTGCGCGAAGCCGAACTCGTCGGCGGCGCGCTCCATGAGGTCCCGGAACGCCGGCCGGCTCCCGGAGGTACGTACACCACGAACCGGCGGGACGCCTCGCCGACCTACACCGCGAAGCACCCCCTGGGCACGCCGCTAGCCGGGCGGTCCTGCTCCTGCAGCAGCCCGCCTCCTCGCGCGCCCCGCCGTCCTCCTCCTCCAGCTGGCCGTCGGCGACGTCGCGGACGACGACTTGGCAGAAGAACGGAGGAGGTAGCCCATCACCATCATCGACGTCCAGGAACGAAGCGACGCGGCGGCCGGAGAGGGAAGATCGAGGACGATTATTAGCAGTAATAGGTAGCCCTGACGCCTGCATGGCTGCTTCCAATCACCGAGCTCTGCTTTTCTTCCGTTCCGTATCCAACAAGTACAGAAACGGTACGTCCAAGGACGGGCGTCGATCGACGGGTCGCCTAAATGACCGTGCCCAGCCATAAATCTCTAGTAGAAGCGTGCACGTAGTAAGTACTCTCTCTAGCTAGCTAGGCAGGAAGGCAGACACACACACAGACACACTTGGACACTTGGCTGTAGGCCGTAGCCCAAAGCGCAAGCAGCTACTCTCTGTCGTTATCCATATCCAAGAACCAGCAATGGTGATTTCTAGGGAAGGAGCTGAGGATGATACTCTGATCGAGAGCACGAGCACCCTGCTAGCTCACTACTTGAGTAGTACGGCCTATGATTTGTTTTGTTGGCCGGCCACTTTCAACCTCTCTTTCTTAATCTACTAAACTGTACACTTTCTTTCCTACTCCGATTAAAAAGAATTTTTGAGATTTTCGTGGCCGTCGTACGTCAAGCTCAGCTCCGGCGTTGATTGATTCCTCCGGTCAACCTGTCCGTCCTGCTTTCCTCAAAAAATAAATAAAAAAACTGCCAGTCGTGCAAAAATAAAGTTAAGCGCAACAAACGCCGCCTGCACGCGTCTTTCCCGGGACAATTTGGAATTTTAATAAACCGATGACTGATTTCACACGAACAAGTCTGTACGTAGCGTTTCCGTTCTTAACCTCGGCAGGGTGGATTTTTTTAAAAAATATATTTTTTGAAACAGAAAACTCGGGTGGATTTTTTACTCGTGTGGTTCGGTGCAGTGGAAATTCAAAACGGGGGGAGGGGATCTGCTTGGTTATTGAAAAAAAAAAGTGGATCACGCGGAAGAAACAAAATGAACGAGAGCGCGATATATATGTAGCCAAAAAATGGGACGATAAACTCGCAAGCAGAGTCCGCTCGACGAATCAAAATGAATCGTATCGTATTGCATCGCTAACTCAAAATGAATCGGACGAAAGGCCCGTGACCAGGAAACGACAAGCTGTGATCGATGAGGCCTTTTCTTTATCTGCGATTAGGCGAGCCGGAGTACTGTGATCAGCAACAATGCTAATCTGCTGCTGCTGCTACTACTACTACAAGTCTAGAGCTGCAGGAGGGTAGGCGCAAGAAGAGCACACACCACTCCGTCAATCAGTCGCACGTAACGATGACAGGTTGAATGGAGTAGAGAGCAATTAATGTTCAGCGTAGCATGTAGAGATTTGACTCTTTTTTTAAAAAACTTTTATACAACAATATTATTCTGTTGAATTTCATATATATAGACTATCCAAACATGTTTGAGACAAAAAGTCTTTATTGTTGTTGTGCACACTATCAGTTAGCAGTTGGTCCATGGAATATGCTGGTGCCGTCGTGAAGCCAGTCAATTATCATTCATTGTTTAATCACTACTAGAGGCCATGGGGCCTTTTTTTTTTCAACCTTCATTCACACGACACGCCTGTTTCTCTGACCAGTTTAGGTTTGCCCCCACCACACACGCCTGCTTCTCTGACCAGTTTAGGTTTGCCCTCACATCACCACACCCGTACGAACACACAAGGAGACGCACGGATAGGCAAGCTGCCAACTCTGAATCTGCTTATTTCTGCTACTGCCTTTGGATTTTTTGTGACGGGACGCACAAATACCGGTCAAATTAAGCTCGCATGCGTGCACCTGCACGTGGAAATTTGAAATTCAGCTCCTGCCCACCCACCCACCCACCAACTCTAACAACAGTGTCAAAATGCTCTTCTTGATTGCGATCAATGTCTTCTTCGTCATACAGATACAGGGCTCCGCCTCATCTGTGCAGAAACTGGGGGGCATCAATAAGAATATGTGGATTTCACAAGTCACACTCCATCCAGCTGTTGGTTGGGTGTCAGGTCGCATTCAGGTCACTGGTCAAAGCGAGATGAAGATGCCACCCGTGGATACGATCGCGACGGCACCTCCTCATACAACCGTACTGTACGGAGAAGAGGAACCATTTCTATGTTTATTTGGAAGGAAATTATTTATATATATATATATATATATTTTTGGCAACATGTTACATGTACAGTTTGAGATAGAATAAAGAAGCACTGCTCCCCCCCCAGTCCCTCTGCACTCTGCATTGGCAGAATCAACAGCACACAAGAAACCAACCTATACAGCTATACACAGAATAATGAATTGAATGGGTGTTGAATCCGGCTTAGCTAGCCTCTAAGATTCACCATGCACGCGGACATACCTTCTTTCTCCCGGCAGAAAGGAAAATTGCCACGGCTTCGGGACTCTACCTCTGGTGATGCAGATGATATAGCCTGCGTACGTCCGGTTTCATGCTCAACCTTAACAGCCAGCAGCCCTGAGGAAGTTGTCGTACGGGCTGGAGGCCGGTAGCTTCAGGAACTGCTGCTGGAAGTCATGTTCAGACTGTGTGTTGTTGCTGCTGCCGTTCGGCCCGTTCATGTACTGAGGATAGCCCTGCATGTTGTCATCGGCGAATGGATTTGTGCTGTGCACCCCAGCCTGCTCAGAATTAGACTCATCGATGTCAATATCTTGTTAGGAGCAATGATCATTTTCAAATGAAAGTTTGAGCGTGGAGAATGGAGGGTACTCTACCTGAGGCAACTGTGGGTCCTGTAAAAGAACCAGTTCCATCTGGTTGTTGGGCTGGTAGCTTGGCGGGGGAGCTGCTTGCACGTTTTGCTGGAAGCTCATGAAGGTGGACATCTTCTGCTGTTTTCCGATTGTGAGGGCCTCGCAGTGGCTAGTCATGTCCTTGAATGCCAAGTCTGTTGCCACCGGGATTACTCCTGCCTGAGGTGCTGGGTCCGTGACAACCTGCGAAGCAGGACCGTAGTGGAAGTTTAGGACGCCATCATGCTAAGTAAGTAAACACAACTTATAGGGCGAGTTTCTAGGATGAAGGCCATACTGTTTCAAGAAGCTGATCGATACTCAAAAGGTCTGAGACAGGTACAGAAGTTGCACAAGCTTCTGTGTTTTCAGAAGATTCTTCAAAATGATCATGGTCATTTCCCAGGTCAATCAGCATAGCCTGTTGAAAGCACAGACATGTTTTCAGCACGGAAAGTAGGAGATGAATATGTGTCATGCATATACATATACCTCTTCATGGTGGGCAGTCTCATGAGATCCTGATGACGAATTCTCAACAGATGATTCAAAAAACTGAGTGCTCATTGGACACATATCATCAGGAGAGAAGTCACTTAGCAATTGGCTCCTCACATTATTCAACTCCGCCTGCACAAGTAGGGAATTCGTTAGCAGCTGATGCAACTTTGTTAAATGATGAACACAAGGATGCAATTGAGAAGGTGAACATTACATCTAGCAAACTTGCAATGCTGTTCATGATAGTGGAGACTATGCATTCTCGAGATTGACTTTCTGTTAATTCCATTTCTGAAAGGGACTTCAGTGCATTAGCATTGTCCTCTGGTGATCCATAAATTTTTGATGGGTCATCTAAGGAATCTTTCACAGCCTGAAGCCTGCTCTCGTCCACCAAATGAAGGAAAGGATCAGCCTAGACAAACAGCAAACAGATGTTAAATATGAGGTCTCACAAATCCGGCATAATAATTACACAGATTTGGAAAAATAATCCTGAAGCATGGTCATCAAACCTATATGCAACATGATCATGAGAGCAGATTTTGAACCGTATTGGTTGGATAAACTCTAAAAACAACATTGTGTTATAGACTAGCAAGGGCACCATAAGATGAAAGGATGGAATGATGGATAAGTGATGTTCATGAGTCCACATTTCGGATATACTGTCACTACTCACTAATGTGGTAAACAAACTTTTCAGGAAAGGCCAACATAGAGAGCTCATGATGTACAAACAAAAACTAGTGTAAATACAACAACATATACTTCAAAACAAAAATATTAACAAAACAAGCACAAAGGAAATATGATTATTTAATTATTGAGTATTTTAGATCCATCAACTGGATACTATAATGTGTTTTTATCATTTCCCAATCCCAACTACTATTCTACACAATTTTGTGCATTGTTTTCTTGTTTAGAAAATTACATTAGCATAACCAAAAGAAATATAGTAGAAATAGAACAGGGGTATGAATTCCGATATGACATACCGCTCGGTCATGAAGCATTTGTTTACAGATTGGAATAAGAGGAGCGACATTGTAAGCTCTTGAAGAGAAAATAATCATGGCCGTGGACAGAGTAAACAACGAACGGCGCCGAGATGGTGGTAATGAATCTACATGTCCACAAAGAGACAAGAAAGGACTGTTACAAGGACCTAAAGGCCAATTCAACACGTAGAACAACTTCTATTAGATACAGGGAACACTGAATTCCCATTTGCTAATAATTATGCTTTAAAGAAAACATGATAGACCTGCTTCAGTGAGTGAATAGCTCCTCAATGAAAATGCAACCTGAAAACTCTGAGTGAGTGCCTCAAAAGTTAATGCCTGAAAGAGGAAAATGTGGAAACATCAGTAAAGAGGGCATAATCATTTGCATAGTCTACCTCCCTTACAAAAGTTTCTGTTAAATAATTATCAGGTTTCTCTCTTACATGCAGGTACTCATACCAGGGAAAGAACAAGGGATAAAAAGGTGCAAAAGGAATCTATAATTTAGGATTACCTTGGGTCCAGAAAATAACAGAAGCAAACTGTAAGTATGAGCAATTGCTTCATAGCTTGCAGGAGTGTTTTCAGGAGATATTGCTTGAGCCCAAATGGATGTCAACAGAAGCGTGATCTGACGACCACTCAATTTCACCAATACGGATTCCTAATGTATACAACATAGTGCAGAAACAGTATTTTAATGTAAGAAATCGTTTGCTCAAATATAATGAATTGTTATTTAACACATCTTGAGACCGAGAACAGCTTATAATTAATTGAGGTACCGTTTCCTCATCTGACTTGCTTGAGGAACTTTGGTGTTCCTTTATAGAAATAGAAGGAGCTCTCAGAGAAATTGAGGGAGCTCTGATAGACACTGAAGGAGCTCTCATGGCCATTGAAGGACCTCTTTTCATAGAAAAATTAGGAATTTTCATGCTGCGTCGACGACTTTGAGATGGGGGCAGGTTTTGACGCTTTGGATTTCCGGTCACTTCATCAATGCTTTGCAAACTGTTGTCCTTGCCTTCTCCTTGTGAACTGTCTAAGTACTTGTCCTTTTTCAACTTGTCAAAGATAGCAGCCGAAGATGAAAAAACAGAGACCGCCCTGGAGAGTGTCCTCTGCATGTCATGTTTCTTAGCCTGGACAGAGGCACTGGCTTGAATACTGGGTGAAACAGAAGAGGGGACCAAGACAATAGCAAATATGCGATGTGCAGCAATACGAGCTTCATGATCAGGGTGGATCATGGTTAACAGCAACTGATGAAACAAAGCTTCAGGAAACACCTGACGGCAAATATAAAAGATAAATTCGAAAGCAGATAAAGGTAATGTGGCCTAGGATTTATTTGAAAACTTCCATTCGTTTGTTCCGACCGTATACCTTATTCTGATATTGCAGATTTGGTACAGAAGCAATTATTTGAGCTGTGCGATAAACAGCAGCTGCAGTTGATCTAGCTACAATAGGAGTGCTTGCAATGTTTTCTAGCATCACGGCCATCATGTCAAGAACTGGCCCAGCATCAGATACCTGATAAACAAAATGGTCTTGATGAGCCTTCTACGCGTTGCACAGATATTTTATTTGAAATGACTTGTACTGTTATACAGACTAGGATGTCAAGGGTCATTTGTTAAAATATCAAATTTATGAAAGTGATATACTGATATTCTATAAAAGAAGGAGGAATGAAGTTTCATATGGAGAAAAAGTCAACAACACCTTCTTTGACAGCTGCACTAGGCATTCGTCTATGGCGTTCCGAAACTTTTCGTTCCATTTTACTAACTCCATATCTTTGCTGCCGAGAGTAATATGGAAAGTTCTTTTCAAATGCCTGACAAGATCACTTATGGCACCTATAGTAGAAGATGAAGCAGGAGCATTGGATTGTTCTGCAAGGGTAGCTGCACACTCCACGACACTAAGCTGCATATCTGGCTGCTTCAACATTGCCTTGTGTTCAATATGCTTTATCAGTAGAGACAGCAGTAAGTGCATGTTTTGGCCTGCAAAAACCATTAAAGAAAATAACCGCATTGCATGTACACTTGATCTCAGCCTTTTCTACAGTACACAAAAGGAACACCTGAGCTTTCCACAAGAAGTTGCATGTCCAACAAGACACACAGAGCAAGTCCATTCTGTGATGACCATGAATTGTTGTTACCAAAGTACCGAAACAAAGACTCCAAGACACGGCGGAACGTCGTTGCCTCCCTAGAAAGCGCAGCCATATTGTGCACACAGACTCTGGACCAGAACTTAGGGTCCTTGGCATCTTCCCTGCAGCGCAGGAGTATGTCTAGAAATCACCTACTGTAGAAAAAGAAGTGACAAAATCAATCAACAGAGTAGAGATAAGATTATATTACACAGACAGCTTAACTCCTTCCTTGGAATTAACTATGCTCTCCCAAGATGGAGCCGTTGAGAGTACAAACGGGGAAGCATGATGCTTTGTTTCTTGGTTATCTTGCGTTGACTGGTTGTCTGCATCATTGGTACCTTGATCATCATTTTGTACTTTCTGAGGTTTGTAGTTTTCCAGTACAGCTTGAACAACCTAGCAATACAATAGATAAACAAGTGCGACAATGAAACATTTGGGACTGCAGTCAGCTTCAAAAAGTGATTCGCAATCTGATCCTAAGCCAAATGAATATCAAAAACGAATTTTCCATGCATCGCCAAAGTAATATTTCTTCTATAGATGTTCTCTCAAGGTTGTCAAGCGCATATTAAAAAGGAAAGCAAGATAGGGAAACTCAAAGAGATATTACTTACATTATCGAACTCCGACGAGATATGAGAAAGTTCTCCCATGAACCAGATCTGCATGATAGAAATGTTTTAAACCGTGGGTCTAAGCTTTTTTAAGAGTCCAATGGACTAAGCTCCCACAATTATAGAAAATAGAGACTAATCTGTGGATTTAAGTTATCATGTTTGAACGTGTGATTTGAACATCCCTTAGCAATGTAACAGCCCTCTTACACTTTTGAGTTTAGAACTTCCTATTCATTCATTAAAAAATTTTAGCAATCAATGCTAACATATGATGTGTATTTGGTACCGTTGACGGAACTAACCATAGCAGAAAGGGCTTGCAGGGCAGCAGCACGCAAGGCATTCGCCCTGTCATCGTCCCCTACGTCTTGAGCTATTTCACATAGTCTTGGGACAAGCCCTTCCAAATTGAACTGATATGTACCATCCACCTGGAATATACATAAATATGATCACCAATGAAGAGGAGGCAGACCATGCATTAAAAGTTTATAAGATGAACGAAAATACCTGATTAACAGCAAAATCAAACAATGTTTCACATCCAATGATGCGCATGTCATCCTGCCTCTTTTGATCTAAAAGGGTGTGTACAATGCTTAACAAGCTACTTGCGAACAATGGCCTGGATTAAGAAGGTGATATTTAAATACTTAGCCAGCAAACAACAAGAGTAAGGAATGGTAAGAACTATAACCGTAGCAAACCATATGAAACTATGGCATCTGATAAGTGACATTAGGGTAGCGCTAACCAGTGCTTTTAAAAGGGCGCCTGGATGCCAAGGCGCCCAGGCGGGAGCGTCTGGACGACTAGGCGGCGACTAAAACTTCACGGAATCAAGGGGCAGTGAGAAAGAAAAAGTTGAAAAAGAATACTCACATCTGTTCTTTACAAGAAACCAACAGTCTGCGGTATATTAACATCACCACTTTTGCAAAGCCATACTGTTCAGTTCTTAACTCTTTGTAAATTCGTTGCTCCAAGTAAACTGTGATCTGGATATCAATATGCAAGAGGACACAAGTTACTGGGGATCTTATAATGGACGATGATTAGTCTAAAACAAGAGCACCTCTGAGAGAAGGGTATTATAAATTTTAAGGTAGAACAATGCCCTCCGAGGCATCTCCTGTTTGTAGACTAAGTTGACAATGCTTGACTGAATTTGTAATTTGCTTTGCAATAGCAACAAAACTATTACATTGAATTCTGTTGGTCGTTCGGTGTCAAGAATAACTCATTTAGCAGATCAAAAAACCCTTAATCATTACATGAATGTAATGGCAGCTTAACGATTATGTTCCAGAAGAATGATGCAGGGGGCAGACCTTTGGCACCCGAAGAGGGTTTTTTGAGGCATACTCACACAGCTTCCCAATCCTTCTCTCGTTTGGTTCTTCATCCTGTAGCATAAAAGAAATGCAGAAATTAGTAATATAGCTCTGCATCAGCATGCAGCCATGGTGGCAAAGCGGAATGATGAAGGAAAAGGGATGTCCCAAGCAACCTGTGTTCTGGGGAAGATTTCAGCAAGTATCTTCTTGTACCGCTTAACAGGCTGCCTGGACCGCGTTGTCAGCGCGGGGCAGAAATAGAAGATGCTCCCACATGATGGCTGGACCATCCTGTATTTATATACTGCATAAATAATTGAAAACGCGCGTGTTATTGCAGGAGTGCTAATGCTACGCCATCCACCTACGAGACACTGACCCATGGTCCGGATTCCAACAATTGCGATGATAATTGGTTGACTTGAAAACCGGAAAAAGAAATAATTGATTGAAATCTGAAGCGTCTGAATCGAACTCGGATGTTTTCTTTTTAGTAATGAAAAATATTTTCTGACCTCTACATTGTTGTATGCAGCCACTATTACAGATTTCGGAAATGTACCCAACCCAACTCTGAAGGCAAAAATCCAAGTGACGAAATCATGTTTCGATTAGATCAAGACAGCCTTGACGAACAACTCGGAAATGGCATCTGGAACACCGAACACGAGACCGGGCCGCAAAAGCGAAAGAGTGCAAGGACGTGAAGCAGGGACGGGGATGATGACGAAACACTGAGGCGGGGACGGGGAGCGTTACATTGCTACGAGAGGTCGGCGACGGGGTCGAGGACGGGGCGATGCGGGACGGCGGTCCTCCGCGGTGGGGGGGGAGGGAGAGAGAGGCACGGTTATTCTCGGCGCGGCCTCTGCAACGACAGCCGAGGGAGGGGTTGGTGGTTGGTCGCGATATGGGAGGGGAGGAGGCAGCGGGAGGTGGTGGCTTCCCGCCGTTCGTGCGCGTGGACCGACCCCCCATGACCGGCGCCACCACTCCGCCCCCACCCAGATTTAGCAGCTAGGAGGTCCGATCGCCCCGGTTGCCAACAGCTAACCTGGTACAGGTCAAACAGTCGCGTACATGCTTTGTCTCGGTTCCTTTTCAGTTGTTGTTATACTGAAACTGTAGTAGGTTAATTAAACAGAGACTATAAATTGGCCGGCAATTGCATGCCTGCTGCTGATGACCAGTTGAGGTCATTGCTGATGATCACCTGCCGTTCCATCGACGACAGTTCAGCGTAGTGTAGTGTTTGATTTTGCTTCTTTTTTCACGCCAGTGGAATCATCTCTTCCTTGGAGAAGAAGCAGCTCGCCTACAAATACCAGCCACTCACTACTAGCTACCTCGACCAGCCGCAAGCTCGGATCGAGCAAGATGTCGGTGAAGCTGATCAGCGCGTCGGGCAGCCCGTTCGCGCACCGCGTCGAGGTGGCGCTGACGCTCAAGGGCGTGCCGTACGAGGTGGTCCTGGAGGACCTGGCCAACAAGAGCGAGCAGCTGCTGAGGCACAACCCCGTCCACCAGTCCGTCCCCGTGCTCCTCCACGGCGACCGCCCGCCCATCTGCGAGTCCCTCGTCATCGTCGAGTACGTCGACGAGGCCTTCGCCGCCAGCGACGACGGGTCGGCGCCGCGCCTCCTCCCGGCCGACCACTACGACCGCGCCAACGCCCGCTTCTGGGCTAACTTCGTCGACACCAAGATCCTGAGGCCGCTGTGGATGTCTCTGTGGACGGACGACGGCGAGGCGCGGGCGCGGTTCGCGAGGGAGACGAAGGAGAGCCTGGCCATCCTGGACGCGCAGCTGCTCGACGGAAGGAGGTTCTTCGGCGGCGACGCCCTGGGCCTCGTGGACGTCGCCGCCTGCACGCTGGCGCACTGGCTCGGCGCGATGGAGGAGGCGGCCGGCGTGCGCCTGGTGGCGGACGGCGAGCTCCCCGGTCTTCGTCGGTGGGCCAAGGAGTACACCTCGCACGAGGCCGTCAAGCGGTCCCTGCCGGACACGGACCAGCTCGTCGCCTTCTTCGCCGCGAACAAGGAGAGGTTCACGTCTATGGTCAGGGCAATGGCGCAGCAGTAACTCGACCGACCGACTACCTACTCACTCCCTCCGTCTGTTTGCAAGTATTTTAACCTAGATTGAACTGAGCGAGTCAATCAGCGTCAAATACCTTGCAAATGGAGTGAGTGTATGCATGTTTTTTTTATCGTTGAATAATCGATGTATGGATACGATCGATCGATATTCCATACCAGAAGAAAAACATTTACAAATTCAATTGGATATGCATGCGCAAAAAACATGCCTCTTTTGTCATTATTCATCAGTAGTTTAAAGCTACTCACTTCGGTTCTGAAATAAATGACGTTTAGAGTAAAAAAATTAGTTTATTTTGAACTAAATTAGCTGTCCTAAACGTTATTTATTTCAGAACAGATGAAGTATTATACTTCTTCATATGCATGTGAATATAATACACCATATATTTTTAGAAAAGAAAACAAAAGTCTCATCAAGAGACACTAGGCTGAGCATTTGTACCGGTTGCAAATATACGACTCCCTCTGTTCTCTGAATTAATTGACGTTTAGAACGACTAATTTTGTTCAAAATAAACTATTTTTTTATTAAATATCATTTATTTCAGAAGCGAGGGAACCGAAGGACGCGCTTCTGTGAGGAGTGACGCTGCCGCAGGGATGACCGTGTCAACAGTAATCGGCTGTTGGGGGAAAATAAAAGAGGTGACAGGGGCAAGCTAAGCGCGGCGCGATGGCGGTTGCTGGACTTTAAAGTTTTTTTGTTGCAAACCGCCATCGACCCGTTTTCATCCCTACTCCGACACCCGAATACCCTGCACTGGCACTGCTGATGAATTAGGTTTCCAGTGTGCAGCCACGGTTGCACAGCGAGCGAGCGAGCGATGAAATGAAAGAGAGCCCCCTCCCCGGGTTTGAGGAACGTGTCGTGCTTCCAGACCCTCTCGCTCTCTCTGTGCTGTGCTCGCGCCGACGACCGTCGTCGCCGGGCCCTTTTGGTGTCAACATGGACGCATGCCATCGAGGAAAGAAAGAAAGAAAGATGCAGATTAGCTGCCTCTGCGCCTAGTAACTAGTAGTAGTCTTGTTTGTTAATTCCAAGCGGGCACATGGGGTCGATCTAATGATGGAGCTGCTGCTGCTGTCTGCTCTGCTTTTTGCTTTGCTGGGGTCGGTCGGTTCAATCATGCCCCGGGTTTCCGGCGCCTGCCTTTTTGCCCCACTCGCCCGGCCCCCACGCTCTCCTCGCGTTGTTCTTGTTCCTGCCCTCGGTCTATTGGTCTGGAACACAGGGCTTCAGAGAACAACATGGTCTATTGGCCTGGAACAGAACGGTCTTCAGAGAACCATGAGCTACACGGAGATTCCATTCCATGCACATTCTCTCTCTCTCTCTCTCTCTCTCTCTTGGAGTGGAGACGTAGTAAACAATAAGAAAAGGGAGCTTTTGCTTCCCCGACCCCGAGGCTGCTTACTGCAGCAGCGGCCCGACCAAAGCGAACGCAGAAACACAGCGGAGAAGAAGCAGAAGAGAGAGAGAGAGACACCACAGCACCCTTACCCACGCCTTCTCTCTCTCTCTCTCTAGAGTCTAGAGCCCTGGCCTAGACACGCTAGTCTTCGGTCTCCGTGTTGGCCTGCTTTGCCCTTCCTGCGCTCGCTTCCACCCCCCGCCTCGACTCGCCTGCTCCCCTGTCTCCCTCGTGTCGGAGAGGGGGACACGCACAGCCTACGCACGCGAGCGCGTGGGGACGGCCTCTGCTCCGACTCCGACGGCGGCCTCGATCGCCGGCCGGCCGGCCATGCGTGGGGCCCGCTGACCGAGCTCTCTCGCCGGCGAAGAAGCGTGTTCTCAGTCCGAGGAGCCCTCCAGGATGATGCAGCAGCTGCTGCCGGCGAGCCCCGCTGGTGCGCCGGCGGCCGCGGGCGGGTGCCAAGGTACGAGGAGTGCATGCTAATGGCGGGGGTTCAGTAGTGGCGTCATGTGTGTTTTTTTTTTCGGTATCTTGCCCCCCCCCTGCTTTCGGTCGTTATTAACTTTGGGGGCATCGCGAAGCGCCTTTTTTATTTTGTTGCTGCTGCTGCGACTTTTGATCTCCTTTGTGTTGCGAAGCGCCTTTTTTCTGTGAAGCATTTTGTTGGGTTGGTTTATGTGAATCCGACACAGCGTAGGGTTTTGTTTGAAAAAGAAAAAACACGCCGTTGGCCGGGCCGTCGGAGATCGGCGCGTCTGTGTACAGAGTCAATAGTAGTAGTATGTTCCGGCATTAAGCCTCTCGTGTCTACGAAATCGCGGACCTCCTCTCCCGTTCCTTCCAGGATCAACTGTTTTTTTTGTTTGTTATGGCTTGATTTTTGAGAGGGCCATTTGCAAGCAAGTGTGGCAAGCAGAAATGATCATGGCTTTGGGACGAGGAGCAACGGCAGTTGCGTTGGTCGCCGGTCGGCGGCGTGATTCGATATGCCGAAAGACGGTACAAGGATTGAGTGCATTTTCGTTTGGTCTTCTGTTTCGGCGAAATCTAGGGAAGATGGGGGGGGATGCTGTTTTTTTTCTCTCTCTCTCTCTCTCTCCAGTATAACTGTTGGCCGTGTGTGCAGGGGAGAAGAAGGCGCCGACGATCAACTCGGAACTGTGGCACGCCTGTGCGGGCCCGCTGGTGTCCCTGCCGCCGGCGGGCAGCCTCGTCGTCTACTTCCCCCAGGGCCACAGCGAGCAGGTGAAAGTTTCTTCCCCCCCCCGGCAGAGCTTTTTAGTGCCGAGTGCTGATTCATGGTTGTTCCTTGGGTGCCCGCTTTTCTGTGATATGGCTTTAATGATTTTTTATGTCGTCTTGTCTGCTCATCTGCAAAGATTTGTTTAGTTGGCAATCTTCGTTTTGATGATTGACGTGTGCAAATATTCTACTTCCAGGACCTCTCAGTTCTCAGTTTTTGATTGGGGAATACTGGTTTCTGTCATTCTGGGAATCTGGGGGTGCCAGTAGGATTTTCGCTGTTTAAGTGCTAATCGCTAGAATTACTTTCTTTCATATAATTATTTCTGGGAATATTTCATTAATGACTTTATTAATGCGTTTATGGCCTCTTCTTTAGAGTTGCCCTGTTCTAAAGATAATAATGATTATTATTTGTTTTTTATATTGCTGCCTGGGATCTGCTTGAAATATGGCTTTCTGTGGTAGTTACCGATTTAGGTTTATGGCCAAAGTAGTTGGGAGTAATGGGCCTAGTGGCCCCTCATCTTTCATGAGTTTCTGGTGCGCTGCACCATTCCCTTGCTTATTGTTTGGTGGATGAAGCAACCATGTACGGTAGAATTTTAACTTTTATTGGTAACGCATTCAGTAATCTCTGTTGCCACTTGTGGTTTTGGCACCAGAGTAGCTTCTTTTGAGCAAGTTTCAAGGATGGGGTGATTAATTGTTTGGTTTTAGAAAAGATTCTTTGCCTAAAACATGGACTGGGAGGCGCCTAATTTTGATTTCCCTGTTTTCCTTTTCTGCTCGATGATATGTAGATGGCTTCATTGCACATGGTCGTGTGGGACAAAAGTGGTTTTAGTGGCTATGTGATGCAATGTATCTAGTTGACTAGTTGTGCTTTGGCTGTCAGATCCAAACTACTTTCTGTCATGAACTTTTTGTGTGTTTTGAAAATTTGTTCAACATTGTGATGGACATATGGGATTTCTAACCTGATAGAATCATCTTCTTTGCCTACCCCAACGTGCTCGAGACAGAGACTTTGTTATTGTTGTTGTTGTTGTATATAATCATCTTCTTCACTGTTTCTTTCTTCTTCTTTAATATCTCACAATGCCATAGAATTCATATCTGCATCCTTAATTACATCCTCCTATTTATCCCCTCGACAAACTTATCTGAGTTGCTTGGAGGCTGAGATTTAAATTTGTTTCTTATTGTAGGTCGCTGCTTCTATGCAAAAAGATGTTGATGCACATGTTCCAAACTACCCAAATCTTCCTTCAAAGTTGATTTGCCTTCTGCATAACGTCACTTTACATGTAATATGCAGTTGCTGACCTGTGATTTTTCTCCTCTTCTCAATATTCTGTAGTCTGTACTGAAAAACATTTTATTGGTTTTCATAGGCGGATCCAGAAACAGATGAAGTATATGCACAGATGACTCTTCAGCCAGTTACTTCAGTAAGTATCCAATGTCGTGCGAAGTTTCCCATAAATATTTTCCTGCATGCCAGTTTTCCGTAGAGGTATTAATATTTAATACACCTTCTTTTATTTCAATTGATTGTGGATGGTGATCAGTATGGAAAGGAGGCAATGCAGCTATCAGAGCTAGCACTGAAACAACCAAGGCAACAGACTGAATTCTTCTGTAAGACATTGACTGCAAGCGACACTAGCACCCATGGAGGCTTCTCTGTGCCTCGCCGATCTGCAGAGAAGATTTTCCCACCCCTTGTATGTATTGACTAGATTTTCACATAATTTTATGCATTTTAGTGTCTTTTCAATTAAATATTTTCGTGTCCTGTTGTAGGATTTCTCAATGCAGCCACCTGCTCAAGAGATACAAGCCAGGGATTTACACAATAACATCTGGACATTCCGTCACATATATCGAGGTAAAAATTTCAGCATCAAGAACATTTTTTCTGTGAAAAATGTATTGCTATCACAATGGAAACTTTCAAGTTCAACTGATGGTTAGGTCAAATACTTGTTTTGTTTATACTCCGTATGTAACATGATGCACATGCAAATTCATACGAGACATGTTTTATACACATTGTATAGTTCTTGTGCAGAAACCTGAAAATAATTTCTTATATATCTTCTTTACGTGCCGTTATCTGTTTCCTGCACACACAAGCTTTTCAAGATGTTTGATTATTCTCATCTTTGGGAATGGACAGGTCAGCCTAAACGACATCTGCTTACAACTGGCTGGAGTCTTTTTGTGAGTGGCAAGAGACTATTTGCTGGTGATTCTGTCATTTTTGTTAGGTATAGCACTGCTCCTGATGATATATCATTGAATTTTGAGGTCAAACAGAGCATAGTGATCATAGCTTCTCATTTTCTTGTTGCTGACCATTCATCTTTCTGTTTTTGTTTGCGTCATTTTTTTCTGTAGGGATGAAAAGCAGCAGCTTTTACTAGGAGTCCGGCGTGCTAACGTGCAGCCAACTAACATATCATCATCTGTCCTTTCAAGTGACAGCATGCATATAGGAATTCTTGCTGCGGCAGCACATGCTGCTGCCAACAATAGCCCATTTACAATATTTTATAATCCAAGGTCATCTCTGAGTTTAGATTTAATATCCAAGATCCACTGTTCATGAAGTCGTTTCTAGTGAATACTAGTGACTTTCAAAATCTGATGTCCAAGGTTTATATTTGCAGGGCCAGTCCTACTGAGTTTGTTGTACCATTTGCCAAGTACCAGAAGGCACTCTATGGTAATCAGATATCTTTAGGTATGCGCTTTCATATGACGTTCGAAACTGAGGAACTAGGCACAAGAAGGTATTCTGCCGGCCACTCTACTTTTTCTACTTCCAAGTGTGTTAACTTCGCGTTTTAACAAACAAAAATGAATATTGATTTTATTTAGTAATTTAATTTAGGTGTTGCTACACCAAGGGTATAAAGGAGCTTATGCATCCGGCCATATTATTATTATTGTTATTGTTATTATTATTATTAGTTACAAATTTTCGGACAAAGTAACAAGATTGTTTTGGTCAAGTGAGGAAGCTTGGAATGGTTTTCCATATCTCTAGTTTTCCACATTCCTTAATTACGTTGTCATTTTTGCAGGTACATGGGTACAATAACTGCTATAAGTGAGCTAGATCCAGTAAGATGGAAAAACTCACAGTGGCGCAACTTACAGGTTGGTTTTCTAGTTTGTTTTGGTAGTGTCCCTCAGCATCACTGTTTTTCACTTTCACTGTTGCTAATCAGATATTTATTTTTTGTGAGTGAGAACTAAAGAGAGTATGATTTTTCAATAGGTTGGCTGGGATGAGACTGCAGCAGGTGAAAGGCGGAACAGGGTTTCAATCTGGGAAATTGAACCTGTCACTGCTCCATTTTTCATATGCCCTCCACCATTTTTTGGTGCAAAACGTCCCAGACAGCTAGGTGTGCTTCGCGATTACATCTAAAGTGTTGTGTGACAGTAAATTATTTATTTCCTAGATAGTTTGGTAGATCAGGACAGCATTCTCAAGCTTCAATTACTCCAAACTTGGGGCCTTAGGCTGTTGTGGAGGTAGGTGACCCTGTCTATAACCCGCGAGTGGCATGTGGGGTTATTATATTTGGTAATATCATTACTATTTATTCAACCTTCCATAAATATGGTACTGTAGCTGTTGTCAACCTTTTGATCAAGTACCTCAAGTCTTTAGTTCATCTCAAGAACTAATACATATGAAACTACTACCCCCTCCGTTTCAAAATAAATGGCGCTGCTTAGTTCAATTTTGACACCTCCGCAGGTTCACTTGACACGGCGCTAGAAACTGTTCATGCCCCCCCCCCCCCCCCCCCCCGCTTTGGTTCATGCCTGGCTCCTCCACTGTTTATGAGGATGCAATGTAGCTTCGCCCGGAGCCAGAGTCAAATGTTGGGTATTTAGTGAATCCACCCACCCAACTGATTTGTAAGTGTCCACGTGAACAAAACCTTCCAATTGATGGTATTAGAACCTTTTTCAAAATGACCATCAACAGCAAAGCGTGGCTTCTTACCCTGGGACACTTCTGATCTGTATACAGAATTCTGTACTGAGTTTGGGATGGAGCCTGGAGGTTTATAGTCCTGACATATTAAAATACTTTGTTAAGACTTTTGATGCTTAATAAGTAATACAAGCTGTATACTTCCAGATGATGAGTCATTGGAAATGGAAAATCTCTTAAAGAGGGCGATGCCTTGGCTTGGTGAGGAGATCTGCATAAAGGATCCTCAGACGCAGAATACCATTGTGCCTGGTCTGAGCTTGGTTCAATGGATGAACATGAATATGCAGCAGAATTCCTCATTTGCAAACACAGCAATGCAGCCTGAGTACCTAAGATCGCTTAGCAACCCCAACATGCAGAATCTGGGTGCTTCCGATCTATCAAGACAGTTATGCCTGAAGAATCAGATCCTGCAGCAAAATAGCATTCAGTTTAATTCTGCCAAACTTCCTCAGCAAATGCAGTCAATCAATGAGTTAACCAAGGCAGCACTTCCACAGAATCAGATTGATGTGGGCATCAAACAGCAAGAACAGACTCAAGAACCTAGCAATCTACAGAGGCAACAACAGTCCCTGAACCAACTCCTTCCATTGAGCCAAAGTCAAACCAGTCTTGTCCAGGCTCAGGTCCTAGCACAAAATCAAATGCAGCAGCAGCAAGCTCCATTGGTGACACAAAATCTGCAGCCAGCTGCGAGTCAGCAGCTGCTCGTTCCCCAGCAGCAGCAGCAGCAACAACAGTTGTTACAGCGGCAGCAGCAGCAGCAGCAGTTTCTACTTCAGCAGCAGCCGTTGCAACAACACCATCAGAATCAGCAACAGCTAAATAAGATGCCTGCACAAGTACCAAATATGGCAAACCCGCAGATGCCACTGTCTGATCAGCAGCTTCAACTTCGACTGTTACAAAATTTACAGCAACAGCAGTCATTGTTGTCGCAACCAGCTGTTACTCTTGCACAATTACCTCTAATCCAAGATCAGCAAAAATTATTTCTTGATATACAACAGCAACTTTCAAACTCTCATTCACTTTCCCAGCAACAAACAATGCCTCAACAGAGTACCAAAGCTCCATCACAGGCAACACCACCGCCGCTACCCATGCAACAAGAATCACTACAGAAGCACGTTGCATTCACTGATTCATCTCAAGCTACCTTTCCTCCGACAGCATCAGTCAGCGCTGTCTCAGGAGCTGGAAGTCCTTTGATGACAACTGGTGCTACACATTCTGTCCTTACTGAAGAAATCCCTTCTTGCTCAGCATCACCATCAACAGCTAATGGTAATCAACTTTTACAACCAGCCCTTGGAAGGAACAAGCAATGTGGCATGATGTTCAATCAGCAGCAAATGTTCAAAGATGCGCTTCCTGAGACTGAAATTCGGGTTGCCGATCCTAGTAATAATGCATTATTTGGAATAAACGGTGATGGTCAGCTCGGCTTCCCCATGGGAGCAGATGGCTTCCTGTCTAATGGAATTGATGCTACCAAGTATGAGAACCATATGTCGACAGATATTGATGGTAACTATAGGATTCCAAATGATGCACAGCAAGAAATATCATCGTCCATGGTTTCACAATCATTTGGTGCACCAGACATGACATTTAATTCAATTGACTCTGCCATCAATGAAGGTGCTTTCTTGAATAGGACATCTTGGCCATCTACTGCTCCCCTGAAGAGGATGAGGACATTTACCAAGGTTGGCACTTTTCTGTTTTTTTCCTGCAGCTAATCTATGCTACTTTTGATATGTTTTTATTTTTTGACATAATTTTGATATGTTTTTAGTCAAACATAAGAGTAACATGTGGTAGAACTGTTACAAACTGGAGCATATCCTGCTTTGTCATCTTCATGTGTGCTTTATTAGGAAAACTGTGTCTCTTTGCTACCTCTTTTGTCTAACCCAGCAGTTCCTGTAGGTGTATAAACGTGGAGCTGTAGGCCGATCCATTGACATTAGCCAATTCTCTGGATATGATGAATTGAAGCATGCCCTGGCTCGCATGTTCAGTATGGAGGGGCAACTTGAGGAACGGCAAAGAATTGGCTGGAAACTTGTCTATAAGGATCATGAGGATGACATCCTACTTCTTGGTGATGACCCGTGGGAGTAAGTTTAACTCTTCCCTTTTTACCTGAATATATGCTCTTGTTAAATACCTACACAAAAGGGGTTAGTACTGATCAGTCAATAATGTGAACACTGTGTAATGTGCTCTTGGTATCTTGCAATTGATAGTGACGTTGATACATTTTTAACTAGAACGATAGATAGTGAATATACACATAAACCTGAAAATTTTACATTTGTTTCAGATAGGGCTTATCGATAATGTTTGTAATGCAGGGAATTTGTAAACTGCGTGAGGTGCATCCGAATCCTATCACCTCAGGAAGTGCAGCAGATAAGCTTGGACGGTGATCTGGGGAACAGTATCCTCCCCAACCAGGCTTGCAGCAGCTCAGATGGTGGGAACGCTTGGAGGGCTCGCTGTGATCAGAATTCTGGTAACCCTTCTATTGGTTCATTTGAGCACTACGAATGACGTAACTTTGCCAGTCCATACAGAGGCAGAATGTGTTGTTAGTTTACTTCTGGGAGAGCAAATGGCTCGCCGGATTAGTAGGTGTTTCCGGATTAGAAGGTGTTTTGTTTATATGTGTAGGTTCTCTCACTTGGAGTTAAGGATATTAAATGTAGTTTAGGTGAAAGTGAATGTTGTACTATGGGAAAGCCATGCCTGTAGTAAACTGCTGCTTCGGCTGTTTTGATGCCACTGTTTCCACGCAATTCAATATGCAAGCTGCGACAACTTTTCTTCTTTACTCTGTGCTGTTTCCTCGTATCGCGTCCTGTTCATTCTTCAGAAATTGAATGCAAGAGCGCTTGTATGAGATGCGCACATGAACACACATCTTCATTGAGCTACTGTAGAAAACTATATCAACGCCACATAATAATAATAATAATCAAGCAACGATTGTGTTTCCCTTGATTTCTGTTTGCATTCACAATATCAACAAACGACAGCAACTGTGAAAATAGGAGCCTTTTCTCCCTATTTTTTGTGTGATCAGTTTTAATCACTCCCAAAATGCAAGAGCGCTCAATAGATCTTGAGATCTCAGACCGTGGATAGCAATAGGTCAACATTGTCCATATAATAACTGCTTAGATATATATATATATATATAGTTTGATTGGTTTCAGTTTCTCAATACATGGAAGATGGAGCTGCTAAACACCAGGCATCAGTACAACACTGGGATTAACATTGAGAAACAATCAACAGAAATCTCATGGAGGGAAATTTATTTGTTGTGTGCATAATTATTATCAGATGATCCTGTAAAGATCTTATTCACAACAATTCTAGACGACTTATTACAGATAATACAGCCCCAGTGCCAATACAGTTCATCCTAGAGAGTGACCAGCGACGGCAGATGACCAGATGCCTCAAACCTCAACCTTAGTCTCTGATGCAGGCCGTTCCTGTTGCTGCATGAATGACTGATAGGTCTCGACCCGAGTCTTTGATTCAGGCTGCTCGAGCCCGTGCATGAAACCAAGCGTCATGGCCAGGAAGTCCTTCATGTGCAGCTTCTTCCACTCCTACAAAGAAGACATGCCACAGCTTAATGATATTTGCTTGCTACTATTAGAAAGCAGAGGCCTTCATGTAAGTAATACCACTGCTACTTGGGCTATTCACACAAGAGGCAGAGTTTGGTTCCACCAGAATAAACATCCTCACCTCAAAATTCCATTCACCATAAAGATTTGGATCCTGTGCATCACTCCATACATAAGTGTCAGCCAGCATTGTCTCGGAAGAATCCTACAAGGCCAAACCATACTTCTTTTAGCAGAACCGTTCTATATGGCATGGTTGCTGCTACTCATCTTCGTTATGATAAGTAATGGAACGTGGGGTTCCCCTTTCGAAAAAAGAAGCGTTCTACATGAGAAGTCACGGAACTGCAAACGGTGCAACAATTTCTGGGCAAAGTATTCGAAAAAAATGATTGGCTTTCAAGTTGAAATCTGCTACGGCAATTCAAAGATAGAGGAAGGAGGACACACGACAAAGACACCAACTCATGTTAAACTCCTGTCCTTGTATACTTACAGCTAATGAAATCTCAACTCTTGTCCTTGTATACTCCACATCTTCAAACGTATCGAGAAGTTGGAGCTCATCGTCAGTAACACCCATGATAACCTGTTGAACAACGAGCGCGACAAGTGAGCAAAAGGGGTGGTTGAGGAGGAAGCAGCCGCGGACTGGGGATCCTGTGAAGATTTTTTTTTAGAACCTTTCCAGCAACTTCCTTGTTCTCGACGGGCAGGATTGCAGGATAGATGCGCCCCTTGATGTTGAACCGGTGGCTGCGCGCGAAAGGGTTCAGGTAGTACACTGTTATGTTAAAACCCGGCAAAATCTCTCTACAGATTGAAAAAAGAAAAGCGGTAACCACGACGCCACCGCACCGAGAGAATCTCTCGGGCCGGGAGGGGGATCGATCGAGAAAGCGACGGGGCGAGAGAATCGGGAGGAGCCGCCACGAGACGGGAAGGAAGGAAGGACGGGAGGGAGGGAGGGAGGGGGCGCGTACTGGTTGGGCAGGATCGCGGGCGCGGCGGGCGGGACGCGCTTGATGATGGCGCGCACCACCTCTCCCTCCATCAGGCTCCCGTACACGAAGACGGTGTGCTGCGCTGCGGCGGCGGCGGGAGGAGGAGGCGATAGCGCCATGGCGAGGGACCGGGCGCCCGCTCTGGCTGCCGCTTGTCGATCGGTGGTGATCTGGGTGGTGGCGTGAGCGGGGTGCGTGGGGCTTCCTTAAATACACACACGGCGGCAGGCCACGGCACGGCGCGGCGCGGCGCGGCGGAGTAAGTCTGGTTCGATCCTGACGTGGCAAGATGAGTCACGCTAATGACCAGATTTTTTTTCTCGAAACGCCAACGCTAATGACCACGGACCTAATCAGCTAGCTGCCTGGTAATCCAAGCTCAAGTCCAAATCCTTAGCTAGATCGAACTGCAAAAAAAGAAACAGTCTAACCTGATTAATTTCTTTTTTTTTCTACTCTGCAAAAACGAGTCTGCCACTGCGCCGTCGGCACCCAACCACTGGCAGCAGCCGATGAACGCAACCGAGAACGAGTCAAAGCAGACTTCGAGCTGGTCTTGACCTGCTGACCCAAGGACTCGAGACTAGTAGTTGCATTCTCACAGGGGATTTCAAATTCCAGCCGTTTGAAACAATAATAATACGAAGAACAATGTGAATCATCAGCGTCCATGACGGGGGACAAGAAAAACAAGAGGCGGAACTTCGACGCCGTGCCTTCCGAGCTGTTTGAATTCGAAACACCGGCCTGGTCCGGCCATGGCCGGGAATCTAATTGTTTGAATCATCAACGCCACCTTTATCATCGCCTCTAAGTATAATTGTTTGAATTGGCAGCGTCGTCCGCGGTGCGACGACGGATGTCTGCAAACTCCTCGTCCAAGCCTTCACCAAAGGTGTAGTACGATTTGCAGCGCTGACTTACCACTGCATGAATGATTAACATTTATTAACGAGTAGCTGTTTTTTCTATAACATTTATTAACGAGTGAAATGTACGGTAGGTACATGAATTTTGTACAGCCGTGTCATCCAGGTCAAACTTTTATTTTACATTTATAGATTCATGAACTTATCTCTCTGTATCGACGGGGTTCATGAACTTTCTTTTAATAGTCTAGGCACATGAACTTGTCCATTTGTGTTAATTGGGTTTATGAACTTAAAAAAATTCATGCACCTATAGCTGTATGAATCTGAATGAATGACACAGCTAGACAAGCTCATAAACCTCTAGTGCATTTTACTCTTTATTAACCTAAGGTAAAAAAAAAAAGAGTTAGGACAAAGTGATGATAGGCCCACGAAAACAGAAACTATGAGGCGGCCTGTGTTAACCCAAGCCCAATAGCTAGAGGCCCGTGACCCCACCAGCCAGTGAGCCGTCAGCCGGTTCGTCGTCAATCCCGCAATCTCCTTGTAGCCTAGCCTTCCCACGAGCGCGCACCGCCTCTCCAGCCTCCGACCACCGGAGCGCGCGCCGCCCGGCCTCCCTCTCGCAGCTGGTTGTGGACCGGTCCGGAGTGGATCCATCCGGAATCACTGGAACCCGTGCTCGTAAGGAACCCTAGCGTGCTTGCAAATTTTATTTTCCTTTTTTTTTCGGGGACCAAATTCAACGCAACCTCGTGGCACTCGGTAGGTCCGCCACTGTCGCGAGGTGGAGGAGGCAAGAGTAAACATGGAGGCCTCTTACAAGGAATCGGGTCTCTGGAGGCAAATTGACGACGCCGAGTAGTAAGATTCACTCTCAGCTCCTCCCTTCGTTGCGCCCCAATTCTCTCTCTACTTTGTCTGTCTACCCATGTGGTTCCTTCTAATTAGCTAACTACTTCGAGTGGTGGCCTTGCTTGCTTATTTTTCCGTGCGGTTGAACTATTCTAGCTGTCGCGTTACATTACACTTGGTAGCCGCTATATGTGATTCGTAGCATGCGAAGCTTTTACTAGTTAACATGATGGTGGGCAAATAATGGGATTCTGTTTAAGACTTATGACGGATGCTCGAGCAATTAGACGTTTCACATTATTAACTGGATGCAGAGTTTGTATTGGCACAAACAGGGAAGATGGCAACTTGTTTGCTTACTTTGTTATACTTCTCATGGATCAGCTATCTAGTCAGTGGATCATTCGAGCAGGCAGTATCTACCTCTTTATCCGTATCTGATCAAATACGCACAGCTGCATTGGAGAATGTATGTGACCATGTAGAGCTGTTAGAAATGCTTGAATCAGCTGGTATGGTACTTGTTCAGGCACTCAAAGAACTTAAGAGGTAAATCCTCTTCATTCCCTCCTCCTATTATTCGTTCTAATACCTTATACCCTAATCAAAATCAGGCCTCTGTGATGCTTTGTAATAATATAAATGTGTGTGAGGCAACTAGTGTCTGCTGCAAAAAATATAAAAAGTGTTCGGGTATCTTAATGGGATTCTGACTTTTCAAAAGAAAGTAACCATCATAGCCTAAACACGGATGAAGTAGGAAATTTTTGTACAGGACGCTTGCAGAGCTTCTGTGTATGGATTTTATTTTATATTCTTCTAATATACTATGCTAAATTTACAGGACATCAGAGATATTTGTTCAGCTCAAAGAGATGTTTGGTTCTGTATCATCTGTACCCGTTAAAGTTTACCTTACAGGGTAAATTTTATGCAGAAGTCTCATATACTTGGTTTTACTTGCGGTTTATTGCCCATGTTTTCATATGACTGACTGCTATCTTTCTCCTCATAGAGCTACCATGCAAATGGCTGCAGGATGTGTCTCTGACCTCAGACCAATCTTTGAGGAGTACCTTGCTAAATGGAGATATACCAATGATGAAGTTTATGTCTTGAATAGAGAACAAGACAGCTCCTCAAATGATGTTGTCGTTATATCTATTATGTCAACCGAGCAGTATTTTGAGGTAGCAGAACTGTATACAGTAACATTCCTTAGTATTGTCTCCCAAGAGATTGAAACTGCTATCTCATGGGCAGAAAAGGCAGAGTTGGCAGAGCAAGACCGTCAGGTACTTTTGTTAGCATATTTTTAACAGCACCCTCTCTGGTTTTTAATTGATGATGTTAGCACAACACTAACAAAGTTGTCCTAACGGCACCAATTAAAAGCCAGAGGAAGGAAGTAAGCTACAACATACCAGTGTTGGACTCGGAAACTTTTGTCATGCCAACTTGGATATTTTTCAGTTTATAATCATGTTTCCATGCCTTTGGATGTTTCACATTTCCAAATAATCTCCCTGCTATCTTAGGATATTCTAGATTTTCTTGAGTAATTTTCTTTCTGAACTGAACGTTCTTTTTCCATGAGTTTTGAATTTGCATTCTTTCTTACCAAGTTGTTTATTAAATGATTCTCTACAGAACTTGCTACAAAAGCTTCATGTGTTACGGTCAGCTGGAAATAAAAAAGCATCGACCGTTGAAGGGGTAAAACAAACAGCAGAAAGGGACCTTTCCACTTCAATGAATGGTTCAACACCATCAGTACATCAGGACGCTCCAAACACAGTTCCTTTGTACAATGGACTCAAAAAGGACTCCGTGAAGTCCACTGAACCATCTATCCAGCGCGTTGCAAATCAGTTTGATCCGCTGTTTTGGTGGTTTCATTCGGTTCGGTTAAAGATTGGTAAAATACATGTTGTTCTACCAAGTGGCAAGTTGATGCTTCTGTTGTCGTTGTTGTTCTCAACAATTTTTGTGCTCCGGCGAAAAACTGCTGGCTTGAAGAGGTAAGGACGCTGCGCACTTGCAGCTGTGTCTCAAATGTGCCAAACAATAGTCTCTCTTTTTCATGCCTCTCCGTTCTGTCTAAAAGATTTGCATTGTAATCTGCATCCTGAGCAGGACTGTGTTCCATCACGCTGCTTCTCTGCGACGAGCATTCTTTGACGCCCTGCAACTGGCGTTCTCTGTCCAGATGAACCCACTAGCTGCTGTTCAACAAATGCCTCAAGCTCCTCGAGGAAGCTGGTGACACTGTAGTTATTATTTTTCTTTTTGCTGAGATGTAACTTTCTATACCGAGAATTTGAAATATGCCTGACCGTCACGCAAAATGTAAAGGTGGGATTGCTTCTCCTAGCGTTAACCCTCGTCATCCAGAGATCTCTCGTACTGTACGGCTGAGAATGAGATAGATACATGTATAAACCTCGCATGATATGATCGAATCAAATTGTTTGTCCAAGCATGCATATATTAGATACGCGTGTAAACCGTGAAGCCCTACTTCTCTCGCCGCCGTATAGAAGAAATCTCTAGGAAAGGACACGCACGGTCGATGGAGCGGATGAACCTCACCGTGCCGGAGCATCGGCCCCGGTTTTGTCTCCATCGTCATCGTCGGCGGCGAGGACGGTGCGGGCCATGGCGGGGCGGACCTTGGGGTTCTGGCTGAGGCAGTCGTAGGCGACGCGGGCCACGCGCTCCGCGCCGTGTACCGCCCGGCCCCGAGCTCGCCCATACGCCGGTCCACGATCCGCTCCAGCTTATTGGGCCGCGCCCGGTCCACTAGGCTGCCTTTGCGGGCCCCCGTCCGGCTGGCGCTACAAGAAACAAGCAAAAAGTCATCGGGCATATGAATGTCGGTTAGAACACGAACCGACATATATAAAAAAGAAAAGTCGGTGAACCGACGTTTGTACCTGTCATATTTAGTTGGACATATTTAACTGTTATAAGTGTCGGGGCCGACCTATATAACAGACATGAGCGTCGGTTACCGGAAACCGACACACTTACCACTTTTGAACATCGGTTGGCCAAACCGACACACTTAGAGCGTTATGACCGTCGGCTTTGGACCGACACATTTATTACGCTATGACTGTCGGCCTCCTAGGGAACAGACGCACTTAAGAGCCTTATGAGCGTCGGCTGCCACAAAAAAACCGACGTGTATAAAAGCTTACGAGTGTCGGCCTGCCCCAAGAGCCGACGTTTGTATATCATTTAAAAATGTTGGTCACGTTAAACCGACGCTCATACATTTGTTTTTTTTTCAGCGCGGCCATTTCCTCTCCCTCCCCGGTTGGGGAACCTACACAAACAAAATCACTTCAACAAAAGCAGCACACAAACAAAATATGATCAACACACAATTTAACCAACAAATTCGATAGTGCACGATAAGTTCTCATACTTCATCTAAATTCAAATTGATAAAGTGAACCGAAACTACTAAACAAAGTTCACACGTCGTTGTTTGCGCCTCTACTCGCACTTTCGTCGTTGAGGTTGAGTAAAGCATCGCAACCTTTGAGTGTTCCATGAAGAGACCCCTGCGATGGACATTATACCTTGCCTTGAATCGGATGACGGCGGACCGAGGAGGTGCAGTTGAAGCGAGGCGCGGCGTCAATGTGAAGTGTCACCGGTCTAACCACGGACGACGACGACGAGACGACGGAGGAGCCACCGGCCGGCAGCGACGCGCGCGGAGCGTTTGGGCAACTAGGGTTCACGCGACGAGATGAGATAGCGCGCGGCGCGTCTTGGAATTTCGCATGGGTCCCACTTAAGAGTGTCGATTTCCATGGATAGGCCGACAACTCTAATTAGATGCGTAGGTTTAAGAGCTTGGCTGACATTCTTATTTAAATACGTCGATAGGTGCCACGTAGCCGACGCTTATAAATGTTCACGTTGGTTTGTGCGCTGGGCCCACACTTTAAAGGCGTCGGTTGTACCTGTAGCCGACGCTTTTAAATGTCAAGCTTCAATGACCTTTGGTTGTGCCCGACATATTTATTAAAAGCGACGGTTTTTGTCAAAGAGACCGACGCATATGATAAGAGCATCGGTTTATTCAGCTCGGCTGACATGTCTAAGTTATAGATATCGATTTTTTGAAACCGACATTGTTAAATTCGTTATATAAGACGGCTCTAACATACGGACGTCTTATTCACTGTTTCTCGTAGTGCGCCCGCCCGCACCACGCTGAAGCCGTACACGTCGCTCATCACCGTCAGGTGCCCTGGTCGATCAGGTGCCTGTCAGACGCGCGACGACGGCTAGCTCATCTGTCCCCCTGCAGGCCCTCCGGATTGAAATCCTTGACGTACGGACACCTCCCTCGTCGACGGATAGCCCGAGGTAGACGACGCCGAAGCCGCCGTCGCCGATGATCTGGCCCGTGTGTGAAGAAGTCGCCGGTGACCTGCCTGCCTGAGCTCGCCGTGCGTGAACAGCTTGAGCGGGGAGGAGATGGATGAGCTGGTGGTGGGACACAGAACGAGACGGATCGAGGCGAGCTTTTTGGGTGGCCAACCCGGCCTAGCTTGCCTTAATTTGGCAGGCAGATCGGCCGGTCTTGACCAGCTTTTGGACGGCGTTTCGGTGGTGCCGGACCTTCCTTTTTTCCCTGGTCTCGGCGTTGGTGGACGTTGGTCTCGGCGTTGGTGGACGTTGGTCGTCGAGTCCACGCTCTGGTGGGCCACCCACCACCGGATGGAGGCCCGCTTAGCTTCCTTGGGATCGAAGGATTCCGACAGACAGACCTTGTATATAAGCTCCTGGCTGGCTGGAGATCCTGTCCCCCAACCACCCCCCAAAAAAGACCTCCTCACTTCACCAGAAAAAGAAAAAGAGATCCTCTTCGAAACCTAGGATCGCCACGCCTCTTTTTTCGCGTCCGTCCCCCCTCGGACTCTCTCCATTCCGCCGCCGCCGCCGCCGGTCAGAACGGGCCATCAGTCCGCCGCTCCTCCCCCACCGGCTCCGACGGAAGGTGAGAACTGACGTCTCCTCCTCGACCCCCCCTCCTCCTTCCTTTTCGTAGTCGATGTTTAGGTTGGACGTAGCGGGGACTGAACGGGCGGGCCGATCCCGGCCAGCCTGCTCCTAGGGCAACTCGAGGAGCGGCCGGGCGACCTAGGGCTAGGGGCCGGACCTCTCTGTGGAGAGGGGACAGACCCGATCGGTCTGTCGTCCACCTCTGGATCTCGTACCGCTGGCTTCCGATGTGGAATTCTCCCGCATCCAAGGAGTGATGACCACGGCAAACTACGCCATGGCCATGAGAGCGCCAACGCGCGCGCGCGAGAGAGAGTTGGGATCTGTGCGCTTCGCGGCAGCTTCCCACGGTTTTAGTGTCTGCTCTCTCCTCCCTGTGGCAGGTATCCCAAGCAATACCCCACGTGCGCACACCCTCGCACTCAGCCAGCCTGAACGAACCTCATAGTAGCAAGAGCTTAATAGTCTGGCTTTTTAAAGCCATCTGCTCTCATTCAGACCACTGTCACATGTCTAGGCGTCTTAATAAAATAAAACCGGACAAGGGGGCCTGATTTCTTCGATCTATGACTATGGTTGCCAAACGACATCATGTTTCAATAGGTTGTGCATCCCCCAGCACCGGAACACGATGTATAGAGACATCATCTTATTTTCTCACCAATAGACACGTAAACAATTATCAGCCCTATCTACCTTTTACGCGGGAACTTTAAACGCTTTCGCGTATTAATGTACCTTATCATTTATTTGCGCTGCTGATCCGACGACTTCTGATTTTATGGGACCCTTTTAAATAAACTCAATCTCTCGAATTGGAAAGCAAGATTGGCTCATTAGTATATCAGATCAGATAGCTTTTTGGAATAGTTTTTCCTCATGATTCCCTGTACGTCGGTAATACCGTTTCCTATTTTAAACCTTCATTTTATTTGCAGCTGATTGTGAATCTTGTTCTATGCCACTACCATGTTTTCCATTTGATGCGATGGCAGCTGGTAACTAGGTTTTCAGTGTGATTGTATCCATATGATATATCTTTTGGCAACGCATTGGCCTGAACGCCTTTCATATTCCTTGATGAATCTGTGGTTCAGTGGAAAACTGATGGTTCTATTTTCCGTGTTTATAGCTACCTATGGTAAATATTTGATCATAGTAGTGCATCATGCTCTTTGAACTTATTTTATCAGTTCCAATCTAGAAGCATGGGTCTTTGAAATGAGAGTGCCAACGTTTTTCTTTAACAACCTGCGTGTTTTCTTCTGCTCAGGTTTGTGCTGGAAGAAACAAATCGTGCCTAGGCAAACTTAAGGACTTCAACCGAGGAATGCAAAAAATAACAATCAGTCAGAAAAAAATGGCAGATTGATATACCCTGGCTTCTTCTAATAAGGATCATATTTCTACTATCTGCTCATAATCTACAGCCGCATTTTCAGCCTGCTTCTTTCTTAATTGCACACAGTTTGATGCAGCAAATGACAATCACGAAAAGAAATTATTGTGGTGGAAGCTCTTCTAAACAGGGAGCCAAGACTTCTAAGGCCTCTAACCCTCAATATCGGAATCACCGTGAGAAAAATAAGCAAGCAGAGATATCATCAGGTCAGGAAATCAACACAGGCAACATCTGTATGGACATTTTGCCTTTGTCACAGGTGCATGAATCAGAGATGGAGGCCGAGGATAACTTGGATTCCTTATTAGCAAACTCCATAGGGAGGCTAATCTTTGAGGCGGGGCTCGAGGCCGATTTTGTACAACTACCGTCTTTTCAAGGGGTAATTGATCTGCTCACACGCGGCGTCCGGGTTGCATTGCCTACTTACGAGTACATCCTTCAAGTTCATCTAAAAGAAGCTAAGGAGCATGAAAGGGCTTTGAGGCGTTTGTGGGATATAGGTGGCTGCAGCTTAATTCTTAACAGATGGGAAGATAACCGATGTGGCAAAACCTTCATTAGCGCTTTGGTGCATCACAACGAAGGCATGCTGTTTCTCAGATCCATGGACATCTCTAAAATCATTAATGATGTTGACGAGCTTGTGTCAATGGTTTGTGAAGTGGTTGATGATGTTGGTTCCCACAACATCGTTCAGATTATCACAAATGATGCATCACCACATATGCAAGCTGTAGAGCATGCTGTGCTAAAGAAACATGATCACTCATTCTTATTTACATTATGCGCCGACTATTGCGTCGACCTTCTTCTTGAGAGTATAGCAGCACTTGATCATGTGAATGGGGTCCTAATGAAGGCGAGGCATATCACCAGGTTTATATATAGCCATGCACTGCCAATGGAGATTAAAGAATACTATATTCCCGGTGGCGAGATCATAAGTAATTGTCACTTGAAATACGTGGCTATGTTTGTGACACTAGAGAGGCTAGTGTCTGGGAGGGCATATCTGATGGAGATGTTTAGCTCTTCACGATGGACTTCCTCTGACCTGGCTTCTACAAACCTGTCACGGGAGATATGTGAAATAGTACAATCTGAAAATGCATTCTGGTGTGCTGCTGCTAGCGTGTTAAAGGTTACGAGTCCAATTATCAGTGTTTTATTGAAACTGGAAACTGATAATTGCCCAATGGGTGTGCTGTATGATGCCATGGACAGCGCAAAAGAAGAGATCAAACGAAATCTTGGACATGAGCATGGTAGTTACTGGGAGCTGATTGACCATGTCTGGGATAATTACTTGCATTCCCCCATACACGCTGCTGGTTATATTCTCAATCCAGAGATCTTTTACTCTGAAAGGTTCTGTCATGATACTGAAATCAATAGTGGCACCACAAACTGCATGCTCCGAGTGGCCAAAAACAAACACAGTGCACTGTTCGTGGCTGATCAGCTGGACTTGTACCGAAGAAAGTCAGGTCCGTTTGATTCAGATGCAGCAGCTCAGGAAGCCATGGAAATAGCTCAAGGTAAAGTAGTAAAAGCTACACATCATTATTTCTTACTCCCCAATAGTAAATGATCGTCAAACGCATCCTTGTTTATCATAGTCATCATACGTTATATATATGAAAGTAACCGCATCCTTGTCTCATCACTTGAATCGCAGTTCCTTGGTGGCTGAAATATGGGGCCGCCACACCGGAGCTGCAGTCTTTTGCACGTCTGGTATTGAGGCAGACATGCTTCGGTGCCTCTAGATACAACATGGACAACAGGTTATCGGAGAGGCTGCACACTGAAGCGAGGTCGTACCCGGATCAAGAGATGTTCCGCAAGATGGAGTACATCTACTACAACCTTCGGCTCAGAGATGAAGCGCCGCGCCTGCACGGTCCTCCCGAGGGTAGGCATGGCAAGCTTAGTACAAAGCTGGGTGACTGGATCTCAGTCTCACCAGTCACCCAGCAGCAGGGTGGTGAGCGTTTTTGACGACTGAAGTCGTCGGCTTGGTCCCGACGCTTGTAAACTAGCGTCTCGGGTGCAATTCAACTCAAACTGGAAAACTTTTGTTACCTTGTTTTCTCCTGTCGTCGGATATAGAGTTTTGAACATTCCCTTTTCAGTTCTCTTTTCATGCTTGGTTTCGTTGACCAATAGTATTAGCAGTAGCTTCAGCTTTTTGGTCGCGTGCAGCTTTGCTCAGTCGACTGCATATGGGATTGAAGGCGCGCAGTGAAGTGGAGTTCGTTGCGGTCGGAGTAATTGACGTGTTGCCCCATGGCTCTCCGTGTGAGGTGCGTGCAGGAGGATTGGATTCTTTCTTATGTCTTGAGGTTTTCAAGTTTAAACTAGGGGAGGGGAGGAGAGGGGATCCTTGGGGTCCATCCGTAACCTCGCTCGCTGGACGGTAGCGGAAGGCTGGTGAGCACTAGCGACGGGGGCAGTAAACAAAGCCCGGCCGAGTAACTACTCTCTCTGTTTTATTTTAATTGATGCTGGGAGAATTAAAACTAGTTCTCCCAATAATTAAAAAGGAACAGAGAGAAGAAGAATGAAGCGCCTCGGGTTTGGCAGCTTGGTGGTTGGATTTGAGGCGGGGATTAGCGGAAGCGGTCAAGCAGAGCCACCCATCGCCAGTTCTGTTCCATTTCTCGGATTAGTGGACGTGACAGCGACCGCGCTCAAGCTCAGCACATGTGATGAGGGCTCGTGTTGCACTCCCTCCGCATCGTCGCGCTCGCTGCCTCGACTCGCGAGTTCGGCGGCCACCGGCTCCACCTCCACCTCCACCTCCACTCCTCCTCCTCCTCCTTCTTCTGCAACACGAGGCCGCGCATTTCAAAATTTGAAGCCCGGCCCGAGCAGTCAAAAGTCTGACCATGCCGCTGCCGCTGGGCAAGGCGAGGAAGGGCTTCTCCTCGCAGCCGGAGCAGGCCCGCCGCCGCTCTTCCTCCTCGTGCAGGTCGCAGCTGGAGCAGGACGTGAGTCCCTTCCCTTCCTAGTTCTAGTCCCTCCCATCCTTCCCCGCGTCGCGTCGCTCTGCACCGCCGGCAACACACATATGCCTTCTCGCTGACCCCCTCTCCTCTCTCTATGCTCGCTTGTCGCGCGCCTCAGGTGAAGAGGCTGCAGAAGGCGCTGCAGGAGGAGACGGCGCTGCACTCGGTGCTCGAGGGCGCGCTGCAGCGCGCCGCTGTCACCCTCGCCGACATGGCCTACCTCCCCACCAACGTACGTACGCCGCGACACGCTTCCGGGCGGTCGGTCGGTCGGCTTGGTTTCAGGGAACGTGTGCTGAGACTAGGACCCCTCTCTCTCTCTGCCCGCGCGCTGCAGGCCCAGGAGCTGCTCTCCAACATCTGCATCCTGGACACCGCGGTCGCCAAGCTGGAGGAGGACATGGTCTCCCTGCATTTCCAGCTCATCCAGGAGAGGAACGAGAGGAGGCTCCTCGAGTACCGCCTCAAGCAGCTGCCCAAACAGCCGTCGTCTGCTTGCTCCTGCCGCTCCGGAAGAGACGAAACCGATGTGCGTCACTACTCTTGAGCACCGTCTTACTAAACAGCTTCAACTCCCATTTTGACCAAAATGCATCATTTCATGAGTGCTAGCAATGAATATTTCATGTCTTGGAGAAGTTCAGATACGACTCTCTGCTCTAACCTATCTACTTGGCACTTGGCTTTGTGCTGAACCGCGTAAATCCATGCTGCTACCAGGACACCCAGAGTGAAAAATCCATTGGAGGGGGCAAGGTTTATCCCCGCGCCGTCGTGCATGAACAAGTCATCAAATTACAGAGACAGGTTTCTGTTAAAGGCTTTGCCAATCCTAGCCAACTTTCAGAAGACATCGTCCGCTGCATGAGGAACATCTTTATTTCTTTATCAGATTCCTGCAGAGAGGCCTCGAAAAATTCGTCCACGGAGAACCAGCAATCAGTTCCGTCTCCCAGTGGAAACTATTCAATTTCTGCATTCTGGTCGCTATCCGAACCGTGTTCCATATCTTCTTGGGTACAGAGCCCCCAAGTTGATTTGAACTACAACAACAATTTATTCGCTTCAGAGACTGTTTTTGATCCTTATAAAGCTCGCGAGAAGCTTAGCTGGGCTGACATAGGAAGCTATGGTTCGGCAGCTGAAGTGTCATGGATGTCAGTTGGGCAAAAACAACTTGAATATGCTGCGGAGTCGCTTCGCAAATTCAGGTAACCTGTCAAACAATATTTGTTATATCCAGAGCTTTCAATCATGTGCTACTAATTCAGTTATACCCAGAGCTTTCAATGAACACTAGTGTGCCAAATCATATTTCAATTCACTGGATTTAGCTCAGCAATTCAATGCATTGTCTTTTTTACCAGCACTACGCATTACCTCTTGTTTTAATGCCGTTAAAAATGAGCACAGTTTTCTTCATTCATGATATTTATGTTAACACAGCATCACTAATGATCACCCATTGGAGTGTAGGTTGTTCATTGAGCAGTTGGCAGAAGTGAACCCTGTTCACCTCAATGATGATGCAAAATTGGCATTTTGGATAAACTTATACAATGCATTGATGATGCATGTACGTGATTTGCAGGCTTACTTTAATTCTATAGCTTTTCTTTTCCAATTGTTTTTTAATGTCGGAAATATTCCTTCTTTTGATGGGTGGAGAACATTTTATGCTGAACACTAGTGACAGCGCTTGTTCTATTTACAGGCTTATCTTGCCTACGGTGTTCCGCGGAATGACATGAAACTATTTTCACTGATGCAGAAGGTTAGCTAAAATGCTAATTATTGTACCTTAAATCTTGTCCCCTGTGTAGCTGGTACTTTTAAGAACATAACATGCCAGCAGTGATACATTTTATATTTGTGATGACTGGTGTTTCTAGTATAACATGCTTTTCTTCTTAAGAATAATATATTTGTACTTTGTTTTTCTTTAGGCTGCATATACAATTGCGGGGCAGCCATTCAGTGCTGCTTTTATTGAGTATGTTATTTTGAAGATGAAACCACCGAGTCACAGGCCACAGATGGTATGCCAATTACTTTACTTCTAACATGCAACACATTTAACTGTAGGGCTGTTTATTCCAACTGCGTTTTAGTTTCTGTTCATCAATGCAAGCTATTGACGGTTGCTCCTGTCTTTTGTATAAGGCTCTGCTTCTTGCCCTCCAAAAGATTAAGGTACCTGAGGAGCAGAAAAAGTTCTGCATTGGGGCACCTGAGCCACTTTTGACATTTGCCCTCAGCTCTGGAATGTATTCTTCTCCTGCGGTAAGTTCAGATCATTTGTATTGCAGTTTCCTCTACCTGGCACTTACACTATTTTTCAACTAACTTACTAGCATGTTTACGACGCCAATGCAAAGAAACTGTGGTTTAGTAATGATTAATTATCACCGTAGGTGAAGATATACACAGCAAACAATGTGAGGGAAGAGCTTCAAGATGCACAGCGTGATTTCATTAGGGCATCAGTAGGAGTGAGTCGAAAAGGGAAGCTCCTGGTTCCTAAGATGTTGCACTGTTTTGCCCGTGGTTTTGTTGATGACAACAGCTGCCCTATTTGGATATCACATTTTCTACCTCAGCAGCAAGCTACTTTTGTTGATCACTGTGTCTCTCAAAGGCGGCAAAGTCTCCTGGGCTCTCGTACCTTTGGCATCATCCCATTTGATTCTCGATTTCGGTATCTCTTCCTGCCAGATGTGGGATCATTAAATTAAGTGCCATCAGATGCCTTCTCTTCCAGATAACCTAAATGGTAAGCTAAACTAGTCTTGATTAGCATTTAATATTCTTATTCTGAAAGCATATGCAACAGATAGCATATTTGCCTGCCTTTTTGCTAATCCGTTTGCGTGTTTTTAACAGCCCTGCCTAACAGTCAACAGGAGAAGAAATCAACCCGCACCTCCTGTACAAGCACATTGTAGACAGTTGAAACCGGGGTCACAGAAAAGCGCATGCTGTCTTCAGAAGTACAGGATGTAGACCATGGAAGTGGAAGTTTCAACTTCCAGAAGAACACATTCACCTGACGGATTGGAAGTCGGTTGTATCTCTTGAGATGTCCTGAATCGTAATAGGTTCCTCAGCCTCAAAATCCTTCCTGATTCAATGAAAAATGTTGTATATATCTCCTACTTCCAAACAAACTGGAGTCCCTCGTGGTGATATCTGGTATATCGGTTGATCGTGGTTCTGAAAATGTGTATATCCATATGCATTTGGGGTGCAAAGGCCCGCGGTATCATGTACTCTCTCTCTCTCCATTTTTAAAATATCATTGTTAGGACAACATTTTTAATTCAAAAATGAACTAAATGCAGTTGAACAGTTTAAGAACGGAGGGAATATACAATTATAAAATTTCAATCCTTGAGAATCCGATCTACACCCTCTGTTGCAATTAAGAGCTACTAAGATTACTAAAGTGCAATTCGATTATAACCTCACGTGAGTTTCATGTGCAACATCAGGGAGCAATCCTAGTGGATTTTGCTACCTTGGAGATGCTGCATTTAGAAGCCTGACAGAACAAGCCTGACGTGAATTGTCTGAAGAACTTCAGATGTGCCCCTACGTTCTGCTTCGTCTCGGGTTCACCGGATCGACGGTTTGTCAGGGCCCATCTTGTCCATCCTTGATGCGATTGCAGATATCCGAACACTCTATCAGGCTAATTAACAACAAAAAGCGGCGGTCAGAGCCCGTCTTTACCTTGATGACCCGCACTTCAATTTAACATTGTAATACTCCAGTAGCATTTGCGATGTACCAGTACTGCCGGGTGCGGAACCCGTCTTTGAACACGACGAGGGGTTTGCGCACGTTGAGGGGCCCCTCACCGGGCGCGCCGCGGATGCAGGTGCCGACGCACTTGGCCGTGCACATGAGCGCCTTGGCCGACCTGGGGTGCTTGATCCGCTCCTGCTTCGTGTCGCCTCCTGCCCAGCTCGAACCAAGCATGCCCTCGTCAATTCACACGGGTTTGCCTGCATCCTGCGGAACCGGAAAGCTTGCAGTTGCAGCGCGTGTTCACGAACCAGAGAGGGTGGGCGGGATGTTGGAGAAGGTGTCCGGCTGCGGCGGAGGCGTGGAGAGGATGGCCGCGAGCGCCAGAGCCAGCGCCGGCGCCGCCATCGTCCAAGACACAGCGCACAAGCGCGCGCGGCGGCGGCGGCGGCGGCACGGTCGCCTCGCAGAACGTAGGCAGGTAGAGCTGCGGCCGCCGCTCGCGCTCGGTCGGCCTCGCTGCCGATGCAGATACCGCGGCGAGACTAGTTAGTGGCTGCGAGGCGGATACGATACGATGGGTACGCACTCTGGGCCAGTGGTTCGCTAGGCCTACACGATACGGCCCACCACTTGAGTATCCGGCCCACCACTTGAGTATCATCTCCGCGCCGGCCCGCTCCCTTCCGTCGTGCTGGGCTCCGGCTTCGCCCCGACTCCCACCGCCGCGCGCGTGCCCAGTACGCCGCCGCTGAAGAAGGGAAGCGAGGTCCCTCCCGTTCAAATCTGACCAGAGGGCAGCCTCGTGCGTAGTTCCCGTGTCGGCGGCCAGCAGGGGGTGGGGGATTAAACCCTAGGGTCGAGGTCCAGCGCCGCGCACGGATCGGTTGCTCCTCTTCCTCTCCGTCCCCCGCAATGAACATGAACCGGCGGCAGGAGCTCTGCAGGAACTTCCAGCGCGGCAGGTACGCGGCACCCCGTTCCTTCTTCTCAGTTGTTAGTTGATTCCATCTTGTTGGCTACATTCGCTTAGTTCCAATCGCGTTCTGGCGGATGCAGCTGCAAGTACGGAGCGCAGTGCAGGTTTGTGCACGCGTCATCTCAGCAGCATCAGCAGCAGCCCAAGTCCAACCAGTTTGGGTTTGGCACGGGGAGCAGTCAGCAGCAGCAGCCAAATTCCAATCCCTTTGGATTTGGCACGGGGAGCAGGCAGCAGCAGCAGCCAAATTCCAACCCGTTTGGGTTTGGCACAGGGAGCAGGCAGCAGCAGCCTCCATTCGGCGGGCAGTTTCAGCAGCAGCAGCAGAAGCCTAACCCATTTGGCTTCGGGGTGCAAGGTGGGGCCGTGCAGTCCAGAAATGCTCCTGGCCAAGCAAAGGTTCGTATTTCAGGCGGCGAAAGGAACTGGTTCTAATGATTCATTCTCAATTGTGGTTGTTCTTGTGTTTGACTAATGAATTTTGTCGTATCAGACTTTTCAAAATAAGTGGGTAAGGGACCAGTCAGCCCCGACGAAGCAATCCGAGGCGGCACAGCCACCACCCGCGGCCCACACGTGAGTATGAAATGCTGCAACACTGTGCCTTTTATCAAACTTGATTTCTATGGGTTACGAGCGACACACTGACTTTGCAAGTTATTCACCAGCTCCTGCACAAACCCTGAGTCCTGCAGACAACAGATTGTTGAGGATTTTAAGAATGAGACTCCACTCTGGAAGCTTACATGTTATGCTCATCTCAGAAGGTATATAAAAACCATATACTTCTACTAGTGATCTAGGCCTTCCCTAATGCATTTGTGCTCATTGTTTCGTTTATGTTTGCACATAGTGGTCCTTGCGACATCAAGGGGGATCTTAGCTTCGAGGAGCTGAGAGCTCAAGCATATGAGGAAGGCAGGCAAGGGCATCCGCTGCAGTCAATAGTAAGCTTTTCAGCACTCCTATCATTCTCTCCCTTTCATTACATTTGATGTTTTTTGTGGATTTGTGCACTCCGAAATGTGATCAAGCATTACTTCAACTGCATTATCCTGATATGAAAAGGGCTTCTAGATTATATCTGTATAAAAAAATCCATGTAACTGTATGTGACAGTAACATTTTTTGGGGACAACACTAACATATCTTTACTGTGTCCGACCTATGTGTTTCACTATTCCTTCTTTACTCTCTCATGGTCATGTCATGGGGATGTAGAAAATATCTTTGCAGAGAATATGGTGCGTGCCCATCCGACAACTGCAACATGGGGAGCTTTTCTGTGCATTTTAGCAAAACAGTACCAATTAAGTTTGTTTTACTCATGATGTTTTGGTCACCATAAATTTGATGAGTTCTTAAATCTATAAAGAATAAACTCACCTATCTGTTTCCTTTTCTCAGATTGAACGAGAAAGGAACCTTCAAAATGCGAAGCTGATGGAGTTTACAAATTTTCTGAACAATCCACATGTATCACAAACACCAAGCTTCCCGACAGTGGCTTCTGTTTCTGAAGTTAAAAGTAACTCCTCGTTTGGGGTTTCTCAAAGTAATGGACCACCAGTGTTTAGTAGTTTCAGTCAAATTGGAGCAGCAACTAATTTTGGACCTGGGCCAAGGTAATACTCATACGATCATCTTAAGAGGATAAGCAGAAACATATGTGTTATTTTTGTTTAGTATGCTGTAATCCTGCTGATTGCATTAGAAATCATCGTTTTTTCATAAAAAGGGAAGGCTATGTCATTATGCATTTGTCAGTGATCTATATGTCTTGTGTGCATGTGTGTTTTAATACAAAGGAATTATTGCATGCAGCATGATGACTGGAGTCGCAACGAATACTCTTTTTGGTCAGTCTAGCCAGACAAGCAATCAAGCATTTCCTGCACCTAGTTTTGGTGGTTCAGAAATGAAATTTGGAGTTTCAGGTATGTATTCTTAATAAAATTACGAAATTAGATTGTTAGTTCTGTTTACCTGCTAGGTTTACGATCTATAAGGTTGTAACAGTTTGTGTGATTGTGTCTATCTCTATCAAATGCCTAAATGCTGCTTAACAGTTCTTGTTTCTGGCTCTTAGTTAACTTTTGGCATACAGTGATAAAGGAATGTCCCTTAATTTTTATCCAAGCAAATTTTGGCCCAGGTTATTTATTCAATATATAAAAGAGTCGTGTTTCTGATTACAAATGACATAATACACTCTGGCCCTTGGTTAATCCTTTGGGCAAGGTGGTAAGAAAATGGCTCTTAGTTAATTCTGGATAAGTTGATATCATATGCATGTTGGAATGTTGGGAAAAATCCCTCGGTGTGCACAGAACCCCTGATGGCCAGACCTATCTTTATTTCTTGAGGATTATAATTGGACATCAATATGTTTTATCTTAGCTTAGTAAACATATGGGTTCAGAGTCTAGTAACCCACTGTTCTGAACTTTGACGAATGTCCCTTTCTTTTGTTTTGTTGTTCCTTCTCTATATCACTAAAATTGAGAACTCTGATTCTGCCTATGCATTTGGTTGCAATTTAATAAAAAACCTTGGAAAATTATTACAGGGCCATTTGGAAGCCAGACAAAACAGCAATCTGGAAGTTTGCAAGGCTCCAGCGTGTCTAGCTTCAGCTTTCCTAAGTCTCCTTCTGCAGGCTATCAGCAGTCCCCTGTCTCCTCAATCCAGCACAGAGACATTGACAAGCAGTCACTAGATTTACTTGGTGGGATGATGGCTCCTACAAGTGCTATAAATCAAATGCCCGTTGAGTAAGTTCTCTAATATAACTACATCTGTTCACAACATACTAGACTTGTGTACATGACTTTTGATGTGAATACGCCGAGTCTGTGGTCCATCTTTGACAATGTATGTAGTGAATAGATCTTAATGTTCCTAATACCTTCTCAGATTTCAGTGAGGATTTGGGAACTTGTACTATCAGATATTCAGTATTTTAGTGAATATTAAACTTCCACTTCAGATTTTATGGAGAAAGCATTATACTTCTACCGTGAGAACTTATTAAAGGACATCCAATCAAAACCAGTTAGACCTGACTGTTTAAAAAATACCATAGTATTCCTGGATGTTTTTGTTCACCTGGATTAGGTAACTTTGAAACTATCAGTATGCTACACTTCCGGTTTCTTGTTGCTTATGTCTACTTTTCCCTTACATTTATTGGACAGAGATGATAGAAATGAAAGTGAGGATAATAGTATCTGGCTGAAGGAAAAATGGTCTATTGGAGAGGTATGGGATGCTTCCCTCTTAGGCCATCTTGATTCCAAAAGAAAGTGTTTTCTTATAGACAATTACCATTTATGATATCTCCATCCTTTTGCAAACCATTTTGTTTGTTGACACAATTCAGTCTTTGACATTTGTTCAATATTTTTAGCCGATACATATACTAGCTGTAGCATCAGAAGTGGTGCTATTTTCAAGTTTTTTCTTATCGGTTTTTTATAACTAGATTTTATCTGTTTTCCTGTATCTTTATGTAGTTCTTATCCATGTTGAATATCAGACACTGCACATTTCTTATCTAGATATACCCTATTTTGTAATTTTCAAGTCAGGCACATGAGATAAAAGTTGAATGCATCTAGCAATAGTGAAATCAATTGTTGTTGTACTCGTCTGCCACAGATGTTCTAATTACATACTTGTACACATGTAAACTATTGATTGTGTTTTGTAGTCGCATATCTTATGATTTTCTATTACATAGGTTTCTACATTTGATCTGTATCAACTTCATTTTTAGATTCCGCTGAGTGAACCACCAAAGAGGCACATCAGTCATGTATTTTAAGAACCCTAAATGATATTGTGCTCTGGAGAGTGGGAGACGTGATCAAGTCAGTTTTGTTGCCCCCTTCAATTTTTGTCCGGACAACATTGGTCGATGTCCCCTTCCCTCCCCTAGCTAGGTGAGTGCTTCTTGGTTGCTCAAGAGAAAAAAAAAACCTTTTGTGCTTCGTTTGTGACAACAGTATATTCGTTCCATTATCCCAGTACCTTGCAGGGTCCATAACCACAATGGTACGATCAAGAGTTCTGCAACAAACATGGAGGACGTGAAAAGTAAAGGAAGGCTGGTACACCGATGTGCCACATTTCCAATCTGGTATCAAATGAGGCTGATATTTTTCAGTCTATCCTAAGGCATCCATCCATCCATTTGTACCTTTTTGTTTTCTGGGATTCCCATCTTAACAGCCATGAGCAGTCTTGACTCTTGAGGCAGTCGTTCTGGTTCTGAAATGATGAGCAGTAACTGATGAATATATTATGGGCTCCTACCCTACCTCCGAGTCGAGTTACTCTTTCACGTTCCTCCCTTGCAGCGTGTGCTGGGTGCTACTAGAACGCGCCAAGTTGGCAATCGAACATCGGAACGGTGCCGCCCTGGAAGGATATGGGCCGTATTGTATTGGCAGCACCTACCGAATTGAACGCACCGAAAATGCAGTCGTCTTGTATTCCACAGTGAAGCGGTGCCACGTCAGACAGAGCAATCCCCTACAGTTTTCTCACCGCTTCGCGCAAAATGGATATTTTGTCGGCGGCAACAGTGTTGACCTTGCATCTTTGATTTGTTCTTCCCGCGCCACGGCCGCGTCCAAGGGCGGTGTCCAAATCTCACCGTCCCCAATCTCGATTTCGCCGAACAAAACGCACCGCACGCGCCCTTCCCTTGGCTCGCCTCGTCAAGCATGTGATGTGACCCCCACGCCTCCCCCCCTGACACCACCTGCCTCCTTCACTTCACTCCCCACCCCCCCCTCTCTCTCTCGCCCCCACCTCAGGACTCAGGTCAGAGCCCCCGCCGCCGTCGCGTTGCTCACCACCACCAATGACCGGGGGCTCGTGCCGCCTCCAATGGCTGCCGCTCCTCGTCTTGCTGTTCCTGCAGGCGGCGGCGCAGGCCCAGGCGCAGCCGACCAACCCGCGGCTGCGCGCGGCCTTCTTCGCGCTGCAGACGTGGAAGCGCACCGCCATCTTCTCCGACCCCTACAACTTCACCGCCAGCTGGGTCGGCCCCGACGTGTGCGCCTACGCCGGCGTCTTCTGCGCGCCACGCCCGACCGACGGCCTGCTCGCCGTCGCCGGCATTGACCTCAACCACGCCGACATCGCCGGCTACATCCCCCACGACCTCCCCCGGGGCCTGCCCGACCTCGCGCTCCTCCACCTCAACTCCAACCGCTTCTGCGGCGTGCTCCCGGACACCTTCCTCCACCTGCGCCTCCTCCACGAGCTCGACCTCAGCAACAACCGCTTCGTCGGGCCCTTCCCCGCCGTCGTCCTCGCCCTGCCGGCCCTCAGGTACCTCGACCTCAGGTTCAACGACTTCGAGGGCCCCATCCCGCCCGCGCTCTTCGACCTCCCGCTCGACGCCATCATCCTCAACGACAACCGCCTCACGCGCCCCATCCCGCCCAACCTCGGCAACTCGCCCGCCTCCGTCCTCGTGCTCGCCAACAACAGGCTCGGCGGATGCATCCCGCCGTCGATTGGCAGGATGGCCCGCACGCTCAACGAGATCCTGCTCATCAATGACGGCCTCACCGGCTGCATCCCGCCGCAGGTGGGGCTGCTCACCCAGGTCACCGTCTTCGACGTCAGCGGCAACCGGCTCCAGGGCCAGCTACCGGGGACCGTCTCCGGGATGTCGGCCGTCCAGGAGCTCAACGTGGCCGCCAACCTCCTCAGGGGGCCCGTGCCGCCGGGGGTGTGCGGCCTGCGGAGAAGCCTCAGGAACTTCACCTACGAGGACAACTACTTCACCTCGCGCCCGGGGTGCCCGGCGGCCACGGCCGACGGGAGGTGGAACTGCATCCCTGGAGCTCCGGCGCAGCGGCCGCCGCCGCAGTGCGCCGCCGCGGGTGCACCGTTCGACTGCAGCAGCGCGCAATGCCAGGCACCGCCGACCGGTGCCCCTGGGAGGGGCGGGCGCGGCAACGGCAATGCACCGCCGTCTCCGGGTGCTAGCACGCCGAGGCGTCCTTTCCTGTCGCCGCGGCCGCCGCCTGGGCCTGGCTCCGGCAGCCCTTCGACGCCGTCGTATCCGTCCCCGCCAGGAAGCTCCTCCGCGAACCCGCCTTCGTCTCAAGCAGGCTCGCCTCCGTCCTCCGGCAACCAACCGCCGTCCGGATCCTCGCCTCCCGGTCAACATACGGCAGCGCCACCCACGGAGCACCCGGGCGGCGTCTGGCCGCCAACCACTCCGGGCGCACCAGGCTCGCCACTGACTCCCGGCGCACCAGGCTCGCCACTGACTCCCGGCGCACCAGCCTCGCCAACAACTCCCGGGGCACCAGGCTCGCCGTCCACTCCGTCGGTTCCCGGTACACCAGGATCACCGCAGTCTCCGGGCACACCTGAATCATCAGTGTCGCCGACGACTCCTGGCACGCCAGGTCCACCAGGATCGCCCACGACTCCCGGCTCGCCATCGGCACCAGGATCTCCATCCGCGCCAACGACTCCAGGCTCCCATCCTCCGGCTCCGGGAACACCATCTTCTCCAGGTTCTTGGTCGCCGCCACCTCAGGGTGGCGGCGACGGTGACCACGGCAACCAGCACTCTCCGCCATCCTCACCCGGCGGCGGCGGCGGCGGCATGCCATTCCCGCCTGTCCACGGCGTGCCATACTCCTCACCGCCGCCACCTCGCGGTAAGCTGCCGTTCCCGCCAGTCCGCGGCGTGTCGTACGCCTCGCCACCACCACCACCAATGGCGGTCTACGGGGTGTCGTACTCCTCGCCGCCTCCACCACCGCAAACGGTCCGCGGGGTGCCCTACTCGTCGCCCCCGCCGCCGCACAACTAGCTGTAGCCGCTGATCGACCGGTCGCCGCCTCCACGCCCGCCCAACCCTTGAGACGTCATCAGTACATCTTGCACTGTAGTGTTCTTCCTTCTTCTTTGATGTCCTTCATTTTTACTTGTAGTTCTAAGCACTAAGCTTCTGCTTTCTTTTGAGGCTATTCGATGAGATTGGATTCAAAGGGAGGCTCTTTGGATTTTTATTTGTTTTACTTGTAGTTTCTTATTAGTAGCTGTCTACGTTATGATCAAACGGCTCCTTTTGTGTTCGTCCATCAGCTGCAAGCGTCGATTGCTCATTTTATCCGTTCGGCACCAGCAAATCATCTTAATTTGTCAGCTGAATTTGTAGCATAGCTATGAATCACGAGCAGAGGACGAGTGAAAGCGCGTGTGCTCTGCAGAATGTGGACCACCCACGCGGAGACGAAGAGGAAGTCCGTTACCGTGACGGTGGGTGCCGATGAGACGATCGCGCCGTGTTCTACAGTCTCCTCATGTCACAGCCGGTATTCCATAAAAAATACCCGAGCGTATACTCACATGTATGCCAGGATCAGTTGATTCATACATGTGCTGACAAGAGTGTAATATCATTATATTACAAGCCAAGTTTAACGTACATTATAATATTACATCATTGTTCATAAAATATCAACTATTAGTAACAATACATTAAACACAACAGCGGAAGACTACATCATAGGTACTCCATCTCCACAGGCGTTGCCCGGGGTTTCGCCAACCTAGAATAACTCCTCGGGATCGAAGTACTCCTCGTCAAAGTCTACGTCTTCATTTGCACCTGAGCCAACATATGATATCCAACAAAAGCAAGTTTGAGTATCGAAGGTACTCAGCAAGTGTAGGAAAGAATGTTATGAAGGCCAATAGCAAGGGAAGGCTAACATGGTTAAGCACTATGCATTAATCCTAAGTCTTAGCTTTGATTAGCAACCTGTCTTACTAAGTGATAATCCCACCATCATCATAATTAAGTCATTAATGTTAGGTTACACCACCCAACAACCTCTTTTGACTCACTTCCATGTTTCTCTAATTATGAACAAGTCCAAGCCGCTCTTGACCGTGAGCACGGCTGTCATGACAGTTTGTTTCTCTGCAGAGATTGTACCACTTTACCCACAAGTAGTGATTTCATCCCCTGTTGCCAGGTGGACTAAGAAACCTCCCTGATATCCATGGTTGCAAGCCACATTACACACTTCCTTTGGTGTGCGATCAGGAGATCATTACATGGCCTTTACAAAGGGTCTACCGGCAAGTACAAGCCCACTGAGGTTTCACCGCTGTAGTTTCTGGGAGTAACCCTCCCCTACAGAAGCCCCCTCTTGAGCCTTGCAGTTCCCAGGGCAGTCAAAAATGGATTCCCATTCCCCACACCATCCAAACACTCATACTATACCGACAACCTCCTAATTAATTGGCCAAGCTGCCCCATCTCAGTCTTGTGGTGGCACTGTAAAGCCGGGTTAACTGTTCCATGAACCGGTCCTTAGAATCTAGGACAGACACTAACTCATTCCCGAGTCTCGTGCACGAAGCACCAACCAAACAACCAGCCTGTCTAGATTCATAACCACATGACACATACACTTGTGTCTTTCATATAATCCACAAGACTAGTATCAACTACATTTTATTCATCTCTAAAGTTCTAAGCATGGCTAAGCACATAAAATGATAACCATCAAATCCTATCTAATTCCCTCCATGGTTTTGCAAGGAAAGATAAAGCAATGAAACTATGAAAACATCCTACATTGGGTTTCATATTAAAGACATCATGCAAATAATCTAACTATTCATCCTAGAATAGGAACAAAGTGATCAAGGAACACTTGCCTTTGAGTGAAGTGGGATTCACTTCAAACTCTTGATCTTGAAGGTTATGAAATAGTTCTTAAGTTGGTTCTATCCATTCATTTGTACCCACAAAACAGTGACAAACATGCCATAGGAATCATATCATAGCATTTCAATCACATAGGTTTAGTTACAAACATGCAACTATTGTTTTCTTGTCATTTTATGTGAGTTAGAATGAAAATATGTTTTAATTGGCTACTTATATCCTTTGATTTTACTATTGCCACACCTAAACACTCATTTTCAGTTTGTGAGATGATTTGAGTAAATTTTAGTATTTTATATATATATATATATATATATATATATATATGAATTCTTATAATTAATTAAATCCTAGAAATCATTTAAAATTATTACTATAATTTTCAGAACTCATATTTCTATTTTTCTGTAATTCAGAACCTATTTAAGCATTTAGAACAGTTTCCAAAATTTTTCTTTAATATATACTATTTTTATCTATTTTTCAGTATTTATTTAATACTTAAAAATACATTTTCAATCATTTATATAATTATTCTGGATTACAGAAATTTTACATGCACAAAATTATGATAACAGAATAATTTTATACCTTTAAATAAATTTCTACAATTTTCTGGAATTTATGTGATTTTTACTTTGATTTTTCAAAATTAATTGTCACTATATAAATAATTTCAGTAATTGTAAACTGTTATTTTTAATTTCAGAATTTTTATTCAGTTCAGAATGTTTTAATAGTGCTAAAAATAAATATCTAACATTTTCCAGAATTCATTTAGCCTTATTTGATTAATTACAGAATTAAAAACAAATTTTTAAACTGATTTGGTCTAATTTGTAATAAATTCAAACTTTCTGGGGTTCAAATTGAATTTACTAAACTGTTCTATCAATTTCCATAATGTTCAGGGGCTAATTAGCTAATTCACAGTGAATTTCCAATTTTCTATAAGCCTGGGGTCGGTTCTGTGAATTTCAGGGGCTGTTTCCTAGTTATTTAAATCTCTAGGGACCCCTCTGTGAATTTCCTAACGTTTATAACTGTTTTGAATGTGGGCCGTTGGATCTGAGATCAACGGCTCAGATTTTAAATAACCGAACCGGTATGCGCGATCTAATCAGAGCCGTTGGCTCGAAATCGACGCACCCGAATCGGCCACGTCACCCTAACCCCTTCTCCCCCGAGTCCGGCGGCCGCGCGATCGCCGGCGAGCGGCGGCGGTGGCCGGAGACTTTCGGATTTCACGATTTCTTCACCAATTCTTGATCTAATTGCACCAGATGAAAGAGGAGAGGGTGGGGAACTCACCTAGGAGGGTTTTGGAGACCGGATTTGGCCGGAGACGCGTGATCGACGGCGACAGTGGGTAGATTCCGGCGATCTTCGTCGGGATCAGTCTCCAGGCGTGTTTCTTCGAGGAATTTGATCAGGAACTCGGTCTGGATACCGTGGAAGGGTGTAGGGGTCGTTGGAGTTGAAGATCAACGTGGATTTTCGGAGAATTGGGGATGAGGGTCGTTTTTCCGATCGGGAGAGGGTTGGGTGGTTTCTGTGGGGAAAATGACCGGGGGGTCGGCTGTACTTATAGGTGGGGAGGAGGCGGCGGTTGCTGCGGCGCCGGTTGGCGGAGAGGCGCAAAGGAACGGCCGGTTGCAGCGTTTTTCCCCCCACATGCGATAATAGAGTGAAGAGGGAGAGAGAGAGGGGATCGGCAGCGGTTTTTGGAGGGGAAAGAGCTGACAAATGGGCCCCGGTGGCAGTGAGGAAAGGAGGAGGGGTGAGGGTTGTCACGTTCTTGCAACACTCGGGTGTTACAAACTCTACCCCCCTTAAGAAAAATCTCGTCCTCGAGATTGGGTTTATATAGGAAATAGATCAGGGAATTGTGATGTGAGTTCATCTTCCCTTTCCCATGTGGCTTCTGTCTCGGAATGATGTTTCCATTGAACCTTATGCATGCGAATTATTTTGTTTCTTGTGACCTTTTCCATTGTGTCAAGGATTTTGACGGGGTACTCGGTATATGAGAGGTCTTCCTGTATGTCCAACTCATCCATTGGCAGATGTTCTTCTGGTGTTCTCAGACACTTCTTGAGTTGTGATACGTGGAACACGTCGTGTACATCCGACAATCGAGAGGGTAACTCCAACTGATATGCTACCTCCCCCTTGCGTTCCTGTATCTTGAATGGTCCGATATACCGAGGTGCTAGCTTCCCTCTTACTTTAAATCTCCTTAGTCCACGCATAGGTGACACTTTGAGATACACATAGTCTCCCACTTTGAAGACTAGTTCTCTTCGCCTTGTGTCTGCATAGCTCTTTTGTCTTGTTTGAGCTATCTTTAGATTATTACGGATTTCTCTTACTTTCTTTTCCGCATCTTTTAGTACCTCAGGTCCAATTAGCTTATTTTCACCTATTTGATCCCAAAATAATGGAGTTCTACATCTTCTTCCATATAGAGCCTCAAATGGGGACATTTTCATGCTGGCTTGGTAGCTGTTATTATAGGAGAATTCTGCATATGGCAAATTCTTATCCCAACTCCTACTATTTTTGAGAGCACAAGCTCTGAGCATATCTTCAAGAATTTTATTGGTCCTTTCTATTTGCCCGTCAGTTTGTGGATGATATGCAGAACTGAAATTTAATCGAGTCCCCATAGACTCATGTAATTTCTGCCAAAATCTTGAAGTGAACTGTGTACCTCTGTCTGATACTATCTTTTTGGGTACACCGTGTAGGCAGACTATTCTTGACATATACAATTCTGCTAGTTTGGAACCATTATAATTTTCTTTGACTTGAATAAAGTGAGCAACTTTTGTCAGTCTATCCACTATCACCCATATAGAGTCATATCCTGTTTGTGTTCTGGGCAAACCCACTATAAAGTCCATCCCTATTTCTTCCCACTTCCATTCAGGTATCTTTAGTGGTTGTAATAACCCTGCAGGCCTTTGGTGTTCTGCTTTGACTAGTTGACATGTGTCACACAACGCCACATGTTCTGCAACATCTCTTTTCATTCCATACCACCAATACCTTGTTTTAAGATCATGATACATTTTTGTGCTTCCAGGATGGATAGAATAATCCGAATCATGAGCTTCTTTTAATATTAGTTTCTTTATTTCTTTGATGTCTGGTACACATATTCTTTTACCATGCCATACGATACCATTCTCATCTTCTCTAAATCCCGGGGCCTTGTTTTCTTTGATCAACTGCTTGATCTCTTTGATCTTTTCATCGTTCTTTTGACCATTCCGTATATCTTGTTCCAGGGTTGAATCAACTTCCATTGCTATGGCTTCTGTATGATTCACCAAGCATAGGTTGAGTTTTGCGAACTCTTCACATAGTTGGGGTTGTAGATCTCTTATGGTCAACATGTTGACATGTGTGTTTCTGCTCAAAGCATCTGCAACCACATTACCTTTTCCAGGATGGTAATTGATTCCCACATCAAAATCGTTAATGAACTCTAACCATCTCCTTTGTCGAAGGTTGAGATCTGGCTGAGTGAAGATATACTTCAAGCTCTTATGATCGGTATAGATCTCTGTTTTTTTACCCATTAGATAATGTCTCCATAACTTCAATGCATGCACAACTGCTGCCAACTCTAGGTCGTGGGTAGGATAGTTCTTCTCATGCTTCCAAAATTGTCGGGAAGCATAGGCAATAACATGTCCTTCTTGCATAAGCACACATCCTAACCCTTGCACTGAAGCATCACAATATACAGAGAATGATTTCTCCATATCAGGCATAACCAAGACTGGGGCAGTTGTTAACTTCTTCTTTAATTCTTGGAAGCTTGATTCACACTCTTGAGACCATATAAAAGCAGCTCCTTTTTCCAACATCTTTGTGAGTGGCTTGGCTATTTTTGAAAACCCTTCAATAAACCTTCTGTAATAGCCTGCCAATCCTAAGAAGCTTCGGATTTCCCCAACATTCTCTGGTGTCTTCCACTTTTGCACACCAGATATCTTTTCTGGGTCTACTGCGATTCCTCCTTCAGAGATGATATGTCCCAGAAAAGCAACTTTCTTAAGCCAAAATTCACACTTACTGAATTTGGCATAAAGTTGATTTTCACTTAGCTTTTGTAAGACTATTCTCAGGTGCTCTTCATGTTCTTTCTCATTCTTTGAGTATATGAGGATATCATCAATGAACACTACTACAAATTTGTTCAAATATTTAATGAACACCTTATTCATAAGGTACATGAAATATGCCGGAGCATTTGTTAGTCCAAAAGGCATAACTGTATATTCATACAGTCCATACCTAGAAACAAATGCCGTCTTCGGAATATCTGATTCCCTTATCCTTAGTTGATGATATCCGGAACGGAGGTCAATCTTGGAGAATACACATGCACCTCTTAATTGATCAAACAAGTCCTCAATACGAGGTAAAGGATACTTGTTTTTGATTGTCACTTCATTGAGGGCACGGTAATCTACACATAGCCTCTTGGTTCCATCCTTCTTTGGTACAAATATGACCGGAGCTCCCCATGGTGAGGAACTGGGACGGATATACCCTTTCTCCGATAACTCTCGGATATGATCCTTGAGTTCTGCTAGTTGTTGGGTATCCATCCGGTATGGTCTTTTATATATAGGAGCAGTACCAGGTACTAGTTCTATAATGAACTCTACTTCTCGATCCGGTGGCATACCTGGTAACTCCTCGGGAAATACATCCTGAAACTCATTGACCACCTTTATGTCCTCAATAACTACTTCAGTTTTGTTGAGTTGAACATTTCCAGAGGGTACTTGAATAGATGTGAACTCAACCTTAGTTCCATCCGTATGAGTTAGTTCCACTGTCCTTGTTGAGCAATGTATAACTCCTTTGTACTTGGTCAACCAGTCCATCCCCAAGATAATATCTATTCCTTGTGATTCTATCACAATAAGATTTGCAAGGAATTCTACTCCATTGACTCCTAGCTTTACCTTGGGACATATTTGTTTTGTCTTTATTTCTCCTCCAGGAGAATTCACTAATAGCACTCGATTCATAGATGTAATTTGTAGTTTGTGCTTGGTTATGAATTCTTTGGCTATGAATGAGTGTGTTGCACCAGAGTCAAACGGAATTGTAACAGGATGAGTGTTCGCGGAGAACATACCAATCACCACATCTGGTGCCTCCTGTGCTTCCTCCATCGTCACATGATTCACCTTGCCACGCACAAGATTCTGTGCTTGAGGTGGCTTCTTGTTGGGACATCGATTAGCATAATGTCCCGTTTCCCCACAGTTGAAGCATTGCCCCGTGACCTTGTTCATTGGTGCTTTGTTGCCTGATTGTGCATTTGGAGGATTTGGCTCTGCAGGACGAGGTTGAAAGGCAGGACGTTGTTGCTGCACTTGTTGTCTCTGCTGTTGTGGTTGGAAAGTTGGGTTCCTAGCAGCAGGGTTGTAGTTTCTCTAAAACTGATTGGGAGCTATAGGTCGATTCATTGCTCCCGTCGACGGTGATGAGAAATGGGGCCGACTGTTGCTGCTAGAAGCCTGTCCTTGCCAATTCATTTTCCTCTTTCGTTCTTCGACTAACTTCTGCCTTTTCCTTTCCACTATGAAAGCCTTGTTGATAAGTTTTTGGAAACTTTCATAGTCACTTGAGGACATGGCATACTGTATCTCTGAGTTCAATCCTTCAATGAAACAGTCTTGTTTCTTCTCATCTGTATCTATGTCTCCCGGAGCATAGCGAGATAACTGCGTAAATTTAGTGAGGTACTCTCGTACGGACATGCTCCCTTGCTTCAGATTGAGGAACTCTTTCCGTTTGTTCTTGATTTCTCCGGCTGTAACATAGTGATTACGGAAGGCAATTTTGAACTCATTCCATGAGATACCCTCTGGATCCTCATGGGCTTCTTTGTATGCTGTCCACCAGTCTGCTGCAGACCCATATAGTTGGTGAGAAGCAAAGAGCACTCTCTCACGTCCTGGGTATTGTATAATCTGCAACTTGTTCTCAATATTCTTGAGCCAATCATCAGCTTCCAATGGCTCTATAGCGTTGTCAAATCTTGGTGGTTGAGTGCTTAGAAACTCATTCAGTTTGGGTTGACGCGGTGCATTCTGAATTTGTGGTTGCATGTTGGCCACCACTTGTGTCAGGTTCTGAAGGAGTTGGTTTTGCATGTTCATCATTTGTTGTATAACTTCTCCGTCTGCCCTACGTGCAACTCGTGGATGCCATCCAGGTAAAGGGAACTCTGCAGCCTCATTGTTGTTGTTCCCCTCATTGCGTCTCCTTCTTCCTGCCATCTATTGTAAAAGACTATATTTAAAATTAATATATAGATTTCTTTTAGGTGTATTACGTTGTATACTTACTTCATCCATTCTCTACAAGAGTTACTAAAGTTTCTACTTCGTTTATTAAATGGTCATGATTGAAACCAACTAAGCACTTATATTTCTTAATAGATATTTACATACACTAACGTGGTTGTGAACATAAGCCTATGGCTTTCACAACTCACGTTCTTCCGCTAACATACATTACATCATCATTCTAAACAAGTTCACTAATCAAACATTACACACTAGTCAATACATTACCATACATACGTACTACACGAGTTACTACATGAACAAGGACACCTATCCTAGTTGTCCCCTGGGTTCTGTGCATCCTCCTGTGGGTTCCCGCCATCACCACCTGGGTTGCTAGCCTCTGACTCAGCTGTGGAGGCCTCAGGTGCTGGAGGAATGTGAGGGCGTTTGGCTGCCCTACGGTCTGGAGAGTCCGGAGTCCAAGTGTCTCCATCCGAAACATAGAGATCACTCACCTCTCCATCCCTCATCCTCATCAGTCCACGCATAATGGCCTCCGTCTTCTTCAGAAGGTCCCGGACGTCTTGAAGTTCCTGTTGACAGTTCTGCAGTCTCGTGCTGACGTCCACCCCTACCTGAAGACTCAGGTCCATCTGCACCACATCACAACCTTCACGGAGAGGCTCATAGTTGAACACCGCGCTTCCACTTTGTCGTCGGGGTGTGTACATGTATTGGGTCCCCTCAAGGCGGCCACGGTTGGTGTAGCTCTGGCAAGTGATTGCCTCCCAAGTGGCGTCCTTCTCAGCCTCTACCATGGTGGACCTCCATGCTGGCGAGTTGTGTATCTTGAGTAGCTTGTTCTCATGGTAGATCCTCGCCTGCGACTTCCACTCGTCTCGCTCTGCGCGAGAGACTCGAGTGGTGTCGTACTGCACCTCTAGCTTGCCGGTATAACCAGCACAGCGAAGGAGGTGTCGGAGGCGATCCACCATGCCTCTAGTGGACTCCCCGTGGGTCTGGTAGGTGGCGGGGTTATCCACCTCCTCGGTAGTACGCTCAGCCAGCTGGTGTCGGGGAACTCGTCCTCCGGTGGACTTACGAGCTGTGAGACGTGTGCGTGCCATCTGTTTCAAGAAAAATTTAAAATGTGTTAGAAAATAAACAATAATATAATTTTGAGTATAGATGAGGTTAGACAACATATATATAATTTAAATAATACTCCTTTTAACAAAATATTTAGTAAAATAGTTTTTAATAAAATAGTGATGTCTATCTCGTCCATTTCTAACTAGGTTTGCGTCCTACGGGCAACCTTGGCTCTGATACCACTTTGTCACACCCGGTATTCCCTAAGAAATACCCGAGCGTATACTCACATGTATGCCAGGATCAGTTGATTCATACATGTGCCGACAAGAGTGTAATATCATTATATTACAAGCCAAGTTTAACGTACATCATAATATTACATCATTGTTCATAAAATATCAACTATTAGTACCAATACATTAAACACAACAGCGGAAGACTACATCATGTGTACTCCATCTCCACAGGCGTTGCCCGGGGGTTTTGCCAACCTAGAATAACTCCTCGGGATCGAAGTACTCCTCATCAAAGTCTACGTCTTCATTTGCACCTGAGCCAACATATGATATCCAACAAAAGCAAGTTTGAGTACCGAAGGTACTCAGCAAGTGTAGGAAAGAATGTTATGAAGGCCAATAGCAAGGGAAGGCTAACATGGTTAAGCACTATGCATTAATCCTAAGTCTTAGCTTTGATTAGCAACCTGTCTTACTAAGTGATAATCCCACCATCATCATAATTAAGTCATTAATGTTAGGTTACACCACCCAACAACCTCTTTTGACTCACTTTCATGTTTCTCTAATCATGGACAAGTCCAAGCCGCTCTTGACCGTGAGCACGGCTGTCATGACAGTTTGGTTCTCTGCAGAGATTGTACCACTTTACCCACAAGTAGTGATTTCATCCCCTGTTGCCAGGTGGACTAAGAAACCTCCTTGATATCCGTGGTTGCAAGCCACATTACACACTTCCTTTGGTGTGCGATCAGGAGATCACTACATGGCCTTTACAAAGGGTCTACCGGCAAGTACAAGCCCACTGAGGTTTCACCGCTGTAGTTTCTGGGAGTAACCCTCCCCTACAGAAGCCCCCTCTTGAGCCTTGCAGTTCCCAGGGCAGTCAAAAATGGATTCCCATTCCCCGCACCATCCAAACACTCATACTATACCGGCAAACTCCTAATTAATTGGCCAAGCTGTCCCATCTCAGTCTTGTGGTGGCACTGTAAAGCCGGGTTAACTGTTCCATGAACCGGTCCTTAGAATCTAGGACAGGCACTAACTCATTCCCGAGTCTCGTGCACGAAGCACCAACCAAACAACCAGCCTGTCTAGATTCATAACCACATGACACATACACTTGTGTCTTTCATATAATCCACAAGACTAGTATCAACTACATTTCATTCATCTCTAAAGTTCTAAGCATGGCTAAGCACATAAAATGATAACCATCAAATCCTATCTAATTCCCTCCATGGTTTTGCAAGGAAAGATAAAGCAATGAAACTAGGGAAACATCCTACACTGGGTTTCATATTAAAGACATCATGCAAATAATCTAACTATTCATCCTAGAATAGGAACAAAGTGATCAAGGAACACTTGCCTTTGAGTGAAGTGGGATTCACTTCAAACTCTTGATCTTGAAGGTTATGGAATAGTTCTTGAGTTGGTTCTATCCATGCATTTGTACCCACAAAACAGTGACAAACATGCCATAAGAATCATATCACAGCATTTCAATCACATAGGTTTAGTTACACACATGCAACTATTGTTTTCTTGTCATTTTATGTGAGTTAGAATGAAAATATGTTTCAATTGGCTACTTATATCCTTTGATTTTACTATTGCCACACCTAAACACTCATTTTCAGTTTGTGAGATGATTTGAGTAAATTTTAGGATTTTATAAATATATATATATACATATGAATTCTTATAATTAATTAAATTCTAGAAATCATTTAAAATTATTACTATAATTTTCAGAACTCATATTTCTATTTTTCTGCAATTCAGAACCTATTTAAGCATTTAGAACAGTTTCCAAATTTTTTCTTTAATATATACTATTTTTATCTATTTTTCAGTATTTATTTAATACTTAAAAATACATTTTCAATCATTTAAATAATTATTCTGGATTACAGAAATTTTACATGCACAAAATTATGATAACAGAATAATTTTATACCTTTAAATAAATTTCTACAATTTTCTGGAATTTATGTGATTTTTACTTTGATTTTTCAAAATTAATTGTCACTATATAAATAATTTCAGTAATTGTAAACTGTTATTTTTAATTTCAGAATTTTTATTCAGTTCAGAATGTTTTAATAGTGCTAAAAATAAATTTCTAACATTTTCCAGAATTCATTTAGCCTTATTTGATTAATTACAGAATTAAAAACAAATTTTTAAACTGATTTGAGCTATTTTGTAATAAATTCAAACTTTCTGGGGTTCAAATTGAATTTACTAAACTGTTCTATCAATTTCCATAATGTTCAGGGGCTAATTAGCTAATTCACAGTGAATTTCCAATTTTCTATAAGCCTGGGTCGGTTCTGTGAATTTCAGGGGCTGTTTCCTAGTTATTTAAATCTCCAGGGACCACTCTGTGAATTTCCTAACGTTTATAACTGTTTTGAATGTGGGCCGTTGGATCTGAGATCAACGGCCCAGATTTTAAATAACCGAACCGATATGCGCGATCTAATCAGAGCCGTTGGCTCGAAATCGACGCACCCGAATCGGCCACGTCACCCTAACCCCTTCTCCCCCGAGTCTGGCGGTCGCGCGATCGCCGGCGAGCGGCGGCGGTGGCCGGAGACTTTCGGATTTCACGATTTCTTCACCAATTCTTGATCTAATTGCACCAGATGAAAGAGGAGAGGGTGGGGAATTCACCTAGGAGGGTTTTGGAGACCGGATTTGGCCGGAGACGCGTGATCGACGGCGGCAGTGGGTAGATTCCGGCGATCTTCGTCGGGATCAGTCTCCAGGCGTGTTTCTTCGAGGAATTTGATCAGGAACTCGGTCTGGAGACCGTGGAAGGGTGTAGGGGTCGTTGGAGTTGAAGATCAACGTGGATTTTCGGAGAATTGGGGATGAGGGTCGTTTTTCCGATCGGGAGAGGGTTGGGTGGTTTCTGTGGGGAAAATGATCGGGGGGTCGGCTGTACTTATAGGTGAGGAGGAGGCGGCGGTTGCTGCGGCGCCGGTTGGCGGAGAGGCGCAAAGGAACGGCCGGTTGCAGCGTTTTTCCCCCACACATGCGATAATAGAGTGAAGAGGGAGAGAGAGAGGGGATCGGCAGCGGTTTTTAGAGGGGAAAGAGCTGACAAATGGGCCCCGGTGGCAGTGAGGAAAGGAGGAGGGGTGAGGGTTGTCACGTTCTTGCAACACTCGGGTGTTACACCTCATTTACTACTGAGACAGAGACGGTTGGCAGCTGCGCGTGAGAGTGAGAGGGGGAGGCCTCCCTGCATTTGCCTCGACAAATGCAGCAGTGAATCTCTACCACATTCGTATTTATGTACTGCTACTGCTAGTGGTATGACTTGGGAGCTAGAGCTACGTTTCACGTGATCGAGACGAGAGGAGGCCTAGTAACTGTTGCTGTTCCATGTTCGCCTCTGCAAGGGCAAGCTGCAAATGCGAGGCTCGTCTCAGCTCTGGCTCTTAGTCATGGCGCCCCGCTGTCGCCTCCGTTCCATTTGGTCAGTTTAGGATTAGCTGCTTCGTTATCGTAGCAACTAAGTCGTCATCGTTTCTTCTTAGCTACGGCAAAACCGGAATTTACTGGCAGTGCATCATGGGATCATGTGACACGGTTCGAGATAATCGAGAAGCATACAAAGCTCATCAGTATAAGAGTGTCCAGAGACACTGTTTGATCCCCCCCCCCCAAAAAAAAGGTTAGTTTGTACACCAGATTAATAGCGGTAAAAAGTCTGATTCTTTTTTTGGACGTATAACTATTTCGTGACGCAGATCAATCACGGATTATTAAAGGCCTACATGCTATGCAAGAATGGCGACCTGGTTGATCAGCTCCACGTCTCCCTGAGTTGCTTTACTTGGACCCCATCCCGCACAGGACGGAGGCGGCCTGACGGGCGAAGTAGGTCAGGATGATGTCAGCCCCGGCTCGCCTGAGGCACGTCAGCGACTCCATCATTACCTTCTGCTCGTCGATCATGCCCAGGGCGCCTCCAGCTTTGATCATGGAGTACTCACCAGAAACCTGAATGGTTCATTGGAACAAGGCCAGGGTTATTAGAAGAGTTCTATCGGACACAGAAAAACATCGAGTAATATGAGACAGCAAAATGTGATCTGGAAAACGAGAGGAGAATTCTTGCGGGGGCAATGAATATGCGATTGATCAGTAATGTCCAGCAAATGCAAAGTGTGAGCTTTGATACGCAGCATATAACGGTAATGCTGAATGACGGTTGGAAAAATCAATGGCATAAGTACAGTTTTGACACCAAACCAAGATCATGAATTTTTGGTAGAACTAAACGGAACAACCTCCAGCAACGAATGTCTAGCCAATGAAGAGTGGGAAAAGCTCACAGCAGTGCAGATTAGCAACGAGGCCAATGAACTAACCTGGTAAGCAGCGATCGGCAAAGCGGAATTGTCCCGAAGAAGTCTGATGATATCCAAGTACGGTAAACCTGGTTTCACCTGTCAATGGGGATCGTGGTTTTAGAGCAACGCAAAAAGGATCTATTTCCATAATAAGACCGTTATATAATCAGGAGCGTTACTAGAAGAATATCTGCTCCTTCCGCCTCATCTGCTGCAGTTTCTAGGAGGGCTTCTCTGTAGTTGGCTGGGTTCATCTGATAACTTCAGAATGGAGATAAACAAACTTTTAGATATCAGACAATTAAATTGTACGCTGGATGGAAACGGTATCTTTAGAGTCAGTTTTGTACGTCTTCTTATCTCCAAATCGTGGATTTGAATCCAGAGCTTCTCGGAATGGGCCATAAAATGAACTTGCATACCTGAAAAAACATATATTGACATGTATCATTCCATTCAAACTGCAGAAGTGCAACGAAATCACAGATATGGAGATGAGAATATGGAGACAATGATGACTCCAGATATATACTTTGCAGTGTAGGACATAATGGAGACATCATGGAAACCCTCAGCGTCCAGAGCAGCACGAATTGCTCCTACACGACCATCCATCATGTCACTGGGGCTCACAACGTCAGCGCCAGCACGGGCCTGTTTAGTTAAGGATCTTTTTTGTATGAATAAACTGTGCAGCAATCAAGGCCAAACACAATATGTCAAGATAAGAGGTGGACCTGTGAAACTGCCTGCTTGCACAGCTGATAAACTGTTTCATCATTCAAAATTACTCCTGATTCAAGGCCAAAACAATTCAAACAGTTAGGAGCTACAAAGTTTATTGTTGGAGACTACCTTTTGTTTTTCTGCCCATCATCTAATACTGCCACTAACTTGTAAGGATTTCAGCATAACTATTTGATGAAATCAACATTCTCCTCACCATCTTCCCTCACGATACCATCATGACCATCAGATGAATAGGGGTCCAATGCAACATCCGTGTAAATAACCTAAAAAGACCTAAATTTTTAAGCACATATAGCAAAAACGATGCAGTCAACAATGTTAACTGAAAAGCACAAAGCTTACAATATCATGGAATTTATCCTTTAGCAAGCGAATTGTTCGTGGAACCAGTCCATTATCATTGTATGCCTCATCTCCTGTTTGGGACTGGAGGGACAAACAGTAGGAGATCATGATCGTTCCAATACACAAAGAGGCAATAGATTAGTTACACTATTCAATAGAAGACCTTCAATGCATCGGGGATTTTAGGGAAGAGCACAAAGCTGTTAACACCAACGTCCCGTGCCTTGTAAACCTGAATATAACACAACAAATTTGAAGAGCTAATTAAGACAATGCCAAGCTGTGAAATGCACATATGTACAATCATGATCTGAACTGATCTCTGAAACTCTCAATACCTCGTCGAGAAGGCCGTGCCTCCACCCAAGCCTGAAGCACCCAGGCATGGCCCCAATAGGAGCATCGTCTTCTCCTGCAGATCATCATTGCCGACGCATCAAATCTCAAATGTATTCACTTTGGACGAACTCTTAAATAGGTTTACTACTCATGTAAGTGTATATTTCGCATCCAACCTTCATGGATAAACAATGGGAGCACCAAATTGGCAGGCGAGATGTTTGTCTCCTGGAACGCAGCCCTAAGAGAAGGCGATCTTCGGTTGCGACGAGGGCGCTTTGTCATGTCCTGAAAATGGAAAGGAAGTTGTAAAATTCAGGTGTCTCGTGCCTGCCATTGCATATTAAGAAACATTGTGGATCGAGTGGAGGAGCATACAAGAGGCCTGATCTCCGGTGTTCCTTCAGGGGCCTTGGGTCTAACAAACGGCGGGGGAGCAGGGAATCTCCCAGCGACGGCATCGGCCTCACACTCTTCAATTGTCCTTCCCGACGGCGCCCTGATGGCCGCCGCCGCCGCCTCCTGCTCGCTGCTGACCCTGACGGCCGTGGTACGCAGCCTTGGCCCGGTTCTCGGAACAGCGGAACAGGTCCCAGAGGCCGCGTGGCTGTGGCTGCTCCTAGCCTGGAGCATCTGAATGTTGGCAGGAGAGAAGGAGACGGTGGAAGCCATGGCCTAGCTGCAACGTCAACACCAATAAGATGGATTCCCCTGACATGACGAGATGAGACTGGCGATGCCTGTTGTGTGCAGCTATGGGACTCCGTCCGAAGTCCAGATCTTGGAGAAGAAGATGAGGATGAGGAGATGGAAACACGCGTACCTGGAGGCCGGAGGAGAAGAAGATGAGGCGAGGGGGAGCAGACGCTGCAGCAGGAGAGGGCTTTCCTAATCCTGTGGCCTCGGTTTCCCGATGGCGACGCCCGCCTTAGTAGACTTGAGGCTTGCGTTTCTTTGTCTCCATCCTCCTCCTCCCCTTCTGTTGTCACCTGCTCATCTACTCTGTCATGTTCATTCCAGCTCTTTTCTGAACATGCACTATCATAATATGACAAATTTGCTGGAGGAACCAAAAAAATTCAGAGAATTGGAGCTCTGGTTGCCCAACTTCAGCATCTGCTGCCAGAAGATTAGAAAAGGGCCGAAACTAATTTCCCCAATACAGGATTACAGGAAGAGTGATCCGGATGATTGATATCTTGATGATATGGTTTTACAATGCCAATCTTGATGGCACCAAGGTGACATTGTAACAATCTCTCCTGATGACATGGTTTTACAATGTAACTGTAATAGCCGTGTCCATTTATCTTTTTTTTTTCTCTGGATGCTGTGTACAGCAGACCAGGTGGGCTGGGCCTTCAGAGCCCGGTGGGTCCATCCACAGCAGTAGTCGGCCTCCGTGTCTCCACTCGGCAAGGCCCCTTGGACCCTTTCCCGTCGCTGCCGCCGGCCGCCATCTCTAAACCGACGCTCAGCCGCCGACCGCCACCGTTTGCTCGCCTCCTCGTCGCCATGGGCAAGGCCTCCAAGGACAAGAGGGTACCCTACCTCCGCGTCTCCCCGAAGCTTTGCTTCCCGGGTTCTCACTGTGCTGCCCGCCGTTTGCTCAGGACATCTACTATCGGAAGGCCAAGGAGGAAGGATGGAGAGCTCGCAGCGCCTTCAAGCTCCTCCAGATCGACCAGGAGTTCAACATCTTCCACGGTCTCAACTCATCTCCTTGTTTGCTTTTTTTTGTGCGACGTTGGCAACCATAGCTCGCTCATTGAACGAAGAGTACCCTTTCTTTGGCAGGAGTGAAGCGCGTCGTTGACCTGTGCGCTGCTCCCGGAAGCTGGAGCCAGGTGTCGCTCTACCCATCCGTAATCAAGTTTGTTCTTTTGGACGTTTGATTGTTTACGTTGCTGCTGGCACTTGCAGGTTTTGAGCCGGAACCTCTACGTACCAGCAAAACAATCATCTCTGTTAAAATATATTTAAACGTTCCGTTGTAACAGCTAGGAGGTAGACTTTGTCATGTAACAGAATAGATCACGTCGTGCGCTGTGTAACAGAATGGGACGCATCGTGCGTTGTGGCAGTGTGCTGACCTGCTCTATATAATACAATACGATCAGCAATGATCGATGAAGTTTTGGCCATACAGTTTCACATGGTACCAGAGCCTTTGATCCAACCATAGCCATGAGTGCATCTGAAAGTGCCTTGACAAACTTCACTGTCGGCCTCCTATCTTCGATGCCGACGCCGGCCTTTAACCACATGATCACCATCAAGCTAACTGGTGATAACTTTCTCCTATGGACGACGCAGCTGTTCCCATATCTCAGGAGCCAGAGGCTCATGGGCTTCATCGACGGAAGCACCACACAACCATCGCCAACCATCACGACTACTGGCCAAGAGGGAACTACGCTCACCGTCACCAACCCGGAGTTTGAAACCTGGTACCAGCAGGACCAGATGGTAATGAGTGCTATCATTTCCTCATTATCTGAAAGTGTTATGTCACAGATCGTTGGCTGCACCACTGCCCGTGAAACTTGGTGTGCGATTGAACGGTCGTATGCGGCCAGTTCACGCGCTCAAGTGATGCAGATCAGGATGCAATTGGCAACTATACAGAAGAAGAGTCTCAGCATGACTGAGTATTTCCTCAAGGTCAAAAATCTGGCCGACACACTTGCAATGATCGGCAAGAAACTTGAAGATGATGAAGTTATTGCTTACATGTTACAAGGGCTTGACTCAGAGTATGATTCCCTTGTGACTAGCATTACCACACGTTCAGATGTGGTAACCCTCAATGATCTCTACGCCCATATGATCAGTTTTGAGATGCGTATTGATCGCAACACTGGAGGTTTCCAAGCCAACCAGGTCAGTCGGAATTTAGGAAGAGGAGGAAGAGGTCGTGGAAGATCACCTGGCGGCCGGAACGGTGGTCGTACTTCAGGAGGTCGTGGCAATGGCAGAGGAACCAATACATCCTCTGGTTCTCAAAGCAGCCAAGGTACAAAACAAGTATGTCAGATTTGCTTCCGCGATAATCATGATGCTTCCAGGTGTTATCATCGCTTCGACCATAATTATGTTGCAAGCGATGCCAGAGTTGCTGCTGCTGCAACATTCAGAAATGGTTACACCATAGACCCAAATTGGTATGCAGACACTGGCGCCACTGACCATATTACTCATGATCTCGACCGACTGACGATGAAGGAAAAGTATGGTGGAAATGATAAAGTGCAGGCAGCCAATGGTGCAGGTATGTTCATTGCTCACACTGGTAATTCAGTTGTTGCTACTGCATATCGCCCACTGTCTCTGAAAAATGTTCTTCATGTTCCACACATCAATCGTCACCTTCTGTCTATTCATAAACTTGTTTCAGACAACAATGTATTTGTTGAATTTCACCCAACTTATTTTCTTGTCAAGGATCGAACCACGAAGAATATACTCCTTAAGGGAAGTTGCAGGAATGGGCTTTATCAATTCCCAAATAAAATTCCTAGACAGGCTCTCTTCATCACCAAAAGCTCTGAAGAGTTGTGGCATCTACGTTTAGGACATCCAGCCTCTGCTGTTATCCATCAAGCTTTAGCTAGAACCAATATTTCCATTGTCTCAAATAAAAAATCCTCTACTGTCTGTGATGCATGTCAGCAAGGAAAGGCTCATCAAATACCTTTTTATTCCTCTGTTCATTCTATTTCTAGTCCTTTAGAACTTATCCATACAGATGTTTGGGGACCAGCACTGACCTCTGTAAATGGATATAAATATTATTTGAGTTTTGTTGATGAATACAGCAGATTTACCTGGCTTTATTTACTTAAACATAAATCTGATGTCGAGTCCACATTCTATAAGTTTCAGCATCATGTTGAAAGGATGTTGGGTAGGAAGATTCTGACTGTTCAGTCAGATTGGGGTGGAGAGTATCATAGACTTCATAAATTTTTTGAAACAGTAGGGATAAGGCATCACATTTCTAGTCCTCACACCCATCAACAAAATGGCCTTGTTGAAAGAAAACATAGGCATATTGTTGAGACTGGCATCACACTTCTAGCCCAAGCTCATATGCCCATTCGATTCTGGGATGAAGCCTTTCAAACAGCTTGTTTCCTCATTAACAGGCAGCCCAGTCGAGTCATTAAAAATGATACACCTGTTTCTCTTCTTTTTGGGTCTAATCCTGATTATCGATTATTAAGGGTGTTTGGTTGTGCTTGTTGGCCAAACCTTAGACCCTATAACTCGAGGAAACTGAGCTTTAGATCAAAGCAATGTATCTTTGTTGGATATAGTTCAGATCATAAGGCTTATAAATGTCTAGACAAGCAAAGTGGGAGAGTTTACATCTCAAGAGATGTGGTTTTCGATGAAAATGTGTATCCCTTCAAAAATTCCTCCAGTCAAGAAAGTGCCACCAATCAAACCTCACAACATCCTATCTTTCTCCCATCCAACATATATTACTCTGAAAAATTTTTGACTGAACAAAATCAGATTATTCCTCATTCAGACTTGTCTGAATCCTCTGCCATTCCTGTGACAGAAACATCTATACCTAATACAGTAGCAACACCTGAATCACCATGTGATCATGGACATACTAACATCACTGATGCTTGCTTGGATGACACTTTTCCTAAGTCTGCAGGGTCACAACATGAAAGGAATGAAGACCATTCAGAACAAGATGCTAGATTACAAACTGTTGAAGTTTCAGAAAATCAACATGGTCATCCAATGAGAACTAGACTAAAAGACAATATTGTAAAGCCCAGAGAATTTAAAGATGGAACCATAAGGTATTGTGCAGCGGTTGCATCTCATAATGCACCTACAACTGAACCAAGATCTCTGACTGAAGCGGTTAGATACAAAGAATGGAGGTCTGCCATGGATGCTGAATACTCAGCTCTACTCAAGAATGAGACTTGGTCACTGGTGCCACCTAGAAAGGGAATCAACCTGATTGACAGTAGATGGGTTTTCAAAATCAAGAGGAAAGCTGATGGATCAATAGAAAGATACAAAGCAAGATTAGTGGCAAAGGGATTCAAACAAAGATTTGGTATTGATTATCTTGACACCTTCAGCCCTGTAATTAAACCTACAACCATCAGAGTTATACTCTCACTGGCAACAACAAATGGATGGAGTCTTAGACAAATTGACATCCAAAATGCATTTTTGCATGGGTTCTTAGAAGAAGAAGTATACATGCGACAACCTCCAGGTTATGAATCTTCAGAGGTCCCACAAAATTATATCTGCAGGCTAAATAAAGCCCTATATGGACTGAAGCAGGCCCCAAGAGCTTGGCATTCTAGACTAACTCAGAAGCTGCAGAAACTGGGCTTCATTAGTTCGGTGTCAGATACATCACTCTTCATACTGAAGGATAAACAACTAATTATGTATGTCCTTATTTATGTTGATGACATAATAATTGTCAGCTCTTCAACTTGTGCTACTGACAAATTGATCAATCAGCTAAAGGAAGATTTTTCAGTAAAGGATTTAGGTCCTTTACAATACTTTCTAGGCATTGAAGTACAGTCTGACAAGAGAGGTCTTTTTCTCTCCCAGAAAAGATATGCTCAAGACCTGCTTATAAGAGCAAATATGCACAAGTGTAAATCAATATCCACTCCAATGGCAGCTTCAGAAAAGCTCTCAAAGACACTGGGAACACCTCTGACTGAAGATGATCAATTCCAGTACCGAAGCATTGTTGGGGGTTTGCAGTATCTAACTATTACCAGACCTGATCTTTCTTTTGTGGTTAATCGGGTTTGTCAATTTATTCAGTCTCCAACAGATAAACACTGGACTGCAGTTAAAAGAATTCTTCGATATGTTAAAGGAACTTGCAGTCAAGGTTTAAGACTATGTAGAAATCAATATAACACACTGAATGCATATTCAGACTCTGACTGGGCTGGGTCTCTTGATGATCGACGATCAACCAGTGGATTCGCTGTATTACTTGGTTCCAATCTAGTGTCTTGGAGCTCAAAGAAGCAGGCAACTGTGTCTAGGTCGAGTACTGAATCGGAGTACAAGGCTATTGCCAATGTCACTGCTGAACTCATTTGGATTCAGTCATTACTAAAGGAACTTGGAGTTTTTCAAGTCTCTACACCAGTTTTGTGGTGTGATAATCTAGGAGCCACATATTTGGCATCGAATCCTGTCTTCCATGCTCGGACGAAGCACATAGAAGTGGATTTTCATTTTGTTCGAGAGCAAGTAGCCAGAAAAGCTCTAGAGGTTCGTTTCATCTCATCTAAAGACCAGATTGCAGACATCTTCACCAAACCATTGTCCAAGGCCTCGTTCAACACAATTTGCAGCAATCTCAACTTAGTGAACTGACGTTGTGATTGAGGGAGGCTGTTTAAATATATTTAAACGTTCCGTTGTAACAGCTAGGAGGTAGACTTTGTCATGTAACAGAATAGATCACGTCGTGCGCTGTGTAACAGAATGGGACGCATCGTGCGTTGTGGCAGTGTGCTGACCTGCTCTATATAATACAATACGATCAGCAATGATCGATGAAGTTTTGGCCATACAGTTTCACATGGTACCAGAGCCTTTGATCCAACCATAGCCATGAGTGCATCTGAAAGTGCCTTGACAAACTTCACTGTCGGCCTCCTATCTTCGATGCCGACGCCGGCCTTTAACCACATGATCACCATCAAGCTAACTGGTGATAACTTTCTCCTATGGACGACGCAGCTGTTCCCATATCTCAGGAGCCAGAGGCTCATGGGCTTCATCGACGGAAGCACCACACAACCATCGCCAACCATCACGACTACTGGCCAAGAGGGAACTACGCTCACCGTCACCAACCCGGAGTTTGAAACCTGGTACCAGCAGGACCAGATGGTAATGAGTGCTATCATTTCCTCATTATCTGAAAGTGTTATGTCACAGATCGTTGGCTGCACCACTGCCCGTGAAACTTGGTGTGCGATTGAACGGTCGTATGCGGCCAGTTCACGCGCTCAAGTGATGCAGATCAGGATGCAATTGGCAACTATACAGAAGAAGAGTCTCAGCATGACTGAGTATTTCCTCAAGGTCAAAAATCTGGCCGACACACTTGCAATGATCGGCAAGAAACTTGAAGATGATGAAGTTATTGCTTACATGTTACAAGGGCTTGACTCAGAGTATGATTCCCTTGTGACTAGCATTACCACACGTTCAGATGTGGTAACCCTCAATGATCTCTACGCCCATATGATCAGTTTTGAGATGCGTATTGATCGCAACACTGGAGGTTTCCAAGCCAACCAGGTCAGTCGGAATTTAGGAAGAGGAGGAAGAGGTCGTGGAAGATCACCTGGCGGCCGGAACGGTGGTCGTACTTCAGGAGGTCGTGGCAATGGCAGAGGAACCAATACATCCTCTGGTTCTCAAAGCAGCCAAGGTACAAAACAAGTATGTCAGATTTGCTTCCGCGATAATCATGATGCTTCCAGGTGTTATCATCGCTTCGACCATAATTATGTTGCAAGCGATGCCAGAGTTGCTGCTGCTGCAACATTCAGAAATGGTTACACCATAGACCCAAATTGGTATGCAGACACTGGCGCCACTGACCATATTACTCATGATCTCGACCGACTGACGATGAAGGAAAAGTATGGTGGAAATGATAAAGTGCAGGCAGCCAATGGTGCAGGTATGTTCATTGCTCACACTGGTAATTCAGTTGTTGCTACTGCATATCGCCCACTGTCTCTGAAAAATGTTCTTCATGTTCCACACATCAATCGTCACCTTCTGTCTATTCATAAACTTGTTTCAGACAACAATGTATTTGTTGAATTTCACCCAACTTATTTTCTTGTCAAGGATCGAACCACGAAGAATATACTCCTTAAGGGAAGTTGCAGGAATGGGCTTTATCAATTCCCAAATAAAATTCCTAGACAGGCTCTCTTCATCACCAAAAGCTCTGAAGAGTTGTGGCATCTACGTTTAGGACATCCAGCCTCTGCTGTTATCCATCAAGCTTTAGCTAGAACCAATATTTCCATTGTCTCAAATAAAAAATCCTCTACTGTCTGTGATGCATGTCAGCAAGGAAAGGCTCATCAAATACCTTTTTATTCCTCTGTTCATTCTATTTCTAGTCCTTTAGAACTTATCCATACAGATGTTTGGGGACCAGCACTGACCTCTGTAAATGGATATAAATATTATTTGAGTTTTGTTGATGAATACAGCAGATTTACCTGGCTTTATTTACTTAAACATAAATCTGATGTCGAGTCCACATTCTATAAGTTTCAGCATCATGTTGAAAGGATGTTGGGTAGGAAGATTCTGACTGTTCAGTCAGATTGGGGTGGAGAGTATCATAGACTTCATAAATTTTTTGAAACAGTAGGGATAAGGCATCACATTTCTAGTCCTCACACCCATCAACAAAATGGCCTTGTTGAAAGAAAACATAGGCATATTGTTGAGACTGGCATCACACTTCTAGCCCAAGCTCATATGCCCATTCGATTCTGGGATGAAGCCTTTCAAACAGCTTGTTTCCTCATTAACAGGCAGCCCAGTCGAGTCATTAAAAATGATACACCTGTTTCTCTTCTTTTTGGGTCTAATCCTGATTATCGATTATTAAGGGTGTTTGGTTGTGCTTGTTGGCCAAACCTTAGACCCTATAACTCGAGGAAACTGAGCTTTAGATCAAAGCAATGTATCTTTGTTGGATATAGTTCAGATCATAAGGCTTATAAATGTCTAGACAAGCAAAGTGGGAGAGTTTACATCTCAAGAGATGTGGTTTTCGATGAAAATGTGTATCCCTTCAAAAATTCCTCCAGTCAAGAAAGTGCCACCAATCAAACCTCACAACATCCTATCTTTCTCCCATCCAACATATATTACTCTGAAAAAATTTTGACTGAACAAAATCAGATTATTCCTCATTCAGACTTGTCTGAATCCTCTGCCATTCCTGTGACAGAAACATCTATACCTAATACAGTAGCAACACCTGAATCACCATGTGATCATGGACATACTAACATCACTGATGCTTGCTTGGATGACACTTTTCCTAAGTCTGCAGGGTCACAACATGAAAGGAATGAAGACCATTCAGAACAAGATGCTAGATTACAAACTGTTGAAGTTTCAGAAAATCAACATGGTCATCCAATGAGAACTAGACTAAAAGACAATATTGTAAAGCCCAGAGAATTTAAAGATGGAACCATAAGGTATTGTGCAGCGGTTGCATCTCATAATGCACCTACAACTGAACCAAGATCTCTGACTGAAGCGGTTAGATACAAAGAATGGAGGTCTGCCATGGATGCTGAATACTCAGCTCTACTCAAGAATGAGACTTGGTCACTGGTGCCACCTAGAAAGGGAATCAACCTGATTGACAGTAGATGGGTTTTCAAAATCAAGAGGAAAGCTGATGGATCAATAGAAAGATACAAAGCAAGATTAGTGGCAAAGGGATTCAAACAAAGATTTGGTATTGATTATCTTGACACCTTCAGCCCTGTAATTAAACCTACAACCATCAGAGTTATACTCTCACTGGCAACAACAAATGGATGGAGTCTTAGACAAATTGACATCCAAAATGCATTTTTGCATGGGTTCTTAGAAGAAGAAGTATACATGCGACAACCTCCAGGTTATGAATCTTCAGAGGTCCCACAAAATTATATCTGCAGGCTAAATAAAGCCCTATATGGACTGAAGCAGGCCCCAAGAGCTTGGCATTCTAGACTAACTCAGAAGCTGCAGAAACTGGGCTTCATTAGTTCGGTGTCAGATACATCACTCTTCATACTGAAGGATAAACAACTAATTATGTATGTCCTTATTTATGTTGATGACATAATAATTGTCAGCTCTTCAACTTGTGCTACTGACAAATTGATCAATCAGCTAAAGGAAGATTTTTCAGTAAAGGATTTAGGTCCTTTACAATACTTTCTAGGCATTGAAGTACAGTCTGACAAGAGAGGTCTTTTTCTCTCCCAGAAAAGATATGCTCAAGACCTGCTTATAAGAGCAAATATGCACAAGTGTAAATCAATATCCACTCCAATGGCAGCTTCAGAAAAGCTCTCAAAGACACTGGGAACACCTCTGACTGAAGATGATCAATTCCAGTACCGAAGCATTGTTGGGGGTTTGCAGTATCTAACTATTACCAGACCTGATCTTTCTTTTGTGGTTAATCGGGTTTGTCAATTTATTCAGTCTCCAACAGATAAACACTGGACTGCAGTTAAAAGAATTCTTCGATATGTTAAAGGAACTTGCAGTCAAGGTTTAAGACTATGTAGAAATCAATATAACACACTGAATGCATATTCAGACTCTGACTGGGCTGGGTCTCTTGATGATCGACGATCAACCAGTGGATTCGCTGTATTACTTGGTTCCAATCTAGTGTCTTGGAGCTCAAAGAAGCAGGCAACTGTGTCTAGGTCGAGTACTGAATCGGAGTACAAGGCTATTGCCAATGTCACTGCTGAACTCATTTGGATTCAGTCATTACTAAAGGAACTTGGAGTTTTTCAAGTCTCTACACCAGTTTTGTGGTGTGATAATCTAGGAGCCACATATTTGGCATCGAATCCTGTCTTCCATGCTCGGACGAAGCACATAGAAGTGGATTTTCATTTTGTTCGAGAGCAAGTAGCCAGAAAAGCTCTAGAGGTTCGTTTCATCTCATCTAAAGACCAGATTGCAGACATCTTCACCAAACCATTGTCCAAGGCCTCGTTCAACACAATTTGCAGCAATCTCAACTTAGTGAACTGACGTTGTGATTGAGGGAGGCTGTTAAAACGGAACGTTTAAATTGCAAGTAAGTATCAGTGTGAGCGTGCCACTGTCTATTACAGCAGATTTTGGTTGTTGATATGACCCCTTTTTCCCTCTTCCTTTCTGTTATGTTATGCTACTAGGGAAGGCGATCTTCCTCTCATCGTCGCAATTGACTTGCAGCCAATGGCCCCAATAGAAGGTGTTATACAAGTACAGGGTGATATCACTAATGCTCGAACAGCAGAAGTGGTGAGATGGACTGAGAAAGTGTATGTTTTCTTCTGTCAATTTAACTGGCTGTAACTCGTATGAATGTTTGCCAGGTTATTAGGCACTTTGATGGATGCAAAGCAGACTTGGTTGTTTGTGATGGAGCTCCTGATGGTAATGTAGTAGAACCAGAAGCAACTACACTCCACTTGATTAGTTTATGCTTATGATTCCTATAACGATTGCAGTTACTGGCCTTCATGATATGGACGAATTTGTCCAGTCCCAGCTCATACTGGCGGTTAGTTCTTTTCATTTGTCTATCATTCTGTCAAATATGATCTATTTTGTCAAAAATGTGCAATGTTCAGAAGACAACTTTCATTTAAAGGTGTCAACTCTAGGTCTGTATCAAATTTTATAGCTATATACTACATTACACTTTATTTCAGTTGCATCGTGCTTTATCTTCAGTTTTAATTGTAAAGATAGATCATTCCTCTAGTTAATTCGTGTACCACCTTGTATGCAGGCGCTGACAATTGTGACTCATGTGCTCAAAGTTGGTGGAAAATTTGTCGCAAAGATATTTCGGGGTAAAGATACAAGTCTACTGTACTGCCAGGTGATGCATGCTTCTGTTTTTGAGTTCTCCATGATTGAGGCAGTTTGGTGCTTAGTATGAAAGTGACCTTGTTATGGTTGATGACCGCTGCTAATCAGATAGTTCACCCTTCCCCTTGTATATGCAAATGTTGGCGTGTGAGATGCTGATGTACGTTTGTTCAATATCTGTGATTTATGCAGCTAAAGCTGTTCTTCTCACAAGTGACATTTGCAAAGCCAAAGAGTAGCCGCAACTCAAGCATTGGTGAGTGATTATGCGGTCTAGCTTCTTATTGATTGTATTTCTGAAATCGTCTTTGATTTTTTAGCATATTTGGAAAACAATATTAGGCATCCTCATCTTTGTATTTTCATTTAATGGCATAAGGAAAATGCTGATGTGGTCTTATACATTTGTTTTTTCTTTTCATTTGTCGAACAGAGGCATTTGCAGTTTGTGAGAATTATTCACCTCCAGAAGGGTTTAAGGAGAAAGATCTGTATCATCTGCTAGAGAAAGTGGGGACTCCTTCAGGAGCCTTTGATGACTTAGGTAAGGCTCGTCCCCCTACTGGCCAGGACATGATCCTGGAGCCCTAAACCTATTGCCACTTACCATGTGCAGATTTTTCCTCATGTCATTTGTCCCGGTGCAGATTGCAGAAGCGGATGGCTGGAGGGACCAAACAAGGTTTACATTCCATTTCTGGCTTGCGGTGATCTCAGCGGTTACGATTCAGACCGATCATACCCGCTCCCAAGCAGAGAAGATGGCTCCTACCGGAGCTTGGATCCAGTCCAGCCTCCCATTGCTCCACCATACAAAACCGCCCTGGAGATGAAGAAGGCGTCCAGCCACGGCGTTAGTGCAGATATCAGCAAATTGTCACTGGGCTCTTGAACTGCGATCTGGATCCAGTTTGTGCTCATGCAATTGTTTTTAACCGCGTGGAGATTCAGAAACCGTCCAGTGATGATGCCCCACACTGGTAGCTTAGAAAAGGTGAAATGGAACATATTGAGTTCATGTCGTGTCGTATCATTGTTTAGCTTTGCTATCGCGGAGGCTGGAATTCTGGATATGGTTGCCAACCTGTTTGTTGTATTCTGGAGGTGTCGTGAGTTGCTGATGGCGTCTCCCGCTGTCTAGTCGCCGTCGCAGCATGTGGATTCCACGTCGCTGTCGGATTAAAAGATCTGTAGTGTTGCTGTGGGCGATCCGAGTTAAGCTGCCTGCGAATGATTCTCGTGGGAAAATCCAAGTCGGGAAGGAAATCGTGAAGGATTGAACGCTACTGAATACTGATGAAAACACGGTACTCTTTACATGAATTGTGGAATTACTTCCTCAATCAACCGCAATATATATCGTGAATTCTTTTTGAAGCCACCACCACCACGGCGCCTGCACCGGCAGACGGCCACCGCGAGATCTCACGCCGCTGCTTCTGTACGGCCCCACCCCCACCGAACAAGCGAAGGCCACGCCGAGGCTTCTCGAGACAGTGCAGCTGAGCTCTGCTGCCGGCGCGTTCAGCTCATGCCGCCGATGGCCAAGCTGCTGCTGCTGCTCCAGCTGCGGGACGCGGCGGACCGGAGGCACGGCCTCGGCCCGGGTCGCCGACACCCGCTCCCGCCTTTCGCCGCGGCCCACGGCAGCAGATTCGCGGCCTGCTTCGTCCTCTGCCTCCTCGTCCTCGCGGCCGCCGCCACCACCCTCGCCCTCGCGCTCACGCTCCACCGCCCAAACCATGCCGCCGCCAGCTCCCCACGGTAAGCGCCAGCCACACCCCGGCTCCCCCCCCCTGCTCCACTCGCTCACACTCTTCGGTGCGCTGCTTCCAGCGGCTTCGCGGTGGTGATCAACACCTGGAAGCGCCACGCGCTCTTGCGGAGGTCTATCCAGCACTACGCCGCCTGCGCGGGCGTCGACGCCGTCCACGTCGTGTGGAGCGAGCCGCGGGACCCGCCAGAGTCGCTGCGCCGGAGCGTCATCAACTCCACCCGGCGCGCCAATGTGGGGTTCGTGATCAACGAGGGCGACAGCCTCAATAACAGGTTCAGGCCCATCCGGGGCCTCACGACGGACGCCGTCTTCTCCGTCGACGACGACCTCATCGTTCCCTGCTCCACGCTGCGGTTCGCCTACAGCGTGTGGCGAAGTGCGCCCTCTGCGATGGTGGGCTTTGTGCCCCGGATGCACTGGCTCGCTGACCCGGTACGACTCCAATTACTGCAATTCATAACGACTGAATTTCTACTTAAAATTGCAAGTTTAACATGCAAATAAGATTGATTCTAATGTATGTACTTGTAGGTGTACATTGATTGAAGTTTGAATTGTTGGGTTTACAAAAACAAATTTGAATTGAATTGTTCATGGACATAATGAGGAGGTTACTTATTTGGAGCTTTTAATAGTTGGGATTGTTGCTCTTGCAGAGAAGCAATACAAAGGAATACCATTACGGAAGTTGGTGGTCAGTTTGGTGGACAGGGACATACAGTATGGTTCTTTCCAAAGCTAGTTTCTTCCACAGGCAGTATTTGGATCTATATACCAACCGCATGCTCCCCTTCATTCGTGAATATGTGAATGAAAATAGGTGCAACCCTAATCTTACTGCTTCACCACTTTTACAGAAAAAAATGCTTTCGCTGATGTTATGGTGTTGTCAACGATTGGCTCATGTGTTACTCCTGATCGCTTACACTTGTCACCACGCTGACACATGACAGGAATTGTGAGGACATTGCAATGTCTTTTCTTGTTGCAAATGTAACTGGAGCTCCACCAATTTGGGTACAAGGTCAGTGAACACCCTTGTGAAGAAGTGCATTCTAGTGCATCATATTTCGAGAAACTTAGACGGCTTAATTTAGTTGAATTAGTTCACATGGCATTGAGAAATTTGATCTCTGGGGAATGGGTGTGACTGTTGATGCTGTTCGTGAAAACGTCTTTTATATAGGCCATGCCGGTCTTTTAGTCTCTTTAAGCTTTATCAGCCAAATGGATTGCCAATTACCGTACTCTCATACTATTTCATTGACAATTAGGGGAGGGATGTCGGTGTGGGAATTTCGATCTGTGGTGAAAACCTGAAAAGCCAACAGAAATAAATTTACCATGGTTTTGAATTAACTCAAAACTATGAAGACATTTTACCTAGTTCTGACCCAAATCAAAACCATTCAAGTTTTAACAGTGTTTACCCTTGATCGGCGGGTAAGAACGGATCTTCTGGTGTCGGTTCCCCCAGTGTGAGATGAAACTATAAAAGGAGTACACTGATTGCTTAATTCAATGCACTTGACTAGTTATGCGGCCCACCCTATCAAGAAATCTAAGACCTCCTTTCTAAATCCGGTCTACACCTTCATCTCAAACACTGGGAAGAGTTTGAACACCACATTCAAGTTGTTTCGATGGGAAATTCTCAAATTCATCTAAAGAAGGTACTTTAGTGATACAAATTGAATCTAGTTGATCCTACATGTCTAACAGTCGGTACTTACGTTGTTTAAGAAAAGATCAGAGTTGTTGCTGATTGCATTGAGCTTTACAACAATATAACAATCTAGTTTCTAGTTTCATGAATTCTGTTGAACTACCCAGACTTCTCGTATCAATTAGTAAAGCATAGCATGTTACTGGCTTACAGTAGTCAGTAGCCTGTCTCAAACTTCCCTGTTGTTTTTTATGACTTTCGGTTAGTCATGCTTAAACTGGAAACAACCTTGTGGAGCATATGAAAGCATACGTGTTTCAGCATCAAAATGAATTGGTTTGGCATCATATAGAAGCAGAAAACACCTAGCCACTGAGGGATTACAGAACGTGTGTATGTTAAGATAGTTCATATGCTATCCTTCTTCTTGCGTGCTCTTTCTCAAATTCATGTTCTTGATTTTATCGCAGGAAGGATATACGAGATTGGGTCGAGCGGCATCAGCAGTTTAAAAGGCCATTCTTTGCAGAGATCCAGATGTCTCAACACATTTGCTGCCATGTATGGTCATATGCCTCTAGTGGCCACCACAGTCAAGGCTGTCGACAGCCGCAGGAGCTGGTTCTGGTGATGTGTTTGCCTGGCTCTGTTAATCTTCTTTTGGGCTTTGCCTTCCGATAGATGCTGCATAGCCGTATATTAAAAGGCTAGTGTGCTTGTGCATAGTTCATCGAACCTAATAATCACATACAGATTAGATTGTACGCGCTGAAACTAAAGTAGTGTTTGTTGGTTCTGGATGGAATGGTACAGAATTTGAGTATGTCTCTGTGTTTGGTTGATTGAACTGAACCAAGTTGTCCAGGATGGAGTGGTACGGATTTCAGGAATATTCTCTTTAGATGATGGATCATCCCATTCAAGAAAAAGGTCGAAGACTCTGTCCAAGTTCTGTCAACCGTGCTAATTACTTATCATTAGTGAAGATTAGTAGCTATGAATTAGATATTAGCCACTTAAGAAAATATCTGTTCAGTTTGTGAGTCTGATAAATAATTTACCTTTTCTTACGAGGGGTATTTGATTACACGCCATCGCATCAAGAGCACATTCTGTTCATAGTTAGACGCTCAGGGCTCACCTGCCTCTAGGCTAACTGTTCGTTTGTGGCTGTGACCTTCCGAAGCAAGATCGTGAGGATAAGGGAATACTTCCATTGGACCAGTCGTGCATGATGGTCACCTCCGCAGCCAATAAGAGAGAGAGAGAGAGAGAGTGGCTTTGCGTCTCTCCTCTTGCTGTTGCTGCTGCTGCTGCCCGCGAAAAAGAAAAAAAAGAATCCGAAGGGAATCCCTTGACCCGATCATCCGATGGTGGCCATTGTGACAGAAGCATGGGCTCTTGCCGGGTCCAGGGCGGCGGCGCAGGAGGCGCCGGTGCAGCAGCAACAACCTTCAGCGGCCAAGGCCAAGAAAGCCGCGTCGTCGAGGGGCGTCAGTACCGTCCGATGCCAAGACCGGCGTGAGGTCCTCGTCGTCGGCAGGCGGGGCGGTCTGGCGTCGTGCGTGCTCGCCGCCCTCGCCGCGTCGCTCTCTCCCCTTGGCGCCGGCCGAGCCGCGCGGGCCGCCGTCCTGGAGGCGGATGACGACATCGAGCTGCTGGAGCGCGTGAAGGAGGACAGGAAGAAGCGTCTGCAGAAGCAAGGGATCATCAGCTCCTCAGGCACCGAGACTGGTCAGTTAGTCAACAACCCTCGAGCTCATCTCCTTCTCCTAGTTCCCTTTTTTTTGGGGGGGCCTGAGAACGAAAATTCGACGAAGATTTGCAATAACGGTGGTCGTGTAGATTGATTACAAACCACAGGGTATTTGCAGGACCTTATCTACAAGCTGAGCAAGGTCGGGCAGGCCATTGACAGGGACGACCTATCTGCTGCAGCCAGTGTTCTTGGCGCAAGCTCTGATGCCCGGTGGGTGCAGAACGTCAATGCAGCTTTCTCCAAGGTCTGGTCTCAATGGCTTCTTGATTCTCTGCACACATAGCTTATGATCCCTTTTCAAAATCACATTTTTCAACCACAAAACAGTTCAGCTCTAGCCCGGAGGAGAAGAACATGGTTGATAGCTTCAACTCCTCGTTGGCCTCCTTGATTACATCAGGTACGACGTATCAGCCTGTTCAGTTTAGTTGTAGCCCAGAGGAGAAGAAAATGGACCTAAAGCTGCCTCACTGCAGTGAACAATCGCGATGCTGAATCCTCCAAGTCGGCGTTTGTTTCATCTGCGACGACGTTGGAGAAATGGATAGCGTTGGCCGGATTGGGTAGCCAACTAAAAGGCTACTGAATTGGCTTCGTCCTTGATTGATTGAAGCAACGGCTAACGGCTATAACCGTCTCAAGAGTGATTTTTTGACAAGATGTAGATAGATTCAGCAGCTGCAAATCTTCCTGAATAAGACTTCAGACAAACCTGCGAGAATAATCATACCTGGTTTTGTTCCCTTGGCTGTTGAAAACAGCGTCATTCTTTAAAACCTTTTGTCTTATTATCCACAGCTTGCACTATATGATACGAAATTGAGGTACCATCATGTTAATATTTATAGGGTACGTGTTTATGAAAAATCAATCCGCATCTTTTCATCAATCATCCTGCCAAGTGCAAGTTGCATTAGCTATCACAATTCACAGGGTAAACCCAGATTTCAGCAGTCACATGAGATAAACATGTTTTCTTTTCTGTTGTACTAGCCAAACAATAGCATTAGTCAATAAAATGTAGATGCGAAGCTGTGTTCTAATGATTAATCTTACAGAAGCATAGTACAAGGCACGACTATAATACCATCAGAAGACATTACGCCCTCTGATGTAGTAAACAACTCACACAATCCAAGCTATCGCCATATAGGATCAGAATTCTAGAAAAGAAGCAGCTAACTCAGAAGTTGCTCAAGTTCTCCACCAATGGGTATTTGCCTGCCCATGAGAGTATGTACAATGAATGGGTGTGGCTGCTCATACTGCAGACAAAAAAAGTAACACTGAGTACCAGAATGCATATTTGTTTTGTAATAAAAAGGCTTAATGCTGAAAGAAAAGACAACTCAAATTAAGAGTTTTATTCTCTAGAAAACTGGATGAACTCAAACATCGAATTGTGAAATTTGTAGCATAACCAACTGTCACTACTCACCCCCAGGCACTCATACACATACACTGACAGTTATCCAATAAATGGTTGAAAACCATTTGCTATGGATATTGGATAGAATTCGCATTGGCAACAGGTACGAGCAATATTCCTAGGTTGTGAAACTAGGAAGAAAAAGGAGGATGGTTCAGTAATCACCTGTATGATCTCCCCCTGCAGAATCTGAGAAGTTATTTTCAGAAGCGAGAAACGGTGGTTTATTATAATTCTCCAAGACTTATGCAGAAAACACAAAACAACACAAATAAGGCATTAGTTGAATAGCCAGAGAGGAGAAGGGGGGAAAAGAAGATGCACAAAATTACGAAAAATAAGATCAGTGAAAGGTACCTGCACTTTGGCTGAAATCCTCTGCCAAGTCTGGGAATACAAAATTTTGAGGAATCTGGCTCAAGAAGCCAAATGATGATGATTCAATATCCAAAAGTGAATCATTCAGCGGTTGCCCATTCAACTCTGAGCTGCTAAAGGATCCACCAGATGCATCACCTATTGACTGGCATGATTCAAGGAAAGTATTCCCAAATGCAAAATCAGCATTAGTTGAATAACCAGATTCAGTCTTTACTGCTGTCCCATTATCCACACCAAACAGCACAACTGAGTTCTGAGTTGACTGCAGATTACTTGAAGCATCTATTCCACTGTGAAGACCATGCATGTCTTTACTAGAATACATTAATTGATCTCCAGACGATTTGTCATTCATTATACCACTTGAACTTCCATTGTGCATTATTCCATGTGACATTGCAGACCCAGGAGCTGTCTCTGACAAAAAACATAAGTTTGGATTCACTGAAACATGAAAATAACCATGTTAAAGTGACGTTATGCAACAGGGTGCTTTACCACAAGTGCATACCTATGCAGTCAACAAAAGGGGGAAATTTTGCCACAAGTAAAGAGTGGGAAGTGATTATGATAAGATAGATCCCTAAAAAACATAAAACTTTGATCGATAAGCTTCTCAAGATTATAGAGTGATAGATCACTTTGCAAAAAGCATGTACTGCATAAGATTCCCAAAGATCGTTCAAGCACTTAACTCAGCAAATCAAATATTTCGATCAAATGATGAGTAATCACTCAATTTGTTTTTCTTGAACAAGCGATATAACTGCACATGTTTGTATGAAAGAGAGAGAGAACAAAACGACCCTTACAAAAGCAACCACCTCACATCACGCATGAGTCCAGAGAGAACTGCAATATTCACAAAACACGACCACTGGCTAAAGATTATAAACAACCCCACTTGGCAATCACTATGCAAACTCACAATAAGAAGCTCCAAAGCTGGCAACAAAGGTCATACATGGGTTCGAACTAGAGCCATTTGGCGGATCAGGAGGAGACATCAAAGGGATTCCTGAAGAAAATTCTTTATTCATAATCTGTAACTGATCCTCAAGAAGCTTGTTGAAGGCTATTATTTGATTCTTAAGCCTCAGTCTCAAATAGTATGCCTTGAAAAACTCACGATTCTGTTCCTCAAGTTGCTGCCAAACTGAAAAGAACATGCAGAGAAGTATGTGCATGTAAATTACAAATAAGAATTGTTGCTTTTAAAAAGAACAACTACAAAAATGGTATGGAAATAAACATCATTAGAAATTCTGAGGGAAATGAATTGGACTCCGTAAGCTCAATGTACACTAGCATGATACATATAGATACGTTAATAGAAGTCAGTTAAGTTGAAGTACAAATACAAAACAATGAATGAAGAAGGACAGTAGAACTGGAACTTGATAGCCAAGCCAACTATGCATCTGAAATTCCACACGTGCTATTTAACCTATATAACATCCAGGCTACCACAAGCGATTAGAAGACAACAACAAAGCCTTTGTCCCAAGCATATTGGGGTAGGCTACAGTCGATTAGAAGACACCAATCAAATTTCTGGATCTGTTACCAGATTCTGAAACTTAAATGTCTGGATGTGTTACCAGATGATGAACATTTACAGTTGTGCAACCCGAAGATGCCGGGACAGATTGTAACTTTTTTTGGCCACAAAACATCATGAATCCTTTAAATGAAAAGGTGACACAGGGGGTTCCCTTGGTTGAAAAAAAATAAGCTACCAACAAAGATTCTAGCATAAATGTCTAGTCATTGATGTTTCCTTTGTATTTGACGCCAATTTGCAAAGCTGTTGCTTCTGATCAGTCTCGACGAGAACCACTTTCCGATAAAACCATGTTACAGACAGTAATTTGGGCGGCATACGACAGTAATTACTTGAGTAACGCTTTTGATATGCATTGGCTAGGGTATACGGGATGGCAGCAAGAAACCAGCTAGTCACCCTCCCTTGGACGCTCCCTGACCACTCTTTTAGGTTTCTTGTTTGATTACAGGTGATGATGTGCCTGGCATTATATAGTCAGCTTTCCTAACAGATCGCTGACGGCCTTTAGCTAACAATACCTCATGACTAAAAAAATAAATCATAACTTGCATGCTAAGCTAACTTCCAACTAATTAGTGGTTATCTCTAAGTGGATCTATCGCTGCCGAACCGGTGGCCCCGGGCCAAGCAAGGTCTACACTACAACAGCTTTATTGCACTGGCATATATCCACAGTTCAGAATCATAGCTGTAGCAACAATGCGTAAAATATGCTTGGTCCAACTTGCAAGTAAGATAAAAGAAGTCCCGTCACTGTTTGAGATAACAGCGAGCATTACCAAGTTCAGTGAAGTGAGGCTCTATCTTTGCATGGTGAGAGAGGGTATCAACCACTTCTTTCTGGTTCATATACAGATAAAGGCAGTTTTCTATAAGAATCCGGACCTGCACAACAGTACTAAGAAACTAGCGTTAATGACTTATCCCATCCATCCATCCATCCATCGAATTAAACACTTAGGACACTTTTAGGCATGTGTCACATCGATAAGAATGGGCTATGGAAAGATGGGTTCCAAGTATAATTTCACACGAAAAGATTCACGGCAAGGCAAGCGCAAAGAAATTTAGGTTGACAGTAAGCACGCAACCACCCAATAGGCCAATACCAACACACACACACACACACACACGAGATTGTCGTTCACCCTATCCTCTTTCTGTTCATATCATACCTAACCCTAGAACACCGAATTCACGATACTAAATCCTCAAATCGACTTTTAGCGAGCCATGTTCTTTGTGAGAAACAGACATGGGTGGGTTAGCAACGGTCAGCAAAATCCGGGAGCAAATTCACTAGAACTATGTACCCGTAACATAAAGGAAGGAAGGAAGTGCGGCCGCCGAGCGCACGCAAGAAGCAAGCAACGATTAGGAACGCAACAAAGGCAGTGAGCTACAGACGAGATATATGTCCTCGCGAAGAGACCTTGCGGACGTCCTCGCTCGACATGCCGGACGCAGCCAGCAGGCACGCAGCTGCTTCCTCGTTCTCCTGCCCTAGCCCCACCTCCCCCTACTTTCCCCCAGCAAAGCTCCTCCCTGAACAACAAAGATGATGTCACCGAGAGGAACGGCGTGATGCGAGTTCAGAGATTACGAGGTTATGGACCACACCTCCCGTGATTCGACGCCGGGGAGTCTCAGTTTGCTCCGCGCGCTGAGAGGAGGAAGCGGGGCGCGGAGGTGAGGAAGAGGAGAAGAGCGGCGTGCACCACCAGCAGCAGCAGCAGCTTGGGTTTGCGATCGATCAATCAATCAATCCACTGAGGCAGGCACTGTGGTTGGGTTGGGGGAAAAGGAGTTGGGTGCGATGGCGACGGGGCTCTGTTCTGGAATCTGGGGCACCAGCGCCACTTCCCCTCAAATAGTGGGGGGGAATATTCTTTACTGCAGCAGTGAATCTTTTTGCACGGGAATCAATTATTCTGTTGCTTTATCAGACTCTGTCCGGGCAGGCCAGCCACAAAGCCATCAAACGAACTGATGAGAGAGCGTAGCACATGTCTGGATGTAATTAGTGACAGGTGAACTGATGCCTTGATTAACCGATGATATGCTTTGATTAACTTTTTGCATGAGAAATTGGATGGCAGAAAAAGGGTGGAACGGAAGAGGCTACTGTCGTATCTCAGATACGCAGTGCCTCACCATATCCCGCTCCGAATCTGAAAATGCTTTTATCCATCCAATTAGCTTCTCCTTGTACCTCCACGCACTTTTTCAAAAGGCGATAACATTCGCATTGCTGCAAGCATCCAGGGTCGCTGAGACAAACACAGTGGCTGAGAACACACACGTAGTAGACTGCTGGCCTTCCTCAACAGAATAAAAACATATGGCTGTGAACCATTGCTCAAGATTCAGATTTGAAGGAGTAAACAGAGCATCAATTGCCAGGAAGCGCTCGGTACGCAACAGCATCCGAGGGCACCTTGTGAGGAACATCATTTAACATAGAAACAAAAAGCACACACTCGGCAAGGTCTCCTCATGATGTGCAAATTATCAGCTCAAACAAGTAGACAACTAGCCAAGTACGAAGTAGAATTGTTCAAACTGTTCTGTAACATTGGATGCTAAATTCCGTGACTGATCTCAACCAGGCTGTGACCACTGTCCTTCACTTCTTGCCCACTAGCCATCACTTTAACCCTTAAAGCATTTTCTTTGTCCCCAATCTCGTAAAAGTACTTTGATACCTGCAGGTTGGCGGCTGGATCTCTTTGGCCCACATCTATGAGCATATTCGCAGCCCTCCTTCCGTGCTTATTTTCACCATGTGCCTTGCAATTCTGTAGAAGAAAACTCCATGCCTTGGTATAATGTTGTAATGGAGAGTGTTCCATCAATTTCATTGCTTCCTCTACAAAACCATCTCGGCTAAGAAGGTTGACCATGCATGCAAAGTGCCTTTCATCAAGATCCAGTTCACGGCTTGCTCTCATGAGCTCAATCACCAGCCGTCCTTCTTCAAACAGCCCTGCCTGATCACATCCAGCAATTGCACATAGGAAGGTAACATCGTCAGGCTTGAGGCCAGATGAAACCATCTTATTCAACAGCTCCACTCCCCGTGCGCCATCTCCATACCGGGCACAGGCAGATATTATTGAAGTGAAGCAAATGACATTTGGATCCTGCAAGCTTTTAAATATCAAGTGTGAACTGTTAATTTGGCCAGCTCGAGCGTATGCGCTGATCAAGGAGGAACACACAGCCATGTCTGTCTCGAAGCCCAATTTAACAACCCAAGAATGCAACATCTGACAACTGACTAAACTTGATGAGGCTGACAAAGATATGGCCTTCATGGTTGCAGAGAGAGTCACATTATCAGGCATAATTCCCTCTACAATCATACAGTACAATACCTCGGATGAGGCATGAAAGACATTGCAGCGAATTGACGATGTGATCAATGAGTTGCAGCACTCCAGTGTAGGTCTTGAGATTTCACTGAAGATTGCCAAAGAAAGGTCAAAAGAGCAACACTTTCCATACATGTCAATGAGTGTGGTTTGCACATGCACGCTACAGCAACTAAATCCAAGTTTAAGAGCAATGCCATGAAGCTGAACAGCTAGCTGGAGGTCCCCCGTTCGACCTGACAAAGCAAGGAGTCCAATAATTGGGCGCACTGACGGCATCTTCCCACACCAAAGCATCTGCCTCAAGTAATCAATTGCTTCCTTCATATGCCCATTGCCAGCATAAACAGAGACAATGGAGTTCCATGCGATGATATCTTCAGTCGGGATATCATTCAGTGAGCTCTTAGCATCCACCAAATCTCCAATCTTTGAGTAAAGATCTACAAGCAAGTTTGAAAGAAAAATGTTGGATGGAACCCATCCCGCCTTGAGAGCAACCCCATGAAGTTTCCTTCCTTGTTCCAGCCATTCTTCATCTTGATGGCAACCTTTCAGGGCATAGCAATAGGAAAGGCCATTCAACTCCAAACCCTGCCGTCTCATGTCAAGGAAGGAACAAATAAGCTCCTCAATCAGCTTCAGGTTGCACAAGCCACGCAGTACCACATTGCACAAGGCTGCACTGCAGTGCGGCACCTCATCATACATCATGAGGGCGGCTCGAGGTGACTGAATGTTCATGTAGTGATTAACAAGTGCAGACCCAACAAACAAGTTGGAGCACAGGCCCATCGATAGCACCCGGCCGTGCAGTTGCAGCCCCTCGTGGGTGGTGCAGGCTCTGATGACAGTAGATAAGGTATGAGGGGTTTCTCTGATTCCATGAGCAACCATCCACCTGTAGACTGCAAGGGCCTGACTGCTGAAACCGTCCCGAAAAAAGTTGGAGATCATAGAGTTCAAGGAAATGACATCCCAGACTGCCATCGCCACAAATAGCCTAACTACAACCTGCGATGGATCCAACAAAGACAACAAGGTGATGGCAGGGACTCTGCTCGTCTTTGCCAGTCTATGTAACTTGTAGGAGCTAGATCAGCATGCAACCATGTGGATGTGCCAGGTTAGTGGTAGAAATGTGTCCATGCAGCTAGCACCTCTGCTATTTCCATCGGTTTATACTTTAAAGTGAGCTCTCAGACGCTGAAGAACAACGAAGACTTCTCTTGCAAAGAAGGGAGTTATCTTATACCAGTGGTTCTGTCACTCTGGCAGCTGGCAAGGATTATCATCTACTGATATGATGACTGGCATCACACATCCTAGCATAATCTGATCAGAGAATGTATGAATTTTCTTTTGAAAGGTTGCAAATTAAGTATACAGAGAAAAAAAAAGAGGGCTATCTAACAGAACCAAATGAGACACGGATGTTACGTGGAAAACCCTTACGGGAGAAACCACGGGCGTCAATTGGTGATCTTCACTATATGAGGAGAGTTACAACATAGGGGAATTAAAATGAGTTGTCAACTCTTCCCGTGCAACATATAAGATATATATATATATATATATAGGTGGCTAACAAAGGAAATAATTCCTCTAATAAATAAAACCTGTAACACCTATCACACCTCCTAGGAATCCCCAGCGAGGTCCATAATGTCATCTACGAAGGGATCCCTTCATAGCTTGGTTGAATCATAATTCAATTTTTGTCACCATGAGTTATAATATTATTCAAGTTTGTATAAGAAGCATCAATTTTGATATGCACTGCACAAAAAGTCCTCCATATAATCACGGACAACGCAATTAAGATATTCCGAATGATATTCCACATTTCTTATCTATCATTGGCAGACGGCAACCCAATGCACATTGATAAAACTGATCAAAAACCCACCACAAAGCTTTCAAATTGGTGGTATATTTGCCATATACACCGAAAAATCACACGTTAGAGGATTTGATCAAGGCAGAGCCAGAAAGCCAAAAGTCATATCACCTTTGTAGGAAATCAGGCACCAAGAAGTCGCGTGTGTCGTCTGTCCCGTAAACCGCAGCAAACCACGCACCGGAGGGGCGGAGCGCGGAGGCCGGCAGGGGCGAACAACAATAACGCGGAGGGAGTACGCCGACAGGCGGGTGATGTGGGCGGGGCCGCGGAGGGCAGTCGCCGTCTAGCCAGAACGGGCGAGCAGCGGATGGCGACTATGAATGGACATGCACCTGACCGCCCAGGAAAGAAGAAAACCAAGATGTCCAGATTACCTGGGCAGGCCCATTAACGGGTTTAGATGGCCCACCCAGCCCATTAACTCCGGGTTACCACTGTGGCCTCATCAGTGTACGCGGCGGCGCCTTGCCGGAAGAATGGACCGTCAAATACAAGAACCACATGATTCAGTCATTCAGTTCCTTTCTTTGAATTCCACCGGAACCAGCCGACCATGGAGTGTGTTTCCTCTTCAAGAGGAATATAGCTTCAATGGGGCAAAAGGGACAAAACCTATTTCCTCACCCAGATAACAAAAAACACGCAAGAGAGCTTGTGTTATCAGAAGGTTTTCAAGCTGAATACACTTTCAGTTATTAGATGGCATTTGAAAAATGGGAAGAAAGAATACCTTGGGCATTAAAAATTCGAAACGGCAAAGGAAATATGTGAGATGAACCACTTACGCTTTTGATGTGTTCTGCCTTCTGAGCTCTACACCAAGATTGGAGTCTTGCGTAATGAAAATCACCAAAAATCATTGCAAGAACATGCTCCATCTCGAAAATGGTGGAACCTACTCCGGTCTCTGACTATGATTTCCCGGTTCCAGAGCTTGGAGATTAACTTGATTGCAGAGTGGCAGTCCTCACAGACCCTCAGGTTCTTCATGATATGGATTGGCAAGTTTGGCGGGAGACTAATGAGGCCAAAAGCAATAGCCATCTTCTCACTGTGCGCTAAAAGTGCTTGTTCTTTCTCTTCCTCGTCGACATCCACTGCTATCTTTGACGTGATCGGTGAATAACCCACCGACTTTAACCTGTATGCAATCTCCTCCAGCATAGTGATGATCTGTGATGTCCAAGGATGCGATTGGTCATTAACGACAAACTTGTGCACCTGCCCAGCCACAGTAATGGAGCTGTAACCTGCTGTCTTCCTTACTCCCCGTTCTTCCATCAATCTCCTTATCCTTGATGCATCTTCCCACTGTCTAGAGTCTATGTATATGTTATACAACTGGACATAGACAGCATCCTCGTCAGGCTCAAGCTTTAGAAGGTGCTCTGCGGCATTTCGAGCTAGGCCAATGTTTTTGTGGACTCTGCAGGCGCTCAAGATGGAGCCCCATATAACAGCATTTGGTTCCATTGGCATCGTCCGGAGAAGGTCCATGGCTTCATGCAAAAGCCCACTGCGGCCAAGCAGATCTATCATGCAGCCATAGTGTTCTATCTGAGGGTGTACCTTGTGCAATAGTCTCATTTCATCAAAGTGCGTACGACCTTCATTAAGTAGACATGAGTGGCTGCACGCACTCAGAACAGCAATATAGGTAACTGAATTGGGCTGTAAGCCACCACGCTTCATCCAGCAGAAATGTTCCAGGGCAGCCTTGCCCATCCCATTGAATGCCAGGCCTGCGATCATGACAGTCCAGGTGCGAACATCCCTATCATCCATCCGCTGGAAAACGGCAGTTGCCTCGTCCACCCTCCCACACTTCAAATACATGTCCAGGAGTGCAGTCCCAAGGTAAATATCTTCTTCCACTAGCCTCTGCTCGATGCAAGCATGCAGTGCCCTGCCCTGTGGTAATGCACCTAAGCTCGCACAGGCAGTGAGAAGGCTCACCAGTGTGAAGTTATCAGCACGCAAGCCGTATCTCCTCATCTGCATAAACAATATTAGCGCGTCTCTAAGCCGGCCGCTGTGAATGTACCCGGTGATCATCGAGTTGAACGTGATGACATCACGGACGTCCATTTGATCAAACAAGGACCTTGCAGCATCGACATGGCCGACCTTGCAGTAGCCATCAATGATAGCATTCCAAGGCTGGGGCTTCTGGCCCCTGCCCACGGCGTCAAAAACCTCCCGTGCGCGAAGAATGTGGCCACACTTGGCATACATGTCAATAAGCGCAACGATGAGGTTGTCACTCACCCGCATCCCCTTTTCGCGAACCAGCAAGTGCAGCGAGCGTCCAAGGTCCAAATCCTTGAGCTGCCCACACGCCGAGAGCACGGCAATGACAGTAACTTCATCGGGCGCGATTCCATCTGAAAGCATGCCGTTGAAGCAATCCACGGCCTCGGCAGGGCGACCAGCGCGCGAGTACGTGGCGATCAAGCTAGTCCACGAGATCACGTTCCTCTCCGGGGCCTGGACGAGGAGGAGCTCCCGCGCCTCGTCGAGAAGCCCCGTCTTGGCCAGCCCAGCGATCAGCATCGTCCACGAAACGGCGTCCTTGACGGGTATCTCGCCGAAAGCCCGGCGCGCGTCGTCCGCGAGGCCGAGCTCGGCGTACATGTGGATCAGAGGGTTGGCGACGAGCGGCGCGGCGGAGGGGAGCATGGTCCGGAGGCACGCGGCGTGCAGCATCCGGCACGGCGCGGGGGCGCGGGCGCTGGAGCAGCACTTGAAGAGGAAGTGGAAGGTGAAGGCGTCGGCGAGCAGGTGGCCGCGGCGCATGCGGCGGTAGAGGGCGACGGGCTCGTCGCAGACGCGGGCGCGGAAGCAGGCGCGGAGCGCGGTGTCGAAGAGGAAGGTGGTGGCGGGGCTGGGCATTCGGTCGAACAGGGCGAGCGCGTAGCGGAGGTGCCGCGGCTCCGAGGGGGAGACGCAGCTGGCGAGGGCGTTGAGGAGGCGCGCGGCGGGGGACGGGTGGAGGACGCGGCCGGAGGTGGTGAGGAGGGCGTGGAGCTCGGCCGCTTGCCGCGCGGAGCGAGGGGTCGGCCATGGCGACGCGGGCATGGCGACGCGGTCCCGCTCGCTTGCGGGTTTGGCCGTGCCGGGGAAGGGTCGAGGCCGAGTTCTTTTGGGCGAGGCCGTGGTGAAGCCCAGATAATACGTAGAATGGTTCAAAGGGAAAGGCCTCTCTGGTTTATGGCCCGTCCAAGCTCTGCCGTGCCGGCCCAAGATCACGGCGCTGTACTGTACTACTTGTGTGGGACGGAGTAGATGATGAGTATGGATTTTGATTGTGGGACAGCCTGCCGTGCCGGCCATCATGTCGGCGCATGCATGTACATTGCACATGCTCGAAAATGGCTGCCTGGCTCTACCCACGACTGGCCCATGCTCTGGGCAAGCTAGGCAACGCTATCCGGCCCTATCGTCCTATAAGTAGTACAGTGCAGACCTCTCTCCGACCCTCCCTAACTTGTAAGCTCACCGCCGGTCCAGCCAGCAGCGCTAGTTAGCTAGCTAGAGAGTAGAGACCGATAGACCATGGGGGGCAAGGCCGCGGCCTCGGTGCCGGTGCTCGCGGTACTGTTCACCCTGCTGGCGGTGGCGGCGCAGGCGCTGAACGCGGCGCCGTGCGACCCGTCGGCGCTGGGCCCCTGCGGTGGCGCCCTGTTCGGCGGCGCGGTGACGCGGGCGTGCTGCGTCCAGCTGCGAGCGCAGGCGCAGCAGGGCTGCCTCTGCCAGTACGCGCGCAACCCCGCCTACCGCGGCTACGTCAACGGCCCCGCCGCGCAGACCGTCGCCAGGGCCTGCGGCCTCCCCGTGATGAGGTGCTGACCGCCTGATCAGGACGACGCGCGCGTCAATAAACGCGACCGCTTGCTTCATGCAGGTTGCATGCGTCGCTGTTTCCACCAGCAGCAACCCGTCAGATACTACGTACGTCTGACACGCCGGTTGCTTTGCTTTCTTGATGTTTTCGTGTTTGTTTCTTACGAATAAAAGCTCTAGTATTACGAGTGTGTTCTGTCTGCGTTTAACTTCATGGAATCTACTACAGTTGTGAGGCTTTTCAGATTACCCAAACAGCTCAGTGCGACGGCTTCCTTGGAAATACATGATCAAAATTTCCCACCCGGAACTCGAAACATGAACGATGCAAACCAACACACACAGAATAACTGGAATGTTTGCCGTTCACCTTCAATATATGACTGGTACCCGGAGCACGACAACCGCAAGCGCGCGGCATAACGATAGCACTTAGTCGAACATCATACACAAACTGCTAACTGCAGCACAAGTTGTCAGGGTTAACACTACATAACAGGTTGAAAATACAACGGGTTTTCATAACGGACCATTCACCTCAGGACGACCACCAAGAAACAGCAAAATACCTCAGGACGACCATCAGACGAAATAGTAAACTAGTTCTGCAGACCAAAAAGTAAGCATTCCTTCTACAGTTTGTCCTCCGATTACGCCACCGCTACAGGGTCCCAGTAATATGTACATAAACATGCAATGTTTCGATCCAGACAGGGCTTCTTGATATGTGACATCAATTTTCAGCAGAGGTCCCCTTAGACTTGGCATCGTCAGACAGGTCCTGTCACAGATAAGATGGTTGTGGGCAAGAATTAAGAAGAAGGGGCCGTACTAACTGTTTTCAGCATTTGTCACTGACAGGAACGTGTATTGAAAAAAAAAACAGAATACATGAATAAACGGCACATACCAGGTCATTGTCAAGCGGGTTGGCTTTGGGGAACGCTGGCAGGGGAGATTCCACATCAGAAGTTGTTGCTGCCTTCTCGTTCTGCAGAGCCTGATTGGGATGGCTGCTACTTTCAGACACCTCTTTCTCACCACCAGGTAAACCCTGTGGTAGCAACACGATCAATGAAGAACGGTGGTAAGAAATGCTGATCAAGAACTTTGTCCAGAGAGAACAGGCAGTGTGACTTTTGCTTTCCCCCAGATAAAATACAGCATGCAGATGAACCAATGTAACTGAAATGCACAGCTGAAAAAAAAAAGAAAATGGAACATCGTACTATTGTGTACCTGGCCCTCAACAAGGTCACTGGTATCAGCGAATGTTGGAAAGCCCAGTTCAGCATCATCATGAAGCATGTCTTGCGAGTCCAGGTCATGAAGCATGTTAACCGTCAAATGTATGTCAAATCCATTTGCCTTGAGTAACTCATCAATGAAGTCTGAGGAGACATTGGGGAACACTGAACATATTGATTTGGCCAGAGCAACTGAATCCATGTCATGTTCCTCGTACTGCAACGGATCCAAAATGCTACCAGCAATGTCTCCCTTGGAGGATGACTCTGCTGAGATGTAAAAGCCGATGAGGTTTGAGATCACTCATATGAAGAAAAAGGGAATGTGGGAGTACGAAAGCAGCACTGGTCAGAAATATTGTTTTCAGTTTCACCTGCTTGTTTCTCTGGGACCTTGTCTGCAAATGAACTCATGTAGGCAGGTATGAAAGGACTGGCATCTGGATTCAGCTGCGAAGACCCTTGCATTGTTCTTTCTTCGACAAATCTGCAAATGTCCAAGAGAAAAAAAAATCAGTGTGTAGTTCTACGTGCAGTCCTGAAAACAAAAGGTATAACTCACAAACATAGTCACTGGAAAAGGTAATCCAGAAATACCCATGCATGCCTTGCATCAAGAGATACATAGCAATATACTCCCATTGCCAATGCCCCATGGTAACTGGTAGAGAGAGTTAAATGCTAGGCAAAAAAAAAAGGAAAGAAAGCCTAAACTATGTAGTTTAGCCTATGAAAAGACGGCTGCTCTCCTCCACTGTAAATTACTAAATCTGTAGTTATAAACTAACCATTTAGATACACCAATTTTTCTTTAAGAAAGGAATAAACCTTGAGTATTAAACCTAAAACTATCAGATTTGTTGGCAAAGATCTAGTCGATTTTGATAAACAGGGCAGTAGGTTTCCCAATCATTTAGATACACCAATGCACGGAGCAGTATGTACTTCAGCCAACAGTTGTTTTTCTTTTACCAAAACGATGCTGAATCAAAACCGAAACGAACCCAACTATCAAGGATCCACCATAGATCCGTAGTAATAAAAACATGTATGCCACCAAAGAGGCGCAGACATTCTGGCCCTTGCCTGCTGGTTCGAATCCTAGGGATGCTTCTGACTGATGCTTCCCAACCACCCGTTTCCCCGTCCCATGCGCAAAATAAAACCACATGTGACGCTACAGCGAGTCCGAAACAGCTTACCGTCAAAATAGCATCATCCGAATAAGCAAGGCAACGGACAAGCATTCCCCCCACCTGATCAGACGAGCTAGGGCCTAGGAACTCGGACCATACAAGGCGATCCGCGCCGCAAGGCGCACCACGGCATTAAAAAAAAAGAGAGAGCGAGAGAGAGAGAGAGAGAGAGAGAGAGAGAGAGAGAGAGAGAAAAGAGGAGGTAAAGCATCTCGATAGTACTACAACGCAGCGGGTCCGGTCAGGATCAGGTGAACCGCGGTCGCAGGGGGGGGGGGGACCGGCGTAAAAGGGGGCGACGTCGACCTAGACGGGACCGGGGACGAGCGCGGTGCAGGATCGGATCAGGGAGAAAGAACGGTGGGGGATGTAAACCCTCACTCACCTCGGGACGACCGGCGGAGGACGAGGAGAGGGTGGGTCGGTCGCCGGCGTCGGGCGTTGCAGCAGAGTCAGGTGAAAGTGAGGAGGCGGAGAGAGAGAGGGAGAGAGAGAGAGAGAGGGAGGGGGGAGGGGAAAAGAAAGAAGGGAAAGGTAACGGGAAACGGCAGTGGCTTGACCAGGGGAACGGGGGACGCGTCGGCCCATGGGCCTCCTAGTAAGTGAACTGTGAGGCCCATTCAGATTTGCTTTCAGGGATCGGAACCATCTGTGTGTGTGTGCACTGCTCTACGTGTGCTGCTTCCGTCAACCGTGATTCGCAGACAAGAATTGAGCGGAATGGAATGGTTTAGAGTGCCACCAGCTCACGGTTTAGAGTTTGGGCCACGAAACAGCCCACGAGAGTGAGCGGCCTACCAGTCAACTACGAAGTGCGTGCCGTGGCCCAGGACCCAGGACCCAGGAGTAGCTACCTGGCTTTCAAGGTAGGTCCAGTCCAAATCAAAATGTTTTTCACTGCTCACAAGTTTCGGTTTCCTAATTAACGCCTACTCCACCCTAGGCTAGGCTACCGATGAATGATTGACTTTCGCCAGTCTCTACTCATGTAATCTAATCATTCGGGCACTTACTAGTCAGCGGACACAGACCTAATCCATGGCCAACTTAACCAGAAGAAGGGGAGAGGAGCTGACATCCATATGTATATTTGTCGGGGAAAAAAGAAGAAGAAGAAGAAGAGGTATCCGTAAATGAGGGTGAGCTGAGCTCCGTCTCCATACATCTCTGGTTGCTGTTGCTTCAATCCTATGCACCGAGCTCGTGGGTGGGAGGAAGCTGGTCGTTATTGTTTGCATCTCAAGCAACCCATCGATCCCGTTTGTTGTTGTTAACCTCAGGCATCGCCATGGTCCATGGTCCATCCGTCCATTTTGTGTGGCGAGCGTGCGTGCGTGCGTGGACACACGTGAAAGCAACGTCTCTTACATCACCTCGCCTTCGGGCTTCCTCCCCCTCCTCGTCGTCGTCGTCGTCGTGTTCTGGTCCGGCGTCGGTAGCGTGTAGGCTTCGCTTCTAGCTACTACTGTACAGTTTGGTTTGGCTTGGCTGCAGTACCACCAGTTCAGGCTCAGCCAACCTTGCTGTTCCTCGTCCTACCATTTCCAGCACTAGGATGCCGATGCCGCCGGACGGCAAGCGGGGCACGACGGGCGGCCGGCCGGCCAGCCGCCGGGTACGGTGGGTTGTTACGCTGGGCCAGGGCCTCTACGTCACGTTCCCGTAGGCTGTAGCTGCCGTAGTGGTTGGCGGGCCCTCCAGCGTCAACCACCCGCCACCAACCTCTCCTCCACCTTTAATACGCTCTCCTCCTGCAGTGCAGGCAGCTTTCCCTCCCCCGCTACCTGGTAGCTGCAGCTGCTCTGCCCCGGGCCTGCCTCTCGGTCTCAGGATCGGATCGGATCGGAGATGAAGCAGCCGAGGAGCCGCCAGGAGCCGCGCCGGATGGGCAACGCGGCCATGGTCGTCACCATGCTGCTCTCGCTCTGCGTCCTCACCTACATCAAGGCGCGCTACTGCTCCAACCCATTCCGTACGTCCCCGCCTCATCCCCTCTCATCGAGTCTCAGTGCCTGCCTTAGCCTAGCCCGGACCCCCGGAGGGAATGAACGAACCTGATCAATATAGCATCGATGGGTGCAGCCAAGCCGGCGGAGGAGCTGGAGGTCGACGACGACTACGACGGCAGCAGCAGGTACAGGCTGGAGGGCCCCGTCGGGGAGGAGGACTTGGACCCGGCCCGGCCCACCTGCTACGCCACCAGCAAGCGCTCCGAGCGGTGCGCCGCCGCGGGCGACATCCGGGTCGACGGCAACCACTCCGTCATCTACATCAGCCCGCTGTCCAGGGAGTGGAGGACCAAGCCGTACGCGCGCCGCCACGACCCCGTCGCCATGGACGAGGTCCGGGAGTTCACGCTCCTCCCCTTCGGCGGGGACAACGACACCGCCGTGCCGCCGCTCTGCACCAGGAACCACTCCGTCCCGGGCTTCCTCTTCTCCAACGGCGGCTTCGCCGGCAACCTCTACCACGACTACACCGACGTGCTGGTCCCGCTCTTCACCAGCACGCACCACATGGGCGGGGAGGTGCGCTTCATGGTCAGCGGCATCAAGGACTGGTGGGTCCACAAGTTCACGCCCCTCTTCCGCCAGCTCTCCCGCTACGACATCATCGACGTCGACAACGACCAGGAGGTGCACTGCTTCCCGCGCATCTTCATCGGCGCCACCTTCCACCGCGCCATGGGCATCGACCCCGCGCGCTCGCCGGGCGGGGTCACCGTCGCCGACTTCAAGCGCCTCCTCCGCCGCACCTTCCGCCTCGAGCGCGCCGTCGCCTCGCGGACGGGCGCGCCGCGCAGGGACAGGCCGCGCCTGCTCATCATCTCGCGGAAGAGCTCCCGCCGCTTCCTCAACGAGCGCGCCATGGCGCACGCCGCCGCGCTGGCCAGGTTCGACGTGCGCATCGCCGAGCCGGACAACCACACGGACATGCCCAACTTCGCCAGGCTGGTGAACTCGGCGGACGTGATGATGGGGGTGCACGGCGCCGGGCTCACCAACATGGTGTTCCTCCCCAGCCGCGCCGTGCTCATCCAGGTGGTGCCCTTCGGCGGGCTCGAGTGGCTCAGCCGCGTCACCTTCAAGGACCCGGCCAGGGACTACGACGTCAGCTACATGGAGTACAACGTGTCGCTGGAGGAGAGCTCGCTCAGGGACCTCTACCCGGAGGGCCATTTCTACCTCAAGCATCCCTACGACGTGCACAAGAAGGGATGGGACGCCATCAAGACGGTCTATCTCGACAAGCAGAACGTCAGGATAAACCTCACCAGATTCACCAAGACGCTGGAAGAGGCGCGAAATCTGCTGCCATGATTCCCCTCCTCTTCTTCTTGTTCGTTCTTTCTTTCTTTCTTTTTTCTTTTTTTTTGTGTCGAGATTCATTTCTTCATTGCTCTTTCTCTTTTTTTCTTTGTGGGGGAGGGGGGAGAGGAGGGGGGTCCAAGGTTAATTTACAGACACGAACACTGTAAAGTGATTGATTGTTGATAAATGACAAGACAAGGAAAAAGCTAAATTATTTGTCCATGGCCCATCATATTGTGGCTTTGCTTTGCCATCAGCAGGCTCATTTGAAGATGTTTCCTGAAAGATTATCAATCAGAAACGAACCTACTTTTCTCGAGGTTAAAACACCAGGAAGAAGAGGGCTTTGAACTCCCACCAACACACTGATGACACTGTCGTTGGCTTAAAGCACCAACCCCCTCGTCCTCTGTTTCTCTAACAAGGGAAGCAAGTTTGCAAGAGCCGCGACAAGGGAAAAGACTTGGTCCCTAGCCTACCATGCGCCATGAACAAGCTTTGAACCCAGCAGGGCTGCAGTGGTTGCTCAACTGTTTGTTTGAAAAGAAGGGTTGGCGGCAGGACAGCAAACCAAGTCGACTTGTCTGAACGTCCCTCTTCTTTTTTCTTGGACCAACCAGAGATTTACCGATGCACACGTGACCATCTGTAGTGTAGTAGTAGCTGTGGAAAACGCCCACGCAACCGACAGTCCTCGAACTAGAGAAGCAGATATCCTCCCTTCCCTGCTTTCAGAGAGATCATGACTGATTCCAAGTATCTTTCAGATAAGAATCGACTAACCCAACCCACACGGCGAGCAGGTGGAAAATGGAAACAGCTCAGCAGCCACGACAACCTCCACTTCGGAGCTGCCACCACCAAATTTCTGTTGCCGCTTCGCCTTTCACGGTGCCATCATCCAGCTGCAGGAACCAGGAAGAAACGTACTCTAGAGCCATCATCACATGTAAGCCAAGTACTACTACTCACTGCTTTTAGGCTGACAGCTCAGTCCTGCCAGATCCAGGGCGTTAAGCTTGGACTTGCTGCCTAGGACGGACCTAAGGGAACCATATGGACGCACAAGAGAAACAGGGATTCTCAGTGACCGAGTTTCAAATGCAACATGTGCATCACATGGCTTGAACCTCACTGTTCCAATGGAAGCTTCACCTGAAATTTTCAGTTGGAATGGCTAACCGATGACAGGGGAGTGTTTCTGAAAAGGCATCGCTGTCTGTCTGTTTGGCCAGACATGCTACCATGTTCCGAGGGGAACGCTACTGTTCAACAGGAAAGGGATGCGGCCACTGAAAATACCACCCTCGCTAAGATGCACTTTCTCTCGGTCAGACATCTTTGTCCCTGCTTTTCTCCGGTTTTTCATCCCTTTGACTAAATTCTGCCATGATACCTAAGTAGTAGAGCGAGTGTAGCTTTTGGATGGCATCAATTAGGACAGTTAATTTGTTACATGTTGTTCTGGTAAATGCATTCCTGTTCATGTGCGCTCATCCAAGGTTCACAGTGATGCTATGCATCCTAAGACCTGGGTCAGGTGCTACTTTTATGTGTTGAAGACTTTTGCTCCAACAGATGGAACTCGTGTGCAAAAAAAGATATCTAAGGGTGCCTACTTAATACCCCCTTTGGATTTTGATTCATGACGTTAGGACAACCTTTTTAGCTTAAAAGTGTATTCCTAACATCATCAATTGAAAACCTGACTGGGTACATTATACTAGTCATATTGGCCGTTCATAGACTTGAACAACGCAAACATTCAGAATTCTCTAAAAAATGTTTAGTCAGGCAACACAACCTTTTCTTTTCTCCTTTTGGTTTGGTACCATGACTTGCGTGTTGAAAAACATTGGGTGGGTGATCTCAATGTGTTGCTGAAACATAAAAATGCTACATTAAATCATTAAGTTATCCATTAAAAAATATTCCAAAGTGAAGATCACAGACAAGATATAATGAGAATACCTTCCCTTTTTTGCGCCTGAATCTTGCTCCTTTTATTTTTCTATATGTATAACAGAGAGAACCGTATCAACAACTAAAGCATACTGGGATGTAACATCAGATGTTTGAAGCCTTTCTTTCAGATCAAAGCTACACTAGCTATGTAATCTCAAGGAGAAGACAACGGGTTAGGTAGAGCAATGCATCATGATAGTAATTTAATGATTAGTGCTCTTTATCTTTGAATGATCATGGAGCGTACAGTCTGATCAGATAAAGGGGGGGGGGGCAAGTACACATAAAAGCCTGGTAGCAGTGATGGTTTACATGCTTTTATAACTTCAGTTTCAATTTTTCATATTTCTGATTATATAGTTTGATTGCTAATTTGTGATATACATGTGTGGCAAGAGCTCATTATGATGCTTGGAGCACCATGCATTATTTCATCCAGGTTGAAGAATTCCGGATGTATTATGTATACAAGTACAAGATGCTGAAAACATCAAAATATATAAAAAAACTACCTTAATGGCAGCAGGATCACAACTGATGACACTCAGGCCATTGTTATGCTGCCATCTGAACGCTGGACTCTAACCAAGGTCTTTTCAGCCTGTAGATTACAAAATAAAGGCTGTAAAAAACAAGTAGTTACCAAAAACGTAATATAAGATTCAGCACATCACATGGAGCCAGCACAACATGGATCATGGACGATATTAAAATACCAAATTGACTCACGGAGGTGGCCTGAGCGGAGTAAGTAATAAATAGTACTACTGTACTAGACATATAACACCTCTTGGCCAAAACTAAGTACCTCATACTTGCCTACATAGGGTGAAAGTTTAAGTGATGCGTTATGCAAGCATAGACCTGTCACGAATATGCTAGTCTGCAAGCAAAATTCGGAATTGAGATGTTAAGTGCGGTTATTTTTTTCTACAAAAAATCAATTTTATGAGGAAAAAGAAGTGCACTATGGCATCCTAGCGAAAGAAAAGAAACCCCAGGATTATACAGAGATTCATCGTTCATTCCACTCATTGATGTGAACCTGCTCCATATGTACCGTCATGGCCCAGGTTACCCCCTCTTACAAAGACAGCTCTGTTGATATGGGTATTAGTATATGTCCCATTTCATCATTATAGAACATGCATTCCCTTTTATGTAACATTACAAGTTTATCTCTATTTTTTACAAGAAGTAACATAACAAGTTTAAGGACACACCTCTTCATCCCAGATGGTTCGGAGCATCATCACGACAAAGCTAATATTTGGACTGTCATAGCACATATGATTCTCAGCCAAAGGCCCTGTAACGTGATTGTATAGTAAAAGAAGGTGGGGGAAGGATCAGCAAAATGTATCATCTCAGAATTGCATAAAACAGATAGCTTACTATGCCATGAGAACAATGATAGCCCCTTGTGTTTATGTCCCGAGCATATCAAATGGCCTTGCTCCATATGATTGTCCAAAGAATGCGTCCAATGCGCTTCCCGTACCAAGCTTGACATGGAAAAACAATATGATTTTCAATTAAAAAACATGTTGCAAAACTAGGCATCGTGGCTGAGAACTTGTACAATTCATTGCTGCTACGGTTTAGTCACAGAAGCACACTGCAATGACAGACATGTGGGGAACCATTTGTATCAATGTCAGATTGGCCGTCTAGTTTGCACTTATTTGGTCCATGTTGTATTTTCCATCGGAGTAATTTGACCTACCACGGACAGGGAGAAGTAGCTGACAGTGAAGCATAGTTTATTACCAGGACGCTGAAGCCTGTGACGTTGGCGAAGGACGCGGCAACGGAGGCGGGGGAGAGAGAAGGCTCGCCGAGGTGGGCGGCGACCACCTTGCAGGCTGCACGCCGGCAGAGGCGCCGCGAGCCCCACCTGCCGCCACGCCTCAACCGCGGGACGGGAAGGAGGAGCGAGGAGGACGCCGCGCTGGCCTCCGCCGGCCCCGCCCATTTTTTTTTTCGCGATGGCTTCCGGGCTTTGACATGCGAATCGGTGGAGGCCGTTTGGTTCCGCAGTCTCATGGGCTGGCCAGCGTACAAATGGGCCGGGCTTGAAAGGCCCAGCGATTGACCCCTCGCAATCGCATGCAGTTCCATTGATATACTTTTGCCTCTCATGTTTTCATAATGAAAACAAAAAAGATTTTGCCAAAAAAACAGGAAAAGTAAACATGCCACTGATATTTCAAAATTTATCCTCATATTTAAATCTCGACATCATTTCTCACACGTATCTCATCTCTTCAAAAGGAGGGCAAGGGATTCCATGGAAAAAACTAATTGCTAAAAACGTAAGGACGGCAAGAGCACGGCTGGGATTTTTATTAGGAAAACGTATCTCTCTGGGTTCTTGTCACATTGATTTTTGAATGCAGAAAATCGATTAAAGTTAGGCCTCTTTATGGTTGCAAAATTGATGCGTGGGTTCCTGATCCGGCGGCAAACGGTAGACTAGGCTCCGAATCCATCCCTCCTCATGTTCTGTAGACTACCGATGTCATCATACGCAAATCTGAACGCTTCAAATCATCATATCATATTGTGCTACAAGTTTCTTACAAAATATTAGTTCTCCCAACGTCAATTAAAAGGGAATGGAGGGAGTAGTCTTTTCATTCTCAAATTGATGTCGTTAACTAGAACAAAAAGAACAGTTCAAAATTATCATCAACATTTTAAAAACGGAAGAATCATCGAACAGACACAGAGGTAACTCACGTTCTATGGTGATGGATCAATCGGTGAATCGACCTTGTCCCATCATTGATGGGTGCACGGACGGAACTTAATTTGGATCAAGCTACCGAGTGGATATGTCCGATAATGCGACAACGTGCAAGCGTGTCATGCACCATACAGTCTCAATCGCAAGCTATTTCCAAATCCAAAGAAATGAGAATAAAACCGCAAGCTCACTGGAGTCTACCAAGCATACTGCTGATAACATCTGACAACAGTGCACAGGTTGATAGGTTCTACGAGTCTCACTCATTACAGAAACGAGAATATAAAACATGCGCTCTGCTTTTGATTACGATTATCTAGTAGCCCTCCAACAACGTTTGAATGTCAGGAAAGCAAATTATGACTCGCATACCATAATTATTATCCTTATGTCAAACATTGTTGGAGGGCGGGAGGGAGGGAGTACATACGCCTCCATTGTTGCTATCCTTGTTTCTGTCACGAGCCTTATTGTTACCACCATTTGCTCATGCTGATTCAGAATCAGAGCAGCATATCAGAGTCACCCACCAAAGGACTCAAACACCAGTATATATCGTCTTGAGCAAACTGCATCACATGGCCGGGCACCGAAGCATCTCCAACAGCGGCTTCTTGAGTCTGGGCAAACTGCATCACAGGGTCAGGCACCGGAGCATCTCCAACTGCGGCTTCTTGAGTCTGGGCAAACTGCACCACAGGGTCAGGCACCGGAGCATATCCAACTGCGGCTTCTTGAGTCTGGGCAAACTGCATCACAGGGTCAGGCAGCGATCCAACTGCGGCTTCTTGAGTCTGTGCAAACTGCATCACAGGGTCAGGCAACGGAGCAACTCCAACAGCGGCTTCTTGAGTCTGGGCAAACTGCATCACAGGGTCAGGCAGCGATCCAACTGCGGCTTCTTGAGTCTGTGCAAACTGCATCACAGGGTCAGGCAACGGAGCATCTCCAACTGCGGCTTCTTGAGTCTGGGCAAACTGCATCACAGGGTCAGGCACCGGAGCATCTCCAACTGCAGCTTCTTGATTCTGTGCAAACTGCATCACAGACTCATCCCATGCTTCATCTACCTGTAGCAGATCCTCCAGCCTAACGTTTAGCTGCTCTTGAGGTCCATTCATGTGGGTCATCCAGAAAGAGTTCATTTCACCAGCAGGGCCAGCCAGGTACATTTGTGCACTGGAGCTGTTGTTTGTACCATCAAGCTGAGCATTATTGTCCTGTAGGTTCAGCCAACCATCAGAAGGATCCACCATTGCAGTGCCCCCCACGTTATCATTGTTGCCAGTAGTTTCAGTAAGACTGTTCTTTTCAGTTTGACCTAGGGAGCTTGATAACAGGCTGTTTGAACTAGAGCTTTCAAAGGATGCACCATAACCTATTTCACCAGCACTTTTTGGGCCTTCCCTAGAGATGCCTTCATCTCTGGCAACATCCTTGATCTTTGCAGACTGCTCATATGCCCGCAGTCTGCTTGACCAAGAGGGATCATTCTGCACGCTCTTGGGGTAATTGTCCCAAACAGAGTTTGAGTCATTCCAGAAAGTTCCAGGTGCGCATGTGTAGAAGTAAGCCTCCAAAGCCACTGGTTCGGCTGACATTTTCTCCTCATTTGTCCACAGCCTTGAGGGGTACCCTTCCCTGACGTCCGTGGCAACTCTTAGTGTGACGGATTCAGTAGTGGAAGCATTGTGTGCTGACCTCATCGGCTCCAGTACTGGTTTGTTGCTGGCATTCTGCTGGACCTGCTCTTGATGTGCTTTCAGGCGTAAGCGATGCTTCTATATCACATTTGAGAAGAAAAGATCAATCAAGATCAGAAGTCACAAGCAGAAGGTAAAACTAGTATAGCAACGTTAAACTAGCATTTTAGCATAATAACATTGTATGGGCCAGCTCATGGATGGATAAAAGAATCAACAAATGCATGAAGCTCAAAGGATGACGCAGCGACAAAAACTCTCTTAGGCCTTTCGTAAGCCAAATCAAACCATTGGAGGAAGGACGGGGCTTGGAAACTTGTTGGTTCCACTACTGAACCACAGGGGCAATTTCACTCAAAATTCATCATCACCAGAGGGTGTTTTGATTCTACTACACAAAAAAGTAACACTTAATAGCTAGCCAAAACACATTGCCCAACAGATAATCAAGAGCCAATGCAGTGGAAAAGGCAAAAATACACAGACCAGAAGAGTGAAAAAATTGAAAACAACAATAACAACAACAACAAAGCTTTTTTCTCAAGCACTTTGAGGTAGGCTAGATATAAAACCCAAACTGGGTTTCATATCCATAGGAATGGCTGGTTTTGATGCAATGATGCTGGCTCGCCAAGTCTATCACAACCCACCTCCTTTACCCGGGCTTGGGACCAGCTATACCTAGAAAGGCATAGGCGGAATTGAAAAAAAAAATTGAAAACATCAACGTAAAAAAAACCTTGGCCGGTGGGGAAAGATCGCCCCATGGCATTATCTTAAGAAGAAGCTCAACCTCTCCCGGTTGAGAAAACATCCCGAACCACGGCTTGACCCTTTAGGGTGTTGTAATTCCAGCGAGGGAAATCAGGAATAATGGAGGAATTGATTTATTCCAATGATTGGCCAGTTTTATATAGCCAACTACACCTCAATTCTTTTTCATCTAGGACTCCACTTTCCTAACTTCTAGAACTTCTTTCCTGATTTAAATGACAGCAACCTTTCTATCTGTAGGACCTGACTTATCTACTAGAGTTCTATCCCAAAACGACTCCCAGGCACCCCAGGCCTGACCCACCTGCAGCCCACGCACCTAGCCCAGACTGGTCTGCAACACATCAGGATTACATGACATAGGGTTGTGCAGAATTCTAGGCCGGCCACCGTCAACCAACGACCATCCTGGTGGTTTCTACAACTGCCCGTCAGTAGGAGAGCCCTAGCCAGCCCATGGCCTGGCGGACCCAGCACCCAGGACCACTATATTAGTGGGTTGCCTGTGAGTTTTTTTTTGTGCCATCAGGGTCCGAACTCTGCCCCCCCCCCCCCCCCAGCCAGGGAGTATACCATAATCAAGCACTTAGCCAAAATGTCAATGTCTAAAGAAACTAAACGTGTAACTACACAGGTTGTCAGCCAACTGCTAGTTAATACTATCCCAAAGAATGTGTTTCTCTTCACTGTTTGAAAAAAACTGAAGTTAACAAAAATGTGGTGTACAAGCATTACAGGCTGCAATATTAATAAAAATAGGTTACAAGGATCTTTAGCTGACAATGCCTTTTTGTATGCATCAAATATCCCACCTGAAGATGGCTAGCTATGTGCTTCAGAGTTAAATCCTTGACATTCATCTGCTTCATAATCTTATTAGGCTTAGCAGCTGTTGGCACAAAAAAAAGGGTCATGTTTTCAGCTAATAAAACTATAAAAGATAACGAAGGACCATTTCAAATTTTAAGCCATGTGCAGATATAAGATATCCTTACACTTGTCTCCTAGAACTTCAAGAGCTTCTAAGAATTTTTCATGGAGCTCATCTGTCCACATCAACCGATTCCGCTTATTTGAATTGCTATGTGCCAATAATCTCAACCGATCTAGCTTATTAGAATGGAAATGTGCCTTATAGACTTCTGGCTCTTCATGTTTCTTGCTTTCACGCTGGCATAATATTTCTCTTTGTAGGTTTACCATCTCCTTGGGCATTTCAGTAGAAGATGAAACAGTTTTATTAAAAGTGTTTGTCCCTTCAGGTGTTGCCCTTTTAGACTTGTGTTGCCTAGCTGTGTGCCTCAGCATATTGAAGCTTCCAGTAGTAAGTGGCTTCGACAAATGGAAGCATGCTCCTATGGCCATACACTCAGAGATAGCCTCTTCGTCGTCATTACAACACATTGCTGCAAACAAAGGAGGGATTTCTCTAAGACTATGAAGTTTGGAATTTATGAGACCTTAAAACAATAGGGCTTCAAATATAAACTCTTACAGACAAATGGAACATGAAGTTCACTCATTATGTGGTTGAGCAGCTCAGAGTTTGCCAGAGTGCGGGATGCCCTATTGCTAACATGGACTTCAGCCAGTATCAAATCAAGCTCCTCTTCTTTAGCAGCCCTCCTTTTGAGGAAATCTAATGCCGCATGTTCTGTTTGGAAGGGAAAAACTGTGCAAAAAAGGTAGGTTTAAGATATTTGGAAACGTCACAGATATGAAATTCCACAAAGGCAAAAGGAATCAACAGCCCATTGTATAATGTTTGTAAGCGTGAGCCAGAAACGCATAAGTAATGGAATTCTGCCACAAAATGTATTAACTATTAACGGCTCCAGTTTTGAGCACGTGTAATATTCTGCAGTGCGGAACATGACAATTAATGCTCATAGTTCCTGACAAAGCATACACAAGAATCTAAAATGTCATACTGCATACCTGGCTTTGTAATATGCGACGACAGAGAATAGTCATAAATCGGAATATCAAACGTCATACCGTACACCTGACTTTTAATACATGGCGACAAGGAATATTCATAAATTGGAATCTAAGCGTTGTACAATACATCCAAATTTCAAATATGTCGGGAGATGGAACATCCAGGATTCAGAATAGTAACTATGACAAACAGATGCTGCCAAGTGGGAACTCAATCAAGCACCCAAAAAGAAACCTAGAAAACTGTATTCTACAGTAGCCTCATGAATACAACACAGTAGGTGCAACTTTGAACTTCAAGGCAGAATCTACTTCCTCACTTTTTTCCTCAAATAGAAAAAACGGACAAGGAACTAAAATTAAAAGCTAGTGAAAAGAAGGATATAATACTGTACTTACAAAGGAGTGCTCCATTCAAAATGGATCTATCTGAGAATAAATCAACAACAATGAACAATCAACAACAAACCTTTGTCCCAAGCATAGGCTAGATATGAAACCCAACAAAAACATACGGAAGTAAAATAAAGAGAGGAAAGAGTAAACAAAGTACGAATAAATATGTGATAACAAATGAAAATATTAAAAATACTGAATGTATAATAAGATTAGAACTTGTTGAGATGTATTTCTAGCAGCTGTTGCATCAATCAACTGCATCTGACAGTCTACAAAGGTAAGAAATTAGTAGTCTATCATATAAAAAAAAAGAACCCAGTGACCATGTTGGTCCTAGATATTCATGTTCTATGAATGTTAATAGATTATATAGCTGTGTTAAGAGTTCAACAGCCACAGGAAACCCGAAATGTATACCTAATAATTTCCTCTTTCTTCCTCTAAAACACGCTTCCTTTCTTGTATCAAAGCAGAAACCATAGAAAAGGAAAAGAAGTCGAAAATGGATATACTGCTTAATTCTAGAAAATAAAAATGCACCTTGGAAGCTAAGATTTTCCAGCATCTTGGAGATGACCACTAAGGATGTCAGATCACCATCAAGAACCAACACCGAAAGGTTTTCCATCCCAGAGTGGTGTTCCGCCATGGGAAGCAGCGTTACGAATGGGATGTCCGCCTTTTGACGTGAGACCTTCACGATGGATTAGTTCTAGGTGTTATATATAAAGAAAGTTAGAAAAGGCGAGGATTTAAGAAGGAGAAATCCACCTGAGTTTCATATGAAAGTTGACTAATGTCTGGAGAACTGGACAGAAAAGTTAGAACTGACAAGAGCTGTACTGACATCAGCATACATGCACACTTCAAGTTATATGTCTTCCATCTCCAAAGCACACGAGTTGTAAGTAGATAGGATGCTTCATAACCTTGTTGCTCTCACACTCTTAAATTTGGAAGTCACAATTTAAGATAATCAATCTACTTAGGAAACAGGGTAAAACGATCTAATATATACACTCCCACCTCATATATTTCTTCATTTTGGTGTTTACTGCCAAATTTTGACAAGCAAAGTAGGAAGACAATTTCTGGTAGGACTGAAGTCAGTCAACTGAAACTTTTATTACATACAGTTATTGCCAAAGCCCAAAGTAACTTTATTTGCTAGTTTCAGGCATCTTTTAACACAAGGGCATGCAGGTGCATGAGGGGAAAACAACAAAAACCCATTAATCGAGTGAAGCCCGAACAATTTCTGTGTGCATTTTCTCTGCTCCAAACTTTGACATTTCCATATCTACAAAACAATGAGAAAGTGAATCATTAGTCCCATATGAAATACATGCCATATAGCCGATACGACAAAACACCATAGCTAACCTGGATTGCGCTGCCCGGTGATCGAAAAAAGCGGGAAAAAAAGGAACTGTGGCGTCTAGTCCTGGTTGAGTAAAATACTAGCAAGGCCTCTTGAACTCACTTCAACCACATTCAGAAAGGCTTCGTTTCCGAATGCAATGTACTGTTTTCAATACCTGGTGGGTGGTCCGTACGGTTTCATGCATCCCTCCAGTTCGACCCTTGTTTGTATCTAGGAGAAAACACACCACATTCAGAAGCCACAGCCTCGGATCCTTGGGCACTAAGCAACGGACGAAACGGACGAACGTCAGCACATCCCTACCTAAACGGAGGTTTTCAATGCGGGGGGGCGGGGGCTCCCCAACAACCAACTAACAAGACGCGTACGGCAAATGCACCAGTATCATGGAACCCGCTAAGCAGGTGCATTGTAACAGAGGGCATTAACAGAGGCTCGAACACACACGGCTTTGACGAGAACCTGACCCCGCGGGCGGCGCGTCTGTAGAAGGCCTGCGCGCGGAGCACACGCGGATCAGGCGTGACCGGCCCGGCCTCCAGCACGGAGGCCGGTGCGGGCGGAACCGTCCCGGCGGCGGCGAAGGCGGCGAAGGCGAAGGCCACCCTCTCTTCTCTCCCCTTCCCATGGCACCCGCCCCGCGTTCCACTCTCGCCATCTCCGTGTGAGTGAGCGCTCGAGATGGGCCGAAACCCGACGGACGTAATCATGTTTGGCCCGGCCTGTCCCAAACTTTGTGGGCCGTACAAATCCCGATAGTAGAGTTGGGCCTGGGAATCCCATACCCAGACGCTTAGTTTCTCTTCTCCTCCTTTTTTCTGGGCTCGCGTGGACGGTGGGCCCGCAGCGTGCCTGCGCCGTACGCGGCGGCTGGGTCCTGGACTCCTTGGTCGGTGGAGCGCGTCTGCCCATGTGATGTGATGTATCGTTTTCTTTGTTGCCACCGCCATGGAGCTTCCCGACCAACTCGGTGTCCAACTGGAACAAGGACGTCATGTGCTGCTCACGCTGAACGTTGACAGCTCAGTAGGGCAGCTCTGCACTGCGAGCTTCGGCTTCGTTTCCTTCCTCCTGACTTGTACACGCTCGAACTGACTGTCATTCTAGGCCCAGATGGAGGAACGTTCCTCGATCTCGTGCCTGGTTCATTCCGAGCTGGTGCCTCCTGATCGATCGATCGTCTCGTACGGGTTTGAGCAATCATGAAGACGCGTTTGCAACGAATTCCTTTTGCTGCAACTGCTGGGATTCCCCTGATTCTTGCTACTATACCCTTTCCAGGCTTCCAGCTCCAGATTTGTACTCCATCCCTCCGACCTGCCTGCCCGCCTCCATCTGCGTTCATCATTCACACGAGGCCGTGTGTGAACATGCAACACATTATTTGCATCGACAAAAATAAGAGAAATATTATTATTTTTTCTTTCAGTCGATCCAATGCCACATCTGGTATAAGATCCCATCAAAGTCCATCGCTTTCGTCTTTCCATTCTCCGTTCCGCGTCCACCCATTCGATTCGACCATTCCCTCCCCCCACGGCGCCGACGACTCCGGCGGAAGCAGCTCCAGGCTCGTCACAGAAGCAGTCAAAGAGCGACTGGTGAGTGACGGCACCAAGCTAACACTAAGAAGGGGAGGGCCAGCCAATGCCGTCGGGCGCGCAGGGCTAGGAGGATGGGCGGAGGGGGCGCGATCGTCGACGGCTTCCGCCGCTGGTTCCACCGCCGCAACGGCTCCAACGCCAACTCCAACCAGTCGTCAGCCGGCGACGGCGAGTCCGATCTCGAGGTCGTCGAGGATCCGGATCTCGTCGGGCTCCGCGCCATCCGCGTGCCCAAGCGCAAGATGCCGCTGCCGGTCGTCGAGAGCCACAAGAAGGTGAGCGAGTGACCCGCTCCCAACTTTCAACTGCCTCTGTGCCTTTGTTTTTTTTTTTCATTTATGCGGCCGGGCGAACGTTTGATGCTTCCTCGTGATCCTTGATTCGCTATCACGAGAATTTCTAAACAAGATCGGACCTTTTTGGCCGTTGATTGCTTAGATTCGCGAAGCTGCGCAGGTAAAGCTTGTGCCTCTGATCCATTCGAGCTCATGTTTTCATCAATAGAATAATATTTCTGATCTTTGTAATTGGTCCTCTTTCTTTTTTGGTTGATCCATGTACCCGTTTGCGTAGACGATTCTTGCTCACTGTGTGAATCGGTTTTGCCATTCAAGCAATTATAAGCTCTTCATCGGTCATCGAACCTTTTCTCCTTTCACATGGCAACAGTTGCTTGCATCATACGTGTTATTCTGATCCTATGGACTTCCTATTCAAAGTTTTCTACCTGGGTTGTTGATGATCCGAGTCGGCCGTTAATGTTGACTTGATCTGCACCCTCTAGCTTCAGTTCCATTCGCCTATATTGCAAAGGCCTGCTTCAGCTCAGAACAGGTCTCACCCTTGCCGTCGTGGTGCATGTGTCCTAAATGTGCCTGACCATGTCTTTAATGAAAAGGTCAATTTAGTAGGTTGCTCATGATCCTTGTAAAGGACGGTAGCTTTATATCATTCCAGATTTACATTAGCCATTAAGCAGCAGTGCCATTCGTTTTGCTGAGGAATAAATTTCACTATATACTACTGTTGAGAGTTCGTTTGCTTTATCTGTTTCCATTACCTCCAGGTAATTTGTAACCAGTCATTTTCAATTTGATATACAAATATCTCTAGTTAAATTTTAATCTGTTCTTGTAGAACTCAGTGGAAATGGAGTTCTTCACAGAGTACGGGGAGGCAAGCCAGTACCAGATCCAAGAAGTCATCGGCAAAGGGAGTTATGGAGTAGTTGCTGCAGCAGTAGATACTCGCACCGGTGAGCGGGTTGCTATAAAAAAGATCAACGATGTGTTTGAGCATGTCTCGGATGCCACACGCATCTTGCGGGAGATCAAGCTACTTCGGCTGCTCCGTCACCCTGACATAGTTGAAATCAAGCACATCATGCTTCCCCCTTCTCGGAGGGAGTTCCAAGATGTCTATGTTGTTTTTGAGCTGATGGAGTCGGATCTCCATCAAGTGATTAAGGCGAACGATGACCTCACCCCTGAGCATCACCAGTTTTTCCTGTACCAACTTCTTCGTGCTCTAAAGTACATCCATGCAGGTAAGCCAATGAACTAATTGCAGCCTGATGAACCTTCTACCATCTTTCAAGCACATATATTATGTTTATTTAACAAGTTCTTATGGCGCTCCTGTTTAATTTTTATGTAAAATGTTTGTAATTGTTGCCTATCTTGATGCAGCTAATGTCTTTCACCGTGATCTAAAGCCCAAGAATATACTTGCCAACTCAGACTGTAAACTGAAAATATGCGACTTTGGACTTGCCCGTGCATCATTTAATGATGCCCCGTCAGCTATATTTTGGACGGTAAGGTGCTAGTATTTTTATGAAAGTATTAATGCTCCACTTCCATTTTTTTAACTTGTGCTATTTTATGTTTTTCTTGAAGGATTATGTGGCAACACGGTGGTACCGAGCACCTGAATTGTGTGGCTCCTTTTTCTCCAAAGTAAGGCCTTAAGCTACTGAATTCAATAGTATCACACAATCAAAATGAATGCTTTCAGAGTACTCTATATGAAGGTGTATCTTGACATTTCTAGTGCATGATTTGGTCAAATGGATAGCATCTAACATTTCTTTCTTTCTTTTCTAAAAAGAAATTCATTCCTTGAAGCAACATTTGTGCTGAATGAAATATCGAGCCAAATTTCAAGAAAAATGTAGTAGTATATTTTTCAATATTATCATTGTAGCATGCTCAGATTTCTTCTGGTAAACTCTGCTGAAACTTGAAGCTATAATGTTCTTTCGGAACAGACTATATTGTCAAATCTTTTTGTACTGATTCTATCATAGACATAGCCATCCATTTATTTACTCTCTGACAAGTTCAAATTGGCATGCAGTACACCCCCGGAATTGATATTTGGAGTATTGGGTGTATATTTGCTGAACTTCTCACAGGAAGGCCTCTATTTCCTGGGAAGAATGTTGTACACCAATTGGATATTATAACAGATCTTCTTGGATCTCCATCATCTGAAACTTTGTCTCGGGTATGTTAATTTCATAACAATTCTAACATGCACCATTTTTTCTTAAATCCCGTTCTTGGAGATACCCTTTAGCAAGATCTGGTAACAGATTTATGAAATATCTCGAATATCATTCTCAGTGTACTAGCTTAGAATTTAGTGATAAAGATCAATTGCAATCAGTGAAGTATTTTTTTAGGCTTTGTTTATTTATTCCTTTTGTGATTTACGCTCCTTTCTCCTACTGGCTTCCTTAATGTTGTCTGTGATTTTGCAGATTCGGAATGAGAAGGCCAGGAGATACTTAAGTTGCATGCGGAAAAAACATCCTGTCCCCTTTTCTCAGAAATTTCGTAATGCCGATCCTTTGGCCCTACGTCTACTAGAGCGTTTACTTGCGTTTGATCCTAAAGACCGGCCTACAGCTGAAGAGGTTTTTATTGAAAAAAACAGTTTCCTTTCTTTCTTGGAGCCACTTTATCAATGAAAAAAGGCGTACATGAAATAACATATCTTTTTTTGTAATATTCCAGGCACTAGCTGACCCATACTTTGCATCCCTTGCTAATGTGGAACGTGAGCCCTCGAGACACCCAATTTCAAAACTCGAGTTCGATTTCGAGAGAAGGAAACTGACAAAAGATGATGTTAGAGAGTTGATCTATCGAGAGGTAAGGAGCAATAGCTTTGGGTCTCCTGTTTTGGTTAATAAATATATTCACTTTGCCTGATAAATTGATTATTTTTAAAAACCAATCAGATTTTGGAGTACCATCCACAGATGCTTGAGGAGTACATGAAAGGTGGAGAACAGATTAGCTTCCTCTATCCAAGGTGCGAACTTGCTTTTATTTTTCATACACCATGGGAATAGTGAAGGTCAATCATCCAGGAAGTTAATGTTCACTCAGTATGATTGTTCATTTACAATTTAGTTTAGTTATCAGAACATGTTTCATCAATTCCAGCAACTACTTGCAACAGAACCAAACTCACTGTTTTTGTTATAGCTGATATTGGTTTATCCTTCTTTTTCTTCAAATAGCTGTGGGTGTTGTTAACTCTATTATCTTACTACAGCGGAGTTGATCGTTTCAAGCGGCAGTTTGCCCACCTTGAGGAGCATTACAGCAAAGGTGAAAGAGGTTCTCCACTGCAGAGAAAGCATGCCTCTTTACCGAGGTAGATAACATGATAGTTAGAATTCAGAAGCGCACACCTCATGCTTCGATCTCAGTTGTTCTAACGCATGCATTGTGTTGTGCATGACAGGGAAAGAGTAGTTGTATCAAAGAATGGTAACAATGAACAACATACTGAAGATCAGGAGAGGACTGCAGATTCTGTCGCCCGCACTACTGTGAGCCCTCCAAGGTCACAAGATGATGGCCACAATGGCGTGAAATCCACAAGCTTGAGTTCGAGGAGCTACCTGAAGAGTGCGAGCATTAGTGCTTCCAAATGTGTCGTTGTCGATGGAAATAAACACCCAGAGGTACTAGTGCTAAATTACTTGAATGCTTCTGATTATAAGTAGGCAAGATGGCCGGCACGCTTGTGCGCTGTCAACATTAAGAAACGGTGTGCCAAAAGGACACGTTTGATTGATTTGTTGCACACAAAATGTACGTATTCTGTTCAATTTTATTATATCATGTATTGATTCCACACTGACGTCTTGGCTTCTCTGTTAGAACGACGAAATCCCAGAGGAAGTGGAAGGTGTTGTCGATGGATTGTCTGACAAGGTCTCCAGGATGCACTCCTAGCCCCCCCCCCCATTGACAGTGGGGACGACAAATTATGTCGGGGTACACTCTGTACGCTGACTTATTGAAGACCTGGGAAACGAAACTCTCCACTGCAAGTCTGGATTTTCCACACAGCCACAGCAACCAGTTTGATATTACGTGGAAGACACGGGCACCTTGCGTCCTTCTCTTCGTGTGTAGAGGTATGTTCTTCAGTGCCAGCATGGCGTGTCTATGAGCTCTGCTTGGATTCATGGATGATCCCTCGAAACTCAAATGTAACATTTGTGTAGTCCATAGAGTAGGGGAGTGTGTCCAGCTTGTTCACCTCGAGGACTTGTTCATTTCCCATGTACTCCCTCTGTTCTAAAATAAATGGCGTTTAGAACAATAAATTTAGTTTAATTTAAACTAGATTTTATGTTTTAAACATCATTTATTTCAGAACGGAGGGAGTACGTAGTCTGGACATCGGGGCCATGCTGTAACTGTCTACCAGTGTACCACAGTTTGTTTTATTACCTTTTCTGGGGGGGAGGATATCGGTGTGCGTTTTGCCTGTGAAGGTAAATAGTACACTTCAATCATCTGCTATGGTTTCACTCCTTTATGGGCCCAAACTTGGTTGCATCTCATTGTCAAAACTGTGACTTGACGCTGTAGTAGATACAGGTAAGACAACTCACCTGTTACTGCTGATGAAGAGCTCAAATGAGCTGTACTGTACATCGAGATAAAATACAACAGTAGAAAGTGTTTGGGTAAAAAAAAATTGTAATGTATCTAAATGGTTGTTGCATCCCAGTCGATTTCGATAAATTGATGAGAGACGATGATGGCGGCGGCACGGCAGTGGCGAAGGTGCTCCGTAGCAGCCGTTCCGGCGCCTTCTCTCAGGCACTGTTTCCGGCGATCTTCCGCCGCGGGGCGCAGGAGGGCGTCGCCCCCCGCTCCTTCCTCATGTGGGATAGATCGTCTCCGGCCACCTCCGCTGCGGACACGAGTCGCCCGATACACAACACGGGGCAGTTGCAAAATCCTGCACATTGGAGGGATTCGGGGTACGCGTTGGGACACGTCGAGTTCTCCCTCGGTCGCAAGGATGGAACGGTTGAGTGGCAAGAGGTTCATCACGAGTGGCGATGTGCCTTTTGATCTAGAATCTCCACACGTAGCATGAGCTGGACTATAAATACTACTCCCTCCTTTTTGAATTATTTAACAAAAACTAACCAGCGTCAAATAATTCAAAATGCACTCCGTTTTGAATTATTTAACGAAAACTAACCAGCGTCAAATAATTCAAAATGCAAGAGTATTCCAAGTGAGTAGGTTTCTCCATCTAAAGAACCTGAATGATTTGCTCATAGTTTGTGTAATGTGTGACCTGTTGAATTATGGTGCTTTCGTACGTAATATATCAGCCATTACGGGTCTGATTATACAGAAGGAAGAATAATCGAAAGTCTTGTGATACAACCAGACCAGAGCCAAATGTGATGAAATCTATGTCCAAGATGGAAGTATGTACTTTCTAATTTAAAAAAAAACATCATTTGCAGTGAACTAGCTACGGTTTGGTTTGCAACACGATGCAAAAATATCAGCGCACAAGCCCTCCAGAGTGGCACGTTGTATAACAACACAGTACACGAGTCATAGATGCATTGCAGTTTATGAGCTAGTACTGACATAAAACGGCCAGTTAGACTTCGAGGCACAAGGATAAACAAGCCGCTTAAAATTGTACAGAGCAGGCTCTCAAATTTTCCAACGCCGTAGCACTTGCGGACATTGTTTCCTACAGGCCAAGACCAACAGTCCGGCCATCTTTCCGGCGGAGGCCTGCTATGTAATGCTTCTCCAGGTTGGCGTCCAGCTCCTCTATTTTCTTGGCTTCTGCTGAGTTCCCGTCCTTGTTCTCCAACTCCTCCTGAATAGGTGCGCTGCTCTTCACACCCTGTGATAGGCCATAGCCACCAAGGCATCCTCAGACTCTAAAACAGTGTTAGTCATCGCAGAAAAATGTGGAAAACAAGCAAACTAGAAAGGTCTAAACTATTGGAAGTAGAGCGTAAAGAAGCAGGACTTACCATGAGTTTGTTAAATTTCTCTTGGCGCTCACGGTCAGAAAACAAATTTAGGTCCCAGCGCTTACTTGTCTGTAGCATCAGCGATAGTGTCAATTATGCCATGACCAAGGGACACTAGAGTGCAATGGAATGAAAATGAAAAAGAGAGAAGAAGAAGAAGAAGAATGGCATGTCCTTTACCTCCTCTGAAGGATTGCTCTTATTGTTTCCCCAAAGAAGCTTTTTCTTCTGGTCAGTTGATAAGCGCCCAGTTCCAGCACCAAAAGATGCAATGTTCCTATTCACTGGCAAATAACACAACGAAATTGTCAATGATGAAACCCATAGCTTGAATTATCAGGGAAGAGATTACGATCATGGCTATCTCATTGGTACCATCATGGAAGTATGAACAATGGTCTCGTACTGTAATCAATTGGCAGTACAGTGAAGCCCAACAAAATCAAGAAATACACTTTTCTTTAATCCAACCAGCATTGTTGATAGGTGAATGCACCAATGTTAAAAGAGCACATAAGAAAAATAAATCAGCTATGGGAAATACAGAATTTAGAGGTGAGGCGGGCATGGAAAGTTTTGTTTTAAACAATGAATTAGAATGACAATCAGTGACAAGATTCTTACCTAGTTCAGCAGCTTTCAGAGCTGCAACTTTAGCTGCATTCAGACCATCTACGGTTCCTCCGGAGTTATCCAAGCTTTCATTCGTGGCTGAGGATAATTTGGCATCTGTGAAATTTATAATTTCAATGAAAGCGACTAAGATAGCAAAAAATGATCTAATAAGAATGTCATCAGAAATAAAAAATAACAACTAACCTTCTGAGCAATCAACATTTGGCCCAGCGGAACTGAATAGACTTCTTTTCTTCTCCCTAGTTTCTACCTCTACTTCTTTCTCGATCTCCTTTCCATTTCTCTTCTTCACAACCTCCTCCTTGATTTCCCTGTCCGTATCACCAGCCCTATAATAATCTCTTTTCTCAACAGGCTTTCTTGCATCTGTATATCTATCATAATCTCCACCATCATACCTTCGATAATCATGAGGGGCTTGCTTTCCATCGTTCTTACTCCTTGGCTCTCGGCAAATAGATTTCTCTCCATACCTACAGTCAGCATCTCGCTGATCCCCACGAGCTTTACCAGATGTGCTATCGCGCTTTGAACGATCATAGTAGGTGTCAGTCCTTGGTTCACGATCTGACCGAGAGGCTCTTGAATGACTCCTCTCATAATCACTAGCATGCTTATCACGATACCTCCTATCATCATCATGCCTCTTGGGTTCACGTGATGGTCCATAGGAAGTCCTATCACTCTGCCTGGATTCATAACCTCTGACTAGTCTGGCATTACTTGAGTTGTCCAGATTTCTTGAGTCATCATTTCTTACAGAACTTTCATAATCTTTATCACGGCCTTCCTTGTATTCAACTGGACTATGGCTCCTCCTACGTTTAGAATTCATCCTGCAATAAAGAGCACCTATCAATAGAACAGCGATTCATCATTTATTTACAGTAGAAATGTCATAGAGACTACATTCCTTGCATTGATTATTACAATTTCATTAGTAAAACCACCAGAATCTGCACATGCATACACTAAAATTAACTCCTAATGCAGATCCACAATATGCCAATCATCTCTAAGCCTACCGCCATTGCCAATTAAAACTTAACCATGAATTCTTACATATACGAAAGACCTTGATAGATTTAGATGGTGCAGGTTTGTGGAGTCATTTATATTTCTAAAATGCATGGGTTTGTGACATCTATCAGGAGCTTACAGAATTTCGGTCTCAAGTCTGATACTTTTGGGGGTGGACAAGTGCTGGAGTGTCATAGATTTTTGTACCTGATAATGTGTTAGGAAAAGCTGGCAAAAAAAGAACCAGCAAGACATAAAAAGTTTTATCTGCCAGAGATTCAGTAAGTGCTAATTTCCCACGACTAGAAGAAATAAAACTCATGTCAGCAGTCGATTGCAAGCCCAAAGGAGCAAGTATAACTTGTATCGAGTTCGTCTCCAAACAAATCCTAACGCGACAAACTCGGTCAGGATGAACACTGACTCGATCCTCCGAACGCCATATATGGACGGAGATAGGAACATAGATTGTTCAGGTAAAATATCGCGAACGAAATCCACTTGAAGCTCGCACACGAGGGACTGGCATCTAACACGGGGCAGAGTCATTCTAGCGGATCAATCTCCATCCTAGCGGGACGTAGAGGGGAGGAAGATGAGAGTCCGTACCTCGGCGGCCGCGGCGGCGGATCCTTTTGCACGGCTGAGGCGTGCGCTCCCGGGTAAGAAAGGCTCGGAGGCGGGCGTTCGCCGGAAGCGGGGAGGAATCTAGGGTTGGGAATAGGTGGATTGGGAGCTTCAGAAACGTGGGGAGAGAGAGAGAGAGAGAGAGAGAGGGAGGGGACGGGGTCAGGGTCTCCGTCGATGGGTGCGAGCATGACGGTGGGAACCGGGCCGGGCCGGGCCAGGCTATGTGGGCTGAGCCATCTTCCATGAATGTTTCCACGGAGGCCCTTGCCTTGTCTCGTATTTTCGTTTTGCTACCATCCTGGTGTCCATTCGGTTACCGGAGACGGTGGCCAGAGGGCGGTGGAGCTTCGGTCCGGCGAGGGGCGATCGTCGGCGCGCAGGCCCGCGCCCGCGGATTCCCCTTCCCCCTTTGCGCCAGGGAGAGTAGTACTCACTGCCAGCGTCCGGCGTTCTCCTCTTGCACTATGGCGTCCTCCTCCTCTCCCTCTCCCCACCGGAAGCTTCTCCACTCCGTACTCATCTCTCTCTCTCTCTCTCTCTCTCTCTCTCTCTCTCCGCTTTCGATCTCTCCCAATTCCAATTACACGGTCACACCTCGTTACAAGTTATTGATTTATTTCAGCTGGTTTACTGGGCGGTGCAGCGCTGCCGGATGTCGGAGTCGCCGTGCCGGCTCACAGTGTCCCTCAAACGCCCCCTGGAGCCCTCTCCGCTGCGGATCTCCGGTAATGTGCTTCCGCCTTCCTTTCAGGATCCTTGGGCTCATGTTAGGTTCCACTTCCAATTTTGTTGCAGTTTCGGACACGGGAGTTGGCAGCAAGCTGGAGGAGTTCCTGGAGCTCGACGTCCTGGCGCACGAGACGCCCGTGGAGAAATGGGGTATGCTATTCAATGCACGCGTGCTCATAAGGAAAATTCTTATTCCTTGTTCGTCTCTAGCTCCTGAAATTTGCTTGGAAAACCAAGTTGCATTGTTTGGGAGAAACATCACTAGTTAGCAGCAAGACCATTTAATTTTTTCCCCGGTCTTTGTTTCAATTATGGCATCTTAGATACAACGTGATAGATATGGCTGTGGTTCTGGCACTGTTGCATGCTTGCGTATCATTTGATTAGTTCCTGTATACCTAAGAGTGTTGCCTTCTTCCTGGTCTCCATTTGATTTGTTCTATGTATGCTATGTGATAGTTCATGTTATTAGTTCATCATACTGTGCCTTACATAACTTCTATCTACATGCAGATGGTACTCTTTTAATCACAACTACTGGTATGTTTTCTATTTTCACACTGCATTTTTCAATTTTCTGTTTGTGATATATACAAATTTCTTGCTGTGAATTGCTGTTCTAGAAGCAAATTGTATTTAGTTATTCCAAATGGAATGGTACTCTCGAGAATTTTATGTCATGATGGAAAACTGCAGAACCTATTGGCAATACTTGCAATCAGAAATGACCAAACCCTCACCATGAGGCCCTTAAAATTGTTTTTCCCCTTCTCTTTTTCTTCTTTTGGTAGCACCTTACACTTTTCTTTACAGTTTCGTTAATTAAATCAGGCAGCAAAATAATTACTTAAATGGTATTTCGAGTATTTTATGTTATCTCCTTATAATTATTAGATTATTTTGCAGACCTTTTCTTCTTGTTTGATTGTACATGTTCAAGTCACTAGTACAAACTCCTCCTTAGATTGCATCTGTGACATGTATATTATATAGACTCTTTTTTTGCTAATGATATTGGGAAACCAAAAAGGTCATTGATGTCGACATTTCCCATCCTGAAGGAATCAACGATGATGCTATTTATCGTTATAAATTTAATCTTCAAGAAGAGATACCAAGTGCAAGATTCACCAAGCTGGCTACCACGTACAAAAATCATGCAACATTTAGGTACGCGATGTCTTGTTAGTTTGAGGTTTCTGATTGGATATTCTGGTTAATCAGTTTTTCCATGCCTTTGTTAACACAGTGGAACAGAAGTCTGCCTTTGCCTTTCAAATGAATATGATGCGGACAATTTTGTATCATGGTTGGTTGGCTTAATCCGTAAGGTCTGTGTTTATAAACTAAGTATTCTCTTTTTTTCGAAAAAATATATCTGTATGAATTTAACCTTAGCAACATCTTATTCTTTCTCTTTTTTTTCTTAACATATGCAGATATCTGTGCTAAGAGCTGGTGTAAGTATTTCTGAACTGCTATGTCCCTGTCAAGTTGTAACTGAAGTATTTCATAGTCGTTTATTCTCTTTGGCATTGTGATTAGTTTACAGTTCCCATATGTGATATCACCCTTATCTATTGAGTTCTTTTACCATGTATAGATATCGAACGTTTCTACTATCCTTGCAGTACCACCAATTATAACTTGAATGGTGCCTGAAAAGTTAATACCAAAAAATTTCACCACGGGTACCAGAACCAAGTTATATTTCTGGTATCACTACAAGAATGATAAAAAGATCCTATACACTAGTTCATATTTGACTCAAAATACCAAGTTTGGATGCCTATTTCTTCTTAACGAAAAAACACTTAGTTCTCCCTAGGTTGGATATCATTTTGTTTTCCCTTTAACTACCAGCATCAACAGTGCTTGTTCTATGGATGTGTACTGTACTGTGCCATCTTCCTCTTTCTTGTTTTATGGGTCCTGTCAGTGCACATCCATCATGTTTCTTTTTCTTGTTGTCCTTCTTGTGTTTGCCATTTTTAGGTGAGATTCATGCCTTTTCACGAAATATGCAGTATTCAAAAGAAATCAATGTATTTGTGTACCATTCTCTTTCCTGGAAATACTGATATACAAATAAGGTACTTCTCAGTCTATCCTGCAATGATAAAGCAACAGAATCCCTTGCATTAGGAAGTTCCTACATATGAATGTGAACTGCTTTTGTCAGTGTCCTTCTGGTGAAAGGATAAGAATAAATGTCCCACAGCTTTAACCTTGAGAAAGGCCGGAGATAATCCACCAAAGTGCATTGGCCATGAATAAACTAGCAGTAGGTGCATATGTATTGCTGAACTGACTAGCTGGACGGAAAAACATAACAAACTTTGGAACCAATTATCATTGACAGTTGTCAAGTACATTAAATTTCATGCACCATTTTGTGCCCAATCATTCTGTTTCAGCTCCTTTTTTGTTGGTATGACTACTTAAGTGCTTGTTTGTCTGTATATTTTGTATGTTCTCAGAATTTAGCTTGTGAGCTCCTTATTGAGCAAACAGGAAGTGCTGAAACAAGAACTGTCTGTCTACCACAAGTTTATGATGATACCCGACTTTCTGTTGCGGCATCTATTATTGACCAGCTAGTTTTTGGCCTTAAAGACTATGCACTCTCACATGGAAACACTTGTGACAAGTGTGACACATGCTCTCTGAATAGGTGACAACTTTCTTACGTGCTTTTTTCTAAGTGTGCAAAGATCTTTTTTAACTGAAATTGATAATCCATGCTCAAAGATTCGTATGTGCTCCTGTACATATCTTACTGCTAATATATTAATATAGTTAACTATTCTTCCATATTGAACATAATTAGCATGTTGTACTTTTCTTTTTTTCTGTCTTCAGAGATCTTCTAATGATCGGGACTGGAGCAGTAAGCAATTTAGACAGAAAAAAGGTTAAAGGCATACATGTTGATGTAGTCATAGTGATTGCACGCACGGCACCTGATATGAGTTGTTGGATGGTAAATTGCTCATTCACAAAGGTTTGTGTCGCAGAGCTTTCAGTCATACACTTTATTTTCGTCTGAATACATGTGCGTACTGTAGCCCTTGCCCATGCCCGTGGATTGAATCCAGGTTGTAAAACGACACTTTCCCATGCCAAAAAAGGAAAATGATTTTGCATTGAAAATGACACATGATCCGGTGGAGTTGATGGTTTACCGCCACTGTTGGTTGGAACAATTGTAGGTTTTGCATTTTGAGGAATTTGTACCTTGTCCCACATCACAATCTTCCTTCGATGTGTTGATGAACATAGACTGGCAAAGCTATGGTTTGAAGTTAAAAGGAGGCTTCATGGACGATGAAGGAAATGCTGTTCTTGAGTGGGACAGCGTGCCCTTTGCTCGTGTTGATATTGCGATTCACACATACAGTGGAAGATATCCAGCTTCCTTTATGTGCACTTTATATTATTCTTTCTCAATTATACATGGAAGGTTGAGAATTTCTTTGGTTGTCCTTGACTTGCTCTAGCCACTGCAGTGCAAGAATGGCAGGAATCTCAACAAGATAAATACCTTGTAAAGAAGGCGCTCAAGTCTGCATTGTCTAGCTTGAAAGCAGATCATGGAGGAGACTTTCTCAGTTGCCATGGTCAGAGGGTATGCCTTCTACCTATTTGCATTAACATATACATTATGTTTTGATCTGTAATTGAGGAACTTTTGTTGCTAATTGGACAGAAGCTAAGACTAAAATCACACCAGATAGACCCAGTTAATATCGTCTTACTCTATGCTCATTGCGCTGCAAATTACCTCCAACTTGTTAGAGCTGGTACAAAAACAACTTAAGCATGTCATCCATATATGTATATATCGTTGGTAAAAAAACAGCACCATAAGATGCGGGGAAGCCCTTCACATATTCCATGGCAAGCAAAAAGGTGCACCCACTTTGGCATCACTTTCCTTCAAACTGATGCACTCACGCTGTTCTTTTTTATTTGACGCTGGTTAGTTTGATTTTGAACTAACCAGCGTCAAATAAAAAGGAACGGAGGGGGTACTACATTAAGTGAAACAAAGAGTAAAGGGCATTTTGGATTTTTGGGATAGAGCTCTGCACAGTAGAGTTATAAAGTTACAGTACAGCCTGCAGCTTCCTTGCCTCAAGCTACTCTCTTGAAGTTTTAGCCATCATTGGGACCTGAAACATATGGATCACGAGATCAATTATTTACAACTCTGCATGGCCTAAATGTTTGAATCGATTATAAACTTGTTCCTTCTACTGCTATGCTTGTTGACTGCAACTACTGTAACCAGTTTCTATGTCATTTCAGGTTCGTGAATTTGTTCCAGACCTTGCGCAATCGCTCGCTGGTCTCATCATGTCGTCCAACGATACAGAGTTCCACGACGAGTGCATCACACTTCTCGGGCTAGGCTCAGATCAAGACATCTCGGAAGGACAAGTTAGATCATCTATCTGTGAGAAGATGATCCGAATCATAGAGATGAGCGACACCAAGGACAATGTAGAGGACAGCGCACCGTATCTGTTCGAGTGCGAGAGGCTGGAGGAAGACGGCGAGCTGTACGAAGAGGATGGAAGTGAAGCTCTGGATCTCGATTTCTAGGCCATGTTTGACCAATATGCATCACTCTGATGCGACACTTTAGATAGTTTAACCACACAATGTTATAAACGATCCGCAACAGCTCTCGAAACCTGTGTAGAAGATTCAGAAAAGGTAATCGCTAAGTCTGTAGGCTTCAGAACACTGTAATTTTACAAAAAAAAATAGAGTTTGTACGTCGCAGTATAATCAGCTGTAAAGAAAAAAAAAACATGATGCCGCCGTTAACAAGGCGCGAGAAGCACCGGGACACGTCACGTCCCCGCGCCCACCGCACGTGATTCCTCCATCATCTTCTGCTCGCGATTGCGATTCGGGGCAGCAGAGTCCCAGACGGCCAGGCCCAACCGCGAATCCCGAACCCCACGGGATCCTCAAGCAGCGGGCGGCCATGGAGCCCTCCGCCGGCGGCTCGGCGGAGCGGTGGCGGGCGGAGGCGGCGCGGGCGCTCCAGCACTACGTGGACCGCGCGGCGCCGCACGCGGCGGCGCGGTGGGCGGGCACGCTCGTGGCCGGGGCGGTGTACGCGCTGCGGGTCTACTACGTGCGGGGCTTCTACGTGGTGACCTACGGGCTGGGCATCTACCTGCTCAACCTCCTCATCGGCTTCCTCTCCCCCATTGTCGACCCGGAGCTCGAGGCGCTCGACGCCGGCCCCGGACTCCCCACCCGCGGCTCCGACGAGTTCAAGCCCTTCATCCGCCGCCTCCCGGAGTTCAAGTTCTGGTATGCCTGCGCTAGCCTTGTTTCGTACTTGCAAGTAACCTGCTTGTGTCAGATTTCGACTGAACCTGCTTTGCTGGGATGGAGTGGACCGGCGGTAGGTATTAGTTAGTACATCTCACCAAATAACCAGCCAAGTGTGTCTAACCGGTTGTGTAATGCATATCCTCAGTTATCTAACTAGTGCTGTTTGTTTAGCTGCCGGAAATCAGGCATGGTTAATCACTGCCTTGTTTACTCGTCACTGGATACTATCGAACTGGAAATGCAATTTGTAGAAAGGAACCTTTGAAATACATCGTTTTTTGTGTCCGATTTTGACTACACCAACTATGTGCGGCTTTAAGCATTTGTTAGGATTCACCAACCATCCAAATTATTCAGACAGATGGCTGAATGCATCTTGAGATGTCAGAGACATATTTATCTGCCAGAAAGCAAATCTTGTAAATCCTTGCCTGTATTTGTAGTACTTCACATATTAAGAGAGGTTTCGAAGTTAGATCCTTTTGGATTTCATTTGGCTGGTTCAATATAAGTAGTTAAATGTGTAACGTGAGGATATAAATTAAGGATTAGGTTGTTCTATACATTCTTTATAATTTCTCTGCATTGCTGCTGCTGCTTCTTGGGATGCAAATGTACCACTGAAACTTTGTTGACTAATAGCTAATCTTCTTTTCAGGTATTCCATCACGAAAGCCTTTTGCATTGCTTTCATCATGACCTTCTTTTCCGTATTTGATGTTCCTGTCTCCTGGCCTATACTACTCTGCTATTGGATTGTACTCTTTGTCCTGACAATGAAGCGACAGATTGTGCATATGATCAAGTACAAGTATAACCCTTTCAACACCGGGAAGCAGGTGAGACATTTATGTTGCAGAACTCTTGTGTTACCTTACCTTTTGGTGCTTGAGAGTTGTAGATCCTGTTTCCTAACTGTGTTTCTTAAAGTCAACATCAAATGTTTTTATGCCCGCCAGTTGTGCCTAGGTCTACTGGTCTAGATAATTATTGATGTATTGCTGAGAGGATGCTGCAACTGAAAAGTTAGAGCCTGTTCCCTTGCCATTTTAGTCCATCCATAGTAAAGCTTCTAGCTACGGGTGAAAAAAAAAGGAACTTGTTTAGGAGCTTGGAAAGTGCAGGGTGTTGGTACTAATACAGTATGTTTGGTACACCATTTATATTGGGCATGCCTTTATGCTGGCAAGACATCCTCCCCATAACTGATTGAAAGCATTGACCTGCGCCTGCAGTTCAATATAGTGTAATGTGTCATGCATCGCTTACTTAACTTGGTTTGTGTTCCAATGCAGAGTTCTGGCGGCAAGAAAGGCCCATCCGCCGGTGCATCCAAAGATTGATAGTCCAAATGGTTTGTGTTGCAATGCAGAGTTCTGGCGGCAAGAAAGGCCCATCCGCCGGTGCATCCAAAGATTGATAGTCCAAAAGATTGCCTGTGGGGGGACTATGCTGTTGCCATGATGGTGTTTTGAGTACCAGTTACTGATAACTAAGATGTAGTGGAGAGAAAAGCTAACCAGACTTTGCTGATTCAGTAGCTTGTGTACAATGACTTGGGACATGAGCTGGTACTGGTAGTTTCAGTTGTTGTGTTGTGCTGCGCTTGTGCGGTCGAGTCATAAACCTGTTGTGCTGTGCAATGCAAATCAAAAACCGTAGCAATATGCCTCCACGAAAATTACATCTGTACTGCCGTCGCAAAGTTGGCGTCTAACAGAGTGGGCCTCATGCGGGTTAGAAATAATCGATGTACACTCACGACTGGAGATGTGGTTCTAAATAAATTTGTAGTTTGATAAAGTCATTCGAACTTTCATCTTTACTACTCCCTTTTTTCTTTTATTTGGCGCTGCTTAGTTTATTTTTAAGTTAACCAACAAGTAAGTAGGAGTACTATGCACCAGCGGCTGGGGGTTGTTACATTTGCATGAATCACGTACGTAACCTCTGTTGTTACCACTTGCAAACTGTTTTCACAGCTTTTCCATCTGTAATACTCCCTCTGTTCTGAATTAATTGATGTTTAGTACAGTTAATCTAGTTCAAATTAAATTAAATTTTTTATCCTAAACATCAATTAATTTAGAACAAATTGAACTAAATTTTTTATCCTAAACGTCAATTAATTCAGAACGAAGGGAGTAACAGCGCAATTCAGCATCTGCATGGCCGTAGGTCCAGTGTGCGGTCTAGGAATATTTAAGGCTGGCTGGCCTCACTATTTTTGTCTAGCTCCGTTCCGTCAGCCGCTGCTGCCATGCATCCTCTTTACCATACAAGGATCGTTTTAATTTGGATGCCGCATGGTGGTTCATGCATAGCATACACACAATAAGACAGAGCGCCCTGCATCGTTGGCGCCGGCCGGGTGATCTGCAATTAATGGCGGCGTTGAGCGGGCGGAGGGGGAGCTCGCCGCGGTGCCTGTGGCTCGCGCTCGCCGCGGCCTGCACCCTGACGCTGAACCAGCTGCAGCTGCAGGTGGTGGTTTTTTCTTTTCTTCTTCCGTCGACGATCTGCATGCCGCCACGCTCCTCTAGCTTACCGGCCGGCGGGGATTGCCTCTTGTGTGTGGACGTGCAGGTAGTACGTGGAGAATCGGACGCCGAGCTAAACCAAATCACCAACAAGGTCTTCCTCGACGTCCAGATCGATGGCAGGCCAGTAGGTCTGTGCTGCTGCTTCTTCTTCTTCTTCTTCTTCCTCTTCCGGCTCCATCGTTCGTCCTAGCTCAGGCTATTAATTAATTTGTTTTTCTTGGAACAAACTTGTTATTATTAACCGTTGCTGCCTTGTGCGATCTAATTAATTAATTACAGGCAGGATCGTCATTGGGCTTAATGGGAAGGCTGCTCCCAGAACGACAGGTCGATCCTATAATTTGTCCGATCAATTCAGTGCGTGTGTGTGAGTGTGTGTGTAAATTATTTATATTTTCATGAGGTAATAACTAACTCGGTGAGAGAAATGCTAACGAGAGGAGATATCCGTGCATGCGGCCGGCGTGCCTTAATTCCCGCTAATTACAGAAAACTTCCGAGCACTCTGCACAGGTACACGTACGCATTATAATTTTTCCTGCTGGAGAAGCTCTAGTGAAAAATTAGCAAGTTTAATTACAGGCACCGATCGAATCAATCAATCCCTTAGCTTGTTGTGTATGTACTGTGCATGCATGCAGGGGAGAAGGGAATCGGCAGGCACGGCGAAGCTCTCCACTACAAGGGGACCTTCTTCACCAGGGTCGTCAGGGGCTTCGTGGTTCAAGGAGGCGACGTCGTGTACAACAACGGGACAGGCTGCGACTCCATCTACGGCGACAGGTTCGCCGACGAAAGCTTCAAGCTCCGCCACACAGGACCAGGTACGACGAAAGCGGCTAGCTTCAAGCTGCTGCGCGCAGGGATCATTTGTTGAAAGCTTAATTCAAGAGCTAGCGTCGCGCGCGCGCGTCGCAGGTACTGTGGCGATGGTTACCGAGGTCACCGTTGCTCCAGACGGACGGAGGAGGGCGGTGAAAGATACCAACGGGTCCCAGTTCTACATCACCTTGGCAGACACACCCAGGACCAGGGAGTGAGTCTTCCGATTCCTCTTCCTCTTCCTCTTCCTCTTCCTTGGTTCGTTCGTTCGTGTAGTCTTCATTCATCGATCGCCGGCCGGCCTGACGAGAGTACTGATGATGATCACGTCGCCTGCCTGCATGCATGCATGATCGTCCTCTCGATCTCGATCTTGATCTGATCTGCGCAACAATTTAAAGGCTGGACGGGCAGCACGTGGTGTTTGGCAAGGTGGTTGGTGGAATGGACGTCGTCCGCAAGATCGAAGCCGTAGGCGACTTCAACCTAGCGGAGTGCCGCCAGAAGGCCAGGGTCCTCATAGCCGACAGCGGAGAGCTGCCCATGCATGCATGTCCCATGAGCTCAAGCTAGTACGTACGTGATGCTCACCTGTTGCTGTCGTCTCGTTGCTCCGGTCCCTGAGCTGTTTGTTTTACAGTATATATATCTCGTTGTTTGTATATGTATGTATACATTAATTAATTGTGATCTGATCGATCTGCCGACTGCCTCTAGCTAGTCTCTCCTCTCGTGACAATTTCTCTTGTTCAAATTATTTTTAAAGTACTCCCTCTGTTCTAAATTAAATAACGTTTACGACAGCTAATTTAGTTCAAATTAAACTAAAATTTTTGTCCTAAACATTATTTATTTCAGAACGGAGGAAGTATTTTCCTTTATCACTAGGAGAATTGTTACCTAGCCACGAAACGTAAGCACTCATGCCCATCGATCGGAGGCTCCAAATGACTGTACGTGGACATGCGATATGATTTGATCACCTAGCTAAATAACCACACATTTCGTTCCTCCTTGAAAAACGACAGGATTAATTCCTGAGCCCCTGGCTGTTATATACTCCCTCCGTTTGCTGGTTAATTGAAACAAAATCAAGTTCTGACAGATTGGACCCACATCACGTACGTGCCCCACCTGTCAGAGACCGCAACGACTCTGCTCGTCTCCGTATCTGGTCTTGGACGCGGCGGAGACTGGCTGCAGCAGAGTGTAGTGTAGCGGCCAATCAGATCTTGATCTATCATCCCCACAAGCTCGTCAGCGGCGGCGGCGACGAGGAATAGAGGAGAGGAGAGCAGATCCGTGATGGCGACGAGCGGCTGGAGAAGGAGCGCGGCGGCGCGGGCCGTCTCGCGCCACGCCACGCTGTTCCTGTGGCTCGCGCTGGCCGCCGCGGCCCTGACGCTCGCCCAGGTGCTCATCCACATCGTCCGTCCCACGCCCACCCGCCCCATAGTCTCCCCCTTCTCTCCTTGCGTGTTTCTCCGGTCTGGTTAGCGGTCGGTTACTGCTATTCCTCGGATACGATTAGCTCTGACGCCCGTGCCGTGCCAGTGTACGAATCTGTCTCATGTGGATGGATCCAAGTGACCTTCGTCTGTTTGGTTTGGTTGCTGATCTGTTATCTCAGCATGGCTGTAGCCTTACTTTTATCCTGTTCCTGGGTCGCAGGCAAAGAAATCGAACGCGGAACTGACGGAAGTCACCAACAAGGTCTACTTCGACATCGAGATCGACGGCAAGCCTGCAGGTCTGTAGCGATCCCTTCGCCTGTTTCACTTCACAGATCAGCATGCTTTGCCGTTGTTTTCCTCTCAGATAATCATGCTATGCCATCACTAACGTACGGGTGAAAAGAAGATTTCGGTTTTATGAGTTCCATCATATAGTGTGACCACTGCACCGACAACTGTCAAAATTTATGATTGTGAATGCCATTCCGCTTGTTGATTGGTTGTTATATTGATGCTTATTGCTTCTGAACTGTCATAGGTCGGATTGTCATGGGTCTTTTCGGGAAAACTGTCCCTAAAACAGCAGGTATATATCATGAGCTTAATAATCAACATGTAACTGTTTTCTTATGATATGATGAGAGAAATACTCATGATTGTTGTATCTCTTTTTTCCTACAGAGAACTTCCGAGCACTTTGCACAGGTATGTTAAGAAATCTATTATCGTTCCATGTGCTTGTATAGTACTCCCTCCGTTTCGAATTATTTGCGTCAAGTAATTCGAAACGGAGGGGTACTAGTTTTCAGTTTTTCATGATAATCTTGTGGCAAGCTTGGCAACTTGGTCAGGTCTTGAGGAAGTTTTGACAAGAAACACATGCTTGTAGCTTGGTAGCCATTGTTAGAAATATAATCACGGAAAGAATGAAAATGAAAATCCATTCCAAATAGTCGTTTTTTTCTCTATAATTTGTTGCAGTATTCCCAATAATACCTGCGTATGGTCGCTAAACAGCTCAAGCTGTGTATTTTAGGGTTGCTTCGGTTTCACATTGCTCTCTCAACTGTCTTGTTGTACAGGCGAGAAAGGAATGGGCAAGAGTGGCAAGCCTCTCCACTACAAGGGAAGTGCCTTCCACAGAATTATCCCCAGTTTCATGATCCAAGGAGGTGACTTCACTCTTGGAGATGGAAGGGGCGGCGAATCTGTCTACGGCTTAAAGTTCGCCGATGAGAACTTCAAGATCAAGCACACTGGACCAGGTGATTAACTGTGTATTTTAATATCATAGTATGTGTTGCCCTTTAATGGTTGGTTGATCCTGGTGTGTGTGTGTGTCCTGAAATGTTTTTTTTTGTTCCTGAGTGGTAGCTTATTAAGCTATTGTTGTTTTTGTTCCTTGGAACCCGATCTATGCCAAGAAATGCTTTAACTTAGCAGCGTGAGTTGCCTGAGTCCATAGTTTTTGACTGACGAGCATCTGATGCAGGCCTTCTGTCCATGGCCAATGCCGGAAAAGATACAAACGGGTCCCAATTCTTCATCACCACCGTAACGACAAGCTGGTAATATTCACCGGTCTTTGTAACTGAAGATCTTGCTGGTCAATTGAAACTGTTCCTCGATGGCCCTCCTACAACAACTCCTTTTGTGCTGTACTAGGTTGGACGGGAAGCACGTTGTGTTCGGCAAGGTGTTGTCCGGGATGGATGTCGTCTACAAGGTTGAAGCCGAAGGCAGGCAGAGTGGTGCGCCGAAGAGCAAGGTGGTTATAGCAGACAGCGGCGAGCTGCCGATGTGATGTGAGCTGGACTGGTGTTTTGATGGAGAGCTGTAATAAGGAGTTGCTGCGGATGTTGGTCGTCTTAGCAGTGGTCGCGATGTGCCGTTTAGCCGGTCTCAGTTTGCTACAGTGACTTGAAGAGTTGAACTAACATACACAACGAATGGTTTCACTCCCCTACGTCGTATTGCGTGAAAAGGTGCGTCGCAGAAATGTGGTTTGTAAATTTTAGGTTCCATTTAGAGTAAATTCGAACAAAAAAGAGAGAGTCTCGGTAGGTGAGTTTGGAATCGTGAGGGGGACACGAAAATATCTATCTAGCATGTGAGGCAAGGGTGGCCCACTGTGGAAACCTTCTTTCTCTCTATCTCGTACATCATCAGGACCGCAAGTCCCAGATCCAACGGCAGAGAGGGACCGACTAGCCGCCGCCGCCGCGGGGAGAAACCGTGGCCGCCCGCCCGCCCGCAAGAGAGGAGAGGACCGGGGTCCGGGAGCCTAATAATTGGCGCATCCTCACCACCGCGAAGAACACAGACGCGAGTAGGGTTAGGAAGGACCGGGCGGCTGCGGCGGCGGCGAGCGAGACCGCGAGGGAGAGAGAGGCTCGCGAGTCGAGGGCCATGACGGGGAAGGCGAAGCCGAAGAAGCACACGGCGAAGGAGATCGCGTCGAAGATCGACGCGGCCACGACGAACAGGGGCGGCGGCAAGGCGGGCCTGGCGGACCGGCTGGGGCAGGACAAGGGCGGGCACGCGAAGCTGGCGTGCCCGCTCTGCCGCACCCCCACGCCCGACATCAAGTCCATGCAGATCCACCATGAGGCGCGCCACCCCAAGCTCCCCTTCGAGCCGGAGAAGCTCCTCAACCTCCACTCCGCCGCCCCGGCCTCGGAGGCCGCCACCTCCAAGCCCAAGCCCGGCATCCGCGGAAGCCTCAAGAAGTAGGTCCCCCATCCATCCATCCATCCATCCATCCATCCATCTATCCACTACGCAATCTGCAATCTGCTGCGGCGGCAGCCTTCCGCAGTCGGCCCTCGCCATCGCTGCCGCTGCTGCTGCTTTTACATTACTGTACTGCTCGCTGTTACAAGTGTCATGTGATAGACCGACGTGTTGATTACATCTGTGTTATGGGGTATGCCTGTTGTTCCCTTTCATCGACATGTATGTTTAATTGTATTACTGTGATGCAAGCAAGCGATATAACGTCGATTGGGATTTGGGAGATCCTCAATAAAACAATGGCTGAAACCTGTTACCCCCCCCCTCCGTTTTTCAATTTTAAGATAATTCGAAACGGAGGTAGAGCTTTCCTGCAAGCAAACTACTACGTACGTACATGAGTTGAAGGTTTGGGGGCATGTTTCGATCATAGTTCTTGTGAGTTTCCATTTCCATCAAGAGGAAGTAATGATGACTGAAGACACTGTCTGCTTGATGCGATGCGAGTGTAATAACATGAAGATACGAAGAACCCCCATTGAGTGGGCTATGGGAGCCTCTCTTCCCTTTTCGGGCCAGAGCCTCTTCCCTTTTTGGGCCAGATACTCCCAACTCTACTTACATCGAGAACTGTACCATGGGCTAGGCCCAGGTACTTTTAAGGCCCAATACAATACTGGAGTTAGCGTAGCCTTCTCTCTCGCGGAATCGCGCTTCACTGGCCTGCTGAACCTAAAGAATTCTGCGTGCTTGCTAGAACAACGGCCAAACACCTGCAACTGTTGTCTCAGAAACTGATGCTGCTCGTTTAAAGCTCCATTCCCCAATCTGTCCCTCCATGGAATGATTGGCACGACCTTACCTACTAGTACTGCGTACGTTGAAATGTCCATATGGTACTCTCCGGTGCACAAAAAATTGTCGTTTTAGACATGTTCTCGCATACCAAGGAAGTATTAAATAAATTTTCTTTTTATTACTATCGTAGTCCCTTTAATAGCTTGACTGGTCTGCTTCACTAGTTCCCAGACCTCTCATGCAGGTTCAATTCCTAGCCACACACAATATCACGCGTTTATTACGTTTTTTCACGAGACAAACTCCTCGGTTCTGCTTCAACGTCAATTTTTTGTGCACTCATGGCTTCTATGTAGAACGACAATTTTTTGTGCACTTACTGCTAGAAAGTTATAGTCATGATAATAATAATAAATTCTCTTGCGAGTTAGTGCTGCTGCTATCTGGCAGGGGCCCTGGCTATTGCATGTCGCTGTCCAACTAGTTGGTACGGAGTCCGGACCCAGAAATATAGAAAAATGCGACACGCGTGAAGCAACGTGGCTTGAACGTGTTTCACTCGCCACCGGCGGGGAAGCTAGATCAGGAGTGATGTGATCTGGTTTAACGTGGGGTATAGGTACGTGCAGTGGCTGGTGTCTCATTCTGTCACGTGTTCATGAGATTTTGTCCGAGTAATGTATACCCCCCCTCCTTTAAACGTCTTCGTCTTGATTCAAGGAGAAGAAGCTGTTCTTTCTTTTTTTTTTCCTTCTTTTTACCACGAATTGTAGCTTGATAAAAAAGAATCTTTTAAAATAATACTAGTTGTTACTATAGTTCTAACTATATATTTTGTAGTAGTCACGAATAAAAAGTACTCGTCCCAAACAAGCTAGGAATTGTTGTGTTCTTTTCCAACCGTGCTTGCATGTCTGCAGCCTATGCAAGCAGGTCTTGTCCTGTCCATGTGTTGGTCTGTTGGCAGGTGGCAGCAGATCCAAGGCAGAGCAGCCGCGTGGAGCACTGTTCCCTCTCGTCATGGGCCGGCTGGCTGCAAATTTGGGTCCTGAGCAATGCCTATGCATGGTACGGTGCGGCTAACAGCTGGGTTTAGTTTAGTGCCCACTTGGGGCAACACAACAAGTGCTTGCCATGATGTGCAATTAAAGCAGGCAGCCTTGAGATTCTTATTCTGTAACCCGTGTTCCAAAACCGCTGTCAAGAAAGCAGCTTAATTACCAACCTGCAGATGGAACAGCGCAGTTTCTCGCAACCAAGCGCACTGCGAATTTCGGGACGACAGGGACTCCCAAAGTCCAAAAAAAAAAGAGCAAGTGATTAGCTTGCCCCTGATAAGTCAAGATTTTCTCGGTGACAGACAGGCTAATTGAGACTGTTGTTACTGAACGGAGGGATCATGTGGATGGTGTCACGAGTTCAACACAACTAATAACGACAAACTCATCATTCCTTTATTTGTTTTTTCTTCATCGTCGTGTATCACATTTCACAATGTGATAATTCACCACAGTTCCAATGCTGGATTAGATTTTTGTTTTCTCCCTTCAAAGTTCAACAAAGAGGGGATTTCTAGCAGAATTGACCAGGGGATGGCCGGCCGGCCGGCTACTTGCGAGCGATGGAGGTATTGGGCGACGAAGAGCTACTTTCGAAGAGCTGCTTCCGGAGCACGTCATGGAGGCCGTCGAAGAGCCTCTTCTTGACGGAGTCCATGGCCCATTCGAGGCGGTTGAGCAGCTCGGTGGAGTTGTTGTTGTACATGAAGAGGCCGTTGTAGAGGTCGAAGCTGTCGCTGCAGGTGTTGTCGACGAGCCGGAGCAGCGTCTCGTAGCCCTTGGTGTTGATGGGCGTGGAGCGGAGCTCGAGCGTGGCGAGCATCCGGCCCACGGTGTGGGTCAGGAACTGCGTCTCGGCGGCGTGCGCGTCGTGCTCGGCGCAGGACATCTCCACCATGCGGCAGCCCTCGCGCTCGAAGATGCCGAGGAAGGCCTCGGCGCGGGCGCGGCGGGCGGGGCAGTCCCCCACGCGGACCCTGTCGAAGACGAAGGGGAGGCCGTCCCAGCCGTCGCGGGCGGACTCGGGGCCGAACATGGGGTGGGTGCACATGACGTCGAAGTCCGGCGGGAGGGAGCTGAGCAGGAGGTTCTTGGGGAACTCCTTGACGGAGAGGACGTCCACGAAGAGGGTGTTGCGGCGGAGGCGGTGCACGGGGAGCGAGCGGAGGACGGCCTCGGCGGAGAGGATGGAGGTGGCGAGGAGGACCACGTCCGGGTGGCACTCGCACAGGTCGTGCGGGTCGGTGAAGAAGGAGGCGCCGAGCGTGGCGGCCACCGCCGAGTGGTCGGTGCGGGAGTGCGCGAGGAGCGTGTGGCCCTGCCGCGCGAAGGCGCGCGCCAGGAACTGCCCGAAGTTGCCGAACCCGACGATGGCGATCTTGAGGAGGCGCTGCCGCTCCTCCAGCAGCCCCGCCGCGGCGGACTCGTGGTCGAACGGCGCCTGGGCGGCGTCCATGGCGCGGATGACGCCGCGCGAGCGGAGGGACGGCACCGCGCGGCGGGATGCGGCGGGAGAGTGGAGCTGCCGGTGGGGGCTCGACGGAGCCGGTGGGTGGAGCCGGGTCGGCTGGTGGAGGCGGAGGGTGGAAGACGACAGCATCTTCTTCGGGCGGGCTTGGCTACCTTCCGATGCTCTCTGTCTCTGCCCTGGCCCTGCTGCCTGTTGCTGAGCTGGGGTTTGTTCGAGGAAGGAGAATTATTATTATACTTTTTTGTTTCGAATTATTTGATGATGAAATTTAGGCAGCACAACCATCTCCCACGTGTTTCTTATTTATCGGGTGGGCTGGGCCAGGGACGGGCCGGGCTACCAGAGGGAGCGCTTCGTGTGTTCCAGACCAAGGCTAGGTCAATACGCAGCCCCAGGTTCTGTGACTCTACGGGCCGTTACACTGAGCACCATGTGAGATTCGGCCCACCTCCTCGTGTTCTGCTGGATCACGCGTCCTCCATCCAACCGCATCCATACCTCCTCCACCCAGTGCTAGGGTAAGCCAAGGGAGGAGCGGCGATTCGTCGGCGGTCGATGGAGTTGAGCATGGCCGACGAGCACGGCGATGCGGACGCCGACCCTCTCCCCGAGGACTTTCTGTCGGATCCTGACGAGGGAGGTCAAGGACAACTCGGCGGCGGCAGCAGCGACGACGCCGAGGAGGAGGAGGAGGAGGAAGAAGACGTCGACGGCCTCGCCAGCTTCCTCGAGTCCGAAATACTCTCCGGATCCAGCGCAGACGATCCTCTCCACGTGAGTGCCCTCGATTACTCCGTTTTGCGTCCCTAGTCGCCGTTCACGGATCGAATCTGGTTGTGATCGGGATTGCTCCACGGACGCATCGGTTGCAGGAGAGCGACGGGGAGGGCCAGAGAGGCAGGCAGGTGGAGGTTGATGTCGCCAACAATAAGAGGAAGCAGGGCTCCGGTTCCGACGGGAACGGCGGCAGCGAGGGGGAGCAGAACGTGAACAAGAGGGCGAGGAAGGCGAAAGGGAAGGCTGTGGCGCCCCAGATCGACACGGGGATGTTCAGCAACGTCCCACCGGAGCTGTTCCTGCAGATCTTCAAGTTCCTCTCCTCAGAGGACCTGATCTCGTGCGCGCTCGTCTGCCGCTTCATGAACGCCGTCGCCTCCGACGAGACGCTCTGGCGTCGCCTGTAAGCTGTACTCGTCATCGTCTTCTGCTGCTTGTTGCGAAGTACAGACTCTTAAGATTCACATCTTGACCCCTTTCCGATCGGTTCAGGTACTGCATGAGGTGGGGCCTGGCCTCCAATGCCAAACTCAGGGAGTGCGCTTGGAAGAACCTCTACATCCAGGTAATCCTATATCGTGGAGTTTAAAGACGACATCTTTATGTTACTTCCAGTGTTCACATGCTATAGTACACTTTTTTGTTTTTATGTGAGACACATTATAATTTTCAGAATAAGCACCTTTTTAGTTGGTTTTTTTCTGGTCATACTCTACGAACAAAATGTTGTCTTTTCTGACTGCTCAATAATCCCTTTGCTGCATAATGCATGAATTTGCTAATGTTGTTATTGCACCTAATCCCCAGCGAGATAGAGAGGATATGGTCGAATTTGTGAGGAATACACCTACAGAATTTAAGGAATACTATATCCAGATGCAGGCTGCAAAAAGGAGTCAAGCTCCTCGGCCTTCAGAAGTAATTACTAGATTCAGTCCTTTGTTTAACCTCTGTGACATTCTATCTTGTAGTGTCCCCAGCCCCCCACAATCTATTAAACCATCTTATACTGGATTTTGAAGGTCAATGACGACAAGGTTATACTCGATAAAACAATAGCTGACCAGGTATCTAGTTGGAAAAGCAGTAGAGGGCTTACCGATGAAGCAGTCAAGGGACACTCTTGTTCTGGAAATACCTGCACCTACACCCAGATTGGTGATGCCTACATTTGTGAGAAGACTGGTCGTGTCCATGGTAATGTATATTTTTTCTTAACTATCTTTGTCACATATAATTTGCATATGCCTGAGGAGGTTGGTTTCTACCTTTTCCAGTTTGTGATGACGCCTGTCGTGAATTTGTCTTGGATCAATCGAGTGGGCTGCTTCTTTGTACGATATCTGGGCACTGCTTTGAGAGATGGCTGTGTCCTGATGACGAGTGGGATACATATGATACTGTATGTCTCTGTTCAAAGTGTCTTACTTTTTGTTTGATTATGTGGAATAGTAGTCATATAGGATTTCCTCTGAAATCTTACACTCTTGATTTGACCCTCTGCTCGGGAATAATACCATTTCACGGGTCCAAGAAACCATATGGCAAATTCTACTCAATTTCCTTGTATGGTTCCGGTGCTTATTAGTAACCTTTGCTCGTCTGTTGTTTTCAGGACCAGCAAATAGGTGGTGTTGCTGATGAAGCAGAGCCGTTCATGGGATCTGGACGATTTGGTACTAAGTCGACCTTTCTTCTTTTTAAACTGAGAACTGTATATTTATTCTTCCTATGTGCTGCATTTAATCCTAGCCTCCCTAGGACAAGTTAGAAAATAGATTTTCTAGTATCCTAGAGTTTATCATGTCATATCAAGATGGTTGTTAAGTAGTCTAAAACCAACAAGTTAGATTTCTGTTGTTCCTTTTTTTGTGGTGCATTAAAAATGTTGCATAGTGCTAAGGTGGAGATAGAAGGGATAGGTGGGATTGCTTTGCTTTGTCTTTTCTTAAAACATATATTTGGTTACCTATTTTTTAGTACTGTTCATCTAATAACCAAATGTTGTGCTAGACTGTCATTATTTGTTTGCGACCCAGAAATGACTTTTTTTTTCTTTTACGCTAGCTACTTATCTTGCTTTTTCAATGATGCGCAGCCCGTGCATATATGTTGGGTTACAATTGCACTGATGAGAAGGAACTTGAACATGCCTTGCGTTTCTGCTGATACGCTGTGCTACATGAGATATCAAGCCTCTTCGTGTGAAGTGGAAATAAGCGGGATGTAGCTTCGTGCTATGTCTTCGGCCTCCAGAATGCATCTCGGAATGTTTATGCAACTCCTGCGCAGGTGCCAGTACTGGAGCCAACAATGCTGCTCTGTTTCGCTCCTTTTTTAGGGTGCTGCTATGTTGTATAGTTTTCTAAATTATCAAGATGTATGCTTGTAATAAATGAATGATGAGCCTCTTTGATATTCAAATTATAGTGTTGTTAGCAGTATGACATGCTGTGCCAAATTGTGATATTGGTAGCAGTGGTTATTTTATCCGATCAGGCGGGTACCCAATCTATGGTTTTCACAGAATCTATTTTCATCTCTCAAAAGTTACAAGTGATCCATGACCATGAGAAACTGTGCTACGCCGTCCGTGTCACCAGATGAATGAGCCAGCACAAGTTCTTGGGCCTTTAACGTAAAAAAATAATGCTACGAGCCCAGAATGGCCAAGAAAGGCCGGCCCGGCTAGCACTGATCTCGGCGGCGCCGGCATCATCACACCCGCCGGACGGCCGGAGATCCATTACGTTGGCCTCCTACTTGGTCCCCCTCCACGCCGACGCCGATGCCTTCCGCGGCAACATCCTCAACTGGGATTTGACGATCGAGATGTCCCTGAGCTGCCCCGAGCGCCCGCCGCTCTTCGTGAGCCTCCACGGCGTCAACTTCACCCCCCGCATCGTCGGCGCCATGGAAGACCTCATCCGTCTACTTCATCTACCGGCCCGGGGAAGAGAAGATGTCGGCCTCCTTCGACGCGGGGAGGAGGCACTACAGACTTGCGTCCATGGCGAACGCCCACTAGTTATCATGGCGGTCCTGGACCTTGTCTCCGATAAATGCAATGCAAGCCGCCGTGCGCAAATAAGCGCCTTGGTCCAGATCATGGCGGCGCGCAGCCGGAGGACTAGAAGACAGACTCTGCGTGGTCGAGATCCACAAATCCGAACGAGTGGAGACGCGGGGATGCGATGCGTGCAAGGGAGAAGCTGCACCATGTTGTCATCTATCTCCCTCCATTCTTTTTGATTTGACGTTTTTTATTTTTAAATTAATTAGCGTCAAATAAAAAATAATTAAGTACGCTTTATTTAAAGACCTCTTAATTTGTTTCCACTTTAAATGTATCACAAATCACAGAAAGATTTGCCAATATATATATAAGGCTGGGGCGTGGTTGTTGCTGATAAATGGTGTCTTTGAATGGGACCCAACTTTTAGTAGGTGCTATATAAACATAACTCCTAAACATTGTGTTCGATAATGAATAAATATGTTAGCTATTTTGTTATTAGTTAGTTCGTTGTAATAGCCGTTACACTATTTATCGGACTATCAACGTCTCTTTGTGAAGTAGTATTATTCAACTTTTGTCGAGAATTCAATTGTTCGCGACATACTTCATCATGAACCGATTAACTACAACATCAGGATAGGTCACACGAATCTCTGTGCTTTTCAAGTAACGTTGTTGAAATGAAGCGTCATGCAACAATTTGTCGCCTTATTTATTGAGGTAACGTCATTGTAGACCCCAAAGATCTATATTTTTGTCGGAGCTAGTGTTTACGTTCGTACTTTCTTTCCATTAATGTCACCCCATGGACAGTTCATATAACCTTTGCGACATCAAGAAGTAAGATCATGACGCAATTGTAAATGCTTAAAAGTTATTTTTTGTCGAGGCATTGTTATTGACAACATACATGTTAGTACTCCCTTCGTTCTGAATTAATTGACGTTTAGGACACAAAAATTAGTTCAATTTGAACTAGATTAGCTGTCTTAAATGTCAATTAATTTAGAACGGAGGGAGTATTATGTAGCCTCAGGGACACTTCGAGGGAGGATAGGTTATATGTGTCCCCTTTCTACATCGAAGTGATGCTCATAGAATGTGACTTGGATAGCACCTGATTTGTTTATAGTGATGATGTCAAAGTATGTAATCCCTAATAAGAGGAACAAAAATTCAAAGCATAACACTATGACACAAATATAGAAGCAGCTTAAAATAAACTAAATAAAACAAGAAGCAGGAGTTAATGATGAGAAATGTTTAGTTCCATCCTCCACCAGAAAGAAAATTTATTTAGCAGACGACCTTACAAACTCGAGAAAATCAATCAGAAAGTACACTGACAATCTGATAGAAGGAGCCATAAGATCTGCGCAAATTTCTTTCTAGTAGTGGACGGAACCACTACTCGGAGAGAAGATTCCGATCTTATAAACACTAAGCCTTATTATGTCTGCCATAGCTTGGCGAGATCGAGCCGGCGGCGAAGCTGGTCATCCCTGAACTAGGTCGGCTGCGTCGGCCGACGACATGTTGTTCTTGTGGCGGTGGTTGGTGACGGAGTTGTAACTAATGGATGGGCCGGACTGAGGAAGTGACCGCTGCTGCATGGAGATCTCCACGGACGACGACGACGACACCGGTGGCCCGCCGCCGGTAGACTCCTGCTGCGGCACCACCTGAACGACAGCTACGACCGCTCCACCGGTGGCTGGGGCGCCGGCGGCTGCTGCCTTCGCTGCGCCATAAGCCTTCTGGGCGTTGAGCACCAGGAAGGCCAGGCCGGTGACAAGGACGAGATGGCGAAGCGCGGCCATGACAAGGAACAGAGAGTGCGCTATAGCTAGCTGCAAAATGAGGAACAAGCTAGGAGTTGGGCGCAGGCAGCTGGCCTTAAAAGGCGGGGGCGATGAAGCCACTGCATTTAGTCCGCGCTTGGATGCTTGCACTTGATGCACGCTCTTATCCTCTAGCTCCAGCAGAGAGAGAGAGAGAGAGAGAGAGAGAGAGAGAGGGAGAGAGAGAGAGATGCCGGTGTGCTCGGCTCCATGCATGCATAGTCCAAAAGCTTTAGAACAGGACGAAACGGTTCTTGGTGACATTAGTTTGCTGATGCCGTATTGTCATGCAAAGCCATCGATGTGAAGCATTCTATCAATGACCGAGACACGAAAGGACGCAAATATTAATTGGCACAAGAATATGATACATGTAAGATGCATTGCCCGGATTCACTATGACTAGAGAAGAATTAATGCATGGACGGCAGATCATCGTAAGTTGATGTTCCGGTTTGCTTGCATGCATATGATTCAGTGGAAAGGACTGGCAGTAGCTTTCAACTGCAACAAGATCATCTTTTGGCAGTCAACGCAAGTTCTCAAAAACAATATAAATTTTGCTTCCCTGCATGGTTCGGCACTGTTCGAATTGAAATCACAAAGCTCCAAGGTGATGCAGATATATAGAGATATCCATGGTGCCAGAAGAAAAGTACAGCGTGAGACAGCCCGGAACAGCCAACACGTGAGGTAAGCTGCACAATCATCCATCTTCCCAAGCCGAAGCATCGTCATCAGAAGGCTAATATATGAATCCTCAAAGTTTTTTAGTTTAACTAAAAAGTCTATAGTTTTTTTCCTTTTCCTTTTTGAAAAGAACTACCCTGTCCTGTATTTCATACTACTTATGTTATTATATGTGTAAGAATATTAAATTATAAGCAATGACTGGTTTAAAGCATTTTAATAAAAAATCCAATAATTAATAATATGATTGGCATCGATTACCTACGCGCAGTCTTCCATCACCGGCCGGCTCATCTCTAATAATAAGACACCGAACCCTTTTGATTTGCGGAGTTCGTTGACGAAAGCCAGGAACACATGTACTCCTCTCTCTTCAATTGCACGCCGGCAAGCCACCATGATCTGGAAATTAAATATAACAGCGTCATTATATTCCTCACCTTAATTTTTTAATTTGCGCAAGTTAAATAGAATCGGCGGGCAGTAAGACCTTCTGTTACAAAACAGTTTGAAAAATACGAAGCAGCTGGACATCGATCTTTTCAGGTGTGTGATCAATCAAGCTAATACCCGAATCCTACTAGTTTAATTTCACAGGTCTATCAGATATATAGTGACCTTATTATGACCTAACTACAGGAAATGGTGTATACAAGTTTTACAATATAATATATGCGCATAGCCCAACGTCCCAGATATAAGGTATTGTTACTCCTCCTTCGGTTGTTGGTTACTTATAAGTGTATTGATTATTAGTAAAAAATATTAAAGCATACTTAAATTTTTAAGAGTAATTTACAAAGCGAAACCTCTCACTCCTAGCTATGTAAACATGACTTGTATATAAGCATAGCTTCTATAGATTTTTTAGCGTCAAATGAAAAGAAATGAAGAGAGTACTTAAAGTTTGTTGTAATGATTGTTACATTATTTGTTGGACTATTAGTGTCTCTTTGTAAAGTAGTTTTATTTGTTTTCTGTCAGGACCTTAATATTTACGTTGTCTGTTGCGTACTTCACCATGAATTAATTAACACCACCACGAGGATAGGTCACATGTGCCTTTATGTTGTTCAAGTAACACCGTTTGAACAAACCGTTGTGCAACGGTTTGTCGCCTTATTTATTGAGGTAACGCCATTGTAAACCCTAAAAATCTATCTTTTTGTCGGGGCTAGTGTTTACGTTCATACTTTCTTCCTATTAATGTCACCTTACGTATAGCTCATGTATGCTTTATGGCATTCAATAAGTAAGATCATGACGCTATATATTGTAAACCTTTAAAAGTTATTATTTATCGTGACCTTGTTATTGACATCATTCGTGGTAGTATATATGTAGAGCACCTCGAGGAGGATAGGTTATGTGTACCACCTTGTATACATCCAACTGATGATTTATAGAATATGACTTAGATAACGATTTGGCACCTGATTTATTTATATTTTTTTCGAACCTTATGATTTATTTATAGTGATGATGTCAAAGTATATAAACCCTAATAAGAGGAACAAAAAATGCAAAAGCATAGCAGTATCACACAAACACAGCAGCAGCTTAAAATAAACTAAATAAAATAAGAACCAGAAATTTATGATGAGAAACGTTTAGTTCCATTCTCCAGCATAATTTTTATTTTTATTTTGCAGACGACCTTACAAATTCGAGGAAATCAATCAGAGAGTACAATGACAATCTCGCAGAAGGAGCCATAAGATCTGCGCAAAATTCTTTCTAGTAGTAGACGGAACCGCTATCCGGAGAGAAGATTCCGATCTTATAAATCAGTTTTTAAGAAACTAAAACTGATCCAAACAGAGTCATATTCTGATTCAAAGATTCTTACTGTACTGTGATTCCAAAATAATATCTTGTTTGGTGCCGCTCTCGTTAAGAAAAAAATCAGTAGTTGTCAAAGATTTCACTGTACCGTGATTCCAAAATAATATCTTGTTTAACATGAGAGGACATTTCATAACATGTACTTGATGAACTGCTGGAGCCTATGGAAGTTCAGCACGAACATAAAGATCGACGTGCATAAAAAAAGTGGCTTTATTTACATGGAGACAGGAAGCCAATCAACTTTGCTGGCACACACACTAATACTATATAAGCCCGTATCATATTCCCAAATGCAAGCTAGCTAGTGCTGATCACTTCACACACTTGCAGAACAATAAATAACATATCACTGCTTAGCCTCATGTCACATTTAATTAGGAAACAACTTTGTCAGGCACTAGCTCCTGCCGGTCAAGATTTGGAAACAACGAGGTTCTCCTAGTTGTAAAGCTAGCTAGGCGATGCATGTTGGGTTGCGGCATCAGCACCGGCGAGTGGTCTGCGTCTTGTACGTGCGTGCAGACGTACTCTCTCTGCTGTTTTTTTTTGACGTTTTGACCTGAATTCGATCAAGTTCTTACTATATTCACATGATGGACATCCTCACTTTTTTTATCGTCAAGTAACAAAAGCTGCATAATTTCGATGTTACAATTTTGTATTAAGCCAATGCTGAGTAAACACAGTAGAAGGAGATTCCTACCAGCTGTCCACTAAAGTTAAACAACAAATTAAAGAAGATGTGTTAAAAGTAACCCATCACAACTCACACATGCTTTAACTCGGAAATATCTATCTTTCCCACCAGCTAGAGTCACTACCTACCTATTGCTGGTCAGTTCTTGGAAACGACTAGCTAGGTTTTCCTTTTTTTTTCTTCCAAAAGGAGATGCATTAGCGTGAATTAAGCTACCTAGGACGGTGTGATTAGCTAGCTCGCGAGCTGGGACCAAGTGATCGATCGCCGTCGTTGTATCCTGACCTTCCATATTATAACATCATCGTATGGTACAACTCCGGCTGCATGCTCATCTGGCCCCCACAGCGCCCTGTCTCATTTCCTAGCTTGTCGTCTAACCAATCGATCGAGTCTTTTGACAAGGTCTTTGGTCATTATTTTTGTATTAATAGTGACCACCAAGTATTTTCTTCTTATCACAGATTGCTCCCTTAATTTGTTTGCTAATATTTACCAGTATGGAAGCTAGGTATTTTCCTGTTCAAACTACACGAATTTGATATCAACCGAACAAAGGGTCACTCGTAGTGTAGACTCACAGACCTCTTCGAATTTTGATTGCACGTTCTCGAGAAAGAAATAAAAAAACAGACCTCTTCAAGTTTACATCATTCATGTAGAAGGAAAATTACAAACAGGTTCAGCAGGTCACAATAGAACTCAAGTTTACAACAAGAAGAATTTTGACAGACGATATATGGACGCTACAGCCTACAGGTCCGTACATACAGCTCCTCAGAGACAACATGCATTGAGCAAAATTTTGTCATACACAAGAGAGAATGACAAAATAAAGCATGCAGGCACGTTAGCATGTACGCGCTGAGGTTTTACTGGCGGTAAATCTAAAACGAAGAAACAAAATCTTTGCTAGCCTCCATCTCATACCTTATGCCTTGAAAGTTCCAACAGACACATATATAGAAGAAGCAAGTCAAAACACCACATAAGTAGTAGCATACGTACGCTCTTATACAGATTCCAGAAAAGGATGGCAGTATGCAGCGGGCAGCACATCATTTCAATTTGGAGGACTGTTATGGCCAATGCTGGGGCTATGACCTGGAGTGGTTGAATCGATCTGCGAAGCTGGCGCCTCAAGAACAATCCTTCCAGTGGATGAACGATGCACGTTGATGACAGCAGGTGCCCTCACTTCCAGCTTCCTTGCATGAGCTGGCATGGTGAGCTGCACGAACAAGATAGTACTGAGCAGTAACATGAACATCGCAACGCTTTTATGTGAGATGCCCATGAGTGAAGTTTACAAGGAGAGGTGACAGAAGCTAGTTTGGAAGAATGGGAGGAGGATGAGAACCCGGCCAGTACACAAGTTACTCACAGATAAGATGGCTCACTACTTGAGACAGCCAGCTCCCTTCTTTATATATACAGATTGTATCACTAGTTTAGTTCAAAAGCCGTACTTTTAAAGGATTCTAGTAATGGGAGGACCACAGCAATCCCCAGCTAATTGTTTAGGATTTGGATGTCTCGGTATCTTCATTTTTTTTTTACAAATCCTCACCAAAGGGAACACCGTTTCCTAACCCGGTTTTCTTCTAAGAAACATTTAAGCTTCACCAGCCTGAATATATATACTATATGCAGTCAGATTTACAATGGAAAATTAATGACATGGGAGTATGCCCGGAGTATGGGTGAAACCAGTGACAACATGACAGTACATATAATTCAACTTAACAAGCACCATAATTTTGAACTTTCCGCCAGTACATCAATTCAACTAGCAACTCAAGAATTACCAACGATTGAAGATGCACCCCTAAATAATATTTCTATCGCACAATCAGTTATTTTACTAAAGCACACAAGTTGATCAACCTGTACTAAACTTAGCAGTAACACTGTAGGCCCACGTTTTGGCAGTACGAATTTAACAAGGACTACCATGGAAGCCTCATTAAATATACTACCAAGTTGATCAACTTTCCTGAGCACACCACTTTTCATGATGACCCATTTGCACTCACTTAGCAGCTCGCACTCTGCCGTCCACATCTTGGTAGCATGAAGTCACCATGTACTTAATATATCAACGGAAGCCGCTTGTAAGTTGCAAACTTGATATATCCAAGTGCAACACTTTGTATGTTCCAATAAAGTTCAACCCATAGTGACCTATCAGGGCTCGAAAAACATTCGGTGGAGAAACCAACAGCAAGCTAGGGCTTCTAATTTTGTTGCTCCTCACTGCTTAAAGAAAAGAGCTAATGTTCAAAGCGCCACAAAAAATTGATCCTTCTCTGAGGAACCTATTTTTCTAAAAACTCTGGAACTTTGATTTCGATTTGGAAAAGGCACTTTGGAGTCTTTTTCTTGTTTGGAACCTTGCTTCCCATTGATTGGCTAGAGCTCATCAAAATAGTTTATTTGATGTTCCATCATCTTTTGTGGCACAATGAAACTAATCTATATTTATTCTTGTCCTTTAATTGACCCACCCTGTGAAAAGGTGTGATTAACTTGACCAATTCATAAAGCACAGAAGTTTTCATCAGTCTTGCCATGACAGTCTTATAATTCCTCAGTGAAACCTTTTTAGGAAAAAGGTAAATGCTAAATATCAGATCGTATTAGGAAAAAGAAAAAAACATCTTCAGGCGTCCAATTGGAAATCATTAACTGGCGCAAAGAGTTGTAAATTAAGTACTTACAATCAGAAACATACCTAAAATACAAGCATCCGGCACTCAAAGATAGACGTGCGGGTACTTTTGATTATATAGAAGTCACAGAACACAAACATCAGCTTCAGAACTTCTCCATAAAACTGCAGCATCAGGTCAATTTCTTGTCAGATTATTATATTTATTCCATATTCTCATAAACTAATCGGGGTTTTTACATATTTCATAAGATTATGTACACATATATGCTTGGAAATATTGTGATTTGTAAATCAGGACACTAACACTTAATGCATGATGATGGTTACAAACACAATAAGATTTTCTGGTTCAGTTCATTCACATGCCAGCTGCTGCCCAAAAAAAACCAATGCGAAACCATCAAACAAGATGTCCTCCATTCTCAAATATAGTATCTAAATCAGTGTCATGTTGGTAAGATTCCACAGGGGCTCATGCAAGCTTTATAACTACTTACCAAAGAGGGATGATGTGGCAGCATTATGATATCACAAGCCATCAACTTCAGGAACATCAACATGACACAATGTATTACCAGCCTAATAATTTGCAAATGGAAGCAGTAAAATGTGTGCATATCAGAAACATTAATTGCTTTAGAATACGTCTACAGAATACATCAGAGATGTAGCAATATTTGAGCTTATTTGTGATCTGAAGCAACTAACTACTCATTATTTGCTATCACAAAGTAACCACATCATAACTCAGAATCACTCATACACTAGAACTCAAGAGATACTGACAACATTATTAATCTACCATTGAACATAAGTCACAATATCAGTAACTAGTTATGCACATATGTACTATCAAGGAGTGAACCACATATACATGAAGATACTGTCTCATAATCCATGTATGAGGTGATAAATCGCATCTGCCGAACCATATACATGAGTATGTAGGATGTATGTATTCTCCCATCAACCTAATATTTTAACAGTAGAAAAATAAACTAAGACATTGTGCAACAACAGAAGAGATATATTTTGTATACAAGACTGATTTTTCAGGCATGACTCCCTCCTTTGGTTGCATGGAGCCTGGAGAGTAGATATAGGCAAGCTGAAGAGAGGAAGATGGATGCAGCAAAGCAAAGGAGGTCAGTGCATGAGGTAATGGTCAGCCTCCAGCTTTTATCAAAGATACCAACTAGTAGGCTCATGACAATGACGTGTCCCAGCTTTCTCTTTAGATCATTCACCGACTGGATTACCAACCACTGTGGGCGTTCCTGCAGACAGAATCAGGGAATACACAATCAGTGATACCAAGAAACTGAGATTGACTGCAATGGATACCTCTGCCTAGTACCAAGGAGAAGAATGTGCATAGGAACTGACCGGAAGCCTGAACAAACCAAAGAGGTTGGAGCCATAGGAGTTGTCAATGTTACTGATGAACAGCTCGTACAGGCCCGTCCCGTAGACGAACATGACCGTTCCAACAAGAAACATGTCTGGAAGTAATGCAAAGTGGGAGCCATTACTACAAATTTCAATACGCAGTAATGATATCGGTGGTTGCATTCTACTTGACTGGCACGAATCTGAAGATAAAACGTAAGGTTTGTAACAGCGATGATGTGAGTCAGTATGGTTACCAATTGCTTCAACCAGCATGAGGGTGACCTTTCCCCAACCATGCAGGTAGCACTCGACGAAGGCGTCCATGACATAAACGCAGCCCTGCAGAATGGCATAAACTGGGAGGAGGTCTCTAAACCACTAGCGCGAATGTCAGTGGATGAAGCAGAGCAGGCACCTTGAGGAAGCATGGGACGGAGCCGAGGAGCGAGCCGCCGATGGCGAGGAATGTCATGAAGCGGCAGGCGTAGATGAACTTTTCCACCCGCGCCTCCAGCTCGGAGCCGTATTCCGTGCCGGGCAGCCCCGTGGGCGGGAACCACACCCCGCTTACGCGGTGGTGCTCGGAATGCGCCGCGCCCGCCGCCGCGGCACGGGAACACTTGGGCGAGAGCGCCGACGACCTGGCGCGCGGCCTCGGCGTCCACGCCCACCCGCCGCACGCCGCCCCCACCAAGCCAACCGCCGCCTTGCAACCGGAAGGTCTGGGTCTCATCGCCGTGGCTGCTGCTGCTGACACCGGTTGCTCCCGCGTCCCGCGCAGCTGGTGGTTACAGTAAGTAGGAGGCGGGGCACGGGGAGGAGCGCCACAAGTGGGGCGCCACGTTCGGTGCACCGCGCGGGCGCGGACACCGACGGGTCATTGTCGCGTCACGGTCTGGCACGCGGCGGATTCCACGTTGGTGGCGGAGCGGAGCGGAGCGGAGCTTCCCCCGCTGCGTGCGGCTGCACCCGTTCCGTCGCCGTGCGGTCGGCGGATGCCGACGTAGATAATTCCGCGGCTTGGCCTTTAGGTTCCGTGGGTTGTTTGCTTACCCTTGTTGGGCTTGTTTCTAGGCCCATTAATATGGAATCTCGCGTGCGTTACAATCCCAGCCCAGCCTAGCCCAGCCCAGCCCAACGACGTACTATTGAATTAGCAAGATTCATCGAACAACATGCCAGCGCCTGATGGATCGATAAGAGAACTAAAAGATAATGAATTACAGATTACAAATGCTGCTTCGTCACTGACAGTATAGTACCAGCGTTATTTGCCTGTACAAGTATAATCTGCGTCCGTATGAATGAATGAAGAGAGAAAAGAAAATATTTGAAATGGAGTTATTGAGAGAGAAAAGAAAAGTAAAATGGATGAAGAGACGGAGCTACGGCGACCTTGAGCGGCAGTCGATGGGCATGGCGGTGCCGTTGCCGGGGTAGAAGAAGAGGAAGCGGCAGTTGATGCGCGTCCAGAAGCGGAGGGAGACGAAGACGCCGACCTTCCACGTGGTGCGCGCCTTGCCGAAGAGGTCGAGCGGCACCACCCCGGCCTTGAGCGCCCCGTCCATGTACCGCATCCCGTCGGGGCTCAGCGGCCGCCCCGCCGACACCACGACGTACGGCAGCGGCACGGAGCTCCGGCGCGCCACGGAGAAGGGCCTGGCGCGGAGCAGGGCCACCTCGGCGCCGCGGAAGCCCACGGCCAGGTCGAAGCGGGAGAAGGACGCGTCGGCCCTGGAGTTGGTGTTCTCGGCCAGGACGGTGAGCGACAGCACCATGTTCTGGATGGTGCCGCCGCCGTCGTACTCGAGCGACACCAGCCGCGCGTCCGACACCAGCAGGTACGGCATCTTGGGCTTGTACAGCAGGTACACGGCGAACACGGTGGCGCCGGTGACGATCACGCCGATGGCCAGCAGCGTGCACAGGATCACCAGCGCCCACACCACCTTGGAGCTCCGGCGCGGGCGGCCCGGCTCCCGGATCAGGGACGACGTCCGCTTCTCGTGATGGTGTCCGTGGCCGTGGCCTGACCTGCCGCCGCTCCTCGGCTCTCCTCTGCTCGCCCGAGCTGCCTCTGCGTCCATGCCGGCCGGCGGGGGGTCGTTCGATTTCGATGGGATCAGCTCTCTGCTAGTATTAATCGGAGGAGTGGCATTGAGGTAAAGCAGGGGAATGATGGTGGTTAAGGAGGAGGTTGGAGGGGGAGAGGAATGCCATGGAGGAAGGACAAGAGGATTCATTCCTTGCTCTCTTCCCCAGCTTCCTTTTCGGTTGTGGCTAACCTGCATGCTCAAGCCGCTTAATTCGTGCTTGTTTACTCCGTTTCTTTTCAGTCTTATCTCAAGCAGTCATGATCAGATCTGGGCTCCTTTCGTGTGTCAGAAACTGATAGACCGGATTACTCCCTCCGTTCTGAATTAATTGACGTTTAGGACAAGAACGAAGAGAGTACTATAGTTGATTCGGTGACATCTCAACGACATGCCATCTCAACAACAAGGGAGGAGCTAGGAATCTGCAGCTTCTTTTGGCTGCAAACACAGAGACACCTGTCACTGCGCGCGCAATTACCATTACCAATGAACCAGGCATCCGGTAGGAGTAGGATGTTCCATTTCCATGGGGTTGGTTCCTGTTAATTTCACATGCTTTGGTTTTTCTAGCATCTTACGCTGTTGCCTTTTGCCCTCTGAAATTCTGTTCGCCAAAGTACCCTCTGGATTCCAGCTCCTGGCGAATTCAAATATGAACCTGTACCCTCTGGATTCGGGTACCTGAAATCTTACCCCTAAATTCGGCAGTTCAACATACAAGGGTTTTGCTCAAGCTGCAACACACTAGCAGTACATATTGCTTTGCTTCAGTTCCGAGACGACTATGAGCACTGTTTACGCCTATCAAGTTTACTGACGTATTCTACGAAAAAGGCGTTTTCCGCTGCGGCATGAAGTTGCATTCCCCACCCATTACACTTCCACCCCCGGCACATCCCATTAACCACAGCGAGCGGGCGAGCGAGCGAGCGAGCGACGGAGCGCGCGCGCGCCATGGACGCCTACTACCTCCTCGTCCGCCGCCATCTGCCACCGCCACCCCAACTACCATTCCACACCCCTCGACCTCTCCGGCGACGCCGAAGCCGCGGCCTCCGTGTCGCCAGCGCCGTGGTCTGCCGCCGCTCGGCAGCCGCGGACCAGCACCAGGAGCGGCCATGGGAGTCCTACGACCGCGACATCCAGTCCCGCGCCGCCTCCGACCTGGCCCTCTCCCTCGACCTCCTCGCCGACATGCAGGCGACCGGGGCGCGCCCCAGCGCCGCCGCGTACGCGCGCCTCATCCGCGCGCTCGGCCGCGCCGGCCGCACGCTCGAGGCAGAGGCGCTCCTCCTCGAGATGCGCCGCCTCGGCCCGCGCCCGGAGGCCGCGCACTACAACGCGCTCCTCGAGGGGCTCCTCGCCAGGGCCCACCTCCGCCTCGCGGACCGCCTCCTCCTTCAGATGGCCGACGACGGCGTCGCGCGGAACCGGCGCACCTACACGCTCCTGCTGGACGCGTACGCGCGGGCGGGACGCCTCGAGGACTCGTGGTGGGTTCTCGGCGAGATGAAGCGCCGCGGGATCAACCTCGACACCGCCGGGTACAGCATGCTGGTGCGGCTTTACCGGGACAATGGCATGTGGAAGAAGGCCACCGACCTCATCATGGAGATGCAACACCTCGGGGTGGGGCTCGACGTTAGAATTTACAACGGCTTAATCGATACGTTCGGTAAGTATGGGCAGTTGGCGGATGCACGCAGGCTGTTCGACAAAATGAGGGCTGAAGGGATCAAGCCAGATATTTCGACTTGGAATTCTTTGATGCGATGGCATTGTCGAGTGGGGAACATGAAACGCGCTCTGCGATTCTTCACCGCGATGCAGGAGGAAGGGATGTACCCTGACCCAACGATCTTCGTTATGATCATCAGCCGGTTGGGGGAGCAGGGGAAGTGGGATGAACTCAAGAAGCTGTTTGATGGCATGAGGAATCGTGGTCTCAAGGAGAGTGGGGCTATATATGCAGTATTGGTCGACATCTACGGGCAGTATGGCCATTTTCGTGATGCACGGGAGTGTGTAGCTGCTCTTAAAGCTGAAAGTATGCACCTTTCACCTAGCATCTTTTGTGTCTTGGCAAACGCTTATGCTCAACAGGTAAGTCTAAATTTGCCTCTGGGGATGACCGATAAGTTTAAAGCCTACCAAACCTGATTGTGATATAACTTGACACAGATGAAAACTATTGCTTTGAGAAATAAAATAGAGTACCAGGACAAACATTAGAACATAGTGAGCTGTCGTAAATAAAGTATTTTGCCTTCTGGTTGAGCACTCCGAGCACTTCACTAAACCAGGACTCTTCGTGTAGATGTGATTTGATATTCAAATTTCATACATGCAACTAATGTTGCTCTACGTTGGGTTAATGCTTCTGTGAACCTTTTCCTTTACACTAACAAACAGAGAGCTATATTTATCAGGAAAACATCGCATGATCCTAAATTCTGTGAACCATATTGGCTTCTTAAACAAATTGTTGTGCTATCTTTTCCAGGGTTTGTGCGAACAAACTGTAACTGTATTTCAGTTGATGGAGCAAGAAGGAATTGAGCCGAATCTTGTTATGCTGAATTTGCTAATTAATGCTTTTGGTACTGCTGGAAGGCATTTGGAGGCACTAGCAGTATTCCAGCATATAAAGGATAGTGTATGTACATCTTCTTTAGAAAAGGGACAAGATATATAGAGTTTCCCTTTTTGTGTATTCTTATTTCAATTTCCTTTTTTATGTATCCTAATTTTGAGTTCCATGATTCCTATTTTTTTTTCAGGGTATGAGTCCAGATGTCGTGACATACACTACACTTATGAAAGCATTCATGAGAGCAAAACAATTTGAAAAGGTTTGATTTGCCCACTATATTCTATTTTCCATTAGGTCAAATTACATGTGTGTGGTCGCAAGCACAGAATCATAACTGTTAGTAAAGGTTATGAAGTTGTGATAAGTCCTTACTTTCAGCTCATGACATGACCATTCCTATCTGGTTGTCTTGAAAAAGATGGTACAACATGAATTACCTTATGCCGTTAAAATTTGGGAACACATGTAGATTATTTCTCTGATTAGTGAGACAAGTTTTTTTTTAAAAAAGGAATTTTCTTGGATAGGTATCTGAAGTATACAAGGAAATGGAACGTGCTGGATGTACTCCCGATAGAAAGGCCCGAGAAATGTTACATGACTCCTCTGTTATACTGGAACAAAGAGGATGTGAGTTTCTATTTGCAGCTGACATGTTGCATTTTTACGATGCACTGAATCATGCAACTTACCCTTCCCCAGACCACACAATGTGTGGGAACCTTCGCCACTGGGTACTCCTTTTTACTGAATCATGCAACTTGCTTTGGCAGGTATCTATTGAATTTGGAGCACCCTGTGAAGTGCAAAGTGGAATATTCCTAGCTTCAAGGACCCCCCCCCCCTTGTTTGCACGCGATGATGGGGAAGTCTTTTGACAGCAAAAAAGGTAGTTTATTCTTTATTGAATTTAGACCATAACTTGCTTGTAGATGCCTCCCCAGCTTCCCTATTCCCGCAACACTGCTATCCAGTGTATACTGTATACTTCTGAATTAAGTTTTTTGGAGCAGGTATTTGGATTTGCCTTTACTAATTTAGTGTAAAATTAACAGGAAGCCGTATATTTTATTTGAATTTTAGAATATAAAATTTGGGCCTCAACTTTTATGAGACATGAAGGACGGGTTTGGTGTAGTGGTAGTCTCTCCACTTACGTCCTAGAGGTTCTGGGTTTGAATCAGTCTATTTGCAAAATAAGCAAGAGGAAGACTGACTACAAATTCCAGTGTGAGAGCTTTCTGGGTACACCCTTTTTCAACTTTTATAAGATATAACAATGCTATATGTAAATTTCTTCTTACCAGACGCCATGTCTATCTCCATTCCAATTTTGAAAGACCAGTGACATTCACGGTTTATCAGTTGCATATCTACTGTTTTTTTCATCTTTATTTTAACAACAGAATGCCGAGATATGATCATCATGCACATTGGAAGGAATGTCTAACAATGGCATCATGGATACTGAAAGTTCGGATGCAGTCCAGATGATCCTTCTCTGGTATTTTCTCCAATGTTGAGAGACCCTGCCTACAAAAGATTGGGAAGATGAACAGCAAACACTCTAGTGTGCTGAATACTTTAGGTGGTTCAGATGGGTAAAAAAAGGTATGGTCTCATTACAGGGGCATATGCTTATACAAATAATAAGGTATTACTTATTTATTTTCATTCATTTTGCTGGTGCAAGATATGGTAAACGTGTATCCTTTTATTTTTGAATTTGAGTGCAGATGTCATAGTCAAGGTTATAGCGAATACAAGACGAGGGCTTAAAGATATAAACAGGGATCAGAAAGTGAAATTGTTACGAGTCATGACTGGTTGGGAGGATGAAGACCTCTGGAGATGAGATACATCTTCATTGTGGAAGTCCTGTATGTTGCTTTCTTTCCGAGTCATATCTCACTGTGATCAATAACTGCTGAAAATATTAGCTGCACCAAGTATTGGCTTGTATGCCGCTGGATTAACATTGCCCTTATACTACAAGATTGCTTATTTAATAATCTGCCATTAAGTGATGGAATATAGACACCATTTTTTTCCTTGCTCTGCTTCATTTCCATGCCGCGTATTCATGCCTCAGTTACTGAATATTAATGGACAACTAATATTAGAATTGCTAATTATGAACATTCGATGCTGTTCTGGTCAACAAAAGTAAGTGTTGTACACCTAATTGTGCACTGTTATTACTATTATTGAAGTTTATTTGGAAGCTTCGTCCATGGCTGGAAAAAGAGGGCAGAAGGTCAAGCCGTTTCACAAGCTCTAATGCAATTTTGTTCGTTCCTATATGACTCATATAGCCTCCTCAAGACCTCAACTTCTCTTAATTTTCTTAATAAATACATCTTTCTTCATCTAACACATAAAAACAGCACATTTCGATTTCTCCGCACTTGAGACTAGCTCATCTACTAACAGTCTAGTCTAGTAGTACATATAGTAGCATAAACATTTTGATAGATTGTGAGCGAAACTGCTGACAACGCGGACACTTCGGAAGACAGGCGGACAAAGCATAGGTTTTGATTTGATCACTTGAAGTCGTCGTCGTCGTCTTCGCAGTCACTGAGCAGGTCGTCAATGGCAGCGGTGTGTGTCATGCGCGCGGACGCCTGCTTGACCCATCGCGCCATCTTGGCGGTCTCCCTGCTGACCTTGACCTGCTCCTCGAGCGCCTTCTTGAGCTTGCGCTGCTGCTCCTTGAGCTCGGTGACCACCCTCCTGTTCTCGTCGCCCCACTCGTCGGCGTCGACGCCGAGGACGTCGCGGTCCGTGCCTCCTCCCCCTGCTGACCCGTGGACCTTCTTCTTGCTCTTGGTCGGCGCCGTCCTCTGCAGGGTCGGCTTCTTGGGGGAGAAGCCGAAGCAGCACGCCTGGCGCGGCGGCGACGTGGATCCGTCGTCGTCGTCGTCCGGGCTCGCTCTGTTCCGCTCCCGCAGCATCGGCCGGCCGCGCCCACCACCTGACCCGCCGAACAGCCGCTCCAGGTCCTCCTCGTCGTCGTCACCGTGAACCGCGGGGACGGCGCCCGCCGGAGGACGAGCCTGCTGCGGCGGGGAGTTGTCCCCGGCTTCTCCCGGTCCCGGCCGTTGTTCTTCTTGGACCGCCGGGGGGGCCGGCGACTGTTGCGGCTGCGGCGGGTCGAGGGGACTGGCGGTGACGCTGCGGCCGAGGGTCTTGACGGGGGCCGCCGCGGCCGGGAGGGACTTGAGCTTGCGGAAGCGGGACTCGAGGGTGGAAGGGAGGGCGGAGTCGTCGGCGAGGTGGGCGGTGTTGAGCTTGGCGATCTGCTCGAGCGCGACCAGGTCGGCGGCCTCGGCGAGGATGGCGTCCACGGCCGACGGCTTCCCGCCGCCGAGCCCCGAGTACGCCATGCGTCGCCGGGTGGGTTGGATCACGAGGGGTGGGGGGGAGAAAGAAGAGTGAGGCTTTGGTGCGGCGCTGGAGTCGCCGGGCGAGCTCGACCGTTTGTTTTGTCACGTCCGGCGCATGACGGTCGGCGTGGGCCAGCATCGGATGCCTGCCTGCCTGCCTGCCTGCGCCCTGCTTTTGACCGTTGTGGTGGCATCAAAAGGTTGAGAGCCGCGCGCCTTCCCCGGTGGCTGACCGCGGCCGTGAAACCGGGGACGTGGCCGTCAATGCTGCTGATGCTGCTGCGGTGTACGTACGTAGGTCGACGATGGGCTCTACTCACGTGGATTTGGAAAATGGGCCGGCACGCCCAGGACCAACTGCTCGTGTACGTGGGCCGGGATCCATTCTCTGCGGAACGTACGTCTGTGCCGGGAATGCTGTCCAACCCATGGACTTCATTTTTGCTCTTACGGAAATTGTATGATGTTTGTTACCGAGGCTTCGGCAAGATTCAAGTACAAGGCTTATTAGCACGGATAGGTCAGTCTGGTCTGGGGGAACGGGATCTCTGGTTGTTGCGTCGGTCGGTCGATGTCCGTGTGCACACCTCGCAGCACAAACGCAAGGAACCAAACTGAGGAAAAGTCGAAAAGTGTCGTAGGAGCTTGAAATGGACGAGAGGGAGCACCCATCAGATCAGATTGGACCGCGCCTGCTCTGGCCGCCACCAATCGCCGCTAGCTACCACCTTGGAAAAGGCCGGGCCCCTTCATTTCCAAGCGCACCGCGTCCCAATCCCCGGCCTCCACTTCTCCACACCACCGATCCGCCTCCCCGTGTCGCCCGCCATCTTCGTCTCGGCGGATCCTCGCGCGTTGCGAGTCAACTCAGGCTCTGCGGGTTACTGTTGCCGCACCTGACCCGGAGGAGCCGTGAGGCCGCCGGCGATGGAGATGGAGGGGGTCGGAGTCGGAGAACAAGGGGGGAAGCTGGAGGCAGTTAACCCGGACTGCCCCAACGCGGCCAACCCCTTCCATCGCTGTGCGGAATACTGCCCCGTCCCGCCCCCTCGAGTCGCGGCCAAGTCGCCTCCGTCGCCCGGGCGGGGCAAGGCGGTGATGAACGGGACCGCGCACCGCAACGGCGCGGAACGGGCCGTTACTGACTCCGACGAGATAAGCGAGGGGAGCGCCGGCTCGGAGGATGCGGCCCTGCGGAGGAGGGGGGGCGCCTTGACTCCGGAGAGGGACGAGGAGGCCGGAGGAGGGGAGCAGTGGTGGAGGGCAGCCAACCCGGGCTGCCCCAACGCCGCCGACCCCTTGCACCGCTGCGCCGAGTACTTCTGCCCTGTCCCCGTCCCCCGGAGCCCGGCCAACATGCTGCCTCCACCCTCGCCGGCGATGAACGGTAGCGCACACAGCGACGAAGAGCTGCTGCACCCCAGACCGCGCCGCCGCGACAGGGGCGGCGGCGGCGGCTCCGGGGGCCTCCCGCTCTACGTCTTCCGTGAGTAACAACACCTCCCCTCACTTTCTCCTCCCAGGTTTTTAGATTCTGTGCAGCGGTTCGGCTTCGGCGCACAAAAAATCGATCTGACGGCGCATTTCCAATGTGAAAACGATTTCCAATCTCTGCGCGCGTTGCAGTGCGCGAAGGTTCCGATGGCCAAGGCAAGAAGGTGGACCCGCGGTGCCCCAACGCACCCAACCCGTTCCACGTCTGCACCGATCACTGCATTGCAAAGATGGCCGAGGTCGGCCGGTCGTCGCAAGGCGGCAAGTCGCCCCTATCCATCTTCTCCCGCCACTCCCGCCGCTCATCGTCATCCTCCGAAGGTCGTTGTTCTTCATCACTAGCACCTAAAGTGTCAGCGTCTCTCCTACGAGCTGGCCTAGCCGGGGGAGCAGTTTATTGGTCTTTTGCAATAATCGTTGTTGTGTTTCTTTGCCTGTTGATCGCGGCGGCAGAGGGTAGTGTGAAGTCGGGGGGCAGCAAGAAAGTGGATCCAAAGTGTCCGAATGCCGCCAATCCGTTCCATGAATGTGGTGAGTATTGCGCCGCCAAGATACAGCAGGTCGAGCAGCAGAAGGGGGCCAACATGAAATCCCCGCGTAGGAAAGGTAGTATTGCTTAATCGCTTACTGAAGGGCTAACTCTATGATATGGATTTCATGCACCGATTAGTTCATGGCGCTGCAACCATATGGTGAGTGATATTGAATGGTCGTCCTCCAAAGTCCTAACTGGTTGGCAGCTCTGGTGGTACTCATATACTAGAATTCATGAATGTTAGGTGATCCCATCAATTCATGAGGGATTTCTTTTCTTTTCTGCATTTACATGCATTCTAAATAAAGCAACACTTAGTTGTTCGGCGGTTTACTTTGTGGTACGTTCACATTGACGTTACCAACTGCTGTTGATTGTCACTGCAGGGGCAAAAGATGTATCTGTGATTCAAAATTGGAAGGTGGATCCAAGGTGTCCAAACGCGGGCAACCCGTTTCATATATGTGCACAGTATTGCTTTGATCATTTGAATGAAGCGGCGCAGACAAATGCAACCAGATCAGGTGTGTTCTTTTCTTCACCTTGAACTCACGAGAGGGGTATACACATGACATGGATACAGCACATCTGTTACGTAAGGTGCAGTGAACGCTCTCCGGCAGATATATTTTATATGCGTTGCTATCTATACCTCTATTTCCAGACAAGAAAAAAGGCAAGGCCATTTCAAAAGAAGCTCAAAGAGGAGAAGTCAATCCTGATTGTGCTAATGCATCCAATCCATACCATCAGTGTGGTGAATATTGTAAGAGAAAGGGTGGTAGATAGATGAGAAAGGTAAGATGCATTCACTAGTTTACTGGAGTCGCCATGAGGAGTCATTTCTCGTTCCTTTGAATCAAACATAACAAAGTGTATTCTTCCGTGCTGATGCACATCAAGCCAAAACACATCTGGAAAGACACAGTCGTCACATGCCTTTGTGTTTCTTTCTTTGTGTGTTTCAACTGTTTAAGTTGCTCTTTGATAAGGAGTATGTGCTGTTGATCTGATGATATAGGTTTCTTCTCTGGACGATGGATGGTGGTGAAAAATAAGTAATTCCAGCGACAGTAGGCTTTCAGTTGCAGTAGAAGCTGCTGCTATGTCGGGTCCATTTTGTAGTGTGCCTGCAGCCGTATAACCTTTGCAGTGTGCTGTTGTGTACTCCCTCCGTTCTGAAATAATTGACGTTTAGAACACAAAAATTAGTTCAATTTGAACTAGATTAGCTGTCCTAAACGTCAATTAATTCAGAACTGAGGGAGTACTAGTACTTGATATATATATGTTGTAGTGTTATAGGCCGGGTGTAATGAATGGATTTCCCACAAGGTTGTAAAAATATAAGCATCCCAGATGCTCCTTTTGTAAGATACGTACTTCTTAATCATTAGCGAGCAGAGAGGAGGTGCGGTGCAAAGCAAAGCAAAGGTGCTCATCAATCGCCGTTGTTGTACAGAGTGTGTGGTAGCAGCAAGTCGTGCTTGGTGGTGAACAAGAAGCGTGGCTCATTATGAGATCAGCCTTTGACAAGTACGTACGGGGCGTCCGTTCCAGCTTCCAGAAATCGGTGGAGTTGTGCAGTGCAAGTCGCCATCAGCCCAAACTGCAAAGTCATCTGCAAATGGAATTCGGAATCAGTCTCCGTTCAATTTTTTTTTTGACACACGCACACGCACGTGAAAATGAGAGAGGGAGAGAGATTGAAATACGTAATGGATGATGTGGAAATTGTAAATGCGGTCAGCAAATCAGGACGGGTGGTCGTGGAGCGAGCACGACGCGGCAGTTGCGATGGCCTTTTTGTTCGTTCGTGTGCTCGTTCAAGGTAAGGGTTCACACACACGTACGCGGCGTGACGGCGATTCGTCTCTCTGTCGTTCCGTGTTCCTTTGTAAGTACTGAAGCGGAAGACGTCATACAAGGCGTGCGTCTCAGGTGAAAACACGTAAAGTACAACAAGGCTTGACTTGAACAACACCTAACGATTCCGATTCCGGACAGCTGTGCAAAGATGGGCCGGGCTGATTTTGTATTACTATTGGGCCGTAAGTGAACTATCCTATCCAGGTGAAAGACGGACTCCGTATCAGACTCGAACTCTAAAAGCCCAACCAAGCACTACTAGCCGCCGTCTCTGCGTCTCTTCTTCTCCCCAATCCAATCCTCCCCTCCCCTGCCCTCCTCCGACGCAACGGAACGGAAGCGAGCCTGACCTAGGGTTCCGTCCAACCCCGCCCCACCCGATCCCGCCGCGTCAGGACGCGTCGATGGGGCACGAGGCCGTGGCCACGGCGGCCGAGGCGGACGCCAAGTCGCGGCCGGAGTGCATCAACTCGTCCAACCCGTTCCACGAGTGCTCCGACTACTGCCTCCGCAAGATCGCCGAGGCCCTCGACGGCCAGCTCCCCGACGCGTGGAACCGCCCGCCCGAGGACCGCACCGTCCACCCGGACTGCATCAACGCCTCCAACCCTTACCACGACTGCTCCGAGTACTGCTTCAAGCGCATCGCCGACGACGCCAAGTCGGGTACGACTCTGTCCCTCCCCTCGTGTAATTCCACCTATTCTACTAGTATTCATCATGAGGTTGTCTTTCTCTTACCGTGTGCTTCGTTGATACGCTGTTAGGGTCTGAGCGTGCACAGCAAGAACCGCCTGCTGTAGATGCATGCAGACCTGATGCCGCGGAGCAGCAATCCGACGGTAATGGAGATGGCAAGCAGGAGGGCGCCGCAGGTTATCCTCAGATGACCGAAAAGCAGAGGAAGCTCTTCGACCTGCAGCTTAAGATGGTATATGATCCCTTGTACCCCCATTTAGCTATTATCCTGTCTAGCGTATCCGTCCATCTGCTTGATGTTTTGATACTCTGCAGAACGAAGCTAGAAAGGCGAATCAGCAGGCCATGGTTGCTGAGAAGAAAAGGATGGAGCCTCGTGGGGAGACTCGAGGTGTTTCTAAGCAGAAGTGGCTGGACGACAGGAAGAAGAAGATTGGCAAGCTGCTTGACTCCAACGGGCTTGATATGTCAAAAGCTTATATGCTTGACACGCAGGAGACGGCAGAAGGGAAGTACAAGAAATGGGAGAAGGAACCTGCGCCATCTGGGTGGGACGGTGAGTTCACTTTTTTCTTTAGACATGTCACATGCGTGATAGGGAAATGGTTTTCTTTGATTGAAATTTGTTGTAAACGCTTGGACCCTTATTTTGCTATTATGTGTGAAAACTGACAACCTACCACTCTATGTTTGCCGGACTACTGCTCTGATTCGTGCCTCTTAATCTCTGTTGTATCTAGGCCACAATGGAAGTGTTACTGTCTGTGAGAATGTCAGATTTGAGCAGCTAGAAAATAATCAATCAGGAACATAATGATATTAAAGAAGGCATGATACTATGTAGCAAATTTTACTGAATAAACTGTCTCTGTCCATTCTGCACACGTAAATTTGATCCAGGAAAGTAAGATTGATATGTAAGGAAACAATATCTCTCTGATACAGTTAAGTGGCAAATGCTGGCTATTACCTTCCAGTTACCCTTCTATCTACATTGTAAACGTTTGCTTGCTACTGCTGAATACTAGCAACTAGATTGTTGAAGTAGACCAAATGTTCCCATCTGTCTTCTATGCTTTTTCAGTCAAATGGTAAAGTTAATAATTCTCCTATTTAACCATGTGCAATAGTTATGTACAGAAATCTTTTTCTTTTGGATCTGATGAGATGTGTGCTCACATTTGCAGTTTTCAATCAAAAGACCTTGTATGATGCATACAAAAAGAGGACCAAGAATATAGAGGTTGACATGGATGCATACAATAAAGCAAAGGAAACTGATCCTGAATTCTACCGTGATGCCTCAAGTCTCCAATACGGAAAGGTACTGTGACAATGCCATAACATAAAGGAAAAAAAAACTTATTTGTCATAAGTAAGGTCCTCATGGAAAGGAGTGCTTAAATCAACTGTTTGGCGTTTTGCCTTGCACAGGTATCTAAGGTCCCTGAAGAAAAGATCGACAGAATGGTCAAAGAACTCAAGGAGCGGGAAGAGAAGCGAAACTCGTTCAGCAGGAGGCGCAAGTTCAATGAGGACAAGGACATTGACTCGATCAATGACAGGAACGAGCACTTCAACAAGAAGATCGAGCGGGCATTTGGCAAGTACACCCTTGAAATCAAGAACAATCTGGAAAGAGGTACTGCCTTGCCAGATTAATAACCATGTGCGAGTTTATCTTCCGGGATGCGAGCTAACCACTCGATCAGCAGCCAGAGTGGTTCTGTTGCTCTTGTTTACCCCTCCGTATGTCTTGTCATTCGTTGTAACTTGTGGCCAACAGTTTCATTTGGAGTTGTACGAAAAGCCCACCCGGGCTGTTACGCCTTGTACAAACAGTTATGTATTCATGTGAACCGAATGAGTGATAGTAATCATATCTTTATGGAAATGTTGCTTGTGAGACCCGATCGATCCGTTTGTCCATGACAGTCAAATGCTGTGTATCTGATGGGGGGCTGAACAGCATGACAGTTAGCTGCCGTGTTTAGGTTGAGTCCTATCATAAACTCATATCAGTCGTGGTCCTCGAGTAATTAGAGGAGCAGTTAGTAGTACGGGCATCATGGGTCCAGTGAAGTAAGTCTTCAGCCATCACGGGGACGGCATGTTTTCTGCTCCTCCCTACTGAAGGTAGCTGATTGATCAGCCCGAGTGACATCAGGCATGGGCGCATGGATCGGACGAGATGTGGCCATCACAATTAAACGCTGCCTGCTTTTGTTCCTCCTCCTCCTCCTTCTCCGAGCTGAATGCTGACCGGTAGGGTAGCTTTCATTGATGGCGCCAGCAGCCATCCTCTCGGTCTCAGTGGCCAGCTGGGGCCATGTCGCGCACTCGAGAACCGGAAGAAGAAGAAGAAGAAGAGGAGGAGGAGAAAGAAGCATCTCCTTCGTGCTAGTAGTTAGACTAGAGATGAAATGGGATCATTTGGAAAAGAACATTTGCCTAGGCTACTTACACCCGACGCGACGCGACGCGACTCGACGCATGCTTGTTGGAAACTAGTAGCTTATTAAGCTAGCTGCTGTAACGCATGCTTCACTCGGCGCGTGTCATCCTGGGCAGCACGTGCAGCGCCACCACTCGCTTCCCGGCCGGCGCCGCCACCTCCCACATGCGCGGCGCCGCCGAGGACGTCACGTCCACGACGACCACCTTCTCGCCGCCGCGGGTCGCCACGCACACCCTGCCCCCGCCCGCCGTCATCTCGCCCGCGCCTTTGAGCCGCTCCGACTCCGCCACCGTCGTCCACCGGTCGCCGGCCCAGTCGTAGGCGATCAGCGCCCCGCGCTCCTCGTCCGCGACGAAGATGGTGTCGCCGCCGTCGGGCGACGCCGCGGCCGAGTGCCCCGTCCATCCCGCGAGCATCCCCGGCGGCATGTCCTCCCAGCGCCCCGCGCCGAGGTCGAACACGGCGCCCTCCTTGGCGCCGCGTCCGCGCAGGCTGACCATGCACACCTTCCCGCGGGAGCAGACGGCCTCCGCGGCGTCCCGGCTGAAGCGGCCGTCCCGCAGCGGCGGGAGCGGCTCCCAGGCGTCGGACGGCGACGCGGGGTCCCACGCGGCGGCGCGGCGGGCGTCGGCCGCGTCGTAGGCGGCGCCGACGCCGCCGGCCACGAAGACGCGGCCGCGCGCCGCGCCCGCCGCGCACCAGCGGCGCGGCGCGAACGGGAAGCGCGGGCCGAGCCGCCAGCGGCCGCCGGCCGGGTCGAAGACGACGGGGCGGGACAGCGCCGGGCGGAGCGCGTGCGTGGAGGCGGCGACGAGGACGAGGCGGCCGGCGGCGGCGACGGTCTGCAGCGGGAGGCGGCGGGCGAGGAAGGACGGGTGGCGGAGCCTGGGCGGCGGCGACGGCATGGGCGGAGGGGGCAGGTGGTCCCAGCGGCCGGCGAGCGTGTCGTACGCGGCGAAGGAGACGTCGTCGAGGAGCGCGTAGAGGGACATGAAGGGCGGGAAGGACGGGGAGTAGAGGAGGCGGCGCCAGGGGCGGCAGACGGCGTGCATGAGGCGCGGCGGGAGCGGGGAGAGGCAGAGGTGGGCCAGGTGGTCGGGCAGGCCCGGGAGCAGCGGCTGCGGCTGAGGGGGGGTCATGGTGCGGTGGCGCTCGTCGTAGAGACGCTTGGCCTTGGCCATGTAGTAGCGCAGGTTGCTTCCGCAAGCACGGGCGGGGAGGGGAGGGGACGTGGTGTGCAATTAATGTGGAAAGCAAAGGTGCAAGGAGGCATGGGCAGGAGGAGGAGACGTGGTGTTGGATACACCACGGCAACAGCAGCAGCTCCGGAAACCAAGCGCGACCTGCCTCTCCGGACAAACTCACCAATATCATCTCCTGTGGTGATCGATGATGCTTGCGTCTCGTGCATCTCCTGGAGTAGTACGACCACAACCCTCCAGCCATCGCCTTTTTGATCATCATCTCCTACCCGTCGTCATTCAGTGCCTTCACCTAAGATATTCAGTACTGTTGTATAGTAGTAGTAGTAGTAGTATGTGGATGTCAACATCCCACCAATATCGAGTTACCGGACCAGTAGTCTAGTACAGCAACTAAATGATGCCTCTTCCAGAAACAGACAGGCAAAGAGTGGATGGATTTCGCCTTCGTTGTAGCTGCAGGATCCAACGAACAGCTGTTGTGGAGGCCAAAAAAAATGTGAACCAGATGTGACCCCAGAACGTGACAAAAATAGCTTTTTCGCCCACTTGCATTGCATGCCCCCACGTGTCAACGAGCTCATATTTCCTCCAGCTCAGCTGCTGCCGGCCTGGGCATTGTATATATATGCACTAGTCGGCCACCAAAATAAAAACAAAATAGACGATTGATTGATTGACAAAAGTAGGCTTTTTGCTGCCCCCTCACTCTCGGCGTCGGCCGGCGCATCATGCCCATCACGTAATCGATCCATCCACTAGTACCAACCAACTAGCCCTTTTCTCATCGAATCAAAGAAAAAGGCTTAACCGTGAGGAAAGCAGAATGGGTAGCAGAGCAGCTCATCTAAAGCAGCTTCCATTTCGAAGCCAACAACAACAACAACAATCACCGTTCCGTTCCCTGTTACAGAGGTCGACCTAGGGCAAACTTACGGCTATCGACTACAGCCAACAAGCCTACACAGAGTATGTGTGTGTGTTTACAAGGAGGTAAACAAAAATGCGAGCCATCTGTCTTACTACTACTGCACGACTCGAAAAAGGTCGGGGAACAACAATAGCTCAAGAATACACGAACCAAATCAGGCAAGGGGAAGGATGCTACAGGACCATAATGTTAAGCTACGCCCGCTGCTAACGGCTGCTTTTGCTGATCAGCAGCTAGTAGGTGGTGTCGTCATTCATTAGCATGTCAACTGAAGGTCGACTGGATAAGCTCCGGCGAAGTCAGGTTTGCTACGCATTCAAACTGCCAAAAAAAAAAGAAACGACACGGTCAGGACACACAAGAGTGCTACTCTCTCCGTTTCAAATTATTTGACGCTGGTTAGTTCAGCGTCAAATAATTCGAAACGAAGAGAGTAGTACTACCTGGTAACTCAAGCAACAGCTATTGAGTGATGATACCTTTTGTTGCCTATACTTTTCACGTATAGCGTTGAGGGAGCAGCTGCTGGTGTTGTGCTGCAATTCCCGAAGAGCGCGCACACATGTCTGGATGTCAGCGCTTTTGTAAGACGTGTAATGCTCAAGCGTCCGGTTCTGTGTAGGAATTACCATAGATCAGAGAAATCAAAATATGTGAATTAAGTTTGTACTGTCGTATGTACCAAGCGCTTTTGCTTTTCATACGAACCCATGGGAGCTCAGATTGGTCAAGTGTCCATCTTGCAAGAAAGACCGCCGATGCAGCCACCACTGAAGGAAGAAATCTCAAGAAACCATACTCGATCAGGGTCAACTCCGCAAGATAATTGGCCAGAAATCCCAAAGTTACAGAAGGAGCCTGCAGATATACCCACACAACATAGGATGATGTTGAAAGATACACAACATTAGTATTGCTCAATGGACCCGGTGCCAAACTTACTTTACAAGAAGCCTGCGCTGCTCTAAGGAACCTCCTGGTCAAAACCAAAGAAATTAGCAAAGTCATGTTAGTCATGGCACGATTATTTTCCACTTGGAGAAAAGGGAAATGTTACAATGTATATTTGGTCAGAAGTAACCTGAGAAAAGTTTTTGTTGTTGGTACAGACAGATGAAATCCCAAATCATTAAGCAATTCGCACTCCATTTTCAACACCTACTAAATCAGAAGGATATTAACTCTTGAAATTCAAATGGTTCGTTGAACATATGTAATCAGACTGTGTTACGACTTAACATGAAACAGGTACCTCAGCCTTTGTGTACGTATTGTCAGTTATGAAACAGAACTCATCAACTCGCGGAGCACAGATTTCTTCATATTTCCTGCAAGATAGAAGGAAGACTTAAATATAACTGCAAAGCTATGCATTGCATAAATTGATATGCTAGCTGCATAGCAACCTGCTTCAGCTATTGCTAGATAGACCTTGCTACTCAACAATTTCCGGTCAGTTTTTAAGCTTCACAGCATTAAAAAGTAAAATTACTATGGCTTCAAACTTACGACGCAACAAGCATGCTTGTTACTCCAAGAAGTTGCAGTCTCTGTCTTTCCATGTAATTCTGAGAGAGAAAGTGGTCAATAAGATATACAGTGAGGTACAGTGTATCAGGAACAAGCTTGTATTCCTCAGAAACCTATGAAAAAGGCAATGTACACAATATCAGTAAAGACTATCAATTGAAACCACAGTTTAACAACCACGTATAAACATCAAGAGCAATCCAATAACAACCTCAACAAGCCAATCAATGAGTATGGCTCGCATGCCCTTTGTGATGTCGCGTTGTATAGTGTCCATGTAATTTGCACTAGGTCTTCTCATAAGCTGTAGAATGACATAAACGTAAGAAAGGGCTTGTACACATCAAAACAAACACACTGTGCCAAAAACATAGCACAGAGATCCAAAACAGAAATTCTTTGAAGCTTGATAAGTCATGTGAAATATAGAAGATACATAAGTCAACCTAAATAGTAGAACTAAGAAACATTTGTCTTGACCAAAATACATTACCCTACCTCTGAAGCCATTAAATTCGAGTATATCTCAACGACGTAGGGTGCACACATCTGAGGATTTCCAATATCTTTGTCAATATCTAAAATGTTCATTGAAGGAGGGTCCCCTGAAAAAATAAGGAAGATGTAATCTTTAGGAAATATGCCTGCCAATCTGGACAAATGAAGGCTCAAGATCAATAAGCATCTTAGAAATCATCAGAGGACGCAAACGCTTGACGCAATACTTTTCTTAAGAGTTTTAACACAGCGGAAAGATCATCAGGTCTACACCGTAATAAAAGAAAGGGTGCCAGCTACATCCATAACATGGAAAGCTAAGGAAAACCCTGAACATTTAACAGACTCAGATGTGGCTATAAAGTATAAATGCTTAAAGTTCATTGTGGAAATAGGGGAAAAAAACATGCAACTGACTAACCACTCTTTGACTCTGCAGGTTGGGGTCTATCCCTGGCATTTCTTTCTTCAAAATATGCCTCATGGCATGCACTATCTCTATTTCGATCAATATCCTGTAATGACAGTAACCCCACGTTCTCCTGTGGAACAGTGGGATCCTCTTTTGGCGCCAAAAGGTTTACTTCTTGTGTGTCTTCGGCAACCTTAGAATCATTTACATATGAATTTCCATTGACAGCGGGAGGGGGAACCTTAGGGATCTTCTTAGCACACTGTCTGTACTTGCTCGCGACTTGTGCACCTCGTTGGGATGGTCTTGTCTGCGGGAAGAAGAAATCACCATGTCATTACACTGCATTGAAAATGCTTGGGAAATAAATCGACGCTGAGAAGTCATCATAATATAATATTTTAATGCGTGGAATATCTGATACCTGCAGTTTAGATGGAGCAGTGCATTTTCTGATGGAGTTAGCACGGCTTGTATTGGTCACATCCTTAAGTACTACGCGCCTTTTAGGCTGGGGACCAGACATTGCACTAGTATTTTGAACTGAAGGCCCCCTTTTTGTTTTTCCTATTGCAGCCTCCTTTTGTTCCGTTTTAATGGGCTGTGGTATAGAAGGAACCTCAACCCTTGCACGGCTTGCTGCAGCTTTTGCTCGTGTTATCCGACCACTGGGCGCTTGGCAAGCCGTAGGCACATGATTTTCCTTTCTTGCTGCCATCCGAACCTGCATATCTTAAAACAGAAACAACTCTCCAGTATCAGATACTGAGGAATCCAGAAAGATACGCAAAACGTTTCTACTACAATTACTCTCTGTGCAGTAACTATTATCCAGATCTTTGAAGGAGCATAACGATGGGTGCCGGCATTTGCATGGTAGCCTTTCTCAGGTAAACGGATGCAAATGTCAGATCAGCCGAGGCAGAAAACACTCCAAATCTTCGCATGTGTGCGTGCGCGCGCGTGCAAACAATCCAAGTCGTAGGTCGAGAATGCACCATGGTCAGACCAAAGAAAGAATCGGGCTATACCTATATATACAAGCTCCACTAAAGCGGCAACGAGGCAATTCGTTTGAAAATAGACGGTTTCGTGGTCCCGTTGCAAGCGAAATCGCTCGTAATCGAACAATCACATCTAAAAGGGCCTCTGTTCCCAGTTCTTGGGGGCAGGCAGGCAGGCAAAGGGGTTTCTCGGCTCCCGTCAGAGGTGAGGTCCCACCCGAAACCCCCTGCGAGAAACCCTAACTTTCTTTCGAGGAGTCTTGGAACCAAGAAGATGAAGAAATTTGCACTCCACGGCCGCGGGAAGCAAGAAGCCTAGGAAGCCGGGACGGGAGGGAAAGCTCACCGGTCGCGTGCAGCGCGGGGATGCGTCGATCCGTGGACCCCCGTCCCCCGGCGCCGCAGATCCGGCGGCGATCTGCGCGGGAGGGGCGGCGGCGGTGGCGAGGGCGAGGGCTCCTTCTCCCCCTTGGTCCGATTTGAGGGCAGGGTAGAAGAGGGGAGGGGTGGGGTGGGGAGTGTGACTGGGGAGGGGAGGGGAGGGGAGGAGGGCGTCTTTTAGTTTGCCCTTTTTGGGGTGGTGGGATGGGAGGGAGGAGAGAGAAAGGGAGGAGAGGGAAACTGCAATCCCGGATTGGGGTTTCAAATTTCGAAGGCACCACGCCCTGTTCCCTTCCTATTCTTAACGCCGCACCAGGCTAAGCCTAAGCGAGCCGTGGTGCCCTCCCCGTGGGCCGTGGCCCAGGACCCATGGGCTGTGTCTCACTCATCCAGATGTGGGCTCACCATTGTGATGAAGCCCGATAGGCCTCTCTGGGCTTCTGTAGCCTCCTTCACGGACCGGGCCGGGCCGGGCTATTTCATCAAATCAAGTTTTACAAATAGCAGTGATTTTAGTGCAGCATTGCATGTAATAACTACTTCCTCGGTTTCAGTTTATTTGACGCTGGTTAGTTTATTTTTAAAATGACCAGCGTTAAATAAATCGAAACGGAGGGAGTATCATTATTTCGGATGAGCAGAAACAGCCAATCTAAGAGAAACAAACTAACCAGCATCAAATAAAAAAGGGAAAGTACCAAGAGAAAAGGCTCGTGGGACGGTGATATATTACGAAACATGGAGAAATATGCATTCGAGTTAGAAATGTTGGCATGCCACCGTCCATGTTTACGTTGACCGGAAATTCCATCATCATGCTCTTGTACCAAAAATTTGAGATCCAAGTGACATGCGCATGTACCAACAAAGGTTGGGCAGACGGCCACTAATTGCGCCGGCCTGGGGACATCTCATGCATGGCACCAGCACGACGACACCACCGAGAGCCATGCCGGGCACCGGCCGGTTAACCTGTGCGGACCCAGTTGTACTACACTGCGGCACTGCGCAGATGCCCATGATGCATGCCCCCCACCCCATGCAAATCCAAAGCACATGGCCACCTAGAGATTGTCAAGTTGTGCAGTGGAGGATAGATGCGGTTGGCGACTCGATCGGGCCCGGCCTGGCCTTCAATAAAAGATAGCAAGCGCGCACGATGACGACGACGCCTCTGTCCAGATCATACGTGTAGTGCCTGCGCTTAGCTCCATGTCCTGTCAGTGTCAGATCATACGTGTAACGAAGCCCAGCTTAACTATTAATCTCTACGTACTGAACGAAATCATGCATGCATGCATGGCCCGTGAGACGACAGAATAATTGAGCTGCATGACAAATACTGTATAATGCATGACGACAGACACTTATTTAATTGAACCCCTTAATTAGCTACGTACTACAGTACAGTACATGGTAGTACACCGTCGTTACACTTGATCACATATACGTAACATCCATATCCATGTCGGAAGGCAAGGCAATGGAAGGGAAGGCAAGAGGCAATGGAAGAAGCAGGGCCTGTGGGCTACTAGCTTGCTGTGTTGCTAGCTAAGCTATCTAGTGGTGCCCAGCTGGCCCGACCCGGCTGACGAGCGCGAGCGCGTTGCTGGTGACCTGCGCCACCTCGACCACCTTGCCGCGGATGGCGGCGCGCGTGGGGGCGTCGACGCCGCGGGAGAGCCCGTCGATGCAGGTGTTCTCGTCGGTGAGCGCGGCGCTGCACCAGGTCTGCACGTTGTCGAGGTGCCACTTGAACGCCGGCGAGCCCTGCCGGCCCATGGCGCCGCCCAGCTCCGCCGCCGCGTCGCGGAGGTGGCCCACGCTGTCCGCCATGTTCTCCAGGCAGTCGCGCACGGGGCCGGCGCCGGCGCGGGCGCCGCACACCCGCCCCACGTACGCCGACGCCGCCCGCGCGCGGTCCGCGCTCACGGCCAGCGCCGCGCGCGCCAGCTCCTGCGGGCTCCGCGGCGGCGCGGGGGACGACCGGTACGTGGACAGCAGGCTCTGCACGCACACCGACGGGTACTGCGTCGCGCGGCACGACCTGCGGATGAAGTCGTCGGAGGACGCCGGCGCGTTGTATCCGTTGGCCGCGGCTGCTGCGGTCAGGAGCACAAGGAGCACAAGGAGCAGGCGCGCCATTATTGCTGCGCTCTCACAGTGGCGTGTGTATGTGTGTTGGCTCTTCTCGCTTGGTTGCTTGAATGAATGGTTGGCTTTTGTAACCACCACAAAGCTTAGCTTAGCTTCGTGGCATCCATTATATAAGGGGAGGGGAGGGGAGGGGAGGGGAGCAGATATTGCTTACTCCGTTACTCGGTCCTGAATTATTTAATGCTTGGACAAAGGCATGGTGGAGACATTTCTAGAACGACCCTCTCCTTTGGTGGCAATTAATGTAAATAATGCCAACTACGAGAGCTTTTGCCGTCGTAGTTAATTCCTCTGTTATGAAATAAATAACGTTTAACATAAAAAATCTAGGTTAATTTAAACTGAATTAACTGTTATAAATATTATTTATTTTAGAACAGATTATTCTAGAACAAAAAATAACATACTAGGTGATGAATTAAAAGAAGAGCGTGTGATCACGTGACGGACATGCTGCATGCGGATGCCGGCCTTCACGTCTCGCGCGGTTGAGGAGATGTGGATCTTAAATATTAAATGATCGAATGAATGCTGCCCGATGGCGTTTCACACCCGTACGTCCTCGTTGATCTTGATCTTTTGGGGCTAGCTAGCAGTCGGTTGAACATTTGCAGCTTAATTCGTTGGATTGGATCTGGCTAGCTAATAATGTCCGGTCCACACGCACTCACCGACCCTTGCATTGCATGCATTCTGGGTTGGGTTGGGTTGGGGGGGTTCGGCCGGCGACACGTCTTGACCGACCCCCTCGTTTTCAGCTCGTTTCTTCTCTCCCCTCTTTCCCTTTCTCTTTTGAGGCCGATCGAGCTGGGCTCCCAGCTGTTGTTTTGAACGCGTTACCAGTGAAAAGCATTAATCTCCAACAATCGCACGGTTTCCGGAGCCGGATCACGCGACCTGGGCCTGTGGCGCCAAATCATGTGAGGAGTACTGTGCTAGTATCACGCCGAGGCCCGAGGGAGGGAGGGAGGGAGGTGAGAAGCGCGGCGCGGCGGCCTAAAGATTCCTCCGGCCCACACGGTACGTGCAGCCAAAGCCAACCATCCGGTCCATCCCCACCCAGCCTGCCTGCCTCTGCCTGTCTGTCTGTCCGTCGAGGACACGCGGCACCATAACCTGGCACCCACGCCACGCCTGCAGCTACCACCGTTCACACCCTCCCTCCCTCAGTCTCTCGGGCAGTCAGATCAGATTCAACACCATGCGGAGGAGGAGAAGCATCATCATCATCATCTTCCTGCTGCTACTGGTGCTGGTGGTCGCCCTGTCCGTGGCCTCCGACGACGGCGCGGCGGTGCCGTCGTGCGCCGCGAGGCTGGCGCCGTGCGGGGCGTTCCTCAACTCGTCGTCGTCGTCGCCGCCGCCGATGGCGTCCTGCTGCGGCCCGCTCAAGGACGCGGCGTTCAACGAGACCAGGTGCCTGTGCGCCGCGCTCCTCGACAGGGCCGCGCTGCGGGCGTTCGGCGTCGCGCCCGACCAGGGCATGGCGCTCGCCAAGCGGTGCGGCGTCACCGCGGACGCCTCCGTCGTCTGCGCCAGGTACAGCGACGCAGCAGCTGCAGCAGCAGGTGGTAGCGCTGCCGGATCTTCATCAGCAGGTGGCGGCCCTGCAGCTACTGCTTCTACAGGTAATTAAGTAGTACGTAATGCTCTCGCTTCATCCTCTCTAGCTTCATTCGATCGCTGTCTCCGCATGCATGGATCGATCATCGCCGGCTTTAAAGTCCGTACGTTTGTTTGTTGCAGTGAGCAGACCAGCAGCAGCCAACGACGGAGGAGGCGCCACGCAGACGCTTCGTCCCAGCTTCTTCACGTCCTCCTCGGTTGGCGTAGGCTTCATCACTACTCTCCTCTGGTGGACCATCACGGCGTAGTAACGTAGTCCTCGCGTTCGCGTCTGCGGTTGGTCTGTCTAGGTGGCAGATTTTTTTATTTCTTTAGAATCCTGAAATGAAATGTTCTACGTACTGCATGCTCCAGTAATAAAGTGCTATACTTAGCATCCGGTTGTTAATTTGTACTCCATCCATTTTGAGTTATTTGACAGCAGGCCAGGTTCAGTCACGACAATGTCATCAGTGGACTATGTGACAGGTCCAGACATCCAGTTAAGTTACACGTCCGGGTTAGTGGGCCGGATCTCGATTGGGTCTCTTCGGATCAATTGTACGAGCACAGCATCCGTGATAAAAACCCGTGAGGATTTGGCGAGGATGTGATCTGTCACCTGGCAGTCAGTGGCGCGCGCCGTCCAGTCCAAGGCTCCCCACACCACATGCAAACTAAAATAATTATCGCAAGTGTGTTTGTAGTGTTCGGGTGTGGCATCGACGTGCCTTCACATGGCAGATGGGGCCCGGCTGCGGCTGTGATGCGATCTAAAACAAAAAAATACCAACCATGTGATGGTTGGTGTATAGGAGGAGGGTGGATTTCCGCGTGAGAATTAAAAAGTTCGGCGTCAGAGTGAGACTGTGATAGGTGATTGCTGATAAGCCATCTGGTTTGCACGTCTATTTTTTATAACATAGAATCATTCTTCTACTCCCTCCGTTTCGTTTGATTTAGGACACAAAATCTAGTTTAATTGAAAAATTGACAAAGCCAAACAAAAAAGAAGAAGAGATTTATTTCGTCGATAGGTGACACGCGCGATACACAAGTCCATTGGAGTACGTACGAGACGGCAAATCATCGCGTCTCGCCCGCGGCGGAGACCATTCGTCGGGCCCCGGCGGCCCTTTTCATAAATCGCTTCTTACGCTCGCCCTCTCCATACCCGGAACAGCTGGTGGGACCGCAGGTGTGGGACACCTGTCAGTGAGCGGGTGGTTGGTGGTCTACAGCACCCCGCTCGGCTCGGACCGGTCATGCATGCCTCCTGACGTTTTTGCTCTCTGAACCCTGGGGTGCTCGTGAATTACAGACAGAGAACAAGCTTGCTGCTCTGTTTCTACGCTACGCTTCGCTTCGCTACCTATAGAAGAAATACAAGGGACCTCTGACTGAACTTGCATTGGAGGGTCAAAACGCAAAAAAGAAAACGAGAAAACAAACGAGAACGTCTCCTTCGTTCCCTTCCCCCGCTCATTGGCTTCGCTTTCATAAAAGCCATAACTCCTCTCCTCCGTCGCTTCGCCGCCTCATCCATGGGCATGGACATGGCCTCCCTCTCCACGCCCCTCCTCTCCCCCGGCTCCACCGCGCCCGCCCGCCCCCTCAACGGCCACGACGGCGGCGACGACCCGTTCGCGTTCCTGTCCGAGGACCGCCCGCCGCGGGACCGCGTGCCGTCCCCGGCCGACCCGTTCCGCAACGCGACCCCGGAGTGGGGCGGCGGCCTGTACGCGTGGGCGAGGACGCTGCTCTGCGCGCCGGTCGCGGCCGCGCGGCTGGCGCTCTTCGGGCTGGCCATCGCGGTGGGGTACGCGGCCACGTGGGTGGCGCTGCGCGGGTGGGCCGACGCGCGGGGCCGCCCGCGGGAGGGCGCCGGCCCCATGCCGCCGTGGCGCCGCCGCCTCATGTGGGTCACGCGGATCTCCGCCCGCTGCATCCTCTTCTCGTTCGGGTGAGTGGCCCTGTTGCTGCATCAATAAACGCAATTACGTACTCGGATCGTGTCTGCCTCAGAAAAAAAAAGAAACGCGATCCCGTTCCGATCTGATTCGAACAATTGTTTTAAAATCTACTACTCCGATCCCTAGATGATTAGAAATTTTAGAATCGGGTGGTGAGAGAAGCCGCTCGAAATCCATTGGCGAATAACGAACGAGGTTGCGGGCAGGTACGCTGGTCGCTGGATTAGCGAATCTGGCGATCACGTGCGGTCAATGACCTGGTTGGTGAGGCGACGCTGTATGGAGATATGTCGTGCGGCACCAATTGCGGCTACGAGCACTTGAGCAGACCCGGCAGCAAGCAGGACGTGCGGGTTGGAAACAGCTGTACTCTGCCTTCAGATGGCTTCCGGTTGGCTGTTAATGGAGAAGCACAGGCTGTTGCTCACCAATGTTCAACCAGCTGGTCCGTACTCCGTATCGAGCGACGACTCTGTGGCTGCAGACTGCAGCTGTTTGAGTTATATGATGGGATAGGGATGCCGTGGCTGGAATAACGTACTACGCTATGGGCAGTGCAACCTGGTAGGCTGGAAGCTCGGAAACTGACATTCCTCAATCGTGATTTACCGTATTGATTACACGACCAAATGAGGCTTCCTCCAGCGGTCCTGACATTGTTGCACCTTTAATTACCGCATTAATTCTTGCACTTTTAAAGTATTTTGTCTGACATTGTTGATTTGTGTGCCGTGTCAGATATCACTGGATCAGAAAGAAAGGAAGGCCTGCTCCTAGAGAACTCGCACCCATAGTTGTTTCCAATCATGTATCGTACATAGATCCCATATTCTTCTTCTATGAGTTGTTCCCGACCATTGTTTCATCTGAGTCGCACGATGCCCTACCATTTGTTGGAACAATTATTCGGGCGATGCAGGTAAGTGCTTTTACGTCTTCTTATAAATTGCGATTTGCTAGACCCCTGTAAGACTCGTACTTCTTCCAGGTTATATATGTCGATAGATTCTCACCAGCTTCAAGGAAGGCTGCTGTAAATGAAATAAAGGTAAGGATTGCCTTTCTCACTCACATAGTTTCCCCTCATGCAGATAAATTGCTTTCATTGTGTTAGACATGCTATGTTTGGTCGCGTTTAGAGTTTTCGATCAAATCATCTATTATCTCTATTTTCCATGCCCACTCGTGTTTTTGTTAAATTTGAAAGGTAAGAGTAACAAGCACGACGTGCAGTTGCCTACTCTACAGATTCTTGTAGGGGCGTTTTCAATGGACAACTGTCAATACTCATCCTAGGATGTAGATTTGAATAAAATGATTGCCTACTTGTTATTTGTTCATATGGTACATACTCTTTAGGATGTGCTTTCAGAGAAAGGCAGCTTGCAATATCTTTCCGCGGGTCCTGTTATTTCCTGAAGGCACCACAACAAATGGGAGATTTCTGATTTCATTCCAACATGGAGCATTCATACCTGGCTACCCAGTTCAACCTGTTGTTGTCCGTTATCCACATGTGCACTTTGACCAATCATGGTGAGTTTTCTATATGAAAGTGCACCCTTCTTTTCGAAATACATTCTTCTTTTCTTGCCTAAACAAAGTCATTTCTATCTCCTCTTTGTGTTTCAGGGGAAATATATCGCTGTTAAAGCTCATGTTCAAGATGTTCACCCAGTTTCACAATTTCATGGAGGTATGCATGTCTTCTGAGTTTGTTGGAGCAAATGTCTGAACTCTCACCTGTTACACTTGCCTGGGGAGTATCCCTTACACTAGTGATTTTTGGCAATAACAGGTAGAGTACCTCCCTGTTATTTACCCACCTGAGATCAAGCAAGAGAATGCCCTTCATTTTGCAGAGAATGTAAATATGATCAACCCTCGTTATCATTGTCTGCATTCCTGAACAGCAAATAGTAATTTTTTTATTCTCGCAGACCAGCTATGCTATGGCACAGGCCCTTAATGTTTTCCCAACCTCATATTCGTATGGCGATTCAATGATTATGGCTCGAGCAGCAGAAGCTGGAAAGGTAAAAAAAAAGATATTCATACTTTACAGCATGTTATTCAATTTAATCCCTGCTTGCTCTGAAATTTGTTTGCTAGAACCTCTACCAACTGTAATCTTTCATGATTCCCTATGCTTTCAGTCAACTCAAAATGCATATATTGTTCCTCTTCTATGAGTTTATCTCTAATAAGATTTGTATTTGCAGGAGAATTGCTCAAATTACATGGTAGAAATGGCTTGGGTAAAAGATGTAAGTTTCTCCTATATTTCATTGTTTGCATGTGCACAAGTTATGCCCATAATTTTAAAACGGAGGGAGTAGTACTCTAGTCTAGTATTCCATCATTGTTACTTAACGTTTCCCTCATGCATGCTTGACGCATACTCCTTCAAGCAACCTATATCTGATTTTGTTACGTCTTTCAGATTTATGGTGTCAGCACAGCTGAAACAATGGAACTCTTGGAATGCTTTCTGAAGATGAATCCGGACAGCGAGTAAGTCTCTCATCCCTTTCATAATCCTTTTCCTATTATTATCAGACATGTCTGTATTGTTCTACTATTCGATAAATCCATGATGGATAACACTAGTTGATCCCTGGCAGTGGGCGTGTGAAAGCACAAGAGTTTTGGGCTCTTTTTGGTTTAGACTGTAGTCCTCTATGCAGAAAGGTACTGACCAAGTGCGCTAGCAAACGCCACAAAGCCTAGCAGAACGTCCCTTTTTTTATTTCTGAACTTCTACTCTATCTTCTCAGATATTTCACTACTTCGATTTTGACAAGAAGGAATCGATTACATTCCGTCAGGTATTCACTTCGATTTTGACAAATAGTTCTAATCACAGCTGTTTTCCAGTTGCATATATACCACAATTTCTTCATGACAGATCAGCATTGTATATCTTGTCGGCACTAAACGTGGTTGCTTATCATGTACGCAGTTCTTGATTGGGTGTGCACATCTCAGGAAGCAACCGTTGTTCCAGTGTGCCTGCGGAACCGCGTTTGAGAAGTGCAGGGATCCGGAAACATCTGACATCCCCCGGGCGCAGCTAGCTGATATCCTGCTGCCGTCCGATGACGGGGTAAGTTGCCACTGACGCTCTACTGCTGTTGCGAGCCGACCATTATCGTCCTCTTCATCCTCGGGCCATGTTCTCTTGCAGATGACGAAGCTATTCAAGACGTTTGACGTCGACGATGATGGAAAGATCAGCAGGGATGACTTCGTCACCTGCCTCTCAAAGCTCCCGTTCTTCATCGCGCTCTTTGCTGGCCCGGTCAACGGGGAGGTGTACATCGAGATTGTATGATGATGCAGTGCCGTGTGAAAGTAAAAGGCTGGAGATGCAAGACGCAGGCAGCAGGGGACCCTTCCGTTTATACAGTGGGATTCCCATTTTGAGATTCATGCATGGGTTGCAGCAGGTGACTAACCAGTATAGGGTTTTTTTTGTTTCTTGGTTGAAATTATTATTTATGAAAGCTGTTGAGATACGCGATGGATTATGCATATGATAGGACAACGTCAATCAAACTGAGTGCGCGTTTGTAACCTTCACAACTGTAGCAACATATTTTTTAACAATGAAATGGCTGTGAACTAAGGTTGCGTTGATTATTACAATTTCTTATAGCCTTGGGTACGTCTGCTACGTTTGAGTTCGCTAGACACGGCACCAGAAAGGCTGAGATAAGATAGCATAGAAAAGTGACGGCATCATGGTGCGGTCTGATCGAACAAGATGGGCAATGAATCAATGACATTGCACCGGGCTATCAATTTGATAGCATCTGTTTCTACATTTTATTCCTTAAGGTTATTTACATACACCAAAGCGAACAAAGAAAACGAAAGAGGTCAAGCCACACGGCTCAGGCTGGTTAATAAAAGACACTGCCAAGGTAAATGAAATCAATCCTTTACAGTATATGAGCTGTATTTCTTTTCTTGTTTCCTCTTATGTTGCCAACATTTTTTACATCACGATGCACTTTTCTTTCTTCGATTCACTTCTTGGTGGCGGCGGCGGGGCATTGGACCTCTGCACAAAGATTACACCGATATTCAGAGCCATCACAAAACTAGGGCACGTAGAATGCAGCAGTCACCATGAAGTGCACTGAGGGATGTTATGACAGGTGCCTCAATTTAAAGAGATACTTGGAACACGTAACATGGATTTTGTTACAATTTAACTAATCCTGCAAATGGCATTGACTACTTCGCATGCTCTCCATGCGACATCACCACCATTTACTCATTTAGGGTCCACAATCGAGCTTAGATGATAACTGCTCGTGCCTGTGAAGTGTACTGAAGGAAAATTACCACTATAATAGCAGGATGGCCAATGTGTCTTAAAAGACAACTTGTTGCAGCCATATTTGGATACAAACTAGAAGGAGCATTCCAAACATAACTGACAGCTACTATGCGATGGTAAGGAACTGAGGGATTTGATAGTATGAGTAAATATCTGTAATATTAATACGTCAGAACAAAGGAAACATACCCTTGGACCAACAACAAGTCCTGGCCGTCCTGATTGATTTGGTGGTTGCTGCGTCTGCTGTTGCCGTTGTTGCGGCGGCGGCTGCTGCTGCTGCTGCTGTTGGGGTGGTGGAGACTGGCTTCTTTGCGGTTGACGCTCAAACTCCTGCTGTTGAAGTGCAATAGCTAGCTCTAGATCCGAGCTGCCACCATAGAAGAAAATTCAGATGCATGTGTTACAACTTAGGTAGTATATGTGAAAATATAAGTTAAACAAATAGCATCACATAAAGAAGACAGTTGGTCTTGTTATTATGTTCATTTCACTACTCAACTTGTGCCACTGCATTTTATAATTCTTGTCCAGTGTCATGCATAGTTGTCTAAGAAATTAACATCATGCAAACTTGTTAAAAGAGCTTCTTGCTACAGCCGTCACTTTACATCAGGTTTCTTTCATACATACTGATTATGCATCAGCTAAAACATGCTCGACAAAAGCAATTAATTAAACTGATACTTTGGTTAACATGTCCAGTGCACATCGTACGATACAACACATCAGCAAACCCATGATCTCCATAAACCGTACAAGATATTAGTCATTCAACTATATCCTAAACTTATATAAATTCTCGAATCCCAAGTCAATTCATCAACTAAGCAAGAAAATAGTGATCAGAGAAAATCAAAGCACTTGGTTTACAACAGGAAGTGCGCAACAAACCATAATCAATAGTTTGAACAAGCACAAACAAGACGAGGGTTTGAAAGAAAACAAAGAACAACAGGCAAAACACGAGATCGTGTTTTAAACTAGGAAAACATTATAGCTGAAAGACGGGCACTCAATTCATATTACAAATTTATAACAAGTATATACATGGTTGCAGTGGTCAAAACTGAAAATATCATGCATTCCTGAATGATAAATTATTGCACGAAAAGGCAGGTAGGAAGGACATACTTTTCAGATGAATGCAGTAGAGTGGAGTTGTCAAATTGAGCAAGATAGTCCTGTGAACACAATAAAATTTATAGTTAACCTCATACGGTACACAAAAAGTTGAAAACAAAATAAGGTTATTGATGGTGCTATTATACATACAGCAGTACTCGTCATAGCCTGTTGTTCGTTCCATGACTCATTCCTCGGCGTTTCAGCCTTAAATGGTGTGAAATTGCTAGTCAGAAAAACTCCATCTCCATTCACCTAATGATCACAGATTGAGAATAAATAAATCAGTCGGAGTTTACATTTCAAGCAAGAATAAAAAAATGGCAGAAAGATGTAAGCATACCTCATCCAACTTTTGCCATACCAAATCAGTTTGGCTTATAAAACCCTGATCAGTTGCTAAGAGATACAGATTTCCATTGTACTGCAGAAATATATAGAATAAATCAAAACAGCAAGCTCATTAAGGAAACGGATTTTCTCAGTAAAATTTACGAACCTTGAACATAGTGTTGAAATGGTTATTACGGAAGAAGACGCAAAGCTCTCTCTCTTTAGGTCCCTCTTGTAAACAGAAGAGACTGCAGTATTGAAATATGGCCATGTGATTAACAACAGTTCAACTGAAACAGGTATGTATTCGTAAAAAAAAAGATATATACCCATATACAGTTAACTGGTTAGCAGTGCTCTGAAGAAAATTATCAATTATCTCCCCTGCAAATAAACCGAACAAGAGTGTTAAGCCAAACATAATGAATAAAACGTTCAGGACTAAAAACAGTTTTGCACATCTTCACTAGTCAATAACTGTAAAAACGAAATTCTCACATTGATGTTCTGCATCCCCGTCTTCCAAACAATCTCTACTTTTTCCAATTTTGTCGGCCTGCTTAGATAGAACCACCTCGCCCTCATACACTGGCTCTAGATTTTCGTATGCCATATTCCCGGTGCCAAGTACATGCTCTTCTCCTTGGTATATTGGTTCACTTCCCTGAATGCTTGAACAGAGAGGCTTGGGATCCTCTAACGAATCACCTTTACTGTCCACTACTGTTGTAGCATGACTTGGAGCAGCTTCACTAGCTACATCAGACGAGCCACAAGCAACCTCCATATCAGTAGACTGGCCATGAATTTGCACATCAGACATTTCTCTGCAGGTTTCTTTATCAGCCTCATTGATAGCAGGAGCAGCAGGTTGGTCACTGGGAGCATCATATTGATGAGAAAAAGGACCGAAATCTGAACAATGGGCGGGTACATCAAGATCCTCTGGTTCCTTAGATGCCAAAGCTTCTTGGAATTCTTCAGGCATAACTTCAGTTCCACTAGCAACACCATTTATGTCCTGCACCACTTTCTTAGATATGAAGGCTTCTTGGGAATCTTCGGGTCTGGCATCACTGCCACTAGCAACACCATCTATGTCCTGTACCACAGGGCCAACAGCACTCACAACATGGTTACCATGCTGCTCTTTATTTGTTGCTCTAACCATCTCATGTGTCTCTAATTGAAAACTCTCACTATGTGGTGCTTCCTCCATGTTGGAGGATGAATGACTTTGCGAAGCATCAAAGGAAACAGATCCATCCACAACATTGTCTACAGTTTCAGCTTTGGATAGGTTAAGAGCTCTCATCAGTTCTTCTTCTTCCTCACGGTCACCTTTCCTCATTTGCAATTCAGCTGGCTCTGCAAGTGTATGTTCATCAAATGATCTCCCTCGAGAGACATTGGGTGAAGGAATCTTTAATGCTGCAGTTGTTGCAGCAGCAAAATCAACAGTTTCTTCCTCCACATGTTTACCCTCTTCTGCTGGTTTCCCTGATTTAAACTCAGCAAGCCCAGAAGCAAGAGCATTGTATGACTTTGATCCAATAGCCGTAGCAGTTTCAGTATCCTAATAAGCATTATGAATCAAAATGAAAGTAGATGGATTGCAATCAAAATTAATAATGTTGCATCTATCCAGTAGAACATAAATAATTAAGCGGATATTAATGTTAGACATAAAGTGCACCAATAGACCAGATGTTAGATAATCCTAGGCATTGCGGCATGGGCAGCAGGCCAGTTGGGCCAAGGGGCGTCTGGGAGTCATATTAGGATAGGAATCCATAAATATGGTAGGAAATTCATAGATAAGGCAGATCCTAGAGATGGAAAGGTTGTTGTCATTTGGATTAGAAAAGGGGAGCCCTAGTAGATAGGAAAGGAGAGTCCTGGACGGAAATAAAACATAGTGTACCGGCTATATAAGGTCAACATATCATTGAAATAAATCGATCCCCTCGTTATTTCTGATTCCCCTCGTCCTGATTTCCAACATTTGGTACTAGAGCTTTAGGTTCAAGATCTAATCCTATTGCCCGAGGCGCTAGGTGGCTGCAGCATGATTGTGGGGTTCCAGGATGGCGGCACGACACGACTCGGAGTTGGGCCTTGCAGGGCAATGGCTCAACATGGATCAGGGATGACAGCGGCAGATTGAACCATAGAGTTTGTGGATCTGTTCGGGGATTGGGAAGATCTAGCATGGGCGGTTGCGGATCTTGACACTGGAGCGTCGTGGAGGCATGGAGGCGAGCGCGATCGCTATGTCGTCCACCGTGGCATCAAGCCCGAGAACATCCTCATCGCTGGCGACCTGCGTACCGTCAAGGTCTCCAACTTCAGGCTCGCCTTGTATGCATCCGACCTGCCACCGTACGAGCCGTCCAACACGCCGGGGAATTGGCCCCTCAAGATTCTGCTGGAGCAACCCTTGTAGACGAGCGCGTGGATGCCTGGTCGCTGGGCTGCCACATGGCAAAAATCGTCACCGGGAGGTCGCGCGTGGATCTGGCGTTGGTGGCGTAGGTGTTCTGGTCAGGCAAGGTGTGAGCCTGCACACAGGGTCACCGTGGGCATGACACGAGGACGATGTGGGCGCAGACAAGGGTGCAGCATAACGTCAACACTGGAGTGTGGAGATTGGAGGCTTGATTGGACGTGTGCGGGCTCGGCTTGCAAGGTAAGGAGCTCGCAAGCACGTTGTGGGTCGCCATGGTCGTAGCTAACATGTTGTGATCTCATATTGAAGTGTATTCGAGATGTAAAGATGTGTGTCATCATGAGATTGAGTGTAGAAGATGTAAATATGCGTGCCATTCCGAGTTTTTGAGTACAGGGTGGAAGATGTTTGTTCGTCATCCGAGTTTGAGTGTAGGGTGTAAGAGGTGTGTTTGCCATCCGAGTTTGAGTGCAGGGTGGAACAGGTGTTTGTCATCCTAAAATTTACTGTGTGTGGGGGGGGCGTTCATCATCCTGGTTAATGTGTGCAATCAGGAGCCGAAGATGTGGTGAGGCGCCAGGCACAAGCGCAAGCACCAAGATTAGGGGGAGAATGTTGGATGATCCTAGGCGTTGCGGCATAGGCCAAGCATGGGCATCAGGCCGATTGGGTCTAGTGGTTCGGCTAGGAGTCATATTAGGATACGAGTCACAAAATATCAATAGATAAGGTAGATTCTAGATATGAAAACGTTGTTGCCTTTTAGATTAGAAAAGTGAAGCCCTAGTAGATTAGGAAAGGAGAGTCCTAGATGGAAATAAATCGAGCTGTAACCGGCTACATATCATTGAAATAAAGCAATCTTCTCATTATTGTTGATTTCTCTCGTCCAGATTTCCATCACCAGATAATGGTATTCAGAATTGCTGCTGAACTTGCTGCCGAAACTAATCTGCACCAGCAGATCAATACGCCATGCTACCTGTATGCGTACGTGTGAAGTACAGAAAGGACCAGGGGGACCAGCAAGGTTCAGTAACACAGGGGCGTTCAATGCTGCACAGCAGATGCTGCGTGGCTGCTGCTGGTGTACGTGGGCAGAGAACAGGGGAGCTCTGGGTGCAAAGAGAAGTGGAAACAATCTGGAGTCCAACTGACCCAAACTGAATCAGCTCACAACTCTATCTATAACTAGTATTCAGTTCCGATGTGAACCGACTCCCTCTCCCTTTCTGGTTGTGCGCCCCTAGGCCAACTCCAGAGTCCAAATCAGACTGGGCTGGGCCGGACCTGCTGCACTGCACCAGAGGAGAGATACCTCTAAAAATAACTAACAGACAAGATTATTTCTCACATAGCACACCTGAGGATCCACTATCCATCCATGGTATAGTGGGATATCCAGAAGATCAAATATGGCGCGTTCTCGTGTGAACTCAAAGTCATCAATCCTGCAACATAAAAGCGTCATTCAACATCAGAAGAAGAGAAAACAAAAATAGGTACAAGCCACAATTCAACCAATTGAGAACCCAAACTGACTTCCTGAACATCACATTCACGTCGATGCCTGTCGTGAGGCGTGGTAGAAGATCGATGGCGTCAGCCACATTCTGCTCTCTGTTCCGAACATACTCCTCGTCTCCTCCGCCCTATGAATCGCATCCCGAAACCGTTTACACACTGATTGAAGGTACAACCGATGGGAACAATTTCGTGGGAGTGAGCCGAACCTGCACGTTACTGTTGGAATCGATGAGGCGCTCGGCGACGAGCGAGAGCAGCTTCTGCTGGGACACCTCGCTGGCGTCCGGGTTCAGGCTGATGACATTCTTCAGCAGCAGCACGTTACCTGCACACGCGCGGCCAGGGTCGGGCAAAATGAGTGTCGCGGGGCAAGCACACACACACACACTCGCGGTGAACTGGCGCGGGGGGCCGGAACGGAACGAGAGAGAGAGAGAGCTCACAGATGGCGAGGAGCGGGCAGGGGCCGTTATCGTTCTGGTAGACGATGGGCGTGCGGCGGCCGAGGAAGTCGACGGCCCTCGTCCGGTGCATGACCTCTGGCGGCTGGGCGTCCGGCGCGGACTCGAGCCGGGGCTCGGGATCCGCCGCCGCTCCGGGCGGCGGGTCCGACGACATGATCCCCCTCGCGATGGGCGGATCGGGCGAGCCGCCGGACGGTAACCCTAAGACGCCGGCGTGGGGATCGCCGTCGCGGTTGAGGTGGATTGGAGAAGGGGAGGGGAGGGGAGGACGGGCGAATCGAGGAGAGGGAGAGGGGGAATAGAATAGAATAGAATAGAATAGAATACGAGGAGGCCGGAGCAGGAGTGGGGTGGGAGAAGGCGAGTTGAGGGAGGGTGTATTAGTAAAAAAACACAGCAAACTTTTGATCAGTCCACCATGGAGTATTACTCTATATTAGCACTAGTAAGGTTCCGTTTTTTTTTTTCTCGATAGTACCTTTGCTTTGAGGCAACCAAACCAAACCAAACCAAACCAAAGGGAAAGGGGGGTTTGGAATTTAGTTGACGCTTGCATCTTGGCATTTTTTGCGATTAGGTACCTTAACTTGGTGAGAGAGTAGCAGCGACGACGATGTGTTTGGACTTGATCGCTTCAGGATATGCGTGATGTTATTTTTCTCAAACGATTCAAACATGTGTGCTCCTTCCACTGCTTAATCGATTGTAGGTATCCAACAACACGCAAGTCCCCTTGCATTATATTGTTGGACGTGCACACGCACACGCACACGCGTTTGATCCTTCTCGATTAAGCATGGAAGCAACGGGCCGGCCGGCCGGCCGGGGACCAGCGGCACGTCTGAACCTCGAGGAGAAAGAGGATTCAGTGGAAAGCTCTTTACTGCCACGGAGGCCGCTGCACTGCACTTGCAGGCGACATGACATTTTAGGGAAGGCCGAATGCGAGCACGGCCCACACCATATACACTGGCCTGCTGCTGGCCAGGGAGGCCCTAGCGGTTTTCCGCTTATATATATCAGATAAATCGATTAGCCGACGCTGAGGACTGAGGAGTCAATTTGAGACCTGCACAGATGATTAGCCACCCAAATGATTCACGAACGGCAATGTTGTGTTTGTGTACAGGAAGAATATACTAGTTGAGTAGCTGTAAACGGAAACTCTGCACCTCTGCTGCTTATATCAGATACATTGATTTTCCTTTTTTTTTCATCTTCACAGCTTAACTCTATGTAAACTGGCTACTATAGTTTCCCTAAAAAAAAAAGAATATCCAAATTCGTTCCAAAAGAATAGCCATACACATGCTCTGTTGTCACACTCTAAACCTTTCTGCTGCTGCTGCTGCTGATGCATCTTCTTACCTGCAGGTCAATTTGTCACCGGATGCTGCTTCCTTGCAGGCGAAAACGACTCACTGATGCTCTGCGCAAATAATTCAGGACACGCACGGCCGTCCCCAGGGGGGGGGGGGGGGCGCAGCTACAGTACGTACGCACGGCCGTCCGGCCTGCCGGGCTGTGCACGTGTGCATGAACTTGTCCCCCTGGACCTGGAGTAGCATCACGCGTTCACGCGTGCCGCCTCAGCGCTGTAGCTGTTGGTTGATTGACTCGGTGTTTGTGGAGTCGAGACATGCATGGACGGCCCCGATCGGCGCAGCCAGGCAGACACGGCATGCACATGCATGCCCCCGCGTGGAATGGCGCAGTTCGCGTCGCGCGCACGCACTGTTGCATGACTCCCTCAACCGTTGCCGCTACAGTACATGACGCGATACTCACTTGACCTTCGTGCTGGATGTTGCTGGATCACGTACACACTGATGAAATCCGAGTCGTCACTGGTGTCCGTTTCTGAAACAGTCACAGAGCAGCAGCTGGTTCAGTTTGTGCTGCATGCAGGGGTAAGAGTTCTTGTGCTTACCGTAACATATATAGTGCTATCTTGTTTCTGGCAGCAATGACAATTTGGTCAAAATCACGGTTCAAGCACTGGTCGAAAAGGGCTCCAGCGCGCTGTATATATGGATAGTATATGCTTCATCAATGCTTGCGCTGCAACTACGTACATGCCTGATGTGTCTCGCACAGAGCAGAGCATATATAAACTTCTCTCCCTGTGTTACCGGTCGGTCGGAGGAAGCCTATGATTGGTGAGCCATGCATCCATACCATACATGATGCTTCCATTATATATATTGTGGTGGGGAGCGAGGAAGCAAATAAATAAAGGAGAGTAGCGGTGACAGCATGATGGCAATTAAGGTAAGGTGCTTTCCTTTGGAGCAGCAAGCAAGCAGGGGGGGGGGGGCATGCAATTAGGGCATAGTATTATTCTAAGCAGCGCTAAAACGTCACATGATCGGCACCATTCGGAAAGAGACCCCCTAAGCACCCTTTTTTTCAGGCCAGCATGCACAGCAGGTGTTTGTGTCTCTAGCGGTACTGTACTATAGGAGCTGCGCGGCTTAAGATACTACTGCCTAGTGATCTTGAGACATGTGCTGCTACGAATGCTTCATTCAAGGGGGAATACGCCTCCTCCTCCTGCTGCTGCTGCTGCTGCAAACACACCCACGATTTCTTTTTTTTTTTAATTTGTTTGGCCTCGTCTCTACAGTAGTGGAGTACAGTATAAAGTGAAGTAGAATAGAGTGGTATGGGGGGCGGACGTTTTTGGCGTGTATCTTTCAGTGCTCACAAGAAGCTACTACGTACGGAGGCTACCATGCATGTTCATCTGCTGGGCCATTGGATCTGCAGGCAAGCTTGCTACTTCGAATGGAATCAATGGGGGCCGAGGCACAACTAGCTAGTGTAAGTTTTCCTCTCTTTTTTTCTTATCTACTCGATCAGTATTCTTCTCTCGCCGCGCGCAGCTGCTTGCTTGGAAATTTGGCCGGTGTACTAGCAGCGTAGCGTCGTGTCTAGCTAGGGGCAGGAAAAAAGCGAATACACGGACGTAGCTAGCTACTAGGGAAGGATTTGAGAGGTGATCGACGAGAGAGAAGAGATCGAGGCGGAGGAGAGGAGAGGAGAGGGGGTGCATGTGACGGTTGGCCCAGCGGCCGTCAAGTCGGGCTCCTATTGCGCGCGCGCGCGCGCGCGCTTTCTTGTCAAGCGCGCGGCGGCGACAAGGAGGGCCGGCCGGGCATCCCTTCTCGTCTCGTCGTCGTCCCTACCGCTAGCTAGCTGCCGCATCCATCTATTTGCATTGCTCAACGCCTCCCCTCCTCTCCTCCCCCTTCCAATCCAGCCGCTGTCTGGGAAAATAAAAAAAAGGCTACTCTCCTGTTAGGCTATAGTGCAACCAGTACAATACTACTACCTCTAGCTAGCTCACTTCGACGACACGCTAGCTGCGACCCAGCGGCAACAATAAAGCATGGCCTTCTTTTCTTGCTTTCCTTTCCCCACTACCTCCCTCTCTATCTCTATCTCTCTCCTCGGTCCCTATATATTATTTATTTTTTCAAATTAATTCTCTTCCCTATAAATTACACTTTAATTGCTCTCAGCGCCATTAAAGGTAATACTATTAGATAGCAAGCTTCGAGTTAATTAATTGGTTGAGAAGCTTCTAGCAAACCGCATCTTTTTTTTCTCTGAAGAAATTGGCTACTAGACCACAGGGTGTGTGGGGGCCATCGCTTGACTTGGGACGATTTTGTCTAGTTAGTTTCCCAGCAGTCTTCATGATATTGGTGGAGTTAAATTCCTTAAGCATGCATGCATGGGCATGCATGGCTCTCTACATAATTGCATGCCCTACAAAGGAGATTCTGTTTTGTGTTCTTCTCTGAACTTATCTTTTCCCTTCTCTGAACGTATCTTGCAGTATTTTTTTTCAGTACGTGGGATTCTCTTTTGCTGCTTTGGGTATTCACTGGCGCCCACAAGTGTTTTCAGCTTCACTGGGACACGTGACGATGCGACGTGTTAGGTTGTAATTCATAATCATCATATGTCCTGGCCATCCTCTGAGCGACCTCGATCTCAGACTTCAGAGAGAGCAGCATGCAACTTTTCTAGTGTTAGTTACAATCTGCACAAATTAGCAGCTTTGTAGTTAGTCACACCACACAGAGATCAGTGCATGAGCACAGCTTTATCCGTGGAGTGCTGGGGGTTAGGCAGCAATCCAACTCTACTCCTCCTGGAGTATATCCATTCTAGCTAGTATTTGCTAGTGACACCGCATAGTTCTACGAAGTATTTTATCGTCCCTGGCGCTCATTTATGTGGTCAAGAACAAGAGCTAGCTGCTGCTGCTGCTGCTGTCGTCGATTTCGGGACGTGCAGCATCCAATCCACAGGATCGGAAGCTGGCCGGCCGGGGTGTGTCATTCAAAACCTAATGGCACACCTCTCTAGGCCGGCCCTGCACCGCAGGTTGCTGCGACGACGACCCCCAAACTCCAAAGGGAATGAGTTCGTTAAGCATAGGGATTTGGGCATATATTATGGCCTCTCTCTCTCTCTCTCCTCCCTCTCTCTCTCCTAGTAGCTCCCTTGGGTGCCATGTCTTTGCACATACACACACATACGTACAAGGCACATTCATGTGGTTGTGGATGGGGACAGAAAGGGACTGAAATGAGTGAAAGGGAGTAAAAGAAGAGTCAACTCGTGTATTGCACAGGGCTCGAGAGCAAAGGCCAGCAGCTACTCAATTATTGGGACCTCACCCACATCACTGTCAATGTCAAATTTTAGGGGCCCCTTTTAATCCCTCCTGTACCCAGCAGCGCCAAACAAATAAACGAAATAAAAGGGAGAATTCCTACTTTCTTCAATTCTAGGATCTTCTATGTGTAGGGTTTTGTTCTCCACTCGTGTTAGAGTTTACATCTTCTGCAGCGCAGCTGTTCCCTTCTTCTGTTTTGATGCTACTGTAGAGGGCTTTATGCATGGTTTCCCCGGTGGTATATGTATGTATGTAGGGGAAACATATCCACACAAAGGAATCTTCTGAAAGAAAATGATAGTAAATCTTGAATATGTATGGTTGAATGGAAAATCTACTAATTTTGCGAAGAAAAGGGAAATAGACAGGCATTCCTCGTGGAATTAAGTGGCTACTAAATAACTGGCTGCATGTACGTAGGAACAAGTAAAGGTCCCAGGAATGTCACACCTAAATAAGCTCATTTTTATAAGCAGGAGGAAAACTACACTGCATTTGCGAATTATCTTCACATGCATGCAGTGCACAAATTTACCAGTGGACACATATATTCTTTCCTCCTTTAGTCCTTTTGCCTTGGCTGAATGACCCACGGTGCCTGTTTGCTGCATGTAGAGCACACTGTTCATATGCGTGCACTAGAGAAAAAGTTAGGCAAGATTCTTGTCACAGGGGCCTTTAATTAGTCATCTTGTGGGAAATAAATTATTATTGTTTGACCCACCACAAGGAGAATAATAGGCTAAAAATAAAAGGTGCTCTCCAAATGCAGTTATACCTTCCCAGTGTATAATTCAAAAGGTATGAGTTTAGTTGACTGAATATTTTTCTTTCGTGCAACACTGATGAATATTTCTTTCGTGCAACACTGATGAAATTCTTTTTGGCAAAACATAGATCACATATAACCTATACAGCTGGTTGATTTGCCTGCATGTTATCGCCATTAGAACAAAAAGGCTCACCATATAGTCAAACAATGCACGCCCATCATCAGATGAGATCAACACTTGACTCGGATCAATCCAGCAACCTCCCATTTGGCTATCGATTGATCAGTCGAGTTGCTTTTTTTCTTTTGAACGGACGTGCGTGACGTGAGCTAGGCTGTTTACCCACCCCTGTACATCAGCAAATTATCCCTACACGATAACACACGCTCATTTGGTCTTATGGCTGTGTGGCCTTCAGTATACTCCCTCTCCTTTCTCAAATAATTGATGTTCATGATAAAAAAATCTAGTTTAATTTAAACTAAATTAGTCGTTCTAAACGTTATTTATTTCAAAACAGACAAGTAGTTACGACGTGAGTTGAGCTGGTTGGTAATCACGTACTATCCACAGCAGGGCATCATGAGACACAGTACGGTGTCTACATGGAGCAAGCAACAGATGATAGAGGACCCACTAAGTAGAGACCAAAGACCTACATGCTAATCAGAGACTGCTTCTTGCTAGCTTAACCACAAAAGTGGGAATCGTGCATGGATACCCGTAGGATCTGAGGTTGTAGACGAAGCGCACGCAGCTGCTGGAACAGCCGGTGCCGGAGTAGTGGAGGCCCATGCGTGTGTCTTTGCTTGCTACCTGCTAGCTTGTCATATGGTTTGTTGTCTTGTCACAGAATGTAAATGTATTGCATGAACATACTTATTAAGAACTCGAGATAACTGTCAGCCTCAATTTCAAGTTACAAGGAAGTACAGCATATATAATACACTGAGCTGTCAGGCTCAATCACTACTACTACTTGCTAAACAACGGTAGAATGTGTTGTTCAGAGTGTACTTTTTAATTTAGATCACTTTTACTTAGAGCTGGCCCCTTTTCCTTTATCTTTTCTTTCCTTTTTAGATTTTTTTTGCGTGTTGTGAGGGGAATTGAAAAATAATGTTTAATTCAGTTGTTTGGACTCTTCAGGTGGGTTACCATGGATTAATTAAATTAAGAGTTTGTACACTGATTTCTTCTCTTCTGACTATCTCGCTGCTATATATCTAGTTTCACAAACGGAGACGGCCCAGATGAACACACTCTCGATCTTCCCTCTGCACTGGTGCAGAGGATCCCCTGCAGCTCTCCAGGGCCATTGGGTGATTTACATGATGATCACCAACCTTTTTAGGGCAAGGGAGATCATGAGGCACTGACAGGTTCTAGACCAAGTGGCGTCAATGCATGCCATGCAGCAGCAGAAAGCCAGGAGCATATGGTGTGACAACAAGGCACCAAACATGCAATTTAAAACACCATGGCCACAGCGCCAAGCAAAGCGGCGATCCATGCGTGTATGAAGCTTCTCTCACTGCATACTCTAACTGTTCACGCTCTGCAGCTGCCGCCTGATCTGAAACGTTCTTTACTCCTCCTCCTCCTCCTCACACTGCTGCTGCTGCTGCTGCTGCTGCTGCTACAGTGGCGTCTCCTCTCCCGTGGCGTTCGAGAACGTGGTCGGGGATGACGGACGGCGGAGCAGCGGCTTTCACGGCCCGATCGAAAGGGAACCCGAGACTCGGGCTCGATTCCTCCACGTGGCGAGGCGTGCGCCGTCCGCTGGCTACTAGACGGCCAGCATGGTCCCACGCTACGCGCTCCCTCCGTTTTCTACAGGCTCAGCTCAGCTCAGCTACGGGCACTAGCGCGAGTAGCTGTGACCCCGCCGCCCCGGTCCGTTTTCTTTTCTTCACTTTTCCTTTCACTGCTCGTGTCTGCAAATTCAGCTTTCTGGTGATGGCACGGGCGCAGAAAATTCCCAACAGTTTTTTTGAGAGTGCGTGCAACATTTCACTGTCTTCTCGAGTGCAGCATGCAATGTTTGTCCCAAAAAGATTTGGTTGATGTAGCTGCCAGAAATGCCTGAATATTATTATATATTTGATGGTACTAACAATTGTCATTATGAAGAAGCCACAAATCCCTAGCTTGGACCTCAAAACCTACCGGTTGTGTCACTTTCTCTTTGCATTATTTACATTAAATAATTTCTCTTGCACATGGGTCGACACATTTAGTAGCGCTGTTGTTTCTGTCTAACACACAATCAATATGACAATTAATATAGACACATAATCACACGTGACAGTATACGAGTACTTACTTAATGCTCCATTTATAAAGCTTTAAGCTTCTGTACGAATTGTTGCAGATGATAGGCTCCATGCATGCATGTGTAGAGAGTACTGTACTGTACGTTATAGTTTTGACCAGACCTGACGTTGTGGAGCTCTACCTAAGAGTGTTGTATCCATGTAGTTCTCTTCATTTAGTCACATTTGGTAAACAAGCTATTTCTATTTCCTTAATTTGAGCAAACACCGTGCATATATACTGGTGCATATCTTCTGATTAGAAGGATATATATAATAGTATACTGATATTGTATTTTTAGACATTGACATCAAGTAAGTATTAGAATAATATACGCAGACAACAGAAATAAAATATTCTACTACCAACTGCTGTCTATGCGAGTTGAGGAAGACGACGACCACGACGCGGCAATGGAGGTATTCTCCTGTCAGTAAAAATTCCTCCCTGTCCTCTCCTCTGTCGCCATGTAGTCATGCTGTTATTGACAAGGCAGCAGGGGCAGCTCCGGTAATAATGCACCAAGGCAAGGTACAAAATGCAAAAGGAACCAAAACTCTCAGAAGGAAAAAAAGAGAGCTGAGATAGGGGGGGAGAGAGAGATGGAGCTAGAGCTGAGCTGTGTGAGCAATAAATAGAAGTTAAGGTCCGAGCCGCGTCCATGGCGGCGTTTGCAGGCGCCCTCGAACTCCACTCCTCTCTCGCAGCTCTCTTCTTCCTCTTCTTTATATAGCCACACACTTCACCTCAAAAAGCACAGCTTGCTTGCGTTCTCCAGCTCCACCAAAGGCAGCTTGCTTGCGTTCAGACCCAAGACGCCAAGAGAGGAAAGGGATTACCCAAGAAAATCAACGAGCGAGCTACCTAGTTTCAGCGCAAAGTCAAGGTGAGTAGTACTACTAGTGGAGTGATGAGGAGCTAGCAGCGTGATTCTCTCACCCCAACATGCTGATGCCTATCCTCGATCTCCTCCCTCCTATATGCATGTGTGTGCTTACACAAATCCCTCCCTCGATCTCCTCCCTCCTATATGCATGTGTGTGCTTACACAAATCCCTCCCTCGATCTCCTATGTCTATGCGCTTAATTCTCACTACAGATCTATCTATCTTCTACCCGTCCACTACTACTGAGCTATATATGCAGCTCATCATCTAACTGCCTTTTCGCACACCCAAGATCTCTACTTGTTTTTTTTTTCGCCCCAGGAGCTCGTCATCTTGATGGGTTGTGGTTGCTGCCTCGCATGGCTGGGTTCTCTCTGAGAGGCGGCGGAGGAGGAGGTGGCGGTGACCGCGGCGGCGATCACTCGATCGGAGCCGACAGCCTGTTCCTGTACGCGCGCGGGGCCGCCGCCGCGGCCGCCGACACGGCGGGCAGCGGCGGCGGGATAGGGTTCCAGCTATGGCACCCGCACCAGCAGGCGGCGCCGCCGCACACGTCGCAGTTCTTCTCCTCCGGCGTGGCCACGGGCGTCGTGCTGGGGTTCTCGTCGCATGACGGAACAGGCGGGATTGGCGGAGCCGGGGGAGGAGGCACCGGCGGCGGCAGGGCGGGGACGAGCTGCCAGGACTGCGGCAACAACGCCAAGAAGGACTGCGCGCACATGCGGTGCCGCACCTGCTGCCGCAGCCGAGGGTTCAGCTGCCCAACGCACGTCAAGAGCACCTGGGTCCCCGCCGCCAAGCGCCGCGAGCGCCAGCAGCAGCTCGCCGCGCTCTTCCGCGGTGCAGCCAACAGCAGCGCCGCCGCTGCCAGCAAGCGCCCGCGTGAGCTCGTCCGCTCCCTCGGCCGCTTGCCGTCGGCCAGCTCCGCCATGGTCGCCACGACCACTACATCCTCAGGTAGTATTGTAGTATATATGGTTTCTGCTTAATTACTTGTGCTACTAAGTAACTCCATTATTAATTCAGGCACCACACGGACACACTGTCTATCTTACAAAATTACTCTAAACGATGTTTGCAGGGGACGGCAGCGGCGGGAGGTTCCCTCCGGAGCTGAGTGTGGAGGCGGTGTTCCGGTGCGTAAGGATCGGGCCGGTGGACGAGCCGGACGCGGAGCTCGCGTACCAGACGGCGGTGAGCATCGGCGGGCACACGTTCAAGGGGATCCTGCGTGACCACGGCCCCGCGGACGACGCGGCGGTGGGGCAGCTGCCTCCTTCCTCGGCGGAGTACCACCAGCTCACTGGTGGTGCGGGGAGAGAAGAGTCGTCTCCGGCGGGGAGCAGCGAAGCGGCGGCCACGGCGGTCACGTCCGCGGCGGTGCTCATGGACCCCTACCCGACGCCCATCGGCGCCTTCGCCGCAGGCACCCAGTTCTTCCCTCATAACCCTAGAACCTAGCTAGCTAGCTACGAGCTGCTTCTCCATTCATATCCCACCTTAATTCCTTCATCATGGTTTCATTTACTTCCAAGTTAAGATGATCATGAGCTAAGTTGTCGTTGTCGGGATCAGCAAACCAGAAGAAGAGGAGACATTTTAATTATTATTACTCATTCCGGATGTCGATGGGAGAATACTAGCATAGCTAGTTTCAATGGACTATTTCATTTTGTTGTTTTTAAGTATGTCATAAGTAATAGCATATTAATTCAATGGGTGAAATAGGTCAAATAATGCATTTGTTGTTTGAGTGCATGCATGCAAGAGACAAGTTGTCGTGGAAACAACGTAGACATGATTTCGTTCAGATAAGATCACTTTCATCTCTTAATTTATTGTCACATTATATAACTGCTTACATGACACTTATTTATTGAAAATGAAACATCTATTGAAAATAGCCTAATGCACGATCCATATGGAGCATAATGTTGTTAGCTAAAGCTAGTATATATCATTCTAGCTACATGTTGATCAGTTATAGCCACCTTAATGCAGTGCAAACAGAAGAATTCAAGTGTAAATTCTTCGATGGTGACAGTTGAATTTTCTTCAATTGTTTACTCCAATCGATATGCAGCATGTGATTAGGCTGTGCTAGATAGTAACATTATGATAGGACTATTTGGTTAAGATAATTCCTTGGTTACCACTAGGTAGGGGTACTAAGTAGACAATGTGCCTTGATTGCCTTGTTTTATTTTTGCATGGGAGAAGCTTCTGTGTGGTGGCTTTGGTTTGCCTATAGTTTGGACGTTCCTGGCCATTTTTATATGATTTGTTGCATGTTTCAATATACTTTATTGTGCACGAATGTTTTAATTTGTTCTTCCAGTTTGGTTCTTTTTAAGCAGTTAGTTACAACCTGCTGTATGCATTGGGATAGATGAGCAATCATATTGTGCCTGCTTGCATTGCTCCTGCGCAAGGGAAAGTACAGCAGTATTTCTCTAGGCATTTTAATTTGCTGGGATTGATGTGGCTTTTGGATTAGTGTTCTTTTGGCTATTCTTCTCGAGTTCTCGACAATGCCTTGTGACCCCCCCCCCCGCCCTCTCTCTCTCTCTCTCTCTCTCTCTCTCTCTCTCTCTCTCTAGAGTACATAGTGACCTTGTCACACCACTGTTCCTCTTTTCCTAGGGGTACTATTTCCAATATTCTTTTGGTGAAGTGACGTAGATCAATGTTACTAGTACAATTCTTCTTTAACAAGAAAAAAGGAAATGCACCATATACCAACCAATACCAACCACATGGAATGATGGAAGAATGTCGACAAAATGTTCATGATTTGTCTTCTAAAACAACAATGTAACACATTTGTTTTCAAAGAGATGTAGCGGTCGAACTTATTAGCCCAAGTCCACACAAGTCTGTCATCACACAATACATATGGTCGTCTTCCATGACGGGTTATTAGTTACATCACGAAACCTAAAAAGATTTCATACTTCAAGTTCTGTGATGATCCTATGAAGAATATCACTTCGTCATTACTTCAAATTCTATGATGATCATGCATATCTAATTATCTACTATTATAAAATAAAAAATATCATAAATTTATTGATGATTCATTAAACATCATTACTTTTATGATGTTCATTTTTGTCATAACCAGACGTATAAAAAACTCACAATTTATTAAGCAGGGAATGACATGGCATGGCTAGAATATGAAGTGGCTGGCATAGTCATTTCGAACCCACCCACTTCTGGTCTGTTTATTTCTAGCCCGTCATTTTCTAGACCTCTAATCTTTCAGCCCATTATTATTCTGGCAATTTTCTGGCCTATTTACTTTTCAACCCATTAAATTTCAGAAATATGAATTGCATTTCAGGCGCGGTAGTCGTGGGCCTAGCCCGATTCTAACCTTTTAGACTATTTCACACTTACGTGACAGCCGAAACTGTCTCAACAGCCCATGTCCCAAGCACATGGCCCACTTAACAACCCATATGTCCCAAAGCATCTGACTCAATTAACAAACAAAACACAGAGATGCATATTAAAAAAAACTAAAGAACAAGATGTTAAACATTTGTGACAACAGCCCAGGTAGCAAAATGACAATATTTGCATTCATCATTGACCAAATTCAACCAGCAGGATACAGGTAGCAAAATCATGTTACCAGGTCCAACTCACGCCAAATAAGAGACCACAGCCAAAATCATCATGGACCAACATATCCTTGAGTCGAAACAGCTGATGCTTACACTTACATTAGAACAAGTGTGGAGCAAAGTGAACTGCAACCACAAGAAAATGGTAATCATGTTACAAGAATCTATGGGTATACTGCTGTAAGTATAGGTATGTAACCATACAAATCTTATACGGGAATTACTTCAATCTTGTATGGAATGAAGTGCTTTTAAAGTGAATGGATTGAAGTACCTGTACAAATTAAATCGAGCTGTACCTGCACTCTAACTCTAATCTTGCTGGCAGAAGGAGCCGTACCGCCCTGAAGCACTCAGCCGTCGTTGCCGATGGGTTCCACGCGGTCGCTGCCCCTGCCGTCGTCGCCATTAGTTTTGGCTGCTTGCGTTGTTGCCCCGGTCGGTCACTCCTTGCCGCATGCCTCTTCCTGCTGGTGCTCGAATTGGAAAGATTTGGAAAGACAAGGCCAGAGAGGATGCATGAGCCGTCGGATCCGATCCGACGATCACCAGATAATCGTGGAGAGAGACTCATGGGCTGTGGTGCAATCCGACCATGGCTGTTAGCGGGCCAGACTAATTTCTGGGTGGTTTTTTAGGCCCGTTATGTTTCGGCCTTGGAGGTGGATCTAATTTCCAATAAAACGGTTAAAATTGTTTAGATTATAAGAGAATTGTAATATTTATATTTCCTTAACGAAACATGCCAATCTATAGTTTTGAAGGAAGAGAAGAGAAAACAAAAAGCTGTACGTAGAGTTGGTACGTATGAAGGATCTCTTGTCCTAGCTTCACTCCACTGTAAAGTTGAGAGATAGCTCGGCCGGCCTACATGCATGTAGAGTGGTACAGTGTATGTACTGTTCATTTACATGCTATATCTAGCTGCGCCTCATCTCTATACTTATTTGTTTCCTTCCCCTTCTCTCACTACACATATGGAGTATATTCTATTTTCTGGAGAGAATTTAAACGCTGTGACTTTGTATATGGGACATGGACTGACTAATTGTTGCTCCTCCTGTGTGCGTAATATATGATATAAGAAAAACAAAAAAATGTCTGCATTAGCTAGTAGTGCAGCATACATAAGGGTTAGACCTATTCTAGTACTCGCTCTGTTCCTAATTATTTGACGTTAGGACATATTCTTTAGTTCAAAATTAAACTAAAAACCTTGTCCTAACGTCAAATAAAAGAGAACGGAGGGAGCTCGCTCTGGATCTGAAACATGGGAGGAAAGTGACATGCATGGTGAGTTAGGCCTTGCATTTTATTAGACCTATTCTAGTATCCAACAACAAAAATTTTGACCTCCTCACGAGCAATAGCCAAAGCAAGCAGAGCTAGCTCCCTTCAGAATCAAAGAAGGAACCGGACCTAACAATAAAGAATTATTGGAGCAATGCTATATCCACACCTAACACCCTCATGATCTAGCTACATATACGTACAGCCAGAACTAGCTAGGGGGTGTTCTAAATAAATGTAAAGATCCATTTATTCTCGGTAGTGGACGTAGAGACGATACTGTGTCTGGTTATGTGGGTCCTGTTAGTGCCGGATATGGGTCCCACCTAGTCAGCTTCTATGCCTTTTAATTTCGCAATTAGTGCATGTGTAGGGGCAAAAATTTCACGGGAGATGAGAGTAGAGGTCAGCTCTCTGCTGCTGCACGCCTCTCTCTTAATAGGCAATGGATGCATGCGTGGTTATACAGCGCTCGCTTACCGGCCGCCGTAGTAGCTACTGTATTAGTGTGGGGATGGAAATGGAAGCAAGCAAGAGTCGTAGGTTATATATAGCGCTTGCTTACCGGTGGTAGCTATTAGTGTGGGGATGGAATTAAATGGAAGAAGCAAAATAAGCGGGGACTGGAGAGGATACAATGAACGAACATGCAATGAGATGATGATGACTAATTAATAAAAGCATACAGGTAGTAAGGACTGTAGTACAACCTCCGTTTCGTAATACTTGACGCCGGTTAGTTCAAATATTTTGAAACAAAAGAAGTCGTAGTATGGATGAATCATCCAGAATCCTTTGTCTTGCCTCCGATATATATTCTTTTGCTAGGATTATTAGATTAGTTAGCCCCTAACTTAAACCTACGCCTAAGACAGTTGTAGTAGTAGCAGCATGCATGCATGAATGAATGATGTATCGGAACGGTGTACAAATACGTAAGACAGGACGCACGGAGTACACAGCTAGCAGCTGCACATGCGCGTATGAAGGAACCGCGTCGTCGTCCTCTCTTGCGCCGATAGATTATCAGAGCTTGGATTGATGTACTCGCAGCTAGCTAGAGGGCTACGTACTTGGAGCAAGGAGCGCGGCGTTGGGCAGTGTGCGCGCGCGGCTGGCTTTCAGCGCAAAAGCCAGATCAGACCCGGCCGGCCGGTTCAGTGTGTGTCAGACTTAATTGGTAGGCGCAGCAATGATCGCTCATGCATCATCGATCAGGATTACAGTGAGATACTATGATGGATGCTTAATTTGTTTTGACCTATTAGCTAGCTAGCTAGCTACTAGTGCTTACTTGAACCCAAATTAAGTGGAGAGTAGTTTGGTGGAGACTGAATTGAAGTTTGAGTTCCTTGGCATTAATTATATTCGTTCGTTTATTTGTCGGCCTGTCCCTCTCTCCCTGGCCGCGCGCGCGCGCAAATTACGGTGGTGTTTGGGATCGATCGATCACGCGCGCCTATAGCTTCTTCTCGACGCTAGCTAGCTGCGACTCCTTATATAATTCCCCTTATTACCGACCACTCGCATTCAATTCGCAGCTGGAAATCAAGCATCAAGCCCCATGCTTCATGCTTGAGAAGGTAGGCTCTTCTTTTTGGAACACTCCGGATGGATTAGCCCGGCCCAATCCACCCGAAACTGCTGACGCCGGCCCACACTGGTCAATTATCTCTTCCGGCCCACAGTGGTGAAACAGTATTAGGCCGGAAATAGAGGTACTCCAGCTTTGTGCTTCATGCTTGAGAAGGTAGGCACCGGATAGCGAATTCCGCCGCCGTCAAGCGAACACGCATCGATCCGAGCGGAGCCTGACGGAACGATTGCTGTGCCTTGCCTTATGTGTTCACTAGTACACTAGTAGTACTCCTTCAGTTCAGCCACGCACTCGTCAGATTTCGGAGCTGGATCGTCACCACTCCCTCCGGCCGTTGGCTGGAACATATCTAACCACAACCTCAGGACTAATAAATGCTTATAGCTCTCTCTAATCACATGACCCAAGCAAAATATAACAGTCTACATTACAAGCATACAAATTACAAGCATAATAATATAAAAGGTAAAAGTTCAGTTACACATTTGAACAGTGCCCCTCTCATTGTCCTTTAATTCAGAGACACCGCAGGCGCATGCATGCATGCATCATACATGGCACCGGACTTATACGTACACACGAGTACAACAACGATGGTAGCAGCCAGCTGGCAACAAGGCCATTTTTTTATTATTTTTTTTTGCATGACATCGTCGCTTAATTATCATGAAATTTAGTTGGCTACGACGACGACGGCGGGCGGCCGCGCGCCGTGCCCAGCTGATGATTAGCCGAGGCGCAGGTCGTGGGAGCCGAAGGCCACGTCGTGCAGGTTGGGCTGGCTCGGCACCACGCGGAACGCGTACATGTCCGGCGCGCCGCCGCCGCCGAGGGCCACGGCGCCGTCCCACCCGGCGGCCCCCGTGTTGTCCACGAACCCGAACGCCGGATCCTCGCGCATGCCCTGCACGTAACACGTCAGATGCATGATGAATCTCGCGGCTAGCTCAAGGATAAGTAGAGACTCATCCTTGTATTAATTACCAGCTCCTGCTGCAGGTTCTTGTAGGCCTCGTACGAATGCTTCACCTGCATATGCAGTCATCAGCAAGATAAGAAAAAAGTCAAGTACCAGAGATCACTCTCCATGCATGTATATATACACAATTAGCTGGCTACTAGCTAGCTATATTCGTAAACTACTGTTATACTCGGACATATATAGTGTCATGTGTGTGTCGTTGGAGCCAAACCATACATACTACGTACTTTGATTTCCCCGGCCGGTGACAAGTCCCCGCTAAGACATACAGCACACAAGAAGGTAAAATCAGCATGCACACATCGATCGGCTACTCAACGATTGAGAGCAAAATGACCAGTGCATAATAATTGGCATTAAAACATCTCGTGTTTCAACATGAACGGTCCTATGGCCTAGTAATTACGAAAGCATATTTTCGCAGACCTAAACAAAAAAAAATTCTAACTAATGTAAGCTTCAATGAAAATATTCTAGTTTAACTGTTATTGGAGATTGTGATGAAAAAAGAAAACGTTTTCTCATACCATAATTGCAACTAACTAACTGCAACATTGGTTTATTTTACATGCATATTTACAACGAGAATCGTCTCAAGTATCTGCATGATACACAACATATAGATAGTAGAACGGTCATGCACATATGGTGATGGGCTGAAGAACTACAAAGCTGTTTCTTTTGGGTAAACAGGAAAGGAAGTGGCTGCTGTTTCAGTGTATTAATTGACTGACGACTACATTCAGTAATCAAGCCAAATTAAAGCAGTACATCAAACCGGTGGGTTCTATTTCCATACTTTGAAAATTATTGAGCCTCCACCTTGGGCCTCATCTGTGGAAGTTTCACGCCATGGTGTAACATCATAAAAATCAGTGTATGACATGCTACTCATCCCAGATAGCCGGGGGACCAAATAAGCACGAGATCTGTAGACAGCTACGCATCTTAGGCTTAACAATGGGAAACTCACAGACGCATATATGCATGCATATATATGGAGTGGTGGCTCCAACACCACTGTCCTCTCACCCCTCTTTCTCAATTCATTCTAGCTTCTAAAGGACAGAGACGGATGCACGGATCGATTGCATACACACGCAGCGTGCATGTGTATGTACGAGTGCGTGCACATGACATGGCCCAAGCGGACCTAGTAGTGTTCTAGCTACAACGTGGAGCTAGTTACGTAGAGCCTCAAGTATTGACGTGGTGAGGGAGTTGGGTATGGAAGTGCGCAGACATGTGTAATGCACGCTGTACATTGGCATGCAAGTTTCAGTGAAGGCGTGGTGATGTCTGTCAGATATTTGCTTTGATCACTACTTGAACAATCAAATGTGCAAGTAAAAGAGTGGAACATATATATATATATGAATGCATGGTTTTCTAGAGTATATAGGTAATAGAACCACAAAAGGGCACATTAATTACGTGTGTGTACAATCTTATTTAAATTGCAAAAGATTTTACTTAGGGGAGCAATATATTTCTATGCTGAAACAAAAAGTTCGAATGGCACAATAAATTGCAATAATTCGGACGGCACACCATAAAATGTGTGAACAGTTGCATGTTTGTCTTAACCAAATTAAGAAGCTATAATTAGACCGGATAAGTGAAGGCGAATGAAGTGGGAGAGATCTAAGCAGTGCAGATATTTATGCGAAAAGAAAATTTTGTGCAGACTATTGCTCAAGTGATTTAATTATAAACTCTATTCAGAAGTATGCTGTGTATGAATACCTCGAATTAATATAATGGTTTTATTATCTTACCTTCTTCTTGTAGGTTTCAGTCTGTGTGGTGATCACATGATACTGCAAACTCAAACGGAAAAGGGATCAGGCGAAAAGATATTATAGCGCGCATTAACATGGACTGAAATTATAGATGAACCTGAATACTCAACCAACCAATCATCTCTCATTTTCTTAATTTGAAAACGCCAACTAATTCTTAATTAGTTCGATCTTATAAGTTAGCATAATACAAAGAATGATTGAGGAAGAAAAAATAATTTCTTTTTGTGGTAAAATACATATATAATTTTACTCCTGGGACACAGATGTTCCTAATTTTTTTGGAGAGGCCTCTTCTTGAAGTATAGGTTCACATAAAAGTCTTGATTGAGTTCAAACACACAAACACCGAGACACACAAAATTCAAGAAGCACGGAGATCTACCCCAACAAGGAGCATGAAATATGCAAGGATCTGAGAGGGAGGTAAGTATGTCGCGGAGATAGATCTAGCTTGAGCTTATTAGGAATTGAAGCAAAGATTAATAGGGTTTGTACGTGCCTTTCTATGGCGAACCTCCTTGAGAGCAACATCAACGTTTTGCTCGAGAGCACGCAGCTCGTCGAACTCCAGGCTCTCCAGATCTTCACCCATCCTTTGCCTAAGCACACAAATCCGGCCTCAAAGGTTAGAATTATTTAGCAAATTACTAATCGCCCTTCTTTTAATTCTGATAAATTAATTCCCGGGTATGTGGAAATCGAAGAGAGAGGAATTGATGATGGAGGAAATCAATTAATAAGAGATGATTCTTCCCACCTGATCTCGGTACGCAGGTTGCGATTGATGTCCTTGAGATGGCTCAAGGTGCGCTGCATATTCTGAAATCGAACCAGAATTGAAGAAAATAAAAGAGATAGGGAGACTTTATCTAGATCTCATCATCTGATGCAAAAGATGAAGAAGGGTAAAGCGGCGATTCACCGTACCTCATACTGCTCGTTCCACAGGCTGGTCCCGATGGCCTGCTGGTAGCGGTCAAAGATGGTCTTGATGCTACAATTATTAGCCTTGTCAAGAGCTAGCAGCAACAGAATGAAGGAGTAGAAGTGCATTCGACAAATTAAATAAATAAACGCGCAGCTGATGCAGCAGGATCAGCGCTCGGGGCAAAAGGAAACCGATGGAGAGAGAGGGATCAGAGGTACTGACTCGGTTCCTGGGCTGCAGAACTCGTGGTACTTGCCGGTGGAGGAGAACATGATGATGGCGACCTGTGCGTCGCAGAGCACGGTGAGCTCGCGCGCCTTCTTCATGATCCCCGTGCGGCGCTTGGAGTAGGTCACCTGCCTGTTGGTGGCGTTCTCGATCCGCTTGATCTCGATCTTGCCGCGCCCCATCTTATCGACGAGATCCTCCTCCTCCTCCGTCCTGGCTATTCCTCCTCCCCTTCTTCGGATCGATCGAGCTTATTGGTAGTATCTGCTGCTAGCTAGCAGCTCAAGAATTCGGAGGGGGTCCGAAGAGAGGCAAGAACGAGCAGATGGGGGAAGACCGGAAGAGCTGAAGAAAGGAGAAAGTAGCTGCTTGCCTTGCCTGCCTGTGATAATAAGGACTTGGTGGTGGTGTACTCTCGACTGGTGTGTGTGTGTAGAGAGAGAGAGAGAGAGAGAGAGAGAGAGAGAGAGAGAGAGAGAAGCAGGTAGCCAATGCAAGGACAAGGTGGTGGTGGTGGTGCTTGTGCTTTTCGGGGTGGTGAGGACAAGCCCCGGGGCGCGACGTCGACGGACGCAGCTGCCGAATCGGTGAAAGCGTGGGGGCGCCGTTCACTGTAACGCTGCGCGCGCGCGCGGCGGAGGTGATGAGGTAGCGCATGCGAAGCAGCAGCGCCGCCCGTGCCGCCGTTCACTGCAACGCATGCGAGCAGCGCCCGGCCGGCCGGCCGGCCGGCGTTGGGTCGCATCACCGTGCGTGCGATCGGTCGGCTCTATCTTTTGGCACAACGGTTAGCACGGTTTTGGCTTCCGGACCATCATTGGCCCTTGCTTCCCTTTTCGTTCTCTTCATTCTCTGCTGTCTCCTTTGCTCTATCGTCTCGACTCCCAACTACGAAAGGCAAAGGCAAAGGCTCTCCTCGTTCTTAGTGTTACCCCTCCTCAGTTTGCTCATCGGGCTATCATATATCTGCATCACTTGTAGTGCTAGTATCCACTAAGGCTTTGTTTGGATACAATCAAACACTCTCCATTTGGAGTGGATTGGAGAGGATTGAAGTAAAAATTAGTTCATTTTCCACTTAATTCCACTCCAATCCACTCCATTTATTGTTAGCCAAAAAAGCCCTAAAGAAGTTACATTAAATTACGCACAAAATATACAGTGAGTCACAAATACTACTCTCTCTCCATTCTGCTCTGATTACCAAGTTATATATTCATCTGCCGAAAAGAGCCATGCATGTAGTTGTGTCATCTAGCTAGGAGTAAATATAAACTCGAGCGAGAGGGAAGAAACGACTAGCTACTTGTAGGTCACATGAGCAGTCATGTCGACGTAGTAATTTCTTTTGGAATCAACGGAAAACCATGCATGCATGGATGGCAACCTGGCTTGTCCATGGGTGAGAAGAGAATCGAATCGAATAGAATCGACGTTGCATGTTCGATCAGAAACGGTGCCGCTAGCTATAGCTCGTCTTGTTCTTCGTGGGCGATGGAGCCAGCCAGCCAGCCAGCAGTAACTCCACCGTCTGATCGGACAGGACGGGACGGGTCGGTCAATCATGTGCCTCGCGCGCCCAGTCCAAGTGGAAATGCTTCGTGCGACTTTCTAGTTCCAGGCACGAGTTATGGAGCTCGTGGTACCATTTCTGGTAACTGTACGTGACATGTCATTGCACTGACTACAGAAAAAAAGAGAGCACCATTTAATAACCTGCTTTTTATTTATTTATTTAGTTGTTTGTTCTCGTCTCATCTCAGCTTTTCTTTTCTTTTGGTTTACCCTCAATACTCAGCAGGCAATACCGTATGCATGTTGCACTTTTGCTTGATTCCTGCCTGCTCGAACGAATTGCTCTATATACTGATCGAGTGAGAAAAATTCACAGATTTCTGGGTCAACGGTACTTCATCAGATGTTTCAGTCCTCAGCAGGAATGGTGCTTCATGCTGCCAATGCCTGCTAGCTATTTGTCTTTTTCGAAAGCCAGAATTGGCACTTTAAATTAAGCCGAAAAGAAGATTTTTACAGGTCATACAGGATGAGAACCAAAAAACAACGAGGTTACAACGTGACATTGCATTCTGCCAACACTACAGCTAAATGCTTACAACCAGCTAGACACCACATCTTCAGTTCATCTCTCAACCGCAACAAGATTACTTCAAGGGAGAGCTCTTCGTTTCGGAAAATTCGATTATTCCTTTCCCGCCAGATGGCCCATATAACAGCAATAATCAACGATCGGATACCTTTATTCCTTGCTACAGTCGATGTAGAGGCCATGTTAGTGAACCAGTCCATGAGTGATGGAGTTGGTTCCCAATTGGATGGGTGAAGCCGATCCACCGCCACCCAAGTGCTCACCCTCTTCCAAATCTCCCTCGCCATCGCACATTCACAATATAGGTGTAGAGCAGTCTCAAGATTACGGTAACACATTGGACAGAAGTAATTGTTGGGCCATCCCCTGAGTTGCAACCTGTCTGACGTCCAAATGCGATTTTGTAACAGCAACCACATGAAGGACTTATATCTCGCCGGTGCCCAAACCTTCCATACCGTTATCGGAAACAAGGATTGTGTACCTCCTTCAAACTGGATACGATACACAGAGTGTGATGAGTATTCTCCATTTCCCGTTAATCGCCAATGGACCACATCAGGCCTATGTGGATCGAAGGATGCCCTCGCTTCTTCAACCAATGTCCATAGTCTTAGGAATGGCACCAGATGCTCCACCGAGATCCCTGTGGCGACGTCATGCATCCAGTTTGAGTTTCGTATTGCTTGTGCGATTGACCTTTGTTTACCTTGGCTGACTTTGTATAGTTCCGGAAACAACAGGGCCGGAGCCTGCCCCTGCAACCAACTTGAGAGCCAGAATTTGGCACGCTGGCCATCTCCCACAGTAACAGAAGTGGCGACGGCAAACAAATTTCGGTCAGATGCATCAACCGGTAGCTCCATGCCTTGACAAGCACGCTCAGGCCATCGCCACTCCAACCATAGCCATCGCAGTCTCAACGCTCTGCTGAATCGCTCAAGGTCGGTAACACCGAGCCCGCCAAAGCTTAGAGGACGACATACCTGAGCCCAACTAACTTTGCATTGACCTCCCTGTAACTGATCAGTGCCAACCCATAGAAACCTTCTCCTGATTTTATCAAGCACCTTGAGAAACTTTTTGGGAGGTTTTAGAGCCGAGAGCAGGTAGGCTGCTTGAGCACTCAGAACTGTATGCACAAGTTCACGTCTACCTGCAAAGGAGAGCAATCTCCTTTGCCACCCTGCCAACTTGGACAACATTCGATCTTGGATGTTTTGCAAGTGGGCTAGTTTTAGCCGCCCAGGCAAGAGAGGGAGGCCGAGATATGAAATTGGCCAATCAGGACGGTGGCCATTGAAATCTGCCACAATCGATTGCAGATCAAGTCCTTCACATTTGATCGGCATGATCGATGATTTGTTCTAGTTAACAACCAATCCAGGAGCCTCTCCAAATAACCGAAGGATCTCCATGGTGGCAGCAACATCGGCGGGCGTGGGCTTGATGAAGAGGGCGACATCATCAGCGTACAGTGAGACACGCAGTCTTAACTGCCGTCCGGCAAGTGGTGAGAGGGTGCCGGCCTCCGTCACAAGTTGGAAAATTCGATCCAGGGCATCAATGGCAAGTATGAATAAGTGTGGTGATAGCGGGTCACCTTGTCGCAAGCCGCGCTCATGGTGGATCACAGGGCCAGGGGAGCCGTTCAGAGAAACAGACGAAGATGCCATGGAGAGTAGAGCTGAGATCCAATTATGCCAACGACGTGAAAAACCACGATGTGCCATTAGTTCAATTAAGTAATCCCAAGATACGGAATCAAATGCCTTCGTAATATCCAGCTTTAATAAGAGCATTGGGGTTCCAGCTCGATGACAACTGCGCATTATGTTCCTGACATGCAGGTAGTTCTCCTGTATGTTCCTGTTTTTAATGAAAGCACTTTGAGCTTCTGATATGAGGCTGTCAATAAACTTTGCAAGTCTTAGAGCCAACACCTTGGAAATTAACTTGGCCACTGAATGTATTAGACTTATTGGTCTGTAATTCCCAGCAGACTCTGCAGTTTCAGATTTGGGCAGGAGAATGATTGAAGCTCTGTTTAGAGTCGGAAGAGCTCCTGTGTTGAGATGGTAGAATGACTGGAATGCAGCTACCACATCGTCCTTGATCACCGTCCAACAACACTTGTAAAATGCTCCCGTGAAGCCATTGGACCTGGTGCCTTGTCAGCATGCATTTCACTAATGCAAGCAGCAATTTCTTCTTCGGAGAAGGGGGCGTCCAGCCCGGCCAGCGGCGTAGCAGGTAATGCCAAGGTGTCCCAATCCAAAGTCATTGGCCTGGCTTGCCGATGACCAATAATGCCCATAAAATGTCGGTGCAGTTCCGCTTCTTTTTGTTCATGTGACCAGACAAGCTGACCATCACTATGCTTCAGACAGGCAATGAATTTTCGTCTTGCACGAGCATTGGCCTTAAGATGAAAAAACCTGGTGCATGCGTCCCCTTCCCGAAGCCAGGTAATCCTTGAGGCTTGCCTCCTCCGAGATCTCTCAATGGCTGCCAGGCCTAATACTCTGTATTTGAGCTCTTTCAGAAGTTGTTGTTCCTCTGGAGATAACAGTCTAAATTCTTGTGCTCTGTCCAGTCCGCCAATGACCTCCTGAGCAATATGGAGTTGTAGCCTCGTCTGGCCAAACATGTTTTTACTCCATCTGGTCAGAGCCTGGGCAGTGTGCTTGAGCTATTTGTCATTTTGAATTGTTTTGTTCTTTGTAGATCACTATATTAATATGGGTTCTGGTTCGAGCCCTTTATCCTTTTCATAATTTGCTTTGAATTCTATTTTCAGTCGCAGAGATTCACGGCTTATTACAGAGAAACCTGGAGACAAAGACGATGCACCCTGCCGGTTCTTGAATGCAAATATGCAATGTAAATTAGCAGACGACCAGTGGCCCGCTCCCTTGTTAATAATCAAGCGATATATGCTGCTGGATGAGGCCGGCCCTACCACCACCGCAGGCGGGTGCGGACGCCTCCGTACTGGCTCAACAGCTCCCGGGCCGGGGTACACGGCAAGCCGGCGGCGGAGGACTTCACGGTGGACTACGAGCACCGGCGGCGCGTGGTCGACAGGTCGTACCTCAACGGCCTGGGCATTATCGACTGGTCCAGGGTCAGGAACGTCATGGACATGAGAGCGGCATATGGAGGGTAAGATAAGAACCCCCCCCCCCCCCCTACTCATGCCATGCATTACTGTTGCCACTGATGACCATGAGGTCTGATCGTGCTGGCGGAGACAGGTTCGCCGCTGCGCTCAAGGAGGATCGTCAGGCCGGGGGGCAGCATCATCTTGCGCGACGAAGCCGGCGCCGTCGGCGAGGTAGAGAGAAACTCCCCACGTCGCTGCACTGGGGATGTGCGACTCACCTTCTCCAAGAACGAGGAAGGCGTGTTGCACGCCGAGAAATCGAATCGGCGGCCGGAGCTGCCCGAGGAAGCATCGTAACCGCCTCTCTTGCCTGATCCTGACAGATAGATGATACGTTTACAGGTTCGCACTTTGTCAGAACTTGTTTTGCATACGCTACAGTATTCAAAACTGACTGACTGACTGACTGACTGACCAAATGCAGAGATATGCCAAATGCTGGACTACAACAATGAATAGTCAGGGCCAAATCAACGGTCACTTAGGCTGGATTTTTTGTCTCCAGAAGAGTTTCAGCTGAAAGCACACCATCAGCAGCAGTGGTTGGAGGCAGTCACTGTGCGGAATAGGCATCGCCCCTCCATGATACAGCCAGAACAGTTCCATCTCCCGAGTCCCGAGCCTGTGCTCCAGCTCCAATCAGGGACGGGCCACTAACACTGCCCAGTTCTGTAATGGACGGAACACCAGTTTCAATTTATTTTACACATCACGATTTAAAGGTGGTATGTAGTTAAAGTATTGCAGCGTTGCAACACAGCTGGGTGATGTGATTATTTTGATTAATAAAACTTGGATGTGCGTGCCCTACCAAGCTGCACTAGATAGATAGACCGGGTCACATGTGTCCGCCATATCTACAGCGAGCCAGATATGTGTCACCAACGGCAGAGCATGCATTTAGCTCTCGGTGCACTGAACTGGTGGGTTGTTGTTCGTCAGTTAAGACTTTGGAACACATATGGGTTGTCCAAGTCGCCTCTTTGATCTGGCCTTTCAAGTTGTCTCTTTTATTTTCCTTACAAAAAAGATAGAAAAGGAAATTGATGAGTGTTGTTCATGAGAGACCAGATGCTACCAACTACTGTACTTCACGGAGGAGGCCGGCGAGGAGCTGACCTTTCACATGCTTCTTCAGTTCGATCGCCACGCACGTTAACGCCGACGCGCCGTGTCGAGAGAGCGACAGCGCTAATACTGTAATGGCTAATAGCCGATTCAACTGAACAAAAAGAAAAATCAGCATCTTCCTAGAGGAGCAGGCATCCAATTGCCAAGCAAAGGAAACATCATGTGCGCGCTGAGATTTAGATATTTCCCTGTATCCCTCTCTCTCTGTACCTGAGAAACATCCAAGCCGACGACGATATCTCTAAGAAAAACAGGCAACAGAAACAGCGACGGCCGGCCGCATCCCTTGTAACTCTGCAACGTTCCAAAAAACGGCGCACAGATTAAGATTTGGGCGCCGCTTCGGCCTCTGCATGGCTGCCCGCGATGGAAGCATGTGATCGATGCGTCTCACTTCCTTCTTCCCCCAACTGGATGGATAGGCACACGAACGATGCTTGCGTTCTTCCCTTCCAGTTTCAGCATGCCGCTATCTCCTGTTCGGCGCGCTAGACAGCAACAACATGGACCAAGAGACCCCCGTGACCAGATCCACTGTCTAGGGAATGGGATCTAAATAGCTCCTGCAGTGTATATAGTATCAGACAGTGATGTTGTACTGATTGAAACCGGAACCAGCTGCTAGTAAGAAGATACTCGTGTAGATGCTGCAGCAGAAGTGCATCGTCCAGAACTTGGCTATCAGAAGCACTGATTCTTGTCCAACACCGTGGAGACTTTAGGCCCACTTCACCTGATGATGTCTAAACAATCTAGCTACATGTACAAGTCTTACCTGTATAGAGGAGGCATACCGGAGATATTTAATTAGAGGGTTTGTTTTTCAACAAGCAAGCACACTGGGCAAAGAACTTGGTGCTTAGGGTATCGATTACGCGAAATCATGAAAGAAGCATAATTTGTGATATCCCAAACTCTCGATTGCACTATATATATACAAAAAGGAACAAGAAATGAACACGTACGGATTACATGTTTACAGCACGGTCACGCATACAACAGGTTGGCACAATCTCATGATCAAACCATTAAAATAAACCATTTGAGATAAATACTTCCGTGCCACTATTTTGATTTTTAATTGCAGGTTTGCCCTTGTTTTTTAAACCTGGCATGTTCGTCCCTGCGTTTTAAAAATGAACAACATGTGTCTTACCTCTATTGTTGCATGTTTGACCCTGCTTTTTCTCTGAAAAATAGGGGGGGGGGGGAAATGTGCAACTATAGGGGTAACCATGCCATACTTTTTAAAAGATAGGAACAAACATGTCAAGTTGGAAGATATATCGAGGACAGACGTGCAAGTAGAGATCAGATTTGAGACAATCATACAAACCATCCTCCCCGTTTTGACGAGCAAAATTAACTACTACTACTACTGTAGGAGTTTACTACTAGTAGTATATATCTAGTAGTAATATCAAGCCATACACGCAGCGGTACGTAATAGCGGTAGTGGATTACTAGCTCGCCGGACTGGACTGATACAGCTCGCTCAGAAGCACCAGAAGGACGACGGCCGCGCTCTCTTGGCCGGCGGCGGCGTGATCTCCGGCACAGCGAACACGTCGCTGTCGTTATCCATGTTCCAGTACGTCCCCCTCACGCGCCCCTGCTTGTCGGGCCTCGCCGCCGTCGGGGCGGCCGGCACCTCCTCAAAGTGCAGCTCGCCGGTCCACGGCGACGGCCCCCACTCGCCGCGCTTCTCCGCCCGCCCGGCGACCACGTCGAAAAGGTCGGCGTTCATGGACGGCACGTGCTCGTCACGCCCGGGCTTCTGCTTCCGAGGAGCAAAAAAAAGGAGATATTTTTAGTTCTTGCTCCTAATACGTTCTTCTACCCATGAAACTGAGCACGCGCTGCGAGGAGATTAAGGGTGGACAGGAACGTACCGCGGCGGCGGAGAACGGCGATTCGTCGAGGAGGAGGTCGTCGACGCGCCAGCCGGGGCAGATGTTGGTGAGGTAGTCCGAGATCATGGCGCCGCCGTTGTTGTCGTCGCTGCACTCGAGAACGGAGCTCGTCCTGTCCGTGGAGGAGCCCTGCTCCTGCGCGCAGGGGGCAGCGACGCCGTCAGACTCGCCCCCGCGGTCAGGGGAGGGAGGCGCCTGGTCTACTACGAGCGCGTTGGAGAGCTTGGCCCCGACGAGGAGGAAGCGGCTGTGCTTGGCGGTGAGGTCGTTGGCGCTGTGGATGGGGTCGTCGCAGTCGGCGCACAGGATGGCGCGGTCCTCGACGCAGAACACCAACGCTCGGCGTTCCTGAAAGAAAAGAGACCGTCGTCAGCAACTCCGGTTGTAGCATCTCCATCAGTGGTCAGGCTCAGGCAGGCATGAAGAGACCTTGCAGACGTCGCAGAGCGGCCCCGTGGTGGAGTCATCGGAGCTGGCGTCGGAGGGGTGGAGGAGCTGGATGCGGCGGTGCTTGCCGGCGAGCCTGTTGGCGCGGTGGACGCGTCGATCGCAGGCGGAGCAGAGCGCGGCCTCGTCAGCGCAGCAGAGCACCGCGGCCGGCTCGCCGCCGCAGACGTCGCACTTCACTCGCATGGTGGCCGGCCGGAGACCAGGAGATGCTGCTGCTGCAGGCACCTAGCTAGTACAAGCGTTTAGCTAATGACGCGAGAGGCAGGGAGAGAAAGAGGCCCTTCGCTACCGGTGAGAAGACATGGCAAGATGGGAGCAGAGTGGAGGAGGCAATAATAAAACAGAGCATGAGAGTGGCGAGAATAAATTATCCGCCATGACAGGGAGAGGCCAGATCTTGTTTGGGGAAGAGATCAGGGCAAAGCTCGCCACCTGGTTTGGTTTCCCTGCTTTTTGTTTTCTTGCCCCCCCTCCATGGCTTACTGCATTCCTTTGATTGCTCAAAGAAACCGTTTTTTAATCTACTCTATAAATAAAGAGTGACTAGCTAGATAACTCTCTAGTACAATCGTGTAAAAACCTCTTCTAGATCACACGATATCTACCTTAAGATCACTATATTTTTACACTTCAGCCCTTTCACCAGAGATTATTTAAGTCAACATTTAAAATCGTAAATTTCAATATAACGGTCGTAGAGTTAATCCTAATAATAATAATAAAACTAACACTTTTTTATAATCTATACATTGAAAGGGTTCATATATACAATTGATTATTTTATAACTAACATGGTCTCCAATATGATATTTTAACTAAACATATATCTATAGAAGAGTACGCATCTATTTACAAACAGGCAGATGTTCTTTCTATCAATTCTGTGAATACGTACCTGCTGAGGTCTTGGCCGTCAGGAGAAATTTCAGTCCACTTTTTGGCTAGATGGACGTACTGCAGGTAGCTAGATATCCGAGGTTACTCTTTCTTCCGTACCATCCATGGAAAGATGGGACGGATTTTACCTGTGCAGGTGTGTGCATTAACAACAACGAGGCCGAGAAGTCAATCATCGATGATGCATCGGATCACACCAGATACAGGGGCATGATCCATGTGAGTAGAACAGCCAATGCAAGGCATGTTCTAGAAACAGGGCCCGGCCGTCCACTGTGCGTGTTTCTGTGTGTTCATAAGTGCAGCAGCCTCACCATCCGTGTTCTGATGATCTGGGCTACCCTGCTAAATGATTGAGCCGTCCGCGTTATTGACGCATATGGTCAACCAAACCAAGAGCACCAATTAGCACGGCGATCTTAATTACTGGAGTAGCTGCCATGGCGACGGACGGCTGCTCAACTCCCATGCTTGTCATCCAGCTACTCCCTCCGTTTCATATTTATTGACGCTGATTAGTTCAAATTTGAACTAACCAGCGTCAATTAATATGAAACGAAAGAAGTAGTATGTATTATGTATGTAATACACAGGCATGCAGATGGGACTGGTTTCCTGACAGCCATTCTCTTCACTATGCGTGCTATAGTACTTTTTTTTTTATTTTTTCTTATGGGGACAGGAGCCAGGAGGATAGATATAATTAGGGCCAATCTGAATGGTGCGCCTTAATGCAAGCAAAAACTTTATTAGCAGCAGTCTCCTCGTTGTACTACTCAATTAGCAGCAGTCTCTGAACTACATAGAAAAAAAAAGCCCGTACAAAGTAGAAAGTACCCCGCCCTTCAATTAGAGCCAACAGTAGAAAAAGTTTTTGCTTAATTCATCAATCGCGCTCATTGACAGCACCAGGGAGCAGCAGATAAAGCTAGCTGAACTCACCGTCTCTTAATTAATTAATGAATCAATCAATCAATCAGAGCCCCTAAATGAAAGTTGGTTCGACTTGGGTTGTCAGGTCGGCCGCCTTCAAGTAGCCTGATGGCATAGTTTGTCCGGTAGCAACGCCCACCGAGTTGAAGCTGCTGAAGACGGTGACCGGACGCGTCACATCATTTCTTAGGAAGAAAAGGGTATTACCCAGTGATGGAGTATCTCAAGTACTCTCTCTCTCTCTCTCTCTCTCTCTCTCTATTTTGAATTATTTGACTTGAGGCTGGTTAGTGAGGGAGTATCATGGAATCCGGTCAGGTGTTATTTCTAAACATGTTTACTCTTGTTTTTACGTAGATACTGATTTGAGCCTGAAAGCTCGGAACATAAGTGACAGACACTCTTACTTACATCAAGCAGGCGCCGGCCGGCCGGCCGGACAGACGAAGATATTTGCAAATCCAACTCGGCCTCAAATTAAAAGACGTCTTTGGCGGCATGAATCCACAGCAAAACCAACTAGAGAGAGAGAGAGAGAGTGAGGGGGGGACCACGGCCCCGGTGGTCTATCGAGGTTGGCATGGCATCGATCGACTGTGGCGGCGAAGCAGGACCAGCACTCCATGCTCAATGTGCTCCCATCAGGCCGAGGCGAGGCCATCACATCACATCAACGTTGGGCGCCCTCCTTGGTCACATTTTCTTAGGAGGACCACGTACCGCGAACCGTAGAGAGGCTGGACAAGGTTATCATCAGGCCAGTCCCATGCCACCACCATTTATGTCCATTCGTCTCTAGATCGACTTGTTATGCTGATCGACAACTTGGAACAAGGTTTCAGAATGGAGTGGAGCATTCCGGGACTCGTCACTTGCTCCGAAATGTCCAGTTTTTTTGACATCTCTATGGGTGTTTCCTAACCATGTCACTGCAGTAAAGTGGGGTTTAACACTTTCGTTCCTTTTATTATTAGCAGCAGCAGCATGCGCAAAAGCAGCACCATGATAGAACAAACAGTGGTCAGAAAATGCAACGCAAGTTGCTGAGATCAGATGTTTCTAACACAGTATGAGGCCCAACACAGTCAAGGATTCCACAAATATGAGTGTATCGCAATAATGGCTTCAGCATAGAGCCGAACATGCCACAATTAAGAGTCTCGAGCACAGGTAAAGAATCATTTCGGCTGTAATCTTCTGCGGGTAGATCTATTTTTTACACGTTTGAACAACTTCTCCCTACCAGGCGTTACAACATTCCCCTGACCACGTTTTGTCCCCTCCAAAAACTAGGAACATAATCAGAACCTATCCTCTTCTTGTGGGTTTCCATGGATGAACGGGTAAAAGAAAGAACATGATCGCTTCGCTTCACATCACGATACGGAGCACCGCAAGTCCAACGGCTGATATCGAAACGATGGTACCGATGCAGTATTTGATGACATCATACTTTGCTGCCTCCAACTGAGCTTTCAATGAGTGAATTTCCTGCATATAGTGGCAAAATATTTTGTTAGTTTGCTATAAAAGTATGGTACGAAAAGCCCAAGCATGCACCCTTTGTTTACTGCTAACCTTGTCGAGCTTTGTGGTAAGCTCAGTAGTTTCCTCATTCTGCTTGGCGAGTTCATCGCGTATGCGCCTGGACAAAAAAGATTCAGTCAGATGTGATAGACACACACTCATACAGCCATTAAAAAACAAAAAACCTATTCTATGCTGAAATTATTACAGTAATGCTCATTGTAACTCACGAGAAAGAAACTACTAATGTTCCATTTTGAAATGCTCAAGAGAAGCAAGGCAAAGAGCATTAAGACCCACCTACTAGTAGTGACATCTATTTAGAGACCTTACATAAAATTGAGTTTTTCCCATTCGTTCAGAACACGTGCAAACTATACACTAAAATATAGTACCACATGCACGAGGGTACAGGAGGATGGTGCAGAATTCTCACATTAGCTTTGATGACAAAACATGTGTTTTTCACAATGAATAGGTTTTCTATGAAGTAAGCAAGAAATTATTGCATCCTTTGTTACAGTGGATGGAGATAAATAATGAGCATGTCAACCAAAGACAAAGTCCAATCAACATACTGGATTTGAATCTAGCAAGACTAAAAAATTGACCCACAAGCCTAAAATTTGAAATATAAAGACTGTCCCATGTGCAGAAGTGAGCAACTACAACTTATAAATAAACCAGCTAACTCAAAAGCTTGGAGACCAGAAGCGTGGCTAGAGTCACTACAATCTTTATATTGAGAAAGTTAATCATCAAATGTCCTATTTGTTTTACACACAAAGTCAATGTACGAGGTATGCATGCTTATGCCTCAGTGGTCAATACAGCTTTAATGGTTACAGTACTGAACAGTGCATAGAATGTATCTGAACAAGATAAGTGATTCTACCCTCTTTCAAGGTTTAGATCCAACCGCTGTCCTGCAGTAACCTTGTCAATCTCATATCTGTTCCATACAATGAACAGTTAGGCTTAAGTGTGCTAGTTCACATTCCTGAAATAAGCAGCTCATTCACTCAATACTTACTTCAGTTCACTCCTCATCTTATCAATATCCCCACGAAGTTTCTCAGTTTCCCGCTGTAACAAAGAGAAATGGTTTTCCTGCAGACAGAAAATGTCACTTGATTGAGATATCAACCCTTGCAAGTTGCAATTATAACTATACACACTTGTTTCCACCAACTCTCTTGATAAATATTAGCAAAAGAAAAAGGAGTCGACATACAGTTGCACACATTGAAAAAAAGGAAGGACAAAAGCAATAATATAGGGATGAGTGAACTGAAGTCCATGTCAACCGCAGCAATATGTTCTCTTTAATGCCTCAGGATAATTTTATTAAGCGTGATAAAGAAAATACAGTAGATCTTGTATCAAGTAGGAAAAGTGTAATTTCCTATCGCTCTGGCCAGAACGTAAAGCTCATTAAGATCGTTGACATCCAAGCTGTTTGCACTTCCTTCAAAAAATCTTGTCAAAACTAAATATACATGCACTACCAATAGGAAGCACATATGAAACAAACAACAAACCACAATTTTCAAAATAACGGTTGAGGAGAAAAGAAAAATGAATTGGTACTACACGATACATAAAAATGATTGAGACTTAATTAAACTGTGCATGCCTGCGTTGCAATGTTAATAATCATTTTTGACAAGACAGGCTGGTTTTCCACCCCAGCTTTGCTGCTGGTAAGCCCAGTTAGCAGATATCAGACGACTCTGCATAGTCTCAGAGAGGTGCTGCCCCTTACTGTGGGTTGCATACAAACATTTCAGATCGAAGAAAGCTGGTTTGAGAAAGAGTAGTAACTAATAGAAGGCAAGTAAATCTGATAAGCCTGACTAATGTAGCTTCAACATGAGACGAGAGTAAGTTCTTAGATGTAAGCCAAGACCACTGATCTTACATCAAAATAAAAAGATAAGCATTCAGACAAGTAAGCAAAACTGCCGGTCTTTCTAAAAGTTAACCGTAACAATCGTAGTGACCAACATATAACGGATTCCTCCAAGGGACTAAATCAGCTGACTTCATAGTTGGCAATTACCGTACAAACGGGAAGTCGGGAATGTAGCTATACTATTAGCAGCACAAGCAATTATTATAAGAATGGGAATACAGGTACTAGTATTAGCAGCAACAGTCTCACAAAAGGGTATCCACAAGCTAAAATTGATGGCAGCAACAGTGTCATATTAAGTGGTTGTCAAATGGTGATTTGAACCCCCAATTCCTGTTCCCACGTATATATATACACAGCAGAAATCAATAGCTCCATCGCAGAAATGGGCAATAGCACTACCACTAGACGATGTTTTTTTTTCAAAAAAAAAACTGCATTGCATTCCGGATGCTGAAATGGAACACTGACTGTAAAGTGAAACTAATCTTATGTTTCTTCACCCAAAACATAGGATAAATGGAACCTGTAAAATGGTAATAGCTATGCAATCGTGAACCATGGTCGATGGAAAGCCAGGAACAGAAAGATTCTCACGACCTATCAGCTGAGCATGAGCAGTGAGCAGTACCTGTGAACTCTGCACTTGCGACTTGAACTTGGAGATATTGGCCTCCTGCAGCATCTCACTCTACACATAGCAAAGGAGAAGGAGCAAACGAGGATGTTAGGAATTAAACGATGGCCTCAAACAAGCAAAACGCAATGGTGGTGGGCTGCAGTAGCAACCTTCTGCATCTCGGCCTTGGTGACGAAGGACTCGGAGATGCTCTCGAGGCTGTCGTTGAGGACCTCCGTGATGGCGGAGGTGATCGCCTCCGCCTGCTTGGTCGGCACGCCCTGCGACTCCAGCTTCCTCACCTGCGATCATGATCGGCTCAGGCAAGCATTTCGCCGAACACCTCTCGGACGATCGCAGGGCCCGAAGGAGAGGAGAGGAGAGGAAAGGAGGGGAGAGGCATGGAGGCAGCATTCGCGGAAACCGGACCGAGAGGACGACGTACCAGGGCGAGGGTGTCGACGAGGAAGGCGCGGCGGCCGTTGGTCTTGACGAGCTGCGAGATGCTGCGGGCGCCGGGGCCGGCCCACACCTCCTGCTGCCAGTGATGGTGGTGGTGCAGGAGAAGGCCGCGCCTGCACGCGGCTGCTGCAGCGGCGGCCATCTCCTGCCCCCCCTTGGCGACGCGGGGGACCGGGAGGCGGCGGGGGCGCGGAGAGGAGCGGAGCGGTGGGAGGGGCTGGGCTATGAAGCGGGAGGCGGGGGAGGATTCGGGCGGCTCGGCTTCGTTCCCGGGGAGCGGTGGCGGGCGGGATTGGTGGATGCCAAGGCAACCAACTTAATTTGGGAAAGCTGTAGCTGTAGAAGGAGGGCTTAATTTGGGAGAGGTCAGAGGCGTAGCGTAGTGTACAAGGAGCGAGGCGAGATGACAACGCCGAGTCTTGGGGAGGAAGAAGACGCACGCAAAGGGCAGAAGCGGAAAAAAAAAAGGGGAACTGATGCGACCCAACCCAACCCGCCTTGTCTGCGCGGGGGAGAGGAGCCGACCGACCCGACCCGCCTGGTCTGCGCGGGGAAGAGGACCCGACCCGACCCGCCTGGTCTCCGCAAGGAACACGCTTCGGTTGCTTCATAAGACGACGTTGATTGATTCGCTGGACAGGATGGGGATATCCCTTCCCAGTCCCAGCCAGTCAGCCACGGGGTAAACGTGTCCAACTTTTTTAGATAATGGAAAATGTTTTCCAACATCTACATTACCATCTTGTGTAGCATTCGGATAATTATAAATTTTAGTATTATTGCTAATAATAAAAAATCTAGCAAATCTTGTGCCTAACGAGGTAAATAAATACTCTCTTCAAATACTGATTAGTTCAATTTTAAATTAACATTTCAAATAAAATGAAGCAGCCGGACTTCGGGTACACAGCAAATAGGCTCGCCGGACTCGGCAGAGAAAGTGGGTACCCGGCTGCACATGCACGCGAGCCGAGCTTCACCCAATCGGAGGACGACCAGCTGTTGGCATTGACGCATTGTCACCAGCAAACACTCGACGACACAAGGTGGCACGCAGAGCACGTGCAGAGCAATTCAGTCAGGATCAATCACCCCATGAGCCACGAAACAGCACCACGGAATCCACATTCTAGATTCAGTGATGGAATCCTTAAATACTGCACTGCTCTGCTTGCAAGACACCACATTTCCAAGGATAAGAAAAAATGGGGCTTGGGGAGACTGGGCATACATGGTTTCAGATTTAGGGTAAAAAATAAACATGTCTTACAGAAGATACTCCTTTATATCTAAGGCCCCATTTCCCTCACCAACAAATAAACTTGCGTATGGCAACGAAAAGGCCACTGCATGTGTCAAGCACTAGAATCGGGGCACTAGAATAAATAACTCCGAGGGTTCTGCAAACTAGAAATGGCCAAAACTGGAAAAGATCAAAAGGTCTCATGCGTTTTGATAGTGGTGCAGCTTGTACAGCAGAACTTTTCCTCCAGCGTGCCCAACAGACAAGAACCCGCTGCCTGGACTGAAATCAAGGCACCGTGGATAGTGAAGGCTGAACCGAGGCCCTGGCCAGTTCTGGAACACGCTCAACGAAGGGACGTGGACAAGCCTCATCCCGTTCCTCTCCTTCCTCGAGCTTATCGCCAGGATCTGGGCGTCATGGTTGAACTTCATTTCACCAACGTCCGTCGTAAGGTTTTCAATCGTCTTCAGCGGCCTCCTCTTTCCACCAAGAAAATCATCCCTCTTGTACACATTCACGATGCCACTGGTGGAGCCCGTGGCAAACAAAGAGCCGTCCTGCGAGGTACAGAGCGAAAGACCACCCAGGGAGCCGTCGTCCATACCCTTGTGGATGCACCTCCTTGTTCTGAGATCCCAGTGGTAAACATGGCCGTCTCCGCCACTGCTCAAAAGCTGATTTCCACCATCCGCAAAAGCCAGTGAGCGCACGCTTCCGTTCATTTTGAGGGTCCCGATGAGCTGCTTCGTCCTGGAAGAAATCAAAAGGATGTAACCTTCATTACCGACAAAAGCAATGGTTTTCGAATCAGGTGATATCTCAAAGCTCTCAAGGCTTTTCTCCTCGCGTCCTGTCAATGGCCCAATCTTGCTGACGGCAGCATTCACCAGATCAAATGAGTAGAAGAATTTCCTCCTGCCTGAAAGGATCACCTCGGAGCCATCAGGTAGAAAGGAGGCCTTGAGGACTGGACAGTCCTCGATAAATATGCTCTGGATCTTGGGATTTCTCTTTCCGTCAATCTGGAAAAATCTCAGATGCTTGTCCAAACCAGCAGCAAGCATCAGCTGCCCATTTCTGTGAAACTGCACTGAATTAATAGGACCATTTGATGGCTCCTGTATATTGGCATCCACAAGCCTTGAGAACTCCAGCATACCAGGTAAGAGTTTAGCAGTATCCTTTACAACGAGCTCATCATTATTCCGGAGGATATCATCAACTCCACCCTCATCAGACTCACTATCTGATGTGGCATGAAGAGGCGCTTTCCGGTCCATGTCAGCCCAGCCAGTGAATGGGTTCAATTTGGCATGCTGGCCACGCAACCTAGCCTCGTATTCTTTCCCGGATATCAAATGATCATCAGCCTCTCTTCTCAGCTTTCTCAACCTTGCAACCCTCAGGATGTCCACCTCAGTCCTATCCTCCTCCTCATCGACCCATACAGGCTTCCTCCCCTTGTTACCCACCTCATCCTCGTCATCATCCTGGGCCAAGTCCTCCTCATAAATAGGCACATCATCCACACCATCACCAGCAGACCTATCTGTGAAGAATAAAGGTGCATCCTGGTCAGGGGCCACCACTGTAGCTCCTACCTCAGTGCCAAACTCCGGTGGCGCATATAGGGCACCAAATAGTGAAGTCTCCAGCTGCAGCATCTCTTCCTCCTCCTTTTTCTGCTGCGCCTCCAGCGCCTTAGCTCTCTTCTTCTTCCTTTCTTTGTTGTGATTCTTCAGCTTGGATTCTTTCCCAACCTCTGCGTCTGTAGCAACAGGAGAGCCGATGCCCTCATCATTCCCATCATCAGCTCCAGCTTTCTCGAGGCGCCGCTTCTGGAGCGCATTCTGAGACATCAAGCTCATCTTGCCAGGACAATTTTCTTGCAGAACGACAAATATATCAGTTCCAAGTAATCACATAAAAATTAAATGTATTAGACTTGTACGAGTCTCGCTAAAGAAAAATACATAAGCTACTTAAGGGGGCAGTCAGCCTAATGACTGAGGCATCAGACATGCAAAACCAGCACAAATTTACCACGAGGGATTGAAGACAACCGCCAGATTCTACGAAGGAGCAATACAACAAGGGTTCAGTACCAGTGTACCACTGACTGACATTACTACAGAGCAAAACAAACTGTCTAAGCCTGGAGAATTTGTATCTTCAATTAGCAGTTTGTCACGGTTACCTAAGAACCTAGTACCTGAAAACTACTCGAAAAGAGTTTGTAAGCCAAGCCAACGAGTATGGTCTGAAATAAAAAAAAACACTTGCTTCTTCACTGGGCTCGAACAGCAGCATAAGGCAGGGGTTGCACCTAACGCCAGAAACTATCCGCGAGATTCGTAATCCGGAAGGACTGGAGTACCTATCCTAGAACGAAAGGCTTGGATTTGAGAGCTGGTAATCCATAATCGCAGCAACGAACCATGTCATGCGGAAGAATTCGAGCATTCAATCCAAGCTGGCAGAGGTACAACTTACCAACGAGAGAACGAAGAGGGGGGTGTTGCTGCGTGCTTCCGCGGGCGTGAAGAGAAGATGCTCGGATGAAGGGTGTGTGCCCGGCGGGGAGTTTTCGACGGCAAGCTCGGGTTGGATTGAGACCGTCCTCCCGGGGGGCGGCGAGGTGAGACGGGTTCGGGGAGGCGACGGCGGCAGCTCGGGCGAGGCGGCTCTCTGATCTCGGGGTAGTCGGAAGAGAAAGAGGCTAGGGTTTAGTGTGTGCTGATGAAGTCCAGTCCAGTGAGCCCTGCCATGGCCCACTCGGCCCAAAAGGATAGTCGAAGTTCTTATCGGGCTCAGAATGGACGGACGGGCCTTATATTCTCCTCTGGCTTGGCCCAGCGCGCACGCCGGTTGGCAACGTTGAAAAGGGAAGGTTTCAGTCTCCTTGGACTCTCAACCAAATTAATGGAGGATACGATACATCGTCTACTTGCTTTCCTATCCAAATCATCATCCTTGAGATATTGTGGAGAGCGACCCATCTACATGATCTCATCCTATGATCACTGTATTTTTTCTTTTCACTTGAGTCTCTCACGCTTAACAACATAAATTAATGATAACAACTCCCTGTTGTTAAGTCGATTATATGTAGGATAAAGATTATGCGATTTTTGATTTGAGAAGTTGATTATACGAACGTACTTAACTGTATCATGGTTACATATCATCAGTCGTCGCTCTCGTTGTTGTGTTGTGCAGTTCTCGTCCACTGACTCAGCTGGTTGCTTGGTCCAATTGGGAACATGTACATGCTTGTTGCTTTTGAAAACATGTGGTTCTCCAGTTCCATGGCCGGTGTCTTTCTCCCTCGAGAGACGCACCTTACCCTATGCATGAAACATTCAAGGCCCCTTAATTTGATTGCACAGAATTTTTTCCCCAGTCCATTTTGTGTTTTTTTCTATGAAATAAAATTCCTTTAGAGTGCTACTCTCTCCGTTTCGAATTATTTGACGCTGATTACTTTAAAACTGAACTAACCATTGTCAAATATTTCAAAACAGAGGGAGTATGTCTCAGCTCGACAACGATCCAATTCTCTCTTGCGTATGGAGTTTGTGCCAGCAGGCTCCATTGATCGACTTGACCATGAGTACGTATGTGCATCTTCAGCTCTGCACTTGAGTTGGGTGCATGGCCAGCTGGGGACGCGCGGGAGGATAACTCGTAACAGAGTTCGGTACCCGTCCGTTGCCTCCAAGCAACTCCCTATCATACATTCATACCACGGTAGAAAAGCTACTGCTATTAGATTCTTTTTCAGCCTATAAATACCCTGCACGTCCCAGCTGCTTGATTCACCCATCATCTCGTCCGCTTCCAACTCACTACTACTACTACTACTCAGTCAGGTAGGTAGTGTTTGTGAGACAGAGATGGCAATGGGGAACAGGCACCTTTGCTGCCTGACCCTGCTTCTCCTCCTCCTGGGTCTGGCATCCGGCCAGGTCATGTTTCAGGTAAGCCTTCCATTCCATCTCATTCCATTCCATTGAATCATGTGTGTGTGTGTGCTTGGTTGGTGCTGTCGTCAGATCATCTTTCTGTTCTGCAAGAGTCGACGAAATGATTAGTTTCTGCGTTACCGAACACCGCTAGCTGGTGAGCTTGCTCATATATGTGCCCGTGATGCGGAAATGTTTCAGGGGTTCAACTGGGAGTCGTCGAAGCAGAGCGGGGGTTGGTACAACCTTCTGATGGGGAAGGTCGACGACATCGCCGCCGCCGGCGTCACGCACGTCTGGCTCCCGCCGCCGTCGCACTCCGTCTCCCCGCAAGGTCTCTCTGTCTGTCTGAAAACCTTTAGCTTCTCTTAATCATCGGGTTCTTGTCTGAACGAACGTCTAATAGAGTGAGTCAAGTGAGAGAGGGCGCGCGCGCGAGAGAGAGAGAGCAACAGCAAAACCCAACAAGGCAAGAGAGTGTACGTGGAGTAGACAGCACGCAAGCTGCTCCCGTTGCCACCAAGTGGGACTGTTTTGGCCTTTAGCCGGGTACAATCGATTACTCTTATCCGGCCTGGTTGTTCACACTCAGCTCTGTGTTCACTTATCCATGATATCTGAAATATATGATATGTAACCTATCTACTCCTTCCGTTCTAAAATAAATAATTTTTAGGACAAAGAAATTAGTTGAATTTAATATCTTTTCTTAATATATATATATTTAATCATCGTTAGAAAAAGAAAACAATCTGAAATATAGACCTTTAATTTTCATGAATGCTCAGTGGACAAAGAAAGAAAAAAAAAAGAAGAAGGCGCGCGGATAGTGAATCTGATGTACCTCGTGGTGCAGGTTACATGCCTGGGCGGCTCTATGATCTGGACGCCTCCAAGTTCGGGACGGCGGCGGAGCTCAAGTCCCTGGTCGCCGCGTTCCACGACAAGGGCGTGCAGGCGGTGGCGGACATCGTCATCAACCACCGCTGCGCCGACTACAAGGACAGCCGCGGCATCTACTGCGTCTTCGAGGGCGGCACGGCCGACGGGCGCCTGGACTGGGGCCCGCACATGATCTGCCGCGACGACGCCCAGTACTCGGACGGCACGGGCAACCTCGACACCGGCGCCGGCTTCGGAGCCGCGCCGGACATCGACCACCTCAACGACCGCGTCCAGCGGGAGCTCAAGGAGTGGCTGCTCTGGCTCAAGTCCGACGTCGGGTTCGACGCCTGGCGCCTCGACTTCGCCAGGGGCTACTCCGCCGAGGTCGCCAAGGTCTACGTCGACGGCACGGCGCCGAGCCTCGCCGTCGCGGAGATATGGAACGGCATGCAGAACGGTGACGACGGCAAGCCGGCGTACGACCAGGACTCGCACCGGCAGGCGCTGGTGGACTGGGTGAACCAGATGGGCGGCGCCGCCTCGCCGGCCATGGTCTTCGACTTCACCACCAAGGGGATACTGAACGCCGCCGTGGAGGGCGAGCTGTGGCGGCTCATCGACCCGCAGGGGAAGGCGCCCGGCGTCATGGGGTGGTGGCCGGCCAAGGCCGTCACCTTCGTCGACAACCACGACACCGGCTCCACGCAGGCAATGTGGCCGTTCCCCTCCGACAAGGTCATGCAGGGATACGCCTACATCCTCACGCACCCCGGCAACCCATGCATCGTACGTGAGGCCACTCTTAATTTCTTCTAATACCTCATCACCTCTACAAGTACCTGTCGTCGTGTTGAGCTGAGTTGGACTGGACGACGACAGCGTCTCCCTAGCTCTCCATCATCTAGCTAGCTAGCTAGATGATATTTGAATTGATGGTTGCCGCAGTTCTACGACCATTTCTTCGACTGGGGATTCAAGGACGAGATCGCCAAGCTGGTGGCGGTGCGGAAGCGCAACGGCGTCAAGCCGACGAGCACCCTGACGATCCTCGAGCACGACGGCGACGCCTACGTGGCGGAGATTGACGGCAAGGTGATCGTGAAGATCGGCTCCCGGTTCGACGTCGGGCACCTCATCCCGGCGGGGTTCCAGGTCGCCGCCCACGGCAACGACTACGCCGTCTGGGAGAAGGGCACCACCCGCCCGATGATTCCAGCATAATCCCTCATCACCATTCTTTCTGCGCGCGAACGCAGATCGATAAAATGGTTTACCATTTAACCACGCATATAGAAACAAGACGCGGAAACTGTATACACGTGCTAAAATAATCTGTATTCTTCCCATACGAGGATAAGTGGCAATTATGCCTTTAATTTGTAACATTCAAGATAAATTTATACAGCAACATTTTATAAGTCGCATTGAATTATCCGCCTGATGATACTTCGAGTCAGCTCGTTGGCACAAAAAGAAAAGGAACAGTAAGAAACCCTTGTGACAACAAAGGTGGTCAATTGCCCGTGCTTCCACTATTTAACTGGAACATTGGCAAGGCATTAGTACCAGAATAAAGTCAGAAAGACTGCAATTCTTATGGCCCCCATGTTTCGCCTAACGCGAAAGGTACAAAATGCCCAAGAAAAAAAGAAACATATGCCAAGCAACCAGAAAAAGGTCCATGCTATCATCCCAAAAAACTCCATCCTCTTTTGTTCTCGGAACTGATATTACTCTTAAGAAAGCACAGCACCGAGTCACAAAGGTAACATGATATTATTCTCAGCCCATAGCAACAACTGGGCAAAAAAGTGGGGCCGTTCTAATTATTCATTACAATGCCATCCTGTACATCACTAGAAGAACCTAGTGAAATAACAACCGCTTCACAATAGGTCAAGGAAATCAGGCTAGAGAAAAACATGATATCAAAGCCCCAGCAGCTAGTGAATTACAGTTACCTGGTCCCAAAGGGACCATTTTCCTACAATGAAATCTCATTGTAACCTTTTATAAAGCCTTCAAGTAGAAGGCAACTCTTCCTATGCCAGGTGTGTTTGGGGAGCGATGGATCAGACACTCCCCTGTTTGTTTACTATCAACTCCCCTCCAGGATACATCGAGTGCTAGGCCTATTCTTTTATTTGGAGCGCTTTCGGTAAGGGTCCATCATATCGCCAACAGTGTCTTTGATGTAGGTCCCAACTTTATTCAGGTTCTTAGCCACACCATTGGCAACAAGCCCGGCATTCCTCTGAAATCTGCAGGTTTGCAACAAATGGTGCTGCTTATTAAATGTTGATGTGAATTTGAGGGACTTGGTAAATACATAATAAAATGAAAGGACCAACTCACTTGGTTAAGAAATCGTCTCCAGCACGCCCAGGTTTGTATCCACGTGGTAGAGGAGCTGGAGAGTTCATAAAGATGAATAAAGGTTTCAAAAGCAAAAACAATGTAATCCTACTGGCGTCTATTAATAACAAACTCAATGGAAGAGGCAGAAGCTGTTTCATCCGCGCAAAGAACTTTTCAACATGCAAAAGTCACCCTTAAAGCACACTAGAGAGACAAACACAAGTTCCCAAGTAATCAAATTTTGTCCAGGGTTTCACCACCAAGAAGTGAAGTTTGAGGGTCAAGTTCCAGCCTTGCTCATACCGAACACAAGTTCCAGAAAGAAAAAGGTAGCAGGTATAGTAGCAAAATTGTTCACACCTACTTGGGAAAGAACATAGATCATTAGAGCTTAAGTTTAAATGCTACTAGTTAACTGCTGAGACACGTTTAGGAATTGATTTCTTGAAGTCTCATACCTATCACAAACTCATTATGTCAACACCATAAATCAAGGCACTATATTTATACGTAAAAAAGGTACCTAGTCTACCTTACACGGTCCCCTGAACCACTCATTTCTCCATTAAATACTTAATTCTCCCATAGAGCTACTTGAATCATAATTCACAATGTATTTCAGGTACATGCATGTGAAAAAGATTGATCAGTTAACATGCAGGGAATCAATTACATGAAAAATATTGATCCATGAGAGGGATTAATAAAATGGATCTGCAGCACATAGATCACTGGCAGGTGGCAAACATTTTAACTTTTCTAGAATATAGTTCCTGACCATTGCATGGGAACGGATTCATGTCAGTAGTATTTTTCCTTTCCAATCCTATTGGAGGTTCTATCTTTTGTCCTATTGATGTCAGCAAATTCGGCTATAATAAAGTTTAATACACAGCTACATGTAGCATGCAGTTCCACTTTCTTGGTCTGACAACTGCAACACATACTAATCCATTAATAGAAGAATATTTTTTCTTACCATCTTTCTTAAGGTAAGGTGAGGCTTCCTTATTTGGGCCTCTTCTATCTGCCAATAGCTGAAAAGGAAAGAAGAACATACTCATTCTTAGCAACAGTAACATATAAATGGTCAGAAGACACAGATCGACACAGTAATATACTGAGAATGCGTTTTTTTTTGTGGTTGAGGAAAGAAAGCAAACATGTTGCTGATAAGCAAAAGCAAATTGTTATGAACATCCATACAACCATTCTAGCACACAACATAATGGTGCTCACGTGTCAAGAAAATTTCCTCGAAAGATTCCCAGTCATCAGCAATCATAGGATGATGTCTATACTTTACAGTATTCAAAACAAAGTCACCACTGTGTCACTGCTTCCAATTGACATCATGCCAACTGACATCCTCCTCGATCATCACTTGTGAAATGACAAGTTATGCATCATAGTTGCATACAGTTTACATGGTTTAGCAGACATTACCTCAACCCCAACACAAATAGGTAGCTGCACCTGTGCCCGCTTCTCTCGTTTCCCCACAGGGCTTTCCTTGTCATCTAGGTAAATTGAATACCCAACACATGTGTATCTGAAGTCTGAAAGGCTGCGACCTTCGTGGATAGCTTCCAGTTCGATTTCTCCAATCATATTCTCAGGAACTGAAAAGGGGAACAGTTAATAAACTGTAAAGGAAATCAAACAACAGAGTAAATGCTTTGGCCTCAGACAATGATCACTTTCACATCATGCCCTAAAGAGCCATATGCGTCTAACCCTAGAACCGTCCAATGTTATGGATGGATAATATACTCATTTGCTTAATTTAGTACTTTATATTTTGCATGTAAAACCTGTGTGGGTCAATGGAGGAATTCATCAAATCCTATGAACAAGCAGTCCTATTCCTCGCTCAACTTTGGGCTATAGAAATCGCTGGGAAATTCCTACTTCCCATTTCCTACCTCTAACGTTAGTTGTGTACTTGTGTAGAGGAATCGAATCATTACAGCACTACAGACCCCGTGGCTGGGGCGTGATACGCAACACCAGTGACGCAGGGTGAGCACTACTAAGGACCGAGCAAGGCGAGAAGTCACTCCGTAGATAGGTCACTCGTATGGTCGCAGCAGCATACAGAGCGAAGCAAAATCAGCAGAGTCTAGAGTACTGGTGTTGGATGATTCAGTATAAACCCTAGCGCAGAGACGAGAAAAGAGTAGGCGGTGGATGTGGTGCTGACGCTGACGCTGATGCTGAAGAGAGAGAGAGAGAGAGAGAGAGAGAGAGAGAGAGAGAGAGAGATGGGACCTTCGGGGATGGCGCGGGTGACGCCGACGCAGACGGGGCCGCGCGCTCGCGACCTGAGCACCGACGAGAAGTAGAGGCAGCCCTTGCACGACTTCCCCTTCACCACCCCGCCCCCTCCTTTTGCTGGCGTTGTCGCTGCTTCCTCCATGGCCGCGGGAGCGGCGGACGGGCCAGCCGGGGAGCGGGCGCGCGGCCACGAGGCGGCGGCGTGAAATGCCTCCCCTCCCCTACACTGCGCGGGTGGGGCTGGGGTGGGAGTGATGGAGACGGAGAAGGGGAGGCGGGCGTTGCCGGTGTTCTGCGACTGAAATTTTGCGTCCTAAATGTCATTTATTTCAAAACAAAGGAGAAGTATTAAACAACAATCGCCATTTTGCTCTCGCGCTTCCTTCCACTTTTTTCCACTTTCCACAAACCCAAACATTTTGATATATGGATTTCAAACAAGTACAGAGACTTTCCATGTTTTCTCTTAGTAAGTGATTTGCACCAACATATTTCCCTACAAATTTTAAGTCGCGATGTTCTTCTCTAGGTTTATTCCACTGATGCAAAAACTCTTGTACAAGTGCATAATGCGTACCCTAGGGTCTCTGTTTAGGACTGCTCCAGTCCCAAATCTCCAAACCAAACACCTAGCTTCACCAACTCCACTCTTAAAAAAATGCAGTCCAAATTCACATGGCTTCTGGGAACTGATAAATGGCAACCACAGGCAACGACACACAAACACTGGATTCATTGTTGGAACGTAATACACCAAAATCCCCTTCTTTTCCCATCACCGTCAGTTTCACACACAACGAATCACAAAGAAAGGTCGACGACATCACCATCACATTTAAATAGCAGTATACTTCCACGCGTTTCAAATTATTTGATGCTGGCTAGTTCAAAATTGATCTAGCCAGCATCAGATGATTCGAAGCGGAGGAAGTATATACTTTCTTGTTAAAAAAAACAAATAAAGATCATTTCTGTACAGAAGGTAAGGTTATAGAACACAAGTTACTTCATGTACAAGTGACATCTACAGGATAATTTACATGTTGCAATGCTTATACATTCGACTGCAGGCTGCATCCCATGCCAGAAGCAACAACTGTCAACAAGTCCCAAAGCGTTAGCCACATAGAAATGCTGTGGCAAATCAAGTAGAGACCTTATTGCTGAAGGTTTCATTCGGTGAGTGAAGCACAGGTTTACCAGCCCTGTATAACCATTATTGCAGCCAGAATTTTCGTAGCACCAGAATTCGAGCTCTGTTAAGATGGAAATTATTAATTATGTACACCATTCAATTTAAGTAAATATTTTCAGAGGTTACATATAGATATCATTGAGTACTTTCACACATTATAATGGGCTACATGTGCCTTACCTCATGACTGGAAGAGAGTAACAGTTGCAATATATCCATTTTTCATCACCTATTAGGCCAATGCCAAATAAACACGATGTCAGGTAATATTTGAAAGTTTAGTATGCACAAGGGGGAAACAGATCTCAAATTTAACTGATTCAGTCGATACCTCAAAAGCAATATTCTGATATCCATACACAAAAGTTGATCCAAATGGATTATTCATAGAGCCTTGCGTCTGGATTGCAGCTCGACCACAATCACCAAGGATCTCCTAATACAGTACAACTAAATTGTTAAAGAATAGAAGAAATTAAAATAAAATATAGGAGCATATAGGGAGAGCATTGTCACAACAAGCATTGCTACATTATTACAACCAGGACCACCATCTATTTCAAAATACAATAGCTTATAGAAACAAACAAAAGCAGAGTTGATATTCTTGAACTGGAGCATCAATATGTTATTGTAACAAACCAATTTTGCTAAACGAAAGCCAGGGACAAATGTTGTAGGGCAATCTGATGCTAAAAACACCAAGGTCTTCCAATAATACCTTAACAGTGTATATTAGGTCATGTTGCCATACCTTAACTTGTTCCCATTTTGTACGAGGCGTTATGCAATTCTTGGAGATATTACCAGGCTGATATGTACCTTCAGCTGAAAAGAAAAGTGATAGTTAACTGGATCAGATTATTCCTCCATAGAAAATTAATTATATCGAACAAAGGCTTTTTGTTATTGTTGTTGTTGTATAGTTCAGACCTTCAGCGTCATATATAACAAAGTTGCATTTCTTGTATGAATTGAAATCTGAATGTCCGGGGAAGTTTGTATGCAAAACAAACTTCTTTATCCTGTGGGTCTGCAAGGAAACAGAAAAAAACCATCAAGATGCTCTCTGAAATCCGTAGCTAACCAAAAAGGGAAAAAAAGAACTCTGTATAGTCTGTATGCAATCCTACTGTGAGGAAATACTCTACCTGTCCATCAAATAAGATATCAATTCCACGGGAGAAGTAGTTGTAGAAGTAATCCCCACAAAGGGTTGTCCGGGGACGGGGATCTGATGCAGAGTGTATTACCATTTGGTCAACCTGACAAGATAGTAGCGACATAGTAAGCATTCCAGATGAGAATGCAAGTGTTGACTTATGATCCTTACGGTTTTGTTGTGGTGGCTCTGTATAGGCCATAATAGCTACATGCTTTCCATGATTAAGTAAAATTCAACTTTAAGTAAAAACAATTCAGTGCCTCTGCATTTGTCACATGACGGTGAACTAAAAGCAACTGAAATTATTAAAAATTATATGGAACAGAAATTCTAACACCTAAATAATCTGAATTGAAACCAACCTGCTTCTGATGGATGCCACATGGACGACCCAACTCAGTCCAGATGTCCTGCAGAAGAAAACCAAGTTCAGAGAGAAACAAGGATCCTGATCAAAATATATTACTTCATGGAAGAGTTATAAGATGTTTTACCTGTGGTGATGCACCAAAAGGAATATGCTGACCTCCAATTGTGAACCAAAGCTCTTCACCAAGCTGGAAAAATATTATAAAAGTATTAAAAGGTTGCTCCAGTGATAAGATTTCGTAATGCCAAAAGAATATACAGAAATTTCTCCAGCTTCAACAAAATCATACTTTTGCGTGTACTTCCTCCATATACAGGCTCCCAGCTGGCAATGCAGGTACAATTGCTTTATCCATCAAAGATCCAACACCAACCTTGCTATCTGTTGAGTTATCATATATGGAAACACGGCAGGAAACGGGAGTAGTTCCATCTGGAAACTCCAGAGGCAAATCTGCCACAGCTATATTAATGAAAGAGCCAAAATTAGATGCTAAGAAAATACAGGTACAAACAGAGAATTCACAATTAATTTGGCTACAAGTAGAATACCTTCCCCATTCGTGAAGAGATTAGTGTATTGACTGGGAATAGGGAATGCAAAGGATAAGCCCTGCAAAAGTCTGTGAATAAGGCAAACCTCCCAACAGAACAATAAAAAGGGGAAAACAGAATTGTGGGATTTTTTTAAAAAAAGGAGCTATTTTTCATGACATACTGGGTAGAACAGTGTATAAATGCCTCTTTCTTTGTCATAAATACCAGGGAAAGTTGGTCCGAATAGTGCATAAACAGCCGCAAAAGTGGCTAACGTTGATGGACCACTGAAAGAGGAATTAGGAGCAAATGATCAGTAACAGCATACAGAACCTTGTGCTGGATGTTTGATGAAAAATGAGTGACCATGCAACATAAAAGCTCCAGACTTATTCAAGAATAATTCCATGCAGACCGCTAGGCAATGAAAATCAGTTCCCGCAAGCTCCTCACCCAATTAAAGATGTTGCATATCGTAATTGCAGTCTCTTAACATCATAAATCTCTATGAGACGAAGCCTCTGAAAGGGAGAGAGGGAAAAGGATAAGATTAGCAATTGATTAGGATGATGAAAAATTTCCCACTTGGAAGGAACAAGGATTTTTTTCAATGATCCACACTCTACTTTCTACAATGCGTAAGACATTTCACTTTGATTTAGTCTCCAATCTCGACGAACAACTAAAGTAATCATGCATTAAGCAACGGGAAGCTTCTGGCAGTCCAAAAATGTATAGATTAGATTTTGTATCACATAAACATACCTGCGACCAAGGATCGAAACGTAGGTGGAATCCATGGTCCGGAAAGCTAATTACAAAGTCTAACTTGAGAGGCTCCTGAAGCCACAAAACCAACAGGTCAGTTAAGCTTAATTCGGTGTCTCTCGAGACTAGCAAAGCAGCACATCACATTTCACGAACGGACCTCATCAAAGTACTTTACATGGACAACATCGTAGATGTTGGGCTGGTGCTCTATCTGTGCAAAGGCATCAGAAATAGGCATCCCTGCACCGATCAGGGGCTCGAATCAGGACATTTGCACAATCTTTAAAACTAAACGGTTGCTTAAAAAACAAGCCTTTTGTTCGCTTGCAAAGTTAAGGAAAGCAAGCAACCGACGACCGCCGATCCCGACAGTTAGGGTTCCGGCGTACTCACCGAGCGTAAAGGGGCCGACCCCGAGTCCGGGACGGAGGTCGAGGGTGATGGCCCCCATGGCCGTGCCCTCGCACCGCCGCCGCACGGGCACCGGCGCCTGTGACGGCATCCCTACGGGCGGCGCAGCAGCGCCGCCTCCCCCCATCATCGCCGGGGACCTCTGCGCCTGCATGGTGAGTCCCACCTCTCCTCCTTCCTCCTCCTCTCGGTTGGTTTATTCCTCGTCTCGTGCTGCCGGGCTCGATTCGACGGGATTCGCGTGGGGTTGCGTCTACTCCTCCATCTCGTCGCGCCGCGGGGCAGGGGGCAGTTTAGATTAACGAGAAACTAACGCGGGAGTTGTCTGCGTATGACACGAGGCCCCGGTTTGTCAGTGGCTGCGGAGTGCAAGCGGGCCCCAGCTGCCTCGCCATGCGCCTGTTCGTGTTTTGTTAACGTAAAGTGAAGGTGAAGGTAGGTAGTCCGGCGGAACACGTGGCTGGATTGGAGTCGAAGATGGTGCTGCTACGAGCGGAGACGTATAACTAGGGAGTGCCCGGCGGCCCAAAGAGAAGCCCAACTAGAGCCCAGTATAGATCCCCAACCCTAGCCGCCGGACCGGGTCCTCCCAGTCAAAAGATTCCTCCTCTGCGATCAAAGTTTATATAACGAAAAGCGTGAGGTTAGGTTGAGCGTCAAATAATTTAAAACGAAGGAAGTATTTATGCTCTACATAATGTAACACACGAAAAGGCCGAGAGAGCGGCGCACCCCAGCTTCTCGTCGACTTACTTCAAACTAGACCTCGCTCAACCAGAGTGTTATTATTGCGCAAGGACAAACATCACCTGAACATGTGCTGGCCAAAGAGCATAGACTTATTAATACAACAATACATGAAAATGAGATACTCATGAATACCAGTAATATCATTATTATCGGTCACACAACAACTGGATTGCATGTTATCATCTGGAAACACAAAGTAGGTCCTTGCACTCTGGAGGTGCAAGTTCAGCGCCCAGCTCAGGGCTCCTCACTAGTCCTCTTTTCCATAGTTGTAAACGATCTCGATCTGAAACACACATTATTATCATTAGTGCACAATCCCATATCGGCAAGAACTTCCAAAAACTAAACCAGAATGAGTAACTTTGCAAGGAGAAGGGGTCGTTTAGCAGACTCTTAGTCCTCCATAATATGAAAAAACAATTTACTGATCTATCGAAAATAATTGTCTACTCAGGAGATTCTGCAGATGATATGGAAGAGCTTGCCTGTAACTCTTACTCTATTAGTCCTCCATAATATGTACATACAATTTACTAATCTATCAAAAGAAATCGTCTGCTCAGGATATTCTGCAGATGATATAGAAGAGCTCTCCTGTACAGTTCAACTAAATAATCTGTCACAATATCCTTTAAAAAAGTTTGTCCATAGGCTTAACAGATACAGCAAATGCAGTGTGCATGAACATTTTAAATCTTTTAACAGTTTATAAATCTTACCCCTTGAGGTGGAGGAGGGTTCCTAGTGAATTTACTGCCCCCAGGAGCCCATGGAACTGTAGAGATACAAACAAGCGTATGAGGAAAACGGTGCCTTAGGTTTCCACATTCCAGATATAGAGCATCATTGTTCAGGAGAATCACAGAATGCAATAAAGTTACGACTCTCCTCAAGCAAGTTTCTAAACATTTCTATTAATCAGCTTATGCTAAACAGCAATTGACCTGAACCAGGACAAGAGGTCGTTTGAAACTAATAAATGTAATATAAATATGCCAGGAGTCCATATATCGGTACAGTGACACAGTGGTATTTGTGATAATGAAAAATCAAGCCATCACACATCATAATATTTCAATTTTTGACTGGTAATACAGCTCAAACAAACACCAGTCTGATACAACCACATGAACCGAAAAAGGATCTCAGAGAATTGACATGCGAAGCATAGTTTACTGGCGTTCTACATAAACAATATGTGTTAATAGGCTGAATGACTACTACAAACGCCCCATCTACATAAAAAAGATCATACTCTACTGAAACAACAACAGGCTTCTGCTCACAAGTCTAGCAATCCGTACTCATCTGTGTGTCCATCTCCATTTGCAATAATTAAACAGGAACGCTAACGTCATACACTATTAAACGAAAATGATATCACACTGCCGGATTTTTTTTCAGGGCAAAAAACTTACCAATGTAGGGGTCGGGGTGCTGGAAGTTCCGGTATTGCGCTTCGGCGTCATCGATTAGCCTATCGATCACATCCAGGTTTTCCTGCGCCATCCACCATGACACAGAAACTATCGTCAGATGCTACTCGCGATTTCAGTCGCCCACCGCTACGCTACCAAACGGTGGCGTGGAGATGCAGCAGCAGCAGCAGAAGAAGAAGAGGGCGTTACCACGTTCCGGTTAGCCTCAAACTTGTCCCTGAGATCCGACGCCTGCGGAGGTGGGGAATACGAGATGAGATCCGCGAGCGACGAGGAGATCGGGAGGGTGGGGGGGAAAGGGGAGGAAGAAGCTCACGTCCTGGTAGAAGAGGTGGCGGTGGACGGCCCAGTTGAGGGTGTCCTTGAGGGCGCGGCGGTAGAGCAGGCGCACCCGCTCCTTCTGCGCCGCCCGCCGCGCCAGGTAGCCCGCCGTCGTCGCCATGGACCTCGCCGCCGCCGCCGCCGTTCTCTCTCTCTCTGTCCTCGGTGGCGACAGCTGCTGAGCTTGGGAAATGGGGATTGGATCGGGTACCCGGAAGGCCGGCGGGACCTTGGAGCTCGTATGGGCTGGGCTGGTCGTATGCAACGAACGAACTGAATCCGATTCCATCCCAAAAAAATTAGAGCCCGTATAATCGATCCATTACCAAGAGCGCTAGGCCCAGATGGCCAGCCCGCCACTGAGTGTGCGTTCCCTTTATTTTATTTTTTGTGGCAACAAAAAGGGGAAGAATACTACAGTAATTAAAAACCTGGAACACTTTCAAACGAAAATCCCGGGAACATGCTACGTTTGCATTCTCCTCTTTGCAGTTGCACGCCACATGCTTCAAGGAGAAGTTCAGGCTCCTCGCAAAAAATATATAAAAAAAAGAAAGATGGCTAACTACCATTAGTCAGGTGCAAATTTGCTCTAAAAACATCAGAGAGGATGTGCTGCTAAAGTCAAAGATTTCAACTCCGGCCAAGTTGACCTCAACGTCTCTCTCTCTCTCTCTCTCTCTCTCTCTCTCTCTCTCTCTCTCTTATTTTTTATGCGTCGTTGTTCATTTCGTACTATAGTATATGTCACTGATATGTGATTCGGTATATTTTAAGTGTTGGATGGTAGGCTACGGAGATTGGGGCTTCAAATTTCTCAACTTACTCTGTTAGTCAATGATGTGCTGAGTACAGTTCTAGAAGCTGCCTCCGAGATATGATAAACAAAACGCCTGTTTAATTAGCTCTGTGCGTGTGTGTATATATATATAAGGGATAGACAAGTCATTTGGATGTTGTATAAATTATACTAATATCCTTTCACATTACACATGCTTCAGAGAAGGAGTGCTCGTCTTTCTAAAAAAAAAAGTAGGAGTGCTCCCCATGAATGGAGACCCATCCAACATATATCATCAGCATACTGCAGGCAACGGCATATAGGCCGTGGCCGTGGGTACTTTCGCTTGGGTGGTTGGTATGCTATTATTAAGAAGGAATACTCCACTGTCTGTACACATCGTAACCTGCAGGAGGGGGGGAGGGGAGTACGTACGCAGAGTAACCCGCAGGTACTGGGTACAGATAGTGCAGTTGCTGAATCATGAATGATGATCCAGCTTCTCTGAACAAGTGTTGTTTTTTACTGGTGCAAGAAACTAATCGATCGTTTAATTACTCTTACGACCGGTACAGTACAGCCCGTAATCTACACTAGCGTGAGATCTAATAAGCAGCGTGCTCGCTCGTGACGTCGGTGTATCAGGGATCGCAGGAAAAGAAAGAAACTGGTCCGCGGACACTGAAGAAACCTGAATATGCAAGAACCCGGGGCACCTCGTCTGAAACTTGCCATCTCTGCAGCTGCAGCTGCAGGTTGGTGTTGTTTAACGGCTCGGAACCAGCTTCATGTGTCAGTCAGTCAGGCAGGCTCTGCAGCTCCTCCTGATCGAGCGCTAAACACGAGCGATGCTAGGAGTAGTATTTTACCGCGTCCGACACATGGCGCCTCATTATATATATAATGCAAGGTTGGCCAGCAGTGTTCTTTTTTTTTTGTTGTTGTTGTTTATGCTCCTTCGCCACCCACGGAGGAGAGGAGAGGAGAGGAGAGGAGAGGAGAGAAGATGTTTCTCCTTCGCCACCCGTTTCGAGAGTCAGTGGCCGGTTGTGCTCTGTAATGTAAGTACTCGCTCCACAGTTGAGAGTCCAGGCCCACTACGACTAGGATTGGTTCACGTCCGTCCGTGTTTCCAGCGAATTTGTACCCAACAAGGATGAGGCTTATATGGCGCCATCATCATCATCATCATCAGAAAGGCCTCCTTTCGATCGGTGCATCAAGGCATTATACTTTTTTCTCAGAAAGCAGATGAGCTGCTTCAAAGGGAAGTAATTAACCCTGATGCATAGATCGAGAGAAAAGTCTAGTGCCAGTAAGACAACAATTAAGAAAAAGAAAAGTTGTGGCTGCTGGTAGATCGGACAAGTGTTGGTCATAATCCTGGAAGCTAGGACATTTGGCAAAGCCGCCGGTGGATTTTGACTTTGCCATTTCCATTTCCATTTGGTCCCGGTTGACATATGGCTGGCTTCCTGACCTTTTCTCTCGGCCGGCCTGTTCTTGCGTTGGAACTTGGAAGCTCCATCCGATCCGAGGCGTGCGGCCTTTTTTTTTCTTTTCCTGAAAAATCACAGCGAATGAAATTAAGCGATCCGTCCGTAGACGAACCCCTCTGTCCGGTTCTCTCTCTCAGCAGTACACAGCACCAACCATCGGGATGCAGAACTAGTAGTAGCGCACTTCGTAAACAGACTACTACTACTAGACGATACGGAGTAGCGAACGGTTACTCTGCCTCGTCGCTCGGCATAGCATAGGACAGGAGTAAAAAGAAAAAGAAAAGTTGAAGAATAAGAAGAGGAAGAAGCCTGTTGCGTAGCTAAACCTGCAATGCAGGTCTGATTTGTCAACAGCCTACTCTTTTATGTCTATCTGTTGGCAAATGAAATGCTGCTGCAGCACTCGATCTTTGAAGCGAACGAGTCAACAACTGACTTTTCTTTTTTAAAAAAAATTCTTCTATTAAAACTCCTCTTCCTCCTCCTTCTACTCTGGAGTAAGCTGAAGATGTCAACACGGTTGGCTTGGCTGCATCAAAGCCTCAAAGGCAGGACGATGGCAAGTTAGGATTTGCTCTCTGAACATGGGTAATTAGGAGGAAGGTGGTAATGATCGAATTGAAAGATCCAGCTTAGCAAGATCAACCACTCCTCAGCAAAGGCGAGGGAGCAGTTTATGATTCTTGGCCTGGCCTAGCTTGGCCTCGCCTGGCTTGGCTGTAATTACTTACTGTATAATGAGAGACCAACTGCAACTGGGTAGGCTGGGTGGCATCACGACACGACACCTGCCTCTGCCTGCCTGCCCCCAGCAGCATCACAATTCCCACACACACACACACACACGGCTGGGCTGGGCTGGGCTGAGTGCATGCCATGTGGGACCGGAAAAGGCGTCCCCGGTGGGGAAAAAAAGGGAAAAGGGGGGCCCTCGTGCCGATTTTACGATCCAGCCCCCATCCAACTGGAGAAATCACGGTCGCATCCCTGGCTGCTCCCTTTCTCTCTCTCCTCCTCGGTCATTACAACCGGGTGGGGTGGGGTGGGGAGGAGAGAGAAATAACGAACGCCAGCTCCGTTACATCTGTCTGTCTCTTCTGTGTCGCGCCCCCTTCCCCTTCTTCCATCCCATTTCCCAACGAGCCGAGCCGAGGCGATCGCCATCGCCGCCGTGCCGTGCCGTGCCGTGCCGAGCCCCAAACCTTAACCCTCCCTCCTAGTAGTACAAGCTCCGCCTCCCCGTAGGCAGGCCGCCATGGGCCAGTGCTACGGGAAGACGGGCGGGGCGTCGTCGCGGGCCGACCACGACGACCTCGGGGTCGTCGCGCCGCCCTCCCCGCTGCCGGCCAACGGCGCGCCTCACACGCCTCCGCACCAGGGGGCCACGCCGAGGCGTAGGAAGTCCGGATCGACCACGCCCGCGCACCACACCACCGGGGTCGCCTGGCCCAGCCCCTACCCCGCCGGCGGAGCCAGCCCGCTGCCCGCGGGGGTGTCGCCGTCGCCCGCGAGGTCCACGCCCAGGAGGTTCTTCAAGCGCCCCTTCCCGCCCCCGTCGCCGGCCAAGCACATAAAGGCCACCCTCGCCAAGAGGCTCGGCGGGGGGAAGCCCAAGGAGGGGACCATACCGGAGGAAGGCGGCGTCGGGGCAGGCGCCGCCGGACCGGGCGCGGATGCGGCCGAGGCGGACCGCCCGCTGGACAAGACGTTCGGCTTCGGGAAGAACTTCGGGGCCAGGTACGAGATGGGGAAGGAGGTGGGAAGGGGCCACTTCGGCCACACCTGCTCCGCAGTCGTCAAGAAGGGCGACTACAAGGGGCAGACCGTCGCCGTCAAGATCATTTCCAAGGCTAAGGTGAGGGCACCGTTCCGGATCATGCTGCTCCTATGCTCATGTCAAACCTCGCTTTTGTATTTTCTTTTTTTTTTTAAATTTCAAATGTTGCTGTCCTGGTAACCGATATGCACCAATTCTGCGCTAGTAACGGAAATCCGGGGTGCTCAAATACTCCAAATCTTACATGCTTTAGGAGTTCCCCGTCTGTTCTTTTTTTTTTCAATTTTCAACTTCGCCCTGCTGTTGTTCGGTGAGTTTGTTGGCCATCTACGGGTTTGCACAGTACAGAAAAGAAGATAGGATAGCAACTTCGGGAAACACCTTGTTTGTTGACTCCGTAGTTACATTTTGGTGTTGTATATAACGATGCCGATGCAGTTCCAAACAATGATTTCCCACATTTTCCTGGTAAGGGGATTTTGACTTTTAAACAGTGGAACTTTGATATTTTACTGTTCTATTGTTGAATCTTGTTAACATATCAGTAGTTATTCATCGACAAAATTGTCAGTAGTTATCTGCATTGATTGTTAGAGTGAAGTGTGAACAAATGGTTTGGATGTTTTCTCTAGTGATCAATTCTCCAATGGGGTTAGAATGCCCGACATTTCTAATTCTACCACAAGTGGGGGTGTTTGATTTTTGCTGGAAAATTGCATGTGCTATTTTTTGGTTAATGGAAAAACACATGGAAACTTTGGGATGTAGAATGGTACGGTGAATTGAATTCTTGGTGACCTACCCAGACTTTGTTATTAGTTAATGGTGAACAGTACTCAAGCTGATCCAGTGACATGTCCTGACCTACCCGTTCATCTCTCTTCTTTCTTTTCTTTGGTGGATTAAGGCTTATGGATCTTTTTTCTAGATGCATCCAGTGGCAACCGTTTAGGGAAAAATAGCTTTTTATATCGTCCATGGTAACTTTTTTATGAATACTAGATTAATTCGATAATTGCATCTCTGATCACAGCTATAGATGTATCACACATTGAAATTTGTCAGTCACGACCACTGGGATACAATTATAGTACCACTTGATGCACTGAAAGATCCATGGTTGGTTACATAGCGTAGATAGTGTTTTGTAATTGAGATGATAAATTGATAAAAAATTTGGCTTTGCGTTACTATTACTATTACCTGGCATTGCTTCATAGAGCAACATCGGACTAATTGGCTTGAAGCCAACAGTGATTATTAAATAGATCTATGATATGTAACTAGTGCATCCAGTGTAGTGCTGAAATGAACATTTTTGAATTTATTATAGCTAACGTAGTGCAGAAATGGATTCAGTGGTTTGAACCTCCCAGGATGCCACCTCTAAATTATGTAGTCTTACCAGATCTTATTGGGAAAACATTCTTTCTTGGCATCAACAACTTTACATGAATAAGCCCTGTACCAAGTAAAGATTTGTTCCCTGGATCCTCATTTGGTTATGTTTTCTGATGCCTGTTTTTTTCTTAAAGAGTTGACCAGGGACAGGACTAACATTTCTTTTTCTTTTAAGAGCCATTTAAATGCAGCAGCTGCAACTGAATTTAACTATGAGCTCTTGTTTTTGGTAGATGACGACGGCCATATCCATCGAAGATGTTCGTAGGGAAGTCAAGATTCTGAAAGCTCTCTCAGGGCACAATAATCTTGTCAAATTCTATGATGCATGTGAGGATGCCCTCAATGTCTACATTGTCATGGAGTATGTTTTTTGTGACCTTTTATATGTGATTTTTAACAATTTATAATTTGGAGATAGCCTTCTCTATATACAGCATTCGACCTCTAGTTTCTGACATTATTTTAAATTGGCTCTATAGATGTGTGAAATTACTTAAATCACTCAGTCTATTATATCCTCTGATGTCTGCTGTAAAATAGTGTCTAGCATAATGCATTAATGCTTTTCAACAGCCGAAATAATGTGTACCATGTGGCAGCTTACTCATGTTCCTTCTTGTTAACAGATTATGCGAGGGTGGAGAGTTGCTAGATAGAATATTAGCCAGGTACTTTCTACAATTTTTGTTCATTACTAGTCACAAAGAAGCAGTATTTCTGGTTAATACTTACTGATGCAAATTGAATTATTGAAGGGGCGGGAGATACACAGAAGAAGATGCTAAAGCGATCGTTGTGCAGATTTTGAGTGTTGTGGCCTTCTGTCATCTTCAGGGAGTAGTGCATCGTGATTTAAAGCCAGAGGTATGCTGGAACTATTTTGCTTATTGTTTGTATATGTGTGCAGCCCTGTATGTGCTTGACTGCCATCACATCCAGGCATCCAGCTGCACCATTTTTGTTTCTTTTAAGTAGTAGCTATACTGTTTGTTGATTAGTAGGCTATCACTTCTGACCCAGTTGGTATATTCCATTTGGACAGAATTTCCTATTCACTACGAGAGACGAAAGCGCTCCTATGAAGTTAATCGACTTTGGTCTGTCTGATTTTATTAGACCAGGTAAAGTACTAATAGTTGAACAATGTTCATCTTTCTACATGCCATATGAGTTTACAAAGTACTTTTGCCACGTTAACCTATTGTGTGAAAGACTATTAGTTCATTACCACAATTAAGCATGCATTCTATTTTTATAACGTGCTCCAGAGAAGAACATTGTTCCTCAATTATGAGCTTAAGTAAGCAAATTTAAAATGATCAATCACAGTGAACTTTGCATGGTAGAAGTTGGTTACACAAGCTTCAAAATTTATGTGCTCAGGGCCATAGATGTCATCATGCAAGTTCGATTGAAGGGTTGTACAATATGTTGGAATTTTCTTTTTGCATTTTTGTCCTGTATTGTATGCCAGTTTGCTCCTGTGCTAAATCTCAAATATTTTGTCACATGCCACTGCATGATGAGTGGTAGGTGGAAAGTACTATGAGAAACATTTAGATATATGAAAAAATGATCAGGGAACTTGTGACCCTTTTATATTTGAAAGGCATTTCTTTGATGGTCTTGTAATCGTCTAGCTTCTACTCGCATGGTAGGATCATTCACCAAATGCTTTAAGTTTGGCATAGTTATCTATATACCAGATAAGCAATCCATAAATCATACTATTTGACTCTTTAGTCTTTTGCATGTTCGTTGATGTGTATAATAGACTCACAGTATTGATGTTTACTTTTACCCTTCTTCTTGCTCACTTCATAACTTACCAGATACTTGGTGCTATATGTTCTGTGTTGTATAATGCAGATGAAAGGCTCAATGATATTGTTGGAAGTGCATATTATGTTGCCCCAGAGGTTCTACATAGATCATACAGTATGGAAGCGGACATTTGGAGTATAGGTGTCATAACATACATTCTGCTCTGTGGCAGTCGGCCATTCTGGGCACGGACAGAATCTGGGATCTTTCGGTCTGTATTGAGGGCTGATCCCAACTTTGATGATTCACCATGGCCTTCAGTATCAGCTGAAGCAAAGGATTTTGTGAAGAGATTTCTGAATAAAGATTATCGCAAAAGAATGACTGCTGTCCAAGCATTGAGTAAGTTGATTATTTACTGCTTCTCTGTGATATCTCTATACTTTAGTTTGGAAAATTCTTTATAGATTTTTATTAATGTATATTTCGGAACAAGCCTACCCCAACATGCTTGGGATAAAGGCTTGGTTGTTGTTGTTGTATATTTTCGGAACTGCTGTTTATATAAATTATGTGATAGTGAAAGCATCAGAATGATTGTCTTTTTTGTGGGGTGACAGCTCACCCATGGTTACGAGATGAACAAAGGCAAATTCCATTGGACATACTCATCATCAGATTACTCAAGCAGTACCTTCGTGCTACTCCCCTTAAACGTCTGGCATTAAAGGTACAATACAGAATTCGCTGACCTTCTCTACATTTCTGAATGTTCATGTGCTGGGTGTGCCAAAAGAGCCACATGAAGGGCATGCGACACTCCCAGCTGTAGATGTTATAGAAGATGTGTTTATGAGCATGTACTTGTAGTGGTGAAAGATTGGTAGTACATGCTTTTCTCTAATCATTTTATACTCCCTCCGTTTCAAATTATTTGACGTTGATTAGTTCAAAATTGAACTAGCCAGTGTCAAATAATTCGAAACGGAGGGACCGAGTGAGTAGTATTAGTATTTTAAGAAAATAAAACTTGCGAGCTCATACGTCATACCTTTTCATTTTGTTATGGCATGCTGATGTTGGATATTTTTTGTTGGTTATGGCATGTTGCAGAACTTGCCATATACTTCCTTAACGTGTTCATAGTGGCAAAATGTGTTGTATGTTAACAAGCATCAAAGTTCCACTCATTAAAAATACCAAACTAACAGTTAAGTTCTTTGTCACAGGCACTATCAAAGGCTTTAAGGGAGGATGAACTTTTGTATCTTAGACTGCAGTTTAAACTACTTGAACCTCGAGATGGGTTTGTGTCACTTGACAACTTTAGGACGGTGAGTTATTTGTTGTTGCTGATTGCCTCATCAAGATGGAGACATGTCGAAAAAGCAGAATACTTGCTTGTGTTTGTGTCCTCCTATGCACATGATTTTGCGTGCTGTAGCTTTTGTTTAATATGCCGTTATGTTATCCAGGCCCTAACAAGATATTTAACTGACGCGATGAAGGAATCAAGGGTTCTCGAGTTTTTGCATGCGGTAAGGATTCATCACTATGACCTTAAGCAACAGAAGAACTGTTCCTATTCTCTTTTGGTTGTTCTGGTGGTGCTAATATAAATGTTGTCGACCCCAACATGCTTGGGATAAAGGCTTGGTTGTTGTTGTTGTTGCTAATATAAATGTTGATAGCGTGTTACCACCCCCCTTTCACCAAAGAAATGGATTATGTATCCCCTCTCTTTTTTATCAGAGAGAATTTTCTCTCTCTTAATCTTTAACTGTCATAGTGAAATTACCCTATGCACTCAATATTCTGCTGTTTGATGCTTCATACATGTTGTTTATTTCCTTAGAACTCCTTTCATCTTCAAAAATTATTGAATTGATGGCTGATTTGCTGATTCTAATGCTTCTATCTCAGTTGGAACCGCTTGCATACAGAAGGATGGACTTTGAAGAGTTCTGCGCTGCAGCAATCAGCCCATACCAGCTTGAGGCTTTGGAAAGGTGGGAAGAAATTGCAGGAACAGCTTTTCAGCACTTTGAACAAGAGGGCAACCGAGTTATATCGATTGAAGAGTTGGCACAGGTATTTGTAGTTTTAAACTAGCTGGGCAGCACCATTTGAATCCACATAGATAGAGGTCCCTCTTTCTTTCATCCTGTAGTTTTTTATATGGCTACCCTGACATCTTTCTTTGAATACAGGAATTAAATCTTGCACCAACTCATTATTCGATTGTGCAAGACTGGATCAGAAAGTCGGATGGCAAGCTAAACTTTCTCGGATTTACCAAATTTTTACATGGTGTCACAATACGGGGCTCAAATACAAGACGACACTAAATGGTTGTCAATTGTATTTGCTTCTAATTTAAAAGGCTCTGATTATATGCCTTGATTGTTGTTGCCCCTGCTCCTGCCCCTTTCGTCTGGTCAATGATCATTCTCCCTGTTTGTGATGTCTTCGGTTGTTGTCACCATAGCTTTTGTAGAGTACATGTAAAGATCCTTGTATTGAAGGTGAAGTCATATGGTTTGTTCAAGAAAATAGTGTCTTACTTAATTTTTCTCACCAATTTTGAACCTTTATACATGGACAAACTCACTCAGCTTATTAAAATCTGATAAAGCCCTTCTGGAGCTGTATGTGACACTGCTGTCGTTCTCGTTCACTTCCAAAGCTCTCAAGCTCTTGTACTAGCAGTTGAGCTCTGCGCTTTGGACCGTCTGGTTGTTAGTGCAGTGCCTCTTCACCTCGCTGCGGGTCCATTGGTGAGCTGTTTTCATCGCTTCCATTTCTGTCTATTTAAGCGGCTCGTGTCGCTGTCCGTCAGTGTCTCAGCCGCGGCCTTCCGGAGCGTTGCAGGCTGGTCGCCCCGCCATACTACTGGTCCCTGGACAAGCTCAGCTCAGTAATAATGCAGTCGTGGAGCCGGACCTGGAGGATGACCGTTTGTCGTGCTGTCCGGCAAGCAGCGCTGTTGGAGTCGGAGCTGCATCTGCATGATGCTGGGGAATGGCCAGGTCGTGCACTAGACAAATTTTGAGCTGGAATGGCGCGCCTGCAGCTGAAATGGCTGCTGAGCGTCCCAGCTGTAGACTTAATGGAGTTTCAGCGCCAATCACTTTTAATTCCTTTCATATGTCAGCGTTAGAGGGGCTAGTGTCTGCTACTTCTTGATTTTTTTCTTTAATGTTTTACTTAGTCTACCTACCCTACTAAGGAGCTTGTGACAAAGCCTTTGCTGTTATTGTATACTCCCTCCATTCTAGAATAAATGATGTTTAGAACAACTAATTTAGTTCAATTTGAACTAGATTTTTTGTCCTAAATGTCATTTATTTTAGAACGGAGAAAGTAGTAAATAATTCCTGTACCATCACAACAACGACGAGTATAGTTACTACTCCTTCTCTTGTCTTATATTTGACGTTGATTAGCTCAGAATTGAACCCTGAACTAATCAACAACGACAAATATAAGAGAAGAGAAGGCACGATTGAATCCTCTGCATGTGGGCTTGGGTGGTCCCAGCATCGGGGCAGTACAGTACAGATAAAGTACAGCACGGAGTACGTGCATCACGCTGAAGCGGCATTTTTTTGGCCAGAAACTAATGTTTCCGTTGCCGAAACGCTGATTTAGTAGCGAGGCTTCCGGTAACCCGGCCTGGCTATGATTTTCAAAGTGCTGCGATACTTTCTCCGTTTTAAATTATCTGATGTTGGTTAGTTTAAAATTATTTGAACTAACTAGCGTCAAATAATTTAAAACGAAGAAAATATCGCATCAATAATCTGCCGTGGACGTGCCTGCAGCCTAGCTATTATATATAATTAATAGGATCATACATGTAAACCGACACATCAGCTGGACAAATTAAAAGCCACATCTCATAATCAAGCCGACGTGGCAAGGTTGACAAAGGGGGGTTAGTCCGTCCACCACGCCTTTCGACGTCCCTGTCGTCCTCCTCCGTCGTCAGCAGCACACTTGCCATGTTGCATGCCCATAGGTAGCAAGGCAACAACAAATTAAAGGTCTCACAGATTATTGTCCATCTGCATTGCATGCATGGTTTTGCCCTAGCTTACCTTGTAGAAAACGATGTCGATTCCACCTTCAGCTTCAGGAGACGATTGAATTATATACTCCGGCCTATATATGCCAACACACCAAGTCTGCAGGATTAGCCAAGGCGATTATTGGGGACTTGACGACTGCTGTTACTGTTGGAGTTGATCTCCTTTTCGGGAACGGCCCAACGGCCCAATCCCGAGTCTACCCCCACCTATGCGCCTTGATCGGGGGCGCTAACCAACCTATGGTTGGGGCCCCCTCTCACACCCGCGCTATATTAAGAGGGGTGGCCGGGGCACACGGGAAAAACGTGCGTTCATGCTCAAAACACCCCAAACACATTGAGAAAACCGATCTAATCCGTGCGGGGAGTGAGGGGAAGGACCCCGGCGCCGCCATCACCGTCGACACCACGGAATCCGTGCGTCGACGTCTACATTTCGGCGACACCGTCATGGCGACATCCTCAACACCCGAAGGTATATTCCAAACTGTTTTGTTCTCATTCGTGTAGTCATAGAATGATTTTATCAATAAACCCGCGAGATCTAGTGGCTAGAGGAAGTAAGAAACACACAATGGTGTCCGAGCCAACTAGACCACTAGATCCATTCGGGATGAACATTTAGTTTAGATCCATCCATAGCAAGTTTTAGATCCACAACCGTGTTGAATAAGTATAGTAAGAACAAAACAATAGAAAAGTAAGAAATAAAAAAAAAGGAACAAGAAAAAATAGTAAGAACAAACAAAAAAAACGGTGGCTATTTGGTTTCGCCGGGAAGGCCCCAATGACGGCCGCTCATCTACGGTGAGCAATCTCACCGGCGAGCCTTCCCCATGCAAAACCGGTTCCCAAGCCACCATCTTTTTCTCTCTTAGCTTTCTCTCACTACAGTGGCGGCTAGAGGAGAGAGAGGGGAGGGAGTGAAAATGAAATTAGGGTTTCAGGGCTGGGGTACCCACCCCTTTTTATAGCCCCGAAATCAAAGGAAAACCCTTAGATCAAAATGAACGGTTCAGATTGATTAGGGTTTGTTTGTGGGCCAAAAAATTGCCTGGATGCAGCCCAGTAGAGGCAGCCAGCCCTAACGGACGCGCCTCCAGCCTTAGCGGGCGCGCCGCCGCTGCTGGAAGCCCTAACGGGCGCGCCTCCAGCCTTAGCGGGCGCGCCGCCGCTGTTGGAAACCCTAACGGGCGCCGTCGGGCTTATCGGGCGCGCCTCCAGCCTGCTTTAGCGGGCGCACCGCCAGGGCAAGGCCTAACGGGCGCGCCGCCAACCTTAGCGGGCGCGCCGCTGGACAAACCCTAGCGGGCGCGCAGCGCGGCCCAGCAGCGCTGGAGGGCCCGTGCGGCCCAACCGTGGGCGTGGCCCACTACAGCTTTCCACCAATATAAAAAATAAATGCTGCTGAACTTGGGAATCGAACCCAAGACCTCAGGTTGGAGGGATTTGTGCTCTACCAACTGTGCTAAGCTCTGTTTGTGTTTAGTAAAAATACTTAATATTTAAGTAATCTGATTTCTTTTCAGTTATAGTCTGAAAACTATTTTATACATTATCAGTTTATCTTCTGTGATTAGCAACAGTAATTAGTAAGAAATAGTTTTCATGTATATTTAATTCTGTTATTATGGATAATTAAGAGTAATTAAGCTTCCGCTGTTGTAATTAAGTTTATTAGTTTTCTAATTAAATTTCAATTTAGAAATTTAATTAGGAGAATTTTTATTAAGTCTTTTGTTAATTGAGTAATAGTAATTTTGTTAAGTAGCCAACGTGAACAACAAAATTTACTATATATTGAGTTTAATTTAAGTTATTTGATTCATGAAAATTTTATTTGAGTAAACAACGCGAAAGAATAAAATTTACATGTTTATATTTTTGAATGACGTGTTTTGTTGAGTAACCAACGCGAAAAACAAAACACGGCATTTCTATCGCTTTAAGTATTTTAATTCATAAAGGATTTCGTTGAGTAACCAACGCGAAAAACGAAATTTGTTATGTTTTTTTGAATGTTGTATTTTGTGGAGTAACCAACGCGAAAAGCAAAACACAACATTCTATATTGTTTAAGTTTATAGTATATTTACTTATATGTAATTTTATGAAGGTTCCTCCGCTTTGTCTTCAGCACTGAGTTTTATTTCCAACATTGAACCACTCAATGGTTCAAATTATGGTACTTGGAAAGAAAAATTGGAGATTGCTTTGGCTATCTCTGAAATTGATTATGCACTGATGACACCTTGCCCCACTGAGCCTGAGGTCCCTTCACCTACTGCTGGAGAGACCGATGAGTCTTTCGAGCTTAGAAAGGGACAATACCTAAGTTTAAAGGATAAGTATGATAAGGATCTTCCTAAGTGGATTGCCTCAAACAGAAAGTGTTTGATGGTGATTAGGGGGATAATCACTGAGGCCATTCGGGGAGCGATTCCCGAATGTGACACTGCTCTTGAGTACCTCCGTAAGGTGAAGAGTCAGTTCACTGGCTCTTCGAAGGCTACAGCGAGCATGCTTATAAAGAAGCTCGTTACTGAGAGGTACACTGGAGGTGGTGTGCGTGAGCACATACTTAAGATGACCAACTTAGCCACGAAGCTCAAGCCAATGAACTTAGGAATCACTGATGAGTTGCTTGTGCACCTCATTTTTGCTTCACTACCTAAGGAGTTTGAGGCCTTCGTGATCAATTACAACTCTCAGCCAAAGCAGTGGAACTTAGAGAAGTTGATTGCCATGTGCGTTCAAGAAGAAGAACGCATTAAGTCCTAGAGGGGTGGTGACTCTGTCAACTACGCCAAAGTGAAAGGTAAAGGGAAGATCTATTTTGGTTCTTCCAAAAGTGCTTCTTTTAAGTCACATGGCACTTCTTCTACTGATAAGGGCAAGGGTAAGACCCCACTTCAGCATCCTCTTCAGAAGGATATGAAAGTGGACAAGGATCAGTGTAGATTTTGTAAGTAGAAAGAACACTACCAGAAGGATTGCGTGGGCTTTCTGAAGTGGTGTTGCAAGAATGGTAATGATTTTGTGACTTTTGTTAATGAATCCCTGTTTTTAGATTATTCTCGATCTACTTGGTGGATTGATTCAGGTGCCACGGTGCACGTTTGTAATTCTCTACAGGGATTAAATATGAGGAGGACCCTAAGAAGAGGGGAAAAGACCATTAAAGTCGCTGATGGTCGTGAAGCTCAAGTTGAAGCAGTTGGAGATCTCCCACTTAGACTTAGAGATGGCTTTGTACTTAGCCTTCATAATGTCCTCTATGTACCCTCTTTAGAGAGAAATTTGATTTCAGTTTCATGTTTGGATGATTCAGGTTATGTGTGCCATTTTGACAATGATAAATGTTCTATTACATTTAATAATAAAGTTGTGGGTCTTGCATTCCGACAAGACATGTTATATTTGTTATCCTTACATGACGGTATCAATGTTATAAGTAATGATCAAATTTCTTCTCAGAACGACTTAGTATTCAACAAGCGCAAAAGAATTGATTTCGAAACATCATCGAAATTGTGGCATTGTCGTTTATGCCATATTTCGAGGGGGAGAATTGAACGTTTAGTTTCCCAATCGATTCTTCCCAACCTAGACTTTTCGGATTCACAAGAATGCATTGATTGCATTAAAGGCAAATTTGTTAAGAAAATTAGGAAAGACGCCAAACGTAGCACGGGAATATTAGAATTAGTCCACACAGACATTTGTGGTCCATTCCCAATAGTCTCCATAGATGGTTATGACTCGTTCATAACGTTTACGGATGACTATACTCGTTATGGCTACATTTATCCAATCAAGGAGCGATCCGAAGCGTTGGATAAATTTAAGATATTTAAGGCCGAAGTAGAAAACCAGCACAACGTTAAGATCAAGGTAGTAAGATCTGATCGTGGAGGGGAGTACTACGGTCGACATACCCCGTATGGCCAAATTCCTGGACCTTTTGCAAGGTTTCTACAGGAAAACGGCATAGTAGCCCAGTATTCTACACCGGGCGAGCCTCAGCAAAACGGTGTAGCGGAACGGAGAAACCGTACGCTCATGGATATGGTAAGAAGTATGTTAAGTTATTCGACACTTCCGGTTAGATTATGGATGGAGGCGTTAAAAACCGCCATTCATGTGCTTAATCGTGTGCCGAGTAAATCAGTACCTAAGACGTCGTATGAAATGTGGACAGGACGTAAGCCCTCATTAGGATATTTGCACGTGTGGGGCTGTCCAGCTGAGGCTAAAATATTCAACCCAAACATTGGTAAGTTGGACTTTAGAACTATTAGTTGTCATTTTATTGGCTATCCAGAAAAAAAAGTAAGGGATATCGATTCTATTGTCCAGATAGATACACTAAGTTCATAGAGACAAGACATGCTGTCTTTTTAGAAGATGGCATGATCAGGGGGAGTATGGTAAGACGAGAGGTAGATCTTGAGGAGAAGCGGGTGTACGCACCCACTCCCATGATTCAAGAACCATATTTCTCGATACCTACTGTTGTTGAAGCATCTGTGCCAGTCACTAATGATTCAACACCTGTTGTTAGTCCTTCATCGGCAACGGAAGAAGTAAGAGAGGCTCAGTCTTCCGAGGCTATTGAGCCAGTTGCCGAATATGATGAAGCGCAACAACAGCCTCAACCAGAAGATGATGCGCCAATTAGAAGATCTCAACGAATAAGAAAATCGGCCATTCCGGACGATTATGAGATCTATTTGAGTGAAGAAATTCAAATGGAGGATGATCCCACCTCGTTTGAAGATGCTATGAGAAGACCATAATCATTTGAGTGGCGTAAAGCCATGGAGGATGAGATGAGGTCCATGGACGCCAATAAAGTTTGGGATTTAGTCGAGATTCCTCGAGGAGCCAAGACAGTAGGTTGTAAGTGGGTCTACAAGATCAAACGTGACTCCAAAGGGAAAATCGAAAAATATAAGGCCGGACTTGTGGCGAAGGGATTCACTCAAAGAGAAGGCATAGATTATAATGAGACGTTCTCACCCGTCTCTACTAAGGATTCTTTTAGAATTATTATGGCATTAGTAGCACACTATAATTTAGAATTACATCAGATGTATGTAAAAACAGCGTTTCTCAATGGGGATCTGTACGAGGACGTCTATATGACACAACCGAAAGGTTTTGTCATTAAGGGTAAGGAACACATGGGATGCCGCTTAAGGAAGTCCATCTATGGGCTCAAACAAGTCTCACGGCAGTGGTATCTCAAGTTCGATGAGACAATTAGAAAGTTTGGGTTTAAGGAGAATGAGGAGGATAATTGCATCTATGCTAAATTTAAGAATGGAAAATTCATTTTTCTTGTTCTCTATGTAGATGACATACTACTTGCGAGTAGCGATGTCAATCTACTGTTAGAGACTAAGAGGTTTTTATCCTCCAACTTCGATATGAAGGATCTAGGTGAAGCATCCTTTGTGCTGGGGATCGAGATTCACCGAGATCGTGTTTAAGGGGTTTTAGGTTTATCTCAGAAAACATACTTAGAAGGTGTACTCAAGAAGTACGGCATGCATGCGAGTAAACCTTCACCTGCTCCAATAGTCAAGGGCGATAAGTTTGGGAACTTTCAGTGTCCGAGGAACCAATACGAGATCGATCAAATGAAATCGGTTCCATATGCTTCTGCTGTCGGAAGTCTTATGTATGCTCAAGTATGTACTCGCCCTGACTTAGCGTTCGTAACCGGGATGCTTGGCAGATATCAGGCCAATCCAGGGATTGATCACTGGAAGGCAGTTAAGAAAGCATTAAGGTATGTGCAAGGCACAAAAGGCCTCATGTTAACGTATAGTAAGTCAGACCCACTCGAGGTAGTGGGATACTCAGACTCAGATTTTGCGGGTTGTGTGGATACTAAGAAATCCACGTCAGGTTACATATTCATCCTCGCAAATGGAGCTATATCGTGGAAGAGCTCCAAACAAACCGTCACTGCATCTTCCACAATGCATGTCGAGTTTGTTGCTTGTTATGAGGCCACGGGGCAGGCACTATGGTTTAAGAAATTTCTACCCGGTCTTAGAGTGGTCGACAGCATTGAAAAACCACTTAAGTTATACTGCGACAATGAACCCGCAGTATTGTACTCTCACAACAACAAGTCGAGTGGTGCTGCCAAACACATCGATATTAAGTTTTATGTTGTGAAAGACAAAATCCAGGATCATACTATTAGTCTTGAGCATATTAGAACCAAACATATGCTTGCGGATCCGCTTACTAAAGGTCTTCCTCCCAATGTGTTCAGAGAACATGTAGCCGGCATGGGATTAAGAGAAAATCTATGATCGCCTGGATACTTAGGGGCCAAACTAAGAATAAGGTTGTTTCTAAGTGTAAGATGTATTGTGGTCATCGAGTCAGATAGTACGTAATTGGCTATTTTGATGCGATGTGCTCAGTATATCGAACATGAAGAAATAAACAATAAGTTAAGTATTACGAAATTAAGTAAGTTTTGTAAGTCTTGATCACTGGAGATCAAGGGGAAGAATGTTGGAGTTGATCTCCTTTTCGGGAACGGCCCAACGGCCCAATCCCGAGTCTACCCCCACCTATGCGCCTTGATCGGGGGCGCTAACCAACCTATGGTTGGGGCCCCCTCTCACACCCGTGCTATATTAAGAGGGGTGGCCGAGGCACACGGGAAAAACGTGCGTTCGTGCTCAAAACACCCCAAACACATTGAGAAAACCGATCTAATCCGTGCGGGGAGTGAGGGGAAGGACCCCGGCGCCGCCATCACCGTTGACACCACGGAATCCGTGCGTCGACGTCTACATTTCGGCGACACCGTCATGGCGACATCCTCAACACCCGAAGGTATATTCCAAACTGTTTTGTTCTCATTCGTGTAGTCATAGAATGATTTTATCAATATACCCGCGAGATCTAGTGGCTAGAGGAAGTAAGAAACACACAGTTACGACTATCAGGTTCAGTTCATTCGTTCTGCCTAATCTTTGAATTATGGAAACATTTTATCGTATTTTATTTAAAGGTTTTGGGAGAGAGGGTCGATCATATATATGCACTTTTGCCATGTTCACTAGTTAGGGAGCGCAAGGATTATTACTCCTAATCTCGTTCCCTTGTTCCGCGGCGCCGCCCTTCGTACCCGCAGGCGCTGCAGCAGCAGATCTCTCTCTCTCTCTCTCTCTCTCTCTCTCTCTCTCTCTCTCTGATCCAGGAGCCAGCCAGAGTACAGGCCTCTCAACGGTTGCAGTACCAGGTCTCGCTTCCCTATGTACCAGGTCTTGCCGAACGATAACAAAATCAGAATAGAATAAGTAAAAGAAAAGAAACGAATCTTCTTTTTTGGAGGAATATTTTTGCGAGAATATTGTCTTGCATTGGACAGCATGCAGGCTAGTGTAGCAATAATCTCAAGGGAACAATAATGATTAGCGGCACGCACTAACGCAGCACTAATGAAACCTCTATATGCTTGATTGCGAGACCAGCAGCTACAAGAGATGCGACAACAAAAAGAAGAATAGAGAAGAGAGTAGGGAGGCTGAAAATCTCTCCGATAAAGTTGGTTTCTTTTTGCTGCTTCTTCGAAGAGAAGCTATAGCCGCTAGACCTGGATGAAGAAGATGCATTTCTTTGCGCGAGAGAGAGTACTACCAACCAGCTGCTCAGCAGAAAAGAACAACTGGTACTAGCTCGCTGGCAGTCCCAGCGCCCAACAAGCTAAGGGAAAGTGAGATTAAAGAGAGAAGAACAAAGTCTAACTAAGCACCGAAACATGCATACATGCATCATCATCATCAGAAACTGGCGGCCTAGCTAGCTAGAGAAAACTCTAATGATCATGATCCTTCGATCATCGCCGACCTGCTGCACATCTAGCTAAACCCTGCAGGTCATGAAACGAACTAATTAAGGAGAAAAAAAAAAGAAGAAGCCCTACATAAGTATTATTGTTGTTGGAATTACACGAACAACAACGAGGAGATCAGAATATTAATTAATTCAGGCGCGGAAGAAGCAGCCGGCGATGATATGGAAGTGGTGGTGGTGGTTGTGGTGGCCGGCGCCGGAGAGGTCGCCGTGGTGGTGGTAATTCTTCTGGTAGTGGTTGTGGATGATGCCCTGGACGCGGCGGAAGTGGTCGACGCCGCAGGGGATGGTGATGGCGCCCTTGTGCGCGAAGCCGTACTCCTCCTCCGCCGCCTCGAGCAGCGCCACGAAGAGCGGGTGCTTGAGGTACCCCAGCGGCACCACGAAGCGCTGTTCCTCCTCCTCGTCGTCGTCCCCCGGCAGGCCCACCACCCGTACCGCCATGCACCCCTTGGGCGGCATCGACGACGACGAAGAGGAGGAGGAGGATGAGCCTCCCGTGGTCGACGGCGACGACGAGTGCTGCTTCTTATTCAGCAGCAGCTGCAGGTGCACGCCCATCGATCGCGTACAAACAAGCTACGTACGTCGTACGGTAGGCGTACGTACGTAGTCTCCTCCTGTACTACGTCTGATGCGTACGTACGTGCATCGTGTCGTTGCCCAACAAGGAATCCATGTCACCTACAATATAATCGGCCAGGTGGATGACGTATCGTGTCGTGTCGTGCTGCAGGTGGGTCCTTAATTTGGAATGGTCTGGAAGAAACAGAGCTCGAGTGTTGTTCGACAGGCCGGGCATTTTCTTCTGAACATTGTGCTTAATTTGTGCAGTGGCCAACCTTAGTAAATTAACAAGGTATTTTACATCTCAGTAAGTACATCATCAAAATATCTTGAGTTTTCTTCTTAAAGAAAAAGAAAAGAAAAGAAAAGAGTGTGGTGCTTAGCAGTCAACCGTGGATTACTAGTAGCTAGATGGACTGAAAAAACGACATAGCAGCCGGCCGGCTCCCTCTAACTAATTGGTGTCCGTAGAAATTGCCGAAAAATCACCAAGAGGAAGGGGCGCGAATGGGATCCTGGACTGCACTGCCGGGCCGGCCAAATTAAGTCTACGGGTCGGGTCCATGATCATCCCAATAATTAAAGGTTGGTGATGTGGTGGGTGGCAGTCGAACATCGACCCCGCCCTCCTCCATTATTACATAAGTAATTTAAAAGGAAACAAAAAGATGGCGACTCTGGAGGAGCCGTAGAATAGTCCATTATTACACGCACTGTCTCTCTCTCTCTCTCTCTCTCTCTCTCTCTCTCATTCTCTCTCTCCAAACTGGGCCGACTACAAAGCTGAATAATAATTGGAAGTTCCGAGGCCCATTTCGCGGAGGAAATACTGTTTCCAAACTGGGCCGGGGCAGTTATTGGGCTTCGCCACCGCCGCGCACACGATCACAGTGTACACGTACTTCCATGCCATGCCATGCCAGTATCTCCAAGTTTGACATAGAACTGTAGAATAATATACAATGGAAGGTTTCAAACAAACCAGGTTTCACTTATATGATTATACTGCTGCTAAGCTTTCATGCATGTTTCAAGAGAAGTTGGACAGTATCTCCAAGTCTCTCCGGCTATTACATATACTGGCCGAGTAACATATGCAAGAACATGTTCACGATAATAATATATCACTCTCTACAAGGGTCAAGGGTCGGAGCTGCACATGACAACAAGCCCTTGCTTGTTACGTACAGACACTGGAAGCGAAAGGCACAGCGTTTCCTTATCTTCGTCATTTTGTTAATAAGCTACAACCAAAGCATAAACTATTTCTAGCTTATACACACTCACTCTATTAATTTGTGCCCCGTTCTGCAACACGAAGCTGCTATTAATTTTGTCAAAACAAAATGCATTGAACAATAATAATAAACTGATGAACCAGTGCGGCATTTTATTTCGTGAACATTGCAAGTAGAGGCCTTCTAGAGCAACATGCTTCATACATCGATCCCCTTCTTTCACTACAGAAAGAACATGTCGAAAAAAGGGAGGATATATTGTGGGCAACAGCGCTCTGAAGTTAGAACAGCGTCATATTTTTTTTTTAAAAAAAGAACGAAATAAATAAAGACACAAGAACATGCCGAGAGAAATGAAAGAAAATAATTTTGATCCAGCAATCAAGCAAGGGCACAACAAGGATCTGTATCTGTATGCATGGAAAATGAAGAAGATGCATACCACCTCTTAATGATGCCTGTGAGGGGATGATCGATGGTAACGACCTTTTCTCTCTCATGACAAGCTAATTATTGCAAGGGAAAGAGAGGAAGATCCATACCCCCCCCCCCAATATTGGCTAGTAGCTAGCTAACCGTGGATATGTGTGCAGCTGCAGAGTCATGCCCCCAATGATTGCACCAATCTGCATCTCATGCAGCTAGCTTCGGCGATGCCATATATGCGGCCGGCGCAAGGAGAAATGTATCTATACTATACCGCACCTATACACTGATGCACATCCAGAAAACAAAGCAGCAAACACAAAGGCGGCCCGCGGGGAGATCAATACAGCAGCGCGCAGAAGTAGTAGGCTTACCGAGATCAGTACTCCAGATTAGGAAGGAGCAAGCGAGCCCTGCTGAGAAGACGAGATCATAGGACGTACGGCCGGGAGCCCTTCAATTTGGGGGGAATGAAGCCTGGTCCGAGAGATCTACACCCACCTCCTCTCCTCTCCTCTCGATGGAGAGAGACGATGGACGGACGAAGAAGAGAGAGAGAAAAGAGAACCCCGAGCCAGACAACATTCCCCTCAAAAATGAAAAGGCTCCCCCCGATCTCTCTCTCTCTCTCTCTAGCCCAGCTTTTCCTCCTTCATCTCTCCATCTCTCTCAGCTTTCTTGACCTTCTTGGAGGAGGATGGGGGGCGAAGGGGAGGAGAGAAGGGTAGCTGCAGGGACGGGCCGGGGAGATGAAACCGCCCCTAGAGGAACGGCAGCTTGTTCCAAAGGGCAGCAGGCCTGTGAGCCTGTCCTCGGTCGGGAAGAAGATGAGCTCTTGGTCACCCGAGTCATGGTGGACCTCTGCTCTGTCCACACAAGGATTGCTAGCTTCACCTACCTACCCCGGCCAGACTCCTGCTTTTCTTTCATCTGCAGTGTCTGTGACAGCATAGATGTGCCAAACATATTGTAATATATATATAGCACCGATCCGGCCGGTTTTTTTATTGTTTTGTTCTAGTCGAAATAAAAGAAAATTCTCGTAACAATAAAATTAAAAAAAACTAAATCTCTAAAATATCGACTCTGTAGTTTAGGAAGATTCTGATTGTTGTTACCCTCTCCATTCTTTTTTTTTTCCTTTTATGTTGTTGGTTATCTCAAAGTTGAATTAACCATTCGCATTCCATCTCTTGTTGTGTGTATTGTATCCCTTTCTCTAGGTCGATTCTGTTCAGAAAATGGCTAGCCTGTTCACACGAGCTGTCTGTCTAAATAATATACCTTTTGATGGAGCTCCCGACACTGTTGATTGTTGACTACAAATGTTGAAAAAAAGAGAGAGAGAGTGAGAGAAGGCAGCTTGATGTATGATGTGCCAGCTAGTCAGAATACTAGGAGGGAGTAGTGTTGGAATTTGGCCTACATGAGCAGCACCCCAGTCCTGGGCTGAATTATTTGGGCCAAATCCATTGGTATAAAGCCAAGGTGTGGTGTGGAGAGGTGGCTGGGATGTTTAGTCCCACCTTGCCTACCTAGATGGGTGTTTCCCAATATATATAGTGGCCTTTGGAGTGTTTCTTAACATGAGAATAATGAGGGAGATAAGGCTGCTGCTATGGACACACACACGCACGCGCGCGCGCGTTTCGCGATTTTACGCGTGTGTATCGCGTGACTTGTGACTTGTGACTTTGCGCGTTCGCGTCGTGACGAGTTGTGTTCAACTGAGCCTTTATTTTCTGCCACGTATATAATTTGAAATATCTCATCACACCTAGACTGCCAGGTCAACTTGAGGAGTAATTGTGGCATAACTGCAGACACACGTTTAATGTGTGTAATATCGCGTAAATGCAGACACACGTTTAATGTGCGTAATGATGCATAAATGCAGGCACACGTTCAACGTGCGTAATGGTGCATAAATGCAGGCACACGTTTAATGTGCGTAATGATGCATAAATGCCGACACACGTTTAATGTGTGTAATGACCATAATTGCTCCATTAGTTGCACGTTGAAGGATTTCAGTGGGCGGTTTACTGAAATTATGGCAGATCGAATTTGAGAGGGTTGTCAGCCTCGAGTATAAAAGAGACGTCCTGGGTACTGGAGAAGACAGACAAACTCAACCCTCTCAAAAACTGCTCTGCGCCACCGATTTTTTGCCTGTCGTCCCTCCATTCGTCGTGCAACGGATTGAGGGAGAGCGGTGTCTCCGAACCGACGACCGGTGATCTGAAGACCTGCACGGGTGCCGGCGATCAGGTTTCTGGGAAGTGCGCTCGCATGGCCGCTCGCAGCACTTCCATCGTCCTCAACATCTTCGTCATCTAATCCCCTACTTCCTTAGCGGGATTCTTTGTAAGTAATTACTCGATCCATGGCTGATTCGATATTTTTGATAAGCGGTCTATTCGTATATGTCTTAATTCATTTTCGTCTAATACTAGCACTATTCATGTTGACTGCTAGTATATTTGTTTTTCTTATTTCTCTGTTCTGGTTTGTCAAATTAATTGCATGCCATGTGAATTTTCCAACAATCCAGAAACCTGATAGAATTAACATGGCTGGACTTACTGATGCGCTAAAACCTGAACGGTTTGTCGGGGGTGACAATTTTAAGAGATGGCAGACACGGGTCAAGTTCTGGCTCATGTCGATGAAGATCTGGTGGGTGATTTCCCCAGTTCTTCCTCTCACTGAGGAGCAGAACCGTGACTACGAACTGGACAATTCAACTTGTCTTGGTTGCTTGTTGTCACTTTTGTCTGATCAACTCTGTGATATTTACATGAACCATACATCGGCTAAAGAATTATGGGAGGCCCTAGACCGCAAATATGCGGAATCAGATGCTGGACGTGAATTATATGTTAATGACCAGTACCACGAATACAAGATGGTCGATGATCGATCTATCGTGGAACAGGCTCATGAGATCCAGCTTCTCGTGGGGGAACTTGCACATTTTGATACTGTCTTGCCTGACAAATTCGTGGTTGGTGGAATTATTTCCAAACTGCCTCCATCTTGGAGAAGTTTTTCCACGAGTCTTAAACACAAGAAAGAGGTTATGACTGTTGAAAGTCTGATCTCAACTCTTGATGTTGAGGAAAAGGCAAGATCCAAAGATGTGCCTCGTTCTGTTCCGCGAGAAGGAACTCCTTCTAATGCCAATGTGGTTGAAGGTAAATCGGGTAGTGGCAATAAGAACAACAAGAACTGGAAAGGAAAGGCCAAACAAAACACTAGCTTTAAGAAGAAGAAGAAAGAAGACCTCACTTGCTTTGTATGCGGCGAACTTGGCCACATAGCCAGGAAATGCCGCAATAGAAAAGGCAAGAAAGGTGGTGGTCAGAAATCGGTGAATGTCACTATTAGCGAGGCTGGAGGAACGTCTCTATCAGGGTATGTTCCAGAAGTTTTTCTAGCATGTCTTTCTACCGATTGGTGGTTAGACACAAGAGCTAATGTGCATGTGTGTTCTGACTATAATTTGTTTTCTTCTTATCACGCAACCGACAATTGCTCCGTGTTGATGGGCAATGGGTCTAGGACTGCTGTACATGGAATTGGAAGAGTCGATCTGAAGTTGACCTCCGGAAAGACTCTTTCTTTGAAGAATGTGCAGCACGTCCCTGGAATAAATAGGAACCTGATTAGTGGTTCTCTTTTATGTCGTGATGGCTATAAGTTAGTGTTTGAGTCGAACAAATTTATTGTTTCGAAGTTTGGTTTATTTATCGGAAAAGGCTATGATAGCGGAGGTCTGTTCCGCCTTTCAGTTGTTGAAGATTGTAATAATCTTGTGAACACAGTTGCTTGTTCTAAGTCTGAATGCAATGGAAGAGAGGCTACTGTTTGGCACTCTCGGCTTTGTCACATTAATTACGATCGCATCATTAAACTGTCCAAACTTAATTTGATTCTGAAAATTCCTGTTGAAAGAAGATCTAATTGTCATGCGTGTGTGCAAGCTAAGCAGCCACGTAAACCTTTTAAAAGCGTGGAAGAGAAGAGCTTATCACCACTAGATCTTATTCACTCAGATTTGTGTGAAATGAATGGAATTTTGACTAGAGCAGGGAAGAAATATTTTATATCTTTTATTGATGATGCCACAAGATATTGTCAACTCTATCTTATTAAAACGAAAGATGAGGCACTAGATTGTTTTAAAATCTATAAGGCTGAGGTAGAAAATCAACTAGAAAGGAAAATCAAACGAGTTAGGTCCGATAGAGGAGGGGAGTATCTTTCTAATGATTTCAGCGAATATTGTGTGGAACATGGAATTATCCATGAGACAACGGCTCCCTACTCACCCCAATCTAATGGGGTGGCTGAGCGGAAAAACCGAACACTTACGGACTTGGTTAATGCCATGCTGGACAGTTCGAGATTATCCAACTCATGGTGGGGGGAAGCCATTTTGACCGCATGTTTTGTGCTGAATCGAGTTCCATCATCTAAGGGTGAAATAACCCCATATGAAGGATGGAAAGGAAGAAAGCCTGCTCTCGGTTTCTTACGTGCATGGGGCTGTTTGGCCAAAGTTAATGTGCCTACGTTTAAGAAACGAAAATTGGGACCAAAAACTGTGGACTGTGTCTTTCTAGGATACGCACAACACAGTGCAGTTTATAGATTTTTAGTGATTAAATCCGAGATTCCTGATGTGCACGTTAACACCGTGACTGAATCTCGTGATGCCACATTTTTCGAGAATATTTTCCCAATGAAGGATAGAGTTGCAGGTCGTAGCGAGACATCTACTAGTTTTACTCCTGATCCTTCTCCATTATTCGTACCTTGTTCTTACACTGAAAAACCCATTGAGGATGACAGTACAAATATTGTTTCTCGAAGGAGCAAGAGACAAAGGATTGAAAAATCCTTTGGTGATGATTTTACTGTCTACCTTATTGATGATACACCCAAAACACTTTCAGAAGCGTATGCATCGCCAGATGCAGAGAGATGGAAGGAGGCAGTATATATTGAAATGGAGTCCATTTTAACAAATGGAACTTGGGAAATATGTGACTGTCCAGTTGGGTGTAAACCTATTGGGTGTAAGTGGATATTTAAAAAGAAACTCAAACCAGATGGTACAGTCGATAAATATAAGGCTAGACTTGTAGCCAAGGGATTTACCCAAAAGGAAGGCGAGGATTTTTTCGATACTTATTCGCCTGTTGCTGGGTTAACCACAATTCGTGTGCTTGTTGCACTTGCTGCGTGTAATGATCTCCTCATTCATCAAATAGATGTGAAGACGGCTTTCCTAAATGGCGAGCTCGACAAGGAGATATATATGAAGCAGCCTGATGGTTTTGTGGTGCCTGGGCAAGAGAACAAAGTGTGTAAGTTACGAAAATCCTTGTATGGCCTCAAGCAGGCACCAAAGCAGTGGCATGAGAAGTTCGATAGAACTATGATCTCAGCAGGTTTTGTGGTAAATGACGCTGACACGTGTGTGTACTATCGGTTTGGTGGGGGTAAAGGAGTAATACTATGCTTATATGTTGATGACATATTAATTTTTGGAACTAGTATCGATGTGATAAATGATGTAAAATCATTTTTGTCCCAAAACTTTGATATGAAGGATTTGGGAGAGTCTGATGTTATTCTAAACATCAAACTGATTAAGTGTGAGAATGAGATTACTTTGAAACAATCTCATTATGTGGAAAATATTCTGAGTCGATTTGGATACTCAGATTCTAAACCTTCTCCAACGTCATATGATCCTAGTCTAAAACTTCGCAAGAACAGAGGACCAAGGATTAATCAGTTGAGATATTCCCAGATTATTGGTTCTCTCATGTATCTTGCTGGTGCAACCAGACCTGACATCTCATTTGCAGTAAGCAAATTGAGCAGATTTACTTCCAATCCTGGAAGAGATCACTGGTGTGCACTAGAACGTGTAATGAGATACTTGAGAGGTACTTCAACATATGGGCTTCACTATACGGGGTACCCAGCTGTACTTGAAGGGTATAGTGATTCAAATTGGATCTCAGATGCTGATGAGATTAAGGCCACTAGTGGATACATATTCACTATTGGTGGTGCTGCAGTTTCATGGAGGTCTCGTAAGCAGACTATATTGACAAAGTCTACTATGGAGGCGGAACTTGTAGCGCTTGAGACAGCCACATGTGAGGCGGAGTGGCTGAAACAACTCTTGATGGACTTGCCTTTGATCGATAAACCTGTGTCGTCCATTCTTTTGCATTGTGGTAATGAAAGTGTCATCACAACTGTTGGCAATGCAAAAGAAAATTTAAAGTCATCAAGACATGTGAAACGGCGAATCAAATCCGTGAGACATTTGAGAAATACGGGAGAGATTGCCATTAAGTATATTAATACTAAAAGAAATCTGGCAGACCCTTTTACTAAGGGATTAACACGTGCTGTAATTGATGAAGCATCAAGGGAAATGGGTTTGAAACCCACGTGATGTTATCATACAATAGTAACCCAAACTATTTGATCGGAGATCCCGTGAAGTAGATCTTAGGAAAAACAAGTTGTATAGATAACTAGAGAGTACTATTCGTTATTCATTTCCATTAGAAGATGCATACTCTCAGTACTGCATGGAAGGTTGACTTTAATGTCTTAATGTGTTCTGAGGCCTATTTTGGCAAGATACAATCCTGCAGGGTATACTTGTAAGAACACACCTATATGAGTTTGACTGTGAGGTCGCAGTCTATGAGATATGGGTAATCTCAAATAAACTCATGAACAGACACGGGAGCAAGACCGTAATGCTCCAACCATAGGCATGGCTTTAGTCGGCCTAGTATCAGCGATGCTTTCATTTAAAACATACTTACACAAAACTAGCAATTCAAGCCTGTGTCCATTGCAAAGTTGTGAGTATGTGAATCATGGAATGCTAGGTGTAGCTCAACCCGTTATGGGTCTGCACCGGAAAGCTGATATATGAAAGCGCAGAAATGTTACTTGTAAACCTTGGCTTTTGGTGGGGAATGTTGGAATTTGGCCTACATGAGCAGCACCCCAGTCCTGGGCTGAATTATTTGGGCCAAATCCATTGGTATAAAGCCAAGGTGTGGTGTGGAGAGGTGGCTGGGATGTTTAGTCCCACCTTGCCTATCTAGATGGGTGTTTCCCAATATATATAGTGGCCTTTGGAGTGTTTCTTAACATGAGAATAATGAGGGAGATAAGGCTGCTGCTATGGACACACACGCACGCGCGCGCGTGTTTCGCGATTTTACGCGTGTGTATCGCGTGACTTGTGACTTGTGACGTTGCGCGTTCGCGTCGTGACGAGTTGTGTTCAACTGAACCTTTATTTTCTGCCACGTATATAATTTGAAATATCTCATCACACCTAGACTGCCAGGTCAACTTGAGGAGTAATTGTGGCATAACTGCAGACACACGTTTAATGTGTGTAATATCGCGTAAATGCAGACACACGTTTAATGTGCGTAATGATGCATAAATGCAGGCACACGTTCAACGTGCGTAATGGTGCATAAATGCAGGCACACGTTTAATGTGCGTAATGATGCATAAATGCCGACACACGTTTAATGTGTGTAATGACCATAATTGCTCCATTAGTTGCACGTTGAAGGATTTCAGTGGGCGGTTTACTGAAATTATGGCAGATCGAATTTGAGAGGGTTGTCAGCCTCGAGTATAAAAGAGACGTCCTGGGTACTGGAGAAGACAGACAAACTCAACCCTCTCAAAAACTGCTCTGCGCCACCGATTTTTTGCCTGCCGTCCCTCCATTCGTCGTGCAACGGATTGAGGGAGAGCGGTGTCTCCGAACCGACGACCGGTGATCTGAAGACCTGCACGGGTGCCGGCGATCAGGTTTCTGGGAAGTGCGCTCGCATGGCCGCTCGCAGCACTTCCATCGTCCTCAACATCTTCGTCATCTAATCCCCTACTTCCTTAGCGGGATTCTTTGTAAGTAATTACTCGATCCATGGCTGATTCGATATTTTTGATAAGCGGTCTATTCGTATATGTCTTAATTCATTTTCGTCTAATACTAGCACTATTCATGTTGACTGCTAGTATATTTGTTTTTCTTATTTCTCTGTTCTGGTTTGTCAAATTAATTGCATGCCATGTGAATTTTCCAACAAGTAGCAGGCAGGTGAAGCTTTGATGGAGTAGTTTTGTGACGATATGGTTCGTTCAGGAATTGATCAGCTTTCCTTTTGTCAAGAACGTTGTCGAAGCGTCTGCAGTCGATACTTTCTTCGGACCTGCTCAGGGCAGCCCACGGAGGTTCTTTTTCGGAGTGTTTCGCGCATTGGACGAAGGAAGAAGATGATTGACACTGAGATCTTTACGTGGTTCGGGCCGCTGGAGCGTAAAACCCTACGTCTACGGGAGTGCTTGGAGCACTGATTTCCTTGAGTATATGGATGACCTAGAGAGAGTTGAGCAAAATGCTGAACCCCTTGTAACGTTGTCTACCCGAGCCCTTTATAGTCCAAGGCTCGGGCGACTTACAAGGTGGGCCCCGAGGCCCGACATGTGGCCCCGAGGTGATTTCCTACCAGCTACTATGTCTTGGCGCTGGCTTCGAGGTCATCGTCCTACCGCCCTGCCCATGCCGCAGGCTAGGCGTAGCCGTTGGTGATGGCAGGGGCGACAGGGCATGTCTTGTCGTTGTGCAGCTTCTGACACTGTGCGTCTGTCTTGACTGTGACGGGTCATAGTGCCTTCTAACAGGCGTGCACGGCGCCTCCGCGTCTTGAGAAGGTGCGACCCGCCTCCACTGTGACTGGTCACAGTGGCGCCTAACAGACGTGCGCCGTGCCTCTATGTCTTGGGAAGGCGCGGGTCTTGAATGCCTTGTACGGTAAAGCCATGACGTGCCTTTACTCCTGCTGTCTACCGCGTCGGGCGGGCAGCGCTGCACGTGGCCACGTGGCAGGCCCGGAGCTATCCTCTAGGGAGAGGGGAGCTCCGCCCTACTGGAGACGCGACGCCTTCGGAGCTCGCCCTTGCGGAAGGGGCGAGGTCCGACCTCCTGGGTCACGTGGCAGGCCCGGAGCTACCCTCTGGGGGAGAGGGAGCTTCGGCCCTGCTGAACACGTAACTCCTTCGGAGCTCATCACTGCAGAAAGGGGCGAGCTACTTAAGCGATTTCACCTTGTGCGCGGGGTACTCGGTATTGGTTACCGACAAACGTGATACACGACTGCTGACAGTGATGCTCATACGAGTGATCTATGGAGAATTCTGCAACAGTGGCGGTAATCATGGACCGCCCGAGAAGACCATCATCTCATCTGCAACAATGGCGGCAGCTCGTGCTCATGCTCACAGTCCGGCGTCGGGTGGGCCGCCGGCCCATTATAGGGACAAGGGCGGGCCAGTGAGAACAGAAAGAGGAGGAGACGAGAAGCGTCCAGTCAATCCCCAACACAGTCGGAACCCAATCAATCCCCTTCTTCCTCTCCGAGACTCCGGCCCCCATCCTTCTTTCCTCCGCCGCCGACGCGACCCATGAGTTCGTCGCAGCCCTCCTCCCGCTTCGTGCAGGAGCTGGTCCTCTACGCCGCCAGCGCCGCGCTCAGCTGCCTCGTACTCTTCGCGGGCCTCCGCCACCTCGACCCCAACCGCGCCGCCGCCCAGAAGGCGCAGCAGCAGAAGAAGGAGATCGCCAAGCGACTCGGCAGGCCACTCGTCTCCACCACCCCATACGAGGTACGTCCAAACGCTTCCTTCCTCTTGCTTCGCCCCCGCTCACTCCCCACTTCCACCAATGACGCCTCAGGACGTGATTGCGTGCGACGTCATCAACCCCGACCACATCCACGTAGAGTTCGACTCCATCGGCGGCCTCGACCACGTTAAGCAGGCGCTCTACGAGCTCGTCATCCTCCCCCTGCGCCGCCCAGAGCTCTTCACCTACGGCAAGCTCCTCAGCCCGCAGAAGGGCGTGCTCCTCTACGGCCCGCCCGGCACTGGGAAGACCATGCTCGCCAAGGCCATCGCCAAAGAGTCGGGCGCCGTCTTCATCAATGTCAGGATATCCAATCTCATGAGCAAGTGGTTCGGAGACGCGCAGAAGCTCGGTAACCATTTCTTTTTTTTTTCCTTTTTTTGTTAACTGCTAATCTAATCTATTACTAATGTCCTGCTAATCTAATCAACGTTGCCAAGCTCTTCAAGTTTTCATCTACGCTACGTTTCCACGGTGCTGACGTTGATGATACTGCTTCTGCAGTATCGGCTGTCTTTAGCCTCGCTCACAAGATCCAGCCTGCTATAATATTCATCGACGAGGTTGATAGTTTCCTGGGGCAACGACGGACCACAGACCATGATGCCATGACTAGCATGAAGACCGAGTTCATGTCCCTCTGGGACGGTTTCACAACCGACCGTAAGTGCTCCTTGTCTTCTTCCATGAGCTTCCGTGACAGTTGACATATAACATTTGCTGACATATGACTGGGAGCAACTGACGTGCTGCCATTTGCACATACAATTGTTCGGGAAACTCTTAATGAAATTAGGAATTGATTGATATCAAGGTATCCGTTTCAATGAGGAATGTTTTCAAAAGATTTTAACTCGACGAGCACCAAGTCAATAAAACGGGGTGACCTTTGGGACACTATGTTAGCCTTCTATATGAAGTTATAGTTTGTCAAAGGCGGGCATGAGAAACAGATAGATTTACAAGCTGGTGCTAAATCTGGAAATGTTTTTTAGTCAGTATGGTTATGGTCATGTGGTAGTTCACAAATTTACTTATGCAGTTCTGACGTCGGACCAGTACTTAAATATAACATAAATCTCTCTTTGCAGAGAATGCTCGCGTGATGGTCCTCGCAGCCACAAACAGGCCTTCTGAGCTGGATGAGGCTATCCTTAGGCGCTTTACCCAGATATTCGAAATTGGAGTTCCTGTTCAGAGTGAGAGGAGCAAGATACTTCAGGTTGTATTGAAGGGAGAAAATGTTGAACCTAACATTGATTATGATCACATTGCCCGTTTGTGTGAGGGCTTTACTGGATCAGACATCCTAGAACTGTGCAAGCAGGCAGCATTCTACCCTATCAGGGATCTTTTGGATAATGAAAAAAATGGGAGGAACCCAGAGGTGAGTATCCTGTCTATATACGCTACACTGTACGTAACTAAAAACACCGTCTTTGTGGTGATAATTAACATTCCACCTCTTACAATTCAATAGTATTTTTACGCCCAGTTAAATAAAATATGCCTTCAGTTGTTTTTACCCTCAACACTAATTGTTATCATTCCAAGAAGAGGTTCCTGATTATTATCCTCATGCATATACATTTTATTTGTGGCCGCTAATCTGCTGTTTGTACATGTTGAATTCATGGACTAAATTCAGATAGTAATTTTGTTCAGAATTCTGATTATCTGTTTTGATAGTTGTGAGACATACTGTTTGTTTTGGATACCGTTGAAGTAATTTTATAGTTAGTTGCTTAAGTTTTTGTTTGTCTTTTTTGACTTCCTACTGGTATTTAAGAAATCATGACCCTTGAAACAATAGTTATATAGTTAATTACATAGGTTTTCTCCATCTCACAGTGGATTTGATTTTTTTGTCTTCCTACTGCTGTTTCAGAAGCCGAGACCCTTGAGACAATCAGACCTCGAGAGAGCCTTGTCCACGTCTAGAAAGGGCAAGAAGGCAGCAAGTTCGGGACTGCAAACACCCTTGTGGGTTCGGCCGTCGGATGCAGAAGATGACCAGGTACAGAGCGCGATTTTTGAGATATCTAAGCTGATGTCTCGAATAGTTCAGAACAGTCAGTGAGGACCCCAGGAGCCTTGTTCACCTTAATTTAATCCTTTTGCTAGATGTCATGACAATCTGCAGTGGAGTAAAAGCAAAGCATTACCTCGAAATCCCTAGGTTTTCTTGCACAGCTTGCATGGTTAGTTGGGCGGTGAGGCTGCACCAATTTTTGAAGTTAGTTGCAGCTGGCAAGCTTCCACTGATGTCTTGATTTCATTCAAAATTGGATGGTGATATATGCTAAAAAGTTCAGAACCCTTGTTCTACCTTGTATCTTCAATCTAGGTACTTTAGGTAGATGATGTACAAATGAAGGGGCCTTCTTTCAGAGCAGAAACTATTGTGATGTGAAATCAGTAATAATACGATTAAGCAAAGCAATATTGTGCTGCCTCTCAGGAAACTGTTTCAATATTTTTCCTCTCTCAGCTTTAATCACGCCATAAGGATTAATCCGATGAAAGAAGAGAAACATTTCCACCAAAGCTTGTGGGTGTCAGTCAGTCAGGAGCAGGAGCAGCTGCTCGCTGTCTTGACGGAACTCGTCTCCATGAGGGAGATCTCTTCAGAGAGCGACAGCTTAGTGCCCTTGAGCATGAGCGCATCGGAGCCGTAGCCACGTCCCAGGAGCGCACTGGTGTCCAGCGACTTGTTGCACACGCTGGCGTGGATCTCCTGGAGCAGCCTGAGGAAGGCGCGCTCGACGTTCTCCCCGCTGAGCGCGGACGCCTCGGAGAAGAAGAGCCCCTGCTCCTCGGCGAAGGCCGCGGCGTCACCGGTGGTGACGGCACGCCGGCCATCGACGCCGAGGTCGGACTTGTTGCCGACGAGCATGACGACGATGGACTTGTCGGCGTGGGCGCGGAGCTCGTCGACCCACCGGGCGGCGTGCTCGAAGGTGTGCCGCTTGGTGACGTCGTACACGAGCATGGCGCCCAGCGCGCCCCGGTAGTAGGCGCTCGTCACCGCCCGGTACCTGCACACGGTCGCGCGCACGTACTTGCATGATCAATGAGATGGCAAAGCGTGCTGCGTGTCGATCGATGCCCATGCATGCATGCATGCATGCCGCCATATATAAATATATGTACCTCTCCTGGCCGGCGGTGTCCCAGATCTGTGCTTTGATGCGCTTTCCGCGGGCGATGGTGACGGTGCGCGTCTGGAACTCGATGCCGATGGTGGACTTGGAGTCGAAGCAGAACTCGTCGCGGGTGAAGCGGCTCAGCAGCTGCGTCTTCCCCACCGCCGAGTCGCCGATCACCACGATCTTGAACACGTAGTCCTCCTCCATCGTCTCCTTCCTGATGAGCTTATATGTGTCTCTGATGCTAATGTAACGCCGCCCTCTGCCGTCTATTCATGCCCGACATCTACATCTACATCTACATCTGCATGTGTATTTAACTCCGATCCCTGCTGCTAGCTGCTAGGTGCTGCTTCTGATGACGACTGAAATTGGAGGGTGGTTGAGGGGAGACGTTGCTCCTGCTCCTACAATATTCAATAGTAATCCCAAGGCCCCTATGATGTATTTCATAAAGGAGATTATATATATATATATATATAGCGAGCTATCAGGGTTATGATAATGGAGCAATTGATTGTTAATTACCGTACTACTAACTAAACTAGCAGTACGACAGTGAGGGTAGCTCGCTCCCGGAATTGAAGCTAGCTCTCGCTTTTCTCTTTCGGCGGCGTTCATTCGTCCCAGCGTACGTACCACGATTAATTGGAAGATATGCAGGCTGTACATGAAGTGTTTCTTACTCCATTATTCAAGTGCTGGCATTGGTAGTTTGCAAGTCCTAGATGAGCTTTATTTTGAAAAAGGAACGCATTCTCTCCATGCCACTCCATGTCTATCGATCCAGTCCAGTGTGTTCTTTTTTCTAGCTAGTACCTAGTAACAGTGCTTAAACACAAGGATCGGTTAGGCTTGCAACAAGTGGACCAAAAGAATAATAAAGTTGATTGGCCGAGAGATGGGACTAGCTAATTAAGTCTGCAGTACCATAAATTGATCTGTACGTACAATGCTCAACTGCTCCAGTCTGATTACGTACGTTGCCATCTCATCCTCTTCGATCATCAAGTGCTGGACCAGAGCTCTACTTTGGAGATTGGCGCCCCCTGAACCAGCACCAGCAGGTATGGGCTTCTGCAGGCAGTCGAGATGTCTGAGAAAATAAGCTTCAATTCTGCTCGGGATTCAGTATCAGAAAATCGATGCAAGTACGGCCTCTTATCCTCTTAAAGCAAAACAATCTTTTCATGACATCGTGTTTTACATTTAAATGATCCTATCTTGAAAAAAGCGCAGCAGCGCAGGCGAAACAAGCAGGAGCTAGCATGACGAACTGAAGAGCGCACGCGTCATTGGTTGCAGATTGACTAGTACTAGACGGCATGGTATTGGTGGGCGCGCGGCGCGGGGCGGGGCAGCAGCCTGTCGCAGATGGCGGCGAACTCGGCCATGACCTCGGCCACCATCCCGGCCTTGCCCTTGCCCACCAGCATTCTCACCAGCGCCGCCACCCGCGCTTCCGTCGTCTGCCCCGCGTTGTCCTTCTCCTCCTCCTCCTCCTCCTGGAGCTGCTGGGATGGTGACCGGTGGTGGCGTAAGAGGAGGGCGCGCGCGTGGCGGGACGCCCGGCGCAGCGTGCCCGCGCGGACGCACGCGTCGGCCAAAGCGGCCGCGTACCCCGTGGCGGCGCGGCTGGAGCTGGAGCTGGAGTGGTGAGCGGCGGCGGGGTGGAACGCGTGGGCCGAGCGCGCGGACGGCTCGGTCAGGGTCAGGCAGGCGGCGGCGGGCGGCTTGGACGATGATGAGCGGACGCAAGGGCGCCTGCCCGTCTGGGGAAGGATCGGGATCGGGAGCGAGCCGCGGTGGTGGTAGTGGTGGGGCGGCGGGAGGGTCGCGGGGAGCGGGAGCGCCCCGTGGTGGTGCTGCAGCGAGACGGCCGCTGCCGCCGCCTCCATCGCTGAACCTTGAATGAGTGGCTGCCTGGCTATGGCTATAGCTGTGCCGGTTCGCGCGCGTGAAGTCTATCACAAAGGGGGTGTGGTGTGGTGTGGTGGACGAAGCGGGCACGCGTCAGGCAACGGCTTCCCGGCTAGTTGGACCCGGCAACTTTTTTTTTCCATACGGGGCACTGTTTTGTTTTTTTCTTTCCTTTTTTGAAATACAGTACAGTAATAGGAGTATTATTTTTAATAAAAAACTGCCTGTTTTGTAATTTTCTTTTTCATTTCATGCCTTAGATATGCAGTTTTCCATTAAAAATACTAGAGTATTTATTGTATTTCAAAATAAAACGTAGGACGGGGCGGCTCAATCAATCTGTGGGCTGGATTTTTAGTAGGTGGTGGGCTTTGGGGGATTGTGGACTGCTGAGAGCACTGGATTGAAACGTAGCAAAGGAAAACCGGTTCAGAAATGCAGGAGTGCAAGGATTTAAAAGCTAACCCATGGTTAAGCACACATGCAAGACATTCAGTATAGAAGATGCCACAAGGAAGATAAGCTTTTAACAAAACTTCAAGCTCAGGCAGCTACAGAACAAAAAAGAAGGAAAAGAGCGAATTATTCTGCTGATAGGAACAGTTCATTTCAAAGGCATCTGCTCAAAGAATACAGAAAAAGGGCAACTTATGTTTCCAAGATATCTCTAAATAACCTACAAATGATTTATTATAGTTTCATACTAAACATCGGATTAGATTGCTACAGGGTAGCATTGTTCCACAAAGGAGATGAGGAAACACAACATGGTAGCACAGTTTCTCTAAATTAGTCACAAGATGTAATCATATCATATGAGATCAATAGATTCATAACGGGAAGAAACCGAATACATATCGGCAGTACAATGCACTGGCAATCCTGATATAACTGACGACTAATGTGCATCATCGTTATTCAGGAAAAGAAAAGGTATTGACACCACAGATAGAATGATACCGACATTTATTTCTGTAAAATTAACAGTAGCCTCAGAGAAATAGAAAAACCTACCAAACATAAAACTAAATGAGCCGATCTTCCTACTGACAATCTTCCTTCTTGATAAACTCTTTTAGGAGCTAATCTTTTAATTTATGCCCAACAACCCATTGTTTCTTAGCACCAAAGAGCTGGGTCTGTAAACACGTACAGAGTAGGGAAAAAGAATCACACAAGAGTATATGTAAACTCTTATTAGATCACTTAATCTGTTCTACTTCTGCAAGAACAACCTCATGGTGATATGAATGACTGAACAGAACCTATAACGTGATGAAAAACAAATGCCCTTAGTACTTTTTTGGGACTAGGACACTCATTGGGCTATTCGTTGATTGCCGTACATGTTGTTAAAAGCTCAAGTCTTTGAGGTATCAGGCTCCTGGTTCCTAATATACATCCCCACGCTTGATATAAAACACTGTTCAGCAGAAACTTTATTTTACAAGCATTTGACACTCTCTTTATTGCCGGTAGCCTCCTCAGTGTTTGAAATTCTACAAATCATTAAAATCAGTGTGTAATCATATATTTCTTGATGTAAAATACTGAGTTCGAGTTTCGCCAACCATAACTAGCTGATTCTGACTAGGCAATGTCTTCTGTCTCTCTTTTTTATTTCAATACGTTTTCCTTGTGTTACATCCACACATACTGTTGTAAACAGCAATGAATTTTTACTTTAGTATGAGCGTCTGGCTGCATTTACTATGATCTTAAAAACGGGAGCGTCTAATAAGTAGATGTTAAAGCTGTATAGAATATACTTTCATGCTCCTAGAAACGGTAGTTAAAAATAGCATACCATACTATGGTTTGGAGTGAGCATCGGATTCAGAGGAAGCGGTTGAGTTGGTGGTGGAGCTGTTTCTGCGGAGGTCATCTATGATCCCGCCAAGCTCACGCCGTGCAGACTCCCTCCCGAACATGAACCCATACCTGCATCACGAGAAGGGCTGAAGATCTAAGACGCCTGAAGAAAGGTTTGTGAGGGGGTACTAGATAATACCAGGTCACATTACCAGCAGGAGACGGCAGAGAAGACTCCTGCGGCGGCCACCGTCTGCAGCAGTGTTAATTTCTTCGCCTGCATCGTCCACAAAGGTTCGGTATGGAAGTCAGCCGGGCACCTTCGCCGGCACGGGAGATTAGGGTCCCGGAGGGAGGAGACTGACTGCGGCCGCCGCCGGCGACGAGGGATTGGTTTGTTGGAGTCGTAGCAGTTGACGGCCCATGGGCTGGTTGGGCTCCTCCGTCTATGGGCCTTCGTAGCACTTGAAAATGTGGGCGCTCTCTCTCATACAGTCTCACGCAACGTGGTTGAAGTCGAGGCAGGCAAACAGCCAGAGCTTGGCACGTTTGATGCCAACCAGGGCTGCTGTTGAGAAATTCAATCTTTTATTTTATTACTCTCTCTGTTCTATTTTATTTGACGCTAGAAGAAAGTACTAAATATCGTTCAATAGTTTATTTTTAATTTATTTGCTTGATCAAAACATCAACTATTGTGAAAATAAGATAGTACTCCCTCCGTTTCGAATTATTTAACGCTCGATAGTTCAAAAATGAACTAGCCGGCGTCAAATAATTTGAAACGAAGAGAGTATATGTCTAGCGTTTGTTAGGGGTATTTCATCGGTAATGTCAATTTATTTCGAAACACGAGAAGTATTAAAATAATATTTTTCGTGTTGTTTTCTAATACTCCCTTCCTTGGTTCTAAAATATATTTTCTTTAGGATAAAAAAAGTTAGTTTAAATTGAGCTAAATTAACTGTATGAAACAAAATTGTCATTTGAATCATGACCTTGAATCTCCCCTTATAGTAATGCGTTCATGTTGCTCGCTGTATACATAACACAAATAACACAGCACACACGTGGAAAAAGAAAAATGGTGGGCACACGGAACCGGACGATATTCCTCGGTGGTGGTCACCTCTTGGCTGACGGCGGGGCCCTGCCGTCGCCTCCTTTCTTGTCAGCCGGCGGCGGCTCCATCTGCAGCACCCGCTCGAGCTCCTCAACGACGTCCCTCATGGCCGGCCGCTCCTTGGGGTTCTTGACGAGGCACCGATCCGCGAGCCTGGCCACCTCGCGCGCGGCGTCCAGCTGGCACCGCCCGCCCAGGCCCAGCCGCGGGTCCACGACGGCGCGGAAGCTCTGGCTGTCCGGCGGGTGGCGCCGCACCCAGCCCAGCAGCTTCTGCTCCTCCGCCGGCCGGCCCCGCTCCAGCGACCGCCGCCCCGTCAGGATCTCGTAGAGCACCACGCCGAAGCTCCACACGTCGCTCTTCGCCGTCAGGTGCCCCGTCTCGATGTAGTCCGGCGCCGCGTACCCATGCGTCCCGACCACCTGCCACCACCATCATCAGACTCATGCGTGTTGCATCCTTTTTGCTTGGGTGAATCAGCAGCAACACCCGCTCGTCTCACCGCGGTGGACACGTGTGTCTTGCCTTCGGTCGGTCCCTCCCTCGCCAGCCCAAAGTCTGAAAGTTTTGGCTTGAATTCAGCGTCCAAAAGGATGTTGGAAGCTTTAAAATCCCTGTAGATCACCTGCGAAGCTAAAACAGCGTCTTGACCACCACGAGATTACAGTACAACACATAAGAATGTATTGAAATTAGTTGGTTCAGTTCAGAGTTTCATCTCTCTGAAGTCTTGACGAAAAAAATAAGTAACAGTGCATTCGAGACAACCTGAACTTCAGGCACCCCTTCGTGGAGATAATCGAGCCCCCGCGCGGCTCCAATCATGATCTGCAGCCTCATTCTCCACGAAAGAGGAGGATGACCTCGGTTGAACAGGTGGTCGTCCAAGCTCTTGTTGGGCATGAGCTCGTACACCAGCAGCCTGTGCGTTTCTGCTTCTGAATCAACTGCGCAGTAGCCGATAAGCTTTACCAGATTCGGGTGCTCAAGAACGCCCAGGAATTGGACTTCAGCAAGCCACTGCTTGTGTCCCTGCAATGGCACTCTTCAACTGTTTATTCTGGATGCTTAACAAAATGAAAATCTTCAACAAAAGGGAGTATTTATGTGTTAAGGTTGTGATGATGTAGCATAAACTTTGTACTCCTGAAAACGGAAATCTTCCGAGTTCTCTCCCGGATTTTTATTCCATACACCATACAAATGTGTGAACAAGCAAAGCAACGAACCTGCCGGCTGCGCTGGTTGAGGCGCTTGACGGCGAGGACGACGCGGCCGCCGGCGGCGGAGCGGAAGAAGGCGCGGTAGACGGAACCGAACCCCCCCTCGCCGACCTTGAGCGCGCGGCTGAAGCCGTTGGTGGCGCTGCTGAGCTCCTCCTCCAGGTCGAACACCCGCAGCCGCTGCGCGCCCCTCTCCTCCGACAGCTCCTGTATGCTCCTCGTCCGGCTCTTGTGCCCGCCGGAATCGGGCCCCGGGGGCGGCGTCTTGCCGCCGACCGCCTTCTGGGTCTTGGACCTGCTCTTGAAGGCGAAGCACCCCATCTGGTCACAACTTCCGAGATTGGCTGTACCGATGAACCAACTGGTTAAGACGGAGCTTCCCCTCAGGAAAAAGAAGAAGAAAAAACTGAACTGATTAAGATGGAGCATGCAAATTTCATCAGCAACGGGGGAAACAATCGCTGTACCAGTAAATAGATGTTGAAAAAAATGGGACAGGGTCCTTGCAGAGGAAAGGTCAAAAGCTCCAAAGGAAAAAAAAAAGGAGCGAACAATTGTTGGGAGAGATACAAGAACGGGATGGTTAGAGCAAGTGAAGGGAGGAGGAAATGAGCACACACACACACACACAGACTCACGTGTTGTTACCCCAGGCCAGGCCTCGTGTGGCAGCTGCCTGCTGGTGGTGTGGAGGCTTCCGCGTTGGCCAAAGTCCAAAGAATACACGCACGCACTCCGCCAGGCGGTGGTGTGGAGGTGGAAAGAAACGAAACGATGGGAAAGCTCATGGGAACGGTCAGCAGAATTCAATTCTCGGTGACCTCCGCGGCACGAGCTTCAGTACCCGCGTTGATCCATGCAATGCAGCCATCCGAGATGTTTCTTTATCCGGAGACGGGGATCGAATTATACCTGTAGTTTTCATTTGTTCTGCTTCTCTTTCTGTTTCTGAAACATATGCAGGAATCCCATTCTTCAGTGGCAACTGGACACTGCCTTCTTTCCATCCATGCTGTGGCGCCCACTGTTACATCAAACTGTCCCCCCCTACGGAAGAATCAGCTGGCAGTTCAGAGTTCATTCAACCCTATCCGATCCGATCGATATGGATCGCCCGGGTTGGACAACCAGACAGGTCACACTCGGACGCCCCTTGTCCTGAACGGCATTACCTGCTGGCTGCTCTTCTTCTAAACAGATTGTTTAGTGATGAAAAAGATTGATTAATGTTGGTGGTGCAGTGCAATCAGGAGTAGAAACTGCAGGTCAAAGAAGAAGAAGAAGAAGAAGAGGGGCCGGCCCTTCCCAGTTTCAGACGGCGACGAACATATGGGCCCACACTTGACTTGTAGTCATGGCACTACTGCTAATTAAACACAGGGGAATCAAAATGAAGTGGGGCCACTGATTAAACTAGGGAAATGCAGTAGGGATTCCAGCGAGGACAATGACTGAACAAACTAGGAGAGCCAATTCTCCATTCAAAGGTTGGAGCTCCGTTCGTGTCGTATCCGTCCTCTGCTTTGTTTGCTTGTTCATCTCGACAAACTGTGCGGATGATAGAATGCTAGTAATATAAGTACTACTGTATTCTTTTCTGCTGCGTTGCCGAACCCTAACATGGGTGGAGATTCAGTAGTCCATCTCAACTCCTGATTATATATATTTCAGTTGTGAGGTTGTGCTTCGAACCTCGAACTTAAACTGCTTGCATGCGGAAGAGTTGACGACTGCTTGCAACCAGATTTAGATGTCAGTACAGAATTCTAGAAGATCACATGTCCTGAAGGTAGTCCAAATGGTTGTCCTAAAACAAAAAAGGTAGTCCAAAAAAAGTGCACTGAAAACACAACAGATAAGTGACTCGGTCAACTGCTCATCTTGATTTTTGAGTCATTGTTAAGCACGGCTACATATAAAATCATAATGGCAAACAATTACATCACAATACATTCCGCCTGGAGGCAGAGAAATTGTGCAAGCAAATGCACTTCAAAATGATTTGTTCAACCAAATCCATATGGTGTAGTCACTCTTTACTCTAAGAAGATTGAAACTTGTGTACAGATGCCGAAGGTTCACAAAGAACGTTGTTGCCGGTTCTGGCAAAACAGAAGGGCCTCCCAAAAAAGAAACGCACTGAAGCTGATCGATGGGAAACCTGGAGCAGGATCATAGAATTACAACACTATGCCACATGACTGAAGCAGCGTTTTACAAACTGCAAGTACTATAGAGATGAACTTGCCAAGGCGCCTCTTCAATCCTTTACACGTATGAATCTCACTTGTATTCTACAATACTCAACAGCCGTCTGTTGACGGGTGGTGCAAGGCCCGGAATGTTGGGAATGTCCTTGTTGTGTGGGTTAACGATCTGGCAATCCAACAGTATGAACATCACTTATCATGTAAGTAGAATGAAATAAGGCCTTATGACTTAACAATTATCATGTAAGTAAGCAAATCTCTGAAGAAGCTCAGTCCTCACCTTAACAATTATTACTGCTATGACTCCAGCAACAATGAGAAAAAGCATAGCCATGATGCAGCGATCAGTTGCAACCTGTTTCAATAGAAGAACAATAAATAAGACTAGAGTTGGTAGTGGAAATAAAGAACTCTGAGATGTACTAACCTGTCTACCAATTTCTTTCACCAATTGAGATGCCTTTTTAATGGAAAAATGGATGGAATCCAGCTCATTAATTACTCTGCTCATTTGCTCAGTCTGATCAAAATGAAATGGCCAAAATTAGTGACACTGTAGGAAAGCAGAAGGAAACAACTGGCTGCTTGTGACAATAAAAAGGTGACTTGCCTGTGCTTTGAGAGCAGCTGAAGTTTCTGTACCAACATTGATGGTCTCTTGAACAGTCTACATAGCGTACAACAAATCAGAACTTAGAAGCAGTTCACACTTCTTCTATGTAGGGCATGATCACTCTAACTTGTGGAAGGCTTGAAATCCCAGTCCAACAATTATTCTTAGAAGCTAAAACATTTTAGGAACATAAATGCTGGACACTATTAGTAGCCCCTCAATTCCAAACTTCACATACAATATCAAAAGTGGCCTCTCAAGTCTTATCAGCTAATGAATTTAAGAGAAGGCTACCCATATCTATATGCATAACTGATTGCGGCAAAAAGGAGCACAAGCATTGCTACAATTCAGGAAGGACAAGAGGAACAACATCATAATATAACACTCTAATAGCACCAAAAAAACCATCATCTCCTGGGATGCAAACTTCATGACTTGTCAACACAAGATCAACAAGTTTCCTCGAAAGATGATGCTAGAAGCTCAGATGTAGGTCGTGCACAAACAGTTCCACAATAGTAAACTAACCTGTTTAGATCGTGCAATAGCTTGATCAGTCTCATCCATTAGTTGATTTCCCTGATCCATCAACTGCTGGTTGGTCATATCTGTATTTTTTAGAAAACAAAGACAGCATGGTTCAGTAATTTGAAGAGTTATACAGATCCATGCTGGTGATGTCGGACGCTTAAACCTTCCAACATAGAGAAATAACATGCAACAGGAAATGAGCTTGTCTAATCTGTCCTTGGCTTTTGACGGTGAATGAGATCATACTATTGCACTGGTGCACTTATATGGGCTACGATGTTGCCACTTACTTGATGCTAATAGGACATTTTCTTCACCAAAGCCATCTTCAACACTTGGACCATCAAAAAGATCAACTCGCTTATTTTCACTTGCATATCTGCAACCCCAATGATACTGTATGTTAGTACCATGAAACATTACCAAAAACTAAAGATGCATTCCTCAGGTTGTGTGAGAGATATTTGTGATGTAGAAGTTTGTAACACAAGCTCAACTTGATAAGGGTGCATAAATGAAAATTGTACTATGAGATAGCTCAAAACTCACTGCTTCTTAAGAGCAACGAAAGAGTTTAATTCCTTGATCTGTGAAATATGAGAAATTCTGGTTAGTAGAAGTTGTTGAATCAGAACAGGAAGGTGTATGGATTCACATATCTTAGAACAATTTTCAGCAGCAGTACCATTGACTGCTTTCTGTCATGCACCATTTTTGCAGTATCTGGATCAGTACGCCCTGCCATGTCTTTGGTAACTCGATCAAAGTCTTTGATAAGCCTAGAAAACCACATAAATGAGAAAAACTTCAGCTGTTATGAAGATACTAATACAACATCAAATTAAACAGCTAGCGTCTATTTATCCTGAAAGCTAATAATGCTTGATACCATCACAATGATTCTAAATGCAGTCATTGCAGGTAGTCACCAGCAGCAGACATGTTAGAATAAAGGTCATCGCAGAGCTACTAGCATATTTGTTACACGGTTCAGAAATGATCTTGAGAAAAACTATTGTAACATGAGCTAAGCAGTGTCCCAGCTGTACTCACGCCAAGCACCACGTTTGGTTTACCATCTTAACCACCCTATCCTATGATCGAGGATGCTAAAAGCCAAATAGTGCAGAAAGGGAAATGAAAGAGAATGAGTAACCTTTTGCAATCTCGCATCTTATCAGTGAGCTCTTCAAGCTGCCTGCTCCGGCGGTTGGCATCCTTGATCTTGTCCAGCTTCTGGAACCCATTTCTGCAGGCAATTCAACCAAGATAATAGTCGGTTCAACTCCATTTTGTTGCCACATTATGCTACCGCTGCTACAGAGATCACGAAGTAGAACCCACGGGTATCCTATATAAAAAAGGTTTTTTTTTCGTCACAGGTAACACAATTAGAACTTGGAACTTATGTTCCGCTCGTGAAATCGCAGCAAGCGAATTGAGATCTAACGACCAGCCGTGCACAACATAAACAAATCACGAACAAAATAGATCGCAGCAAAACGAATAGCTATAACTTACTGCAATGCGCGGAGGATATCGCCAATCTGTCCGTCGATCTCGGCCAGCTCCTCGTTGACCGACGCCAAATCCATCTTCTTCTTCTTCTTCTTCTCCGGTTCAAACACAACCAGAGCAGCAACTCAACCCCACAGAGGAAAGCGAAATCCGAACAGAAAAAAAAAAGATCAAGAACTCCGTCCTCGTGGGCGGAGCCGAACCCCACAAGAACCAGATCGACGGGGCCGGCGGCGCGAGCGGCCCCCCGACGCGGGTGCGGGCCGGGAAGCTCGATCGGGGTTTGCCGGCCGTGGATGGAGAGGGGTCAGGGACTCAGGGGAGTGGTGGTCTCGGACAAGCCCGGTCGGGAACACGTCTTTGGCCTTTTTTCTGTTTGGTTTTGCTTTCGCTTTACGGAGGATTTTGCGAGCTTCCTCCTTGGATTCACATTCACATCGTCCGGAGACACTAGCTTTTTCGTCGTCCATGTCCGTACGATCGTCACCCACTGCTGTACATCAGACGGTCAACATCAAGCAGCTCGGAGCAACACATGCCTTCACTGGTATGAACAGTTTTATCTCTGACAGGGTCAGCTCAAGCGAAGAGCAATAATCGATTTTGTTACGAGATGAACATATGCTCGTCAACCAGAATTTACCGTAGATTTGAGGAGACGTCGTCTTACGAGTATGAATGAATGAACATGGTTGTTGGGAGGTTCGATCCAGCCTTGCACAAGCTCGCAACAAACACCCTGAATTAGTTTTGCTTTTTGTTGACTATCGTGTCACAGCTAAAGTGTTCAGCTGCAGGATGGGGGCTTGGACTTTTTCATTCAGTACAGATCGGTTTTGAACTTCTTACATGAGTGCCCGATGATGGCATGATTAGGAGTATAAGTTGGCCTTGTCTTTTACTAGAAGGCAAGCTTGAGTTTCAGTTTGAAGTGCATCACTCATTCACTTGCTGCTCAAATATATATGGCAAGCTCCAGCACCTATAATTGTCGTCGATGGGAGGCACCTTTGATACGTACTACTCCGTTCTGAAATGAATGACGTTTAGGACAGAAAAATTAGTTTAAATTGAACTAAACTAGCTGTCCTAAACGCCATTTATTTCAAAACAAAGAGAGTATTGATTTTCATAAAATTGATATGTGATTGTCTCGAGAGATCTGTAAGCTTGTGCAAAACTTGCACATTTTCTCATTTTCATCAGTGGGGATCTGAACGGTCAACGGTCGCCGTGAAGACGTGGAACGGGCCATCCACGGCCGCGCAGCTACCGGCGCCGTCGTGCTCGCTCGCAGCCACTCAAACCTCATCAACAAAAACGGCGCCAAAAAAAACATACGAGACGACCTACCACCGACGGCCGTCTCCGCCATGACGCCCCTCCTCCTCCCCTCCCCTCAGGCGCTGCTTCTCCACCGTTCCTCCAAGCCCATCCTCCTTCACGCCCGCCGCATCGGCCGCGTCCCCAACGCAGCATCCAACGGCGACCCTTCCCCCGCCGCCTCCGATGCTTCCACGGACACCACGCTCTCTACTACAGCGCCGCCGTCGCAGTCCCCTCCCTCCGACTCCAAGTCCGCCGGCATCAAGAACCGCCTCCGGGCGAGGAACCAGGCTCGCCGGGTCCAGCTGGATGCCCCGCCGGAGACGGTGGTGACGCCGAAGAAGAAGGAGAAGAAGGCGGCGCCGAGGGAGAGCCAGAGGGGGCCGAAGAAGTGGGAGGAGATGAGCCTGGCGGAGAAGGCCCTTGATCTGTACGTCGGGGAGAAGGGCCTCCTCTTCTGGCTCAACAAGTTCGCCTACGCCTCCATCTTCATCATGGTCGGCGCCTGGGTCCTGTTCCGCTTCGTTGGGCCGTCGCTCGGACTGTACCAGCTCGACGCGCCGCCGCTGCCGCCCACCGCCGTGCTCGGCGGCTAGACGTGGATGGAGTACCAGCTCGATCTAGATAGCGTAGCGCGTTGTAATTAAGATGGATGAAACACGTACGAAGAGGATGATGCAGATTATCATATCGATCTGTTGTTTGTTTCCATAAGCTGCTGCGATCAGTCTTTTCCTTTTCCTTTTCCTCCTCTTCTTCTTCTTTATATATAATCGATGGAGGAATGGATTCCACGGCACAGTTTCGGTACAAAATTTTGATTATTTTTTTTTGCTGTCAATTGTAGATGCATATGCATTGAGTGAACTATATATATATGCTTCTCCGTTTTCACATTGCTTCATGATTGGTTCTTATTGTATCTTTTTTTTCAGGAAACAGATCGATCGAGGACAACGCATTAGAGAGAGAGAGAGAGAGAGAGAGAGAGAGAGATCTTGAGGATAATAATCCAGAGTGTTTCCTCGATAATATATAACACCCGGCCCTAACGATTGATCAGTTCCTTCGTAATCCGATCGAACTCATGCATGCATGCATGGGTTAGAATTAGAAAGAGAAGACGAAGACGGAGAAGAATTAGAAAGAAGACGACGCTTGCTCACGATAAGGACTGCGCCACGTTGGAAGACGAGACGAGGCCGGAGAGCAGGCCGACGACGAGCGCGCTGTTGTACGTCGTCGCCTCGTTCTGCTTCACGTTCTCCCTGTCGTCCACGAAGGAGTCGTTCTTCAACGGCCCGCCCACCAGCGCGCCCGTCGCGACGTTTGGGTTTGGCTTGGGCGTCTCGAGCCACTCCTGGCCGTCGCAGCCGGTGTCCACGTCTGCCGGGATGGACGCTCCGCGGTGGTGCACCCGCTGAGGGTAGCTGTCGCCATAGCCGACGAGGTAGCTCAGCTTCATGGGGTTGTCTCCAAGGACGTAATCGGCCTGCATGCATACAGTTTAGTACGATCGATCGATGAGCATTTTTTTCAGCTGAGCATGCATATGAACAAGTCCTCTGAGCATATGAAGCATGGTGCGCGCTAGCTACGCTACCTGGGACTTGGCGAATTTGCGCAGGTCGGCCGCCGTGAAGCTCTTGCCGCTGCAGCTCAGCTCATCCGCCTTCCCCGACGTCGTCATGTAGTCGCTGTACACGGCAGCCAGGAACGCGGATGCCACGGGGTGCTGAAGCGAGTTCCACTCGGCGACATACAGCAGCCCACCTGCAACGACGACGACGACGACACAACGATCATTTCATTTGCTCGCCGGCCGGCTAGCTGATCGAATTCGATTCTGAAAGGCGGCGGTGTCTGCGTTGTTAATTTACGACCTTGGGTTCTGAAGGCGGCGGTGTCTGAATCCGGCAGGAGAATGCACATGACGGCCTCAGCAGTCTGCTTGTACAGCCCAAGAACCTGCAGCAGCCCTTGTCCAGCAGCATCCCATCCTTTTGAACCGAAGAAGCTTATCCTTGACAAGAGAACCTACTAGTACAGCGCGCGCACGCAGTTCAAGAAGAAGAAGAAAAAAATCACATCAATCAGAAAGAAGTAGAAGATCCGATCCCCCACCTGCGTGCCGGCGCGCTTGTCGTCCCAGCTGAAGTACCTGGGGTTCCCCAGGTCACCAAAGTCCTTGGCGTTCCTGCCGGTGGCGTAGCTCAGGTAGCTTTGGTTGCCGGTGGCGTGGTACAGCCAGCTCGCCGCCCACAGGAGCTCGTCCTGGTACGTCGTGGAGTTGTAGTACGCGCTGAGCTCCGGGAAGGTGTGCGTGTAGGCGCCCCTGTGCCTGTCGGCGAAGGCGAACAGCCTCTCGGCGTGGTCCAGGAGGGACGAGGAGTAGGTCAGGTTGATGGGCTTGTACACCAGCGACGCCGCGGCCATGGCGGCGGCGGTCTCCGCGGCCACGTCGCTGCCGGGGGACTTGGTGCTGATCTTGGTGAGCGGCCTCTTCTCGGTCATCGTCTCTGGACGTTCCCAGCACCTGTGGTCTGCTTTGGGGTCGCCCACCTGGATGTAGAGGACGTCATCGGAGGGGTGCGCGTTGATGAGGAAATCCATGATCCACCGGAGCGCGTCCAGGGCCGCGTCGCGCTGCTTGGCGGCGCGCATGTTCTCGCCGTACTCGAGGACGGACCACGACAGCATGGTACCCGTGAACGCCATCGTGAAGCCGAACTTGATGTGGTCGCCGGCGTCGTACATGCCCTTGGAGAGGTCCAGCCCGGCGTCCTTGCCGTCGTCCAGCGCCGAGTCCCCTCGCCACGGGATCTCGTTGTCCACCAGCTTCCCGGCTTCATTAAGACGACGTGCACGGTGCACGAGCGACGAGTAATAATCCCATTTAGATAATATAGATATGGCGTGCGGTTTGCACGGCAGGACTGACGTTAATAAGAGATACTACTGTATTTCAGAGATCGGGAGGACCACGTACGTACATTTCTGAACCTGGAAGAACTGGAGGGCGACGGCGAGGGCTTCGGAGTACTTGCGGTCCGGCACACCGGGGAGGGGGAAGATCTGCCCGCCATTCTTGTAACGGACGAAGACGACGGCGGCGGTGACCGCGAGCGCGATCAGCGTCAGCACAAGGAGGCAGCAGCAGCAGCGCGCGCTGCAGCCGCAGCAACGCGCCATTGATCTGCCAAGGAGAGAGGCGCGCGCGGCGTCGATCGATAGACAAGAAGAAGAAGAAGAAGAAGAATTGGAATTGCAATCCACGGCCAGCCGCCGACCTCCTCGGTTGATTCTTCCAACTGCCGTCGATCGCCTGACGAAGCAACGGACTGCGCTGCGCGCTCAGACGTGCCGCCGGCAATGGCGCCGCGAGGTGTCAGAGGTGGTGGGGAGTTAGAGGCTGCCCATGACCGTCTCGGGCAAGACAGTTGCAGTTCCCTTTTTATGGGGCGCGTGCATGCTGGGAAGTGGGAACGGGGCATTTTGCAGTTCCGCAGGAGTTTTGACGCCTCATATAATGATGGACAGATGGTCTAATTTAATACTTGCTTCGTTTCAAATTATTTAATATTGATTAGTTTAATTTTAAACTAATTAATATCAAATAATTCGAAACTGAGAGAGTATGAATCATATGAGATGACACATCTATGTGGTTGGGTGAGATTTTGAGTTTCTTTCTTCGTTTAGGCTTTCCCATCACACTCGAAATTTCTAGTGGTTTCTTCTCAAGAGCATGATGATGAATTCTAACGATTTACTCTAAACACGTCTATATGAGATTTGTACTCAAGAGCATACGTCTCTGTGATTGATTAGTCGCGTGCCGTTGCATGCCCTCCGTCAATGTTAATCTCCTACTCCCCCGTTCTGAAATAAATAATATTTATGACAAATAATTTGAGTATACAAGATGAGATGGCTCATCTTTGTGGTTGACTTGCTCACTTTCTTTGCACTGCACTGTTTTAAAATTTTGACCTCTAGTGATTTTTCCTCTGGAGCATAAGAATTGTTTTCAAACGTATGTATTTATCTTTATATCCGAGAGAATTTGAATATACGTGGTCAAGTATGAAAAAGCCCACGTCAGTCCAGAAGGCTGCACACCCAACCTAATCAAGAGCCAATGAAAACACAACAAAATTTCCTTCGAGAACAAAAAGAAAAAGAGAGAAAATTGAAGGGCAAGCAAAACCCAATCAGGGTGGGTAGAGCGTAGAGGGAAGGGAAGAAAGGGGAAAGGCGACGAGTATGGCCAACTAGCGACGCGCGAAGCCGAAGAAAGCAAAGGAGCAGTGCCCCGCCCGCTGCTACATCGGCCGCCGCCGGCCTCGCGCTTCTCCCCTCCGATCGGAAGGTACGTCTCCCCGAATCCCCTCCATTCCGCGTCCGTTTCCTCGTTCGCTCGGTCAAATTTAGTGCGGCCTAGATCCACCCGTTGCTGAATCGATTTCGAATGCATGCCCTCAATTCCAGGGGTTCCATGGAGCAGCACGCTGCCCCGGACCGGAACGACGTCCCTGCGGGGGAGTTCGAATGGCGGGAGGAGCTGCGGCAGCAGCAGTCCCATGTCGACGCGCTGCACGAGAGGCTCGTGGAGGTGAAGGTCGGGATGAGGTGCTCCGAGGGCGACCCCCGAAGGGAGCTGGACCACCTGTGCCGGAGGGTGAAGACCATCGCCACGCTGCTGGCGTACCTCAAGTCCAAGGCCAGGATCATGGCGATACCACACCTCGCGCACACCTCCTGCGGGATTAAGCACCAGGAAGGCGTTGGGTACGTTGACCGGCACGGGGTGCCGCTGGCGGATTGGCCTAAGGGCGCCGATTCCGATGACAAGATGGCGGTGGAGAGCAGTGGTGCTCCTGAACATGGCGATGCCAGTGACGGGGATGTGGATGTGGACGACATTCTCAAGTCCATTCGCGTCGTGACGGATGTGATGGAGTCGCTTGTGAAGAGAGTGATCGTGGCCGAATCGGAAGCGGCTAATGAAAAAGAGAAGGTGAGGATGGGGCTGGAAGAGATAAGGAGGAAGACTTTGCAGGTTGAGACCATGTCTGTGAAAGTTGAGGAGATGGAGAAATTTGCGGTGGGTACAAATGGTATGCTCAATGAAATGCGGCAAAGGGTTGAAGATATGGTCCTGGAGACCACTCAACAGAGGCAGCGCGCTGCTGAAAATGAGCAGGAGCTTAGTCGGGTGAAGCAGGATTTTGAGTCACTCAGAACTTACGTTAGCACTCTTGTTAGTGTCCGAGAAACTCTTCTCTCATCAGAGAAGCAGTTTGAAACAATGGAGAAACTTTTTGACAGGTACTTCTAAACTATTCTGCTGTGTTTGTTTATTGTTCGTTTTATGAATGTACTGTCTAGGGTTCCATTCGCCTTGGAAACCATCTATATTCTGGTAGTGATAACATGAAAAAATTGTCTGGTCATGGAAAAATAATAAATATTTGATCTCACATTCCCAGTTTTGAACAAAGAATTAGACCAACTCCTCCATTATATAAATTCTGGCAACATCTCTTTGATAAGATACGCAGCTGGTGCTACTCAGAATGCCCTCCACAGTTTGATGCATTAGTGACTCTAAATGCCCAATGTTGCTCAGGAAACCCACCCACAAAATGTTAGAAGTTAGCTATTGCCCAAGCACCACATTCATTAGTCCAACTGTTTGTCCCAGGGCATATCCTAATTGCTCGCTGAATATCTAACATCGCATCGCTCTGGTTTCTTCCAGATGCACAATTAATGACTTGTTGTTCTTGTTGTCTTGTACATGTTGGAATGAGTTCGGATTCCTGCTGAGTGTGATTTATTATCAACAGCTTCAATCTACTTCAATATCTATAGGTCTCTGTTTTACATCTAGTATTCAATTATATTTTTAGAAGGGGAGCCTGGCGCAGCGGTAAAGTTTGTTGCCTCGTGACTATGAGGTCACAGGTTCCAGTTCTGAAAACAGCCTCTTGTAGAAATGGAGGGAAAGACTGCACACAAAATACCTAAAGTAGGTCGGACCCTTCAATGGACCTGCGCAAGCGGGAGTTATGTGCAACAGGCTGCCCTTTTTTATTAAAATATATTCTTAGCAGGCTTTTGCCTCACGTACCTTCATCATCTTATTCATTCTCGATAATTTTATTAGATATCTGCTTATTGCTGATTATTGCCTTGAATCCATTAAAATTGATATTCCTTGATCTGATAGAGACTATTGTTATCAGTCAGAAGTTACAGTGTTAAAATAATGTATGGATGCTCCAACTTCTCACTTAATGCACATCAGTGGATATGTATTGATCGAACAATTGGTCTTAACAGCCTGCTCTTGCTTGCCGTTATGGTAATAAAGTGTCACTTTGCATGCTGCCTTTTGAACTAGATATTTTAGTTTCAGATATGACATATAATGAACTTCTAGGCACTGTTCAAAACTACTACTAGTTCAGAAAATTCCCATGAGAGGCGAAAAGCATAGGAAATCCTGTCGTGAGACAGAAGAGTCATACGATTGTTTATTATCTCCTGTATATCTTTTTTTTTGCACTCCGCTTGATAGTTGATACATGTGTGATCAGTTCCTAGTGGTGAAATCCTCCACCTCTTACCATGTGAAAGAATGGTCCATGCTTTTGTTGCAAATGAATGAACAAATTTGTGAATACAACACATTGGTACTTGATAGCCTTATCATTCCAATATTGAGGTTCTCGTGTTTGCGGACAGGCTAGCTGCCAAGACCAACCAGCTAGAGACTGAGAAAGCTCAGAAAGAAGCGGAAGTCCACAAAGTGATGGAGGAGAACGTGAGGCTACGTGCGATGCTTGATAAGAAGGAAGCACAGCTCCAGGCTATGAGTGAGCAGTGCAAGTTCATGGCGATGAGCCGCCATGACTAGCAGGTTATAGACCTGAGGCGGCTTTGTTTGCACAGCTGATGTGTATCTTACAGAACATTACAGTTACATTGTTGTTGTTATAGGGAGACGGGAAAAATGCCGTGGGAAGCTCATGCCGTTGTTTCAGTTCCACGGTTGTAATTCTTGAAGCAAACAATGTTTCCTTGGATGTGTGGAAATTGTAACTCCGATATTTTATCCAGAAATATCTGTGCCGACTTACTTGACTCGATGCATCTTTTCCATTTTTCGTAAATCCAGCTGAAACATATACTTGCAAACCCGATCAGCTTCAGACCTTCAGCTGGCCACAGTTTCATCAGGGTGCTGTTAAGACCAACTGAAATGTTTAAGCACGTATTGCAGCTTTGCTGGTGCAGAACATAACTGAACAATTGCCGAAGATGACAGTAATAAACTTTATTCCTTCATTCACAGTGTTGTCACGTGCCCATATCGCGGGGTCCCACCTGTCAGGGGATTTACGAGCGGATCACGACGCACGATCCCGTGGCGTGGCGTGGCGCTGCCAAACAAACTCGAGGGGGAAAAAAAGGAAACCAAGACAGCAGGCAGCTGCGGCTTGCCTCTTGCAACCAGTCGCAGGGCTCGACCTCCACGGCTGCCACTGCTACTTGTACCCCCGCACCCCCAGCACTCTCCCTCCCTCCGTCTCTCACCTAAACGCGCGATCCGATCTGGGCCGGCTATGGCTACTAGGGTTTGGCTCTCCGCCCTCCTCCTCGCCTTCCTCCTCGCGGCCTCCCCCTTCATCCAAGGTAACAGCCATGCGCCTCCCCTTCTCTCTCCGTTCCTCGCTTCCCGCCGCTCACATCCGCTCGGGCACCTCGCGTCCTCTAGAGTTTCGCGCCGGAGCTGGGCTAGATCTGTGCTCTCCTCTCCTCCGCGGTTTGAAAATAGAGCTGATCGGGCTCCATGGGGTTGACCTGGATCAGATAGTGTCTGTAGCCACTTGTTCAGACTAGATCGGTGCCTCTGTGGGGTTTGGCGCTGCTGCTGGGATTTAGAGGTGGGGTCCTAGGTTCTACGGGCCGGGAAGGTTGGCAGGGTTTTGGAACTGGGTAAGAGCACGCGTCTGTGTTTGCATGCAGGATGTCTTATCTTGTTGCACCACCTAACGTTGCTATCAGTGTGCTTTTGTGCCGAAAATTTCTGGTGCCTGATGGATCGATTGATACAATGCTATTTTTGTGAATCACGTTCAAGCAATTATTCCCTGTTCTCCTTTGCCACAATTTATACATATCCATATGCACTAATTCTTCACTACCGTGCCTGTTTTGACTGAATAGAATTCGTATTTCCTTCCTACAGTTGCTAGAGCTCAGTCAGAGGAAGACGCTGCTGCAGCTGAGGTTGTTGAAGGGGCTGATCTAGGAATCGTGGGTGATGAAACACAGGTCTCCAGTGATGAACCTTTAAGTCCAGCTTCTGGTGTAGAGACAGTATGTGTCTTCCCCAAAAATGCTGGTAAAAGTGAGTATACCATTATTAGGTGCTGCACATTTATCACTCATGCTAAACTCTAAATTGAACTCCTTCAGCTACCTTGCTAGGAAGAACTGCATGAACATCTGCAGGATGCTATATATTTAATATTGTCATTTTGCCATATTCTAGGATAACCCTTTTTGTGAAAAAACTGCATCTCATCTTTCCTGAATTGGGTAATCAATTAATTCTTTTTTCTTGTTTGCAGTTGTACTGGCAGGTGAAGAAACTGAGCTTCTTGTTGGCCTGCAAAATGAGGGTAATCTATGATGTTTCCTCCTATTGCTCTCTCTCTCCCCCTCTCCCCCCCCCTCTCTGGCAAATCTACTCTAGAATTTTTAGTTGGCATTAGCAACTTCCATTTACCTAAAATTTTGAAGGTGCAAGATCTTCTATGACTTGTTTGCTCTGCGAGGTAACTTTTTAGAAGGTCATGTTCATTTGGGTAACATGCAGTGTCTAAAATTGTTTTGAGTTGTTCAGGTTTTCCCTACTAGCTTGTATATTACTTTACTTTTTGTGTAACCACCATGTTTGCTATCACACCATTAAAAAATTGGGCATAGGTTGGGCCAAATGGAAAACATAGATGCTTACTGCATAGCAAAAATTGATGTTTCATTGATGAATGTTGCTTGTATACTGTCCATTTCAAATTGAATTGGATACTCCTGCCTCGCACAAGCTCTATGTGGACAGTTGGTTAGTGATGCATATTCTTTAAATAAGATCCACTGTTTTTTTAACTTATATTTCTTTATCATGCTAATCCTGTAATGGTTGTCTTACACCCTCATTTTCATTTTCTTTACAGGTGAGTCAACTTTGAATGTTGTTGCTGTTCACTCAACTCTCCACCTTCCTTATGACCATCGTATGTATGGCCAAAATCTTACGGTTCAGGTGAGGAGAAGGATTGTTTGGCTACCTTGCTCCTTGTTGCTACTTGCTTGTCATATCTGCACTAGCTGAAGTAACTGACACTTGTGGAATATACATCTTCCCCACCTTTTAGTGGTAGAGGTAGTTTAATTCAGTTGTAATGTTGAGAACCCACTCCCTCCTGTCCTGATCTTATTTTTAGTTTTTTTATTGGTTCACCTGCATCTGTCGACGGTATTTTTTTCTGAAGTTATCTTAGATTTGGAGAAATAGGGATAATGGGCTGAATGGGTTGGCAAAGTGAACCATGGGGTTTGTGTAGCGCGTCAAGCTAGATGTTTTGGAAAGTATATAAACTTTTACAAAGCTGCTTAATAACTTTGTTACTCGTGGTTCCCTTTTACAGAACTTCAACGCATCAGTTCCTGTCTCTGTGCAATCAACCTTCCCCTACACATTCGCCGTGAGCAAATTCTTGCAGGTCGTGAGCAAGTTCTTTGATACTTACTGTCAGTTTGCAATACTACTTTTCCTTGAAATAACTAATGTAAATGATGGTGCTCACTTGTATTTATTGCTAAGGCTTAATGCTTGTATTCATGCAGCCTGGTGCCTATGATCTAGTTGGTTACATAGTGTATGAGATCGATCAGCACCCTTACCAAAATGTATTCTACAATGGCACCATCGAGGTGGTTGAGGCTGGAGGCTTACTCAGCGTGGAGTCTGTGTTCCTTATCAGCCTTGGAATTGCACTTCTTACTCTCTTGGGGTTGTGGGCATATGGCCAATTTCAGCAGCTCTCAAAGGTAATACATTAGGTCATACTTATGAATTTCCTTAGTTGTATTTGCCTCATTTCTAATAGAAATATGATTTATTTGACATTCAATAATCCGTAAACTAAAGGACTTGTAATCCAGGTAGTTTCTTAGTGATTTATGTTATTTTAAGTAGTAAGTTCAAGTAGCTTGGGTAATTGTTATTGGTATCTTGACCTCAGGTGTCACTGAATACCCTGTTATGAAAAGGAGTTGAATCTAGTATGCAAACTGTTCATTTTATTTAGTGCTCATTTTGGAGTAATTTATATTTTTCTCACCAACTTGTTTCTTGGCTGTAGAAAACAAAGAAGGCCCCCAAGGTGGAACTGGGAACTGGAACAACTGATGCTAATATGGACGAATGGCTGGAGGTATATTTGTGGTCAACAGTTACTTCTGGAATCGAGAGCAATGCCAAGGAATAATAATTATTCATCGATTCACTTGTACATTGCAGGGTACCTCGTTTGCACCGGGAAGCAAATCCAAGAAGAAGAAGTAGATGTGAGGCCCCCGAGACTAGTTAATCATTTCAGGACCTAGAATGAGACAATTGAGGGTAGCCCTTCACAAAAGTGACTTGCAGAATATAGATCAGAACGGAAGTGTTCAGACTGTAGTTTCGTGATCGCTCATCTTCGATGACACCATTTTCGACTTTGTCTTGTACTTTATATGGAAGTTTTATTAAAACCAAATTCTGTTCAAAAAAGGTATATGCTATTGTTGGTAATTCTCATTCCATTGGAACATGGAGCAACCGAGCTTTACTTACATTTTCTGTCACTTGACGGTAACAGCCTACAGTATACGTATATATGTATCTGTGAGAATATACTTACATGATAATCTCTCTGTTCTAAAATAAATGACCAAAAAATAGTTTAAATTAAACTAAATTAGCTGTCTTAAATATTATTTATTTCAGAGAAGTGTTACTTGTGCTTATTGGTGAGATTATATTGTGGCTATAGGTCAGGCCGTCGTCTTGTCTGCGCGCCCTAGAATCAATTTATTTTTGTAGTCCGGTAATACCCTACATCCCAGTAATAGCGTTTCTGTTGTGGAGAAAATCAATCCAATTCCAATTTAAGCTGAAGAAAACTCAAAGGGCTAGCTGAGTGACCCACGGCCTGCTACTTACTGTTCAGGCAATCAGGCTGGCCCATTTCCAAATCGAATGGAAGCTCTGTCTGTACACAGCCAGCCCAGCCCGTCCCAACTCGGCCACTCCCCGCTCTCCCTCGTTCGTACCCCGCCGCACCGCCTCTCTCCCCGTTCCCACTTCCATTTCGTATCGGTGGGCTTTTTCGGGCCTTGCCTTCGAGGGCGTTTACAGATCCAGCAACAGAGCCATTAAACAGTCAGTTGGGCTCCCACTGACGGCCCATTATGTCCAGCGTCTCACGACTTTTGCACTTCTACTACGTGGCCCACTAACAGCCCATGTACGCAACCTGTTGCGCCGCACTCGGCCTAGTAACGGCCCAACAAGATCAGCGTAAAAGGTTTTTCTTGGACCTTGCTTTTTCTCAGTCCGATTATGGCCCATTCAGTTATTTAACTGGGCTGCTCTAGAGCCGCAGCGTGACCCACAAAAGAACTGTTGGTCCAGCAAGTCCAGCAACTGTCTATGAAAGCTTTCAGTTAGGCCTTTCGTTTGTGGGCGGCCCATTAAAACATTCTGTTGGGCAGCTACCGGGCCTTAGTGGCTGCAACGTGGCCTAGTAACAGAACGATGAAAATAACAGTTGGGCCATAATGTAAGACTAGATCGTGAGCCGAAGTGGCCCCGTGACGGTCACCTGCAGCCCGTTAATGCTTTGTATGGCCATGGGCTTTGTGGGCTTCTGTCGGCCTAGTAACGGCTCATAAGAAAACTCTTTCGAGCCGCAATGTAACGGCCCATTAGGCGCTGCTGCGGCCTGTTTTTGCTTTGTGTATGCATTTGCCTTAGTTGGTTTTATTAGGCCCATCAACGGCCCATTAGGAGCTTCTCTCTCTGGCAGCTACTGCTACAGTAGACCGTGCTGTGGCCCTGTAACGGCCCATTACGTCTGTGAGCCACTAGGGTGCCTTTGTGGACCGTATGGTGGCCCTGTAACGGCGGTAGGAGGGTTCTCACGCACTGTGGGCCATTTTGGGCCGCACTCAAAGCCTTTCCTTGGGCCGTTGAGAACTAAAGGTTTTCTACCGTAGGCCCGGGTACATGTATCAAATCAAGCCCATGAATAGCGGAATACACATAGCGGCCACAGAGGCCCAAGATGGCCAAATGTCCGAGATCCGTGGCCTGCAAAAGTTTGGCTGCACCATGACATTTTAAAACTCCTGGTCCTGGAGAGAAATCTCCTGCAACCATCACACCAAGAAATCTCCTGAAAGCTTATCCGAACCCTAATACCAAAACACGATTGGCAAATTGCGTCCAGGACATGGGAACCAAAACACGATTGAGACATGGAGCAAAACAAGAAAAGCTTGAGTTGGGGAAGTACAGTACATTACAGTACAGTACAGTAGGAGGAGGCATCAGAGTCATGGAAGACGAGCAAGCAACACGGCCTGCCCTCGAGGGGCCAGCTTCTGCTCCGTACAAAGGATGTTCGTCATCTGCCAACGCTTCGACCCAATCCAACAAATCGAGTCAAAACCAAATAATAAATAGAATGAAAACCAAATAACGAATCGAGAGTAAGCAGAGAGACGGCGCTAGGTGATTTGAATACTGGTTCCATGAAACATTTGAGATCTCCGAAGAAGAAAACATAAAGAAGGGAGGAGAGGGGAGGGGAGGAGCGCCGCACAAGACGAGACGAGTAGACGACTGGGATAGCTGGCGGCGGCGGCGGCGGTGGCGGCTCAGGTTGTCTTTGGTTCAGCCGTATTTATGGACGGACTCAGGTTCAGTCGAGGTGACACGTGGATGGATGGATCCCCTTCCAGTTCCAGCCGTCCGATCTGAACGGATGAACCGCTGACGTGTCTGTGTGCCGACGAGCGGATGGGATTTCGTTTTCCCGAGCAGAACACGAGAGCGCAGAGCACCAGGTGTAAAAGGAAAACCTCATCTGAATGCAGCAGCGAGATCAATCTTTGTCCCTGTCTTGCTGGGGGCACGCACGCGGTGGAGTGTGGAGGAGAGGTTGGTGGTCAACACAAGATTGCGCGTGCGATGCTTGACCGGATTTGATTTGATTTGATCATGCTCGAAATATGCTCATCCCCTTTTTTTTTTGCATTTGTTTTTGAGCGAACACAGACAGCGTGGGTGCTGTTATTATTGACCAGTTTCCTCGATCGCGTCGCGTTGAGAGAACCAGTCAAAGCCAAACCCTGCACTCTTCTCTTCTCCCCACGGCGACGACCACGGCCACTGCTTGCTCATTGCTCTCTCTCTCTCTCTCTCTCTCTCTCTCTCTCGTCTCTCTCTCAGAGTAAGAGAGAGTAAAGAGAGGGAGAACAAGCAACGGAGGACCAAAACCAACTCCCGCTTGCGACCTCAAACCCAGCTCCCTTCCCTTCCCTTCCCTTCCCTGCCGCAGAGGCTCTGAGCCACCCAGGCCGCCATGGGCTGCGTCTGCTCCAGGCGCTACGACGACGCGCCGCGCCCTCTCGTCGACGCGCGCCGCGCCCGCTACGGCCCCGGGGACTTCGACTCCGGCGAGCTCGCCGTCCCGCCGCCCAAGGTACTCCTCCCTCCTAGCTTGTCCTTGCACGCTTAGTTCCCACTAATTCGCCTTTGTTCAGTTCATCATGGCGCGCGTCCACGCCCGCCGCCGCCTTCTCTGGTTGCCTGCGAGATCCCTCCACTTCGTTGCGTGCATGTGCAGAGCTTTTCAGCTCGACGGTATCGAGGGTGGCCTTCACTTTCACTTGTGCTCGTTCGCTGCTCGATTTGCGCAGAAAACCAACAGCAACCTGCTCAACAAAGTGTGCATTATCTTAGTTGCGTGCGCGGTGGAGCTTAAGCTGTCTTCTTCTGCCGCCATTCGTTCATTTTGAAGCCGCTGCCCAATCCGGAAGCTACTTTAGCGCTTCAAAATAGTAGTACTCACGTATGTAATTGGTTGGGACCTCCATTTCTTTTATTAATAGCTGGTTGAGGCCGTGATCAGTAGTAGTATCTGGTAAAACATCTGCATGTTTTCCGTTAGCGGGCAAGGGAAAGGAGAGGAAACAGACACAGCACAACTGCGCAAGCAAAGCCAGCTAATAATAATAATACAAAAAAAACACAAATCTGCTACTAGTCGGCACAGAATGTCAAAGTCAAGCTTGGCGGCCTTCGTTCTGCATATTCTGAGCTTTCTCCAAGGATGGTTCCTTGTTTTTACTCGGGTTGGTGATTCTAAGCTTTCTCCAAGGATGATTCCTTCTTTTTACTGGGGTTGGTGAAGGACAGCGGTGCTTAATTTTACATTCAGGTTGCTGTCAGCAAGTCTACTCCTTGGACTGGTCAGGCTTGCCACCCAAACAAAAACTCCATTGCTTCTGAGCGTTCTTCCGTCTCCGTGCCAGTTATAGAGTCTGAAAAACAGTTTCCTCACACCTCCTGCAAAGGCATCAACATGGAAGCCTTGGCTCGCAATAAGAAAGCTCTGCATTCGCAGAGAATTCCAACGTAGATAGTACAGCAAGACGAACACCTCTATATTACAGCCAACATGTTTGGTTAAGATCAAGACTTTGATAACAGTGAGCAGCCAATTGAATATGACTGAAAAATTTCATGGCTGAATACGGCAATTATAGACTACGCTGAACAACTGAAGTATCTGACAAAGGGATTTTCTCATTCTTAGTTGTCCCTGTACACATTACTGCCATTCTGTTGCCACATCTTTTTTAGCTCTTCTTTGATCTGCCTAATTAGTGCCAGATATAATCATCCATTGGGGGCATAACATATTGTTTAGAGTGACTTGCACCAACTGAAATTTTGAACATTACAAAAAGAACTAGATATATTCTCTTTACTTGTTACTAGTTAACAACTGGACACAATATGCCTCCCCCTGTACTATTTTCTTCTTTACAATATAACTCATTATCGTATTCGTACCCGAAACCACGAAAATAAAACCTTATTACCTGAAAAATAGCAGTAGGTGTTTTTACATGAACTCTCACATACTAAATTATGCCAGGCATCAGAAACAGGTACACTTCTAGGAAGAGCTAGCATTGCTGGTCTGGAAAAGGCTGTTGACGTGTTAGATGCCCTGGGGAGTAGCATGACAAGTTTGAACCAAGGCAGCGGGTTTCTCTCTGGGGGAACAAATCGAGGAAATAAAGTTTGTATTTTAGCATTTGAAGTTGCGAATACAATAGCTAAGGCTTCTAGTTTATGGAGTTCGTGCTCCGATGAAAGTATAAAAGAGTTGAAGGAAGAGATTTTGCACTCGGATGGAGTGCGAATATTGGTCTCCACAAATTCGAGTGTGCTGTTGCACATTGCTGCCGTTGATAAAAGGTATGACCATATATTGTTAAAAATTTCAAGTTGCTGCTTTACATTGATGTAATCATGATAGTGGCTGATGCTGACTTGAAATGAAATCCAACAGGGAAGAACTTGCCATATTTTCAAGAGAAGTAATTCGATTTGGTAACCTCTGTAAAGATCCTATTTGGCATAACTTGGGGCGATATTTTGACAAGTATGCCTCTGAAAAGTATGAATTCATTTGAGATGTAGCTGTTCACAACTGTAGTTACACATCACGGTTTTAACACTTGATTACTTTTGGATGCAGGTTAACAACCGATTTTACGCCTCTGGATCATTCAAAAGAGAGCATGGAAGCTACAGTCCAGCAACTGATAATTTTTGCTCAGAACACTTCCGTAAGTTCCTTAAGAATAATTCGTTTTATTTTCATTGTATATCATCTATTTGTTCTTTTGGGTGGCTGTTTGTACTTGATAATGCTCCTTGCTTTCTGAAGTTTAAAAGGTAATGCTGTTGTTTTAATTTTTTCTAAAATTAAAAACTAAGTATCTCACATGACAACAGTTTAGACCTAGGGTTTCAGGCATAGTACTACAACTAAGCTATCTTTTTTCAAGATTACACTGTCTGTGAAACATAATGCTTATCACTAGTTTTGTACTTGGCAGGAGCTCTACCATGAATTACACGCTTTGGACAGGTTTGAGCAGGACTTTAGAAGGAAATTTCATGAAGATGAATCCATGGCAGCGACTAGACGAGGTACAATCAGGGCGACATATTTTCTTTTCCTTTTTTTTTGAAATTATTTGTACTGCTCTAGATGGTAGAATGCAAACACACAGCATTTTGTACTAGCTTGTCGGCAAAGGGTTATTTTACTATGCAACAAAAACTTCATTTAAGATACAAAAAACGTCAAACAAGTTATTGTGGTTTTCAATTAAAAAATAGGTAGGCTGATGTTGATTGTGCTGCACACCTTTTTACTGCATCTCTCTTAGTAAATTGATAAACTGAAACATTCTATGTTATCTGCTAGTTTTGATCCTACACCTGTCCCATTTCAAATCAACAACTTTTGATAGCCACTGATAAATAGATTGGTGGGACAAGCATTGCTGGCTGACAGATAAGAGTGTTTACATGAGAATCTAGGTATAAATTTGACATTTATAGCGAATGAGCAAGAAGAAGCATCTATTAACCTCAGATCCAAATTTTTTTGGAGGGATTCTGATAAGCGATTTACTTGTATAAAGAGATGTATTAATTCTCACAGCACTTCTTTTATTTTTATTTTTCCCAGAGAGTGTTATGATATTGCATAGTGAATTAAAGCGCCAGAGAAAGCTTGTGAAAAATCTGAAGAAGAAATCCTTATGGTCTAAAAATTTGGAAGAGGTGGTTTATTATCTTCAGCCATAGCTCTTCATTATTTTATACTATTTTACACCATTATTCTGTGTCAGTTAGGTTTATATCTGGAACTGGATATACCACTTTCTTTTTCTTTTTGGAGATTGTTGACATTGCATTTCTTACCCTCAGATTGTGGAGAAGCTCGTTGATATTGTGATTTTCTTACATAAACAAATCCGGGATGCATTCAGTGAAGCTGGTAAGTGGACTTCATTAGATGTTTCTAGCGATCCAACAAAACGTGTCTCACAATTTCCCATATCCTAATACATCTGGGATAGCAGATCCTGCAGGAACCAACTTCTTTGATTGTCAGCAGGCTCAGAACAAAAGGCTAGGTCCCTGTGGGCTGGCACTACATTATGCAAACATTATCAATCAGATTGAAAATATTGTAAGTTCTTTGTAACTCATGCCAAAATTTATTTGGTCTGTTTGATATTACCTTTAATACGTTGACTTGGCACGGTAATGCCCAAATACATTTGTGTTATTGAAATCAGTTCGTGCTATGTTCATGAGTCATGGATTTATTAATGTTCCTTTCCTTCCTGTGATCTGCAATTGTGATATTATAATGAATATTTATGGTCAACAAGCTTGAATCTGTCTGTCTTGTTGGATGAAAGCACAACTTTATGGAGGTCTTAGTGTATATGTTGTATATCAACAACATATGTTATTAATTCATTCATTGATTGGAAGGTTATTAAACTCTGAATAAAACATTTGTTCCTATGCAGGTTTCACGGCCACTCTCCCTTCCTCCTAGTGCTAGGGACAATCTGTACCATGGCCTGCCAATAACAGTGAAATCGGCTCTGCGATCACGATTGCAATCATTTAATACTGAAGAAGAGGTTTGTGTTTTATACAACACTGCAGTGATTAAATTGTTCTTAGCTTAGAATAATAGAATCCCCTGTTTACAAGAAATCTGAAAGCTGCGGGTGCCGTGAAGTTTCGATCTCGTTTATATCAGTTCCGATAATAACATGCTTCCATTTTAAAGCCTTGAAAGTTAAAACAGTCGATGTGAACATGGCTATAATTAGACTTCTCATAGGTTTGGTTAACTAGCACCTGAACCTGATTACATTTTCGAGGTACATAGCAGGAGTTGATTTTGGTAGTACTAATCCTTTTGCATCAATTTCTAGACACTAATAAGGGTGTTTCTGATTCCCTACAGCGTACTGTAGCTCAAATCAAAGCTGAAATGCAGAGGACTCTTCGGTGGATCCTTCCAATAGCTGAAAATACGTTAAGGTGAGTTGAGTTTGTTTTTAAGTTTCTGACTTGGGTATAGTGCTTTGTCCTAGGAATTCACTCTTGATTTTTCCATCAGAGCACACCAAGGTTTTGGATGGGTTGGCGAATGGGCAAACTTTGGGTTAGTACCAAAACATGATTCCCTCGTGACCTTGTTTTATTTATACTACCATTCGAATTTCCAGTTTGTAATAAGCACCGGTGGTTTATCCCTACAGCTTGACCTTACATACGGCTTGCTTGCAGGAGCGAGATGAGCAAGAAATCTGGTTCCAAAAGCAGTGTCACCCGCATCCAAACTCTCCATCACGCAGACAAGGCAAAGACAGAAGACTACATCCTCGAACTGGTGGTGCTGCTCCACCACTTGGTGGTCCAGGTGAAGAACAGAGGCTACGGAAACAAATCTACGAAGCACGACCCATCTCGGTCGCGCAGGGGGTTGGATCTTGAGGCACAGACGAAACATAACACGTCTCCGGTGAACAACGGGAGCCCATTGTCGGACCACGAACGTGAAACGCTGGAGCAACTGAGCTTCAAGAGGACGAGCTACGGGAGAAGCAAGAGCTGCGAGCCTCCGCCTGGTAGAGGGAACAAGGCGCACCGGAGCTGGGACTCTTGCCGGAGTCAAGGCAGCTCGCCGGCGACGGAGTTCGGTAGGAACTTAGCTTCTTGCCGTGACAATATGGCGAGGGATCTGGATGTAATGGATGGCTTGGATAGACTGACTTCGTTCTCCCGCCTTTCATCCCCAGCATTTTGTTAGATGTACATATGCATACGCGCTGCTTCTGTTTATATGTTCTATTAGTTCATGTACATATATAATACTACTGCGGTTATGTCCTGGTCTTTGTCGCAGTCCTAACCTGTTGTACTCCCTCCGCTTTAAAATATTCAACAGATGACTAGCTTAAAATTAAATTAATCAACATCAAATATTTTGAAACGAAAAAGACCACTATTGATTTTCCGGCGACGTCCAAAGCCCAGCGCTGCTCCCTCCACCAACCAGCTGTCCAGGGCGACAGAGACCACCGGCTTCCTGCCATTTGCCGTCGTTATCGCCGAGGTCGGCAAATTAATTAGCCCGGCAGCTTGGCCGCTTGTATCTGTGGATGTTATTGCAAGCAGGGGAGCAGAAGCAACAGCTGCGAGCATAGGAGTGTGATCAAGTGTGAAACGAAAAGCATAGAAGCGCAGGTCATATGAGATAGGGGTGTTTATCTGTATGAATGTCCTTTCGATGTAGCAGTAGAGTAGACGAATGCAAGACACTGTATCTGAAATGCTATCATCGTATATACAAGCCATAAATAGGAAACCGTATATTATGGCCAAATAAAAGCCGAGCTTTTATGATGACAAACCCCATTAAGGAAAAAGATTCACCAGGACTCTCAAAGCAGCAGTAGCTTTCAATCAGTTTCAGTGGACGATGAGATCCGAGTTCAGAAAACCACACGAGTAACAAGGAAAGGAACCATCTGAAAGATCGGCAGCTCAAGTTGGCGAACCGCAATGATGGTGCAGATTGGGAAAGCAACAGCCCGGTGAACCGGGCAACACACAGTGGAGTCCGAGTCAGCACGGACTCGCATCATCCTCTCCCTCTCTCTCTGATAGAGAGAGGGAGAGAGAGAGAGAGAGAGATCCGTCATCCGTCACCTCTAAGGATAAGATCAAGAACTCGACGCGCAAGTGACACCACAAGCTCCTCACGCTAACGCCCTATAAATAAATCCGCTCACGGGTCCGCCGTGCCCTCCTCGATAACGGCGACCAGACCACGACGCGCGCCAAAATCTTGGAGAAGGAATCAAAGAATTTGTCCGCTCAGAGGAGGAATCAAGTGAGCGAAAAAATGGCTTCTTTGGCATCGACGGCGGTCCTTCCAGGTTGCGGCGCCGCGGCTCAGCGCGGCGGGCGTTTCGTGGCCCGTGCGTCCGCGCTGGCGGTGGCGCCGGCGGCAACGACAGCGGCGAGAACGCACTACGAGGTGCTCGGGGTGGGGGCCGGGGCCAGCACAGGGGAGATCAAGGCGGCGTACCGGCGTCTGGCGAGGGAGGTGCACCCGGACGCCGCGAGAGGGTGCGGCGGCTGCGAGGACTTCATCCGCCTGCACGCGGCGTACGCCACGCTCGCCGACCCCGACGAGCGCGCGCGGTACGACCGCTCCACCATGGCGCGCCCCGCGGCGATCCGCCGGGCGCCGTCGGGGTTTCGAACGCGGACGTGGGAGACGGACCAGTGCTGGTAGGACCGCCGCGTCCTTCCTCCGCGCAGGGCCTCTCCGATCAGCCGCGGACCACATCGAGGAGAGGAGGAGACGGCCCATCTAAACATTGGATCCAGCCAATCTAGCGAACCAAGGCCCACCGACTGATGCCTCTCTAGTTCTTACTGCCACGCGTACATATTTTCGATTCCCCTTTGATCTGTGTACCAGAGAGGCATTTTTAAGATCTCTTGTGTATTTTGATCATTCACTTCAGTAAATAAAAATACATCTCCGGTTGGCGCTGAAAGAATTTAGTCACAGAAATTTCATGGAGAATATGAATTGTTTTGGCACTGAAGCAGATGTAAACGGCGTTAATTTGAACTAGAGTCTAGCTCCTGCATTTCACGCGAGCAGCCCAGATACATAAGCGAGCGCGCCGACGATGCAGATAGGCAGCCGTGAATTTGAGCTGGAGTTTCTACAAGTAGAAAGACAAATCCTGTATAAAACGACGCATTTCCGCATGGAAAAATGGGCGTCCCTCACAACATCGCTAATACCAGATACATCACCTAAGTGGAGCTAAAGTTTAGACAGATAGGTCACGCTACAGCTCGTCCTTGTCATACTGCGACGACGTTTCGGACTCCTCTCTGGCTGCCGATTCCTTCTCCTCGACCTCCGGTTGCTCCTCCACCTCATCTTCCTCCTCCACAGTCGCGTCGGGGCTCAAGTCCAGGCCCTTCTGCACCGACCTGTAGATGCTGGAGGCGAAGTCCTTGGGGTCGGGCAGGTTGAAGCCGCTCTCCATCAGAGCGGTCTGGTACACCAGCCTCGCCGTCTGCTTCAAGCCCTCGCTCTGTTGTTTGCACAACCAGATAGATTAATCACAACCCCGTTCCAATAAACCCCCAAGTCCTTTATTAGTCCTCCCTGGAAGGAAAGGGAAAGTAGGGAGGTACCTCGCTGTCCTGGGCGACCTTGTCGCGGAGCTCCTTGATGATGGGGTGCCTGGGGTTGATCTCCAGCACCCTCTTGCCGCGCATGTACGCCTGCTTGCTGGAGTCCGACAGGGTCTGTGCCTGCATGATCTTCTCCATGTTGGCGCTCCAGCCGTACTTGGAGGTCACCACCACGCAGGGCGTGTCGTGCAGCCGGTTGCTGATCTTCACCGAGTCCACGTTCTCACTGTCAAGGGCCTTCTTCCACCACTCAGTCAGCACCTTGAAGGACTCCTTGAGGTCCTTGAGCTTCGAGTCCTTGCCCAGCTTCAAGCCCTCCTTGGACACGTTCTGGAACTTCTTGTCCTCGTAGTCCATCAGGTATTGCATCAGGTACTCGTCCACAGGGTCCGTGAAGTAGATAACCTGCAAAATAGTACAGTACATTTAATTTAAGGGCAACGTTATCCATGATGTTGAATGTCTCAATGGGGGCGGGGGGTTATCCAGGATATAGAGGATGGTTACAAAGTAAGTCTACCTCGTAGTTCTTCTTGGTTAGCCTCTCGAGGAATGGAGACTTCTCCAGCTGTTCTTTGCTGCTTCCTGTGATGTAAAAGATGTCTTTCTGTCCTGCCTTCATCCTCGAAATGTACTCATCGAGGGAGGTGAGTTTGCCATCTGACTTTGTACTGAAACAAACAAATATAAAAATCAGTTTTATTCGTCAGACAGACAAATAAATATAGCTCATCAAGAGAATTATGATGAATGGTTCTGTGGTACAGGACGAACCTCTCAAATCTAAGAAGCTTAGCAAGGCGGTTCCTGTTAGTTGCATCTTCAATGATACCAAGCTTGATTGATTTGCCAAACTCGTTCCAGAATTTGGTGTACTGGCCCTTTTTCTCCTCCATTTCACTTTTTTCTTCATCTGCTTACAAAATATTTTCCTGTAAGCATTACCATCATATATGGAACATGAGACTTACTTGACATTCACGGCAAACACAGTTACCTGTCTTATCTTTGTTGCTGTACTCATCCGGGTCTTCTTCAGCAAGTTTCCTAATCATGTCAAGAGCTTTGCGGATCAGTTTTTTCTTGATGGTCTTCAGACTGCTATGTTGTTGAAGCATTTCTCTTGATACATTCAGAGGCAGAGTGTCTGAGTCGACAATACCCTAGAGGGAGAATAGCATGTTAAGGATTGTCTGTGGCATCAATAAACAGAATAGCATGCCATTTTTGAAGTAGCAATCCAGTACCTTCAAAAAGCTCAGATACTTCGGAAGAAGCTCATCAAATTCATCTGAGATGAAAACTCTTCTAACATACAACTTGAGGTTTGACTTGTTAGCGTTGTAGTAACTCTCGTAGAGATCATGTGGAGCTTTTGGCGGAACAAAGAGCAAAGCTTTGAACTCAACATCTCCCTCAGCATTAAAATGGCTCCATGCCATCGGTTTGTCATCACCAAAGTCCTACAAAGAAAAATGTAAAGTTAACAATGTTCCGTCAACAAGACGCACACGGCATTAGTACGGACCCTGGAAAGCTTTTCCCTGTTAATTTTAAATTCATCAAAGTCTTTACCTTAGCTAGTGAGTGATAGAACTTTGTGTATTCTTCCTCAGTAACCTCCTTGGGGCTACGAAGCCATACAGCCTTCACATCATTCAGAAGCTCCCATTCAGAGGTTTTCTCCTTTATTGTCTTTGTCTTCGGCTTCTTCTCTTCACCGTCTTCTGTCTCTTCATCCTCCTCTGTAGTCTCTGGGGCTATTAAAACCCATGATGTGTTAGCACTCCGCATATGCACAGCATGGCTTATCATATAAGAAAATAAATAACATTGACTAAAGAATTACTTGATTCCTCTTCTTCAGTTGTTTCCTCCTCATCAGCAGGCACCTCAACATCAACCTCCTTGGTCGCCCACAAATAAATGGGGAAATTGATGAACTCAGAGTACTTCTTCACCAAATCCTGCAAAACACAGTATCCAAGTTAAATGCTGGTCACATGAGATGCACAAAACGACAGATGTACTTTCTATATATGTCAATAAATGTGTTCTTTTGTGATATATTTTTCTTTTTATGTTGATAAATGTGTTCTTTGTTGTGTTCATCTTGTAATGAGTGCAGCCCAACCAGTGCATTAGAGAAAAAACATATTAAATATCCTGGTCAGGGACAATCATTAAAGAGTGAAACAGATGAATGCACTCATTGAATACCCTGGTCAGGGACAATCATTGAAGGGTGAACACAAAACATGACTCTTGAGGCGGTCAGGCCAAAACTCATAGTCAGTGGAAAGGCAGGTGTGTTTTCCCCTTTGCAAGGGATGAGAGACTACAGTTTTAAACTGCATTTGACTTATATAAAACAGATAAATAATAATTCCATATTTACAAGGGTAACTTTTTATTCATGCCTGGCTTTAATAAATATGTGCTGATTCAGACTAAATGTTTGGACTTCACAATTGAAATAGTAACAGCTACTACAACTATCTATATGCAAATGCATACTTGCAGCAGAAAACGATTAAGACTAGCAATACCTTTAGCTTATCTTCTTCCAAGTACTCCTTGGCCTCATCTCGCAGATGTAATCTTATCTCAGTTCCACGTCCAAGGGGCTCATTCCATGTATCCTCAGAGATAGCGAATGATCCATCAGCTTTTGACTCCCACACATATCTAGAAGAGAAGCACATCACAACAATAGCATGAATCACACTAAAAAATAAAGCAAGAGATGGATAGAAGACATAAGGACAGTAACTTCTTACTGTTTGTCATCATTGTGCTTGCTGATCACTTCAACATAGTCAGCAACCAAGTATACTGAATAGAATCCAACACCAAACTGCCCAATCAGATTAAGGTCACCTCCAGACTGCATCTTTTCCATAAAAGCTGCAAAAGTTGCAAGTAACTAATGTTATTTGGGACCATCCAAGGATCTTCCAGTAAGTCTAATGTTACTCTGGCATGATTTTCTTGAAACTTCTGCTAGAGATTTTAATATGGAGTGCAGCAATCAGTACCTGAAGTCCCAGATTTTGCAATGGTTCCAAGGTTCTTAATCAGGTCTTCCTTGGTCATACCAATACCCCTATCCCGAATGGAGAGGATCTTGTTCTCTTTGTCCAACTTAATCTGCATATGCACAGACCAAATTCCTTAAGGTCCAATTCTGAAGCAAGAAACAAAGAGGGCTCCCAAAGTTGCAGTCCACAGTACCTGGATTTCAAGCTTCGCAGTGTCACCTTCACCAAGAACCTCCTTATCAGTGAGGGAAAGGAACCTAATCTTGTCCAAGGCCTACACAAACAGGGAATAAAAAAGACTCGTTAGTCTTGAACACTCAGAAGGAAGCCTAAACAGGGCTCAACTGAGTACATACATCAGAGGCATTGGATATGAGCTCCCTCAGGAAGATGTCCTTGTTGCTGTAGAGTGAGTTGATGATGATGTCCATAAGTCTGGAAACCTCAGCCTGGAACTCAAACTTCTCAGCTGAGCTTCTGAGGGTCTTCCTGGATATCGACTCAGCTTCCCTGTACACATCAAAATCACAATGCTCATACAAATATCATGACAAGGCGGTAACGATCGCCATGGATCGGAGGATGATACACACCTCTGTGCGACCTCAGAATCGGTGGACAGGCCATGAGGAACGGCGCCAAGCTTCTCCTCTACCTTTGGCGGGTTTGCTAAGTCATCACTGCTCTCCTCGGCATTCACGTGAAGCTTCTTAGCTGCAGTATAGAAAGGGTCCGACAACGTAGAGTTAATTCGAGAAAATAGAGGCTAGATTTCAGGTACTCAAAGTGTAGCGCGCAGCGTTGAAATCAGAGCAGTTACTGGAGTATGGGTCCTTTAAATTCACTAGTAACGGTATGATAGAGACAGGCGCAAAGAGTCCTTAAAAATCACTAACAACCGTATCGATAGGACACTAAATCAGTCAAAGTGAGTACAACCCAAAACAAGCAGCGGTTGGCCTATTAAACCTCAGGCGGAATTGACGGCGTATTCACCAAACAAACGTATAAATGGCGGTAGGAGATGACGGATCTAAGGATAAAGTTAGTAATCTCCAACTCGAAATCACCCGGCATCTACATCAGATCAGATGTAACCAGGAGCTCAACTTAGATTGTAGTGGAGACTCGCGAGATCCAGCGATTAAACAGAATCCATGCAGAAGCGAAGATCACACGAAGCAACAGCCGCCCTATACGCCCATGGATCGAACAACTAGAAGCGGATTATTCATTCGGAGAACATTACTGCACGATCCATTACTCCTATCGAACGCTAAGCCCAAATGGGGGCGATGCCGGAAGTCCATCGAAGAGAAATGGAAAAAAAATCAACTCGAAGAGTGAGAAGTGATCGCCGAGATTAGAATCAGTCGATACCCGCGTCCAAAGACACCAGATCGACAAATCACCACCTAACTGAGCCAAATCCACCAAAGGATCGCTCAAAATTGGGGAAACAAAATCAGTGGCAGGGACATGCCTGGACCGGGAAGGGTGGTGAGGAGGAAGAGCAGGAGCAGCGCGGAGGAGAGCGCCCACTTGCGCATCGTCGCTTCACTCTGCGAATCCAGTGATGATGAGAGAGTTCGCCGCGGAGCCGAAGCCCGTTTTTTAAACGACCTGCCCTTGGAGACCCGAACGCCCAGTGCACGTGGCCGGATCCGATTGGAAGACTTCCACGTGGCAGTCGATGAATGGGCTCCGCCTCGAACTTGACGTGGAGCATGCGCAACAGGTCGTCGGATGCGTAGATCTGGGTCCCTGAAGTGAAGGGCTGGGATCTCGTGCGTGCGTGCGTATAGTGGTGAACACGTGGGGCAGCGTGATTGGACCAAGGCCGGAGCAGCCGGGAGACGAAGTGCTTAGGGGATACTCCACTAATTACTAGTTGAGGGAAAAGGTGCTCTGGTTGGGAAAGAGATATGGATTTCTGAATGCAGGCCCACCCGTCAGCCAATCCATCAACATAGGACAGCTGATGCCTCAGGAGAAGATCACATACCAAATGAGGTTTCAAAACATCAATTATATTATTTACTAACGAATGAAGTGTAAATCATCCAAATAATAGTGGAATCCATGGACTTGGATCACGAACATAACAGCAAGCTAAGATAAGCACCTACACAAAAGATTTCGCACATGGTCTATCACATACGACTCTTTGGTTTGCATCCCACTTGAGTTCCATACTCAAAATACGAAATGTCTAAAAACACAGATGCACTCTTTGAGTTCCGCAATTTATTGGAGACCATACTGAAACTAAGCAAAGGAGAGTATCCTGTCAGCATACGGGTAACAAACTCCGACTCGCCTCAGGCACCATACAAGCATCATTGGCGACAAACACAACCGTTCCAACAAGATCATGCAGCCAACAGACACAAGATAGCAATTTATACATGTTCCTTGGGTGCGGAACGAAGAACCCAATAGTCTCTGCCATGGAGACCATAAGCACCACCACAAGTCCTGAAAAAGTGCAATAACTAATGTATTAGTACTGAACACACACACACCCACATCTCCTTTTTTTACATGAATAGTTACATGGCTAAAGAAGAGCAACAGTTACTAACAATGACAGATTATGTATACCACTTCAATACAAACGTAAATGCATACACATCTGATGTATGCTACCATGAGACCATGAATTTGTGTACCCGTACTGTAAATGATGCAGTGTACTAACTGTTACTTTGATCGAGTACAAAACGTAGCGTCCTACTTTCCTATTTACTGACACAAATCAGACATAAAATGGTTACTCTAGATGGTGTAGTTCATTAATTATTATTTTAGTTTGAGTGCACCGTGTAGTCTCTTGCTTTCCTATTTACTGACAACATAACATCACAGGGAACAGGTGGTGTGCCTAGGAAAAAAAATATTGGAAGCATTTTAGGAGGAAGGAAAACAAACTATGTTCAAAAAATAATCGCATGCACTTAATACAGAGCTTAACTATTTTTATTTGTCATGGGTGCTTATTTTCAACATTTGGCAATGAAAGAGAAAGCCACAAACCTTCACTTCTTTTCAACATTTGGCAAACAGCCGGCGGACATGGTATCCATACCACCACAGATTGGAAGCTTTGTGGATCCAGATTTTCCACTGCCCATGCATTGGATATTTGCAATATCACAGGCAGCTTGTCCCAACACCTGACCACTCACACCCTGCATTCCTGGATTGCAGTACATCTGATCACTGCATCTGAAATCACAGGAGTTTGCAACCTGAGCACCACCAAGGAAGCTTCCCTGGTCAACACTAGAGACCAAATCGATGTTCTTGACTGGCCTCTGATATGGGAAAGCACCGATCTCCCCTTCAATCCTCCCTCTGATATCAACAAGCAGACAGCGAAGCCTGGCTACCTCTGCCTCAAGTGCCGCATGATTTTGAAGCTTCTTCATGAGTTGCTGGTTCAATGCCCTCAGATGGACCACCTCCTCCTCCAAAGAAGCGGTGTGGGCTTTCTTCTTCTCCCGGTACTTCCTCACGGCAGCTCGGTTACCGGATGGGCGCTTCTTAGAGGTGTTGTTCTCAGATGGCGACTCAGCAGTCTCAGCAGCGTCCGGCGAAGCCGCGACGATCTTGGTGTGGACATGGACGCAGGTGTGGGTGTGCGAATGATCATGAACAGGTGGGTTGCAAGTGTGGGTGTGGGTGCAAGCGTGGTGCTCCGTATCCTTGAGGATTTCATCAAAGTAGCTGTCCATGGAACAGCTGCTGGGTGGATCGTTCCCGATGGCCGGGCACAGGTAGGTCTCTGGGTTGGAGAAATCAAGGTCCCCGTCATCCATGGCTTCAATAAGCAATCAACAATGCACCTGGTAACACGAGAATCAGATGCTTTAGCGCTGCCATTGGCTGCGAAAGGGGAAATATATACAGACAGAATAACCCCCTTCAGAAAAAAAAAAAGTGACCACAACAATGCACCTGGGAATCACGGCAGCACCTAACGTGGGGCATGGGAGGTATAGCTGACTGAACCCACAAAATAATTTGGGAAATAGGGCTGCTCTACTACACGGGGCAGCAGCAGCAGCAGCGATACATACGACTTTTTGCCTGGACACATTGCTAAACTTACAGGGGCCGCACTACTCCGCGACAAATACCCCTCCGCAGTACCAAGAACGAAGAGATTAAGATTTGGGGAAGGCTCGCGGAAAACAAGAGATTGTCCGTGGACGGGGACGAACAACATAATATCCCAAGAAAAGAAGTAGGGATTTTCTTACCAAGGAACGAACGGAGAGATCGATCCAGGCGAGGGGGGCGACGATGACGGCGGCGGAAGGGGAAGGGGGAGGAAGAAGCCAGACGGAGTTGTGGTGGGCGGGTACCTGGATCTGGATGGACGGCGGCGGGCGGGCGGGCGGGCGCGTAGGAGAAAGAAAAGCCGGGGAAGGAATGAGTGGTGCGGAGACTCGTCGTATCTAGCTGCGGTTATTCTCCTGGGTTTTCGATTTTCTCTTTTTTTTTAAGCTGTTGTTTTTTTTTTGCACTTTTGAGAATCAAATCACATATTAGAAAGTTTTTCAGTTGTTTTATTACCAAAAGCAACTTATTTCTCGTAACCAGCTCTTAAAATATCATTTTTTCTATTTGACTCTGATTAGTTTATAATCTTTTATTTAAACTTTGATTGTGCTACCGGTCAATCAAGATCAACAAACACGCCTTTCGCCTTTCTTTAATGCTTTATTACACGATACCGCTAGAAGCTTGTTTTGCCACAAAAACAAAATCTACAAATTCAAAAACTCGGCGCGTTTCACCCACAAACCAGAGTACAAAATCCAGTCCTTGGAACTATGACGGCGTCTCAATCATTGAGCTTGGAAACCCAGTCGTTGACGCCAAAACGGCTACCAGCTTGTGCTTAGTAATTGTCCTCAGCTCGGTATGCAGTGACGAAACCCTGTCTCTGTCTACTTCCGACAATACTAGTAGTACTTTGGCAACATGTTGTTTATTTCAGCTTCCACTTTACTACATGTTGTACATATTCGTTACGTTAATCCAGCTAAGCTATGTATGCAATTCCCAGCCAACTAAAGAGCATAACAGCTTCAACGACCAGTAGTAGCCTTCATCAGCTACTACTTTCCAGTATTACTCGCTTCGTTCTGAATTATTTAATACTGATTAGTTTAAAATTAAACTAACCACCATCAAATAATTCGAAACAGAGAGAGTATTATCGTCATTATACACATCAATCACACGTGCAAACCAAACTTAGTGCTTAATTAATACTCTCTCCATTCTTTTTATTTGACGCAACGGAGGGAGTTCACGAGGTATCGTTGGGCTGGGCCGCGGAGGAGTTGGAGAGTAAGTGGACGACCTCGCGCATGGTGGGCCGGCCCGTGCTCGCCTCCTCCACGCACGCCATCGCCACCTTGTACAGGTCCACCAGCAGCGCCACCGGCTCCGGCGTCAGGCGCCGGTCGGCCACCGCGAGGACCGCCGCCGCCGTGTCGGGTAGCTCCGCCGTCACCTTCCGCACCCAGTGCACGATGTCCACGCCGTCGCCGAAGCTGCCCACCGGGCGGCGCCCCGTGATCAGCTCCAGCAGCACCACGCCGAAGCTGTACACGTCGCTCTTCTCGTCCACGCGGAGGGTGTAAGCGTACTCTGCCCAAACACAAGCAGCAGCAGTTGAGTCGAGTTGAGTTGACCATGCAGAAGGCCAAGTTAGTAGTAGACCATACCCGGCGCGATGTAGCCGTAGGAGCCGGCGATGGCCGACATGCACTCCGACGTGGCGGCGCCGCCGCCGCCGCCGCCAAAAAACTTGGCGAGGCCGAAGTCGGCCACGTGCGCCTCGAAGGCCGAGTCAAGCAGGATGTTGTTCGACTTCACGTCGCGGTGGATGATCCTCGGGGCGCAGTCATGGTGCAGGTAGCACAGCCCGCGCGCCGCCTCCACCGCCACGCGCGCCCTCGCCTCCCACCCGAGGTGCCCGCCCTTCCCGCCGTGCACCATCTCGCCCAGCGAGCCGTTGGGCATGAACTCGTACAGCAGCAGGTTGGCCTCCCGGTTCGACACGAACCCCAGCAGCCGCACGATGTTCCGGTGCCTGATGCGCCCCAGCGTGCTCACCTCCGCCGTGAACCCGCGGTCGTGGTCGCCGCAGCCGCGGCCCACCAGCCGCTTGATCGCCAGCTCCGTGCCGCCGTTCGTCACGCCGTGGTACACGATCCCCGCGCCGCCCTTGCCGATGATGTTGTCCTCCTTGAGGCACTCCACCACGTCGTCCGCCGAGAAGTCCAGCTTCTGGAACGCCGTCATCTTCCACGCGCCCGACCGCCTCCTCGCCGCTTCCCGCCACCTCCTTCCGCCGCCCACGGAGGCGAGGATCAGTACGGCGAGCGCCATCACCAGCCAGACCAGCACCTTCCTGGACGAGTTCCACCGACGACGCACCCCGTCCCCGTCAGCTGGTGGGGACCCATCGCAATCGCATAGCCCCGAGTTGCCCACGAAGGAGCTCTGGTTGAACACCAGGAACTGGCCCTGCATCGGCACCGGGCCGGACAGGAGGTTGTAGGAGACGTCCAGCGTCGTGAGGCTCGTCATGTTGGACATCTCGGAAGGGAGGTCCCCGGTGAGCCTGTTCCGGGACACGTTCAGCGTGCACAGGATCTTCAGCGACGTGACGCCGTCCGGTATCTCGCCGGTGAGCCGGTTGCGGCTGAGGTCGATGGCGGCGAGGGAGGCGCAGCCCGTGAGCTCCCGCGGGATCGCGCCGGTGAGCGAGTTGCCGCTGACGTTGAGCCTGCTGAGGTTCCTGAGCCTGCCGATCTCCGGCGGCAACGCGCCGGAGAAGTTGTTCGACTCCAGCGACAGCGTCTGCACCGCTGGGAGGTTGCCGATGGCCGGAGGAATCCGGCCGCCGATCGCGTTGTTCCCTAGCAGCAGCATCCCGATTTTGTCCCCGCCGATCACGTCCGGAAGCTCGCCGGTGAGCAGGTTGTCGGTGAGCTCGAGCATGTCCGCCTGGGGGAGGTCGAAGAGCCCGGCCGGCACGGGGCCGCTCAGGAAGTTCCTGCCGAGGCGCACGCGCGTGAGCGTCTTGCAGTCGCCGAGCGACTCGGGAATGGGCCCGAACAGCCCGTTCTCCATGAGGACGAGCAGCTCCAGCTTGCGGCCGGCGCAGAGGTCCGGCGGTATCGGACCGGTCAGGTGGTTGCCGGTGACGTCCAACTTCTTGAGCCGGCCGTTCCTTCCGAGCCCTGAGGGGAGGGTGCCCGTGAAGTTGTTCTCCCACACCTGCAGCACCTCGAGGTGCGGGAAGTCGGCGACGAAGTCCGGTATGCCGCCGCGGAGGTGGTTCCGGAACAGGTTGAGCAGCTGGAGGTTGGTGAGGTTGGCGAAGGTGGGCGGTATGTCGCCGGTGAGGTCGTTGATGGAGAGGTCGAGCGACTTGAGATTCTTGAGGCCGCCGAGCTCCGCGGGTATCTCCCCGGAGAGGCGGTTCATGAGGAGGAAGAGCGTGTCGAGGTTGGCGAGGCGGCCGAGCCCCGGCGGGATGGAGCCGGTGAGGTTGCAGCTGCTCATGTCGAGGCGGACGAGCGAGCGGAGCTGGCTGAACTCGGGCGGGACGCCGCCGTCGTACTGGTTGAAGTAGCCGAGGTACATCTCCCGCAGGCGCTGGAGGCGCGCGAGCGAGGCGGGCACGCGGCCGGAGAGCGCGTTGCCGTTGAGGGCGAGGTACTCGAGCGCGGCGAGGTCGGCGAAGGTGTCCGGTATGGCGCCGGAGAAGTAGTTCCCGCCGAGGTGGAGGTAGCGGAGGCGCGCGTGGTCGGCGCCGAACGGCGGGAGCGCGCCGGAGAGGTTGTTGTTGTACACGTCGAGGAGGTGAAGCGTCGGGAAGTAGGGCTGGGCGGTTCGGGCCGGGAACGCGCCGCTGAGGTTGTTGTTGGACAGGTTGAGGTAGCGGAGGGCGGGCATGGAGGCTACGGTCGCGGGGATGTGGCCCGGAAGCGAGCAGGCGGCGACGGTGAGGTTGGCGAGCGCGTCGAGCAGCGCGAGCTCGGGCGGGAGGGAGCCGCCGTGGAGCGGCACGGCCGTGATGTTGATCGCGACGACGCGGGAGTGGGCGTCGCAGGAGACGCCGGAGAAGGAGCAGTGCGCGGGCGGCGCGGCGGCCGGGTCCCAGTCGGCGAGCGCGCGGGAGGGAGCGGCGGCTTTGGGGACGAGGGCCGCCTTGAGCTTGGCCAGCGCGTACAGGTCCCGCTCCGGCGAGGCGGAGGCGGGCGCGGCGAGGAGGAGGAGGAAGAGGAGGAGGGCGTGCATTGTGGCTTGCTGCGGTTGCGGCGCGGTGGCGAGGGAGACGTGCGAATAAAAGGGCGGCGGCGGCGGTGGTGGAGGAGGGAATGAGCATCTGGAATCAAGAGCACGGCGCGGGCAGGCAGATGGAGGGGGGACGGGGGCGCCTGGTTTCTCGGGGGGAGGGAGAGGGAGGCTATTGGCTTGGACGGGACGGAGGAGCATGAGTAGCTGCTGCAACTGCCTTCCATGCGCGAGGCGACATCACTCCGTCGTTCCTGCCACAGCAGCAGCAGCTGCACGAAATTCTCGCTAATTACCCTTCCTTCTTTTCTTCCATCCCAAAATCTCATTGATCAATCTCTCTCAAAAAAATCTCATTGATCAAAACGGCGTCGGCCTGACAACCAATATCCACGGTATACCGTACGCCTTTGACCCCAAAGTCTCAACTGAACGTGAGAGTACGTACGTGACCAGAGCTCCTGCGCAATCTGCATCTACTGTACCCTCCTGTACTCTGCCTCAGTCAAAGTAACGTCTCTTTGAATCTATGCAGCTCATACTGGTACAAATTTGATTTTTTTTCCGATAATGATTACACGGATTTGGTTTAGCTACTGATTGATGTTGGTCAGCAGTACTAGGAGGCCTGATCTAAAAAAACTAAAAGTTGGGGGTTAACCTGCGTTCGCAGCAAACGGTTTGCTGCTGTTGGCGAAACCAGATTCTGGATGCTGTCTGTCCTTCAGATCGAGCTCCTGCAGGAAGATGAAAAAAAAGTCTTGCAGCAGGTACTAGCTAGCTAGCTAGCGCAGTGTATCGATCGCTACGACAGCAGCTGCCCGTCCCAGACAGGAGGCCATCACAGACAGCTGCCCTAGCTATGGTAGCGAATTGAAGCTGACCGTCCCCTCAAGCCCGGTCGTCAGTCAGTCAGTCAGTCTTGGCGTAGAGCCGAAGCAACTTTCCAAGCAAAGCAAAGCTCACCTTTGTTCAGCTTGACCTGGCAGACACTGTTGACGGTGAGTCAGTCAGCAAAGCCAATGACTGAGCTGAGATGAGAAAACTGGGTTCATCCATTGCACTTGCACAGCAGGCCCAGGGGGGGGGGGAGAGAAAAGAAGAAAAAAAAAGAAAGAAAAAAGGATTCGAGCCGCCGTCGTGGGTGAGAATAGATGCATGCAGTGCAGCTGCTACGGCCTACCCAATAAGAAGGCGATGAGCAAGCGCATAATGCTGGTGAGGTCACTTTGTTAGGCACTCCACACCCCCATCGAATCCATCTCTCCTTTTTTTTCAAAAAAAAATAAAAAAATAAAACCATCGAATCTACTGAGTGAGCTGGGAAACACTCGCACGCTGGACGGATCAGAACGAGATGTTCACGTACGTAGTGGCAGCAGGAATATGTTCTTCGCAAAGAAACACAAGGCATCTATTTTCTTTTTATTTTATTTTTCAGATTTCTTTTCCATTCGCCTTCTTCCAAGTTAATCTTTTCTGACTTGCTAGATGTCTCCATCCTTTCCTCTCATTTAATGAAATCGGCAGTGCACCTGCCTTTATTGTAAAAAAATAAAAAAAGAAAGCTACATGGAGATCGAATGGTTTCCAGGAATCTTCATTCTTCACCTCCGGCCTCCTCTCCTCTCTTCTCGGTAGTAGCCCAGCCCATAAAGGCAGTAGCCCACCCAGCCCACAAAGATTTCGTGGATCTCACAACCGCGGATAGAGCCTGGACGAGCAACGACCCACCTCGTGTCGTGAGCGCGCGCCGGCGGCCGTCGTCTCGTCTCGTCTAGCCGCACCCAGCTCCTCCCCGACTCCCTGCCGGCTGCGACGAGCTCAAGGTCTGATGAATCTCTCTCTCTCTCTCTCTCTCGGCACTCCTCTCCTCTGTACAGTAGCGCTCATGCAGTCCTCACCGCGTTCCTGTAGGGTTTAGGGTTTACAATTTACAGCGAGTCTTGGTGGGGAGGCTCGGGAGTCGGGATTGGTCTCGATCAATCTGCGCTTCTCTTTCCTCACTGGGGCCATGGGGTGACTCGATTTTCGCTCAGAACAAAGGATACGGCTACTGACGCCGACCTGATCGAGTCTTGCTGGAGAGGCTAGAGTGATGGATTTTTCTTGTTTCGAATTTCAGCAAAATCCAGACACGATTAGCGAGATGACTTGGTCGTGACTGCGCGTATTATCCGCCCGTTGAGCAATTAGATGAACTCAATCTAGTCTTTCTTTTCATAAGCAACCATTGGTTGTCTGAAGGGGGGAGGGGGAACTTGTTCATATCCAACTGTGCACAGCACAGCACACTAGCCTGTGTCCCCAAGCCCCACTGTTCTGCATCAACTGATCGCTTCGTTTCACCTCCTAATCTAATTTATTTTCTAATCATGTACTTTCCACAAACTGATGCCCATATTCTCACTTATCTTACACTTGACCTGCCATGCTTATTCCGTTATGCCGGATTATTGTATGCAGGCAAGCTGCGATGGAAGGCCAAGCAGATGCTGCAGCGGCGGCGAATCTCGATCCTCGAGTGAAAGCAAACCTGGTTCTTGGAACGGAATCATTTGCTATCAGTTCGGAGTCCGGTATCCTGTCGGAGCAGCTGGCTGTGATGAAGGAGAAGAGCATGGTCATCCTCAAGGAGTACATCACCAAGCACAATGCTCCAAACGATGTCCCGGATGAATCTGTTGAGGGAGAATCAGATGACGAGGGCGAAGCAATCGTCAAGAACCCACCAAAGAAATCTAAAAAGCAAAAGTGATTACTAATCATTGTTTTATCAAATTCCTTGCAGACTTCTTGTAGCTCAGTTGCAGTTGCGCTGCCAAACATAGAGCATATTGTAATTTGTAATGCCTTTTAGCTACGTAGGAAGACCTGATTAGTGTTGGGCACATCCTTTTTTGTGCAAGTCAGAATACTGTTATGCGTAAGCAACCGGCTACTTGGGTATGTATGTTCATTGTTCAACATCACAGATACTTCTGCACCCGTTTGTTATGCACGACCGGCTGGTTGGACATGTTCACTGTTCAACTTCACAAATAATTCTGCACCTGTTTGTTTCTCTTACATATCCTACAAGTTTTGCTACCTGTAGCGTATGAAATACTATACTACAAACATAACGTCACAGTTGTAGCTTATCTCCATCTCTGAACTGCTGAGCATTTCCATAATGCACAAACGCACTTAATCAGAAAACAACACGAGCATTATTATTATTAGAGCAACAAAAATACACGATAGAGTTACCAACTGATTGCAAGCTAAAAAAAAGCAACAGGTCAGGCCGAAAGAATTTTTCACACGGCATGCGTAGTAAACTATTTTTTTTTTGCCAGCATGAAGAATAGTTAGTGTCATGACATCCCTGTGCAAGGAATGAATTCGCACGCCCAGGACTGCTCTAGCATATACTCCCTCCGTTATGAAATAAATAACGTTTAGGACAAAATTTAGTTCAATTTAAACTAAATTAGCTGTCCTAAACGTCATTTAATTCAGAACAGAGGGAGTACTTTCAAAGTTAAATTGCTACTCGTCAGACACCATAAAAAAACAAAATACAGAAAAGAAAGGAAAAAAATACAATGAGTGCGAAACCCCCTTTTTTTTTTCCTCAAGACTTTCACAGGGTTGCTTCATCATTCCCAGCGTTTTCTTCTCCACGCCGGACGCTTTGAAAACCTTAAGGACTCCTTCAGCTGTTACTCCCTGGCTCGGGCCACGGGGTCACACCTCTGGTAAGAGAGACCTTACATCCGACATAACATATGCTAAGCATCTTTTCCTGGGCTCACTTTGCATCAAGCTTAGAATTGTCAGCGACCTACACCGTCACCATTTTGACCATCAGCTGATGGTGTAACACGTCGAAGTTCATCCAGTACCTCGGCAAAATCATCTGGTGGGGGGCACGTGAATTCAAGGATCTTCCCTGAATGTGGATGCATGAACCTGAAACAAAAAAAAAATAATCATGCTACAAAAAATTACAAGAAGATACCTTTGCTAGAATACCTACCCAAGTAACGCAGCGTGGAGGCATGGCCTATCTACTTTTGATATCAGATCTGAAAGATCACTATGATATGTTGAAGGAATTCTCGGTCTCAGAAGTGACAATGACAAGCTTTTGGTGCCCCCATATGTTTCATCACCAATAAGAGGGATTCCTAGATGTTTAGCATGCGCTCGGATCTGAAAATCGACAGAGGCAAGACCAGGGATTAATGAGTGTATTGGGTCTGTTTGGTTCACGCCCTGAGCCCAGGCAGCAATGCCATCCGCAGGCATCCAAAAATGCTGCCTGAGCCAGGAAGATTTTGTGAGGGCACAAAGCAAACATGCCCACTATTGAATACGATGACAAATGCAATCCAAACAAGTAACGGACCGATGATCTTTGATGCTTTCACAATAAAATGAGGGTGTATTGGATGCAGATGTTGTTACCTGGTGTGTGCGCCCAGTCTCCAATCTCCACTCTACCAGTGCGGATCCACCACCAGCAAAGACCTCTCTTACTTTGTACCTGCAGGATTGTTTGGATAATAACAGTGAACCAAATGACAGGTGCATTAAGTTTAGAGCCCAAAAAATTACTACAGTTTCATGGTTTTGTGCTGAAATCTAAATTTTCTAGATGGACAATTTGACATGAGTTGTCACACGGCCATGAAGACCTACGGGTATGGTCTAGAAACTTGTGAAAATCACTTAAGTAGAGCAAGTATGAACTCAACTGTCATATGTGAATTCAATGCATCATCTGTCTATCCTTTTGACCTGGGCAGTTCCAGCTAATTACTCTTGTGTGCTAGTTTAACTCAATAAGCGGTGCTAATTTAACAAGTTGAATCAGAGTGGTTCCTGTAGTTAGGAAGACCCTGACTACAAGGTTAGTAGCTGGTCCTATATAAAGTGCAACCTTGCGTAATGCTTTATTCTCAACTAATTGGATTCGGCCAGGAGTGCTTCATCCAAGTGAAACTGCCTTGGAGAGAGAACGTCATATTACCAAAATAAAATAAAAAGGCACGGGTGACAAAGCTTGAATCACCTACTAGCAGCGTGTCGTGCGTATCTGTGACCTGATCCAGGAATAGCAACCATACGAATCCGATTGTTAGGATCACGACCAATAGACGCTTCAATCCTGCCAGAAGATGGATTAGGTACACCACAGGTAAGACTGATGTATACCCTACGAATTGTATGCAGCTTGAACTGTTCTGCTAATTGGGCATGGGAATGCTCATCCTGTCAAAAAGGGAGAAAGTTCAGCATAAGAAGGATCATATCCAGATTATTATTATTATTATTATTATTATTATTATTATTATTATTATTATTATTATTATTATTATTATTATTATTCATTCTGGCTGAAGATACCTTAGCCACAACAAGAAGTCCACTTGTCCCCTTATCAAGCCTATGTACAATACCAGGACGCACAAGAGCTTCCTGGACCTCTGGACTTACTTCATCGTTGGCAAATTGATGGACATCAAAAACATCTATATCGTCATCTGAAGAACCTGGGCACTCGTCGTCGGCGGTGGAGGAATTGCGCGATAAACAAGTAAACGTTGAGATCCTACAATGGTGAAGTATAGCATTGACCAGGGTGCCATTTGCATTTCCTGGTGCGGGGTGAACAACCATATGCGGAGGCTTGTTCACAACAAGAAGATGGTCATCCTCGTAGACGATGTGAAGCGGGATGTCCTCCGCCTCTGCTCTCAGCGGCTGTAGCTCCGACACGGTGCAGCTGATCAGATCCCCGCCCTTCACTATATGGGAAACCTACTATGCACAAAGCAAAGCTCAGTAGCCTAGGACTCGGACCAAGTAAAAAAAAAGGTGTGGGAGAAGCGTGAACACCTTGGAGACCGGACGGCCATTGACGGCGACGAGTCCAGCGCGGATACTGGCCTGCACGCGCGCACGGCTGACGCCCCCGCTGGCCAGTCGCGCTGAGATCCACGCGTCGAGCCGCGAGCGCCCGTCCCCTGCGGGCACGGCCTCCTCCAGGCGAGTCCCGCCGTGAGCGCCCCTCCGGCTGTCCGGCTCCGCCGCCTCAGCGCTCGCGCCGGAGGATAGGCGTACCGCTCGAACTCTACGGACAGGGTTGGTTCGGCGGCGTAGGAGGGCCGAGAGGGTGGTGGCGATCGCCGGCGCCGTCGCAGCCGCCATCGGCGAGGGGGAGGTTGCAAGCACTGAAGAAGAAGAAGAAGAAGATGAAGAAGAGAGGAGGATAGCGTTTCAGTAGTTGGGCTGGGCTAGTGAGTGGGCCGGGCCTACATTGTTTCGATATGGGCCTCCGGTTATCGTCCATAATGGCGGTTGACATCGAACGAAGAGCGCAGCCAATCTTGGAAGGGCCGAAATGAATATGGTGGGCCCTCGACCACGGCCCATCAGCAATAACTCGCTGCCGCCGTTGTACTTGGATTTGGATGGACCTACTCTGTCTCCGAGACAAAAAGATCTTCCATTTCATCTCTTTAAATTTCCTTTTTTTTATCCTTTTCTTTAGAAATCAGAATGAGGAGGTATATAGAGTAAATTACACATGTCTCCGATGTACAGTAAATGATTTGAGCGTCGCTTTGATATTATATGTTTCTCTTTTGTAGGAGCAGATTCCATGTGATACGTGTTCAGCTTTTTATCACGGGCCGGGTGGTGGTTTCCATTGACTTGATCCTAGTACAAAAGAAAGGACAGGCATGTATGTGTATTTTAATCGCGATTTCAAAAGCTGTGTTCGCCTGGGTGATTGCATTGAATTGAATTTTCTCTGCGTCATCCACAGGGGAAAAAAGTGTACGGGTCAACTTGCTTCACAATATCAAAAGTGTGTGTATTTTGTGCAGGAGTATCAGTATTTAATGTACTCACCTGTAACTGTAATGTAACGCCAGCCTAGCCTAGCCTAGCCTGTAATAGAGATGTCACAGCGTTGGACGTATTTAGTATACACGGGAAAAGCCATTGAAACCAGCTGCTGCAAACCGGCAGGTGGACTCGGACGGTGACTCGGACTCGAGGAAGACGAAGGCAATTAGATTAGATTAGCCCGCCCAGGCAGCCAAGCCAAGCCGCTGTCGCCGATTAAATGCAGCGGTGAGGAGTTAGTTGGCGCCATAAAGACCACCCCCGTCGTTGTTCCTCTGCTCCCTTGCAAAGCAAAGCAAAGCAAACCCAACCCACGGTTCCTCTCTCTCTCTCTCTACCTCTCTGGCCCCTTGCAGTAGCCCGTAGGCCATGGATCCGTCGGGCGCCTTCCTGCCGAGCGCCATGCCGCGGAGCTCCAGCAGCCTGTCGCTGGGAAGGGGCGGGGGCGGCCGTGGCAGGGGCAGGAGGATGGTGCGCAGGGTCTGCCTCGGCGTCATCACCTTCATCTTCGCCATCGGTACCCTAGCTTCTCGTCCCATCTCGCGGCTGCTTGAATTGGTTCCAACTCATGCATGAGGGGAGGGGGATCGATGGGATCTTCTACATCTGCTACCCTAGCTAATTCATCACGACGGCCGGGGGATGCCCGTACCTCTGATTTCTGGGGGGAAAAATAGAGTACAGATTCAGCCTGAATTTTTTTTTCTAGCGTTGCAACAAAAGGCAGCGTCTTTGTTAATTTGTGGTGATCCCAAAGCCCGCCCTCCTTCTAATTTGCATTATATTCTTCACACTGCTGCGAAAATTCGCTAGGTCCGAGGAAGAAATCAGATCAAAACTGGCTTATCGATTCGTCGACTTGTGCAGCTGGCCTGTTCCTGGGAGCGGTCACCGGCGGGCTCATCGGCCTGGCCACCGAGAGCGGGCTCTTCCGCGGCACGGGGATCGGCGCCATCACCGGCGCGCTCGTCTCCATCGAGGTCGTCGACTCGTCCATCCGGGTGTGGCGCTCACGCAGGTCCGGGATCTGGAGCATCTTGTATGTGGTAAGCTAGCAAACCACTTATTCTCTTCTGCATACTAGCTAGCTATAGTTGGGTACGGAGTAGTTCCTAATCCTAGCCTAGCTAGCTAGCTAGCTAGTGCCAGGAGCTCAGGCAGGCAGTAGCTTGACTGCTTGAGTCGGGCAACAACTCGCAACCGCAGCACACCTCTGCCCTGAGATTGTGCCTGACGCCTACAAACTTGAACCTTGCGATGCAGCTGAACGTGATCTACAGCCTCCTCTCCGGAAGGCTTGTCCGCGAGAAGGTTGACCCGGCAGTGCAGCGGGTGGTCCGGAGCCAGGTAGAGTCATGTTCTCCATTGATGCAATGCAATGCAACGCAGTGACCGGCTGAGGGCTGACTGCTAGCTACCGTGCCTGTTGCTGTGTGCTCTTAGATGAACGCGGTGGACTCGTCGCCGTTCAGGGAGTCGCCGGATCTGTTCGAGATCGAGGGCACCAACGGCATGCCGCGGGCGTCCATCGACAAGCTCCCGGAGATGAGCATCACAGAGGAGTACAGGCGGGACGCCGTGGGCGACCTCTCCGGCTGCTCAGTCTGCCTCCAGGTCTGTGATTCCTGGGTGCATGACAGTGCGTAGGATTTTATGCATGCATGGCTCTGAATTTCGTCTTCTTCTTCTCTTGGATCGCAGGACTTCCAGGTCGGGGAGAAGGTTCGGAGCTTGCCGGACTGCTGGCACGTGTTCCACGTGCCCTGCATCGACGGCTGGCTGATCAAGCACGGGTCCTGCCCTCTCTGCAGGAGGAAGTTCTAGACATGCATGGATCCATCACTCTGCTTGCTGCCTGCCTGCCTGCCTGCTGATGAATGCATGCGAGAGCTGTTGCCCTGCACTGTCGTGTCGTGTTGCTGCTAGACGGAGGAGCTAGGAAGAGGAGACTGACATCTATAGAACCCTTGATTTATAGAGAGCGTTTTGTTTTGCTTGTACTTGGTTTTCCATATTTTTGATCTATATGTAATATCCTCCTCTCTCTCTTCCTCCTAATGTAATATGCTTGCTGCTGCTGCTGCTGCTGTTACCAGGAATGGCCGGCTTGTGCTTCCATCGATCTGGTCTTTCTCCGGACTGATCTGCTGTAATATATACTAGTACGTACACCGGACTTTCTTGCCTTTATTTTGCTTCCAAGTGTGGTCGGGCTACCAGCACAGAGACTTCATCTTCCATATATACGAAGAACGTGTGGCCCAGCTAAGCTATCCATACGAAGTTGGTCGACTCTGATCAGGAGAAGCCGATGGAATTCAAGCAGGTCCTGGGACTGAGCTGTGCTTCCTTGCTTGCTTCGTCGGTGGCCATGGCTTCGTCTCGGCTGGTTTGCGATGCACCGTGGATCCGTTGCGGCGCTGATAATCCATCTGAAACGAGAGAAGAGTGTGGACGGACAGCTCCTCTCAGCCCTGCCAATGCCATACCACATATATTGATGCAATTATGCAGCAACGAGACTTGGATGGAAGGTGGGTGAGAATTAATTAGGTGCGGAGGTTCGAGTCATCATTTCAGATGCCGTTCATTGGATTTTCATAGAAAAAAATGTTAGATTTCGGTTCAGATTTGGTTCGCCACAGATTCCATTTGCAGAAAATATTCCTCGAATGGAAATGTCAGAGCAAATGCACAAGGGAAAAAAACACACACACTCTTAACCATTTTTTCCTGATAAGAGCCAACAATTATTTACCTGCACCGTTGAAGCATCGCCATCACAAAAACGCACGACAAATAGGGAATGAGATTTCATATTTGCAGCAGCGGTTCTTATCGTATCAGTTTTAATCAAAATTCGCGAAACTGGCAATGGAGGCCATACAGTGGTCGATAAATAACAGTACATCTTGCTGCAAGTCAAGGACATTTCACATACACGGAGTCCACATCAGTTAATAAGTAAAAATCCTTTTGCCTTCTTCTTATTTCATATGCACTGGTGTTAATTTCTGCAGGGGAAGGCATATTTGCCCCCCCAGGTGGAAATACTTTTGTGCTTTCCACGGAGCATCAGCTGCACACAGAACCGCTATTGACACGAGTCGACCTTGACACATACTCCCTCCGTTCTGAATTAATTGACTTTTAGAACAGCTAATCTAGTTCAAATTGAACTAAATTTTTTGTCCTAAACATCAATTAATTTGGAACGGAGGGAGTAGTACGTAACTGTGATGGGGTTAAGAAGACTGGACAAGACCACTAGTGCCTATCTACTATGTACTTCCTTACATCATTGAGGGGGTGATCTTGGTTGACATATATAACACATTTAACAAGGAAATTAAGACTCCTCCGTCAGGTTCATCGTCGTCTCAGCCAGCCATTTCGGATCATGACTGCGACGAATAAGGTGCCAGAGTATTGCTGCCAAGGCTGACACCGCCGCCTCTCAGGGAAAGAGCAGAACCTAGTTGCATGCTCGCCCTACTTACGAGTCTGTTGGCATCAAGGAAGACTACAATGACCGTTATGTCATCATGGAAGTGCCGACGAACACCACGATCAATCTTCATGAGATCCGAGTACCTCATCTCTCTTTTCTTGGCTGCCTTTTGCAGTGATGCTCTTATGAGCTTCCTGGCACATCCCTGCAAGATCAAATATACATGTGAACCGTCATGTGCTACGGCTAGCACTCAGCTGCCTCCTCCTGACATGTTTACGTGATATGTACAGATATTCTATTTGGCTTAACAACAACGTAAAAAACTTGTGATGGCAGCTTCCCATATAGGAGCATGAATTTTGGACCCATCGTCCAACTCCATGGCAATTTGGCAAGGATCCTATTTTCTACAGTTCTTGCAACCGAGCTGTATCACTATTTCACGGAAAATAATACGACTGCTGTATTTTGTTTATATATGTTTCTAAAAAAATTACAATAGCACATGCAAAATGCCCAAGGACCATTTTTTGTTATTAGGATGATGATATTCGCAAGTTATTCCCTTTGTTTTTTTTCCAATAATACCAGGCAATCCTGCGGTTGTATAATCACTATATTTTGTCTATATGGTCAAAAGTTAGCTCATACAGACAAGAAAGAGTAACTTACACTGCGAGGGCTACTGCTAACAATATCAATAGCCTCTTGGTTGGTTAACTGCTCCCAAAGTCCATCAGATGCAAATATGAGAAACTGATCATGTGGCTGTAGTGTTTGCACACTGATTGATGGTTCTGAACTCAGTATGGGCTTGTTGAATGGTTCACGGAGGCGAAATTTTGAGAACAGGGGCTCCCTGTTGAACTCTTGTTTTTTGAGATAAGCATCCCCAATTGATCTGCACACCTGCAATGTACAATAGAGAAAACATAAATATTGACAATACTGACATCATAAAGTGCATCATCAAAGTTCTAACACATACAAGAAAATTCAAATATACAAGAAATTAGAACAGCAAGCTACTGCGCGTACATTACACCGCTTCACATCTTCAGACGGGTAGACAATTAACCCAAACCAATACTTATCTGAAGGTATAGGGTCTAATCAGGCGGAAGATAACTTTTTTCGGCAATGAACAGTTAACATGAGCTGTCGATAAAGCTAAATGAACATAATGTTCACCGAATAGCACTTTAGTAATAACAGTAAGTTAGAAACTAATAACGACAAGGAGTTTAATGCTATTACACATCTCAGGAATTAATGTGCAAAACATTCATCTCTTAAGCTCCATGCTTCCCAACAGAAATGGAATGATGCCACAATCATTACTTGCAGAAAGAAGGTATCATACATAGATGAGCATAAGGACATTTCTTTTGCAATTTTACTACCACTGAAAAGTATGAAGTAGGTTTTATCCTCCAAGATGGACAATTTAAGATGATTGCCACAAAAGTTCTGAAAGCAACAAATAGGTACTAGTTACAGATGTCACACCTGAATTAGGCCTTTTACACGCCAAACATTGTGCTTGAGAACAACAATATTCCTATCTTCCGGGTGCATAGACTGCAGTTCTTTTCTCACTGGCTCAATGCTCACATTATGCTCTGCTGACAGTTGGACAGCCAAAACTTCCCCAGTAGCCTTAACATGTCTTCCTAAAACAACACGGGAATCCCCAACATTAGCAACATAAAGCACGCCACCACAAATTACACCCACCAGGCAGCATGAGCCAACAGCCGCTATTTGAGGTTTCACAGGCCATTGCTTGGTAACAACAGAAAAAAATCCATCTTCTGTTGCTTCGTATGCTTTTTTTAGTACATCAGCAGACATTGAATTCTGCTCAGACGCAAACCCTGCGACATAGACAATGAAAGAATGCATTCATCACTGAAGCACCCCCTTTATTTGTCTACTGAAAAACACAGTAGAGATACAGAGCCAAGAAATAAAACTACTGCTAGTGTATGATGTCTTCAAGGTTAGTAGTAGGTTACTTTTCAGATTATGGAAGAGATGATCGTTGATGTAGCAAGCTGTCTCTGGACCACCATGTCCATCGTACACCCCCACGAAAGTGCCATATGGCCCAGAGTCTAGAAAGCCCAATTGGCCTGACTCGATCTGACATTGGTCCTCAAGCAAGTTATTGGCCTGGATTACGGCCATGGAGAACTCCCCATTTACATGTTGCCCAGTATCCTTGTACCAGAGAAGTCCATCCTGCCTACCGGCAACATCTGAGCCTGCTCGGGCATGCCGGTTTGATGACGGTCGCCAGCATGCCCGTAATAAGTTCATCAATTTCACTAGCATCCCTCATCAGTCATAGATTCAACAAACGCCTTCGAGACTGCTTCATCTGTGCTCTAGAAAGATTGCTATTGGACTTCTCAACACACCAATATTTTTCTTTTCTGTATCCTGGAACAAAAGCAGCTACAAGTGAGGGAATACAGCTATTGCATATGCATGATGTTGGGGAATCCTTTCTTTGCAGGATTCATTTGGAAAGCACATGCTCGCAAACGGCTCTGAACGTTATTTCTTTTCTCTTTCATATCGTTCAGCAATACCGTTGCATCGTCATATCAATGCCAGCACAACTACCACCTGTCTAGACTCTTAGGCCTAGAAATCTCTTTTTAACACTCACTCCGTCCCATTGAAAGTTTATTTCTGGAGTTAGTCACAGCTGAACTAATCTAATTTTGACTAAGTTTATAGAAAAAAATATTAGCATATGTCACATAAAATAAGTATGTTAGAAAAATACTAGTCATGTTGAATCTAATGGTACTAATATGGTGTTATAAAAATTAATATTTTTCTATAAACTTAGTTAAACTTAGATTAGTTTAACTTTGACCAGCTTCAAAAATTAACTTCGACCGATACAGATGGTGTACTATAGATGTGGAAATGAAATGTACTTCGAACAACTGCTCAAGGCAAGAGTTTTGCTTACAAATTCTGAAGATCGAATGACAAATGCACAGTTTCTTTTTGTACTTATTCTATCGGAAAGACCAAAAGCAATGACGTCTAGGCGTTAAAACCAATCCCCAAAAGATCAGTTATGCAAACCTTCATCTCTTCAGTAAATTGAAAAACTTTCCCGGACCAACGCATTCCAGATGAACAATATTACAATATGACCAAACATGGAGGTAACATGCACGATCATACATCATTATTCGCACATTAATTTCATCCCAAAGCCCTTATTTATACGTTCAACCGCGCAGGCTATCGAACTGATAAGTCAAACAAATTTTCATAGCCGGAACCGACAAATCCAACCCCGAATGCAAAATAAAACAATACCCAACACTGGACCACAACAAAATTAAGGACAAACCGATTGTTCGGATCAAGAAAGGCCCCGATCCTGGGCTGCGGGTCCAAGGACGGGGGAGAGAAAGAAACAGGGCGACCGAAAAAAAAAACTTACACCTTTACGTGGGCGGTGGTGCCCCCAATTGGCGGGCTCGGATTGGGATCCGGCGAATAGCAGCGAGGAGCCTCGATTGAATCGCGCGATTCGGGCGTCGCCACGCTGCTACTCCCGTCCCCTCTCTCGGCCTGGACGGAGGGAGAGACAAAATAGCAGCCGCGGCTAAGAAAAGGGGAAGGGAAACTGGAGCAGCTGCAAACGGATCGGGTGGTTCGCGCCCGACCCGGCCACGGACGCGACTCGGTGGGAGAGGGGGCTTCCTACGCTCTCGGCGGAAGATTGGCCGGCGAGTAGCCTTGGCGGCGGAGGATCACCGGCGGGGTGGCGATGGATGGAACGAGTGGTGGTGGTGGTGGATAGCGGCGGGAGTGGCGCGAAGGTGTGGCCCGTGGCAACAGACACGTTTGATGACGTGTAAGTAAACAGATAAAGGCATAGGGGGTTTGAGCCAAGCAGCCTTGCAAAAGATTGTAATTACAGGCTAGTCCCTTATTGTTCCCGTTGAAAAAAAAAATATCTGACAGCTCAATGAGCCTGTGAAAATTCGTTAGAAATTTAGGTTACACGACAGCCAGAAGATTCTGCTCTAGGTTTCAGAAAGATGTGTTAAAGTGATTTCTCTGACCTGTGAATGTTTTCACATGCAGTTGGTCATACTTGGAACGATGGTGATGACTCAGCCAGACAGCCTCACCTACCTGCCCAATTAATCTATGTTCTTAGTACTAGTTTGACCACAGTTACACCACCCCTTAATCGAATCTTGACCACAGTTTCATTCAAAGCATTGGAAGAAACTGTTTGCTTGAACCTAATTCAATTCTCAGCTTGTGGCCTGAAATCTGGGTCTCTGCATCTGAATCCTGCAAAAGCAGCTGCCGCGAAGATGACGACCGGTTAGAACTAAACAACAACTACTAGATGATGGATCGTGATGACACGCGTTGGCATGAACTGATAATTGATGGAGAGCCTGCACCAGCAAGCACGCCGAGCAAGCCACACTAACAACCTCTGTCCCTCCGCTGTAATCCATCCTTCACTGCATCGCTTGATTTCAGGCGTTCAGACTGATGGAGGACCTGATCTGCTATTAAAAATGGGGAAATCGTAAATAAGATTCGTCGAGACAACACCGTTTTTGTCAGTCTAATATTGGTCGTGGTCAAAATCCCTTGGCTCAGGCAACCGATAAAACAATTCATACAAGAGGGGCTTCATTGGACTAGACAAAGTTGCTGATTTTTCTTCAGAAAAGATAAATCTGTGACTGGTTGACAGCTGAATCTGAAAGTATTGATTCTTCGGTTTTTTACTCTCTCTATTCTGAAATAAAGAAACAGATAATGTAGGCATCCAACAAGATAGTACGTATTGTAGCATCCGCTGAGAAAGAGTTGAGGCAGCATCTATTCCATGCAGCTTCGTAGCAGGTTCCATTCTCTTCTCAGCATCTGTTACGCCTACGGAGGTAGCAGCAGCAGCAGCAGTACAGATAGATTAGATTAGATTAGATAGATTCTTGATGGCATCAAAATCTTTCTCAGAACCAGCAGGATCAGATACACTGACTGCTCTCTGTCTGACTGTGTCTATATATTCTTGATGAGCCTCAGCTGCAACCAGCGATTGGAAGCAGATTTATTCGCTTGCAGTTGCAGGTGCAGCATGCAGCTGAATCTGCTTGTGCTTGCCCTTTCTTTCAATTCATCTGCTCGCTCGGTTCCTCCTCGTTAAATCGCTTTCGTCCTCGAAACCTGCTGCTCTTGATTCTTGCAGTTCCAGGCCCAGAGAGACCACAGAGTACAGTAACGGAACGACATGGGCTAACCGGGCCCGATTAGCTACATGGGCACAACAGGCTACAGAAGAACGACACGACCGGTCTCCTGGGGCAATGCCATGACCGGCCGGCCCATCCAGGTACTATCAATCACTCCCTCTGTAATCTGTTTTCCTTCATACATACATACATGATGATTAGTACTTGAACTAACCGACCTCAAATATTTTGGAACGGACTGTGCATGAATTTAAACTAAAATTCTTGTATGAAACAAAAAGAGAGAGTACTAAAAATAAAAAAGGTAACTTGCTCAGCTGGAGATCGTGTGAGATGGAACAGTAGCTGTACCAGTGCTGCTTCATCTTGTCTCTGATAAATTGATTCTTTTACATGTTCTTTCTGAACCCGTTCAACAGGGATTCTTTTACCAGTTCAGGCTGCATTCCCAAAAAATCTATATAAGCACTTTTTCCCCTTTTATTAGGGCGACCTCTAACTACCAGCATCTGCATCATTTCTAAACACGCGGTTCGGTTAGGTACACACGATTTGTTTTTGTTTGGATGCATCAAGTGCCGAATGTCAACTACCAAAAGATGCAGAAGGTTAGCTGTTCTGTACAGTACAACCAACTTGCACTTTTTCTTTTTCAAAAACTGATTGTATAAGCCCTGCTTGCTCACAATCTAGGGCCACATGACCCTGTAGTTCGTTGAAATCCGCCGGTTTGAAATGTAGATATTTTTTTAAATGTCCTACCCGGTTTTTGAAAATTGAAATGAAGACGACGACGGACCGAGTCCTACGCGGACACGACACGACCTTCCCGCCACATCCCTTCGTCGTCCTCGGCACAACACACACACACTCTCTCTCTCTCTCTCTCACACACACACACACCGTTGACGAAAGCAACATAGCAGAGGAGACTTTGACCTGGTGGCCTCCATCCGATCCGTCGTCGTCGTCGTCCTCCTCCTCCTTCTCTCTTAAGAATTACTAAGATGTTACGTATGCTTCAACCCACCAAACTAAACTTACCTTGCCTTGCCGCCCCTACCTGCACTGCACGCCTCCTCATGGCTCACTCCAACCACTACCACCACGTCGCCATCGCCGTCGCCGTCGCTGCGTTTCTAGCTGCCGGAGAGGCGTCTGGCGTCGGGTTCAAACTCCACCACAGGTCCTCCTCGGTTGTCCGGCGGTGGGCCGAGGCGCGGGGACGCCCCCTTGGCGTGCGGTGGCCGGCCCACGGCTCGCCGGAGTACTACTCCGAGCTCTCTCGCCACGACCGCGCTCTCCTCAGCCGACGCGGCCTCGCCGGCGCCGATGGCCTCCTCTCCTTTGCCGCCGGCAACGACACGTACCGCATCAACAGCCTCGGATTGTGAGCATCCGTAAACTCGATCGATCTGGTTCTGGGCTCCGCTCCAACAGATGAGAACGTCGTAAACGATTTCGCAGCTTGTACTACGCGGAGGTGTCCGTGGGCACGCCGAACAAGACGTTCCTGGTGGCGCTGGACACCGGCAGCGACCTCTTCTGGGTGCCCTGCGACTGCAGGCAGTGCGCGCCGCTCGACGGCGGCAACTCCACGGACCTCCGACCGTACAGCCCGAGGGAGTCGACGACGAGCAGGCAGGTGACCTGCGACAACGCGCTCTGCGATCGGCCCAACGCCTGCGGCGCCGCCACCGACGGCGGCAGCTGCCCCTACGCCGTCCGCTACGTGTCCGCCAACACCTCGTCCTCCGGCGTGCTCGTGGAGGACCTCCTGCACCTCACCAGAGAGGGGCCAGGGCCAGGCGGCGAGGCGTTGCAGGCCCCCGTCGTGTTCGGGTGCGGCAAGGTGCAGACGGGCGCGTTCCTGGAGGGCGGCTCCCCGGACGGCCTGTTTGGCCTGGGCATGGGCAAGGTCTCCGTGCCCAGCGTGCTCGCCCGCAGCGGCCTCGTGGCGACCGACAGCTTCTCCATGTGCTTCAGCGAGGACGGCGTCGGCCGGATCAACTTCGGCGACGCCGGCAGCCCCGGGCAGAAGCAGCAGCAGGCAGAGACGCCCTTCATAGTCGGAATCGGAAGCTTCCAGTTAAGGCCGGCGTCCTGAATCCCCTGAACCGAAGGTGTCAACGATCGATCGTCCCTCCCTCCCTCCCTGATAAAAACAAAAAAAATAAAATCTTGTGCAGTCGGACTTACAACGTGAGCTTCACGTCGGTGAACGTCGGGAGCGAGTCGTCGGCGGTGGAGTTCACGGCGGTGATGGACTCCGGCACGTCCTTCACGTACCTCAACGAACCGGAGTACACGGCGCTCGCCGCCAGTGTGAGCGTCGCATCATCCGTACCTGGAATTCGTGTCAGGAACTAGTCGTAATTTCATGCGCGCGGCGGTGGTGTTGTTGGATTGCAGTTCAACTCGCAGGTCCGCGAGAGAAGAAGCAATTTCAGTAGCACCTCTGGGGGCTCTCTGCCATTGGAGTACTGCTACGAATTGAGGTATCGACCTCTGTTTCGCATCACTCTTCGCTTGGATCTTCACTTGGAGTAGAGTAGAGTAGAGTACAGTAGTGGCCATCCTCTAACAAAAAAAAAAAGATGTCCGTTGACTTGAATGATGCAGAGGCGGGCAAACAGAGGTGGTGCTGCCGAAGGTGAGCCTGACGACCAACAACAGTGGAGGCGCCGTGTTCCCGGTGCTCCGGCCCATCATCACCATATTCGGGCAGGTCCGTCCAGTCGGCTACTGCCTGGCGATCCTCAAGAACGATATCAGCGTCAACATCATCGGCCGTAGGCTCTCTATTTCTCTCGATCGAATCCTTTTCGTGCCTGTGTTCTTCTATCAATCTCTGACCAAGTGACGATGCCATGCGATGCAGAGAACTTCATGACGGGGCTGAAGCTAGTGTTCGACAGGCAGAGGAACGTCCTGGGATGGAAGGAGTTTGACTGTAAGCACCTCCTTCTTAGTACAGTAATTCGTACAGTATCAGAGTATTAGAGGGCTAATGGTGGCTGTATTAGATGGATGATAGTACTGAGGTACAGGTCTGATTATATAGAGGGATTAGGAGGGGAAAAGGACTAAACTACCCCTAACCCTAATCCCTCACTAATGACTAATATGCCCCTGTGTCTAACACCCCCCCGCAGTCATAACATCTAGCCACTGCAGATGTTGAGACTGGACCGAAACTCGGAGAACAGCGACGACGGGAGACCCTTCGTGAAGATGTCGGCGAACTGCGTCGTCGTTGGGACATGGTGTACCCGAATCTCGCCGCGTGCAACCCGCTCACGAACAAAGTGGAGGTCGATCTCCACATGTTTTGTGCGCTGATGCTGGACCGGGTTGGTGGAGAGGTACACGGCGCTGACGTTGTCGCAGTAGATGAGGGTGCTCCTGGCGACGGAAGTGTGGAGCTCCTGAAGCAACTGCTGGAGCCAGGAGGCCTCAGCTACGCCGTTAGCCACGGCGCGATACTCCGCCTCAGCACTCGAACGCGACACCACGGGCTGTCGCTTCGAGGACCAGGAGACGAGGTTATCGCCCAGGAAGACGGCGTACCCAGAAGTAGAACGTCGTGTGTCCGGGCAGCCTGCCCAATCAGCATCGGTGTACACGACCAGCTCGGAGGCCGTGTCACGTCGAAGGAGGAGGCCGTAGTCAAGAGTACCTCGTAGGTACCGAAGAATCCGCTTCACAGCGGTGAGGTGCGGCTCCCTCGGGTCATGCATGTGGAGGCACACCTGCTGAACTGCATACGAGATATCCGGCCTGGTGAAGGTGAGGTACTGAAGAGCACCTGCAAGACTCCTGTAAGTAGTGGGGTCAGAGACGGGTGTCCCGCCTGTAGCGGAGAGCTTCGCCTGAGTATCCACTGGAGTGGAGCAAGGCTTGCACTCAGTCATGCCCGCTCGCTGGAGAATATCCAGGCAGTACTGTCGCTGGTGAAGGAATAAGCCGCCTGGTCGGTCCTCGATCGCAATGCCCAGGAAGTGGTGAAGACGGCCCAGGTCCTTCATAGCGAACTCCTGTTGTAAAGCAGAAATGGTGCGCCGAAACAGAGCCGGACTAGACGCTGTTAGTACGATGTCATCGACGTACAGTAGGAGGTAAGCAGTGTCACTGCCACGTCGATAGACAAACAGCGAAGTGTCCGACTTAGCTTCGACGAACCCCTGTGAGACCAAGAAGGAGGCGAACCGGCTATACCAGGCTCGCGGTGCCTGCTTCAGTCCGTATAGGGATTTGTTCAGCTTACAGACCATGTCTGAGTGAGCTGAATCAACAAACCCTGCCGGCTGACTGCAGTACACCGTCTCGGTCAGTGTACCGTGGAGGAAGGCATTCTTGACGTCCAACTGGTGGACAGGCCAAAAACGTGAGAGAGCTAGCGACAGAACGGTACGAACCGTCGCCGGCTTTACCACCGGGCTGAAGGTCTCGTCGTAGTCGACTCCAGGGCGCTGAGTGAAACCCCGGAGTACCCACCGAGCCTTGTACCTCTCCAAGGTACCGTCTGCCTTCTTCTTGTGCGTGAAAACCCACTTGCCTGTGACAACATTGCCACGACCAGGACGGGGAACCAGGTCCCAGGTCCGGTTGGCAAGCAGAGCCTCATACTCTTCCTCCATAGCGCGGCGCCAGTGAGGGTCGGCGAGGGCGCTACGCACGGAAGTAGGTATGAGTGATATCGAAGAAGAGTCGGTCGGTGGAGAAGTCGTCGACGAGAAGGCAGCTCCGGTGAAGCGCTCAATTGGACGAAGACTCCCGGATGCACGTCGAGTCACCATCGGGTGGACGTGACCAGGATCTCTGTGGAGAAGAGGAGGGTTGTACACCGGGCGCTCGGGTACAACGACCTTCTCTCGTCTCGGGGCCACACGTGGTGCAGCTGGAGTAGGGCCGCCCCCCCGTGCTCGTCGCTGGTAGGCAAGTACGGGGTCGGCGAAGCGAGAAGTCGTCGTCGGTGCTGCTCCTGGTGCGCCTGGTGACGTCGGGCTTGCTACAGGTGATGTCGGGGAAGCTGAGGCCGTGTGTGGCGCAGTAGTCGACGTCGGGGACGCAGAGGCCGCGCTTGGCGCAGCAGGCGTCGTCGGGGACACCGGGGACGCGCGTGGTGCAGTGGGTGACGTCGGGGGCGCCGAGGCCGCGCGTGGCGCAGCCGGTGGCGTCAGGGACGTCGGTGCCGCGCGTGGCGCAGCCGGTGGCGTCAGGGACGCCGGTGCCGCGCGTGGCGCAGCAAGTGGCGTTAGGGACGCCGGGGCCACGTAAGGCACAACAGGTGGCGTGGAAGACGCCGAAGTCGTGCGTGGCGTAGCGGGTGGGTAACCTGCAAGAGGTAACCGACAAGGTCGCTGTACAGGAGCGGCCTCGGGGTCAGTAGAGAAGAGGGAATCCAACTCAGCGACGGGGCCATAGGACGGGGTGGAAAAGGGAAAGGAAGACTCGTCGAAGACGACGTGTCGGGAGATCAAGATACGACGGGTGGTGGGGTCAAGGCACCTGTACCCCTTATGTTCAGGGGAGTACCCAAGGAAAACACACTGAGTCGAGCGAGGCGCAAGCTTATGGGGAGCTGTGGCAGAGAGGTTAGGGTAGCAAGCGCACCCGAAGACCCGAAGATGGTCGTAAAGAGGGTGGGTGCCGAACAAAGCGAAGTGAGGGGTGGGAGCACTAATCGCCTTAGTAGGAAGGCGATTAATGAGGTAGGTGGCAGTGTGAAGCGCCTCCGCCCAGTAGCGAGCAGGGGTAGAAGCCTGAAACATCAGGGAGCGCATGACATCGTTGGTGGTCCGAATCATGCGCTCAGCCTTGCCGTTCTGGGGGGAAGTGTACGGACATGACATGCGTAACTGAACACCGCGAGAAAGCAGAAAGTCACGGAACGTAGAGTTGTCAAACTCGCGCCCGTTGTCGCACTGGACCGCACGAATCGTGCGCCCAAACTGGGTGGACACCCAAGCGAAGAAGTGAGAAAGAGTACCGAAAGTATCAGACTTCTGTCGCAAGGAAAAAGTCCACGAATAGTGCGAAAAATCATCCACGACCACCAAGTAATACTTGCATCCAGAGACACTAAGAACAGGTGAAGTCCAAAGATCACAATGAATCAAATCAAATGTGTGCTCGACACGAGTGACAGAGTGTGGAAAAGGAAGTCGAACATGGCGACCCAACTGACAAGCATGGCAAAGAGACTCATGAGTACCCCGAGTACACGAAATCGCTGAACTACCAGACAACTTCGACATAGCATCAATACCGGGGTGGCCAAGCCGACGATGCCAAATGGTCGAAGATGCTGTCGTAGTCAGGGCAAGAGGCGGAGCGGAAGCAGGAAGACGCATCGTGTACAGGGGACCCGTACTATCACAACGAAAAAGAAAGCGTCGAGTAGTAAGATCCTTCACAGTTACACCATAAGGATCAAACTCAAGGGAAACATGATTGTTAGTAGTAAAACGACGAACGGAAAGAAGATGCTGAATGATGTCAGGGGCAACAAGAACATCACGTAGCTGAAACGAATCCGGCGAACCCGAGTCACCTACTGAGGTGACTGGAAGAGTCGACCCATTCCCAACAACGATAGATGAAGGATCAGAGGGACGGGAAGGGCGGGTAGAGGAGAGGATACCGACGTCAGGGGTGGTGTGGTACGAGGCACCGGAGTCCACCACCCAGTCAGGCCCACACGGCGTGAGACCCTGCCGGTAGATCGACGGTGTAGAACGGGTCGCGACATGCCCCGGCGGTGGCGGCGCCGGGAAGGAAGACAACGCGCTCGGACCCTCGATGGTGGTGCCAACAGAGTAGGCAATAGCCGATCCAGGTACATCAGCCGATGGCGGCCGAGAGGCACTTCCCAGGGCGGCAGCAGGCCAGGCGGCGCCGTCGTGGGAGACTGCAGGACCGGCAGCCCAAGGGGCGGCTGCAGCTGCTGCGGGCCAGGCAGCGGCACCGTCGTGGGGCACCGCAGAGGCAACAGCGGCCCACTGGGCGGCTGCAGCTGCTGCGGGCCAGGTAGCGGCGCCATCGTGGGGCGCTGCAGAGATGACGACGGCGGGCCAGGCAGCAGCGATTCGAGGGGTGGCAGTGCTGGGGGCTGCAGGAGCGCCGACGACGCGTGGTGGCAGCGGGGCGGCCCCGGGCAATGGCGCGGCGCCGACGGCGGCCCAGGGTGGCAGTGTGGCGGCGGCCTAGGGTGGCGGCACGGCGGTGGCCCTATCAAACGGCGCAGCGGCGTGGCTGGGGTGCACACCAGCAACCCCAGCGAACCCGAATCCGGGCGCGCGCCGGCTCTGCCCGAGATCGGGCAGCCCGGGCGCGGATCCGGCGGCGGCGCCCCAGGGCACAGCGGCGCGGGCTGGGGTTGCGCCTGCGGCAGAGGCGGCGGCCCCATTAGATGGTGCGACGGCGTGGCCGGGCTGCGCACCAGCGGCAGCAACAGCAGCAGGCGGCGCGGCAGCGCAGGCCTGCATTGCCTCAGCGGCGGCGGCGGCGGCGAGGCCTGCAGCGCAGGCACGCGGGGCGGCAGCGGCGCACGCGCGCGTTGCCTCAGCGGCGGCGGCTCCGGCGGCTGGCGCGCCGGCGAGGCCTGCTGCGCAGGCACGCGGGGCGGCGGCGGCGCAGAGCCGCTGCAGCGGCGGCGGCTGGGCCTGGGTCATTAGGATTAGGGTTAGGCCCTAATCCTAATTAGTTCCTAACTGATACCATATTAGAGGGCTAATGGTGGCTGTATTAGATGGATGATAGTACTGAGGTACAGGTCTGATTATATAGAGGGATTAGGAGGGAGAAAAGGACTAAACTACCCCTAACCCTAATCCCTCACTAATGACTAATATGCCCCTGTGTCTAACACAGAGAAGTTAACAGGTACTCCAAGCAGGCAAGAGAGACTGACACAACAGCTCCCTGAACTGAACTGAACCGAACCTGGTTGCAGGTTACGAGAGCGAGGCGGGAGCCCCCGGCGCCGCCCCGGCGCCGACAACGACGACGACGCTGAAGCCGCGGGAGAAGGACGGAAACAACAGGTACCCCGGCGCGGTGCCCGTGCTGCCGAGGTCGGCCTCCTCGGCCAACCTCCGCCGTGGCCAACCACCATCCCTGCTGCTGCTCGTTCCTCTGTTGCTGCTCGCAGCACTACATTCCTGCTGATTCTGACGATTTTGATTCCGACTTGTACTGGTGCATATATATGGATCGTTATATATACGCATGGCTTCTCCTATGTGTTTGCACACATCACTTTGGCAGCCAACATGTACGGCATGATTTCATTCTTGTATAAAGCATGATTACCCGACTCCCTCTCTCTCTTTCTCTCTGCTTCTATACGAGACAAATGAGCATTGTTAATTACTTGTAGAATACGGTAGGAACTTTAATGATCAGGTTGGTTAACCAGCTTGATCTCATCTTAATTTCCTGCCGCCTTGTACGACTAGGTCCAACTAGGTTATATATATCAGTGAATTAAAAAAAGTAAAGGGGATGTAGCTCAGATGGTAGAGCGCTCGCTTAGCATGCGAGAGGTACGGGGATCGATACCCCGCATCTCCACTTCTTTTTTGCTCTTTCTGTAGGGAAGCTTGTGGGTTGTTCCACGAAGAACAGCTCGGCTCTTACTTGTAATTATACCGGAGAGAGTGTATAAATAGAGAGAGAGAGTAAACCTGCAATCTGACACTCGATAACCACTCTGCATGCAATGCAACCGCAAAAGCAGAGTTTGTCTTGCGTACTCTCTCCGTTTTGAATAATTCAACTAAATTAGCTGTCATAAACGTCAATTAATTCAGAACGAACGGAGATAACTTAGCTTAGCTACAAGACAAATGGCTGCTTGTTTTCCTTCACCCTGACTGACTGACTGACTGAATGTACGCATGCAGTTATTTTTCAGACGGTAGATGTCTTGTTCGGCAGTCCACGGGTCATCTGGTGCGCCACCGTCCTCCTGCTCCGGTTGATGGTGATGAGGCACAGGCAGACGTGCTCCTCCTCAGCTCGGCCTCGCACTCGGCCTCTTCCCTGGCCACTGACCTCCTCGTCTAGCTGTGCTGTGGTTGCTGTCGCTCGGCGGGCCATGGCCATGCATCATTAGAGGTGGGAGTCGGGCCGGGCCGGCACGGCACGAAATTTTCGTTCTTCGGGCCGATTCGTCCCGTGGCCCGAAAGCACGCCGGGCCTTTTTAGGCCTTGCCAGCCGGCCCGAATTACCAAACTGGCGGCCCGAGCACGGCACACGGCCAGCGGGCCTATTTCGGGCCGGGCCCGGCCCAAGCACGAACCGATAACAGAAAAAACCAAATAATTCAAAAAAAATTCTGTAAAATCGAAAAAAATTCAAAAAAAAATCTGTAAATAAAAAATCCAAAAAATCTGTAAAACCGAAAAAAAATCAATATATATATATATATATAATCAGCAAATTTCCAAAAAAAATCCAAATAAAAAAATCCACCAAAAATTCAAAAAAATTTGGACTTTTTCGGGTGTTCGGGCCTTTTCGGGCCGGACCGGCCCGAGCACAGCCCGAAACTCAATTTTGGGCCGGCCCGGCCTGAGCACGGCCCGAAACTCAATTTCGGGCCGGGCCGGGCCGCCCGAAGCCTCCAAACCCGGGAACGGCATGGCCCGAAATCCCGTGCCGGGCCGGCCCGGCCCGAATCTATTCCGGGCCATTTCGTGCCTGGGCCGTGCGTCATTTGACCCGTCGGGCTTCGGCCAGCCCGAATTTGACCCGGCCCATCTCCCACCTCTATGCATCATTGCCTGCGTCATTCATAGGCTGCGGAACCAGTCCACGGCCACTAACTACATCCCACCACGTCGAAGTCTCCGTTGCCCCTGTTCTGCCGATCATTTTCCGATTCAGTTTATCCAACCATCGTCACAACTCACAAGAGCATCGATTCCCAATTCAACTCGCGCCTCGTCTCCATCTGTTCTGCAGCCCGTATCAGTCAGCCGCCATCCATGGCGCCGCCTCGTCACGGCTCGTCCCGGCTGCTGCTGCTGGCCGCCTGCGCCTGCTGCCTGCTGCTCCCGTGTCGCGCCGGCGCAGTCGAGTATGTGGTCGGCGACGGCGACTTCGGCTGGGACTCCGGCATCAACTACGCCGCCTGGACGCGGAAGCACACCTTCGCAGTCGGCGATGTCCTAGGTCAGCAGTCGATCGCCTGCTCTGCTCTGCTCAGCTCGTGAGTCGTGACTCGTATCAAATCTTGGTAATTTGCGGCAGTGTTCCAGTACGTGAACAGCCAGCACAACGTGTACGAGGTGACCGAGAGCACCTACCGCTCCTGCGACGCCGCCGCCGGCGTGCTCGCAAAGTACACCAGTGGCTACGACAAGGTGGTGCTCGCCGACCCCAGGAGCTACTGGTTCATCTGCGCGTTCCCCGGCCACTGCCTCGGGGGCATGAAGGTCACCGTCAACGTCTCGGACCCAAAAGCCGGGCCGTCGTCTCCCCTGCCGCCGAGCGGCAGTGCGGGGGCGGAGTCGCTGGCCGGACGCTGCCGGCGGGGTTGGTTGACGATGGGTTTGACTCTCGGTGTCTTCCTCGAACTCATCATGAACTGGGCCATCAGATGATCGTTACGTTCCGGCATGGACTGCCATTGGATAAGGATTTTTGGCCCAAGAGTGTTCATGTCGCACTCGTATTGGTGCTCTGTTCAACTGTTTACCTGAAACATTTCTTTTGTTTTCCATTTACGCATTCACATGTCCTGCATTAACTCGGACTTGTTCAACCGATTACTGTTTTCTTCCGTTCTCTGCCTTAGAATGAATTTACAAGATGATGCATTAGAATGAATTTACATCACCGTTCCATATATTTTTTTTCGTTCTCTGTCCTGTCCATGGAAACGAACACAAATGCCTAATCAAATCCAACGGCCGGCTTTCCTGGAGGAGAGGGGAAAGGGGAATTGTTTGATGCTCTAAAGCCATCTTTTTTTTCCTGACTTTGCCTCGCCTCTCTACGAAAGGCAAAGGAGGAGGAAGAACCTCCTCGAAGCATCAATCTCTTCTGCTGCGGAGAAGGCAAGCGAGGAATCCAGCGGTCGTCGAGGCGAGAGGATGGAGTCGCCGTGGGCGTGCGCGGTGCACCGGGCCAAGCGCTTCTTCCTCTTCTTCCACCGTCCCCCGCCGCCGCATCCCGGCCCCGATCCTGTAAGCGCACTCGCCCACCCCTCTTCTCTCGGTCCCTCTGCTCCAAACAAATCGCCAACTCCCGTGGAGCTGCGATGGGGTGGGACAGGATTCGATGCGCGGCGGCGCATGAGGATTTGCGAATATACATCGGAAATGTGGAAGCGGGCTACTTTTTGAATCAGTGGCAAACTTCAGTCTTTGTTGGCAAACTTCAGTCATGAAAAACCTTAGCAATCTTGGGTGTAGGGTTTCAGTAAGAAGCTGCAGCTCCGAGTGCTACGCAGCATGGATGCTGTTCCTTCTGAGCTCTGAATTCTTTCTCATATGGTATGGTTACCAGAAATGGATGTTCTGATTGTGTTGCTCACAACGAAACGGACCACAAGCTACACCAGTTGACCCGCAAAACAGCTATTCTCGCTACAAACGAGTAAAAAACGATCCTTTTGACCTGTCGCGTCTGTGCCTTGGTTGGCACTCCCTTGATTTTTGCTTCATGTCATAATCCCATTAGAAAAAGCTTTCTCCGATTCTCTCCTCATGGTTGATTTGTGCAACTGGTTCTAGCAGGAGACGCAGTAGGACCATATTGGATATTTATCTCCGGAGCATACATTAAGTGGCTCGTTGTAGTTCTTCGTAATGTTCAGAAAGTGAGATTTCTATGTTGCAGTATTAATTACATCAGTAAGAGGCGATGGCACTTTCTTGCCGTGTGCTCTTACTGCCTTCTTCTGGTGGTTAACATAATATCGTCAGTGGCTCGGTCTGTGTGAATATCGATCGAATTGTTTGCTTCTGCTACCTCTAATATATATGCCTTTTATTCTCTTCCCGTTACTTCAGATAGATATCTTGAAGCGTCTGCAGCGAGAAGCATTTCATGACATAATGCAGTTGAGGGAGAGACAGGAGAAAGTTGAAAAGGTGCTTTCACTGTTAAAAACTACGAAAAGTGGTCCATTTGCACAAGAAAGCACTCAGGTCAAGGGTGTTATCAATGCTGCTGGAACGCTCACAAGAGATAGCGCAGAAGCAGATCCTGGTATTAGTTTAGGGTTTGTGTTTCAGACTGCCATCCGAAGGAAGGATTCACTGTTTGCAGAGCTCGTTGCTGATCATAGATACACATTTCAAGATGACGAGCATATTGGGAGCCCTCTTGTATTGTCAAAGGTGATGTATCTATCGAATCTTAGTGACTCATTTTCTGTTGCTGCCGTACCAGTGGGAGCAAGATGTGATGATTTTTCAACTGATCTGAATCCCCGAGAGGTAATTTCTTCCGACCAGCACTGGTTCTTCAATGTATCCTTTTACCTGCTAATGTATAAGGTAATAGTTTGTTTGACAGGAACATTGGCTGGCTAGCTTGCGGTCTTCATTGAGGCCACCTTTAGTGATTAAAAGTCACAAATACGGTGCTGGCCTAATACTGAGATCAAAGGACTTTACTGCTTCGCTTGCTGAGCTTATTTCAGGAGCTGGGAAGCAAGTAAATTCTGGTGAAGCCAGCAAAGTGTTCACCGGATTTGGGCAAATGTCATATCAGATGGCTGATGATATTAAGATGACCGTATCTACTGCTTGGCATGGACCGTGTTTAATCCCTCGGACAAGGAAACTGACTTCTGTAGGTTGCATTGACTTTGAACTGAAGGTTGATGAGGACTCTAGAATTGGCGCCTGGATCGAGATTAACAAGAAGTCGAATACACGGTTGCTGAGATGGGCCCTCACCATTTCAGATACACCAGAAGATGACCTAGGATGGGGCGTGATCTTGCGGAGGGGCACTGAAGCTAAACCGCAACAGTTTCAGGTGGAGGGTTTTCTGAATTTGCATCTGGGCAAGAAGGCTGCCGTGCGGCCTGGTATCGTGTTCAACTTGGATGGGGGCAGATGCTTACCTGCTCTTGTGTTCCGCTCAAGTTGGTCCTTGTGATTACAGTTTGCTGCTCTGAGCGAACTTTTGGTAGATCAGAGAATGTAGTAGGAATTATTTGTAATATCATCTCAAAAGTAAAAAAAATCATTCATAGTGCATTGAATGCTTTCAAAAGTGTGTTTATCTATCTTCTGATAATCTGCTGTCATTTTGCTGTTCCTGTACTGTACCTTTATACGTTCTAGCTCTCATGGACAAGAATTCTTCTATAGCGAAAAAGGAAAAAAATATTTATATCATTCCCATGTCATTAAATTCAATATGAGTAATAAATGATGAATAGTGACTTTCATCGTCAACTGAATCCAATGAGTAACATTCCACGGTTCTATACATACAGCTCTGTCGTAGAATTTTGCACAGAACTGGAAGGAACAAAATTTCTAACTATTTTTCTTCCCTTCTGAGTCAAAAAACCAAGCAGTAACCTAGCGACTCCCTACTTTAGGCTGCAAGAGATTTTACAGAAAAATACGGAATCCCATTTGACCGAGAAAAATTAGTGTTCTACTTCGCGTAATCACAAAGGAAACGAGATCAGACATTTTCTTTTTGGGCTTAGCCTGCAGGAGAAGTTCTTTTTACAGCGGGCAGCTCAACAGAGCCGAGGTCTACAGGATAAGGAGTCCACAACCCTAATCCTCCTTTACTCTCCTTAAGACCCTTTTTCACAATCTCGTCAATTGTCTTGGCCCATTCAACTTTTGAAGAGTGCTCCCTTGTGTGCCTGTGCAAAATGAACAGAGAATTGTACTCGCAGTTGGGGAACATGAAGAATTTGAGAGCGTCTCCAAGCCTATGCACCACATAGCCAAAGCTGATCTGATCACGAGGTGTGAAAAGATTGACCTCATTGAACCAGAGGCAGCTGAACAAATCGGTCATTGTCGTGTGCTCCCGGATCAGCACCGCTCCCTCTGGCACATCTGCAAGTTACAGTTACAATTGGTCTTATGAGCACTTACGATTGATAAGCTCTAGCAGCATAAAAGGCATGTTATTTCACTCACCGCTAGGCAGTTTTTTCTTTGGGCTCCAAGGCTCCATTCCCTCGTAATAGTACATCTTCATCTGAAGATCAACCAAAGGCCGAGCGTACCGCTTCCGACGTTTGATTGCATCACCCTCTTCATATATGCTCCTATGATGCTTATGTGCAGCTACTGCAAATGTGTATTTTCCACGCCAGAGATATCTGCAGAGGTTATATTTTCAGATCACCATCAAAACAATATGATTCATCTAAAGTTTCAGATAGGAAGCTAACCTTTCAAGAATAAGCAGGGGATCAACTATAAGCTCCATTTTCCCATCAATCCAAATGCTATACCAAGCTTGAGGAAACAGTCTGTGTGTCAAGATCTTTGGTACTTTCCCGTTCCTTCTAGGCTCGTCAAATGGGAGGCGATGTAACGTTACGAGTCGCCATATACCGACCCATTTTCCTCCAGCTCTGTCAACCTTGACGGTGGTGTTCTTTTCAATGAAATCAAGAGACACTTCATCTACCACCATCAGGAAGCAGAACAACTTCTGAGACCGAAGGCTAATATTTGACGGCTGATGCGGAATGTCATAACCATCAAATATACCAGAGGCAACCACAAATTTGCATTTCTGTATGTACTTGACATCAGCACCATCCATATCTGCACCACTATTCTTGATAAATCCACAGTGCACCTGAGTATATTCCAGAAGCCAAACACATGTAAAAAGTTCAGCGGCTTAAAAATGAAGTGTGATAACCTAAGATTCAGCAGATTCTGTGGGTTACAGTACAAATATTTACATGAAGATTGGTTCATCGCACATGACTTATTTTCCACTGTCAAGTGTTTATCTCTCATCTTGCTACTTAACCGAAGCACTATAGATTATAGTAACAGAGACGGAGGCAAGTAGTTCACCTTCATGGTAGCATTCAGTTTAAAGCTTTCCTCCCTCTGTTTCCAGTTTTGACGTCCTCCAAAGAGCGGTGAAGGATCTTTATCCCGTTTGTCAACAGTTACATACGATAACTTCTTTACGATCGTATTGGGGGTCCTCTTTGGAATGTCAACAGCATTCGGGTCATCTGCAACAGGTATCGAGCAGCCTGTAGGTTTTTGAATCTATGATGTTAGGCAACAAAATGATCAGAGTTATCATTGGACAAAATGTTAAAAAAAAAGAGTTCTTACGGTGGAGTGGTTTTGATGAGAGTCCAATCGAGTCCAATACGTTGAGTACTTTACCGTCCTTTCTACAAAGAGCTGCATGGATGAGAACCACATCAATTCAAACTTTCTGCCAGGTCAAGAAAAATGAGTCTTGACAGAAGAGCAAGATGTATCGAAGTATAGGATCTTGCCTGAACCCCCTGAAGTAAGAACAAGGAGATCCAGCGCGGGACGCTGATAGAGTTCTGAGTGCCCAGGTAAAAAAAAAAAAAAGTCACCTGAGAGGAAGCCGAGGGAGGAGCTGCAGGACCAGAGGTGGAAGGCGAGGGCGAGGAGCACGAGCATCGCCCATGCGATGGCCGACACGAGCACCAGCCGCAGCGCGCCCTTGCGCCACAGCACCCGCATCGCCGCCGCCTCCGCACCGCCGCCGCCTGCGACCAGGCAGCTCCAACACTCAGATCCGAACACAAGGAAAAGCAGGGAGACAGGTTGAATTGGTGGTCTGCGTCGGGGCTATCTATCGCTTCCTAGCTACCTCTGCTTCGCCTCGCCATTGCTCCTCCACTCCCGTCCCGTGCAAGGCGAGGCGAGGCCAGACCGGGGGGGGGGGGGAGCGGAACAACTAGCGAGAGAGACGAAACCAAGTGGAGTTTGGAGTGGAATGAGACGCAGGAGTCTGGTGTGATGCGGGGAATGAGAAAAGCAGCACCCTCCTCCCGGTGAAGGATCATGATACCAAAAAATGCATGCAAAAAGTACTCAGACAACCGCTTCTGATTGAATGATGCAACGAACCTCAGATATCAGATTCAGACACCACAAAACACAACAAATCACAATCTACGAAGTTCTGCATCTATCTCATTACCAACTGCTACCCGTATAAAAGTTTGCAGCAGACTCCTGCGTCTAATTATATACATCTGTGTAATTTCAGAAGTTCAGGGAGGTACATCTGCTTATTACATACATACAGCTACACCAGAAAACTAGAACGCAACCATGTACTTGGAACACAAGGGGGCTAGGCTTTAGGGACCGAAGATGTTGTCATCGTCCTCGTTACTGTCAAGATAGTTGAATGGAGCACCCCCTTGGTAGCGGAAGTCTGGACCAACATAGCACTTCATCTCATGGAACAGGTTCAGGTTGTCCACCAATTTGTGGAATATGTTGCAGCCGCAGCACTGAGGCAACAGACCATATAATTCAGTGACAAATATGGGTAGATATGAAAGGAAGACAGCAAACTTTGGATTTTGGATCACTTATGGACAACAATATGGACAAAGAACAGAGAGTGAATACCTGAACAAACACGGTTCCATCGGTGTAGGCATGAGGGTTGATGGCCCTGGTGGTACGCTGCCCGCACACATTGCAGGTGAACGCCACCCGCATCCGCCGCCTTGGTGATTTTGTGAAGAGCGACCAGGGGAGCGTCGACACCTGTGGCCTGTCCGCCCCACCACCACCGGCGGCGGCTGGCGGTCCCTCCATTCCCGATCCCGTTGTCCAGCCGCTCCCTGTGGCGGCGCTCAGCACCAGCCCCATGGCTGCATCCTGCAGAAGCCCCCCCAGCGGAACCAGGTCAGCCACCACCGTTAGCCTTGGATCCGACCATGTATGTGTCGAGGGCAGGGCACGGGACAGAATCAAAGCGAAAGTTGAACAGAATCGCGTGGATCTAACAAAGGCATCGAGTCTGATCCGAGTGCTAGAAGACGACAAATTCTTGCATGATGAGTGAAACGGCCAGAGGAAGCAGGAAACCGCAGAGACCTTAGAGAGCGGCGAGATGGAGAGCCCGTACGGCGCGAGAGCGGAGCCGGAGCCGGAACCGTTGGCCGCCTCCTCCTCCTCGTCGTCGCCGTTTTGTCCTGTAACAGTAACAGTACAAGCGTGAGGGTTCCGCCGCAGAAATGGAATGGACGGGAAGGGGTATAGCACTTACGCTTGGATGCGGCGACGGGAAGGAAGCCAGCGCGGCGGAGGCGACGGCGAAGGTGGAGGGGAGCAGATGGGAAAGGGAGCGGAAGGGTGCGGGAGGCGGTGGTGGCGATCGCGACGGACTCCATGTGTGGGGGGGAGACGGAGGGAGGAAGGCGAGGCGCAGGTGGCAAGATGGGTCACGCTTCCTATCCTAGCAGGACCAGCGGTTCCTTCCAAATGCAGGCAGTTCAGTTCAGGTCCATTTGGAATGGGAATTGGCCTATGAAAATCGAACACCCTAATTCTATGAACTCATGATGAGATTGTAAATTATTTTTCTCGATTTAAATTACTTGACGTTGACTAGTTTATTAAATTATTGAACGCTGACTAATTCGATTTTAAACTAGTCAGTATCAAATAATTCGAAACGGGAAGAGTAGTTCACAATCAGTTACAAACTTAGTTTTTTTATATTTGGAGGAACAATTGTCTTTTTGTATCCAATAGCTTTCTTTTTTTTTATCAAATACTTCTATGCTTTGCCTAGTCTCTCTGGCATATTATCCATATAAAAAAATTCATTTCAACAAGTTTTGTTTTTTAAATTAAACTATCTAGCATCAAATAATTCGAAGCAGAGATAATATTACATTAATTACGTTAAAAACATCTGCCCATAGCAGGGGCAGGAAGGGGAGGCCATGACGGGTTGGCGAAGAGACGGCCGACCTCCCGCTCCCACAGCCCCGCCATCCTCTTCCTCTCCGCCGTCGCTACCGCCGTGGCTCACGAGTATCTGCTACGGCCGATCACCGCCGTCCATCCTTAAATGAACGGTCCCACTACCGCTAGCCTTCCCAGCTTCAGCTTCGCGTCAGTATAAACTGGGCTGGGCCTCGCTGACCGTCAAAAAGCCCAGGAAACCCTGACCGTCAAAAAGCCCAGCCCAGCCCAACCATTCGATCGACCTGGACTGGAGGAGCACGAAGGAAGGGGAAGAAGAAAAGAAGGGAAGCCAACTCGCCGCCAAACAAACCCTAGACGCGCGCTCGACGACCGGGACCGCCGCCGCCGTCCCCGCTTTGCAACATGGTGATCCCCTCCTCCTCCTCCTCCGTGGCCCCGTCGTCTTTCCGTTCGCTCTAGCTACTTTTTTTGTTTGCAACGGCGATTTCCTTGATCTCCGCTCTGACGTTTCGCTTCTGGGTGTTGTTCCTCTTCTCTGCAGGCTGACTCCCCGCGCAGGAGGTAACGATGCTGGTTTCCCTTTCTCGCACATCGATATCCGGCTCTGGTGTCTCGTACTATGGATCCCTGATATTTTGTTTATTTTGCTGAGGGCCTGAGGTTGATTTCCTCTTGCTTCTTCTGTTTGTTTGGCTTAGTCTCCTACTCTAGTCAGATAATTAGTTTACACAACTCTGTCTTGAGTCGCTTCTTAGATCTCTAGTGTAATCTTCTAATTTCTGAAATATAGATGCACCAGCCCACTTTAATAGTCCTCTTCGACATCTGCATGCAAATCGTCTTATGAGGTCCAGATATTATTGCATTGTTATAGCTGTTAGGATAGCACCGTGTCCATCTCAAAAAAGTTACAGTATCTCTTGTGCTTGTGGTACTGTTTTTTTTTCTGATGCAACCGCTAAGGGTCTTGCTGTTGTTTTTTAAGAATAAAATGAAGTTCGCTTGTAAGTTTTCTGTTTGAATATATAGTTGATGTGTTAACTGTCCTTTGTTACTGTTCTTTTTTTTTTCTCTTTGGTGAATGTACCCTGTTACCTGTGCTGCTTTGGCTACAAGTTTGAATAATGCAATGGTTGTGCACTCTAATTTATACTTTTGACTATTATGGTTGCCGTCTTTTCCTAATAACCCTATCACAATTACTTGAAACTTTAAGATTGTTTAAACATGGTAATTCCCTACTTTCAGGTACTCAAGGTCCCCTTCTCCTTACAGGGTCCACTTGAAAGCCAGGTCAAGATCACGGTCTCCAGGTCGATACCAGTCTAGGTCCCCTTTGCCTGATCCTAGATCTCAGGCAAGGTCAAGATCTAGAAGCCATGAGAGGTGGATATCATTCTTCTTGTTTTCTAATGCTGATTGTGCTTTGCTTGCTAATGGTACTTACGCTCACTGTGCAAGCAGCGGTAATGACCGATGCAAAAGGAAGCCAAGCAATCAGTTTTAAAGTAGGCTTTATGGTTACATTTGTTGCAAAAGGGAAGGAAAAAAATCAGTGATAATGAGTGGACAACATATATGTCGTTTGGTTTATTACTAATGAATGAACTAGTAGAAAAGATGCTATGGGGGGGGGAAAAATAATGACAAGCATCTGCGTACTCAATGGAGTGCCTATAGTTTTCATGCCACAGTGTTTTTCTTTCTAATGGTTCTTCATCTGCAGTTTTCACTTTCTTATTTATTTGCTAATGATTGCAGGGAGGAGGATGCTACAAACCATGGAAATACTTTATATGTTACTGGACTCTCGTCCAGGGTGACTGAAAGGGACATTAAGGATTTTTTCTCCAAGGAAGGAAAGGTTGGTTGACTTGTCACACTTTTTTTTATCCAAATTAGATTTCTCGAGTATCACATCATATAACATCTCTTGTTGGTTAGGTGGTTGGTTGCCATGTTGTTCTTGAACCCCATACACGTGTCTCTCGCGGATTTGCCTTTGTCACCATGGACACTGTTGAAGATGCTGACCGCTGCATCAAACATCTGAACAATTCTGAAATGGAAGGCCGAACCATCACGGTTGAAAAGGTAATTGTTTGAACGTCACTTGGCTTGTTGATACTAAGAGTACTGGCACATATGTGATATGTCATGTATGTTGACATGGAGGTTTTTGGTTATTATTCAGAAGAGAATGTACAAGCTATGTGCAGCAATCAAGATGCGCAATCATCCATTTCAGCTTTAGCTCATACAGCTTGATCAATGGACAGTCCAAAGAGTTACTAGGCACCACAAGATTCACAACTAAATGTAGCAAATTTTCAAGTTTTCAACTAAACCTGAGCATTCACCTTCAACTTCCACATCAACTAATCAACGGACAATTACAACACTTTAGTCGAGCATGTGTGGTGAAATGTGCATAGCAACGCTGGATGACTGACTGCTAGATGGAGTTTGAGCTTTTCGTATCTTATTTCGTCCATCGGTCCATTATTGCAGAGCCTATATCCATGGATTGTAAGGGAAACTCATGATTACCTAAATGGTCTAGAATGATACTGTTTTCTTGCTGTTGTTCGTAATCTAACTGCAACTGTTATTTCTGTTGCTTCAGTCACGCCGTGGTCGTCCAAGGACGCCTACTCCTGGAAGCTATCTTGGTATGTAAGGCGACATGTTGGTGCCGTCATCCTCCACTATATTTCTTTTGATGTTTCTCTTTTACTTGTATGATGACAATGACAATGCCTTGTTTTTTATGGGCCACTGGAAACCTTTTTTATATGATGGATATACCTTGCAATTTACATGGTAGTATGCTACACTTCATACCCTGACAGGTCATAGGTACGAGCGTAGAGACCGTGGGAGATACCGCAGAGGCTATGGTGGTCGTGATGACTATTATGGCGATGGCTACCGTAGGTCGCCCCCTCCGATGTACTCTTCCCACAGGGAGACTCGGGAGTACCCTTCCTACAGGGATGCTCGGGGCTACCATCCTTACAGAGACGCCCGAGATTACTCTCCCCCCAGGGACCCTCGGGGCTACTATGAAGGCAGGGGTGGGCGGGGATACTCTCCACCTTATGGCGGCAGGGCAAGAAGGGAGAGATCGTTTTCACCGTATCGGATGGCAGAAAGAGGCTACGGTGACCGCAGAGCCGGTGGCGGTGGCTACGACAGGTGAGGATCGTTCCTTTGTCCTGGAAGACTGGTCGTCATGATGGTAGATTGTCGTAGCTTTTACTTGTGGACTAATTCCTCCTCTCCAGCCTTTGTTTTTTTAAAAAGAAAGAGTTGTATGAGAGCACCTTGTTTGTAGCTCAAGGGTTTAATGATTGTAAGAATGACTGGTACTTATTCCGTGGGGGCATCTTTGAACTGTTTGAAATCATGGCGAGATTATCTGACATGGCCATAATTCGAATCCTGGAAAGGTGATAAACTCTGGAATATTCACCCGTCGATGTTGGTGCAATGTGGTGTCGTGAAGAGACAAAAGGTAAGGCTTTGATGATGCTCGTAGTATCTGATGGTACTTATGATAGGAGAGCATGATAAGTCTTATTGTGTCCTTGCGAGTGCATGTGACCCCTCTGTGTGATTCTGATGTAGTTTTGTGCCGTCGCAGGCAGAGGTGAGGTGTCCCCAGAGCAGAGCTTTCTGCGCGTCGTGTTGGATGTTTTGTTCCGTGGGTATCCTCATCATTAGTCGGCACACAACATTGTGACTTTTTTTTGTTTGATTCTGATTTGATTGATGCAAAGGGCAGAGAGAGAGAGAGATCACAGTGAAGTTCCTTTTTTTCTTCGATGTAATGTAAAGGCAGGAGCAGGTTGAGGTGCAAAAGGCAGATTCTTGTGTATCATGGCCATGGCTGCGTGCAGCAAGCTTTCTCTAGGAGGAACCAAACACCTAGAATAGGAGGAGGTCGCGGTTGTGCTTGGTCCCCGTTCCCGGAGAATAGGAGGAGGTCACGGTTGTGCTTCGTCCCCGTTCCCGGAGAAGATGAACGGCTTTCACGAGAGAGAGAGAGAGAGAGAGATGGCGCCGGAGCAGGACAGGGCAAGCAGGATCTCTCCTGGCTCCATTATTGATCTGATGAGGTCGGAGCAGTCGCAGAAAGCGTACCTTGTCACGGGACGTCACTGTCTGCATGCGACCACTCGTCCAGTCTCTCTCTCTCTCTCTCTCGCTCTACATCTCTCACACACGCGTACACTAACTGTGCGATAGAAGAAGAAAAACACCACTGGTTTCTTTTCTTAAGAAGAAGACCAGTACTACTGTAATAGTAACCATTGCCTCTAGTACGTATAGTATAGTATAGGTATGGAAAAAGAATGAAGAGTGGAGACGACACACCCATCAGCTGATGAGTATATAGCGTCACGGGATCTCGAGAGGCTGCAGTGCACAGTTGTGTTGTTCCCGATGGATGGTGCAAGACGTGCAGTTGCGCTACAGTACACTAAGTATGCTGCATGGGATTACGTACTGGCTCTTGCTTATTAGGAACACCAATAATGATAACCTAACTGATGCAAAGCGGGGGGAGGGAGGGAGAGAAGAACACAGCTGAAAGTCTGTGTGTGTTTTGGGGAGAGAGAGATTTGAATGTTTTATGCCTGCGTCAACCCAAGCACAGAAAAAGCCTGCGGGGATCTGGCGCTGCCCCCAAAGCGACAACACCTCTGTACACCTAGTGTGTGTGTGTGTTTGCTCCTCTACTGTGCTGTGCTGTGGATGCTGTACCGTGGTGGTCTGGTCTGGTGGAGAGAGAAAGAGAGAGCTGTGCTTTGGTGGTCTGTTGGAGAGAGAGAGAGAACATGGAGAGAGAGAGAGAGAGGGCTGTGAATGAAAAATATTGTGGGCGAGCCGGAGATTACATAAGACAAGGCAAAAACCAGCGTAGGTGGTGCTACATCCAAAACCATGGCGGTTTTGGGGCCGGCTGCCTTTTGAGGCCCTTGGACGGTTGCCGCGAGCAACCTAGCGCGGCTTGTTCGTCGTCGTCGTCTTCCTTTCAGCATCACCATGACAATCGGATTACTGGTTCGCATCCAGATGTTCATGATAAACTTATACTCCTATCTATATTAATTGATGTTTTAGGACAAAAAATTTAGTTCAATGAATCTGCATCAGGAGGCCTCCTGGCATTTCCTGAGCCGGAGGGCCACCGCGCGCGCAGAGGTCAGACAGAATCAAAGAGAGAGAGAGAGAGGAGGGAGGACACGTGGGGGCCACCCCTTCCGGGCTTTCGCGCCAACGTGTATAGATGATGAGAGCAGGAAAGGGGAAGGGGGAAGCTGACACGGCCGCTGCTGCGCCCCAAAGCCGTTTTCGATTCAGACGCATTTGTGGGGTCAAACTCAATCAAACCTGGCCACACCCTCCCTCCCTACGTCGTGTGGCTGTGATCTTCTGCGCCACAACAACACTGCTTATTTCGCCCGCCATTGACAATCTCAATCCCAGTCCCACCCCAGTGAACAAGATCAAAATTCGCCCTACAGTTTTGAAAAAAAAAAGAGCCCTCGCAATATTTCTGTAATCAGTGTTCAGTGAGGAGGAGGAGGAGGAGGAGGAGCACATGCATCGCCATCGCCTCGCCGTAGAGACTAGTACTACTACTACTATTACTGTAGCTTCTACTTTGGCAGACCATCCTATCTCATCATCCTTGCATGTACTCCTCCTACTCCTACAGTACAAGTACTGGTCGTAGGCAGCATTCACAGTTACTAACAATTGTGCCTGCCAGATAATCTGATTTAGCTGACAATGAGGAGGAAGGGCTTTCACCACAGCCAAGGATATCTGTGGAGCCTGACGTGTCTTGTGAGCGTTAACCCTTTTAAAGTTTGTGCCCATCCAGAAAGCCAGGTTTGGAACCTTGCTAGTTTTACTCTCTCTCTCTCCCTCTCGAACGACGAACTAGTTTTACAAACTCCTTCAGAAATCAGAATGGAACGGCCTTGGTATTTGCCAACTTGGTACAGATGAACTTGCAGCTCGAATAGGAGGAAATTTTTTAGGTCAGCGGACTATGCCTTTCCGTGTCTTCTTAAAAATAGTTGTACTGAAATAGTGGAAATTCTGGACCCTATCACCACTGTTACCCTGTCCTAGGACTCACAAGTCACAATACAACAAACTAAACCAGAATATATAGGAGCCTCTACCGCTAACGAGTCATGTGCAAAATTTTAGGGATTAAAGAAGTGAACGCGATAAGCAGCAGCAGCAAGTGAAGAGAAGAAGGTCCACCGTTTTATCACAGCCTCAGCCTCAGGGAATCATTGTCCCCTTCCATCTCCCATACCATATATCAATCCCCCTCCCCTCCCCTCAGCTCACAACGGCCCTGGCCTCTGCTCGGCTCTCACTAAGAATAAGAAACCACACACATAGAGTAGCCTCTTCTTCATCTTGCTGAAGAAGGAGGAGACAAGGCAAGCAAAAAGAGAAGGAGGAGGAGGAGGAGGGGATGGAGCTGGACGAGCAGGCCTTCCTGGAGGAGATCCTCTCCCTGAGGAGGGACGCGTGGGAGTGCAATGCTATGGGAGACCTCTTCGCCCCGGCGGCGGCCGCCGCCATGGACTGCTCCTTCCAAGAACGCCACCAGCCGCCACCCAGTGTGAGCGTCCTCCCCACCTTCACGGCATCCTACGACCACCACCAGCAGCAGGCGGCGGCGCCCGGGTTCGACTGCCTCAGCGAGGTGTACAGCGCCGCGGCGTTCGGCGGCCCCAATGCTGGCGACGACTACGGCGGCGAGATGGGGTTCCTTGACGTCGTGGAGCCCAAGGCGCCTCTGCCTGTGGTGGAGGGCGCCGGCCTTGGCGTCTGCAAGGTGGAGCCCGGCCTGGCGGACAGCGGCACCGGGGCCGGGGGAGCGTTCAGCGCGCCGCCGGCCCCTGTGTCCAAGAAGAAGAGGGTCGAGGGCATGCCGTCCAAGAACCTGATGGCCGAGCGCCGCCGCCGCAAGCGCCTCAACGACCGCCTCTCCATGCTCCGCTCCGTCGTGCCCAAGATCAGCAAGGTATCCTCCTCCCCCTCCCCGCTTGCCTTGCCTTTTTTTCCCGCCTTCTTTTAGGACGGGAGAGAGACTCCATGTGCGTCCTCGTTGGTGGTGTGGAGCAGATGGACAGGACATCGATTCTGGGCGACACGATCGACTACATGAAGGAGCTGCTGGAGAGGATCAAGCAGCTGCAGGAGGAAGAGATGGATGCGCCGGGCGTGCTGATGAGCCCCAGCAGCGAGATGGTGGCCAGGAACACCGGCGGGCCCAAGGTGAAGAAGGGCATCATCATCGTTTTTTTTGTTTTTCTGGTCGCGTTGGGCGAGACGCGGCTGACTCTGATCGTGGTGCAGTTCGAGGTGGAGAGGAAGGAGGGCGGCGACACCAGGGTGGAGATCTACTGCGCGGCCAAGCCCGGGCTGCTGCTGTCCACGGTGAGCACGCTCGACACGCTGGGGCTGGACATCCAGCAGGCCGTCGTCAGCTGCTTCAACGACTTCGGCATGCACGCCTGCTGCTCCGACGTACCTACTACAGCTTCCCTTTCCTTGTCGATCCAGCAGTACTCGTTTCTTGAGCTGCAGCAAAAAAAAATTGTTGATTGATCGCGTGGTTGCTGGTGCAGAGGGAGAGGATCAGCGCCGACCTGATAAAGCAGGAGCTGTTCAAGAACGCCGGCTACGGCGGAGGCTGCTTGTAGAGGAGGAGGAGGAGGAAGGAGGAAGGAGGAGAGCAGCACAATAAATTAAGCAGCAGCAGCAGCAACGAGTAGAGAGAGAGAGAGAGTAGGGCAGAGGCAGATTTGGGAGGCCTTTTTTTTCCGATCCATCTCCCCATCATAACCCATGTTACAATATCTGATGTAGCCATGATGAATCTTCTCCGATTCACAACAAAGCTTGCTGCCTTTTTAATGACTGATCAGTTGCGCTTTTCGCATCCATCAAAGCCAAAGGGATGATGGGTTTAGCTCCAATGTTGTTCGGTTCAGTTCAGTCCGATGATTTGCATCGAGAATGGATGGAACATGTGTAGTAGAATCACTCCCGCTTCACTAGAGGCTGACCACAAGCGTCTGCCCTCTCCTCTTTCCGGAGCTGTCACATATGTCTGGAGAGGCTGTCCAATTCGACCTGAGCAGAAGAAATTCGTTTCGTCTTTCAAAGATGAGGAAACCTAAGCCCTTGTCTTATCTCTTGGCCTTGTGCTCTCGCAACAGGCTTGTGGTGCTCGGGCCCCCACCCCTCTTAGCAGGAGACTCGCTCGTTGACGGATTGACCCCTAACTTTATCTATACTGTCTGTAATAATATAATCAGGACAGAGAGACACAGATCACGACTAGTCACGACTCGTCTACTTCTGAATTTGAAATGGCCTTATCCCTACGTACCCTAAAGCAACCAGACGCATGTTGTTCATCCGGTGCAGGTTCATCGTTCATGACCTGAACCCTGTAAAGGTGGTCAATCTAAACTCTGACGCTTGTACGTTTCCTGTCCCGGGCCGCAGCAACAGACCATCTTTGCTTTTCGTTTCGTAACGGGTGAAAGATGGTAAGGCCAGGTCTGCAATCGACACGAATGGATGCGGTTGAGAAGGAGATAAGAATCGACACGGATGGTTTGCAACAGACTGAGATGCGGTTCAGGAATCATATGGATATAAACGTAACTTAACTGTTCATGGAGATGCCGAAGCTGCTCAACCACTGTAGGTTTCCCGCGCGACGCGGGCGTTCCATGGAGATGGAGATGGAGGGGAGGCGGAGGCGGCGTCGTGGCCATCTCATCTCATCTCGTCTCTGCTGGAGATGCGGCTGCCCCGTTCGTGCAATCATGAGCTTGGCTGCGTCAGCCACTGCCGGGCCTCTCTCTCTCTCTCTCTCCGAGTCTCTGCTTCCCCACGCGGCGACGCCATGACCATGATCACGTCACCACCGGGGCGGGGGCATGGCCGAGTTAAAGTCGCCCATCAGCAGTCCAGCCGAGGAAGGCCATGGATGGGTGACCGACCGGCGAAGGCAGAGGGCCTACTGGCACTGCTCCTCTCATACAGTCATACTACTACTATTACTACAATCATAAGAGGATTTAACACAATCAGACTGCACCTGTGCTTGCGCTTAGCCCAGGTTTACTGCCTTGTTGGCGGCCCAGCACTTAACTAAGTCCAACCAACCAAGTCAGAACTATGAATGGTACTACGTCAGCTATTCGCATATGCTCTGGCCTCATCACCAATCAAGGACAGCGTGGACAGCATTTTACGCTGACGGAGTCATCTTGATTCGGCGTATCAGCATATGGATCACGATCAAGGACCGAATTTTATGTCAATATATACAATGTTATATACTACTCGGATAGCCTATATCGGCGATAAGGCAGAAATACCTTTTGCAAGTCATCATGCATAAATACAACTAGACAGATAGATAGAAAGATAGGGGAGGAAGGACCTGTTAGAACCAAGGCATCCACCAGATGTACATTTTGCCGAGGTTGCTGAGCGAGACTGCTTCTGCGATCAGGCGGCGCGCTTGGCCTTCCACGGAAAGCGGCAGGGAAGGACTGGCCTTCACACCTACCACAACTCCTTGAAGCCTTGCTTCAATGTTAGTAATAGCCCTCTGCATGATCGGGAGATATCAGATATCAACGTCCCAAGTCTAGCCGTTCCAAAGGCACGCCCACTGCTTTTGGTGATGATTCATACCTGTGCGTGTGGATTTTGGACTTCCCCTCCACTAGATTTGTTAGATTTTGTCCACTCTACTAGCGGATCATGGATAAAGGTCTCAAGAACAGTCATTAGGGTCTCCTTGTGAGTTCTGAGAACCGACAGAGTAATTTCACAGACCTTCAGAAAAACCCCTTCGTACCCGGTGATTCCCAATCCATCAATCATGTTCTGCAGATACGGGTTTATCAAAAGCACTTTCATAGGAGTAAAATACACCCAAAGCTCAAGGAAAACACTAACGAGAAAGGTTTCACTACTTACTTGCGTAAGCCTAAATGGCACCACCTCGGGCTTGTCAAGTAGCAAACCCCTATCAAATAAGCAGCTGAAATCCACATGAACACAGTCCCCAGTCACCGAATCGAAGAGGATGTTTTCACCATGTCTATCACCAAGCCCAACAATGTGCCCAACCATTGACCACACTGCGGTGGTATGTGCATATGCAACTCTAGCACGAAACCATGCAGCTGGCTCAGAGAACGTTGTCAAAAACCATTTATGGAAAACAGGAGGAAACATTGGAAGGATTTTAGTCTTCAGCATCTCATCGTCTGGCATTTTTCCATGATATGCGTCATATATCTTCTTGATTAGTGGATTTGTTTTCATCCTATCAAACTTCCCACAAGTTATGTAGATGTCCTGAAGAATGTGGCGAAGGCCGCGAGTATTGGGCACCCATTCAACCATTCCACAGTCTTCTGTCAGTGGAACAACTGCAAATGTCCTGATATAAAGCTTTCTCCGACGACTCTCTGGGACTTTGGAGAGGAGACGGTTGATCATTGCATTGAATTCCATCATGCGTGAGTCTTTCCTAAGATCATCCTTTGGTTTGCACAGAAATGGGCGAGCAACTCCATCACTTCCGAGAAAAACAACCTGAAGATCAAAATGATCATATTTGTCAGTTACAAGCCACATCAAAGTATGGCAAACTTAACTCTGCTTCTGAAACAATGAATGCATCTTATTACAGTAACATACTTACATTAGAATTGATAAAATTAACTCAGTATATTACAGTACAAATATCAAATCAAACAAGGATGTACCCATATTTCCAAAATATTAATATTCCATCAGAATTTGGAATTACTTTTGCATGTGAAATTTAATTTCCCTAGACCACTTCTGCTCCTCACATAGATGTAAGAGCCAATCAAGGAAATAGTAGACGTACTTTCTTGGGTTTCTGAAGGGAGGAAAGAATCTCTGCTTCATCAGCTATTCCAGCTATAGTAGGATGCTCAGAAACTGAAAAAGGGTGAAAACCAGATTGATCCACCATATTTGTATCATATGACGGCAGAGACACCGTTAAAGCCTGCTGTACAGGCAAGATAATTCCTAGTGGCATCATTCTTTTCAAGGAACTAAATTCAGTTGAGATATTTATTGTTCTCGCCTTTGGCTGCCCTGAATGAAAGCAGAGCTTAATAAGATGTTCTATTAGAGAAGGAAACTGAGTGAACAGTGCACTGTTTTCACTCCCACGCCGACATCCTTTCTTTGCTGCTTGTAGTATTTCTGCAGCAGCATCTCTTCTTGCAGCAACTGTTGACTTTGACACTGCAGCCATCATCCAGAGAGCTTGTTGAGGATATTCACGTAAAATGGATGTCACAATGTATTTGACTATTCTGACAACATCACCATTTCGGTGGCAGATGCGGGAGATCAATTGAGACAGCACAGTAAGCCACTGATACGTTGGTAGATCCTTCAAACACCCACGCATGAGGCCTGACACCTGCAGTGTGCCGATTAAGTAAGATAGACAGACTGAGAATAATTTGAAAAGGATGTGCAATCAGATTTACCGATGCATGAGTGTCTTTCATGGGTTTATCAGAAGAAGATCCCTGTTGGATGTATATGCTTCCAAATTCGAACCAAAGAGTAAGCATTCGAGGTAGTGCTTGAAAAAGATTCTTGTGTCCTTTGTGAAGTGCTCTTGCATAAGACTTTATGACAAAAGGAAGCAACTCCCACCAAGGCTTCTCTTTCCCTTCACCTGTCCTACTTACAGAGCTAGAAGAGCTAGGCAGGACAGGTCCAACTACACCAGCAAATTTTTCATCTTCTTGTCGTTTCCTAGCATCAACAAGCAAGTCATCAAGAAACTTTGCCAAGCAGAAAAATCCCTTTTCCCATTTCGGCTGCAAATCTGTTACTCTCTTATATAGAGAATTGATATCTGCGCTCTGTTTTTGCCCAGTATAATGGATCCATCTCGTATAGAGAAGAAGGGTTTTTGAAACATCTGGATTCTCTTTTGATGCCTGTGTAGCAGAGATAGGTGGATTTGGCAAAGCAAGAGAGAGGCTACAAAGTGATGAAAGGACATCAGCACCCAAAACTTCAGCAGGCATGTTGAGAAGTGTTTGTTGAAGTTCAGCTATGGCACTATCAAACTTCCGTATATTCCAGAGATACTTTGCCTTCTCCATGTGAGCATTAGGAGCACCGGAAGCATCTGCTTCCAGTATAGCAAGGTGGGCTGTCTCGTAGTGACCAGCCAAACGGCAGAGTTTAGCATACTGAAGCCAGCAGTTTCCAACCTGAGCATTCATATGGCTCTGACTAAAAACCATCCTTCGGAGAGCAAGTAAAGGCTCCCTTGTCCAAAGAGATGGCTGTGTACATCTTAGACGGTTCTCCCAATCCTTTATTAACTTCAGAAACATTGGATCGTCTGCACTGAATGACTTGTCAAGAAATGACTCATCTCCCAATAGGGAGTTAAAATCTTCCAACTCTCGCAACATATGAAGCTTTACAACATAAGGATACGCACGCATATACGAGTCCATACCAGCTGCAGCTAAAGGTACAAGTAATGATTGCTTGGACTGTGCAATTTTTTCGGAAACCATAAACTGATCTTTGATCATCATGGCTTTGAATATCTTAGCAAGATCCATGTCAAAAGAGGCATTGTTCTCAGGACCGCTGAACACCAGACCCTTCTCTGTACCAGTCAGATACTCATCCATAAGATCCCATCTCCCTAATCGCCAAGCTGCTTGCACTCCCTGCATGCACCAAGTTTTCTTATACTGAGGTATACTACACACCAAACCATCCACGTGTGCAATCATAGCTTGAAGGTGGCACATGTTAAGCAAACAATTAAGAACATCAGAATGTCTATGGACAGAAGTAGGTTCCATTTGCAAGGCCTGTTCACATAAGGTTAGAACTTCGGCCCAGTTTCCAGCTTTCTCATTGATGATCAGCTGATCTTGAAGGCACGATGATTTCCTGAGGTTAGCTAAACCTAGAAGGCCATCAGGTTCATCCAATCCTCCATATATTTCCATCAGAAAAGATATGTCACCATCCAAAAAGTTGCTACTACACTCTGCAGCTGGATTGGAGGAGCCAGACTTTTCCCGGACATGAGATTCAAAATACATTAGAGCACGAGCATGAGCTTGACATCTAAGAGAGGCTCTAGCTAGAGTAACTTTGGGTATAGCGGCTAGCAACTCAGCAACATTGCTGCACTGCACCAGCATTTGATCTAGGCCATAATCAGGATGTGTTTCATCTTTCAATTTACCTCCATGCTTTCCAGCCATGGTATAACTAGACTGGGATAGAGCAATTTGCTGTTTGAGGTCATCAACCCATTGTCCAAGATTATCGAGTAAAGTGAAGACGGCTTGAATACATACCTCACTCTGTCCCCCTGTAATTCCATGAACAGCAGCTCCACTACTTTCAGAAGCAGCTGCGTTAAGAGCACATAAGATTTCCTCTGTGATGCTTTGACGAGCCTCTGGAATACCATAGCAAACAACATTTAAGACCAAGTAAGGTAAGAGATATATTGCAGTTGGCATGTCATGCCTAACAATTCCTCGGCATGCACTAAAAATATCAGAACGGGATCCAGTAGCATGTGATGTCAGCTTTCTAATCCAGTAATATATCCACCTTCGAAAAGACATTGTCGGACGATATATTGGGCCAACTAAAGTAGAGTCGGTCGTGTTAGGAAGATGAAATCTTGATGTTAAACATGGGGCAATTATTTCTTTGACATAGTTTGAAAAGCGGCACCACAACTTCTGGCCCCTATGGCTCATCACACTACAACTTGATTCCTTCATATTGTCTTCTGAGGATTGGCAACCTGCTAGTTTTAGTAGTTCTTGAATAGCCAAGGCAGCAGAATCTTGCACCGTAGTGTCAGAAGCAGCTCTGAATGCCCTTGCAAGATGCTTGTGGATCAACTCAAATATAAGATCATCATCTGAACATTCTATCTTAAAACGTTCAGAAGACACTACCTTAAACTTAGCAGGATCAACTGCACCCAATGCACCAAGACAGTCTGCACAAACTAATTTCAGTCTCTGGCCAACAACGGTCCTTGATTGCTCTGTGCACCCTTTGAGTAAAGCCATAATTAAAGAGCTTATTACATCCAAATCAGCAATATCTTCACCAACAATGAGAGCAGTAATATCCTCCCTTCTGGTATTGAGTAATTTACTCAACTCACAAGCTACCATGTACCTTACATTTAAGCTCTCATGATTAAGACCACCCACAGCATCCTTCAGATGATCTTGCAGTGTCATCAGTCCTCTAGCTTCCTGTATAACTTTATTTACTTCTGATAAGGATGGTAAACTGGGCAACACCGGAAGTTCCCGGATATGTTGCTTCAGCAAGCTACTGTTCTTCACAACAAGTTCTTCTAGGATTTCAACAATTTTGCTCAAATGCACAGAAGGGCATCCTCTGCACCTTTCCAGAGATGGAATGAAAGCAGCTACAACTTGGGACATGACATACTTGATACTGTTCGGCGATACCTCAGCTAATTGCTTTATGAAAAAATGCAACACATCAAGACCATCCATCTGAAGAGCTTCCTTATCAATGGCAAAAATCAATAGAACCATAATCTTTGGCGCATGTGTACTCAGATAAGGGCCCATCATCTCAACTAATTTCCTTATTCGCTGAAGCGCTTGTTTTTGAAGCTTCACGTCATCGGAGTGAAGCATCTTCTTGTCAATGCTATTGAGAAGGCGGACAAAATCATTCCTCAAAAACTCAGGAAGAGTATCATTGCCTGTCAAAATTTTAGCAATACTCTGAATTGTTGGTGAAATTCTCGCTGTCCTGAATATTAACATTTTGATAGAATTCATTATTAAATTATTCATAATCACCAAAAGCATAAAAAGAAAGGAAGGGCAGCCCGGTGCATGTAGCTCCCGCTTGCGCAGGGTCCAGGGAAGGGTCCGACCCACTTGGGTCTTTTGTACTCAGCCTTTCCCTGCATTTCTGCAAGAGGCTGTTTTCAGGACTTGAACTCATGACCTCATGGTCACAAGGCAACAGCTTTACCGCTGCTCCAGGGCATGTTAATGAAAAAAAATCAATTTATATGACAAAGAACAATCACCTTTCATTAGTCTCTATTTTATCAGATTCCACAGGAAAACATACAATTTCATCAAGCAGTGTTGGCAAAGCAGCTGCAAATATCTCTTTGCTATCAGTTCCTGTCTCAGTCTTATAAAATTGTAGGACAGCTGGTAAATGCTGCCCGTCTTCATAAAAAAGAGCAAAGCAGAGTACTTTAGGCAACATATTTACGATCAGTGATACTACTTCAGTGTTTAGATGGCTTGCCAGCTCACGGAGAATGACAACAGCTTTGTCATTTTTTAGGTGCGACACGATAAGCTTTGGTATAACTGATGGAACCATTCTCTTAATCAGTTCTTCAGTCTTAAGTCCAACAACACCCTGAGCAAATTCTTTAATCATTATGGGTTGAGTCACAAGTCTAGATGACAGATAGTTATATAAGTTATCTCTAACATGCAAGTGCTTGGATAAGAAGAGATCCAGTCCTCCTTTGAAGCAATAAGTGATGCATCTGTGGATTAATCTCAATGTGGTCATCCTTATGATGGAATTGTGACTATCAAGTTGACCGATAAGTAATGTAAATGAGGAAAAGAAAACTTCTCCATGGACATCACTAACTTTCATAATTGTACCAACTGATTCCAGAAGCGTCAGTAGAATATGAGGGTCTTCAGCTTCAGTGAAAGCAAATTTTATTTTGTCCATGAATTTAATTTCAGTAGTCCCTCCATTTCCCGGTTCATCAGAAAATAAAATATCCATAACATTATTTTCCACGAAGCAACAGACAGCACTAGAAAATGCTTCCCTGACAGCTTTCATTTCATGTAGTAGTAGTAAATCAATACACTGAACCCACTGAATTCTCCTCTCAAGCAACACCTGCCTATTAGAATGCCTTATTATTCGTGGCAGAACTTCAACCATGGAAACTATACATTTCTCTGAAATCTCTGCATATAGAAGCTCAAAGAAAAGAGAGTGAGCTTTTGAGATGTTAATTTTGGAGTCAACATTTTCATCTCGTATTGGTGCAATGTCCACAATAGAAATTTGCTCTACACCATGGACGTTTCTACTCCTGAAATCACATTGTGGACACCAGAAACCCCTCAAAAGGAGATCTAATGTTGAGACTGGTTTAGAGTGTTTGTCCAGGAGCAGCTTGCAATGGTTCCCCATGCTGTCAGTGTAATCAGTAGTTCCATTTAAACAAGATAGAAAACCAAGCGACAAGGCAATACTTTTCCCAACTTTTTGGAATCCTAAAGCACCTACAGATCTGAAGCAAATGAAACTGTCATATTTTGCAGAAGCCCAATGAAAATAATAATAATTGAAGGTGTTAGTGTTATATGCACACATCAATAACCTTCTACCCTCTTCCTAAATGTGTTCTAGGACACTGCACAGCAAGAAAGGCACAAATAATTCCCTCAAAAAAAATAAAGGCACAAATAATAAATGATAGTAATGTGCTCACTCAGAACCCCATAGATTACCTATTGATCCTGTGATGTTGTGGATTACTCTATTTCCTAGTAGTAAGTGGCCTTGCTAAATAAGAAATGAAAAACATCACCTTTGAGGCTTTGATCCATGAAAGCAAAATTGAACTTATAATGACATGTATTGGAGAATGAATACAATATTTCTAGATGTGCCTTCAATAACATTTAGTAATTATAACCCAACCGGCATTTCTCTGTTGCATTTATTACAAAGCTTAACTGGAAAAATACACCTAATCTAGTATCACGAAAAGAGAAGCATGCCCACTCACTCAAGTTTGCTGAACATTGCTCCAAGCATCCTAGGACCAGAGTACAGCACAATAATGGGTAGTGACATGAGAGCCTCGTTTTGAATCTCAGCAGTTCCATTATGGATGGCCGAATCAAGGATTTCAAGGACACATTGAGCATTCAGTCTATTGCCAATCTTAGAGATGACTTGCATCAAGAGGCATTTTACATTGTGGTCTGAACAAGTTTGAGTAACAACATGGTCATCATCCCACATCAGTTTCAGCAAGATTATGAGATCAGCATACACTGAGTGAAGGAAATCTGTACTGTCGCCATCCAATTCATCTTCATACAATCTAGTGTGTCCAGGAAAATAGACTGAACAGATATTAAGATAAAACGGGGTAAGCTGATAAAATCATAAGAAAGAGGGCTACAACTTGAAATAGTACCATGTACTTAGGGGATGAAGCCTGAGCTTACAGGACATATTATGTTAGTGGGATAAAAACTCCCTTATTCATACTACATTAAATGGTCTTACGAGATTAACACGAAACAGGTCAGTAAAGGGCATACCCAGTGCTGAAAGCTCCCACACGTTGTGGGGTCTGGGGAAGGGAATTTCTAGGCAGCCTTCCCCTTGCTTATTTTGCAAGGAGGCTGATTCGAACCCAGGACCTCCAGGACACAAGTGGAGAGACTCTACCACTGCGCCAGGCCTGCCCTTCACGAAACAGGTCAGTGGACATGAAAAATAAGTTTAGCTTATCAGGCCATTCAGCTTAGGGTAAATCCGTGGTTTTTGCAGAGCTGTAAAATGCTTAATTTTTTTAAAGTAGTTATTCAAAAGCAAATCAGGAAAACCTTGCATTTTATTTGGCAACGGAGGATGAGTTAGCTCAATTATGTTTTATTGATTCTTATTCACATCCCACCTATTTGAATTGTTTTCTGGAATGCAACAGTATATCAGTGAAACTAAACAATCTGCAAGTATTAAAAGCCCTTCCTAACCAAATCAACCTCAGGTTCCATATACACTCCATATTCGAATAACAGCTTGCAAGGCTCAAAATGCAGGAAACTCCTTACAACAACGACCAACAACAACCAAGCATTTGTCCCAAGCATGCTGGGGTAGGCTATTCAGGAATTCCTTAAGAAATAAAATCATTCCTAGAAAAAGAGATGCACAAAATGCAAAATTCTACTAAATTGGTGACATGTAGAAGTGGAAGGAAGGCTTACACTGGAGAAGCATTACAGTATGAAGAGCTTCAAGATATAGTGATACGTCAAAGGAGAGCAAATTTCCCTTGGCCATCTGCATCATTCAGCAATTTTTATGGTGCATACAGTTAGATGATAATTACATCCTAATAACATCACATTCAAGCCTATGATGATTTATGTCTTACCTGTGTGTGAATCCATGAAACCCAGGAAAGAACTTGCTTGGAAATTCTATTAAATAGACTTGTCTTCGGATAAACACACAACGAGATGCACAGCAGACTAAGCACATCAATAGCAGTCTCGGGGTTCAATGGATAAGCCTCATGATTATCAGGTGATAGGCCCTTGATAAGAGAACATAAAGATAGTCGAAGAGCATAACCAGAATCCTTTTCTATTTCTGATCCAATACCAGCAGAAAATCTGGATTCATTAATCTTCTGACGTTTGGCAAAAAACTTATCATCATTCTGTGTTGTTCTTTTCTGGCCAACTTTTGTCAGGCCAAATTCTTCAGATTTAGCCTGAGGGATGCTTCGACCATCACCATCATCCAGTGCAAAAAAATTCTGGCCGAATTTGTCAACAACCACTCGGATGCATTTGATCAATTTGTTGCAAGGTTTCGGCAAGCAAAGTAACTTCAGAAGGATTTCTGGTTTCCATACTTGCGGGGAGCAGAGTTCAATTATCCTCTCATATGCAGTGTACATTGCAACCTGCAAAGGTGTAGTGTAGCAGTTAGTTAGTGCTAGTACAAACAGAACCTTGGAAGTTAAGTTGGTCATCTAAATCTAACCTGAAGCTCTGCGTTCTTGCTGGTCTTCACTGCTCTTTCGAAAACATTTACAATATCGGTCGCTGTAGATTCAACAATATAACTTGGGCATAAAGAATGCAGTGCACGAAGACATGCTCCCACTGAAAAGTCATAATCTGCATCTCTGCATAAAGAAAAAGTATAGCGGTATGTAACAACATGCGCATGTAAATAACAAGGGGAAAATAAAAGGTACCTTCCATTTCTATAGATAAGTAATTATTTTGGAATCGGGTAGAGTATTTAAGATTTTCAGATAAGGTATATTGAGGCTTTGCATCACACTTCATTTTCCATTAATCTAAAAACCTGCTAGATACAGCCATACAGGAACTGAGGAACCACCACCTTTGGATATAATTTAGATTCGAATTTTGCATCTGAGCATCTAATATCACATCACTTATTTGCTTTATATGGTTCACTTTGTTTAAACGTTGCCTAGAAGCAGCACAGTTGTTAGCTGGTTAGCATTACAAATGCATCCAGGTCGTCAGCATATTCTGCAGATAAGAAACTCAACGAATGGGGAATATTGCAGTAAATTTGGTTTGGTACTAGCACCTTGGAAGGATAATGATGAATACGCAGCACATACGGAACGGAAGTAACTGAACAAGCAGAATACATGGGGTATAAAAGTGAATGTACGCAGCCACTCATGTGACTTTGATGGAAAAGAGAAAATACAGATATCTTCTTCCAATTTCTATATTCCTAAGCACATATACTAGCTATGCATGCATAATGTTTTTCAGTTAGCCTTGCAGGAAAGCAATGCCACTGCTGCTGATGTCGGCAAGTTTTAATCCAGAAAAGGAATGGTTACAGCCTGATTCAAATTTGAGTTTTGAAACTGCAAAAAGGTGAGATGCCCAAAACTATTTTCATCCATACCATCCCATCGTCAACCAGACACAATGGGCCTGAAAATCCACAACTGAATGATTAGATTACAACTAAAATTTTTGTTTACCGCTTTAAAGAAGGAAGTTTCCAGCAGACTACTAAACACAGAGCATATCCCAAAATGGATGCAGGGTAACATTCTTGTGCCTATCGAGAAACAGTATGTAAATCCATAAAAAGAAACACATTGAAAGATTTAACATCATGAATTTTGTGCCCAATATGTCATCCAGGGTCCAACCTATCTATATCTAATAAATGCGGCCATTTCAACATCCAGAAGCAAAATGTATATACAGAAGTATACCTGAAATCAGAAAGTCCAGTAGCATCTTGGCTCAAAATGCACGTGATTGAACGAATAATGTCTTCTACTGGAAGAATATCAACAGTCACCACTGTGGCAACAATACGTGCAAAATCAAAGCAAACCTGCTCCACCAGATTGAGTACCAGTGTGTACAAGGTCCATAGGTATAATAAAAAATATGAAAGTGTTCATGAAAGCTTAATTATAAGTGCTAGATACCAACCTTGTGCAGAGATTCATCCCCATGGCGGAGGATAGAACAAGCAGCATAAACAAATGGCATGTTAACAAGCCCATCAACATACAAGGTCCCATCTGTAAGACACTTGTTAACTAATTTTATCAGCGAACTGGCAAATGGACGCCATCTTGTGTGACCTGTCAGATCAACCAGAACACCAGGTCCGTTCTTCGGCTGGCAACTGTCTGGGAGCTCACTAAAGATCCCAGGTGAATCCAAAATATCTGAGAAGGATCCGCAGAGGCATTTAACTAACATTCTTCCAGGAGGCACACCGTTAGGACTCTCACCATGCATTGATGCAACATCTAGTACATCTGTTACGTTTTACAAGGTCAAGTATGAACCCTTTCTGCATAACCTAAGCACCTAACAAATGCATGGACTGTAACCGAGTAAAAGAGGAATGCGTGCACCTTCCACTGCAACCATGGCATCCATAAAGAACTGTCGGTAGGCTTCTCGATCACTTGTGCGCAGAAGCGAGAGAAGGTTCCAAACTGCATTGAATATAAGTTCATGCCTTGGCCTGAAAATATATAGGTAAACAATAGGTGTCACGACAGTAAGTGAAGTATCCTGTCGCGCCACATTATTCTACTGAATTCCTTGCAAAGCTTTAAGGATAACGACCCACATTAAACCTGTATTTCTCATCATGCCTTCAAAGCCAACCTTAGACTAAAAGGTCATTTTTACTGTCAACAGTGAAACATAAGTTAACTCTAAGTCAGATTACGTCCTATTTGTAAACTAATACACAGGTAGCGCAGAACTCAGGTATCCATGCCGCTTCTGGATGGGAAAATGGACAAGAATCATCTAAGTTCCTGCGTGTTACATTGTATCCTGACCTTGATCTCTTTTTCAGATGAAATGCAAGTGGAATATTCCGACTCAAGAAAAAGGACAAGAAGCAAAATCACTGCATACCAAATGGATACATTAGGGTACAGTTTTGCAAAAGTAAATCACTCTGCTACTTACTAATTGTTACCAGGGTGGAAATAGATGGCGCCACAATGAAACTAGGATTTAGAGGAGGGTGGGGGAAGGGGGTGGGAAGAAGGGTGGCACCGGAAATTAGGTTCAGCGAGGAAGGGAAGGATGCGGCCGATGACGCAGATGACGTCGGCGGCGCGTCCCTGGTAAAAGACCCCCGGAGACTTGAGCGCCGTGTAGGCGACCAGCCTGAGCACCGCGGTAACCTCCCTGTCGCTGGCTGCACCTCGCGGTCGGAAACGGGGTCAGCTCAATAGTCCATCCGCGAGAAATGAATGCGAGGGGGGTGAAGGTGCTGACCGTTAGGGGAGGGGACGACGTAGTCGCGGAGGAGATTGGGGAGGACCTCGCGGAGCTTGCCCTCGAGGTTGGCGGAGGCTGGCGCGGAGGCGGAGGCGGTGGAGGAGGAGGCGGCGATGAGCTCGCGGATCTCGTTGATGAGGGCGAAGCGGGTGGCCATGGCCGCCGGAGCGGGGCCGGAAGGGTTCGCCGCCGGTGTTTTTCCCTCCTTAATTTCGAACGGAAATGGGGGAGACTGCTGTCGGTTAAAGTACAGTACAGCTTGGGTTTTTTGGGCCGCAAAAAGGCCCAGGCGAGGAGGCCAGACCTCTACTCTAATGGGCCTTTTGGGCTTACTTACTGGGCTATAGAGCCCATTGGACTTTGATCCTCCTCACACCAAACCAGAGTCAGATCCAGACCACCACCGTCACAATCCACAACCGCCGGAGGGAGGCAGACGACGACGGCCATGGCCGGCGGCACCACCTACAAGGGCTACTCCATCCCCCACAACAAGCGCTGGCACACCGTCGCTGGAAAGGGCCTATGCGCCGTCATGTGGTACGCCCTTCCCTCTCCCCACCCGTCCCCCTCTTGTTGTTGACCCGCCGATTCATCCATCCGTCTCCGTCGAACCCGGTCGATTTACTTCCGTTCATTGCTATGAACTTGAAAGCTCCCCCAGGCTTGATCATCTGTTTCATGTATTTCAGGCCCCAAGTATTCTAGCAGCATGATTTGGTCATATATTTTCACAAACATAACTCAGATGCGCTTTTCTGCAGGTTTTGGGTTTTCTACAGGGCTAAGCAGGACGGAGCTGTGCTTTTGGTAATTTATCTTTTGTTTTGTCTAGTTCAACTCTACACTTTACTTGGTTTAACTAATTGTAAGCTGACTATTCGCATTGTTTACAGGGTTTGCGTCATCCTTGGGACGGGCATGATGATCACTCTCATGGACATGGACATGAACATGAACATGAGGTATTGGCATCTGAATGCTGTTTTCACTTAGCATGAAAAAAAACGCTATGCTGTAACTCTTTTGTTTATGGCTCGAAGCTGCTTGACTTTTGTGTATACCAACAATCTTTTGGCATGTTCAATTTGGTGGTTTTATCAAGTTGCTTTCCATATTCTTTTTTTGTGTGTGTTGTAATTTGCAGGGTTTGAGAACCCAATAGCAATAAAAATTTGTTCTTAACTACCAAAAGCCGGTTGGTGCAGGAGTGTTTGTGTGTTGCATAAACATTGTCAGTTGCTGGATGTTGCATAATTATCTTAATGTTACTTGCTTATGCTGAGTGTTTAATAATCATTTTAATGTCATCAAAATATTTCTCTTGTCAGCTAGTTCATGATTAACTAGTCGGTTACTTGGGTTCATTATTTGTTGTGTAAAAGAAGTTCACTTATTATTGTGCGACTTTGCTATTTCCTTTTTCAAAAGAACATGTAATACCTTGATGGGCTTGAATGTGGGGGTGGGGCTTGATAGTACCCAGATATTCTCAACAAGCACGCCGAAACTGAAGCATCCTTTTCTAGTTTGTACTTAAGATAATCTAACCAGAAGTTCAAATGAAAGAGTGAGTTCACTTCCAGTGAGTCTATTGTAACTCATGATGGTTTTTGTATTATTTTGGGCAGGGATCATCGTCATCATCTCATTAAGCTGAGTACTCCATGTGGCTGAGGGCCTCAGGATGTGTGGCGTGCTCCAGCAAAAGTCACAGTCAATAAAATGCGCCACCCTGCGTGGGTTTCATGTTGTTTAGCACAAAGTGGTTTTCTTATCATTTCGCTTCTGTATCAGAGCTTCAGTGCAAATGCTGTGAGAAACAATTTTAGGTGTTTTGCTGCTCTTGTAACCAGTCCTTGTTGTGCACCTTGCTCTGCACTTTACTATGAGTTGCCTATAAATGAAATATTATGAGACACAGTGGTTCTTCGTTGATATGCAGTTTTATGGGCCATGTCGCATAGAGCAGCAGCTCAATTTGTTTCCACCCCTATTAGGCTCATGCTGAGGATGGATGGACCTCTAACCATTTGGCTCCATTGTTCTAGAGAAGTGCAACGCGATGGTACCTGTGCAGTTGCAGTTGGTGATATCCCATTTGCACTCTGTCGCATAAGGTCAGTTGAACTACTATAAGCAATAGCAGATTACTTGCTCAATGTCATTACTCAGCGGCTTTTTACAACAAACTATACAAGTATGCGACATCTTTGACTACATCAATGAGGTTTCCTCTGGTGTGTGATCACTAGAATCACAAGCCACGCTACGATCCAGCTAGCTTGCATGCCTTCCTGCCTCAAGCGACAAACAACTCGGCCTGGCCGTCGATGAACAGGCTCATGAACTCCTCGCCATCCACGGTCTCCTTCTCCATCAGAAGCTGGGCAAGCTTATGGAGGATGTCAATGTGCGTGGTGATGATCTGCGTTGCTCTCGCGTAGGCCCTCTCCACGAGCTCCCTCACCTCAGCATCCACAACGTCTGCAGTTGCCATCGAGTAGTCCTTCTGGCTTGACATCTGCAACCAGGATGTGAAAATTTGTCATGCTACGGGTCACACTCACACAGCTGCTGAGAATTAGCGCGAAAAAAACAAGGTCTAGCAGCAGCCACACAGATAAGTGCCAATTATTATGACACAATTGGCAGCATGGGAGTAGAGTACGGGAACACACTACAAGACTGGAAGCACACATGCACGATTGTCACCACTCATCAAGGTCACAGTGATTAGAAGCTAACAGTGAGGGCACCAAGGACAACAAAACGATTTTTCTAGCAAGCCTTTCAACTACAGTGGCATACCTGCTGTCCCAAAAAAGGGTTCCCACCAGGTCCTCCGATCGCAACTTGTCCAATCTTCTTACTGAATCCAAATCGTTCAACCATTTGTCTTGCAACCCGTGACACCTGCATAAAGTCGTTGGAAGCTCCTGTTGTCACATTTTCTCGGCCAAAGATCACCTCTTCAGCAACCCTGCAAACCATGATAGCTCAAAAAGTTCATCACTCTGCACAGTACCATCAACTGATGGATGCAGAAATAAGGAAAAATTTCATGGAAACCGTACCTGCCACCAAGGGCTACAGCCATTTGGTTCTCTAGATAACTCCTGCTGTACAATCCAGACTCAAGCCTCTCTTCACTCGGAGCAAAGAATGTGAGTCCACCAGCTTGACCACGAGGAATGATGGAAATCTTAGCAACCGGATCATATTCAGGCATTAGGGCACCAACGAGGGCATGGCCAGCCTCTGCAAGTTCAAAAATTGAAAAAAAAAACGATTAGCAATCCATTACCTCCAGGATGGGTTCAAGTTACAATGCATGGTGATAAAACTTACCGTGGTAAGCCACAAGCCTTCTCTTCTCTTCAGAAACAACAGCATTTTTCTTCTCAGGCCCAGCGATGATCCTCTCCAGAGCATCAGAGATCTCATCCTTGCTTATTTCCTTAAGATCACGGCGAGCAGCAAGAATGGCAGCCTCGTTCATAAGGTTCTGGAGATCCGCTCCGGTGAAACCAGGGGTTCTTCTAGCAATTTTCTCAAAGTCTACATCTTTAGCCAATGCCTTTCCTCTGGAATGGACCTATTAGATGACAGGATGTCTGGTAAGTCACGTACCCATTTAAACAGAAGCACATCAAACAGACAAACTCAACGATAAATCTATCTAAAAAAACAATATTCAGAGTAAGTAGATGGACGTTCATTAAATCTTGGGACCAGGAACCCATGATATAGAGTAAATAACACATGTAAAGTAGCCCATTCATTAGAAAGTCAATGTATTTACAGAAATTATTCAGTGACAGCATGGAATATGAAATTTCAGCGACTTGCTTCTATGACATGTAATCAGAACATGTAGATAGCCTCATTTCAATGAACGAGATCATTTATAGCCTAGCATTTCATAGCAAAGTGTTTAAAAAAGTTTTGATTTTTAAGCCATGCATGTTATGTTCCTAGAAAATGAATCCCCTTTCCTATAGTAGCAACTGCAGCAACGGTTGTTAACCAAATGTCATGAATGGCGATGATTTGAAGCAATTTTTGCACACCAGTTAATCATAACTCGTTTGTCTACTAGCAAGCAGTAGAAAAGCAACGACAAGTCAGAGCAGAAGCATCCTCACCTCAAGAATCCTGACACGCCCGGCAACATCTGGCCTGTCAACGGTGACCTGGCGATCAAATCTCCCAGGCCGTAGAAGAGCCGAGTCCAGGACATCGGGCCTGTTGGTGGCAGCAAGCACAATGACACCACTGTTGCCGGCAAAGCCATCCATCTCCGTGAGCAACTGGTTAATGGTCTGCTCCCTCTCATCGTTCCCACCGCCAAGGCCTGCACCACGCTGCCTCCCGACGGCATCAATCTCATCGATGAAGACGATGCACGGCGCCTTGGCCTTGGCCTTCTCGAAGAGGTCCCTGACCCTGGAGGCGCCGACACCCACGAATAGCTCGACGAATTCGGAGGCCGCGCAGGAGAAGAAGGGCACCCCAGCCTCTCCGGCGACGGCGCGCGCGAGGAGAGTTTTACCTGTGCCGGGCGGGCCGACGAGGAGGCAGCCCTTGGGGATCTTGGCCCCCAGCGCGGTGTACTTGTCCGGGTTCTTGAGGAAATCGACGACCTCCTGCAGCTCGAGCTTGGCCTGGTCGGCGCCTGCGACGTCAAGGAAGGTCACACCGGTCTCGGGCACCTCCTGGAACTTGCTCTTGGAGCGGCCAAAGTCCATGGGTCCGCCGAGGCCGCCAGGGCCGGCGCCGGGCCCACCCTGCGCGCGGCGGAAGAGGAAGAAGAGGCCCGCGAAGGCGATGAAGGGGAAGAGGAGGTTGCCGACGAAGGCGGCGAAGCCTCCGGGGCCGGCGGCCTCGCCCTCGGAGACGGAGATGTCGACGCCGTTGGTGGCGAGGATGTCGATGAGGTCGGGGTCGTTGGGGACGACGACGGTGGCGCGGCGGCCGTCGATGGCGGTGAGCTGGAGCAGGGCGCCGTCCTTGGAGAAGCGGACGCGCTCGACCTTGCCGCGCTTGACGGCGTTGAGGAACTCGCTGTAGCGCCACTGGGCGCCGTCGGGGAGGTCGGCGGAGGGCCTGGGGGCGGTGAGGAGGGAGCCGGAGAAAGGGTTGGCGGCCGGGGCGGGGGCCTCAGCCTGGAGCTGAGGCGCCAGGGCAGGGGGAGGAGGCGGCGGCGCGTCGGCGGCGAGGGCGGGGAGCGCGGAAGCGGTGGTGAGGGCGAGGAGGGCGGCCGGGAGGGGCTTGGAGGGCGCGAGGCGGGGCGGCCTGAGCCTGAGGGAGGAAGGCTTGGGCTTTGGGAGGGAGGCGGTGATGAGAAGGTGGGAGGAGGAGGATAGAGAGGGCGGCGCCATGACTGGGCTTGGCTGGAGTGGGGAGTGGCCGGGACGGAGGAGAGAAGAAGGAAGATATAGGGGGAGGAAGGGAGACGTGGAGGCGGCCATGGCCATAGATTTCCTTCCTTCCTTGACGACGCAAACTCATACACCTGCTCTCTCTGCATTTCTTCATTCACAGTCATCCATCCTGAGATTTCAACTTAGAAACAACAGCATCGAATCGAGTAACAAGGTTTTGGAAACAAACAAGCACCACAAAACCTGGTTCCCTTCACGGGTGTGCCTTCGTGTCATCTTGAACAACATATATATTATGGGTATGCGTATGCCTTTTTTTCTCTTCCTTTTTTGATTGCTTCTTACTGTACATGGCTTGGGGTATCGCCAAGCCAAGCCAAGCCAAGCGATCAACAACTGAACGAGAGACTGCCAAGCCACTCCCCATAGACCTCTCACTAGTGGTGGGAGTTGGGCCGGGCCGGGCCGGCACGGCCCGGAAATTTCGTGCTTCAAACTGATTCGGCTCGCGGCCCGAAAGCACGACGGGCCGTTTCGGGCTGGGCCGGCAGACACGAATTTGAAAACATCGGCCCGAGCACGGCACGCGGTCCGACGGGCCAATTTCGGGCCGAGCCACACCAGGCCCGAGAACAGCCCGAATATCCGAAAAAAATCCAAAAAGTTCAAAAATCCATAAATTCCTGTAAAATCGAAAAAATCCGAAAAATCCAAAAAAATGTAAAATAAAAAAACCAAAAAATCGGGCTTTTTTGGGCTATTTCGGGTCGTGCCGGCCGAGCACGGCCCGAAAATCATTTTCGTATCGGGCCGCCCGAAAACGCCAAACCCGCGCACGGCACGGCCCAAAATACCGTGTTGGGTCAGCCCGGCCCAAATATATTTCGGGCCTAATTCGTGTCTGGGCCATGCCGGCCCGTCGGGCTTCGTCCCGCCCGGAAATGGCCCGGTCCAACTCCCAGCTCTACCTCTCATAGAATTCTGGATCGACCTCCACGCCATTGCCCATTGTATATTATATTCATCTAAATTTATACTCACTTCTTTCTGAAATAAATAATATTTAGGACACACAATCTAGTTCAATTTAAGCTAAGCTAGCTGTACTGAGGGAGTATACAGTACGTATTAAGGACGGCATGTCAGTCTGCTAACGATGGAGTACCAATATGTTGTAGCTTATTAGTATTATTAATTAATTAATTATTTAATTAAAAGTTAAGGATGCTGCTGGCGTAGTATGCTGGCGACCAGCCCTCCATCCAAGGGCTCCGCAGCTGCGTCAGGAAGGGGTCCTGCATCATCCACTCGGAGCCCAGCTGATGCTGCGACGGCTTCGCCACATCCAGCTGCGGTAGGCTCAGCGTCGCCGGCCTCGCCACCGCGGAAGCCTCGACCACCCCCTCCTCTTTCTTCATCTCCATCATCACCCGGTGCTGCAGGGGCTCCGACGAGGAGACTGAGTCGGTGGTACTGTTGTGGGAGGCGGACGGCGTGGCGGTGGCGCGAGCAAGCTCCTCCATGGCCACACGCTGCTCCAGCTCCTTGAGCGACACAGCCTTCCGGTAGATCTTGCAGAGAACCATGGACGACGAGCCACCAGCGGTGGTGTCGAGGGGGAGGCGGTACTCGTTCATGACCCAGTCGGTCTTGGTGCCTCGGGGCGCGCGTCCCTCGTAGTAGACGAGCGTCTTCTTCAGCCCGATGAGCCGCTTCGGGTCGGCGGCGCAACGCACGGCGCGGTCCGACCCCGTGGCCTTCCAGAACCCGCGCTCCGTCGTCCGGCTGGGCCGCCCGCCGCCGCCGCCGCCGGCCTGCTGCTGCCGGTCGCGCGGCACGAAGAAGTACCACTCCCTCTCCCCGATCCGCGCCAGGCCTGGGAGCTCCCACGGGTCGTGGCGGTAGAGGTGGACGGTGGGGATGATGTCGAACTTGAGCTTCTTGCCATGGACCACCTGCTTCAGGTAGAACTCCAGCAGCTCCTCCTCCGTCGGGTGGAACCGGAACCCCGGCAGCTCCAGCTCTCCTCCTCGACGCTCCTCCATCTCTTCTCTCTTCTCTTCTCTCTTCTGTCTGTATGCATGTATCTGAATGATGATTGTTTATATAGGCCGCCTTACAATGTGAACCCTGGAACTCTTGTTACCTACCAATCCAATTTGTGGTTAGTTAGAGCTTGGAAACAAACAAGTAAGAACGTGACAGCGGCTGCAAACTGAGTCTAGATGGTCTGACGTGCTGACAGTCCAAGTAGTCGCCCCAGTTCATGACTTGCACAAGAAATTCCAATCATGTCCCTCCGTTTCTCGCCCCCAAATTAAACCGTGTTGAAACGTTCCAAGTCTTGCAATCACTGACGAAATTACGTACACTAGTTTCCAAAGCAGAAAATCATTGCAGAAAAAGACTAACGGTTGCCTAAAGTGGTTTCGATTTTTAGGTACTTCACCACCACTCGCAACGAACGATGGATCAATATCACACATATCAGTTGGTGCCAGTGACGATGCTAACGCGGCGCAGCCATCTTTTTTACTTACAAGGAGAGAGGCCATGAACACACACAGGGAGACAAAATGAACAAGAGCTGCAGTGCCATGAAAATCAGGACCAGCTCCTTCCTGCACAAGTCGTCGCAGATCGATCTTCCCTGTCCAGTCCATGGCTGGCCACATTATTCAGCCTCACCAATCACTCACCACACAACAAAAAGGCGGGCTGCTCTTTGAAACGGTCCAAGAAGTCTTGAGAGATGGATGCACTGCCTGTCTCTGTTCTGTTGCTGTTGGTGGGTCAGTCACCTCACCTCAGTGCTGTGGCTGTGAGTGACGATGATAGCCCAATTGGCTAAGCTTGTCAGCTTGTGGAGGAAGACCTGGAAGAAGAGGTCGCTGCTGAACCTTATTTTTCTTTTTAGCTGAAAAAAAGAAGAAGAAAAAAAGAAGACCTGGAATGGAAGGAGTGGGTGGGTGGAGCTAAAGCCCAGCCTGATCTGCTGAAATGTGAACAAGACAGGGAACAGGGAGCCAAGCTTCCTCGCCTCGCCTCGCCTTGCCAGTTTCAGTATCAGACTTGATTCTTCATCCAGGCAAGCAAAGCAGTACGAGGTGCAGAACCGAATGAAAGTTTTATTCTGGACGGGAGCTGTTACTTTACATATTCGGTTCATTTAGCCACTAGATAGATAGCCAAGCTCCAGATAAAGGCCATGGCTCCTTTGTCCCCCTGTTACCTTCTTTCCGGAGAACTAGTACTAAACATGCAGCAGGGCTCAGTGACCCTGGTCCACGCCGCCAACGAACCAGGACCAAGTCCTACTAGGCAAGCCACAAAGTTGCACAACCATTACAACCATACGAACTACAAGGGCACCAGCAGCCAGTCCTGCTTAATTGCTTCACTTGGAGTCTTCGTCCGAGGACCGAAACGCAAACTTCCTCCCTCCCTTCTTGCCAGAATCATCGTTGTTTGAACCCCTACCACCATCAGATGTTGCCTCCCCACTGGTTGATTCTCCAGACTCTTTGGTTGTAGGTGCTTTGACGTGAGTAGCCTCAACATCGATGAACTCTTGGGAAGTCTTCTCAGCACTTGATGATGCTTCCCTCTGAAGCCGTTCAGCCTCTTCATCCACACGGTAGTAAGCCTGACAGCAAAACGTTTTGTGAGGTTACTACTGCACTGCTGCAATAGCACTGTGACGGAATGACACAGATGGCCTTTTGTTAGTCTGCCACAAGCAGTCGATAAATGGACATTACCACACAAGTGCGAGGAGGAGAAAGGACTTTAAATGAGTTAGGGCGATTGTTGAAGTTGGTTTCAGGTACTCCTGGAACTCCTTCAGGAGAGGTGAAGTGATCCACATCGTGGCCAACCTGTGCCATGACAGAGATTAATCTTGCAAACACGATAGCCTGATACATTCTGACGGCCCCCATTACAAGATAAAAATGAACGTTTTCCAGCACCTGCCGTCTGGAAATATAACTTACCCTTCCATGTCCACCAAACACCAAAGCATCTGAGTCCAGTGCTACTCTGTATTTCCCAGGCAAATCACATCCAACTTTGTAACTGCGCATTATTTGCAAAGCAAAGGTGAGATGGACATTAGAGTAGACAACAGGCAAAAGGGATTCTCAAAAGGTTCAATAACTCAGTTACCTCTCATAAGTTTTCTTGGGATGAAAATTGAAAACAAAAACCAAATCCCCTCGTTCGAAGACAATAACCTGAAAGGAAGTAGAAATTAAACGCCAAAGTGCATTTTAAGAAACCGATTGATTAACATCAAATGTCTAGGATTCAACACCATGTTTCCCTGAGGAAAAACTCACCTTTCCAGGTAAAAATAGAGCACACAAGCAGGTCAGCTATTATTCACCCAAAGAAGAAAAACGAACGGTGCAACAAGCTCCTTTGCTAAATATTATCTAGTCATTACCTTTTCCTCTTCGTTCACTTCGCTTACAATCTGCTTCGGTGAAGATAAGAAGGAGAATCTTTCATCGAGTGCGTTCATTGCTTGGTCAAAGGCATTCATGTACTGTTCATCATTTCAGCAATGAGAATTTGATATGTTAGCTGAGATGAATTTCAAACCTGAACTGTAAATAACTTAGGTATTCCCGATATATTGTTCATCGTATGCCAATAAATAATTTATGTCACAAAAAGTTAAGAAATACATTTAATTGGCCAAAACGTGATACCAATCTATGCACAGAAAATATGGACTTCCCTCATCCCAATTTACTTGTCATTCTAGCCCTCTACATTTTCCCCAAGTTACTTATCATTTTCACTTCCCAATACTCTATCTCCATCTCTCCTCCCTCACCCCTCCCCGTTTCCTGCACCACATCTTTTCCACCCCTCCTTGTTTCCTGAGCCAGGGCTGAAACAACAACTAAATTGGGACTGAGGGAGTATTTCACACAAGTAATACGTATCATTAAATATAATATGTTTTCACAGTTCATTGCAATAGGTCTATTGAGCAACAAGTACTGGATTTATGCAGTTCACTACAAATGGAGTTTACAGCTGCTTAACAAAGTGTGCAACAGCACACTTGAAGTCGAACTCAATGTAAAACCAAGGTGGAATATGGAACCAAAAAAGTAGCTACTATCGGATGAGCAAAGTAAAATGAAAAAAGTAGATAGAAGGGAGCCCCAAAATGGTACCAGAACATAGATATATTAAGGGTTCTATGTATAGATATAACCTTGTATCGCAGGTGATCGGTGTCAACAAGGCTCCATTGGCGTCTGCACTTATCATAGCTCCAGTTGTTGCCTTCTCTCGGAAAGTCAATCCATTCTGGGTGACCAAACTAGATGGAAAATTGCACAATCAATCAAAGACACCATCAAGATTTTTATGCCAGTAAATTAATGATGGTCACAACCTCGCATGTAAAAGACTAGATTGATATCCCTATAAAATGCTCGTGAAACCTCACAAAATAGCAGTCTAGACAAACCCGTCGATAAACCAAAAAAAATCACATGTATGGCATGCTGTATAAATATACTGGACAAGTCACAAGAGCATAACCACAAATAAACAGACCATATATTATGTGCAACCACAAGCACTAATCAGAACTTAATGTTAATCAATAAAATAGCCACGAAGTAGTTGCTGTATCGAGAAAACAAATGGTCAATCCAACCAAAAAAATAAGAAAAGATCCAGGATCCATGAAATCTCATTAAGAGCTTTTTTTTAATAGAGCACTACCTCATTCCCCATAAAATTCAAGTAGCCATCACCACCAAGAGCCATTGTGATAAAGTGAATCATCTGGAATGTTTGGAAAGCAATAAGAAAAGTATATCAGAAGTGATAGAACACATTCAAGAGTCATATAAAACCTTTTGAAGTGCTTGAGGAGAAATAAAACCTTTTGAAGTGCAATCCCACGATCAATTGTAGGCGAAGCTGGCTGCAAATCTGACATGCCACTGTACATTTCCTTGTCCATAAGAAGAAATGCAATAGTTTTGTCACCAACGATAGACTGAAAAAAAATACAATCAATTCCAGTAGGCAATAAACAGATAGTATGTGGCTGCAAATCTTAATACTTACGAGGCCCTCATAAATTTGAATAATGTGGTTACTACCAGAATAAAAATATGATGACCTATACTATTGTCAAGTTAAGGTATTCAAAAGGCCATCAGACCACCTGTTTACTTGTCTAACCTACAAGGAAATAAAATACTCAATTTATGATACCTAAGTTATGTGCTTATAACGTAACCCAGAAAAAACACTGTACCTGATCGTGGCTCTCAGCATACGCAATGCATTTTTCAGTATATCTCCTGTTGGTCAAAGTGTTCGATATTTCACCCATTGACCACTTGGAGTCATCTTTGTTCTTCAGGTAGTCAATCCATCTATCAGGAATAGCCATTGCTAGGCGATAGTCAAACCCGACTCCACCTTCATTAACTGGACAACAAAGGACAGGCATGCCTGAAACATCTTCAGCCACAACAGTTGCTTCTGGCAGGAGACGGTGCATTAAATGGTTTGCAAGCATCATGTAAACAACTGCATCCACATCAGTGTCCAAACTGAAATACTCCTTGTAGTTTCCAGTAAATCCCATGTTGATACCATGGTGATGATACAACATTGATGTAACTCCATCAAATCGGAAGCCATCAAACATGAATTCATCCATCCAATATCTCAGATTAGATAGAAGAAACCTCAAGACCTCCCAGTTAGCGTAGTTGAATAGACGGCTATCCCAAAGTTTATGATAGCCCCTATCTCCTGTATGAAAATAGGATTCTTGAGTGCTCTGTCCAACATCATAGCCATTTAAACCATCGGTTACATTGTTACTTGCATGGCTATGGACAACATCCATCAGAACTCGCAATCCTAAACTGTGCGCCTTATCAACGAGATATTTGAGGTCCTCTGGTGTGCCTGATCTGCTGCTAACTGCAAAGAAATTCGTCACATGATACCCAAAAGAAGCATAGTAAGAATGTTCCATAATTGCCATCAACTGAACTGTGTTGTAGTTATTTGCTCGTATGCGGGGCAACACATTGTCTGCAAATTCCCTATATGTGCCTACTGCTGGCTTTTCACCACTCATGCCCACATGAGCCTCGTAGATACGTGGAGCGTGAGGTTTAGGAGGCCGAGGATGCTTAAACTCATACCTGTGAAATATAAGAAGGTAACAAGCATCATGATTTTGTCACATGTTTTATTGCTGTACTTTATTTCCCTGGAGGATGTGGTGGGGGTGGTTACCTTTCACCAGCTGGAGGATCCCAATGAACACCATCATAGGGGGCTCCAAATTTAGAAGCATCAAAAGTTGCATAACGGATCCATGCAGGAATACGGTCAACCCATATTCCATCCCCATGCCTAAAGCGAAATTTAACCTTAGAATTGTGAGGGATGGCAGGTTTCCCGTTGACATGGGGGATCTTAATTGACCAAACACCAAATCCATCCTTCTTCATCCTATGGTTCACACCATTCCAATCGTTGAAGTCACCAACAAGCTCTGCTTGCCTACATTCATATTCATTAAGTAAAAAAATTCCCACGTCATGTTCATTTATGGAGTAAAAACGATAGAAAGTAAGTATCTGTCATATAAAAATTCTGCATTATGTAATCACAACCACACAACCAGCAAATGGAAAGCAGTTCAATAAGTTATGAGCTAACATTGGTGCTTTCTTAAACAGCTAAGTCATCACAGTCTAGCAAAAGATTGAAATGTCAAAAACAACTTTTTTGCCGAAAACTGACTAATCTCCAGTGTATAAGATTCGTTTTCGGTAATTGCTATCGAGCATCATCAGCACGCAAAATGTCAGCATATCATATATCAATGCATATGAACGAGAATTCACATGACAACATTAGAACTCACTGTGCAGCAGGTGCCCATTCACGATACACAATGGCATCATCATTGGTATTGATCCCAAACTTCAAGTAGCCTGTGAGACAAGGAATACTGAATGGTTATTGATGCAATAAAAGAAATATTTTATACCATAAATTCAAAAAAAATACTAGCATTCTGAATGCATGTGCTATGCCTAACCTTTGGAAAATTCTTCAAGGCTTCCTTCATTTTTCTCAATGGAACGCTTCTGGTCAAGGTACCTTTTCATTCGGTAGCTGAAATGGTCCTTGAATTCCTCCAACTTCGGGTCTAGCTCATATATAGGAAGATGGTTGACATCATCTTCAGCGGTTGTCATAGTTTTATTTTCTTGCACAGTCACTGCAGTAGCGAATTTGCTCTTGACCTTGCATTTATGCAGGACAATCAATTTCAGAATGGCACCGGCAATAAAACAGTAAAACACAACGTAGCAATCAATCAATCCGAGGTCGGTGTTGCAACTAATATGCAGAGTGACTAAAGTGATGGTAGAAGTCGAGAATCAACCACAAATAATGTATAAATTAAATTTCAATGAGATTCGCTTCACAGAACGGGTAACTAGTAACAAAGTACAAACTAAACCACATAAAAATCTCACCCAAACCCCAAAGCAGTATCTGAATAGATAAATCACAACATTTTTCTCTATAGTTATATTCCATTTCCCCTGCACGAACTTGGCTCGGAATCTGAGAAACGGGTGTACCTTTACCGGGCACGAGCCAGGAGCCGGGCACGGAACAGACACCAGACTCAGGCGCGCATTTCCGATGCCCTGCGAAAGCACCGCCACATCCATGAACCGAGAGGAAAGCAGAACGAAACGAGCAAATCGAGAAACGACCCTAGAGATAGCCAGGCCACGGCTTACCGCGATTCCCCGGCGCGACGACCCATCAGCAGGCGCGCGCGGGCGCGGGCGCGGGCGCGGCGGCAGCAGATGACCCGGCAAGGAAGACGACGACGTCAGGCACAGCATTGCGGCGAGTGAGTCCCATCTCGTCAGTCCCTCGCGCGCTTTATAGCGGGCGCCGACGACAGGCAGGCCTGCCTCCCCCTCGTGCTCCCCTCCCCTTGCTGCGTCCACAGCAATCAAGCCGCGATTTTTTTTTCTTTTTCCTGCCTTCGCCTTTCTTTCTTCTCCCTCTCCCCCTTGTCTCGCTCTGGCAACGACGAGGAGAGCATGACGGGTGAACCGGATCTGTGGGCCTGGATGGGCCGGGGATGACACGTGGACGGTGAAGACGAGCTGAGGCGCTTTTGGCCCAACTGGCTTTCTGTGCATGCTCGTGGCCCCCTTGTTTGGGTGTGGTGTTAGTAGATGCAGACAAATCTAATTGCGTTTCCGTCTGGTGTTAAGGCAAATTGTTTCGTTCTCTTCTTCCTCCCTCCAAGTCGCTTTCCTTGCCCGTTCCAGCAATCACCTGGTCGATTGCTTGCAGAACTCCACGTCAGAAAGCTGAGGAGCCACATCATGGCGTTGGCCCTATCTCAAGTTCAGCAGCATTCACAATGTCATGGCCAGCTGGCCCTACTCAAGTCTCCAGATGCAGAATTGGTGACGTGATCACATCTCAGAACTCGACTCTGAAAACATCTATTGATTCTTTTATGATTACTAGATCTAACCTGTACTACTACTTTTACAAGTGAGTGATGAGATGTACAGCAGGCACATTACCCACACAGCAACACAGCTGAAATTGTCAGCTGAAAGAATCTAGAAACTATTAGTATTACTCCCTGCAGCTGCAGGTGACCCATCTGTTGCCTCGGATCTCATACCCACCAAAGCCATGGTCGCTGCTCTCCCCGCCACTCTCTGCACTCGCGTACCCCGATTTCCTGCGATGCCCGCGTGCTCTCTTAGTCTTAGGACCACCGTTGTCACTCAAGCTCCCGTTCAGGAGCGGATCATCGATCCCGCTTATTACCCTGTTCAGGGATGGTGGCGACTTGATACAGCTATCATCATTTATTTTCTTCTTATTCTTCTTCTCGTGTTTTTTCATGTTCTGGGATATCATGTGCAGCTTCTCGTTGATTGGTTCCACCGCATGGTTGACAGTGAACTTCAAGTCATTCACAATCTGCGGGATCCAGTCACATATGATGCTTCAGTTCATGTAATAACATAGGTAGGTAAGAAGAAGCATAATCCGGATCCGGGTAAAAACGATGAAGGTAGCAACCACAGCAAAGAACAAGGAATTAAGTATCCACTTACATATTCACCGCCTCCAAGCACAACATCACGAACGCTTTCTTTTATGGCTGTAGAACACCGCACTCGATCATCTGGCTGGGGAAGCCTAAACTTGGTTGGCCGCTCACTGTCCTTAACTTCATCTGGATCTACAGGGCAGTCCACTGAAGCATAGTCTCCAAGAACTGAAACCCCTCCGGTGAAACGATCATCCATTACCTCATATGGCTTCGCAGGGAAGACATACAGGTGGACAACAGAAGCAATACCCATCTGCATTTCAATATGCACTACTTTGTCAGCTCAGGGCTTATTTTAAATGAACATTGAAAATGCAGACATGTGGATCTTTCAAAAGAAAATGCAGACATGTGTAAATATTGACCAAACAGCAAAGGCTCAGTGTCACACAAGAAGGAATTGGCCACCTCTATGGAGATAATGAAATCTTGAATACTGGACTTGAACTGCAACTCTTGAGCTATGGGTCCTCTCAGTGAGCCCCAATTGTAGAGCAGTGCGATTGCGATACCTTGCCACCATGTTAGGAAAACAATCGACTTGAATGTCAGAAACTTTGCCAGAGGCTTTATATGTGCTAACTCGTCCTTTATGGCAGCATAAAACTGAACGAGGCAGTATAAGGCCCATGACTGACTGAAGTTGAGAACCACAGCTGTGTAAGAGTACCTGGTAGACACCTCGATACGTAAGTAGTAAGAAAATGTGTTTACTACAACATCATGAACAAGCTCACCAATCCAAGTTAATGTGCAAATAGAGGAGGGGAAAATAAACAAAGAAACAACAAAAAGCTTATAATTCAAAAGGTGAGCAATTTTCCACACAAACCAGAGTGTAGATATATTCCGATATATGAGGCGGCAAAAGTAGTAAGGGCACACCAAAAGTTAAATGAAAACAGAAAATGGAACTGAATCCAACACAATAAATTCAATTATTCAGCTCGTGAGGTCATTGACTACAATGCAAAATATCCAAAACCAGGCTATTCAAGGCAATGTTTTGATGCTATCACGTTTGATAAGAAACCAGCTATAATTTTTACGCAGGCTTTATTCAGAGGAACATATTGGTTGATATTTTGGATGTTCTAACAAGGGTGAATGGGAGGATGCAAAGACGGTTTCCCTCGCCACAAATGGGTGACGGTTTATCAATTGTTACTTAGATGCTTGAGATGCCAAACATCGCAGGGTCTAGTTCTGTTTCCTGCCATTTTCATTCCCCGTTTCATCACTCAGTGTTTTTTTTCCGAAACTGTCATCACTCAGTGTTGGAAGTGTAATAATACATGCAACTGGCTGTATGCATCCCTGATGTAAAAGATCAGAACTTATTCCTTTTTCTCACTTTTTTTTTAAAAAAAGCACTGATCCAATTGGTTGTCAAATCTAGTGAATAATTCGAGAATATGGTACTAGAACGTTACTGGGCTAAAGGTGCAGGACAACTGAACCCATGAACCATGATACATACGTGCCCTGATGGTATAAAAGAAAATAAGCATTAATGCATTTCAGATAAAGACTGCCAACAAAATAGCATGACAGTAACAACATAGCATAAATGAGGCAAGTATGTGCAAGGATTTTCTTTAGTGAACATAATAAATGTGCTGCATGTAAATGTCTCTTACCCACAGTTCCACTTAAACTCTCCTTCGCAGTAAACACCAAAGGATTCAAGAATCACCGCAAGAATAGCACATATGGATTTTATTATCATCTGTCCCAGGACCAGGTAAATGCATTAGTTTTAAATTGCTATCGCATGCTGCAAAAGGTTGGGAGATAAAGAGCCACATACATACTGAACAAGCCCAAACTTGATGATCAAGTAGAACCATTCACCTAAAGGCCATGGATCAAGCAGGTAATTCATAGGAAAAGGGTGGTTCACACATCGTCGTTCAGATGCTTGGCCTAAAAGTGGTGCATCCGAACCTGAACCACCCCCCTTCTTCAGAAATTCAATAGTCCTATCTTCCCCACCTTGTATGAACAAAACAAGATTATATAGACGGGCCAATATACAGGTAATAACAGTGGAATGGAGCCTACATGACAGAGGATAGAGGAGTACCTAAGCAAGCAACTAGATACCGCCCAAAACAGTACATTGCAAAGGCCTCATAGCCGTCTCGCAGGATCTCGATATCAACACTTATTGATGGATTTACCAATGAAATGTACTGCAAGAGTACTCTATGTGAGGCAGCATAGTAATGCAAAAAAAAATGAACTGCTAAATTGATCTCATCCAATATCGTGGCTGCAAACATTGGAATGGATCTCTTGAATAAGGCAGAAACATAGCACCTTACCGACTCGACTGCATAGCATGGTACCATGACAATGACACCAACAAGAAACTTTTGCTCCTGAATATTAAAAAAAAGAAACGATCCAGGAAAAATGTTGAAGACATTCATGCACAGCTCCAACAACTTACCACATTGTTCGAATTAAAAAAATACCTATTTCAATTTACCTCTGGGTTGTTGTAGGCTGACAGATGATTAAGCAGCAAATACAGGGACAGCGAGAGCGAGACAACGACGAAAATTCCAGCAATGATTGTAGCCCAGAGAGGCAGCGCATAGCTCCTGAGGACTGCAAACATTTGGTCGGCCAATTCCATTGCCTCCTCTTCTCTCAGTTCCACTTACCCGTTTTACTCAGATTATGCTCCCTTTGGAGCGACTACACACACAACCTTCTCTTGTTCCAGGGTAAGGTTCATAGAGAATCATAGTTCCAACTGATTGATACCGGAGTCCGTTTTTGAGCAGCCAGCAACCAAAAAGCAGTAGCTTTATGTTCGTCCACCATAAATACTCGGTGGTCTTCACCTGCAAGGACACGAAAAAAAAAGTTAAGACCAGAAAGGATCAGCAAGCACGAATCCTCCATCGAAACTAAGAAGGGGACAGAGAATTTAACTCGGGGAAACCTAAGCATAAGAATGAAGTGAAACAGTTTTACACCCAGGCCCAGTTTCAATAGAAGATAAGGCAGCCGCTAGGAAAATCAAGCAGATAGGGAGAATCATGTGAATTTCCGACGATTCCAAGGAAAGGGTGTTAGCTTTTCAGTCAAAAACCGATTTAATTCCACAGAACCGCACTGCTATTCGCGAATCAAAGATACGAACGGGACCAAACAACACAGACCTGGGAGGGCCCGATCTGAGCCAGGAGCGAGCCAATGCAGGGAGAATCGACGAATACCAACCACCAGGACCAGGGGATCGCAAGGCTGCGAGAGCAAGACTCCGCGATCGGAGAGAACCCAATCGGTTAACGCGTAAAAGAACCAGCCGGGCGTTGCCTTCCCGCCTACCAGTCGCGTCAGGACCGGGATCGGGAGAGGAGTAGGCGTTGAAGTCGATTAGAGAAGATTAGGTGGTGGAATCGTAGTTGGTCAGAGATGTCGATTCGATTTGTGAAGACATACATGAGAACGCCTGCGTCGAATTTGAAATTCTCTCGCACATGCCTCCACAAAGTTTTGTTTTTTGTTTTGGTTGGAATCGCTGTCATGTCTGCCGCGCTCTCTGGGTCCTACGATGCATGCTGTCGTCCTCTTTTTCTTCTCTCTTCTTATTCTCTGTCTCCAAACTAGGAATTTGAGTACAAATTTATCGAAAATTTACAGCATACATATATCTTCTCCGCGGGATTTGACATGATCTTAACGAAAATTTGGCGCGCCGGAACCTGCTATTTCAGGCTTCCATTGCTTAGGAGTTACTCCTTCTCTTCTGTAATATTTTACGTTAGGAAAACTAAGTTAAGGTTAATGGAAAAAAACGCGTATAGCCCCTGCGTGTCGCTAGGATAATTACTTGAAACGGCATCTTTATGCATTGGTGCTTTAGGAGCACAGTACCAGTACCTTCTGAGATGTCTCCTCAATTTGGCTAGTTTAGCCAATCTCAAATAATACAGAAATTTTAGGTTGGCTAGTTTAGTCAACCTCAAATAATACAGAAGAGAGGGAGTATCAATTATCACAGGTCACTAGTCCCAGGAGGCCCCTAGAAGTCCCCCTTTTAGATTTAATTTCTTGTGGATTATTTGCAAAGATAAATCTTTCCAGACAATATAGCAAACCAGATTACTTTGTATGGTATGTCTTTGATATCAAGTGACGTGAAATTATCATACAGATGCAATCGTGGAAGTGGCTCTTCAATACCACACAATCTTCATACTTGTTGCAACCGACGATGTCATGGATCACCGCGTGTTGTGGGTCTCAGACGACCTCTGTGCCTGCCTGTGCCTGCCAATCTGCCATGGCTTGGGACCGAAGGGGGAGAGGAGGTAGAGGACCAGCTTTAAATATGGTGACCGACCGTAGAACAGAGCTCGTATGGTCTTCAGATGGCAGTCGCTCTCTCTAGTTCAAGTTAAGAGTATATGTAACTACAATCCATAACCTTGTCCTTAATTAGGCAAGCTTCACAAAGCAACTAGTTGCAGACGGGGATTTTAGGCTGAAAAATACTTCTATCTGAATCCTAACTCGGCAGCAGCTTTTGCATGCCATCGTCATGAGCAAACATCGTGAAAAGGTTTCAGCAAATCCCAAATCGTTGAAGCATGCTGAACAGGAAATCCAATTAATGTTTATTTTCCAATTGCAGTTGACAGAGAACAAATGAAGAATTGGCCAAGAAACAATTTATGACTAATTAATTTCCAATGGATATAATTGGAAGCAACCTAAACAACACAAACCAATGTTTAGCCGACATTATGTTATTGAACCTAACACGTAGCCCCATGATTGCTGCAACAGCTGTTGCATATATGCAGACAACCCCCTTCTGTAATTCAATCCAAGTAGCCTCTATATGCACTCCTCTTTCACTCTCTCCATGGAAGTAGTTAGAGTGTGTATAACCCGATCAATTAGCTTAGACTCTTGCATCCAACAGGAATGTTGCCGGTTCTGATTTTGCGGCACAGCCATACCTATGAGTGCTGTACTTCCTATGAACCCCAGTAAGTTTCCCTTGAGGTGCTCTTTGGTGTAGTTCAACCATCATCCTGGAGCATTCCCTGCAGGCAAAAAATGAACCATGCAACTTTAAGCACAATCTGAACTGGTATGACATAGTGAAATGCAAAAACTAGGGAGGTAAATTACATCAGCTGCAGTTCGGAATATTTTGTGTGCAGCTCACAACATCTGTTCCAAGACTTGAACCCATTCATTGTGCACTGAGCTGTGTAGATGGCGGCAGCTGCCAGCATAGATGGGGTGAACTTGAGCATCTCATATTCAACGAGGCTCAGCTCGATCAGGAAGAAAGAGAGGAGCTCCAACTGATACAGTAGTAGATAGCGAAACATTTGGGTGTTAGGGGTCAATGTACTATGCGAGAAAACTATGGCTATAAACATCTGTCTACTACCACCAAGTAGTGTGTATGTAGTATCTAACCTTCTTGTCAGAATGCGCGGCTTTAAGAAATCTTCTCATGAAACAGTATGGAGTCGGCACAGACATATTGAACTTAAGTGTGTTCACTATCTCTCTCTCCTGCAGAAATATCAATGTCAATTCTCCTATTAATTTCATCATGCAACTAAAATAAACTGATAAAGCAATGATACCTACCATTTCTAGAATATCTGCCCTTGTGTAGGCGCGATCACAGATCATGATCAAGTCCTCAACAATCGGAACGCTCACTTCTTCATACTTGCATGCGAGCAGCATAGCAGTCACACCAACTAGCTGAAGCTTCTTCCGCACTACATTTTCGCATGCTAAGAATCTGTCTATAATATTCACAGTGAGGAACAACGTCTCCTCCAACAGCTCTAATTTATAGTGTACCTGCATTGCAAAAAAAAAGAGGAAGGAATGCTAAGATTTCCACACTAGATGACTAAACTGAATGTTGAAACATTTTTTTAAATGAATGTTAAACATTTGGATAATAATAATCTCACCTCAATCAGCCAGTCAATTAGAATGCCACGCATCTTCTCATTTATATCAGTTTGGCTTGACATGTAGCTGGGAGAGACACAGCTCGAGCCCTGTGTTTATAGAGTTTCCGGTGAGATCACTCAGTTTAACTACATGGTAAGCGCAAATGACTTCAGGAGGGGACTCAAAATTGTACCTCGGTTTTTCGGTAAAAGCAGTAAATTTCATCAACATATTCTGTCACCGCGAGAGAGTTGCCGGTATCACCGCTGTCAATGTCAGGTGCTGCCTCCTCGATATCTTCCATCTCAATCTCTTTGAGCTCAGAACTCATCTGAAATAAAAAAAAACATAGTGACTATGAACAAATGTGAATTTAACAATAGCTGACGTGTTCAGAACATATGACGGCACATTTATTTACCACTTCGTCCCTCCCGTGGAGCATGGGTAAGGGTATATCATCAGACATCTTAGTGCTTTCCATATCTGTAGGAGTGTGAAATGCTGTGTCTGTGTTTCTTTTACGCCTCTCACTTCCAAGTGGGGCCTGCAAAACAATTCCAAATATTTGAGCCGATATTGAATTCAACATTTTGTCCAAACAAGGTCACATGTTTCAAAGTCAGATATATGTTAACTGAAAAGAAATTGCACATCTTGTAAGGTTCATAGCATATTCAAACTCTGCATACCCCGTTCAAGAATAGACAACAAATTAGAGATCTAGCACATGAATATGAACTTGGTATGGGGCTTAAATGTGCAAATTAGAAGTTCAGACGGGACCCTTTCACACTAGGCCGATTCAAAATTTTGGATTGCTTCATTCACGATAAGATACATTTTATAATTATCAATTTGGCAGCAAATAAACAGCTCAAAGTTACCTGTATACTACGATAATTTCAGTTGTACAATTTGAAAGTTTACATAAGTGCACAGCAGTGCACGGAGCAGGAATTTACGAAAAAGAATAGAAATAATTCGAATCACTTTAATGACTAGTACCAGATGAGCACTTGTCGGTTGGTTTGCCAATGTTGCGGCGAATTTCCTGCCAAAAGTGAGAGATATACTTTAATAAAATTCTAAAGAAATCGATTATGAATGGTACATAAAAGTGAGGATAACAGCTCGTGAACCTTGTAACCGGACGGTGTCCACCAAATGGTACAGGTTTCCTGAAGAGCACGTACATGGAAGGAAATGTAACGCAGTTAGACACTGCATACATGAAAGCTGAAACACAAATCTCTTAGATAACGGATCGGTGTCTTACTCTGATACGTCGCCCCTCTTGGTCACAGCCACAGGGTGGCGAGGGCCTCCTATGATGTTTTTGATGTCACCGAGAACCCTCCGGTTAGTATTCGCCATCTCTGACGCGTACTTAACCCCCTCCATTGCAACACCTTCACGAAAGCCAGTACACCACACCCCCGAGATTATTCGCCATCTCTACTTACACTGAATAGTAGGTGTACGTTTCAGAGGACAGGAGAAAGTCGATACCTTGGTGGAAGTTTTCAGATCCCACGTCGTGCATACGATTCTCCATTGCCGATGGGCTCCTGCAGGAAGAAAGTCAAACTGAAATCGACATCAGAGATCGAAGAGACAATGACGATATGTCGTGACGGGAACAAAAAGGCAAGAGTCACATGGATCTAAAAAAGGCATGGCCTTTTGGGTTTGAATTCCGCCTGATGTTCCGTCGGACGTGAGAAACGACACACACACACACGAGAAAAAGAAAATCCTGGGAATTGTAATCAAATAAAGAAATATATCCTAGTAAGCTACATATATGCTGCAGTTATCTCGTCGAGCTGGAGAGAACCAAGAAACGCCACCCAACGACGGAAGAGGAAACTATTAAAACGCAGCAAGTGATTTCTTTTTACCGGAATTCAAAGAGCGGAGAGGATCCAAGAAAGAGTACCAGTCCAAGGAATCGATCTCCAAGCGACGGGACGATGTACTAGCTTTCAGCTAATCCTTTCCCTGGATTACTCCATCTAAGCGGAGATCCAAGGGAAACCCCCCAGCTCACGAAATCCAACGCAAGGAACACCAAATACGGTCGTCCAAGGAAACCCAAAAGCCCGCTGAAGAGCGCATACAAGAAGTACGCTTTCCTACTGAGATGAAATTGGAGAGAAAGCCGCCGCCGCCTCACGAACCTTGTGGTAATCGTTCGTCCGACGGAAGAAGAGAGAGGGAAGAGCACCACGACCTCTACTCTACCCCTCTCCCCTCACCTTTCTCTCTCTTTCTTGCTCTCGGCGGTGGCCGCTGCCGCTGCCGCTGCTGTTGCTGCAAGGAAGAAGGACCAGGAGGAGGAGGAGGAGGAGCGGAGGAGAGAGAGGCGAGCTAAAATAGGGGGGGAGAAGGCCTGTCCGAGGCGTTTCAATGCAACGGTCGTCGGATCGTAGCCGTCCGATGGGATCTGGACGACGAGGGAGTGGTGGGGCTATGCGGCACCCCCGATCCCACAAGTGCTTTCAAAACGCCAGCCTAGAGCTTAACATGGATGAGGCGTCAGCTTTAAGTAACCACTATTTTTAGTTGTGAAATCTCTCGGTAATACTGTATCGTGCATGATGATGCGTTTGTTTTTCACGATCAGATTTTTAATAAGCGCAGTAATTGTTAAGCTTAATCACTCACAGTAAAATACCTCTAATTAAAAGCACAAAAACAGCTAGATAAAAAAAGTCATTGTGATCCATCATCTTGCTTCTGTGTATCCTGCTACGTAGATGTAGAGTAGAGTGCTCTTTTTCACACTCTGTATTCCTCCTGTCCTTACTGTTATGCAATTTCTCTTGTCACACCTCCCAAGAGAAGAAGAACAAGAAACCAATGTCTAATGGGCTTGCACCACCTTGCAGGGGAACATAATATGGCCTTCGCCTGCATGGTAGAGAGCTCTAGTGGGACATTACACATTTGGAAAAAAAATCATAATCATAATAGTAGTGGTGAAAAAATTCTTCAGAACATATATGCATAAGGAACCCGACAAAAATCAATTTTACTACACGTTCTTAACGAGGCACCACTGGGCGCACGCTTTCCGTACCGCACATAACGACATTTTAATTTAGTAACGTAAATATCACATTTGGAGAGTTGGAGATCACGACTGTAAATGCCACTAGAAAGTAAACTACACGACAACTAAATTAAATAGTAACTCTGACAAAATTATTGATTCTATAACCGTCTATATACCGTTACGTAAATGACAATAATTGTACATTCAATGAAATATAATAGATCTATCTTACTAACAAAAATTATTCATAAAACCCGTGACCCTAACGGGTATGGAGAGGTACGCATCTAACTCGGTTGAGATAATAACACTTGAATAATAAAGTAGATATGTCCATACATGACATAGTGTATTCTAAAAGAGACGTACTCTCTTCTTCTAAAATAAATAACGTTTAAGGCAGCTAATTTATTTTAAAATAAATTAATTTTTTATACCAACACATACTTTATTTCAAAAGCAAAGGAGTAATATAGTATTGTTGGCTAGCCCCCGTCCATCCATGGCAGCCAGCCAGTAGCAGTGAAGAGAGTAACAAGACCATGGTTGTCATCGATGCCACCTGGGCCGCTGGCTGCAGAGAAGTAATGGGCCTGGACCCAGGCTGAAACAGCTGCTAGTAGACAGTTGGGCTGAAAATTATCGTTGGGCTCCCTTTGCCTCTTTTAGAGTACTCCTTCGTTTAAATATCTTTTTTTTTAATAATTGGATGAAACATTGATTTTTTTTCTGATCGAGAAAGGAAAAGGATGAAAGAAAATTAGAGATTCAGAAAGAAAAAGAGGGAAAAGAAAACTGAAAAGGCAGCAAGGACGTCGTGTGAACAGAGCCGTTCTTGTCATGGCCTGTTGTATGTAATCAACAACTCCATCTCTCATCTTATCCGTAGCAGTCCGTGACGTGCACGCACACCAACCTTGCGGTCACTGCAGGTGGGCCCTCACGTCCGGATGACGATGCCGAGTAGTCCATGTCGATCTGGAAGCGAGCGCGAGCAGAGTACGAAACCCACCTCCTCCTCCTCCTCATCCTCCTCCTCCTTCCCCCAATAATAAATCCAGCCCATCCTCTGTTGATTTGATTGTTGCTTCTCCTTCTCCTTCCTCCCACCCCTCGTCCTTATCGCCGCGACCAGCGGACCACGTTGCTTCTTCCCCCAACCAAAGCAACGCCGTCCGCTCCAATTGCAACCAGCAGCCATGGATCCCTACAAGGTACGGCCTTTCATCGATTTTACCCTCAAGGGATCATCGATTTCTCGCGCCGATCTGACTTGACCCTTCGCCCCTGCTCCTGGGATGCAGCATCGCCCGTCGAGCACCAACAACGCGAGCATCTGGACCACCAACTCGGGCGCCCCCGTCTGGAACAACAACTCCGCCCTCACCGTCGGACAGCGAGGTCAGTCAGTCGGCACCACACAGATCTTAACTGTCTCTCGTGGCCTTTGGCCTGTCTGTGATCTCGATTGGCCCTTCTTTTTTTTTTTTCTGTAAATACTAGGCAGCTTATGTGTGATGCTTCCTTGGTTTTTCTCGTTGGCAGGACCCATCCTCCTCGAGGATTATCATCTGATTGAAAAGCTTGCCCAGTTTGACAGAGAGCGTATCCCTGAACGCGTTGTACATGCACGGGGAGCCAGCGCCAAGGGTTTCTTTGAGGTGACTCATGATATTTCTCACCTTACGTGTGCTGATTTTCTTCGGGCTCCTGGGGTCCAGACCCCGGTCATTGTCCGGTTCTCTACAGTTGTGCATGAGCGTGGAAGCCCTGAGACCTTGAGGGACCCACGTGGTTTTGCAGTGAAGTTCTACACTAGAGAGGTACGGATACTGTATCTTGTCATGCTCCGAAAAACATGAACTTTCTTTCAAAACTGCTGCAAGTTCTACAGCATTGCTTGACAAATACTTTTCTGTTTATGTATCATATTCATTCATCAAACATAATGTTGATCATATCCCGAAGGGGTCTTAGGTAAGGTAAGGAGTGATAAGCTGATTTCAGCTATTGCTGTAGAGTTCTGGTAACTTCAGTTGGGCTTTAGCCCCATAATGTCCTGTGTATGGATCCTTTCACTTACTAGAATTTAGTTATTTATTTCAGTTGGGGATTTGACTAGCACCACCCCTTTTTCTCATTTATTGGTCTATGCAATTGACTGTTTACCTTTTCGTGATGAATACCTTTTGTGAAAACAAATACGGCTGACCTATTAAGCTTTCTTTAGGAGGAAAGAACACAACGCCATGGTTTAATAATTTATACATTGATAATCACTGATCTTCTCTCACATACAAAAAGGAATAGTTGCACATTGTTCATTACTGGATTTATCTCCATCTAGTTTCACCTAGAGATTTCCAATGCTATTCATTTGCTTTCTCCCAGTGGTCAATGTCATATGCTAACCTTTTGTTACATTGAGGGATGGTGTCTAATGATTTTCGTCATGCATTTTTCAGGGTAACTTTGACCTTGTGGGCAACAACATGCCTGTGTTTTTCATTCGTGATGGAATGAAATTCCCTGACATGGTCCATGCTTTCAAGCCAAACCCAAAGACCAATTTGCAGGAAAACTGGAGAATTGTAGATTTCTTCTCGCACCACCCAGAAAGCCTTCACATGTTCACCTTCCTTTTCGATGATGTTGGTATCCCACTCAACTACAGGCACATGGAGGGTTTTGGGGTCAACACTTACACCTTGATCAACAGGGATGGAAAGGCCCACCTTGTGAAATTCCATTGGAAGCCTACTTGTGGTGTGAAATGCTTGTTGGATGATGAAGCTGTGACTGTTGGAGGTACCTGCCACAGCCACGCCACAAAGGATCTGTATGATTCTATTGCAGCTGGGAATTACCCAGAATGGAAGCTTTACATCCAAACCATTGATCCTGACCATGAGAATAAATTTGATTTTGACCCACTTGATGTCACCAAGACCTGGCCAGAGGATATCATTCCACTGCAGCCTGTTGGACGAATGGTCCTGAACAAGAACATTGATAACTTCTTTGCAGAAAATGAACAGATTGCTTTCTGCCCAGCAATTATTGTCCCTGGAATCTACTACTCTGATGATAAGCTGCTCCAGACAAGAATTTTTTCCTATGCTGATACCCAAAGGCACCGTCTTGGTCCAAACTATTTGATGCTTCCTGTGAATGCACCAAAATGTGCTTACCACAACAACCACTTCGATGGCTTCATGAACTTCATGCACAGGGATGAGGAGGTACTGTCTTTGTTTTTTTTAGTCTTAGTATCCTTTAGCATGCAAGTATGTACGATGCATATTATGTTGGTCTATTATGCATTGTTCCTTCCTATGAACATCAAAGAAAATGGAATGTCTATAGCATTTATGTATTTTACTTTGTTTCTCAGGTCAATTACTTCCCTTCAAGATTTGATCCTGCCCGTCACTCTGAGAAGTACCCCATCCCTCCCCTGTACTGACAGGCTGCCGTGATAAGGTGTGTAACATATTTGAGTTCTGTTGGTACTTACTTTTTTTCCCCCAAATTGCTGTGGTGGTTTGTTTGGTTCAACCGCATCATGGTGATTCTTGGACCAGGATCAGAAAACCTATTCTTGAGCTACCCCCTCCATTATATTTTTTCCATGTTTGTTTCCAGTTACTTAGTATAACGCCTGCATATGTAGTCTGAAAAGTGCTTTTCTGAGCGAAACTATCCATCATGTGCATGTTCGATTTGCAGTGCGTTATCGAGAAGGAGAACAATTTCAAGCAGGCTGGTGAGAGATACAGATCATTTGACCCTGCCAGGTTTGCCCCAGCTAATTGGTTTGTTTAGAGATGTACTGGAGTTTAGCTATTTAAGCAGCCCCCCTGATTAAACTGTTGTGGCATGGAAACACAGGCAAGACCGGTTCATCCATCGGTTGGTTGACGCACTCACAGATCCTCGTGTGACCCATGAACATCAGAACATTTGGATCTCTTACTGGTCTCAGGTATATGGTTCTTTTTTCTTTTCAAACGCTTAAGCGTCTAGATCTCTGTCTAACTACGTTGTATCTTGTGATGCAGTGCGACGCCTCCCTTGGTCAGAAGCTGGCATCCAGACTGAAGCTGAAACCGAGCATGTAGAGGTCCTCCGATTCCAATCAGACTAAGGTGGATACAACATGGAGCAAAATTTCAACTTTTCACCTCCGCTGGTTGTAATGACAAGGGAATAAAAAATTGATGGTGATGGGAACTGTTAATTGTGATCGGGTGACGCGTGTCGTCTTTTGGTTGTTCGTCTTTTGCAATGCATTATGATAACAATAAAAAACAGAAGCGACGTCTTCATCCTCCATGCATCAACAAATGTCCTGCTGTGTTGAATGGTGCGTTCGTTTCTGATAACGACCACCTAGCCAGCCATGGATGGACACTTCTCTCTCTCTCTCTCTCTCTCTCTCTCCCCTCCCTCTCCCTCTCTCTCTCTCTCTCTCTGACTGCTTCCCGTTCCAAGCACATTCCTCCTCGTCTGAGTTCAGTTCATGCGATCTAGCAGCGACTGTAGCAAACAATGGAGAGGAGGGCGGCCAGGCCGTGGTAATTCATAGCAGCGTGAGTAGCTCCGCCGGCTGCCGCGCCGGTGGGCCCGAAGGTACTCCGTGGACGAGTGGTTGCCGCCGGAAAATCCCCTCATGTTTTTAACAACAAATAAGCCCTTGGCATGATGCCTCCCGGCGATCCGCCGGCCCTCGAAGCCGTCCACCTCTCGAATCCTAGCATCAGTTTTCCTCTCCCGGTCAAATCTTGGCGGGCCGCCGGCAGGCTCCTGCGGCGGATTCCGATGGACGGCAATCAGGTAGCAAGAAGATGACAACGAAAACCCTGTCCTTGAATCCAACACTAGGCAGACGGCAGATTCCGTTCAGTTTGCTGCAAATCAACAATACCCGACACCGACAGGGTTCCTCCAACACAAGAACAGCTACCTAGCTGCAGTCAGCGCTTCCCAGTAGTCTTGGCATCACTTTGATTGAGATGTTTACAGGAAGAAACCCAACAGAAGGTGATGGATTAAGCCTCCGTTACTTTGCTGATAAAGTCAAAGAGAGCAGATTCCAACATATGGATACCAAACATTGCAATGATACGCCTTTTCGAAAGAAAAAAAAACATTGCAATGACACGAGAATAGTAAGTAGATATAGAAGAATTATTGACTGTGATCATCAATCTTCAAGTCCTATGCTCAATCTTGATGCACGGTTATCGTAGAAATATACCTTTGTACTCGGTGAGCAACTGATACTATGTGTCAGATATTATTTAATACTTCCTCCGTTTTGAAATATGTGACACTCATTAGTTCAAATTTAAACTAATCAACATCAAATATTTTGAAACGGAGTATATAATGGATGATGAAGTCTAGCCTATTTTATTCTTTCCTGTATATGTCATGAACCTTATATTAACTGACAGCTGTTTCATGCTTTCATATGTATCTCAGTTGTTACAAACTTCACTTACATTTGCTGCACAATCAATATTATACGTTTTGTTGCATGATAAGAACGCCTGTTCTCGGTGTATTTCAGGCAACTCCGTAAGGAAGCAGCATTCAACCATGAGACATGCATCTCAGTTAATCCAGGGTTTAACTCAAACTCCATGGTGGCATATGTTCTAGGATTTGGGCATGCTTCGGAGATTAAAAGTTTTGCTCCATTTCTGTTTCCTTCAACATTCTTCTTTTTTTTTTTAAAAAAAAAGAAATGGTTCTTTAAACATTCTTACACATCCACAATATTATACCACCATTCGCGCCACAGGATATAAATAGCTGGACTTTTCTATTAACCTGAAGGTTTATTGATTTATCTTTACAAGTGACAGAACTCTGAAGCAAACAAAGAATATTTACTATGTTGCCACAACTGGCATGGGAATAACTAGATCACTAAGCAGAAGAATGACAAGGCCAAACTATGTTAAGAATAACACTGCTCTTCCGGTGAATGACTCGCGCACCAGAAAGAAAAAACAAAAGATGTGCGAGTTACACGTCATTGTTTGCTCGTGTAGCAATGCTGAACGTGTGAGCTATCAAGATCTACGTACTTGGACCAGTATGGCTTGTACTTGGAAATGGCAAGATCTAGCCAGGGCTTATAATTCCCATTGTAATGGACAACCGCAGCATTCTCGATCTCAGTAAGGTCAACAGCTGGATCATAGCCAAGACCCAAGACATGCCAAGTACGATTCAATGGGTATGTCAGGTTGTAGAAAGTAATTAGTCCTGGAGGCAAGGTACCCAACTTCCACAGCTTGCGATCCTCATTCTGCAACATGTCTTCTCTTAGTAAGTGAAACAACAAATCTAATTACAAGTTGCTGTTTTAGAAAGATTACTATGTCACAGAAATACAATCTAGTTAAAGCATACACCATTAACAGAAGTTTTCTTTCTCTACTACTCACCGAATCTTGCCAATAGTGGTATATTCCAGTGATGTTTTGCTTCTTCCATTCTTCCAGGTCAAACATGTTCATTCCAAATGCCCACCCACAAGCACGTGGATCAAAGTTCTCTGAGATCTTTGGGTGTGAAAAGTTGAGGTAAGTGTCAAAGCGATGGAAACTCTCCTTGCATGTTTCAACTGCACCATTTACCATCCCTTTAAGATCAATATTCCAAAGTGGCGTCAAATCCTTCTGCACAACGACATCATCATCAAGAAACAATATCTTGTCAAGCTTAGGGTGTATTTCTGGCATGTAGAACCTTAGATGGTTGAGCATGGATAAATATTTTGGGTTCCTGTACTTCAGATTCTCGTTTCCATCAGAGAGTGATGACGGGTCAAGTGCTTTAAAGTAATATTCTTTCAGCCGAGCTGATTCAAGCTGGCGGCAAACAGAACAGTACGATGAGTTGAGCCACTTGAAATTGTCTATGTTCTCCACATGCACAGTAGCCAGTCGAGGAGGATGACTAATAAACCACATTTCCATGGCTGCAAAATTAAGTTTATCAGTGACGATGTGGAAGACGTGCTTCTCTGGTTCTTTTGCGTTTGCCACAGTTGATCTGACAACTACTGAGGCTGCGAGCACATTATCAGAAAATATTGCATAGTGATAGAGTGAGCGGTCCTCAAGCTTTGCATTCTGTTCTTGTTCCTTCAAAGCAGCATCATGAAAATGCCTCTTTATCACACCATCACGAAAATAATAATCAGTTGTCAGCTGCATGTGTAGGCAGTGCAAGGGCATGGGGACCGTCTTTGCAGCATGCTGAACCAGGAATGTGTTCTGTTTCTTCACCGCATCAATGTTTGTTTCTGTAGACTGCAACATAGCACGCAGTTTTCTTGATACCTCATTGGAGCTGTACAGAACATCTCTAGCTGAAGATAGCACATGGCCCATTGCTTTTGCTCTCTCTAAAGCACTGTAGAAAAGGAGGGGTGATAAAAAAGTTATCATTTAAGACCAAGGTGGACAGGGAACTGAACTGCTCAACAGTCAGACATAAAAAATAGAGTACCTTGAATCGAGTTCGTTATCCATATGTGCGTCCCCTATAGCTGTTTGGCTTTCTTTTATGCACTTCATGAGCGAGGCATATAGGTCAGATTCCTCCCGGGAGAGTGCTATGGTGGCATATATCTTGGCCATTATTATCTGATCAATCATGAGCCTCAAGGTTGAATCCGTATTAATATGGTGGAACTCCTGCCTCCATATGTTGTAGCTGCCTCTTACTTTATTATGAAAATTTCTTGAGCTGTTTGTCGCTGCAGTCCGCATCTGGAGTTCGACCTCTTTGTCCATCTGAAGCAGCTCCTGAGTCCGCTGCTCCTTTCTTTTACGCCGAAATACCTGCAGGAGCAGTAGTGTGACATCAAATATACTCAGATGCTGCAGATTACCACACCACGTGTTAAACCAAAAAAAGAATGCAGCAAGGAGCCGAGATTATCATAGCTACTCTATAGGATGCATAAAATTAACCTGCCGCTTTAGTTTTATCGGATCAACATTTCTGTTCAACGAATTATCGGCACTTGAAAGATTGGTGGCTTCTGATCCGGTGGCCAGTAGAAGCTCCTGAGCAGCCTCTTGCTATTGCAACAACAGAAGAAACACATGTAAGGGCTATAAATTTTGACATAAACAGCCATTTTTTTGTTCAAGACATAAAGTTGTGGCTACCTTCTGACCATCTCTTGGTAGCAAAGGGTTCTTCCAGATAGATGAAGATAAAAACTCTCTGGTGGTAACTTTGAACAGCTTGATGTGACCATACTGGTCGGTGTAAGCAATGGTCTTATCAGCATTACTCCTATCCTGCCAACAAAATTACGATGCACATTCGGTAACTTGGCTAGCAAAATGGTCGGATTGCGTGTCTTGAACTGACGAAGGCGGAGTGTAACCTGCAAATCGCCGCAGCCAGGGCAGTTCCCAGAGACCCCGTGGTTGCTGGCAATCCAGAAAAAACAGAAAATGACACCAAAGCTAGATCCTTTATAATGAATACTAGGTATCAAGAGCAATGGCAACGATTCATACGACTGGTGATGGGCGAAGAGCCACCGGGACACGGACGATCTGGCGGAGGGCACATGGATCACGACCTGCGGAGCCAAAGAGGCACCAAAAGATGAGACGTAAGGAATCCCTAATTCTGAAGGTTAATTTCGCCGTTGCGGGGAACGGAAAGCATCGAGTGTGAACGGGGCTGGCGCCGACCAACCTGGAAGGAGAGGAAGCAGACGAGGAGGAGGAGGAGGAGGAGGAGGAAGAGAGTCAGGAGTCCGGGCCGCCGCCGCAGGGGGAGAAGGCTTCTGGGGTAAGCGTCCGCGGCCGCCGACAAGGAGGCGGAGGAGCTGGACGACGCCATGGTGGAAGGGGGACTGAAGTGATGGGGATGTGATTTTCTTCTTCTTCTCACTTCTTCTTCCTCTTTTTTTCTTTTTGTTTTCTTTCCCGGGGACGAGTAATGGGTGCAGCTAGCCAGAAGAATGGCGAATCCTTTTACGGTTCTAGCGTAAAATGCTACGCACACACGGGCCAGACCTGAGATTCTTTGGATCGCAGCCGCTGTAGTTGAATGCTGTACTCTAGCCAACCTTGACAAGACTGAATTTTCACATAATATGTCACAGGTTCATTTTTCTTGTTTTGAATTTGTACTCTACATGCCCTTTGTTCGTTCAACCCATGGATGATCATAAGCTAGTTCCCAAAGATGAATTGTTGGCACGATGCCTACTTGCTTTCCTTCGGTTGTTAAACATTCGTTCAACTTTTGCAGAGTACAAGAGGACGTGGACTTGAAACAGACAGAGCTCCTTGGTGGCACGTACAGTTAGGCTTAGTTCCAATCAAGCTGCAACTTTTTGACTCAAATGAATTTTCACTCCACCCAGAAATGCAGAACTCCGCTTATGCCTTTTAGCTATATATAGCTGATCCCAAACCTGATTAGCTTTGTTAGTGGACATCCCACTAGAAACGAAGAAAGATTGGAAAAGAGTGCCAGATTGCTTATATATGGAGAAAGATTTCTAGTAATGATTTGATCTGACCATAGAAATCCTACAGAACAGAACCATGACAAGCCGGAAAATGGAATGCCTGATGATGACTGAATGCTACGTACCTGCTGACGCAATGCAGCTCCACTTATCCGTGACAGATAATGACTGAAGAATCTATGAATATTACAATCAGAATCACAGTTCATCCTACATACAGTACACTCGAGCTGAGTAATCTGTCTTATCTGCCCCTGCTGGATCGAGCTCTGCTCTTCCTAGCTAGAGGAGCTTCCGCTTCTCGGTGAGTGCACCTGCTAGCTGCCCGCGTGTCGGCGAGGAGCTGTGCCTGGCCTGATCCCTCGTCCTCGACCCATCGATCTTCTCCAAAACCTCCACGACTTCCTTCATGGATGGCCGGCTCTTGGGGTCACCGTTCAGGCACTCGAGGGTGAGCTGAGCTGCTCGGAGGGCTCCTCTGGAATGGTACTGCCCCTCAAGTCGGCTGTCCATAACTTGGCTAATCTTCCTCCGATCCGCCAGCAATGGCTTTGCCCAGTTCACCAAGTTCACCTTCTCGCTGGGCCGGCTCCGGTCCAGCGCCCTCAGGCCAGAGAGCATCTCCAGCAGCACCACGCCGAAGCCATACACATCACTCTTCACATACAGGTGGCCTGAAATAAATTCATGAAACCATTATCGACAGTACTATGTTTTGTTAATCAGTTGTCACAAAACCGTACGTACGTACGTACGTACGTCAGGCACAGGGGATGAGCTTTTATGGACATACCGGTAGAAACATACTCGGGAGCTGCATAGCCATAGGTGCCCATGACTCTTGTTGTCACATGAGACTCTTCACCGTCCGGGCCATGCTTGGCCAATCCGAAATCTGACAGCTTGGCGTTGAAGTTCTGAACATGCATGACACGGTTGCAATTAGCTAGCTAGTGAACTGGGCAGGTGTAGTATGTATTGGTGTGGTCCTGAAAGAAAGAAGAAGAAAAGAAAGAGCTAGCAAAGAGACGACACCAAGTCTAGTAAGATGTTGGAAGCCTTCAAGTCCCTGTAGATGATTTGTCTTTGTGAGGAATGAAGAAAGGCGAGACCACGAGCTGCGCCCATGAGGATTTTCAGTCTGAGGCTCCAAGGCAGCGACTCGCACACCGCCCCTCCTGGTAACAATCATTATTAGTTAGCTAGCTAATGTCATTAAAAGTGATATCATGCTGATTGATGATCGCAAAGAAATAAGTACTAGTTCCCTCTGTTCTCAATTATTTAACGTTAGAACAGGTTGTTTGGTTCAAAATTGAACTAAAAATCTTGTCCTAACAGCAAGTCGTTAGCTTGGTAATAAGAATATATAATCCATAGGCAGCAGAAACAGGTGTGAATGTGATGTGGGCAATTTGGTTGATATATGCTGGTATCGATCCTGGAAAAAAGTGATTGTTAGTTGTGTTGCACTATGGAGTGTGGTGCCTCATATAATATACTTATATATGTGATGAAAATGAAGTTGCACTAGCTCGTAGACAGATAAATTAATCGACATAAAATCGAAATTGTGTTCCTCCAAGTATTATCATGCTGCATATTAGACAGGGAACAGGGTCGTCTCACTTCGGAAGAGGTGGTTCTCCAAGCTCCCCTTTGCCATGAACTCGTAGACGAGCAGTAGCTCACTGCCATCCACGCAATATCCCAAGAGTTTGACAAGGTTGGGATGCGAAATCCTCCCAAGGAAATTCACTTCAGACTGCCATACATGCATGGAACACGAACAAATGAAATGCCTCTATTTAAGAAAAATACAGGTACGAAAGGAAATCAGTACTGAATGGATCACCTGCCACTGTTCCATTCCCTGCACGCTCTCTGGGTTGAGCTTCTTGACGGCAACCACCATCCTGCAGGAGGAGGAGGAGGAGGAGGGGTTCTTCATGGTCTTGTCGTCCACCCATCCCTTGTAAACCTTGCCGAAGCCGCCCTCCCCGAGCACCGTCTCGGGCCTGAAGTTCTTGGTGGCATTCTTGAGCTCCACCAAGGTGTAGATTCTGAGGTTCGGGGACTCGAGGATCTTGCCCTCTGGAGAATCGGGGCCATCATCACCGCTGGCCGTGGCCGATAATGGCATGAAGGTACCGGTGCTCATCGTTGAGAGCTTCCCGGTGGTGGTGGTGATGGTGGTGGTGGAACTACTAGTCCTCCTGCTGGCGGCAGACATGCCTGTACGAGGAATTGAACGCGAAAGGTCGATCGATCTTGAGAGTTTGCAGGTAAGTTTTTTAGTAGAGCAAAGAAGCTGTAATTACCGGGAGCAGAGGAGGAGGCCTTGTTGCTGCTGTTGCTGTTGCGTCTCTGGAGGACCAAGGCATCTATGGCGCTCGCGCAGTTCCCCATGGTTCCTCTTCGATCTCTCTCTCTCTCTCTCTTGTCGTTGCTCACCGATCGAGGAGAGGAGAGAGAGAGAGAGATGGACGGGACAGCAGTTGGAGATTTGCAGCAACCGCCGCAGAGCGAATTCTCGGCTGAGTCGTGATTCACAGTTTCACATGACAGATGACCGCTTCCATATTTCTGCCAAACGCACGGCTGTGCCGACTATCTGCGGGGCCAGCGACGTCATCGTATCCCTGTTTTTTTTTTCAAAATCGACTTTCCTGCATGCAAAATGTAACTTTTTTATAAAAAAAGAAAAAAGAAAAAGTAAAAAAGGAGAACGTTTTGCAGCTGGAAAATCAAATCAGCTGTGTTAGTTATTGTTTGTCTTGGATCCATCTCCTGATGCGTGCGTGCAGACGTACGATTATTGATGGATCGATGCAACTCGACTCATGGAACAGAGGTAGTAGCTAGGTTCCCGACGACCTGCATGCATGCAGAGATGCAGCAGCAAGAGAGACCACATACAGTCAGAGGAAAAGCTAGCTAGCTTAGGGAGCACAACAACTACAAGCGATGATCGATGACCTAGCGCGCTATGGAGTCGTCGTCGTCGTCTAGCTAGTTCTGAATTCATACCCGGCCGGCCGAGATAGATAAGACACACTAGCTAGCTAGACTGCTTTGGATGCAAGTCTAAGGCATCGTCGATCGCCTAGCTAGCTAGCTAGCTTTTCCTCGGTTACAAGTTACAGTAGCATGATTCTACTCTAGCTTACCAAGTCAAGGTCAGAACAATCACATCTCTAAGTAAGAGTATACCAGTAGTCGTCGTTAGTATAGACTATAAATAGAGATGCAATGCGAGGAGTATACCATGTATGCATGTTGTGATCTCTCCATGCATCCCTAATGAGCTAGCTTGCACCGAGCATCGGACACCTAGCTAGCTCTTCGATCGTAAGTCCTGCTGTCAAACCTGAGCGCATTCTTCTTCCTCTTTACTTTACTTTATTTTTCAGTTAGCTAGCTGTGGCTAGCAGATCGACTGAAGAAATATGATAGAGTTAACCACCACTGTCGTCGTCAGCAGTAGCGTGTATTAATTGGTGATCTTCTTCGTCTTCATTAATTCCTGCTGCATGCATGATGATGAACAGTAAGGAGGAGGAGGAGGATGAAGATGAAAGGAAAAGGAAGCTCCATCCTGACGGTGCTATCTACAGCAGCGATCGCGTTTCTCATCGGCGTTTCTTTTCCTGTACAGATAGCACCAAAGGTCGTCGTCGTCGTCGTCGTCGTATTATTATTGATATATCTGCATGCAGCCGATGAAATGAAATGAAGTGAAATTTCATTAATTGGGCTTCAAACGTAACTAATTCATCTCTCAACAAACGAGAGAAGAACGCGCGTTCACTAATTCATTTGATGCATGCAGCAGCTTCCGTACTGTGGTGGCGTATTCAAATGGGGTAATCATCATATTCATATGTTTGGTGGTGACGATGCAAACTCCTCCAGCTTTTTCACCGCCGGTGGTGGTAGTAGCACTAGCAGTACAACTGTGGAGGAGGTGACGACTGACGACTACTCCAGTACTCCAATCCAGCTGCAGCCAGATTCTGAGCTTGCATAATTGCATTGCATTGCCATGGTTCGATGGTACTTACTGAAAGTTCATCAGTTCTGAAGATCGAGTTGGTCTGTGGTGTAGAGTACTGTTGCGACGAAAGGCCCAGCAGCAGCAGCAGAGAGGCTACCACCAAAGATTGTGGTGTCAGAGTCTGATCTTCACCTGCGCCGGCTGTGGGGAAACCCCCGTGAGGTCTCCATCTCCATCTCCATCTTCAGTTAGTTATATAACTCGATTCGATCGATCTCTGAATGCATGCTCCATGGTGCTGCATCAGGACACGCCCCCGGGCAAATACCTCTTGGCTCTGACAGTCGGGTTGAGTGAGAAGGCCAACGTGAACGCGACGGTCCACAAGTTCGCAGCTGAGGATGATTTCGACGTGGTGCTGTTCCACTACGACGGGCAGACGACGGCGTGGGACGAGGAGGAGATGGAGTGGTCCAAGAAGGCCCTGCACATCAGCGCCAGGAAGCAGTCCAAGTGGTGGTACGCCAAGCGTTTCCTGCACCCGAGCATCGTGGCCCCGTACGAGTACGTGTTCCTGTGGGACGAGGACCTGGAGGTGACCTTCTTCGACGCCCAGGAGTACGTCCGGATCGTGAGGAAGCACGGGCTGGAGATCTCGCAGCCGGGGCTGGACGTCACCGGCCGGGGGAAGAAGACGTACGACGTCACCGTCCGCCGCAGCAGCGGCGAGGAGGTTCACAAGAACACCATCGGGGGCCCCGGCAACTGCTCCGACGTGCACCAGCGCCCCTGCAGCGGCTTCGTCGAGGTCATGGCGCCCGTCTTCTCCAGGCAGGCATGGAGCTGCGCCTGGCTCATGATCCAGAACGACCTCGTCCATGGCTGGGGGCTCGACCACAACTTCTGGAGATGCGTCGACGTACCTACCTACCTAGCTACTTCCTTCTCCTTCTACTTATTGTTCTTGTTTGTCGTCGATCTTCGATCCATCTCCTCATGCATGCACGTATATATTGCAGGATCCCGAGGAGCAGATGGGCGTGGTTGACGCGCAGTACGTGGCGCATCTCGGGGTGCCCACGCTGGGGCGGCAGGGCAACCCCGAGCTAGGAGATGGCGGCAAGGTCAGGGCCCGGGCTTGGCGCGAGTTCAGCGACTTCAGGGCCAGGATGATCAACGCAGACCGGGCCGCCGCCGCTGCTGCTGCCGCTCTTGCTCATCCACCAGCAGCTGCAGCAGCCTAAGCCCGTTTCGTTTCCCTTTTCTATTTTGCCAAATTGTCTGGAATTTGGCAAATCGACTCGTGTGATCCAAGTGTGATGTGATGATGGAAGCAAATAAAATGCCCCGTACGCAAGAATAATGACAAGCAAATCCATAAGAGATGAAAAGAGTCATAGAAGAAATGTAATGATATGTACTCCCTCCGTTTCAAATTATTTAACACTGGACAGTTTAATAGAGTCAAACAATTTGATCCCTATATTATTTGTTGCTGTGGTGGTTCCCTCTGCCCTGCTCTGCTCGGCTCCACAGACAGGTCTCACCAACTTTTTCCTCTTTTTATTGAACGCTACGTGCATCAGACTGCTCTTTTTTTTTTTTTAAAAAAAAAATCATAGTGTAAGGTAACGCAACAGACGACACCATCCACGATTATGCATTCATATGGTTGGTTGGGGTGACCAAGCTAGGTGCCTCTGCAGTTCCAGTATGAAGCGCATAGAAGATATGTTATGAATCTGAACCAGTATTTATCTAGATGATGTACATTATACAAGATATGAACACCGAAAATTTTAGCTGGAAATGTTTATACTCTCTTTGTTTCAACTGTCATTTAAAATGAAACAGGAGGAAGGGAGTGACAACGAAGCGTACGTCTCTCTCTGGGGTGCATCATTGACGACGAAGAGAAGAACGAATAATTGGGTGCCGACATGGTAGGTTGTGTTATTGTCCTTCTAATTTTGCTGACCCGCAATAAATGTTTAACTACTTTTCTTTTCTTTTCTTTTCTTTTCTTTTCTTTTCTTTTCTTTCTTGACAAACAGATGGTCGTCCTTGCCAAATACCCTGACTTTGATCACCTGCATCTCGATCTGGACCCGTGCCCCTGAAAAAAGGTCCAAACAACCAAATATCTTGACTTCCATGTCGATCACTTGTTAAGTTTAGCTACTAGCGGCGACGCAAGGAACTGCGTGACCTGATATGACGCAGTACAACCAAACAGGTTATTAAGCCCTAAACAACACAAAATTTTGCCGCTGTCTTGTCTCTGAAAAGAAAAGCAGCCTTCACACCACAGTGATGCTTTAAAATAATAATAATAATAAAAAAGACATATCTATCACAGGACAGGATAAACATGAGCTGAACAAATGTAACTTTTTGCAGAGACAAAGGGTGAAACACATGGTACCTGGAAATGGATGGAGCCCGTGACGAATGCCTCTGAAAGCCGCAATGCAAGCCGAAGAGGCATAGCAATGGCACGATGTTTGCCTATTGCGACACGTGTGGGCAACTACCCACGAGAAACAGATCTGTGCTCCATCACACAGAAAGACAGGGGTCAGATATGCTTCCAAAGGCCAAGTCGTTGTTCACCGCGTTTTGCAGAGGCTGTGATTCAATTTCAGCCAGGCCCCCCCCCCCCACCCCCTTGGTGGTTTTGTTCTCCGGGGCCTGGAACAGTCAGAACAAAGGAAAGGAGTAAGAGGTTAACAGCAAGCAGATCAGGGACTACTGAGCAAGCAGTCAAGCACTAAGCGATGTATTCAACTCAAGGGTCAAGGGATGGACCAAACGGAAGCTGTCATGACGCCAACTATTAAATATTTCACCAGATATAGAAGAGAAAGGGGCCCTCAGAAACTCAACAACAATAACAAATCTTTTGTTTCAAACACATTGATGTAGGCTAAATATGAAAATCCAGCAGAAACGTACGGAATTAAAAGAAACAGAGGCCGAACTCAGTATTAACCTGGTAACTCTGAACATTATGAAACTCTAACTACAAGTTGCACCTCAAATAGCGGCAGGACACTGTGGGCCCTCCTTCCAACCTCCTCCCTATAACTATAAGAGATGCGCAGTGGGACTCATCAGCTAGACACTCAAGATAGTTGCAGAACAAAAGAGTCATTTACAGCCAACCAAAGGAGTAGAAAACACCTGAAACCATGTGTATAGCTGCGTGGATCTGGCAAGCCCACCCTGTGCACCAGCTCCTCCTCCTGCTCAATAGAGATGAGTTCCACAGCAGGTAAGCCATTTTTTCGTTGATTTTATTGATCTTTGTGGTACTTCAATCTGGAAGCCATAGCTCTAATGTATGAGGTTCAGTTTATAAAAGCTCAGTAGCCTTTTTCCCCTCCTGAGTCCTGAATTATATGCCACAGACAGAATTTCCATGAACCACAAGTGACAAGTCATACGAAACGCAAACGTCCATCTACTGACATGCATATGCCCATTTTGTTCGCTCAGTGTTCATCACTTCATCTGTTGCTGCTAGAGAAACATGTAGAAAGGGACAAAGGGTACCCACCGCGCAACCATGATGTTGTGTTCAGTGTTCATCACTTCATCTGTTGTTTCTGATGAATGCAGGCCTACAAAGGCAGTAGGATGGTGGGGAGAGGGTTCAAAGAAGATTCTTGGGGGCAAGGATGTGCTTGGTGGAGGAACATGGATGGGGTGCACCAAAGATGGCAGGCTTGCCTTCCTGACCAACGTGCTTGAGCCAGATGCCATGCCTGGCGCACGAACTAGGGGAGACCTGCCCCTCAGGTTCCTGCAGGTATGCAGCAAAACATATCAAAATTTTCTTCCAGATGAGTTTTCTTTCACATAATTCAGTCAATCTAGGTGATCGCGATATGTCATACTCTTTCCATGTACAACCAAGCTGATGTTTTCCACTATATTTCTCTTTCATATAATCGTTCCTTAGCAGCTGACCTAGTCACTATCTTACAGTCTTACTATTCCTTTCTTCTGACAATGACTGTGACTGGTGCAGACAGTGAACATATGCGTACCTCCAATGGAAATCAAAGATTTCTGCAACACATGACATGCTAAAGCAGAGCATGAAATTTAATCCCTTTCTTTTTTTGAGAAAACATGCAATTTAATCGCTGATAATCAATATGAATTTATCTTCAAAGTAATGTGCTGCTTCCTGAAGAGTAAGCATAATCTACAGAGTCTATACCATGCAGAGCAACAAGACACCACTTGAAATTGCAACTGAAGTGGCAAAAGAAGCTGATGAGTACAATGGCTTCAACCTTATACTGGCTGATCTAACCGCAAATGTCATGGTTTATGTGTCAAACCGTCCAAAGGGGCAGCCTGCAACAATTCAACTCGTCCCACCAGGACTCCATGTGTTATCCAATGCAAGGCTAGACAGCCCTTGGCAAAAGGTAAGCAGAGATACTTCATTTTCACTTTACAAGATAGAACTCTTAGAGCGCCTCACAAATAAAAATGCACTGAATGCCCTCAATCGATATAGCCGGTAGGACACATCGCAAAACAGAAGACAAAAAACCTTGAAACATGAAAGAAAATGCACTGATGTCATTTAATGTTCATATTCTAGCGGTGCTAAAACTTCTAATCACATAGCAAAAATCGAGCTGGGAAAAAGTGTAAGAAAGCAACAGCTTAACGGTCCAACATACATCTCTAGTTATAAGAAACAGTGCACCTAACTCAATTAAAAGCACTGCATGTGCAACAAGTAAGATAAGACGATAATGCATTATTGCAAGCTACTCTGCATATTAGGGACCATTGAGCCTACCAAGAAGTTAGACCCTTATTCATGGGGACAGTGTGTTTGTGCCCAAACCCCAAAGGGGCGTCTCTCATTGTTGTATATGTACTTGTAGATGATTCGCCTTGGTAAAAACTTTAGGGAACTTCTTATGAAGCATGGTGATGATGAGATTGAAGCAAAAGATATGGTTGAGAGGCTAATGACTGACACCACAAAGGCTGATAAAGATAGACTGCCAAACACTGGTTGTGATCCCGATTGGGAACATGGTCTGAGCTCCATCTTCATTGAGGTGCAAACTGACCAGGTGAGAAAAAAAACTTTCACATAATTTCTGGTTGCTCGTTCAATCAGAGCTTAATTTAACTGCTTGAAAAACTATATCTGTTAGCCTATGAATAAATGTTTTATACATCAGCATATACTAATACTCCATTCAAGGAAGTTATTTTAAATTCTTTCACATGATTCTGTCTTGATGAAGGGTCTTTATGGGACACGAAGCACAGCTGTTTTATCAGTGAACTATGATGGTGAAGCCAGCTTGTACGAAAAGTACCTCGAGAGTGGTATATGGAAGGATCACACAGTGCATTACCAGATAGAATAGGCAGTGGTCTGCCATGAAAAGCTGAGAGCCTCAAATAAATAAAGAGATGAGGCAGCTGCTTTTGTAAATGTCATTCTTCCCTAAGTCACATCCAAGATTATGTTAGATCCACAACCACAAATGTGCCGATTAAACTATTTACTGTAAGCAGGCTTGTCAATTCAAGAACAAAACGTTCATTGAATACATTATACAGATAAGATATATAAGAATTCATGCGAGAACAATTTTCCTGGTCACGCCTACTCCAGAGATCTGAGCAAGCTTATGTATGTCCAATCTTGCTAGTGTAGGTTACTCTCAACATTACTGAAGCGTGTGTGTAAGACACAGAATACATTGAGAGTGCTGAAACTCTAGAATTCATCAACTACAGGATAAAAAAAAATCGCACTTATGTAATACCACTAAGGAAGTGCATCTAGTGTACCTGTTTTCTTCAGTATGCTTAACTCTGGTGTTGGCCATCATCCAGCTTCCGGATACCGATTTTCTAGTCCCTGAAGTACATACGTTTTAGCGAAAAGCACAACAACAATAAATGTTCCTGCACAGTCAATTATATCTGGGAGCAAGCTGAGATTGACAGAGAGTAAACATCACAGGATTACAATAATATAAAATGAAAAAAAATCAGAACGCGAAACATGATTACGCTAAGCTTTCCAGTCAGAACCTGAGCTTGTATACAAGTAAGCTAGAAAGGACGGTGAAGCCTAGTACTACACCCCAGTAGCTAGATAGTATACTCTCTCTTGTGTACTCCTGTTGCCCCATATCGGCTTCTTCTCTGCACGGTTTGTGTCGTTGCTCGCGGCATTGCTGCGGTATCCATCTTGTGATTGTTCTCCCATAAACAATCATGTGTTGTAAAGAATCAGGGGAGGTCAGCTCAGAGGTCCTGCTGCTGATGGTCAGAAGAAGCAACGTCTTGGCCACACTGCCGGAAGCGCGGAGAGCGCAGAGTAGATCAGGCCACGCCTTCATACGGCCACATCTAGCGCCAAACACATGGCCTTCTGGAACTACAATCACCGCAAACTCTGAGTGGACGAGTGCTGGGTGATGACGGTAAGCTACAAAATCAGCACCGTACTGCAACCCAGACCTCACGACCCAATTCTTCAATCGAAGGTGTTGGTACGCCTTGTACATCTCGGGGAACGACTCTGATGCGGAGTCGAGGAGGTGATCCCACAGACCCCCTTCATCCATCTGCTGCTTCCTGTCCGCTGATTCGACAGTAATGCACCTGAGCGCGTGGCAGAGGAAGAACACCTCCTCGGGTCCCAACTGGAACCAGTGTGTATCTTCTCCTGAAACCTCCACAGGCCGGCCAAAGGCGGCGCGGCCCAGAAGCGCGGCTTGGTCCGGTGTGAGCCTGAGAAGCGCGTCCCCTCCCTGGTCCGATAAGATCGCCACAGGTTGAGATCGAGTCAGTGAAGCCTGGAGCTCGGCAACGATGCTGGACATGGGGTTCGCTGCCGCAAGAGGTGCAAAGTCCTTGCCGTCTTTGCCTCTCTTCCATCTCGGACCTGGCAGATCCATAAGCTGAAGATGCGAGATACACGACCTGGGGTCACGAATGAAGAGGTAGCAAATAGTGGAAGTAGTGGTCGCTGCCGGGCAGGAGATACGCCTCTTGTCGTGAGAGGAGAGGTGGGGGGGGGGGGGATCAGATGCGGCGGGGCGGCAAGCAGGAGGAGGAGGAAGAGGTTGATGGAGGCGACAGGACGACAGGAGGAGGAGGAGGAAGACGCAGACGTTGGGCCATGAAAGGAATATGGGCTTAGCTTTGTGGGCTATAACTGGAGCCCATTTACTTTTTTATTTTTTTAAATTTATAGCCTCATGAGTTTGAACCAAACTTGGATCCGGCATTTGGAGATTCAGAAGCAGTCGTACATAAATACCAATCCTCTAGCAATCATTTTCCAGTTAGTTGGTTAATTATTCATACTTTACATCTATATATATATAAAGAAATAGACCAGCCTACGTGGCATTCTATTAAGAAAAAAATACACTCAAAATTCACATCAGACTTAACAAGATTTAGACCTAGATGGTCAGGGTGCACCTAGACCGAGAGAGAGAGAGAGAGCTGTGCCGGGAAGTCTCCCTTATAAAATAAATGATGTTTAGGACATTTAATTTAATTTAAATTTAACTAGATTTTTGTGACAGAATAGATAGCGTATAATAATAGTTTACGTGATGCTAACACATACAACTAGGGTTAGGATCTGTAGTATTCTTTGAAGAAGAAGAGGCTAGTATCAATTTTGATCCATATACGCCTATGCCTCGATTTGTAAGCGGTTGTTGTGCGCATAGAATTTGACCCCTTTTTTATTTGTTACTCCATGTGGAGTGGATGGAGTGGAGCAAAAGGAAAAGATGCCCATTATCCTGTAGAGAAGAGAAAGCACAGGGCAAGAGACGAAGAAGCACAACGTCAATGCGGCAGCAGCCAGCCAGCCAAGCCAACCACGCCCCGTCTCGCGGATCGGTGACGTGGCTCTGCCCGGGCCGAAAATATCTACGGGGGTGGGGACCCACTGGCCTGTGGTGGGCCTCAACGTCCCCCCCCCCCCCTCCTCCTCGGCGACGCGGCCGAACGAAAGAAATTTTCCAGAATCCCGCCCAAGCCCCTCCCTCCCCTTGCCTGCGTTTCAGTTTGGCGCCTCGCCCCCTGCGTTTCCGCGCAAACACGGACGCACCCCTCCACCGCTCGTGATCACCGTGTGACAAGCGGGGCTCAGACCCCCTGGGACCCACATGTCACACTCGAAACCTAGTAGGCACGATGAGGTGAGAAAAGACTCTTGGATCGGTCCGGGAATTCGAATTAGGAGCGGGGTGCCCCTTGGAGAATAGGGGAATCGCAGATATGCCCTCGCCTCCCCCTCCTCTCCTTCTTATCCCCATCTCCCTTGGCTCTCTCTCCCCGTTGCCGTCTGCCTCCTCGATCCCTTTCCTCCCCTCGCGCCGTCCACTCCAGGTGAGCCGCCTCTCCCTCCTCCTCCTCCTCCTCCTTAATTCGCCCTCGATTCGCGGATCTCACCGCCTCCCTTGCTCCCACCGCAGGAATCAGCCATGAAGGGGGCCAAATCCAAGGGCGCCGCCAAGGCAACCGATGCCAAGTGAGAATTCGTCATGTTTTTATTTTCGTTTCTCTAGCGACAGATCTGTTCATGTGGCGCGCGGATGATTCGGGATTCTGACCCTTGGCTGGACGTTGCAGGTTGGCGGTTAAGAGCAAGGGCGCCGAGAAGCCCGCCGCCAGGGGCAGGAAGGGAAAGGCCGCCGCCGGCAAGGACCCCAACAAGCCCAAGAGGGCTCCCAGCGCCTTCTTCGTATTCATGTCAGATCTATGCTTTCTTTCTATCTTTCTTTTTTTAAAAAAAAAAGATATCTCCGTCGTCTTCCCTAGCCACACGCACGTCTCATCTAGTTAAATCTGTGCTTTGGTTAGGGAGGGATTCCGCAAGGAGTTCAAGGAGAAGAACCCCAAGAACAAGTCCGTCGCTGCTGTAAGTCCCGATTTCATTTTCACCCAACTACTACTCGGATCCCGTGATTCTCATTTTTTACCCTATTTTTTTCGTTCTGTTCTGTTCTGTTCAGGTGGGAAAGGCGGCCGGTGACAGGTGGAAATCCCTCACCGATGCGGTAAGCCTCCCGAGCAACCTAGGTTGCTTAGATTTGACTGTCCTATCCTGTCGCTTCTGTTTACACTGAAGAGAACGTTGTGGGGATCGTAGGACAAGGCTCCCTACGTAGCCAAGGCCAACAAGCTCAAGGCAGAGTACAACAAGGCTATTGCCGCCTACAACAAGGGCGAGGTACGATTTCTCCTTGGCCCTGCATCCAGACCATCGTTCTCCATTCGTCAAAACCATCTTATGTCTTTGCTTTCTTCAGAGCACCGCTGCAACCAAGAAGGCTCCTGCCCCCAAGGAGGAAGAGGACGACGACGAGGAGGAATCTGACAAGTCAAAGTCCGAGGTAAATGACGAGGATGACGACGAGGGTAGTGAAGAGGTGTGTACATCTCTCTGTTGCTCTCTTTTTTCTTTTTTGTTTGAAAACGAAGACGAGAAGAGAAAGATCACCTGCTGAAAACCTGATATCACGCTAGGAGCAGCCTGATGGAAGTAGATAACGATTTACTTTTGCCTTGGCTTTTTTGGTATAAAAGCAGCAAACAGGATGATTTGTGAAACGGAGGACTCTCATCGTGACTGTACAAATTATAAGAACTGAAATGTGCATGCTTGTTTAAAACGGTTGGGTGTGGTTGCTTTGCAGGAGGAAGAGGATGACGAGTGAGCTCCAGCGAAGAATGGAGCGCGAGGCCCTGTGGCGGGAAGAAGTATAAGGAGCCTATCCATCCATCCGTCCATCGATCGATCTGCTAGAATTATTCAGTTTCAGTTTACATTGTGATGTTTTACTTTTGCCGTCCTAAAACGGATAGCGCTCCTTGGTTGGCGCCACTGTACCTAGATTACTGTTGTTTCCATTGTGATCTGCTAACATTGTGGTAATATCAGCCTGCGTATGTTAGATGCATGTTGGTTCCTCTGATCCTTGTTTGGTCGATCTCAATGCCTTGTGATTGATTACTATCGAATCGATGTCTTGAATGCCTGGATGGTGACTGTTGATGCCTCATCAATGGTCTTGTCTGGTCTGTTTGTTTGTATCGGATCGGGCTCGCCTTCTGTTGTGTTGGATTGTGCAGCTGATCGATCCATCTTGTGTTTGGTTACCTCGACCTGTAACCGCTGCTGGCTTCCTCCCGACTAGATAAGACGAGAGGTTTTGCTCTTCTTTTGGGTGGGCGGGAAATGCAACTCGATGTTTGATTCAGAGGATGACAAGGGTAGGAAATCAATTTGAAGTTTTGCATCGTTACTGGTCGGCTTTCTGGTGTGTAGCAGCCAGCCAGCCAGCCAGCTCCACCACCAGCAGCAGCAGCACTGAGAGTGGAGGAATGGACCGTTGGAAGCAGGGTGAGTGAGCACGGTGGTTGTGTTCTCCACACGAATGGAGCATCGTCCTGTACACACATTTCAAGCCCGTCGTTTTTCTTACAGAATACGCAACAGATCTAAACAGTGGTAAAGATGATAATAAAAAATATTGCAAACATCAAAGGCCTCCGTAGCATAGTGGTAGTGCGTTCGCTTCGTAAGCGAAAGGTCGCGAGTTCGATCCTCGCCGGGGGCTCCTTGGTTATTTATCTTTTTGCTTTATTCATGTGGAAGCATTATTTTTTTTCTTTTTCTTTTCTTTTCTTTTCTAATCATCCTTGTTGCATTGCATGTAGTATGTATGTACAGTGTGCTGGTGGTGAGTTCGTGCGCGCGAGTACTCCCTCGCCTCTCCTCTCCTCTCCTCTCCTCTCCTTCAAACGGGGACAGGGAGTAGAGGAGGCAGGCAGACCATGAGACGTGATGCCAACCAACGACATCATCCATAAGCTAGCTCTCAGTCCTCCTCCTCCTCCAAAAGTTTCATGTTCTCCATCTCCAACCCACCACACATCAACGGTGCATCTCTAAACCTTAATTTTGAACTCCTTTTGACGACGCAGCAAGAACAAGAAGAAAGCGTGGGCAGTGTTATTGGAGACCATGGAGCTTCTGAAAGTGGCGCGAAGACGACCAGCAGGAGCACCGATTGCTTTTCAGAACCGAGTCGAGTCCTTGGCCTGCCAGTGCCTGTGAATTATTATCATTCAGGACCAGGACAGGATTGGTATGAGACGCTCGGGTGGCGAGGCCGACGATGACCTTGGATGAGGTACAGCAGGACAAGTCGCTAGCCCAGTGGCTCATTGACAGCACTGAAGACGAACAGAAAAAAGTTTTTTAATTTGTTTGGGATTTCAGGTAGAGGCTCTGAAGACGAACCGAACCACCCCCCAGATGCAGACAACAGAGGGCATGGTTGCGTCTCAAGTCACAAGATGTTTACACGTCGTTGGGAGGAAGATTGAAGCTGCCATCTTTGATGAACTCATCCAAGACCTCTTTAATTTTGCTAGATAGATAGCTAGCTACCTCAGCTTGTTTGTTATGACAAGTCACTTTTGCTCTTTGGTATCGTTCAAATTTGAAAAAAGTTGAGTTCTGTACAAAATTTAAACTATTCTCTCCGTTTCGTAATATTTGTTGTAACCAGCGTCAAATATTACGAAACGGAGGGAGTATTTTTTTTTAATTTCTTATTATTTGACACGGGTAATAATAAAAAAAATAATTCCTTCCTCACAAAAGTCACAGCTCCTACTCCTCCTCCTCCTCCTCCAAGTTCTGTTGCCCATCTGAGTCCTCCAAGGTAGATAGGGTAAGGGCTTCTCCCCTCCTTGGTAGCGTTCTCCGAACTGTGATCTACTACTAGTACTACAACAATGGACCCGTCGGATCTCAACACCCACCTGCCGCCGCGGAAGCGCCTGCTCTGGACGGCGGCCTCCTCCTCCGTCTTGGACGCTCACCCTCCTCCCCCGTCCCCGCCCCCCCACCGGACGATCGAGGCGGCCAGGGCGGCTGCGGCGGCCGCGGCCGATGCCGCAGCGGCTGCCCGCGCCACCGCCGCGGAGAAGGCTGCCGTGGCGGCCAAGGCTAGGGCCGCCGCTCGGGCTGCTATGGACTTCCTCGATTCCTTCCCCAGGACCAGGACCGGGGCCGGCCTCCACCTGCTCAACGTCAGGAGGTCCAGGAAGAGGCATGTCCAGCTCAACCTGCTCTACAAACCCAATGACGAGGGTCACGCTTCCTACGGTTCTCCTTCAGCCCACGCGCCCACTAAAAGGAAATCCAAGCATCAGGAGGACGAGGAGGAGGAGGTTCCTGATGCTGGTGTTGAATCCAGATCGAATGAAAATGGTGCACAAGAGGAGTGTGCGAGCCCCCCTGACATGACCGCCCCGGTCGAGGGGACGATCACATCTGTATGGAAGTTCAACAAGTCACGCTGTTCCTCCGACGGCAAGGTGCTGCACAGAGTTTGTCCCTCTTCTTAGGCAGCAGCTGAAACCTCTCTGCCTCTGCAGGCCAGATCATTGTGTTTGCTAAGATTGTCTCCGTTTCGATTTATTTGACACTGCCTAGTTCAATTTTAAACTAACCAGCGTCAAATAATTCGAAACGGAGGGAGTACTATCGGGACAGAGAATTAACCAACAGTGTGGTGTATTGGCACATTTTGAATGGCAATTGTGTTTTCCCTTGGATGTTGGGAATGTGCTTTGCTGATTTCTTCAGGGTGCAGATGCATGTTATTAATGATGACCCTACGCTCTAATCTTGCTAATGGCAATCGGTTTTCAATCTGTAATCTTGCTATGAGTATCTGTTTGCTACTTGTGCTGATATTTCTCTTTCTTTCTTTGGCTGGCTAGAAGAAGGTACAAATTACTTCCTCTGTTCTCAATTATTTGACGTTAGGACAGATTGTTTAGTTCAAAATTGAACTAAAATCCCTGTCCTAACGTCAAATAAAAGAGAACGGAGGGAGTAAAATTATACAACGGTTGAAGAGGGATCTAGATCTGGATCATCGGGTTGTTTGGTGGCAGGCATCGTCTTCGAATGGGGCAGGTGCACCAAACCCAGAGACAGCTCATCTGATGACCTTATTAGCTAGCAGCAGGGGCAGGGCCCAACATCCCATCTTCCTAAACTGACTGACTGTCTATTGTTGTTCATGCCACACCCATTCTGATTGGACTTGTGCATTCTGGACTCCTCTTATTTACTCTTTCCTCTTTCATTTTGATGAGCAACATAGATTGAATCATTGTTGGCAACTACAAGACTTCAGTGATTTTTTTTTTACGATTTCATCAAAAAACATTTTCATTTTGCATTCTAGTCGGAGCACGTGTTGTTAGGCCTGTCAGCGTATCTCCTGAATGGACAGTGATGTAACAAATAAACACAAGATACCCCGGTAACATGCATGTCCACGTGACACTAGGACACTAAATACAATATACCACATGATTTTTTTCTTTCTTTCTCAAGCAAGAGAAAAAGAAACAAGAAGGAGAGTCTGATGTTTAATTGACTGAAATATGAGACCTTTTCGCTCAACGTTCATAGCATTTAGATCTACATATATACTCCCTCCGTACCTTTTTACTTGGCGCTGGTTAGTTTAAAAATGAACTAACCAACGTCAACAAAAAGGAATGGAGGGAGTAACAGTTATGACTTATTATTTTTTTATATAGTCAATACATCAATAATAATCTTTTTCTATAATCAATACATAACCATTCAAAATAGAAAAAAACCGATCTTAGATTAGGGTTCCTGAAAAGATAGTAAATTCCAGTCCACTGGAAATTAGGGTTCCTGAAAAAAAAGGGGTGGGGGGGGGGGGAGGGGGGTTTCGTTCTTTTACGGAAAGGCCCCTGAAGAGGCCAGCGAAATCCACTCACAGCAGCCAGCATCCCCCGATCTCGCCTCGACACCGCGCCCCCCCCTCCCGACCCGATCTCGCCGCCGGTCACCGCCTCCTCGCCCCGGCGATCCCCGTCCTCCGGCCTCCATGGAGGCGGCGTTCGACGCCTACTTCCGCGCCGCGGATCTGGACCGCGACGGCCGGATCAGCGGCCAGGAGGCCGTCGCCTTCTTCAAGGGCTCCGGCCTCCCGCAGCCCGTCCTAGCACAGGTACGCCTCGGATGATCTCCACGCCTTGCCGATCTGGAGCCCCACCCTCCGCTTCCTCTCCAACCAACCTGTACAGGGATGCTTGCTGTAAAGCTAGGTTCACATTTCGGCGATCGGGTGTTCCCCCCTACCGAACCGGCTCTAAGGGGCACCGGACAACCAACCTTAGTCGCCTTTCAGCGATTCGTTACGTTCCTGGTGCTCCTGCTTGGATCCACCTTCGTAATTAGGTGCTCTAGCTCGTAATTCAGTTAGCCTCCACCCTCCCAGTCCCAGTTTTATATATCACTCTCCAAAGTCAAGCTTCACTTGACTCGTCAATTTAAGTTCCTCACGTTACCAGGTTTACACAGCACAGGCAAACAACACAAATTTATTTCAATGCCATCCACTCCTCCTAGGAGTGAGCCTGTTTTCAGCATCGGGAACCTAGACTAGAAGAGGCCTTGCGGTTTTATAACCATCAAAATATCTGCAAGTGCCCTGTACCTGTAAACATTGTGCTGGCTGCAGTTTCCCAATGTTTGGTCGGTGGTATGTTTTAAGTGGTAGTCGTGTGACGTGTGGAATGCCTCTATGCCTGCAAGTTGGACATGCAATGGAACTGCACATTCTTACTTATTTTACTGAAACACGTGCTTTGGAGTCTGTAGAGTGGTGTTAGTATTAGCCATTCCAACACTATTCATATTCTGTTACTCTTACTTATGCCTTTTTATTTCCCCCCTCTCTGCTTCAGATTTGGACGTATGCTGATAAAAACCGAACTGGTTTTCTTGCGCGTGAAGATTTCTACAATTCGCTTAAACTTGTCACTGTAGCTCAGAGTGGTCGGGATTTGACACCTGATATTGTTAGGTCAGCACTATACGGTCCAGCAGCTGCGAAAATTCCTGCCCCTCGGATAAATATTCCCACCGCCGGCCCTCAGACTAGTGCTGCAGCAAGCCCCTCAAATGCTGCTCAAACACTACCTTCTGGTCAACCGAACGCTGCTATGAAAGGATCACAGGGACCACCAGCTGCAATGTCAAACTCACAAGTCCTTCAACCTGGTAATGTAGTCAGGCCACCGCAACCTCCCAATGCAACAACTACTACTCCTATTCAGGGAAGGCCGTCTGTAGGAGGTGCTCCAAGTGGGCTAAACCATACTAGTTCAACCAAAGCAAACCTGTCAAATGATTGGTTTAGTGGTAAGCGAAGCGCTAGTCCACTGGGTGTGACACCACAGGCTACTCCCAGAGGTGTCTCTCCACAGGCCAGCCTAAGTATCGTGGGAGCATCAGCACAGAGTCCAACTCCTGTAGTAGGCTACAATCTTCACACGCAGCTTGCTGGGACATCTATCAATGCTAATTCGACAGATCGAAACATGTTGTCTTTACAACCATCTCCCCCTGCTACTGACTCAAAGGCATCGGTACCCTTAGGGAATGGGTTACAATCTAACTCAACTTTTGGTGTTGACCCTTTCTCCGCAACGCCACAGGCAAAACAAGACCCATCTTTGCCCACTGTTGTTTCAAATACTGCACCCAGTTCTACTGCTTCTGGCTCAACCACTGGATCGCTTCATCCCCCCAAGCCAGTGCATAGTGGTCCCATGCAGGGTATATCATCGCTTCCTTCTCATACTGGCCAATTGTCACAAAGTCAGACATCTCCCGGGCAAAACCAGCTTAATGCTGTACCAAGCTCTCAAGGAACAGTGAGTGCTAATGGTCCTGGTGGACAAATTCCTCCGAATCCAAGCCAGTATCAGGCACCATGGCCAAAGATCACTCAAACAGATGTCAGGAAATACATGATTGTATTTATCAAGGTTGACAGGGATCGAGATGGGAAGATCACCGGTGAAGAGGCAAGGAATCTGTTTTTAAGTTGGAGGCTTTCAAGAGGTATACACATGGTTCTTGTACATTTACTTTTGTCCTTTTTAGATGTCATAATTCAAGACCTGTGTGATCAGCATCTTTCTTTCTGTTGGTGATTTTACTATTACCATTCCAGCATTCTAAGTAAATAACTAGTTGATTGTTATATTCACTAATAACCTTCGGAAACATCCATTTATGTGTTAAAGAACTGTTTATTTGAAATGATCGTTCAGAACTTGACATTTCAGATGACATACTGTATGTATCCCTAGTTTTTTGTGGAAGCCAAATTCATTCGAAAGCACCGATTACAGAGGGATTATAAGAGGTAGTGAAAATATCAGAAGGGGTAGAGGACGACCAAGGTTGACTTGGGAGGATGCGGTAAAACGAGATTTGGGAGATTGGAATGTTTCTGGAGACTTAGCTCATGATAGGACTGCATGGAAAGTAGCAATTAATGTGCCGGAACCAGAATCTTAGTTTTTTAGTTTATATATATATATATATATATTTTGTTACTCACTTACTCTTATATCTTCTCTCTTTTAGTTCATTTAAAAAATAATAAAAATAAAATTATTGGGTTTCATGTCTAGCCTACCTCAACGTGCTTGGGGCAAAGGCTTTGTTGCTGTTGTTGCAAATTCATTCGGAACTGCTGGCTGCTGGGGTGCCACTGCTTGTTGTCAGTGTACTCCTATGTGCATATGTACATATTTGCCCACTTATTTTCATCCTGTTACTTTCATATTGAATTGCCATATTGTCTCTTATATTGTTGGGCCAGTATTTTTCTATTTCCCTGACATTTTATTCTTGAAAATCTAGTGTTTCATTGCCGCACCACAATCTTATGATGTTTCCTATTTCTATGCACATCTTGTGCTATCGTCAATGGCAGAAGTGCATTAAAAGGGTCCACATTTACTATCTTGTTTCTACTTTGAATATGCTCAAATCCTTTTTAGACAGAGTTCCTATTCTTTCAAAGTGTTTAAAAGAATCTTTTTGTCCATCCACCTGTAGATATCTTAAGGAAGGTGTGGGACTTGTCCGACCAGGATAAGGATGGGATGCTCTCTTTCAGAGAATTTTGTACTGCTGTGTACTTGATGGAGAGGCACCGAGAACACCGCCCTCTTCCTGATGTGCTACCTGATAATATTTGGGCTGAGGGCACTTCACTACCCTCTACTGGCCAGTTTGCAGAAAACCCTAGTGGCCCAGTTCCTCATCAAAATGCTGGTATTCATCTAAAAGAAACTGTGCTGTATCTGTTTTTATTACTGATTTCAATGGAGTTCTCGTATCAATATTGTTGACTGAACTCTTATTCTAGGATTTGGAAGTCGAGGAATGCAAGGACCGCAGCATGGGATGCTTCCCTCATCCATGAAACCACCATCTCGAAGGCCTCTCTCTATGGATGCTGATGATACTGCTCAGGCAGAGCAACAAAAGCCAAAGATCCCTGTACTAGAGAAACATTTAGTTGGCCAGCTCAGCAAGGAGGAACAAGATACACTGGAAGCAAAGTTCAAAGAAGCTTCAGAAGCTGATAAAAAAGTATGTCCCTTTGTGTTCTTATTTACTTGACATGTTTCAGGTGCCTCTTTCAGACCACTATCACCCTCTTCCACTCTACTTACGGTTTTTCCTTTTTTGAAGCATCATATAGTTAAAATGGAAGGGGGACCCTGGCACAGTGGTAAAGCTGTTGCCTTGTGACCATGAGGTCACGGGTTTGAGTCCTGGAAACAGCCTCTTGCAGAAATGCAGGGAAAGGCTGCGTACAAAAGAACCAAGTGGATCGAGCCTTTGCAAGCGGGATCTACATGCAGCGGGCTGTCCTTTCTTTTTATATAGTTAAAATGGCTACAACAAGTTAACCTTTAATCTGAAGCAGAAAATGGTTTAAATGTGAAAAACAGAATAAACACATAATTTTTTGGCACCTAATTGATGTTCAAAACATTTGTTTCAAATCCATATCTCATGGTAACTGAAATGGCAGTGACTTTGGATCTGTACATGTATTACTTTGGCTCAAATATTACACCAATATCCTTGTTCATTTCTAAAAATGCAATATGAATTTGCATCCTCATACAATTCTGCACTTTTAGGCCATCCTGATATGTTACCATGACATATTTTAAATCTTTTATAAAGGTCCAAGAGTTGGAAAAGGAAATAATGGATTCTAGAGAGAAGACTGAGTTCTATCGCACCAAGATGCAAGAGCTTGTAAGTACCTCCAGCAATATGCCTTTTGATATAACACGATAACAACTAGCATACATTTTCATTCAGGTTCTACTCTTCTTATTTCACTTCCGGTTACCTTCTACTACTTTTTGCTGTTGAGCTAGTGTTTCCATTCAACCTTCATAATGTTTCAGTAGTGGTTCACAATTGCCTACCCGCCGAACCATATTGTATTTAACTTGGCATATCCACCTAGATATGGCAATGGGTCGGGTTCGGGATGGGTGGAGCAAAAACCCGTCCGAAACAAAAGAAGTCACGGGTGAAATTTGAGACCCGCACCCGTCGGGTTTAATTTTCCTATAAACATACTACAACGTTTAATAAATAAATCTAAAAAATCATCCATTTTGAATGGCAATGCAATGAAAAATATTAAGTTGCTTATAAATATTGTAAATTTAGGTTGCAATAAGTAAGATGAAACAATTAAATTATAAATAGCAATCAAACTTGACTTTAAAATTATAAAAATAAATTATTTCGGGTACCTATCGGGTACCCGTGGGTGCAAAATAAAACCCGCACCCGCGACAAGTTGGGTTGGGTGCGGGTTAGACCCACGGGTGGAAAACCCGTCGGGTACCCGCACCCGCGGGTGGAATTGCCATCCCTATATCCACCTCTACATGGTTAGCTGAAATATACAGTATAACGTGAGCTATTCATGTGTGCTAGTTTAATGTATTCATGCCTGATTTATTTTCACTATTTTTTCGTAGATTCTTTACAAGAGTAGGTGTGAGAACAGGTTTAATGAAGTCACAGAAAGTATGGATGCTGATAAACGTGAGGTAATTTTCTTCTGTATGTAACCTTGATTAAGAAATTGAGCTCTTTGGTTCCATTTTGTACTCCATTCAGGCAATTGTTGTTTTGTAGAAGTTGTTTGCAGGCTGAACTAAAAGATATATGAAAAACCAAAATCATATCTCCAGTATCTTGGTTTCATCATACTTAACTATACTGTTACACTGTTTATATTGTCATATAACAAACAAAATGCTGGTAAGCTTTCTGTTATCTTAGGTCTTACAAAATCCAGCTTTAGTAGACATGTTGGTGTTTCTGTGGACTAATACATTACCTTGTTAGAAGCCTGAATGCTAGTTTTGTGCATTCGTAATTTGTACTACATTTTATTATGTTTTGTGCACTCCCTTTTGCCATGATTTGTTACGTAAGAGTGGCCACACATTTGTTATAGTGATATTTTGCATAATCTCATAATTCTTTTACCGATCCTGTCCCAAGGTTCAATCCCTTGCTGCGAAATATGATGAGCGATGCAAGAAGGTTGGAGATGTGGCATCAAAGCTATCAATGGATGAGGCCACTTTCCGTGAAATCCAGGTATGTTTTGATTTTGTTCCAGTCCTCTGGAAATCTGTAGACATCATATTGAGATGTGGACCGTGAGCATATACTCTTTCTTCTGTTTATAGGAGAAGAAGCTGGAAATTTATAATGCTATAGTTAAACTGCAAAAAGGGGATGAAGATGATGAAAAGCTTCAGGTTTGTACATTTTTGTTTATCTAATATCTTTCTCGACTCTCGAGTTGTGCTGTCTGTCTGATGCCTGATCACCTTTTTCCTCTGTTTATAGGAGCGGGCTAATAAGATACAATCTGATCTCGAGGATCTTGTTAAATCCTTAAATGAGCAGTGCAAAAGATATGGATTGAGAGCGAAACCAACCACATTAGTGGAGCTTCCTTTTGGTACTCCACTATCCTGTTTGTTTATTGACTTTCAATATCCACTTTGCTTGTTTTTGTTATTCCTTTGTTGTGTTAGGATTGTGCACTATTTTTTTTGGCTTGTATGGACTATGGTATGAACTAATGCAAACCGATCTTAAATAATCTTACTTTACAACAACAACAACAACAACAACAAAGCCTTTGTCCAAAGCACGTTGGGGTAGGCTTAAATAATTTTACTTTGCACCCCTAATACCTGTGGTCATACAAAATCTTGGTATCTCTTGTCAGTCTTGTTGCATCAGATGGGCCAGGCACAATCGCTGTGAAAACTAATTTTTTGGGGTTTCATATGATCCAAATTGCTATCGGGAAACCTGCTTTTCACATTTCTCTTTATCGGGTTTACACAATAATGAGTGGTTATCTTATTATCTCGTTTACAGGTTGGCAACCTGGAATACAAGAGACAGCTGCTGTATGGGATGACGAATGGGACAGGTTTGGAGACGAAGGTATGTTTGCTTCAAGCTTGAATCTGCCACCGTCACTACTATTGGTTGTGTTCTCAGAGAAATTTATATTTTGAACTATGTTATACCACTCGTATTTCTCCAGGGTTCTCCATAATAAAGGAGCTAACTGTTGAAGTGGAGCCTCCCAATGTACAGAAGAGTCAGCCTTCAGTTGAAGATGGTAAAGTGTCTACGGATGGGGCATCGACAGAGAAAGAAGATGACAAGAGTGATAAATCTGCCGCCGCTGCTGCTGAGCAGGCAGGCAAACCTGAGGCGGTACTGTCTGATAGCAAACCAAAGTCCACAAAGAGTCCTCCGGTTAGTCCTGTCAAGAACAAAGAAGATGGTTATACTGATGAACCTGATAAAAAGCAATCTGGAACAAATGACATCTCACCACGTGCCACCGAGAGTATTAGGTATACATTCTGTTTCCTATTTTGTATGATAAGGACATGGCTCATGCTTAAAAAGCAAACAAAGCCTCTAGTTTTTGTAAATATGACCTATGCCCCTGCAGCTAACCTTCTATGTCAACCTTCTTGGTGAATGAATAATGCTAACTTTGAGCATGATTTTTATATAATATATCTGCTTAAATTATTCATACTGGTGCCCTCATAAGCCAACCTCCTGCCATTGCTTTTTTTATTCAATATTTTTGAGGGAATTTTTTATTCAACATTGTTAATCTAGATGGAGCCCTGGCGCAGCGGTAAAGTTGTTGCCTTGTGACCATGAGGTCATGGGTTCAAGTCCCAGACACAGCCTCTTGCAGAAATGCAGGGAAAGACTGCGTACAAAAGACCTAAATGGGTCGGACCCTTCGCTGGACCCTGCAGAAGAGGGAGCTACATGCACCGAGCTGCCCTTTCTTTTTTCCTTTCTATTGTTAATCTAGATGAAATAGGGAACTTGATTGCTGCACATTCTAGGTGAACATGTTTCCTACGTACTGGTAAGATAACACATGAACAGACTGAATGGAGCACTGCCTTTCTTTGGTCCTTGGGCCTGAAGCTTAAAACTTCATTTATCTGAGGAATTGGAATTTCTCAATTGAAAAGAATATATGTTGTTGTTCTTCTGCTTTTATCCAAGATATCTTATTCTTATTGCTTGCTAAACTTTACAGTAGCCGTGGAGCAAAGGATTCTTGGGTTCCGTCCTTTGATCATGGCAATGATAATGACTCCCTATGGAACTTCAATCATAAGGTTGGACCTTGTTCATGCTTTTGTTCCATTGTGTCATGTTGTAGAGATGCTGCTTTATTTAGCATTAATCTGTGCGATCTGTTTCAGGATGGTGAGAATGGTGATTCGGATCTCTTCTTTGGGCCACAAGGTCTTCCTCCGATAAGAACTGGAGGTTCTTCGTCGTCTGGTAGTTCTTTCGTCAAGGAGCATAAACCAATGTTTGATTCTGTTCCTGGTACTCCAGTGGAGAAACCATTCTTTGATTCCATCCCAGGCACACCGGTGCAGAAATCCGTTTTTGATTACTCTGTCCCTAGTACACCAGTGCAAAAATCCGTCTTTGACTACTCTGTCCCAAGTACCCCGATGCAAAAATCCGCCTTTGATTATTCTGTCCCAAGTACGCCGATGCAAAATTCGCTCTTTGATTCCATACCCAGCATGCCCGTGCAGAGATCAGTATTTGATTCTGCTCCAAGCACGCCTACGCAGAAACCATTCTTCGACTCTTTCCCAAGCACTCCAATGCAGAGATCGCTGTTTGATTCTGACCCAGGCAGAGCAGAATCTCCTACTGCTGGCAGCATATATGGCAAAGAGCAAAAGGGATTCTTTGATTCTTCAGTTCCAAGTACACCAATGTACAACTCAAGCTTCACGCCGAGGTATAGCGAGGCAGGAGATGATTCATTTGACACCATGTCACAGTACAGCTCTTTTGGCACCAATGAGAACAATTCTTTTGGACAGCATGATAGCTTTTCAAGATTCGATTCCTTCCGGAGCAATGCTGATCCTGGTAGTAATGACACGTTTGCAAGGTTTGATTCTTTCCGCAGCACTGCAGACCAGGGTGGGGATAACAGCTTCACGAGGTACGATTCCATGAAGAGCAGCAGCGACCATGACAGAAGCGACCCGTTTGCGAGGTTTGATTCAATGAAGAGCAGCGACTATGATAGCCGGGGCTACTCATTCGATGATGACGACCCTTTTGGAACCGGGCCCTTTAAATCAACCGGGACCTCCAGCCCGACGAGACATGGAACTGATACGTGGAGTGCATTTTGACAGGTCACATTGTATTATAGCGGTCGAGTGTGTGTCCACCTTACTGCAGATATATATACACGTACAAGGGAAAGACAATCATCTTTTGTTTTTTTTGCATGGGACTCTGGTCTACACCTTGCAACGGGGCTGCTTGTGTGTTTGTTTTGTGTTTATTTTTGTACCTAGGCTGGGTTGTTGTACCGCACATGTTTGGTGGGATAGTGCTGCTATAAACATTCTTTATACCTTGTATTGTACAAGATGCGAATCAATATGTTGGGTTGGATGAGTTTTCTTTCACCATTTTTTAGAGATAATATTCCTACATTCTTTTCTGTGCTATACAATGTACACACAATTTTTTTTTGTTAGCCAGGACCTGGTTTTGGGTTATATTATCTTGTGATTTAGTCGATCTCGGGACAGCTTTTCTATTCTTTGTAATCCAGCAGTAGGTTTGAGAGCCTTATTATTAATTGTTTCAGGTGTTCCTTTCTTTGGTGTCTGCTAGGCGGATGCTGTGTATTGAGAGGCCTTTCGAGATGTATGCTTTGGTAGCATGAGATTATTTGCTCCCAAAAACCAAGTGCCTTTTTTTTTGGTGAAACAAAAAAACTAGGAGAGCAAAAAATGTTCTTTTTTAATTCTGAAATAGAAGTTTGTAACATTATTCCGTGAGGCAAAACATTTTCTTTTATTCTGAAATGGAAGCTTGTGCATAGAAGCGACCTACTAATAGATACGAGCAGCAGTGTGGAGGGGGTGGAGGACGAGCGCCAGCGAGGGAGGCACGACTTCACCGTCGATGATGGAGTCCTCACCGTCTGCGCCTCCCCGCCGGCGAGGGAGAGGACGACATGTCCGGCCGCCTCATCAAACCCATATTAACGGAGGCCCATATAAAATGATGGCCCACCAATACCCTCCCCTCCTGCCTCCTCTCTCTCTCTCTCTCTCTCAAAAAAAAGTGAGGCCACGGCAGCGAAACAGGCGGCGGGAAGGGCGGGCGGAACCCCCGCACCGCGCCTCCTCCTCCTCCTCCTCCTACCTCGCCGCTCTCTCTGGCCACTGCCTCAGAGGCCCGGCGCGCGCCAAGGTGGATCGAGGTCAGCTTTGCTCCTCCTCCCGTCTCGTCCCAAGTAGACCTCGTTACTGTTAATCGCGGAGTGATGAAGTTTTGAGGTCCAAACCAGCATCACGAATCACCTACTGATGCAGGAGTTTGAGTCTGATTAAAACATTACGATGACTGCTAAACCTTTCTGCCGTGATCCTGACCAGAAAGAAACCTCCCAGCACATCTTGGAAATTGTGGCTGTATTTTGATTGTTATGATTGCTGAGCGCTCAAATGTGCTTGCTTGGCACATACTACTCTCTTAATCTTGTCATTGTTCTTTTTTTCCCCCAAAAAAGTATCCACTGTTCCAACTTTAATCTGGGACCAAAAGCAAACTTAACATATATGTCGATCTATAACAGGATGGATATACATGCGAGGATTCAGTTACTTCAGTCATCATATAACTATATAAGTTGGTTGCTGTGCCCCCCAGCACTTCGTATGATACACCCCAATAAGAAATGGATCCATTTTCCAGATTCACAAGGGCTGATGGTATGGCATTGCCCTATTCTATCTAGCCTATCCTGATCATAGTGTGTTGTCCTTCTTCTGGTGGCTAGGCCCGGCTGTTTCTCAACGAATACGGTACCAATAGCGATTTCCCATACGCAACAGGAAGCGCTACTAATTTCTTCCCTTTGCCAACATAGGCCCTCTTTGTGAAGTTGTTGTAATCATTCGCCTCAATCTCATCGAGGATTTGCCGGTACAACAATAGAGAGGCCCAGACCTGCAATACAACAAGGAATCTCATTCACTATGCTAAAGAATATACGAGAATTCTGCACTGCTCATTTGCACTGCACTTACTGGCCATCTGCTAGCCTGTGAGAGCTCCGTTACCCCTCTCTCTGCTTCCTCAAAGAACATCCTGGCCCTCTTGATTTGCTTCTTCATGAAGTTCCTCCATCGGTTTGTGACGACCCCACTGAAGATGTCCTCATCAGACAACCCTGCCTGTGCCAGTTCATCTTGTGGTAGATATACCCTTCCTCTTCTTGCACTGAAAAACACGACAACCACAGCGAAAGCGTTTTACGGTTGTGTCACTTCTAGGAAGAATCTGTGGGGAAATGTTTTTCTTTTTCAGTTACTTACTCCTCCCCAACGTCTCGGAGTATATTTGTGAGCTGGTTTGCAATCCCAAGAGCCAAGGCAGCGCTGTACACACTCTCAGTTGTTGCATTAGACTCAGGTGCAATGCCCATGACTGGTACACTCATTAGCCCAACAGTTCCCGCGACATAGTAGCAGTACATATAGAGCTCGTCGAAGTTCTTATACCTCGCCTTTCTAAGGTCACTCCGCATCCCTTCAATCATGTCCCTGAATGGCTGGCATATGTGCATGGCACAAGAGTTAGTCATGTCAAATGTCGTGCTGTGAGGGCCGTGCTGTACCAATATTTCATTCTAAAAGTTTTTGCAACTTCCCACTTCAGTTAAACATCTTCAAACCGACATGTCTACATGTCCTGTCACAAGGACTAGCCCACTACAATATGTGCATGGTTTATTGAACTTAACAAGTAAAAGCTGACAAAGTCTAAAGCTTTGTTTTGCAGACATATTACTTCTTGCATACCAAGTTGGTCTAGTAATCTTGCACTGAACTGCTGAGTCCTAGAGAATACTAATCCTAATAAGGAATGCCAGCAACAACTGTTTAACAGTAGCATATATTCATTTTGAATTGACTAGAATTTCAGTACCCAGATATATTAGCTGCTACCTGAATGTCTATGGGGAATTTTGAAATGGTATCAGAGAGAGCGGCGTCAAGCATGTCGTAAGGTCGTCCAGCGAAAAGATCCTCAAGTCTCTTCTCCCACCGGTCCAGGGCTGTTGGGGTAATGTAGTTGGCATTTGGGCCATCTACAAGTTCATCTGTCCTCCTACACCACACTGCAGAAAAAACATAGTCAGATTTCCAGTCATATCTGAAGTAAATAATTTGAACGGATAGTACTTAAAAATTGTGATATTTCCTTGGAGGTTTCCATGTCAAGAATATGTTCTCATCACTTTCCACATGGTCTGAAGCCATTTAGTAGAATATCAGTGTACGGAAAGCCTATTTTAGTGCCACATATTTCTGTAAAAGTACATTAGACATTGGTGCATCATCGACTATAGAGTATAGATCCACAATTACACGCCATGGTGTTTCTTTTCTCTATAATGTAATTCCCACTGAAAACTAATCAACACCATTACCTCAAAAAGCACACAAATATTCTTTAACAAAGTCGCTGTTATTAGGAAGTTTACTAATATCAGCCCATGGTGCATCCAAAATCTAGGCACATCTGTTGACTTTGTTATAAGAGATATAAACTAGCTAGTGTCTCCGGCTGCAGTAACATTGCTGAAATTTACTGATACATACATATTAGGGAGGGAAGCAATGGGACAGGAGAAGAAGACATGGTGATACCGTAGATGGCCCATATGGCGCGCCGTCGCTCTTCAGTCATCAACAAAGTTCCTGCCATGAACAGGCATCAAGAATCACGTGGAAACTCCATGATTAGAAGAAGATTAAAGTGAAGGCCATGGTGGCTGAGAGACTGAACAAGGTACCGAGGTAAAAGGTCTTGGCGTACTCCTCGCAGATCTCGCCGCAGCGGGCGTAGGCCTCGTTGAGCCCGTTGCGCGGTATCTCGAGGTTCTGGGGCCGAACGTCGAGGACGGGCAGCGCCTGTGTGCGCAGCTGCCGCTTCAGTAATGCTGCCTGCTTCAGCACCACGTCGTACACCTTCTGTTCGGACGAGACGACGGCCGCCTCGACTGCCGGGTTCACGGCTAGGCTGGAGTACACGGCGGAGCTCCGTCCGGCCTCCCCCGGCTGGATTCCAAGACATGCATACTTGCAGAGCATCCACCGCCGTGCTGCTGGTGCCCTCTTCTTTAGCCCCCCGTGTTGGCTGCCGCTGCCGGCGTCGGAGAGCCCGGGAGACGCTGCCCTTACAAGAATGACGGCCATTTGATGAGCTAGCTCCCTCTCCTGCAAGAGGAAGGTGTGTATGAGGAATTCATCACTGTGCTGGGATGATGACACAAGGAAGGAACGCACTCTCGGTGTTTGGTGCTGGTGGCCGCACTGTTGGCCAGTGGTCTGCCGTGTGTGCTTACTGACATGCAGAGTCAGACGTCTGGAGCAAAAGGTTCCACGGGAATGTACTGGAGGTAGGCTACAAGCAAACAGCTTAGGCCACTCACCTGTTATCAATGCATTGCCAGGACCAGGATTTCACCTCACAGCTTATACTTGCATCTTCTTGGACGGCTAGATCCTCTTGACAAGCATGCATCCCACTTACCATTATTTTTTTTGTCAAATACTGCACACTAGACTAACTAGCTAGCTGTGCTTGGTGTGTGTGTGTTGTAAGCTCCGGAGGAGGAACAGAAGAGACGTGGAGAGGAGGAGGGCCATACGAGGATTAGATAAGCTTATCACCAAACCCACATGGGAGTACTGAGTGGTGACACCTGGAAAGGTCCGGATTCACCCCCAGCTGAGACTGTCCTACGTGGCAGGGAGCCCCGCTGGGTGACATGGCGCGCGTGCAATTCCTGGCCTCCCTCCAAGCCACAGGCTTTCGGTTTCAGGTAACTGACGAAATGGTCCTGTCTGAATGTTTGTTACCCTTTCCCTTTCCTTTTTACCTGATTCCTCTGCAACAAGAGCTCTGCTTTGCTGCACGCGAAAGTGCTGCTGAATTTTCTTTCACCACCTCTTATCTTTTGTCTGTGAAACTGTGCTTCTTGTTTTGTTTCTTGTTTTTTGGAAAGCCATGTTCTTGCTTTGGTGCAGTTACACCAAGGCGTGTCTGCTCGTTACTGTGCAAGCTTAGGTGGGGGTATTAGATGGATGGTGATGTGGACTCAACAAGCATCTCAGGCTACAAATTTCAGTTAAACTGGCCTCTTACCCAACATCTGAACATTTCTTTATATATTGTGCATGGCACCTTTTATTCATCCTTTGTATAAGTAATCCGGTGGTGACATGTGGTTGGGAGTTTGACGATAAAAAGCTTGTGCCCTCACTTTGTGAATGTGAGGTGCACAGGCACTAGCACTAGGAACTGCACTTGCGTGGTGGAGCAGAAAAGATGAAGAAACAAATGGAGCAACAGAAATTTGTGTACAGTATGAGAAATGAGATTGGTTTGTCTTTGCATCCTGGGCACAGTAATATGTATCTTTCTTTCAGTCTTTGTAAAGATTCTCATCAGTTGTAGCCATGTACTCGTACTCCTCTGTTTTTTTTGTACTTTCTTTCTTAATGGATCAACCATGAGTTTTTTATACAAATCACACACATACGTATGTATACAGATGCCACACCAATCAATCACGTTTCTGGTATCAGATTGGGTTTGAATTCAGTCAGCTGCGAGCATGTTGTCTCGAGAGGTTGAAGTGTTGTGCCCAAGCAAGCTGGTCATGATCCTGAGTAAACAAGAAGAGCATTAGAATAGAAGGCAGGCTGGTCATTTTATGGTTTTGCAAGTGAAAGGTCACCTTTGCATCCTAGCTCGTGGCTTTCTGCAGCATCCACGTGTTTCAAACAGCAAACGGGGTGTCAGTCAGTTGCTTCCCGGATCTCTCTTGAGTAATTTTGTTAAGAGTGGGCACACTTGCCTTTGTTTGGGTCTTACTGCCACTGCACTACCTGTTGCGGTTTGGGGAGCAGCATGCTCGCCTACTCTTGGCACTGTCTTTGCCTGCAGGAACGGTATGGTCTAGTCAAAAAATGTATGCAGTTGCAACTTCCTCAAAAACAAACAAACCTACCAAGTTCCTGAACTGAAGATTGTACAACATCTGCAGGTAGCGCTGTTTGGCTATCCTCTCTTCCTTGTTCAGAGTCCTCCAGAAGGCATACGTTGAACCCATGTTCAGCACCTTAGTTGCATAAATCTTCCAAGTGTAGCTGCCGTCATGAACAACAAAAGCATGATTACTATTTTCTTTTCTTTTTTTTCTCATCAGGCATTCAGGCTCGTCCTAGACTAGAGCACACTGACTACTACTACTACGACTACTTCCTTGCAGTATTTGTAGATGCCTACCATTCGTAGATGCGTCGGAGCCCAGCAGCGGACACTTTGTTCCAGTAGCTTGGGTCTTCCTTGCACTTTTGGAAAAAGTCTGCAAGCTTGTTGGCTGCCTCCCTGCCTTTCATTGGGTTTATGTGGAAACCGGAGACACCATTGACAATGATCTCTGCCGGCCCTCCCTGATCTGTTGCGAAGGTTGGCAGTCCACAGTTCATCGCCTCAATCACAGTCAGTCCAAATGCTTCATAAAGTGCAGGCTGAAATCAATCGTAATCATAATCATAATCATAATATCAGAGCTGACTCGTATTTTCTGCTGACGCTAGGGGAACTAAACTTACTTCTCCCAACGTCAAATATTACAGAACGGAGGGAGTAGTTGTTGCATGCCTTCCCCCTCCCCCCAAATAAAATAAATAAAATAAATAAATTGTTGCGTACCTGAACAAATGCACCCTTTGAATCAGCGATGCAACGATACAGCTCGCCGTTGCGGACACGATCAGTCTGTGCTCTGATCCAGCGGATCTGCCCTTTGAGCTGATACTTATCGATCAGGTTGTGCATCTTGTTGATCTCCTCCATCTCTTCCCGGTCCTTGGACTGCGAAGCATCCAACAGGCCCGCCACCACGACAAGGTTCACGAGGTCCCTCAGCTTCTTGTTCTGACCGTACCACTCCACCAGTCCGGTGATGTTCTTCACCTTGTCCAGTCTCGCCATGGAGAAGATGATTGGCTTGCTCCTATCTGCTAGGTACCCTCTGCATTGATGGTACAATAATACAACCGTTTTTTTTTCTTGTTTGTTTCAAAAGAAAAAGAAAAGAAAAAAAGAGTCTCATGTATATATACGTACTGTATGAAAAAAGACTTGTCTTCCCAAGCAAGGGACGACTTACATGTGTTCGTCAGTGTCCTGCTTGCTGTAGAGCAACTCCTCAATCTGCGGGTGTAAATCTGTCAGCCGCTTCGACTTGTGCGTGAAGGGGAAGTACACGGACTGGTCTGCACCGGGTGCGGCGATGTTGAACTTTGGATCGAAGACGTTGATGCCTGTGGCGAAGCGGCAGAGTCCCGGCATTGTGAAGGCGTAGTGGTGCTCATATTGGCCAGGCTTCTCTTTGCTGCGTCATGTGTTCATGTTTCAGGCGCGCCTCTAGGATTAAGACGAACTAAAGTCTTGTATTCTACACTAACCTTCCAGCAATTTCTTGGTATGTGCTACTGATGATAAAGTCTGTAGTGTTCATGGCAATCATATCAGCAGTGAACTGGCAGGAGAAGTGGTATTTCGGCTCCAGCTCTCTCCACTTGACATCTGAATCCTCATACTTTGTCTTCTCAAGAGCGTGTGCGATCGTCCCCTGAAAGAAAACAAGTCACACCAATTTTTCTGTTTTGTTTTATGCTGATAGCACAAGACAAATGCTTGGGACAGATGATGCTTTGTTGCAGAAGACAGATAATCTTTTTTTTCCTCACGTACACGTACCTGAGTGACTCCTAGTTTGCTCGACATGAGGGACGCCACCAGGTTGCCATCGGTGTAGTTGCCAATGATCAGGTCTGGTTTCCCCTCCAAAATGTCAAGGATTTTGGCAGAGGCGTCCTGAAAACAAGTCATCTTTCTTGGTGAACGTCTGCCTTAGCGTCAAATAACTCGAAACGGAGAGAGTATAGTAGTAGAGTACGCAAGCCAGATGCAAAAAAAAGGAAAAAAAGAAAACGTTTTGACAGACCTGGGCATATCTCTCCAGGTAAGGGTAGATGTCAAACCGGGACACCCACTGCTGCAAATCCTTCCCATCCTCAGTCTTGAAAGGCACGCGAAGTATGCTACAGTGTTTTGTGTTTTCAACCGGTTCGAGCTCAACATTGCATTTCGTACCCTTGGCATCTGGTATCAGTCTTGTTAGCTGCCGGAACGGATGTAGCAGTAGCGATTAGGAGATTTGATATATAATTCAATGACTATTATAACGACATAGAGTCAGCTGATATGATTCATGACGTTTTGCAACTTTACCACAAGAATCTTTGGTGTTACGACATGCAAGCCCTGCTGCTTGATTCTTTGCAGCAGCTCCTCTTCAAGTGCCCTAACCTGGTCCAGTATGTAGACAACCTGACCACCGGTATCTGGCATACCAAGAACCTTTTCTTGGCCAAAGTAACCGTGGATAGAGAAGACGACGATATTGAATATGGACGGAACTCTGCTGAAAAATTTGTCCATGTTGATGGGATCGGGTGCTTGGAGCACTTCAGAAAGGCAATTCAGCGTCTCCTTGCACCGCTCAGCGGTGTCGCCCCAACCTTTCTCCAATCCCCACTCCTGAAATCTGCAGCACCCCACAACACCGATCGATGTCTCTTTCAGTTTCAGAAACCATAGAAGTACACAATGCTTCTAATTAACTTCAGCTCGAGATAGCTAGCTAGCTACCTTTGCTCAAACTTGATGAATGGTGTGTATGTCGGAAGGCCGCTGACAAAGACCTCCGCAAGTAGCAGCGCTGTCTGGAGCTTGTTCACCGTGTCGATGGTATCGTTAATCATCAGCTTCTGCAAGTTTCATGTTCATTACCTATCGTTAATCACTACTCCCTTCGTTTTGAATTATTTGACGCCGGTTAGCTCAGAATTGAACTATAGCTAGCGCCAAATAATTCGAAACAGAAGGGTACCTTGATGATGATTCTCTGTATAAAAATCCTTACCTCGCCACGGTAATTTAGCGCGAGTAAGTAGTCCAGCAACGGCTTCATACTGTCAGGCTTGTCGCTCACGCTCAGCTTGGAGGAGAGGAATTTGGAGACGAACTGGAGCCCGTTTCCTATGGATGACGGCAGCGTCAGATGGGGCGTCGAAAGGTCAAGAGCACCGAAATCGACTTCCAGTGAGTTGTCATCCTTGGCCCTGAATTTTTGTTTCAATCCCAGTTAATATAATGTTGGCGATCAATACTCCCTCCGTTCTGAATTAATTGACGTTTAGGACAGCTAATTTAGTTTAAATTTTGTCCTAAACGTCTATTAATTCAGAACGGAAGGAGTAGAATGTAAGAAATACAAAAGCTTGGTGAAAAGAGAGAGGGGGAGCGTACCATTTCTCGTCATATAATGTCTCCTTGAACTTGAGGTACTCGGACGGTGTAATTCCTTCAACCGAGAGATCTTCAGAGTGAACTCTGACGTACTCCCAGATGCCAGGATTCATTCTGACAGCAAACGCGACATATGGTGGTAGCACTACTGCTTCCTGGAAACATAATAAGTTTACTCCTTGAGTTAAGACTATATATATAATCCTCATCCCTTTTCAAAGCATAATGTTACTCGAAATAAAGCTAGATCACCTGCGTCGAACAGATAATGTAACCGAGAAAGCCTTCAACAAGCTTTTCCTTCTCGACCTTGTCATCCTGCGATTTCTCCAGCTCCTCGATGAGCTGCTGGTTCTTCAACAGCCTCCTTCCCTTGGATACATACCTGCAAACGTATCAATCATCCATGATTCTGGTCAGTCACCATTATCATGAATTTTAAACTCGATCCGATACGGTCCTATCAATGAAGCTTTCACAGTTATTCATACCTTTGGAAGCATCTCTTCATCTGGTACCGGCTTTGTCTAAGCGCATCAGGCATGCTTTCTGCGATGCTATCCGTCCTCTTGAAGCTGAGCTTGGAGGCCATGGTGGAGAATGCTCGATCTCAAGGACACGGAAGTAACAGAGGAAGAAGAATGTACGTTGTGACTGGATTGGGTGTGTCCATGAGCAACATTTATAGGAGCTCTTTCCATCTCATGACGATCGTGTACGCCAGCAGCTGGAGATGGAAGATGGTCTCAGCTAGGGGAGAAAGCACATTGCTTGGGACAAGTTATGCTCAAGAAACATGGAAGACAAGAAAGGCATGAAGTATTGTTGCAAACATTCTTTGGATGTGTTGTTTCTGACAAGATGAAATAAGGGGGGGAAAGGACTTCAGTCATTAAAGTTTACAAGCAATTAACGCGAATAAAAGAGTTCAGTTAACCTTCTCTGATTGGATTTGGATAACTTGTTTATGCTACTCTACTCATCCTGACACTTGAGACGAAAACCCTAAATAGAGGTCCATGCTTTCACCAGATATCTTTTTTCTTCTTCTTCTAGTTACCTGCAGGTTTAATGGCAATTGTACTTTTGATGCACGTTGGGAAAGTGTTATATGTGAGAGCGGATATCATACACCCTTTCGTTGACCAAGTTACCTCTTGTATCAGTTACTACGTAATAATCTCAGTTACTACTCGGGAATCAGATCTACTTTTTTCTTTTTTATGGTCGTAAGAAATTCGGGTCTGATTTCCCACTGTAACTTATAGATTAGTTACTAATCTAGTAACTTATAGCTCACGTGATTCAGACCAACACACGTCGACCCTAATATCATCAAACTCCCATTATCACTAGACTTAATATGAACAACAAAGCCCACGACACAAACGAAAACTCCAAGATCAATCATGACCACAATACAAAACTCGCGTGTGTCTGTATCAAAACCAACCAACAAGTGGCGGCAAGAGAAAAGAAGACGATTTGTATAAGCTGCTAGCTGTTATCACATCATATAATAAGATAATTAGTACAAGATGGTCAAGTTGTGAACGGAACATATGGCACAAAGATTTCACTCTTCTGACTGAGCATTCGTCTCATAGACACGACGGGTCTTGTTGTACCGGATGTACCTCTTGCCATCGCAGCTTGTGATGCGCACCTCAGGTATCTGCTGCACAATGTGCCAATTCTTCCCACCGTCCAGGCAACTCCTGAGTAATGGCAGGCTGCACTGCAACTCAAACCGACGCAAGCCTTTACACTTATGAATAAGAAGCTCCAGCCACTGTGGGAAGGCGATACTCCAGAAGATGATCAGCTCTTCGAAGTAAAATGTCTCGGTTGATGGGGGAAACACCAGCCTAAGCTGCTGGAGTGTGTCAAGGCCCACCACATGCTTCAACTTTGAGCAGTCATCAATAGTGAGGGAACGAAGCATGGGCAGGTTGGAGATCTTCAGAAGAGCCTTGTTATCTTTGAGATACAGCTCATTAGATGGTTTTGGCAGGTCCTTGATTCCCGTAAGGCTATATGCACCCTCCACGTGAAGGTCACGCAGAGCCACGTGCTTGAGGCCCTCTGGTAGAGCTTTTAGTTTAGGGCAGGACTGTATGTGTAGTGACTTAAGACAAGGCAACAACACCTGGTTCTCCTCCACAGCTAAAGACCATTCTTCCAGATTGTTCATGTTCCGAAGCTTTAAAACCTCAAGCTTCGGGAATGAAGTGGCTGGTGAAAGTACAGTGGCGCCGAGGAATTCCGAGCCAATGGTGGTAACTGAGTCTGCATTTGAGATTTGCAAGGTCCGGAGCTGGCTCAGTAGGCCGACTGAAGGCAGTCTAGTGCATGACATGCAGTTGTCAAGTTCCAAATATACAAGATTGGGGAAAAAAGTGTCTAGCTTGGGACTTTTCATCCAATTCGGGAACTTTCCACCTTTGTAATTCTTGATTATTAGCTTCTCAATGCTTTGGGGCGGGGTGAGCTCATTCCATATCTTTTCACTGGCTTTGGCCGATTCCTCTCTACTGCATTTGCTTCTGTCTATTTCCTGCTCTTCTTTCTCCTTTTCCTCTTTGCTATCCTGATTCTTCTGTTCTTCATGTTGGTCTTCTATTAGTGGTGCTCCCTCAGAGAGGTATAGATACTTCAGAAATGGCTTGTTTGCAAGTGCAGAAGCACCTGAAGTAGCCCTATCCAAACCGTCTATATGGAGATGCCTTAGTTTTGACAAAGATTTAAGGTCATCTAAGTCACAACCCTCCTCAGGTCCATTGCTCTTGTGACTAATAATTAGACCAGACAGATAATTAAGATGATTCAATTCACCAACACCCTTTGGTACATAGCTTAGGGAGGCCCCCTCAAGACAAAGGCATCTAAGCTCTAGCAAAGCCCTGATGGACCAAGGAAGTTTGTGTAATCTTTGGCAACCTTGGAGGCTCAAGGTTTGCAGATTTATGAGATAACCAATGGAAGAAGGTATGTCTCTGACCTGCGTTCCATCAAGATTGAGGTACCTCAGATGTACCAAGTTACCAATCGATTTCGGGAGGGCCTCAATTGACGTATTACTCAAATCCAATACACGCAAGCATGTGGCTGACTCAAGGAGAATATCTACTGCTCTGACATCTGGACTTTTGAAGAGCATCAGTGACCGTATGCTCATCTGCTGCTTTAGTGAAATTGGATCCTCCAAGCTGTTCTCCATGTTACACAATGTGAGATGCCGGGGCTTTGATGATGAGGTGTTTATTCTCTGTTGACCGTCAATTAAGATACTCTCTTCTGATATAAAAAAGCGGGCTAATGTGTGGAGAAGGTCATGTGTTATCCAGCACTGTTCAACATTGTCAGGATCAGGCTGTAACAAGTTTCTGCTTATCAGTTCGACATAGTACTCTTCAGCTGATTCTTCCAGCAACTTGTTGTCTCTGGAATTTATAATGCCTTCAGCAATCCAGTGACGCACAAGGTCAAAGCGCTGAATGGGGCTTTCTTCTGGATACAGAGAGCAATGGAGGAAACACTCCTTTATCTCAGAAGGCAGATCATTGTAACTCACGTATAGAGCTATTGGTACTTCTGGAAGGAGCGGTAGCATGGACCAAGAGTCACTTCCCAGGACCATCTCCCATTCAGCTTTGCTCCTGCGTCGTGACCTCAGCACACCCGCAATGACCTTGATTGCCAGAGGATGACCTTCACATCTATCCACAATCTTAATCCCAATATCCTTCAGTGCCGCAAGCTCTTCTGTGTTGCATTCTGGAAGGACTTGTTTGCACAATAAATCCCAGCCACTCTCAGTGTCCATTTTTTCAACGCGGTGGATGGTTGCCTTCATGCTCGTTGCTGCTTCTTCATTCCACGTAGTGATCAGTATTCTGCCTCTTGCCACACCATCTCCCAACGGATCTTTGAGCAGATTGTCCCATATGCCCGGGCTGTCCACATCATCCAAGACAATCAGAAACCTCTTTGAGAGAGCAGAACTCAGGAGGCCAAGGAGTTCCTCCTTGTTCTCTGTGTCCCCGAAGTTAGCACCAGCACCCCTGATAATCTTCTTTAAGAAAGCTACCTCTGACAAATCCTTGGACATCTTCACCCACACACGTATCAGGAAATTTTCGGTCATCCTGTCATTGTCATATATCTCCCTAGCAAGTGTTGTCTTGCCAATCCCCAGCGCACCAACAATGGCAAACACATCCACCTTCTTCTTGCCCTCTCTAAGCAACCTTGGCACAAGGACACCCACAGCCTCCCGGACCTGTATCCCTACTGCATGAGGCTTAATGGCGTCATGGCAATGCTTACACATCTTATCACTGAACCAATCCCTTCTAGAATCGGGGTTTACTGATCCAGCAGGGAGCCTGGGCATTTCCTCCTGAACCTCTCTCAGCCTTAGATCAATGTCCCTGATCTTGAACCCGATTTCGTGGTGGAACTTGCGGGGTCCTGCGTGCTTGAAGCAGGAGAACGCGAAGGAGCATCGGACCTTGGGCGTGGGAGGGTGGTCGTCGGCGAGGGTCTTGCCGCCCTCGATCATGCACACGTCAAGAACGTCGTCAACCTCGTACATAGCATCCTTGAGCTGTGCCACCCAGGCGTCGGCTTTGGCGCTCAGCAGCCTCCTCCGCTCCTCGTGGGAGACGATGGCCTCGATGCGCCAGAGCGTGGCCAGGAGGGCCCTGACGTCGTCCTCGATGCCGAGGGCGGTGCAGGCTTCCTGGCCGGCAAAGTCCTCCAGTGACGCCGTGCATCGCTTCACGAAGGAGTCGAGCACCATCGCCATGGACTAAGCCCCCCCCTGCTTGCCCCTTCGTAGGAATCCAGCCCCTGCACGAGGAAATTTCTTCATGGTGCTGATTTTGGAAAAGGGATAAACTTTTCGTCTTTCCACCCCCCGATAGATAGAGGAAATCGGATTCACAATCCGTAAAGGAAAATCTTTGGATCTTAATAACTGAATATGTAACGAACGGTTTTTGGAACGATTAAGGCCAAAACAAAGAGGGGAGATAATTCTTGGAATCGGATCAAAATGGAGGTAGACAGAGGGTGTGATATTTGACTGAGCGACGGATTGATTGCCATACCTGGAAGCTGGAGAAAGTAGGTTGGGGGCAAGCAGGGCAGGAGAAGTCGGAGGAAGAGGAAGGCGACAACACCTCGACTCGATGGCTAGCTACCACCTTCCTCCCCCTCGCTTCCTATCTCTGTAACTGATAAGTGCACCAAAGCATGAAGCTTTGTGATCTGTCCGTGTCTTCTGTGATGATTCTTCTTAGCTGGGATTGAGCCTTCTGAACATTTAGTCTCGTTTAGCACCTGGACAATCTAATCACCTGTACAGTATCCACATTTAGTCTTGTTTAGCAAGGAAGTTGGTTTAACATCCCCGTTTAATTGGTCAAGCCTCTGTTGAATTTTTGTGTAACGACCGAATTGTGCAAAACGTGGCAAAATCCTCACCCCCTCTTCCTCCCCCACTGCCCCAGGGCCCAGCCGACGGCTTTCTCCCCCGAGCAACCGTCCCCTTCCTCTCTCTCTCTCTCTCACCGATTCTATTATCGCATGTGGGGGAAAACTTTTGCAACCGGCCGAATCTCGCGCCCTCTCCGCCAACCGGCGCCGCAGCAACCGCCGCCTCCTCCCCACCTATAAATACGGCCCGGCCCCGGCCATTTCATTCCACAGAAATCGCTCACACTCACCCAATCGGAAAAACCGCCATCTTCTCCAATTCTCCGAAAAAACACGTTGATTTTCATCTCCAACGATCCCTACACCCTTCCACGGTCTCCAGACCGAGTTCCTGATCAAATTCCTCGAAGAAACACGCCTGGAGACTGATCCCGACGAAGATCGCCGGAATCTACCCACTGCCGCCGTCGATCACGCGTCTCCGGCTAAATCCGGCCTCCAAAACCCTCCTAGGTGAGTTCCCCACCCTCTCCTCTTTCATCTGGTGCAATTAGATCAAGAATTGGTGGAGAAAACATGAAATCCGAATGTCTCCGGCCACCGCGGCCGCTCGCCGGCGATCGCGCGGCCGCCGGACTCGGGGGAGAAGGGTCGGGAGGTGACGTGGCCGCCTCTGGACCCTCGGATGTGAAATGGGCGGTTAGAAATAAAAGAACCGATACCGGTTCGGTTAGTCTAATCTGGGCCGTTGATCTCAGATCCAACGGCCCACATTTAAAACAGTTATAAACGTTAGGAGATTCACAGAGAGGTCCCTGGAGATTCAAATAACTAGGAAACAGTCCCTGAAATTCACAGAACTGACCCCAGGCTTATAGAAAATTGGAAATTCACTGGTAATTAGCTAATTGGCCCCTGTGCATTATGAAAATTAATAGAACAGTTCAGTAAATTCAATTTGGACCCCAGAAAGTTTGAAATTACTACAAATCAAACCAAATCAGTTTAAAAGTTTGTTTTTAATTCTGTAATTAATCAAATAATGATAAATGAATTCTAGAAAATGGTAGAAATTTATTTTTAGCACTGATAAAACATTCTGAACAGGATAAAAATTCTGAATTTAAATATAACAGTTTACAAATGCTGATATTATTTATATAGTGACAACTAAATTGGAAAAATCAAAGTAAAAATTAAATATATTTCAGAAAATTTTGTAAATTTATTTCAAGGGTGTAAAATTATTCTGCTATCATCTTTTTGAACATATATAATTTCTGTGATCCAGAATAATTATTTAAATGGTTAAAAATGCATTCTTTAGAATTAAATAAATACTGAAAAATAGGTAAAAATACTATATATTAAAGAAAAATTTTGGAAACTGTTCTACATGCTTAAATAGGTTCTGAATTGCAGAAAAATAAAAGTATGGGTTCTGAAAAGTATTATAATAATAATTTAAATGATTTTTAGGATTTAATTAATTATAATAAATACACATATATATTAATAAATTCTAAAATTTATTCAAATCATCTTACAAACTGGAAATGAGTGTTTAGATGTGACAATAGTAAAATCAAAGGATATAAGTGGCCAATTGGAACATATTTTCATTCTAACTCACATAAAATGACAAGAAAACCATAGTTGCATGTGTGTAACTAAAACTATGTGATTGAAATGACTTGGTATGATTCTTATGGCATGTTTGGCATTGTTTTGTGTGCATATGAATGACTAGACCCAAGTCAAGAACTACACCCAAATCTTCAAGAGCAAGAATTTGAAGTGAATCCCCCTTCCTTCAAAGGCAAGTGTTCCTTGACCACTTTGTTCCTATTCTAGGATGAATAGTTAGATTTATTGCATGATGTCTTTAATATGAAACCCAGTGTAGGATGTTTCCATAGTTCTATTGCTCTATCTTCCTTGCAAAACCATGGAGGGAATTAGATAGGACTTAATGGTTATCATTTTATGTGCTTAGCTATGCATACCTAGAACTTAGAGAATGAATGGAACATTGATGAATACATGTCTTGTGGGATTATATGAAAGACACAAGTATATGTGTCATGTGGTTATGAATCTAGACAGGCTGGTTGTTTGGTTGGTGCTTCGTGCACGAGACTCGGGAATGAGTTAGTGCCTGTCCTAGATTCTAAGGACCGGTTCATGGAACAGTTAACCCGGCTTTACAGTGCCACCACAAGACTGAGATGGGGCAGCTTGGCCAATTAATTAGGAGTTTGCCGGTATAGTATGAGTGTTTGGATGGTGCGGGGAATGGGAGTCCATTTTTGACTGCCCTGGGAACTGCAAGGCTCAAGAGGGGGCTTCTGTAGGGGAGGGTTACTCCCAGGAACTACAGCGGTGAAACCTCAGTGGGCTTGTACTTGCCGGTAGACCCTTTGTAAAGGCCATGTAGTGATCTCCTGATCGCACACCAAAGGAAGTGTGTAATGTGGCTTGCAACCACGGATATCAGGGAGGTTTCTTAGTCCACCTGGCAACAGGGGATGAAATCACTACTTGTGGGTAAAGTGGTACAATCTCTGCAGAGAACCAAACTGTCATGACAGCCGTGCTCACGGTCAAGAGCGGCTTGGACTTGTCCATGATTAGAGAAACATGGAAGTGAGTCAAAAGAGGTTGTTGGGTGGTGTAACCTAACATTAATGACTTAATTATGATGATGGTGGGATTAACACTTAGTAAGATAGGTTGCTAATCAAAGCTAAGGCTTAGGATTAATGCATAGTGCTTAACCATGTTAGCCTTCCCTTGTTGTTGGTCTTCATAACATTCTTTCCTACACTTGCTGAGTACCTACGGTACTCAAACTTGTTTTTGTTGGATATTATATGTTGGCTCAGGTGTAAATGAAGACGTAGACTTTGACGAGGAGTACTTCGACCCTGAGGAGTTGTTCTAGGTTGGCGTAACCCCCGGGCAACGCCTGTGGAACTGGAGCACCCCGCTAGAAGTCTTCCGCTGTCATATTATTAGTGTGCTTGTACTCATAATTGATACTTTATGTCTTATGATGTAATATTACGTTGTAAGATACACTTGGCTTGTAATACAATGATATTTCACTCTTGTCGGCACATGTATGACTCATCTGATCCTGGCATACATGTGAGTATACGCTCGGTGTTCTTTATGGAATATCGGGTGTGACATTTTGTTACTAAACATGACTAAGGATCTTTTGCTCAAATTTTCAGAAGTGAGTGTTCCAGTGCAAAGATTTATAAAACTTGAGCTATAAGATTATTCGCCGGTCTGCAAATAATCAATCAATCAGGACGCGTACAACTAAGAATAGTCTGCATTGAGGAGAAGTGCAGAGGACAGCAAAGCAGTTCTCTTTGAAGCTGCCGCTAATTTCCTTCCTTCGCTTTCATTTCATAGACCGATGCATCAGAATGGTAGGTACCCGTTTATTTATAGTCAAAACACAATTTTCTGATTCCTCGCTTGCTGGAGACAAGGTGCGGCGGTTGAGGCAGGCCATTATCAATTGCAAGACTTCTAGATGTTGGAGTTGATCTCCTTTTCGGGAACGGCCCAACGGGCCCAATCCCGAGTCTACCCCACCTATGCGCCTTGATCGGGGGCGCTAACCAACCCATGGTTGGGGCCCCCTCTCACACCCGCGCTATATTAAGAGGGGTGACCGGGGCACACGGGAAAAACGTGCGTTTGTGCTCAAAACACCCTAAACACATTGAGAAAACCGATCTAATCCGTGCGGGGAGTGAGTGGAAGGACCCCGGCGCCGCCATCGCCGTCGACACCACGGAATCCGTGCGTCGACGTCTACATTTCGGCGACACCGTCATGGCGACATCCTCAACACCCGAAGGTATATTCCAAACTGTTTTGTTCTCATTCGTGTAGTCATAGAATGATTTTATCAATATACCCGCGAGATCTAGTGGCTAGAGGAAGTAAGAAACACACAATGGTATCAGAGCCACCTAGATCACTAGATCCGTTCGGGTTTTGTGTTCAAACTTAGATCCACGACATACAACAAATCGAAGTAAAAGCAAATAGCACGAAAAGGCAAAAAAAAATAGCAGCGCTGCCGGAAACCACTCGACAGCGAGGGCGCCGCCGCATGGGCGAGCACATGCTCGCCGGCGAGGAGCCGCCACAGCGGCACAACCGGCCTCTCTCTCTCTTTTCTCTGTTGTGTGGCGGCTAGTGGAGAGAGAGTGGAGGAAAAGAAATGATTTAGGGTTCAAGGGGGCTGGAGAACCCACCTCCTTTTATAGTCCCGAAATTGACTCTCAGCCGTTGGATCCTTTTGGATGGTGGAGATATGTTTTAGGGTTCAGAAAAAATAAAATGTGGGCCAAAAAATTGCCTGGGTGCAGCCCAGTAGGGGCAGCCAGCCCTAACGGGCGCGCCTCCAGCCTTAGCGGGCGCGCCGCCGCTGCTGGAAGCCCTAACGGGCGCGCCTCCAGCCTTAGCGGGCGCGCCGCCGCTGCTGGAAACCCTAACGGGCGCCGTCGGGCTTATCGGGCGCGCCTCCAGCCTTAGCGGGCGCGACGCCAGGACAAACCCTAGCGGGCGCGCAGCGCGGCCCAGCAGCGCTGGAGGGCCCGTGCGGCCCAACCGTGGGCGTGGCCCACTACAGCTTTCCACCAATATAAAAGGTAAATGTTGCTGAACCTAGGAATCGAACCCAAGACATCAGGTTGGAGGGATTTGTGCTCTACCAACTGTGCTGAGCTCTGTTTGTGTTTAGTAAAAATACTTATTATTTAAGTAATCTGATTTTTTTCAGTTATAGTCTGAAAACTATTTTATACATTATCAGTTTATATTCTGTGGTTAGCAACAGTAATTAGCAAGAAATAGTTTTCAGGTATATTTAATTCTGTTGTTGTGGATAATTAAGAGTAATTAAGCTTCCGCTGTTGTAATTAAGTTTATTAGTTTTCTAATTAAATTTCAATTGAGAAATTTAATTAGGAGAATTTTTATTAAGTCTTTTATTAATTGAGTAATAGTAATTTTGTTAAGTAGCCAACGTGAACAACAAAATTTACTATATATTCAATTTAATTCAAGTTATTTGATTCATGGAAATTTTATTTGAGTAACCAACGCGAAAGAATAAAATTTACATGTTTATATTTTTGAATGACGTGTTTTGTTGAGTAACCAACGCGAAAAAACAAAACACGACATTTCTATCGCTTTAAGTATTCTATTCATAAAGGATTTCGTTGAGTAACCAACGCGAAAAACGAAATTTGTTATGTTTTTGAATGTTGTATTTTGTGGAGTAACCAACGCGAAAAGCAAAACACAACATTCTCTATTGTTTAATTTTATAGTATATTACTTATATGCAATTTTATGAAGGTTCCTCCGCTTTGTCTTCAGCACTGAGTTTTATTTCCAACATTGAACCACTCAATGGTTCAAATTATGGTACTTGGAAAGAAAAATTGGAGATTGCTTTGGCTATCTCTGAAATTGATTATGCACTGATGACACCTTGCCCCACTGAGCCTGAGGTCCCTTCACCTACTGCTGGAGAGACTGATGAGTCTTTCGAGCTTAGAAAGGGACAATACCTAAGTTTAAAGGATAAGTATGATAAGGATCTTTCTAAATGGATTGCCTCAAACAGAAAGTGTTTGATGGTGATTAGGGGGACAATCACTGAGGCCATTCGGGGAGCGATTCCCGAATGTGACACTGCTCTTGAGTACCTCCGTAAGGTGGAGAGTCAGTTCACTGGCTCTTCGAAGGCTACAGCGAGCATGCTTATAAAGAAGCTCGTTACTGAGAGGTACACTGGAGGTGGTGTGCGTGAGCACATCCTTAAGATGACCAACTTAGCCACGAAGCTCAAGCCAATGAACTTAGGAATCACTGATGAGTTGCTTGTGCACCTCATTTTTGCTTCACTACCTAAGGAGTTTGAGGCCTTCGTGATCAATTACAACTCTCAGCCAGCGCAGTGGAACTTAGAGAAGTTGATTGCCATGTGCGTTCAAGAAGAAGAACGCATTAAGTCCCAGAGGGGTGGTGACTCTGTCAACTACGCCAAAGGGAAAGGTAAAGGGAAGATCTATTTTGGTTCTCCCAAAGGTGCTTCTTTTAAGTCACATGACACTTCTTCTACTGATAAGGGCAAGGGTAAAACCCCACTTCAGCATCCTCTTCAGAAGGATATGAAAGTGGACAAGGATCAGTGTAGATTTTGTAAGGAGAAAGGACACTACCAGAAGGATTGCGTGGGCTTCCTGAAGTGGTGTTGCAAGAATGGTAATGATTTTGTGACTTTTGTTAATGAATCCCTGTTTTTAGATTATTCTCGATCTACTTGGTGGATTGATTCAGGTGCCACGGTGCACGTTTGTAATTCTCTACAGGGATTAAATATGAGGAGGACCCTAAGAAGAGGGGAAAAGGCCATTAAAGTCGCTGATGGCCGTGAAGCTCAAGTTGAAGCAGTTGGAGATCTCCCACTTAGACTTAGAGATGACTTTGTACTTAGGCTTCATAATGTCCTCTATGTACCCTCTTTAGAGAGAAATTTGATTTCAGTTTCATGTTTGGATGATTTAGGTTATGTGTGCCATTTTGGCAATGATAAATGTTCTATTACATTTAATAATAAAGTTGTGGGTCTTGCATTCCGACAAGACATGTTATATTTATTATCCTTACATGACGGTATCAATGTTATAAGTAATGATCAAATTTCTTCTCAGAACGACTTAGTATTCAACAAGCGCAAAAGAATTGATTCCGAAACATCATCGAAATTGTGGCATTGTCGTTTATGCCATATTTCGAGGGGGAGAATTGAACGTTTAGTTTCCCAATCGATTCTTCCCAACCTAGACTTTTCGGATTCACAATAATGCATTGATTGCATTAAAGGCAAATTTGTTAAGAAAATTAGGAAAGACGCCAAACGTAGCACGGGAATATTAGAATTAGTTCACACAGACATTTGTGGTCCATTCCCAATAGTCTCCATAGATGGTTATGACTCATTCATAACGTTTACGGATGACTATACTCGTTATGGCTACATTTATCCAATCAAGGAGCGATCCGAAGCGTTGGATAAATTAAAGATATTTAAGGCCGAAGTAGAAAACCAGCACAACGTTAAGATCAAGGTAGTAAGATCTGATCGTGGAGAGGAGTACTACGGTCGACATACCCCGTATGGCCAAATTCCTGGACCTTTTGCAAGGTTTCTACAGGAAAACGGCATAGTAGCCCAGTATTCTACGCCGGGCGAGCCTCAGCAAAACGGTGTAGCGGAACGGAGAAACCGTACGCTCATGGATATGGTAAGAAGTATGTTAAGTTATTCGACACTTCCGGTTAGCTTATGGATGGAGGCGTTAAAAACCACCATTCATGTGCTTAATCGTGTGCCGAGTAAATCAGTACCTAAGACGCCGTATGAAATGTGGACAGGACGTAAGCCCTCATTAGGATATTTGCACGTGTGGGGCTGTCCAGCTGAGGCTAAAATATTCAACCCAAACATTGGTAAGTTGGACTCTAGAACTATTAGTTGTCATTTTATTGGCTATCCAGAAAAAAGTAAGGGATATCGATTCTATTGTCCAGATAGATACACTAAGTTCATAGAGACAAGGCATGCTGTCTTTTTAGAAGATGCCATGATCAGGGGGAGTATGGTAAGACGAGAGGTAGATCTTGAGGAGAAGCGGGTGTACGCACCCACTCCCATGATTCAAGAACCATAGTTCTCGATACCTACTGTTGTTGAACCATCTGTGCCAGTCACTAATGATTCAACACCTGTTGTTAGTCCTTCATTGGCAACGGAAGAAGTAAGAGAGGCTCAGCCTTCCGAGGCTATTGAGCCAGTTGCCGAATATGATGAAGCGCAACAACAACCTCAACCAGAAGATGATACGCCAATTAGAAGATCTCAACAAGTAAGAAAATCGGCCATTCCGGACGATTATGAGATCTATTTGAGTGAAGAAATTCAAATGGAGGATGATCCCACCTCGTTTGAAGATGCTATGAGAAGACCACAATCATTTGAGTGGCGTAAAGCCATAGAGGATGAAATGAGGTCCATGGATGCCAACAAGGTCTGGGATTTAGTCGAGATTCCTCGAGGAGCCAAGACAGTAGGTTGTAAGTGGGTCTACAAGATCAAACGTGACTCCAAAGGGAAAATCGAAAAATATAAGGCCAGACTTGTGGCGAAGGGATTCACTCAAAGAGAAGACATAGATTATAATGACACGTTCTCACCCGTCTCTACTAAGGATTCTTTTAGAATTATTATGGCATTAGTAGCACACTATAATTTAGAATTACATCAGATGGATGTAAAAACAGTGTTTCTCAATGGGGATCTGTACGAGGACGTCTATATGACACAACCGAAAGGTTTTGTCATTAAGGGTAAGGAACACATGGGATGCCGCTTAAGGAAGTCCATCTATGGGCTCAAACAAGCCTCACGGCAGTGGTATCTCAAGTTTGATGAGACAATTAGAAAGTTTGGGTTTAAGGAGAATGAGGAGGATAATTGCATCTATGCTAAATTTAAGAATGGGAAATTCATTTTTCTTGTTCTCTATGTGGATGACATACTACTTGCGAGTAGCGATGTCAATCTACTGTTAGAGACTAAGAGGTTTTTATCCTCCAACTTCAATATGAATGATCTAGGTGAAGCATCCTTTGTGCTGGGGATCGAGATTCACCGAGATCGTGTTAAAGGGGTTTTAGGTTTATCTCAGAAAACATACTTAGAAGGTGTACTCAAGAAGTACGGCATGCATGCGAGTAAACCTTCACCTGCTCCAATAGTCAAGGGCGATAAGTTTGGGAACTTTCAGTGTCCCAGGAACCAATACGATATCGATCAAATGAAATCGGTTCCATATGCTTCTGCTATCGGAAGCCTTATGTATGCTCAAATATGTACTCGCCCTGACTTAGCGTTCGTAACCGGGATGCTTGGCAGATATCAGGCCAATCCAGGGATTGATCACTGGAAGGCAGTTAAGAAAGCATTAAGGTATGTGCAAGGCACAAAAGACCTCATGTTAACGTATAGTAAGTCAGACCCACTCGAGGTAGTGGGATACTCAGACTCAGATTTTGCGGGTTGTGTGGATACTAAGAAATCCACGTCAGGTTACATATTCACCCTCGCAAATGGAGCTATATCGTGGAAGAGCTCCAAACAAACCGTCACTGCATCTTCCACAATGCATGCCGAGTTTGTTGCTTGTTATGAGGCCACGGGGCAGGCATTATGGTTTAAGAAATTTCTACCCGGTCTTAGAGTGGTCGATAGCATTGAAAAACCACTTAAGTTATACTGCGACAATGAATCCGCAGTATTGTACTCTCACAACAACAAGTCGAGTGGTGCTGCCAAACACATCGATATTAAGTTTTATGTTGTGAAAGACAAAATCCAGGATCATACTATTAGTCTTGAGCATATTAGAACCAAACATGTGCTTGCGGATCCGCTTACTAAAGGTCTTCCTCCCAATGTGTTCAGAGAACATGTAGCCGGCATGGGATTAAGAGAAAACCTATGATCGCCTGGATACTTAGGGGCCAAACTAAGAATAAGGTTGTTTCTAAGTGTAAGATGTATTGTGGTCATCGACTCAGATAGTACGTAATTGGCTATTTTGATGCGATGTGCTCAGTATATCGAACATGAAGAAATAAACAATAAGTTAAGTATTACGAAATTAAGTAAGTTTTGTAAGTCTTGATCACTGGAGATCAAGGGGAAGAATGTTGGAGTTGATCTCCTTTTCGGGAACGGCCCAACGGCCCAATCCCGAGTCTACCCCACCTATGCGCCTTGATCGGGGGCGCTAACCAACCCATGGTTGGGGCCCCCTCTCACACCCGCGCTATATTAAGAGGGGTGGCCGGGGCACACGGGAAAAAACGTGCGTTTATGCTCAAAACACCCCAAACACATTGAGAAAACCGATCTAATCCGTGCGGGGAGTGAGGGGAAGGACCCCGGCGCCGCCATCGCCGTCGACACCACGGAATCCGTGCGTCGACGTCTACATTTCGGCGACACCGTCATGGCGACATCCTCAACACCCGAAGGTATATTCCAAACTGTTTTGTTCTCATTCGTGTAGTCATAGAATGATTTTATCAATACACCCGCGAGATCTAGTGGCTAGAGGAAGTAAGAAACACACACTAGAATTATACTCACTGTGTGTACATACACAGATGAAGGAAAATATTCTCTGAAGTACACAACCACCGCCTGAATCAAGATTTACTGTAACATGCAGTATAGCCTTTACTTTTGATCCAGAAGATTCAAAATGGATTAGCATCTATACATATGAGCCTGGGATAACATTCAATTCAACTGCTAATAACCACCCAACCCATCCATAATAAAATCAAATAAGGGAACGGGCATTAAGAAATCGATTGATGAGCAGTGGCAAGCCACAACCATCCAAGGGCCTTGCTGTCTGCTTCGCCTTTTCCTTTAGTGCCATGCAAGCGTCTTCTTTCTTGACCGAGCTGAAAATTGTTTATTTCTCTTGCAAGATACAAATGAACAATTCATAATATGATATTCAAGCAGAACCTGTCCAGGCCACATTGTCATCATCGTAGAAACAAACCAGAGCACGGAGATGCATATGCTTGCCTCCAGTCACAGCTATTATTATTTCCATTATCAAGGAAGCAGTCACTGCTTCCTCAATAATACAGAGGTGGTCATATCATCAAATCTGCATACTAAGCACTAACCACCTCTATCTCTAGTAAACAGAGAAGCTCCCAAATGGAGACTAAACCTCTCGTCCGAGGACATCTAGTCAAACATAATAAGCTGAGCAGCCTAACCAAACATATTTGAGATCTTCAGATTCAATAAAAGTGTAACTGTACAAAATTAAAGTTCTAAATGAATGTATTTCAACTAGGAGAAACGCCTTGGGCTTTCTAGGAGTAAAAAGGCAAGATTGGAACAATGGGAAATGACTTTGTGGTAGTGAAAGGGATGGAAAATGACGTCCATTTTCAAGAATAGAGGAAGATGCAATGCAACTGATCAAGCATCAAGAAAAGGAAATCAAGGACCTAAAAAGTAACAGCTAGGAAAACCCACAAAATCTTATACACTAGCATCAAATGTCAAGATAAATGGAACGATAAGCGGTACCAGATGTAAACTACTAGAACTATTCAGCTTACAGATGTTGAATCAGAAGACATGTGCAGGGATCACGACTCTTCACCCTCCAGTGTCAATATATACAACAATGGATATATACACATTGATCAAGACAATCACATCAAATCCCTAGCCTCTTGGTGCCACACTCTGAGCAGAATTTTGATGCTGCCCTTAAAAATGGGGAGCCACATTCATCACAGAACTTGGCAGGGCTGGTTGGCTGAAATAGAAATGATATCATCAAGGAGACAAACAAAAAGGCCATATGAAAGAGCATGGCAATCATTGTCAAAAAAAAACTGGCAGTCTGGCAAGACTACTATGGATCCTACCAGAACTAGCAAATGGGGATTGAGAACCATGGAACTTATGTCCAAATCTTTTGTTCATTTCTTCCAATGTGACAGTTGCAGACAGGATTGATTTACAGACCCAAGCCAACAAGGCTCTTTTCGAGCTAATTATGGAACAGATTATACACCATATGAGTATGTGACTGTTTCCAATACTAAATGAAGAAGGATACTCACAAGAATATTTATGCGTCCTCCAAGATGACCTTGTACACTTTGCAAGCTATGCACAATTGGAGATAAATAAGATTGCTGCTGGTGTTGGGGATTATCTGACAGATGTGGAGCACATGTACATTGATGAATGGGAGGAAATTGAGTACTATGCTGAACTTGCTGAATGGTATCATCCTCTGCTTGATGAAAGAGGTGTAAATAAGGTTGATTTTCTAGTTGATCCATATGTCTCTTTGGTGGCGACTGATGCTGATTTTGCATCTGTAGAACAGCCAGCTGCATATTAGCTAGTGAGTTGAGTTGGATTAGTAGATGAACAATGTGCAAATAATGGCATCTTATGAGATTTTTTTCGGAAATGGTGTGACTAGAATGAGATAATAACAAATGAAAGAACCAGTTATTCAGCAGGCTAAATCATTTGCAGAATGTATGTTGCTACTTGCTATTACCATAAACGAAGGCAAAATCTGAAGTTACCTCGTTTGGTGGACGAAATCCTGAGGAACAAACTAATGGAGAATTCTCATCCTCTTGTATAGTCTAATAAAATCAGAATGGTTTAAAATAAAAACAATAAAAAATTACTTAGTTTAGCTGCATTTTTGCATTCTTGCCACTTACATTTGTCTCGGGGATATCAAATCCTGGCTGCAAAGTGCGTCTAAACTTGTGCCTGGGTGAATAGAATTTGAAATCCCTTGAAGAAACTATAACTTCATTTCGACCAGTCAATCTTTTGAACCTTCAAAATTTTGGGGCAAGGTAAAAGGGGAGAAATGAATTCATCCATATCAGGTGTCGTGTGACTAAAAGAACAAGCAATGGTATGAAAACAAAGGTTTTGCGTGAATATAACTAAATTCAGTTAAGATTCTGTCATATTGACGAAATTGTGATTCTTATCAGAAGGCCATCCTAAAGTGAAGCCATAAATATGAACTCAGGTGCCACACCAGTCAAATATCAATATATAGATCAACATAGTTACTCTTTTAACGCGGTCATCATAGTGCAATATAAAACAATTCATAGATTGTATCAGAACATGATGGACAAAATCTTGTACCATCGAATTACCCAAGGATACAAATAGTTCATAATTCTTCCAAAAGAAGAATAACAACATAGCCTGCAGTCTGAAAACGGGCAGTTATGCCTAAAAAGCAATATTTTAATTTGTACAGGCATTAAAAGCAGATTATAATGCCTATTTATATACTACAGTACGCAGAATTTTTACTTTTACTGAAACTTGACAGAGTGACTTGCTCAAAGATTGGTTATTTTAGAACTGTACGTATCACTCCCACTGGTTAATAACAAAAAATGTGATCCGTGCAGCAGGGCTGAATATACAATTTTCATATAACAGCCCCAAACACAAACAAAGTGTGGTGCCAGCAAAGCGATAATGGTGTGAATCAGTGGTCCTACCAATCTGCATCCTTCATTGCCATATTGTTTGGCCTTTCTATGATCTCCAGCCCATTAATAACTACGAAACGGACTCGTTTTTCTTCATGTACCACAAGTTCAGGAAACTTTGTTCGAGTTGCTTGAGAAGTTGCTAACTCCCTCCTCCTGAAGCTACAGGTGCCTATACATAAAAAAATGGAATTTAAGGACATAACACCGTAGAATGTTCTTCTAAATGCATATTTACGATGAGTAACAGAACCTTTCTTTGGGAACTTTTGAGTCAGTTTCCTGTACAAGCCACCAGAAGCTTCAAGAGCTAGCCCTATAGTTTTCTCACGGAACCCAATCAATGAAGCAAGACGCACATTGACCTCACTCACCAAAGTTTCATACAAGTTTGCTATAAACATCAATGGCAAAGCAAACATTGGGTCACCTTCATAGTGAACCTCATGTTGCTTTCTTTTGTTTGATGTATCATTGGCCTGACTGCAACCTGAGCCAGAGCATTCCGCCCTCTCGAGAACATGCTCACCAATGAAATAGTCAACAATGAGGTTCAAGAACCTAGACCTTGCCATTTCAATAGGTAGAACATCTGCAATAAATGGGGAGGGAAGTTATTACAGCAAGAGCATCCGAGGGAGGGATAAAGGCACAGCACTGGAACAGAGAGCATACCTTGAGCTGTTAGGATATCAAAGGGACTAGAGGGCCTGCTGCTGTTATCAAGAGCAGATTGTTCATCAACTCTGATACCGTGAAGACTCAAAGAGCTACCGTATGACCCATGCATGCAGTCCTGGCAAATGAAACAGCAGTTATTACTTGCCGTGTGATATTTTGGCGGTACACTACAGGACAGTACATTCTGTGCAGTCTTTTTGAGGCGTCGCCTAGGCGTCCAGTCGGTCCGGGGCGGACGCCTGGCTTGCTCGCCTCGCCTGGAGCTGCCATGGCGCCCGTCCAGGACGCCCGGCCGACTTTTCTTTTTTTTCTTCCTCCACTCCATTCCAGCCGCCGCTCGACAGACACCCGACCCGAGTCCCGGCCGCCGCCCCCCGGCCGCCGCCCCGACCTCCGGCCCAGGACGCCGCCGGCCCCGGTCGCCGCACCTGCCGGCCCCGGCCGCCGCACCCGCCGGCCGCCGACCAGAGACCCTGAGCGGCTGACCCCCGATCCGCACCGCACAGCTGCCCCCCCCCCCCGGCCGCCGCCCGGAGCTCCCGACCCCGGACACCGCCCGCCCAGAGCCCCCGACCGCCGGCCAGCGCCCTGCGGCCCCTGACACCTGCGCTCCGGCCACCCACCCGACTTCTACTGTTCTTAGTGTTCTACACTACACTTAGCCAAAAATACTGCAATGAACTGGTCGCCTGGCGGACGCCTAGGCGTCCAGTCGCCTGGTGGGCGCCTAGGCGTCCAGGCGCCAGTTCACAACCCTGATTCTGTGTGGTGGCACCAGTAAAAGCCAAAAGGAAAGAAGTTCCATTTCCACCACCAGACGGAAGTTGGGATCTTGATTCTTTTCTCCCCAACATTTGCTAGTTAGATCGGAGGGGATAGCTTTGATGCAACGAAACTTTTAGCATGAGAGCAGCACCGGACGTTGGGTGAAATGTTAACCAAATCGTTAGAGCTGTGCAGCATCAAATGCTATACCCTAGAAACCTGTGGGGGGGGGGGGGGCGAAAGGAATCACCTTTTTGAAATCAAACTACTTTTGTTCTTTGAATCAATGAAACTAGATTTTGAAATGGTTGAACCAGTATGGTCTAATCTAAATTGGATCCGGAATCGCAGTTAACCGCCTAATTCTCCCCGGAGGTGGAGTGTGTGATTAGCTGAGAGGAGTAGAGTGGGTACCACGGAACTGGAGTCGGCGTGGTCGCCGGCGACTAAGCTGTCCTCCCGGCGGCACTCGTCGTCGTCGGTGATGGCCTCGGGATCGACGTCGTCGCCGACGAAGGCGGTGCCGTACGGCGAGACGGTGGGGCTCCGCATCGCTGAAGCCCTAGCAGCAGCGGGATAGGAGAGACGGAGGCGGGCAGGGGAAACCAGCAGGCAGCAGCAGCTCTCTCTCTCTCTCTCACTGTACTGTACTGTACTGCTCCTCTTCCTCCAAACCAGCAAGCAGTTTTTTTTGTCTTCATGTTTGTTGAGAAGAGTTTTTTTAATGGACAGTGAGGATCCGGTTGCACTCGAGTAGTAAAGGTATTGCATTTCTTTTTTGAATTTCATACTGCTACTGTCGAAGTGTGTGGTCGACACTTCTCCCGGATCTGCACTGGGCAGCCCGCAGAGGTTCTTTTTCGGAGGAGCTAGTCACTTGCGGAGAGCTTGAGCGCACGGACGAGTTAGGGAGGAGCTTGACACGGTGAGTTTTACGTGGTTCGGGCCGCCGGAGCGTAAAACCCTACGTCCACGGTGAGCTGGGGGTGCTCGCTGTATTGCTTGTTGCTCAGAACCGGAGTCCTGAGCTTGAGGATGAGTTACGCCTAGGATGTGAGTTGCTGGAGTGCGAACCCAGGGTGCGAATGGCTAGAGTGTGAACCCTTGCTAACGTCGCCTACCCGAGCCTTTTATAGTCTAAGGCTCGCGTGGCTTACAAGGGGGGGGGGGGCGGGACCCGACAGGTGTTCCCGGGGAGATTGCCTCCCGACTATCGTATCTGCAGTTATGTCGGTAGTTGTCTCTGGCGAAGGCTTCTAAGTCTTCGTCTTGCCGCTCTGCCCATGCCGCATGCTAGTCGTAGTGGTTGATGACGGCGGGAGCGGCAGGGGATGTCTTGTCGCTGTATTTATTGGCTGGCAGGTTCTGACACCGCGCGCCAGTCTATGATGCGACTGAGCACAACGGCACCTGACAGAGGCGTGCTCCGCGTCTCCGCGTCTTGGGAAGGCGCGGGCCTTGAATACCTTGTACGGGCAAGGTATGGGGCGTCTTTACGCCAGCGGCCTACCGCTCGAGGGCAGGCAACGCTCTTTTGCTGGACACGTGGCGGGCCCGGAGCCCTCCTCAGAGGGGAGGGAGGTCCGGCCCCGCAGGACACGTGGAGCCTTCGGACCTCTCCCCGCGGAGGGGGAGGTCCGGCTTCTGTCGGCCACGTGGCGGGCCCGGAGCTCTCCTCTAAGGAGAGGGAGGTCCGGCCCTGCTGGACACATGGCGCCTTCGGACCTCTCCCCCGCGGAGGGGGGAGGTCCGGCTTCAGCAGGCCACGTGGCGAGTCCGGGGCTCCCCTCTGAGGAGAGGGAGGTCCGGCCCCGCTGGACACGTGGCGCCTTCGGAGCTCTCCCTGCGGAGAAGGGCGAGATCCTCAAGCATTTTCCCCTGTGCGCGGGGGTACCCCATATCGCGGGTACCGACAGTGGCCCCCGGGCCCATCTCGGGGGAGATAGCGAGCCCGAGGTGGGACCTCCGTCTCTCCTGTCTCGCGCACTTTCTCTAAGTATCGTATTGACCGCTGCCGGAGCACGAACAGTCGCGGGATCGTGGGAGCGTGCGCCCACTTGATGGTTGCCTTTACTGCGGCGGTTCCCAAGGCTGCCACTTCTGTACGTCGCGACGCTTTCTTCTGGAACCACCGAAGCACCTTGCCGGCTCGTCTTCTTGGGAGACTGACTCCTTGACCCACCGCTTCAGCTGGGCGGCTTGGGTCCACTTGTCATCGACGCTCGGTCTCGGAGCCAATGCGGTCGCCGATGCGGAGTATTCAAAGGTTTTCGAATCACCTCGAATCGTTTCTAGAAAGTTTTAAAAGGGGATCTCACCCGTATCGCGGCTTCCCTTCGCATTTCCTAGTGCTCGTTCTTTCCTTGAACTCTTGCGCCTTGGCCTTCCTGTCCTTGAGCTCTCCCCCGCCATGGCTTCCAACTTGCTCCCGACGCGCCTCGTTCGTTCCGCCGAGCTTGGGCCAGTGCGCAGGCTGCTGGGCTGGCACACGGAGGAACAGAAACGCCAGCTCCGCCGGGGATCTCTCCCCCTTCTCCTGGAGAAGGGGGAGATGGTCTTCTTTACTGCCTATGCTCTGGCGGGGTTCGTCCCGCCAATTTATTCCTTCTTTGTCACATTGCTGGAGACGTATGGCCTCCAGCTCCACCACCTCTCTCCCAACTCCTTCGCAATGGCCGCTGTCTTCGTCCACTTCTGCGAGATGTTCGTGGGGGTGCACGCTTCTGTGACGCTCTTTCGCTACTTCTTTGTGTTGCGACGACTGGACGCGGCTCGAAGACCCAGATGGGGGCGTACTACTTCCAGCATCGCTGCAAGGACCCAAAGGTCTCTGGGTACCTTCTGCCTTTCAGCGCGTCAAGGTGGGAAAACTGGAGGGAGAGCTGGGTGGTAGTGCAGACCGACGAGCACGATCGCCTACAACTCCCGACCGCTGGTCCAACCACCGAGCGTCGCTTCTGGGAGGAGGTCCCAGAGTTGGAACAGGAGTACGCCCCGGTCTTGGAGCGGATCCGGTTCTTGGCCAACGAGGGGCTAACGTCCCTGATGGTGCTGATGGACTTCATGTCGCGTCGTATTGCGCCCTTGCAGCAGCGCAGTCGCCCCAGCGTGGTACTACACTGGCGAGCAGGACTGTACCAGGCTGGAGAGGGGCCCCAGCTCTGATCCTTCCGACGAGGAGCTGTACGAGATGGTGGGCATGGTGAGCGGTGACTTCATTCCCAGTGGCGACCCCGCCCTTCCGTCCTTTGCCACCCCCTCTTCTTGGAGCCGCAGAGGAGGTCAGAGCTCCTGCGGAAGATGCCGAACCTCGACGACATCGGGATCGCCGTTCGGCAGGTTGGGGATGCCTTCCGGGGTATCTCGATCCCAGGAACCGAGCGCTCCGGATCGGGGCGCGAGGCGTCTGTTGCTGCCCAACCCGTCCCAAGAGCTGACGGAACTCAAGCCGCCGACAAGGGGAAGGGGAAGGATCCGGCCCCCGAGCATCCAGAGAAGAAACGCGCCCGGTCTCCTTCGAGGGTGCCGCCTGCGCCGAGTCAGGGAGCCGGAGCACCCTTGCACCCATCTCCCGGGGGTGCTGGTCCATCGGGTGGCGACCCGGAGAGGCCCCGGGTGTCCCACCCCAGCGGGTCTCTTCCCGGACAACGACAGTCCGAAGATCGCCGCACGGCTGAAGGCTAAAGAGGGCGAGCTGAGGGCTAGGACCGAGGAGCTGGAGCTCCGTGAGTCGGTTGCTGCCGCGAGGGAGGAGCAGTTCTCCCAGGAGCGCCAAGCGGTGTTGGATTGCGAGCTGGCGGCTCGCCAAGAGGTAGAGAAGCTCTACTCTTCGCGGTCCACCGAGGCCCAGGCGGTCTGGGGCTTTATTGCCAAGGCGGGGTCCGTCTTGGCTCCTCTTGGTTTCAGCCCGGTGCGGATGGAGGCTCCGACGCAGGAGATGTCCGAAGCAATCCCGGCACTTGAGTCCATCGGCGACAAGCTGGGCCAGCTCGAAGCGGTGATCGCCGACGAGCTTGAGGTGGAAGGACGGGGCCTGGTGAAGGAGGTCGCTATGCACGTACTGGCGTGCTTCCGGAGCCGAGACCCTTCCTTCTCTCTGGAGCCAGTCCGTCTAGGACCCGTTGCCGAGCGGGAGGAAGCCGCCAGGGCCGAGGTCGAGGACGTGGCCGCCCTTGTGGCCTCTAGGTTCCAACGGGAGTCCGGGGACTCTTAGGCATCTGCCCCCGTGGCCACAAGGCCCTGTACCCCCTTTTTTATTTTTGTTGAGTCTGTAGCCCAGCTCATGGAGCCTTGTATGAACAAACTCCTGTTTTCTTCCGTGTATGCGTGTCTTAGTCTTCTTCCTAGTTTTACCTGGTCGAGTCCTTAGCTCCGCAAGGTACTCAGAGGCCTTGACCAATCTCGAAGCTCTGCACAGACACCTTCCCGAGGTCTTTACTATATTAAGGGCCCCGGAGGTCTCCAGGACCCGCCCCATGAGAATGGGGGGGTCCGGGCCTGCTAGCCACGTGGCAGGCCCGGAGCTCCCCTCTGAGGAGAGGGGGGTCCGGGCTTGCGGGGCACGTGGATCCTTCGGACCTCTCCCAGCGGAGGGAGGAGGTCCGGCTTCTGTAGGCCACGTGGCGGGCCCGGAGCTCCCCCCCAAGGAGAGGGAGGTCCGGCCCCGCTGGACACGTGGGACCTTCGGGTCTCGCCCCTGCAGAAGTGGTGAGGTCTGGGTTCTTTGGTCTTACCTTGGAGTTTCGGTCTTGCACGATCCCGTAGCGGCCCCCTGGTAGGTGCGTTCCATTGGATGGATGTACCTACCATACTCCTGCGGGGAGCTGAGGCCGAGAGGTTCTGCACACAAGTAAGGGAAATGTAATTCTCCTTGAGGGCTCCCCTTCCTCTATCTCATAGCCTTATTTGGCTTACGGTCCCCATCCACTTATACGGTGCTTGGGGACTGCCGTGCGCGAAGTGCCGGGAGCTCAGGGTCCCCTGCTATCGGCAGGTACCTCCAACGCAACCGCCTTTGGTAGGGCAGCAAATGCCGACTAAAGGTGAGAATGAGAAGAGGGAGCTGAGTGCATGGTGAGCATGCGCCAGAGGTGCAGTCATAAAATTTAATATGTAAATTAAATGAGCACCAAGGAAGAGCAATGTAGGACAGGTTTCTTTTCATATAAATTTCCATAGGAGGAAGGCAGGCTAAACATGGAGGCCACGACCCGCCCCAATAAGAAGGGAAGCAAGACTCTACGCGCTTGGGGTCGGAACCAGGCGAATCTGAACGTAGTCCTGGACCGTCCCCTGAGGCTTAGCTGCTCCGAGCACTGTTCCTGGACTTTATGGAATCTATTACAAAAAGAAGAGTCTGTCCTATTGTTGCTCTAGGGGTCAAACTTACGGAGGTGTTCTATGTTCCAAGGGTTCGGGAGCGGGTCCCCATCCTCGGTGGAAAGACGTACGCACCCGGGACGACACACTTTTGTGACTCGGAAGGGACCTTCCCAACTAGGGGAGAGTTTGTAGGTTCCTTCGCGAGAAAGTATGCGTCGCAGCATCAGGTCGCCTTCCTGCAACTCCCGGGAACGTACAGACCTCTGTTGGTAGCGGCGGAGCGCTTGTCTGTACCGTGCGTTACAGAGTGCTGCATGCAACCGGACCTCGTCGACGAGGTCGATTTCTCCATGCCGGAGGTTGTCCTGCGCGGCTTCGTCGTAAGCCCGGACACGGTGAGACTTCATGGTGATCTCTGGGGAAAGCACGGCTTCGGCCCCATACACCATGAAGAAGGGTGTCTCTCCGGTGGCCCGGCTCTCGGATGTCCGGTTAGCCCATAGTGTGTTCGAAAGCTCATCCACCCAATTGGCACCATGTTTCTTCAGGTTGGCATATGTGCGAGTCTTGAGGCCCCTAAGAATCTCGGCGTTGGCCCTCTCAACTTGCCCATTGCTCTTTGGGTGAGCAACAGAGGCATAGCACACCTGGATGCCGAGGTCTCCGCAGTAGTCTTGGAACGCTGCACTGATGAATTGGGTCCCATTGTCGGTGATGATCCTGTTTGGGACCCCGAACCGGCAGACAATCGTCTTGATGAACTTTAATATGGATTGCTTGTTGATGGTGGTGACTGGTGTGGTTTCCGGCCACTTGGTGAACTTGTCGATGGCGACATAGAGGTACCGGAATCCCCCGACGGCTCTGGGGAATGGTCCCAGGATATCCAGCCCCCATACGGCAAACAGCCATGAGGGCGGGATCATCTGTACCGTCTGAGCCGGTGTATGGATCTGCTTGGCGTGGAACTGGCACGCCTTGCAGCTCTCGACCAGCTTGACGGCATCCTGGAGTGCTGTCGGCCAGTAGAAGCCATGCTGGAAGGCTTTACCGACGAGCGTGCGTGAGCAAGAGTGACTCCCACATTCGCCTCCATGGATCTCAGCGAGCAAGTCGCAGCCTTCCCCTGGGTTATGCACCGCAATAGGACGTGGTTGGCGCCACGTCGGTAGAGATCCCCTTCTACCAACGCGTATCTCTTAGCCATGTGCGCGATCCGTTTAGCGGATACACGTTCATCAAGGAGGATATTGTCTTTCAAGTAGTCCCGGATCTCCGTGATCCATGCATCGGGTCTGACTTCAGCGTCTGGATCTTGAGTGCTGGGTTGCATGGAGTCCCCAGTGACGCTTACGATCCTTGGCGGCGTCCATGGCTGCAGGGCCGCCGGGACCGCCAGCTTCGAGGTGCTGGTCCAGCCCCCTTCACCCGGCTCGGCGGGCCGGGCTGTGGGCCGCAGCAACGTCCTCTCGAAGACTCCTTCGGGCGCAGAGGCTCCGGTGGAGGCCTTCGTTGAGAGGTCGTCAGCTGCGGCATTGCCAGCGCGCGATACGTGGCGCAGGTCCAAGGCGAGGAAGTCTTTCTCCAACATCTGCACATGGAGCAGATAAGCAGCTAGCTGTGGGTCATTGCAGGAGCATTCACCCTCAACTTGCTTGATAACTAGCTCGGAGTCGCCCTGTGCCAACAACTGGTGAGCGCCTAGAGACATGGCTGTCTTTAGGCCAAAGATGAGTGCTTCATACTCTGCCATGTTGTTGGTTGCCTTGAAATTGAGACGCACCATATACCCAAACTGCTCCCCCGATGGCATGAGAAGCAGTACGCCAGCATCGGCCCCCTGCTTTCGCGAGGAGCCGTCGAAGAAGAGCGTCCAGTAAGGCCCGGTGAAGGCCGGAGCTCGGGGCTCTGGTTCAACGTCTTCATGGCCCCCTGGGTCAGCCTTCGTTGGCGTCCACTCAGCCACGAAGTCAGGCAGTGCTTGGCTCTTGACTGCGTGACGAGGAAGGAAGTCCAGCTCAAACTCCGCCAGCTCCGCTGCCCATTTGGCGACATTGTCAGTCGCGTGGGGGCTGTGGAGGACAGCCTTCAGCGGATAGGAGGTGACCACCGAGACCCGGTGGGCTTGGAAGTAGTGGCGGAACTTCCTGGACGCCACGAGCACTGCATACAGCATCTTATGGACCTCCAGGTACCTTGTCTTGGCGTCATGGAGGACCTCGCTGATGTAGTAGAGAGGCCTCTGGATGGTCCGGACCCTCCCTCCCAGGTCATAGATATCTTCATCCATGGGCTCAGGCCCGCGGGAGGTGGGTGGGCCCAGGGAGGCTGCTGGGAGTTGATACTCGAAGGCTCCCGGGCCGTCTTGGACCTCCGGGAGGTCCCGCTGATTTCCCGGGAGCTCCGGGAGGTCCCGTTGGACATCCGGGAGGTTCCGTTGGACCTCCAGGGGGTCCTGTTGCACCTCTGGGAGGTCCTGCTGGTCCTCCGGGAGGTTGTTTTGGGGGTCCGGGGGTCCGTTTTGGACCTCCGGGGGGTTGCCTCGGAGACCTGGGGGGGTCGTCTTGGACCTTCGGGGTTTCCTGGCGCCTGTCTCCCGCTATCGGAGCAGGATGTGGCGATGAGGGGTCCGACCGCTCTGCGACGAGGACCATACTCACCACTTCAGCCGTCGCCGCGATGTAGAGCAACAGATGCTCTTCGGGCTCGGGGGCTACCATTACGAGTAGGGTCGTCAGGAGTTGCTTCAGCTCCTGGAAAGCTTCTTCTGCTTCGTCGGTCCAAGCAAATGGGCCGGATTTGCGCAGGAGCTTAAAGAAGGGGAGCGCTCGCTCTGCTAACCTCGGTATAAACCGACTCAGCGCGGCTAGGCATCCCGTGAGTTTCTGGACTTCCTTGATGCGGGCGGGGGGCCGCATCAAGTCGATGGCTTTGATCTTCTCTGGGTTAGCCTCAATTTCTCGGTGTGAGACCAGGAATCCTAAGAGTTTTCCAGAGGATACACCGAACACACACTTATCGGGGTTCATCTTGGTACGCGTAGTGCGCAGTTTATCGAAGACTAAGGCCAGGTTATCTAGTAGGGATGAACTCTGCCTGACCTTAACCACAATGTCATCGACATACACCTCAACTAAGTCTCTTATCAGCTCCCCGAAGGTTTTGTGCATTGCACGTACGAAGGTAGGGAGGGCGTTCTTTAGGCCATAAGGCATAGAGACATAACAGTACAGACCATCTACTGTGATGAAGGAGGTGTGCTCTTCATCTTCTCTAGACATAGGGATCTGATGGAAACCCGAGTAAGCGTCTAGGAAGCACAGCATATCGCAGCCTGATGTCGAGTCTACTATTTGATCTATTCTAGGGAGAGGGAATGGATCTTTAGGACATGCCTTATTGAGACTGGTGTAGTCGATGCACATCCGGAGCTTCCCGCCGGCCTTCGGGACAACAACAGGGTTCGCCAACCACCGGGGGTGGTGGACTTCCCGTATGAAGCCAGCGTCCAGCAGCTTCTTGATTTCTTTGCGGATGAAGTTTTGCCGCTCGATGGACTGCTTGCGGGGCTTCTGTTGGACTGGCCGGGCGTCGGGGAAGACCTTTAGATGGTGCTCGATCACCTCCCTAGGGATACCCGGCATCTGCGACGGCTGCCATGCAAACACGTCGACATTGTGCCGGAGGAAGGTGACGAGCGCGCCTTCCTATTTGCTATCCAGGCCCCCGGCTACCCGGGTGGTCTGGGTGGCATCGGCGCCGATTTGGACGAGCCTCAAGGGGACGTCGCCCTCGTCGAGGGGTTGCACACGGGATGCTGTGGTAGAGGCACGGTGGCGTGCACTCGGGTGGAGCCGGTTTGGTTCTGCACTGCCGGGGGTTGGTGCTCTAGCTGTTGTAAGCGCTTGGAGCTTTTCCAAGGCTGACACTGCGGCAGTACGGTCTCCACGAATCCTGAGGACGCCTGTTGGTGTGGGCATCTTCAAAACGAGGTAGACGTAGTGGGCTACCGCCATGAATCGGTACAGGGCTGGCCTGCCAATTATGACGTTGAAGGGGAGGTCGATCTCTGCCACATCGAACAGAATGTACTCTGTCCGATAGCTGTCCGGTGCCCCAAAGGTCACCGGGAGGCTGATGTGACCGTAGGGAACGACCTGTCCCGGCCCTACCCCTGAGAACGGGCTCGATGGGGTGAGCTTGGCCATCGGGATCTGCAGCTTCTGGAAAGCTGCGCGACTGATGAGGTTCAGTCCAGCCCCGCCATCCACCAAAACATGGTACATCCTCACGTTGGCGATGGTGGGGGCCACCAAGAGCGGTAGTTGGCCGGCCCCAGCCATGTTCCTGGGGCAGTCGGTGGCATCGAAGCTGATGGGGATTCCCATCCACCTGAGGTGCGGTGCGGCACTCGGGAGGGAAGCCACCGACGCTACCGTTCGGCGCAAGGTCTTAACCGCGCTTCGGGATGAGGGGTCAACGGACCCACCGTAGATGACGTAGAGCATCTTCCGGCGCTCGTCATCACTAGAGCTGGAGCTCTCATGATTGCGCACCTCCTTCACGGCGCGCTGAGGCTCCTGGAACTCCACCTGGTGGTCGACGTCGTCTGGGGCGTCGACCTTCTGCTTGCCCTCCCTTTGACGGTAGGGCGGGGCATCAGCTAGAAGCTGCTTCCCTTTCCGGAAGCGCTCCGCGAGCTTCTGGATTTCCCGGCACTCGGCAGCAGTATGGTAACTGGTGCCGTGCACGGGGCATAGCTTGCCCTGGCCCCTGTCTGGAGCCGGTGACTGTCGTGGCCTTTTGTCAGGGTGCGGCCCCCGAGCTCCACTGGGTGCCGCTGCTGCGGCAACGGGGGCTGCGGCCGGCGGGTTCATCTTGCCACCGCCCCTGTTCTTGATCTTCTTGCCGCTTCCATAGGAAGCGGCGCCAGATCCTGGCTGCCCCCCTAGCTCGGAGGCTGGTAGTGAGTGCCAGTTCCGCCCTTCGGCTGCTCTAGCGCACTTGTCCGCCAGGCTGAAGAGCTCTGAGACGTCGCGGACCTCTCTAGTCGCGAGCTTCTCGAGCATCTTCTTGTCCCGAACGCCTTGCCAGAACGCCACCACCACAGAAGCGTTCTGGATGTGTGGGATGGTGTTCCGCACGTGGGAGAACCGCTGGACAAAGGAGCGCAGCGACTCCCCAGGTTGTTGCTGGATGGCATGGAGGTCGAGCTCCGTGCCAGGCCGGGTGTAGGAATTGCCGAAGTTGGCGGTGAACTGCCGGCAGAGCTCTCCCCAGGAAGTTATGGAACCCTGGGGGAGGTTCATGAGCCAAGACCGGGCTGGGCCGGTCAAGGCGACGGGGAAGTAGTTGGCCATGACGGCCTCATCCCCTCCTGCGGCAAGTACGGCGGTGGAGTAGATCTGGAGAAACTCCGCCGGGTTGACGCTGCCGTCGTACTTCTCGGGCAGGTGCGGCCGAAACTTGCGCGACCACCTCGCGAAGCGAAGGTGGGGTGCCAGGGCCGCACATCCTACCCCTGTTGCCGCAGGTGTTGGTGCCGCGAACGCTTGGTTCGCCGTTGGCATGGTGTACCCCGGTATGGGCAAGGCTGCGCCATAGACCGGGGGCGTCGTTTGCAGGGCATATGGTTGTGGCATATGCTGCACGGCGTATGCCTGGGGCAGAGATCGCGTGGCGAAGATCTGCTCTTCAGGCTGGGTCGAGGCCGACGTCATGCTGTCGCCAGCCTCTTGGTTACGACGCCTTTCTCGACGTCGCTCGAGGTACACCCGGGCATCCTGGCCCAAGTGGCACCGTTCCAGCCCTGTCCTCAGGTCCGTCGACGGAAGCCTGGTGGAGTTCGAGTCTGCCGTCTGCCCGTCAACCGTTGGCGTGCGCGTCAGTGACACAGCCGGTTGGCCGGAGCGTCGTCCCCGCCAAAGCCGAGGGTTTGCGGCGGCGACGACGAGGCGGTCTACCTCGCGAATCCACTTCTGGGTCGCTGCCTGAGGCGCGTCCCCAGCAGGCGGATTGCGCAGTAGCGCTCTTGCTGCGGCTAGCGCATCCCCGTGGGGAACGCTCAGCGCTGCAGAAGATCTGACGCTGGTTGGAGCCTGCATTGCTGGATTCGGCGTGGCCGGGGTCGGCTGCTGGCTTCCAGCTTGCGCCGACACACTCCGTCCTGAGTGTGTCGACACGTACTGCCCGCTGGTCACGGTCCGTCGTGAACGCGGGGGAGGAGAGCTTGCCGCTGAAGGAAGCTTGGTCATCTTCCTCGGCAGAAGTTCGTCGCGCAAGGGAAAAGCCCCCTACCTGGCGCGCCAAATGTCGAAGTGTGTGGTCGACACTTCCCCCGGATCTGCACTGGGCAGCCCGCAGAGGTTTTTTTTCGGAGGGGCTAGTCACTTGCGGAGAGCTTGAGCGTAGGGACGAGTTAGGGAGGAGGTTGACACGGCGAGTTTTACGTGGTTCGGGCCGCTGGAGCATAAAACCGTACGTCCACGGTGAGCTGGGGTGCTCGTTGTATTGCTTGTTGCTCAGAACCGGAGTCCTGAGCTTGAGGATGAGTTACGCCTAGGGTGTGAGTTGCTGGAGTGCGAACCCAGGGTGTGAATGGCTAGTGTGAACCCTTGCTAACGTCGCCTACCCGAGCCTTTTATAGTCCAAGGCTCGCGTGGCTTACAAGGGGGGGGGGGGGGGGGGCGGGACCCGACAGGTGGTCCCGGGGAGATTGCCTGCCGACTATCGTATCTGCAGTTATGTCGGTAGTTGTCTCTGGCGAAGGCTTCTGAGTCTTCGTCTTGCCGCCCTGCCCATGCCGCATGCTAGTCGTAGTGGTTGATGACGGCGGGGGCGGCAGGGGATGTCTTGTTGCTGTGTTTATTGGCTGGCAGGTTCTGACACCGCGCGCCAGTCTGTGATGCGACTGGGCGCAACGGCACCTGACAGAGGCGTGCTCCGCGTCTCTGCGTATTGGGAAGGCGCGGGCCTTGAATACCTTGTACGGGCAAGGTATGGGGCGTCTTTACGCCCGCTGCCTACCGCTCGGTGGCAGGCAACGCTCTTCTGCTGGACACGTGGCGGGCCCGGAGCCCTCCTCAGAGGAGAGGGAGGTCCGGCCCCGCAGGACACGTGGCGCCTTCGGACCTCTCTCCCGCGGAGGGGGCAGGTCCGGCTTCAGCAGGCCACGTGGCGGGCCCGGAGCTCTCCTCTGAGGAGAGGGAGGTCCGGCCCCGCTGGACACGTGGCGCCTTCGGACCTCTCTCCCGCGGAGGGGGGAGGTCCAGCTTCAGCAGGCCACGTGGCGAGTCCGGGGCTCCCCTCTGAGGAGAGGGAGGTCCGGCCCCGCTGGACATGTGGCGCCTTCGGAGCTCTCCCTGCGGAGAAGGGCGAGATCCTCAGGCATTTTCTCCTGTGCGCGGGTACCCCATATCGCGGGTACCGACAGGTACCTTGTTCATCCGCATCTTCACTGATTTATTGTCATGTATTGACCGACTGCCAAGGAATATAACAAATTACTTGCAGTTGCAGAGAATGGATGGATGAACATGCATGGGTGGTGTTGCGTCTTGTACAGGAACTCTCATCAGTAGCAAACGAAAATGCAGCAGCAGCAGCAGCAGCAGCATTTGGCTTTGGCTCTGGCTCTGCACTCCCATGCTCTTCTGCACTCTTCACTTGCCTTTGGCTTCCTTCCATTCAATTCTTGCCCCTCTTCTTTTTTTAAACAAAGTGCCTACCCATAGCATAGCATACCCAGGCGCACACACTGTGTGTGAGGTCGAGAAAGACCGGTTCCAACCAAAGATAGTAATACACTATGTCCTTTCCTTTCTTTAGTAACATCCTTTCTTTAGGAACATAAAAAAAAAAGAAGATGAACAAGAGAATACTATAAAGAGGGAAGGGAGGGCAAGATAGAGAGAGAGAGAGACAGACAGACAGAAGCAAAAGCCTCCTCTTCCTCCCTGCCTGATCCCCCCTCATCCCTCGTCGCGCACGTACAGTACAGGAGCAGAATGAAGCAGCAGCAGCAGATCCTTGTTTTTCTCCTGCTGGTCCTTGTAGCGCAGCACCAACGGCAAGCTGCAGCAGCAGCTGCTGATCCACAGCCTCAGGTAAGTACGTAGCAACAGAATCCGTTCTGAATTACGTACTCTCTCCGTTTCGAATTATTTGACGCTGGTTAGTACAAAATTGAATTAACCCGTTAAATAATTTGAAATGGAGGAAGTATATGGATATATAGGATAGATCTGCATCAGACGTGATGGACTTTGCCCAAATATAATTAACGCAGCAACACGGCGGGGGGGTGACGAGATCCCTGCTCCAGGCTCCGAAAATAGGTACAGAAATTAAACCAATCATCCCATCATGCATGATCTTACTGCTGTTGCATCTACCTGTGACAATACGTGCATGATGCAGACTGCCCTGGGACGTGCTTGGGTCGTTGCGGCCGCAACTGGAAGAACGAGATGTGCAACAAGATGTGCAACGTGTGCTGCAACCGCTGCAACTGTGTGCCGCCGGGAACAGGCCAGGACACCCGCCACCTCTGCCCCTGCTACGACACCATGGTCAATCCACGCACCGGCAAGCTCAAGTGCCCGTAGAAGATACAGCTACTACATCTACTCGCTACCAGTTCACAATTCCCAATCCAATCCAATCCAATCCAATCTGCAGCAGCAGCAGCAGCATGTAACCTTGCCAACAACGTGGAATAAACTGTTTCTCGCATCTCTATCAGTTATTAATCAAGTTATTAATGATATCTTACAGGGGGGGTTAGGGTCGCTTGCACATATGTACAGATCAACATTAGGTCCCATCACTCGTTTCAGTTTCAGGAAGGATGCCCTCGTCTATCAGCTCCGGGACAGGAAGAACTCATAATCTGGGTGCCTATTTCTACTCAGCTGCTGGCCATTCTTAAGCACCTTAGCCCTGGACATCATCCCTGCAGCTTCATTCAGCGTGCGCAATCTCTCCTTCAGGACCCGGGATAATTGTGACTCTGCTAACTCCACATCTTCAGAATCAGAATTGCTCATCTGATACCACCACTCGGCCTGCGTTAGGAGAGGACGAGTGAAGTGTGAGTAAATATAAGTACAAAGGGTACATGGCAATAATCACGACAGGCGGCCAACATAGCACAATAAATATGATCCAGTGTACTGTTGGTCACTTAGAATATATCATCATGGACACAACTAAATTTGCCACCGCAGTCTTACATTTTACCTGGGGACAAAAAGAAAGCCTTTTGATTTTCATAGTTAGTACAAATAATCTGTGTGTTAAATATAAGATGTTCAAATGGCTTCCTGTAAAGATAGGATCTTGATCTGTTGGGAAATTTAGGAAGGATTTTACTTTCTGGGCACAAGGCAAGAGATATCTTTACAGCATGTTCGGACTATCGTGGCCATCGGAAGCAGAAACATCTTTTTTGCACAAAAGAAAAAGAAAAGGTAAAGAAAGGAAGAAAGATTGAGGTTGCAAACCTCACACCATAGGGAAATAGAATATATTTTAGGTCTGAAGTAATGCCACTATCTTACACCACTTTCAGTTAACATCAGATATCACAAGATATGATGGTCCTTTACCTCGTCATTATAAGACTGCAGACCTATCACTGGAAAAGCAACATGAGTTTGACCAGCTTGGTATGCTGAGCTACTCCGATGAACCCAATGCCCAAGAGAATGATACGTCAAGAATGCAGCCTGAAATTTCCCATCAGGTATACGATATATGGGATACCATGCGACACAATACCTGAAATTCAAGAGAGTTTTATTCTAAAAGCAAGCTCATCCCACAAAGTTTTGCATATCTGCATGCAAGTACATGATACTCCCTCCGTTTCAAAACTGTCAACACTTTTGGAAATAACATGCAAATATAGACAATCATTTCTTGAATAGATTAAGACAAAAGGACAAGCATGAATGTCACACAAATAAATGTGTGGCTGAAATTTAATAGCACAAAGTTACAGGGGAAAAAAATTGGAAATGGTGCATCACTATGAGTCCAATGAAAGTATTTTGACAAGAATCATTGGTTTAGAGTGAGAGTGACAAGCACTGTGAAATGGATGAAGTAATGACAATGGCACCAATAGTTGTGGAGAGCATAGAACAGACCAAGAGGTTGGATGGAGATCACGGAGGCTGAGCTCCAAATTCGTTGGGTCTCCCGATATATGGCAGTTCAGCGGTCTCACACCAGCAATCAGTTCGTTCACCCTATCATGACCACAATGGGTTTTCTGTAAGAATATCTTGAATACAAAACGTCTTTCTAGTGTTCAATGCATATGAATAAACCACGAGTTGAAAATCTTAAATTATTTGTATGACGAATGGCCAAAGTGTCATATCATGGAAACAGTAAAAGGTGAATTTGATACAATGCATCTCAAGTATAAGACTAAAAATAAGCATGTGGATGCCCTGTTTATGTAACTACACTCACCTGTCAAATAACTGGCGGCGCGAGTATGGTTGTTCAGATTCGAAATACTCAAATATGAGTTCTGCATTTGATGACTGCAGATCACCTTCAGTATGCAAAGTAGATGAGCTGTTTCTTGGTTTAGATTGTTGTGGCATAAGCTTTGCGAAGATTGGAGGTGGATTCAGACATGGAGATGTCCCATATGTCATATCCATATCGACTGCTTCCTTATCAAAGCTTCCACCACCGAGTCTTCGAGGTTGATGGAAAAGTTGGACAGCCGATAGATATGGTACAAAATAGGTAGTAAACTGACACTGGATGTTCCACAAACCTTTTGATCTATGGAAATCTTGTGCTTTTACTTCTAAACCATAGCAGCCAGGTTCTTCGTACCACTGCCAAACACTACTTAGAGTGATGTCTGAAGTCTGATGCAAACATAAGCCATTTTTTGTATATTCTTGCAAGTAAGATTTACAGCCAGTAGGGCATGGGGTACAGTGCAAAACTGGAGAAGCAGAGTACATAAATCGTTCAAAATCAGCAAGAGGCCTACCAATGCGGAGTTGGACATCTTCCACTCTCCGCTGTGCTATGTAAACATCACTGATGGCTTCAGTTATCTCGTTGTAATTGGTCTCAGTTCCTTTATATGGTGGCCATTTCAAGTCAATGTGCTGATATGAGTTCAATTTAGAAGTCAATTCACTAGCTAATTTGATGTCTTCAGTAGCAGTTGATGCACAGTCAACTGAATCATAAGTATTAGCTGGGACTGAACCTTCAACAACGGAAATCTCTGATACAATCGCGTTAGACACCTTTTTCTTTTCAACAGGAACCCACTTTTGTGATAAGTATCCAGATGGCGAATACATCTTACAAGATTCTTGAGGATTATTCTCTAGAGCTAATTGTGCACATCTCATTTCCTCCCTTTCTGCAGCACAGGGATCAGTGTACAAGTTCTTGGAACTCAAGGAAGCAGCTTGGGGGACCAAATCAGGGATTAAGTTACGATATGATAATGCAGCTTTCTCAGTACCAGATTGTAAGCTCTCTTTCCCCTCATCTTTACATTTTTTGCTTGCTCCAGTTAGAATAACTTCATCAGCTGAACAAGAACTCAAGGTTGATGTATCAGCGGTGTCCTTGACTTGAACTAGCTGCAACAGAGGCAAATCTTTTTGCTGACAGTAATCCTTGGGCACCTTGAGGATACCATCCTTATGAGCATAGTAGTTTTTCAATGACTGAGAACCTTGATTGAAAGACGAGCCTCTTTGCTCGTGCAAAAATGTCACTTGCTTCTTGTAGATTAGTTTGGAGGATGTTTGGAATGACTTAAATGCATCGGCTTCTTCTTTGGTAGACTTCATTTCAAAATCCGGGAACTCCTGTTTACATGCTTTCTTATTCTGCTTACGCTTTGCCCTATGTCTTGTTGTATCTTGCTGTATACTTCTGTTAGTGTCTTCTTGCGCACTCTTATCCTGAATAGATGAATCATCCGTATGTCCTCCTCTAGATACATTTTTGTCACCCTTTTCTACTTTCTGCCACACAGCTGAACTATCTTTTCCACCACTCTTTTGTCTATTATCAATTACTGCTCTGTTAGACATAGTCAAATCACTACAGTTTGATGTTTTTCTTGATTTTCTGTTGCTCCTCCCTAAATTAAATTGTAGAGAAGTCCCACTGCTGCAGGCCTCACTGCTGCACTGGACCCTTTCAATATGACTACTACTATCAGTAACATCCTTTGAGCAATAGGTGCTTCTGCTAAAATAACCATTTGTATCTTCAGCATGAGTAGCATTTGGGTGTGAGCCTATAAAATGGCATTCCATCCTCATCTCATTCAGCCCTGTGGAGGACCTAGCACCAAGGTTGACATGGTATTTCTCACTGTTGTCATTGTTCGACCTGATAGTATCTGTGTCGTCAAGGCTACAAACACAGGCACAGAATAACTTCTGGTAGATATTGCTTTCTTCTCCCAAGCCATGTTTAGTGAATGTAGATCCATTGAATTCTGAAGCATGAATAGTATTTGATCCATTGTTCAAGTAAGTTACACAACGGCAGCTTTCTACAATGGCATCATTAGAGGAACTAGTACATTCAGAACCATCCATCTCATCAGTTCCTAACGCAGATAAATTCAGTGTAGTACCACATTCCACATATTCGTCATCTTCAGCACCATCTTCGCCCAGATGGGCATCTCTAACCAATAATCTGGCAGAGGATGCTATTTCTGACAATTTATCATCCAGCAAATTGGCCGGGAGAACCTCCAAAGGAGAAGAAGCATAAGCATTCTCCTCGCAAGTGTTTTCTGATACCAAATTCAGCTTTTTGTGGGTTGCACGCCCATACAATTTCCTTTTCTTGCTTCCTTTCTTTTTAGGGATCCTTCTTGGAGAACTGTCCTCATGATGCAAAATATTAGAATCTGATCTCAGAGTAGCAGTGACAGGCTTGGAAGACTTCTTTGCAGCCACATGACTGGGAAGAATCCCTGTCAGTTCATCACAGACATTTTTCCTATACCGGAACTGCTCCAATGTGTTTCCTACATATGGCTTTCCATTGAAATCTGGTTTGGAAGAGTCAGCCTGATCATGCATGTTCCTTTCATTCGATTGGCTTGTCCAATACAGTATTCCTTGCTGTACAGATAACAGCTCAAGGTCCTCTGTGCCTGGAGCTCCTGGTGCCAAAGAGCTTGCCTTGACCTCTAGATTGTCAGGCAAAGAAGGTGCTGGAATCCGGTCTGAATAATGCCCAAGCGGAGGTATTGTTAATGCACTTCCCCTGTCATACCACAAAAAGGCAGTAAAGAAACAGCTTCCAGAAAAATGGAAGGGTAGGTGAGTGTTGGATATAATCCCGTTTTTCTAGAATAATTGCTGTTAGAGATAGAGTCCTAGTCCAATAAGAGTAGGAGTTAGTATTAGATAAGGACTCTGTAATTTGGGGCTATATATACAGCCCCCCCATTGAGAATAGAAGAAGAGAACAGTTTAGAGGAAATTAATCCCCGGATTTCTAACAATTGGTATCAGAGCTTTAGGTTGAGAAAACAGAGGGGGGGGGCGGGATCTCACCGCGCAGGAGTCCTTGGCTGCGTAGGTGGCCGGGCGACAGGGGGCTAAGCCGCCGGCGGGAGGAGGCCAAGAACACGCACGCGTTGGTTCGTCAGGCCCCCCCCCCCCCCCCGAAACCCTAGGCCACGTGCGGCAGCCAAATCCGGCGAGATTGGCGGCTGTGCGCGAGTCATCCCCGTGACACGCTCGGCGCACGGCTTCCACGACGTAGGCGGCGTCTGGTGGCAGGAGCTGTGCACAGAGCGCCGCGCGTGGAGAATCGGGGCGCTGCGGAGGCGAACGGGCGGCGCAGCTTCCAGATCTCGAGCTCGGCGGCGTGCTGCGCAGAGCGCCCGAGGCGGCGGCTGCTAGCGCTCGGTTGGAGGCGCGCAAGGGCAGAGGAGGCGGCGCTGAAGGAGCGGCGGCGGGCTCCGCGGGAGGAAGGGGCCTGGTGCGGACGGGTTCCGGCTGGTGCGCGGCCGCGGGCTGAGGGTGCTTGCCGAGGACGGACTCCGACGGGCGCTGCAACTTGTTGCATCAGAGTGGCGCAAGGCGGGCGGCGCTCGCGGGCTGCCACCGAGGCGCGTGGGGGAGCAGAGAGAAGGTGGCGGCTGCTGGTGAGACTGAGGCAGCGGTGTATTAGGGTTGCACAGGGACAAAGGCAGTGGGCTGGGCCAGAAAGGCAGTGGGCTGGGCCAGATCTGCTGGCCTGAGTTAGATCAACTTGGTGAGGTACCCACGTGGGCAGGTTAAGGAATTGTTCTTTGCTAAAGCCACACCTGTAGTGTACCAGAGATTGATATTGGTTTACTAAACGTACACAAGAGGTGTACACAATATGGAGGGTAAATCAATGACACTGCATTATCCCTTATTAACGAAGACCAACTATACAGCATGGGCTATAAAGATGAAGGTTTTCTTGAAGGCGCAAGGGGTATGGGAAGCTATTGAGGAGAAGAAAAGCAACGTTGATCCAAAGCAAGATCAGCTGGCTCTTGCGGCCATCTATCATGCTATTGATGAAGACACTCTCATGCGAATTTCTGAGAAGGAGACAGCTAGAGAAGCATGGGAGTTGATCAAGATCAAGTTCTTGGGTGAAGAACACGTGATGGAAGCAAGAATCCAGACTCTTCAAAATGAGTTTGACCTAATGCGCATGAACGAAGGAGACTCCATCGACGACTTTGCCACAAGAGTAATGATCATTGTTACAAAGATCCGTGGTCTTGGAGGAAGAGTTGAAGAAAGCTACATCGTGAAGAAATTATTGCGAGCTCTACCTTCGAAATTCCTTCACATTGCATCCACCATTGAGCAATTTGTGGACTTAAAGGCAATGACTGTGGAAGAACTCGTCGATAGGCTCAAAGCACATGAGGAGCGTGTACTTGGCTTCAACAACCAAGATCATGAAGAAAGACTCCTTTTAACAAGAGAGGAGTGGAGAGCAAGAGAAGCAAAGGGTGGAGAGAAGCTTCTTTTGACAAGAAAAGAGTGGAAGGCTTAGGAGGGTGGTCAAAAGAAGAACAAGAAATTTGACAAATCGAAGATTCGATGCTTCAATTGTCAAAAACTTGGTCACTTTGCCAAAGAATGCTCCAAGAACGAAAAGAAAGATGAGATGGCGCTTCTTGCGTCAGAAGATACTTTATTTTGATCTCACAAGCAAGGTGTGCTCGAGATGAAGATGTGACCATCTCGAGTGTGTGAGTGTGTGATGGATTGAAGATGCGACCATTCCAAAATCAAGTGCAGGATGAAGATGAGTCCATCCTGGGGTTGAAGATGTGACCAACCTAAATGCGTGTGCAGGATGAAGATGAGTCCATCCTGGGGTTGAAGATGTGACCAACCCGAATTTGTGTGCAGGATGAAGATGTGGCCATCCTGGGGATGAAGACGTGCCCATCCCAAAATTGAGTTGTGCAGGGTGTAGATGTGACCATCCTGGGGGTGCAGTTGTGTCCATCCCGAAAGTGTGTTTAGGGTGGAAGTGTGTCTCCATCCTAATTAGTGTGAGTGTGATCTAGAAAAACGAGATTAGGGGGTGATTGTTGGATATAATCCCGTTTTTCTAGAATAATTGCTGTTAGAGATAGAGTCCTAGTCCAATAAGAGTAGGAGTTAGTATTAGATAAGGACTCTGTAATTTGGGGCTATATATACAGCCCCCCCATTGAGAATAGAAGAAGAGAACAGTTTAGAGGAAATTAATCCCCGGATTTCCAACAGTGAGAAAGTATTACGGAGATTCATAGTAACTAGGTTACAGCGAAATCGATGCTTTTGTAACAGATTAAGTAGAACTATTTTTAGTTAATTCCTCTCTTTCCATATGTTGGAGCTTTTGGCACTGGGTATGCCCTCCTCTCTTTCCATGTGTGTGAACTTATCATAAAAGTCCAGGAAAACTTGATAACTAACTGAGAATTAACATTGAAATTGTATAACAGGGCCAGCAGGCCCTGTAAGCACTATATGCAGCCAACTGCACTCAACACCCATAGTCCCTTAAAGGTTTGATTGTGCCAATAAAATGCATAAACCTTAGTTATATACGACAGCTACAGTAACATCTACTTATGGAGTTATGTATTGATTTTTCATATCCCCCACCCCTCTCATTCTGACCCTGTTATACTCCCTATTAAGTTCATAGTATTTGGTCTGTTGCCTTCTTATTATTCTAAGGCGTATTTCAATTCATTAAGCAAATGCTTTGACTGATAATTTCTGCATTAATGTCATTTTATGATACAAAATTATAGTCATAAGTTTGAAATTTGGTTCTAGCCCCGCCACCCTTTTCCAGATTTAGTGACAAGTAGTTTTGTGTCACAAAAAATATGTCGTAACAGTGTAATTGTTGGTCAAAGGCTTTCCCTAACGAATCGATCATGGACGGGGGTACTATTTACATCTAATACATAAGCAGCCAAACAGATCCATTCAGTAAAATCCACCAGTGATAATTGCTAATAAAAGCAAGCGGCAACAGCCAATTACCTGTCTTCAGGACGAACAGAAACAGTTTTTTTTACTGGCTGGTCCTGACGGGTCATATAAGATGCCAAGTCAGTTAGGATGGAGTCTGTGCCAAAGAAAGAACTGGAGAACACAAATATACTGGACGTATGATATAGACCTTGGTTAAGCAGTGACCAATAGTTTGGCAGAATGATCTGTTACATGGAATATGTGACGTTCTCTGCAAGCTTGAGTCAATTACTTGAAGCGCACACTGCATTTCTTGGAGAGCCTGCAGTCACATTAGCTGAGCAGATTTAGTACCATACACTGCTCTGTGCTCTGATATATGAGCTGCATTAAGAAAATATTTTGCACGATATTGACCGACTTAAATTTGTAGTGGTAGGTGGAGTCAGCGCGGCATCATGAACAAGCACAGTAAACCAGAAATGAATAAATTCCACAAGAAGCCACTAGGATACGTTACAAGGTTGGTGGTGACATTGCAAATACATAACACGTGGAGCGCAGATATTAACAAGATAGCAAAGTTGGGTAACCAGAGCACATTATTACCCGTTACGGCGTAGCTTTTGTCCGTTTTGAAAGTTTGCATCAACTACACCCCCATATGCATGGGGAAAATTTATTCTGATAGTGGCATTAGAAGATAAAGGATATACGATTCCTTATGACATGGGGGTTAGGTCATAACAGCATGGCATGCATCACCGGTGCAAAGGCCCTGATGGCTGCCATCACTAGATTGTGCAATAATTAAGTGGCTATTTCCCCATGAACAGGGTGGTTGTGCAAACTCGGATGACAACCCTATGGACAGGGGCGGACCCATGATAATTGTTGCAAGAAGATCGAAGTTGGTAGGCACGATGCATGTGTTATTTGAGTCAGATCCGAATAGAAATAGCTTACGTTAGGGTTAGTTCAGGGGTGCACCCATTCGCACAGCAGCAACGGAGGAGAAGGGGCGGGCGGGGAGGCAAACCTGATGGGAGCTCGGCTCGCCGGCGGCGAAGGGCGTCGAGGCCACGCGACAGATAGGAGGGGAATCGGAGAAGGAAAGGGGAGAAGGAATTCTGGTCCACGTCAGAGCAAAAAAACAAATATATTTTTATAGAAAAACAACTACAGCTAATACATCACATTTCTTTTCTAATATGAATATGTAGTACCTTTTATTGTCATGTTAATAGGATTTTAATATATTTTATTGCATCAACAATAAAATTGAAAAATATACTCCCCAGGCCGGGCCCAGGCCAAAGGGGCCCATAAATTTTGTGTGTGTTTGTTTGTGTATACTACTTAGCTTTATTTTTACTCAGTTCAAAGTGGTTTCTATAGGTCCATCAGAGTACGTGTATATGATTCCTTCTTCCATCCATCCTAATTTACATAACCAAAATGGTATTAGTGTATTGCTCGTGTCACGCCTGATGCTCTCTTCAGCTTCGTTCCTTCGCCGCTTTGGTCCCTCCCATCGATTGTGATCCTCTTCTAAAATCAGGTTTGCTAGCTCCTCAAAATTGCTTTGTCGCAAACAAAATTATCACAGATTTCACCAACTATTCGTCAAGCATTGAAGGTATTTAAGTAATGGAGACTTTGTTTTATAGAAGATGGGAGAGCGAGAATATGAAAATCTGCAACATTCATCTCACACTGAAAAAAAACCAGATATTGATGAATAAGATTTGCTTCCAAATATCTCAACAAAACGAAAGAAATATTCTAGTTAAAAAGGACATGCGATGGAGTAGTATCATTGATGATTTTACATCGAGAAACACTCGAAAGAGTTGTTTTATGACTAGTCAGAAGGTTGGTTAAGTGGTGTAGTTGGATTCTTTTGGCATTTGAAGTAATCACGTCAGCTCTTTTTAGCAGTCCCTTTTGTAAGAGAAAATTAGTATTTCCCTCATGTATCTCTTAATGTAGACTTGAATGTAAATTTTTCCTTCTACTCAATAAAATTAGTTAATACACACACACGCACAGGATTTGGAGTTCCAAAACCAAAAGCTTGCAGAATTGATTCGGAAGGAAGGAAGATTCAGGCAACATATCTCTCTAATATAAGAGATTAAATAAGAATTTGATACGAGGTATCGTATCCTAACCTCTCCGAATGCATTCAAAATGCATGACACTAAGATATATAGTTAACAGATCGATAATCGTATCCTAACAATCTCTCGCTCTCTATCAGCTTTAATTATATATATATATATAGCCGCGCAGAAATTAACAAGCAAAGCAGCCAGCAGTTGAGCAGTATAATCCATCTAGTTGCATTGATAATCCAATCCAATTCAATCCTAGCTATCAACCGGCCGGCCGGGGGGATCGAGTACCATGTCGTCGTCGTCGGCGGCGGCGAGCAGTGCGGGTGCGGCGGCCATCCTCGTCCTGGCCCTTGTCCTGGTCGCGTCAACGGCGGCGGCGGCGGCCAGGTCGGTGCACAGCAACAAGTACGAGAGCGTGTTCGACCGGCAGCAGGCTGACCTGGTGGAGGCGCTGCCGGGGCAGCCGTCGGAGGTGGGGTTCCGGCAGTTCGCCGGCTACGTGACGGTGAACGAGACGCACGGCCGGGCGCTCTTCTACTGGTTCTTCGAGGCCACTCACGACGTGCACAGGAAGCCGCTGGTGCTGTGGCTCAACGGAGGACCTGGATGCTCGTCGGTTGGGTATGGAGCCATGGAGGAGCTGGGTCCCTTTCTGGTCCAGAAGGGAAAGCCTGAGATCGCCCGCAACCCAAACTCATGGAACAATGGTCGTCGTCTTCTTCCTCCTCCTTGCATTGCTTCAGTTCAGTTGGCCTGCTGCTGCGCAGCTATAACTTAACTGCTTCTTGACAGATGCGAACCTGCTCTTCTTGGAGTCCCCTGCTGGTGTTGGATTCTCCTACACCAACACCACCCAGGATCTCAGCGAGTTTGGAGATGCCTTGACTGGTATTATATATATATTCGATCTTAATTTTCTGCAGGTCGTTAATATATATTACTAGCAGCTAGCTAGCTAGCTATAGTATTGATTCATCATGCATGCATGCCTGCCTGTAAATAATAATCATCCTGGTGGATCGACTGCATTATCATATGCTGCTGCTGCTGATGATGATGAATTGAAGCCCACGACGCGCACTTGTTCCTGGTGAAGTGGTTGAATCGGTTCCCGCAGTTCAAGGGCCACGATTTCTACATCGCCGGAGAGAGCTATGCTGGTATGTTATGTATGGACGCGCGCATGCAGATGAATGTGATATATATTTAATATATTGTAAGAGCTAGAGCGAGCTGATCAGCTTTACATGATGCATGCACTGCACGGCGGCGGCGCCAGGCCACTACGTTCCGCAGCTGGCGGAGAAGATCCTCGAGGAGAAGGAGAGGAGGAAGCGCATCAACCTCAAGGGCATAATGATTGGGAACGCCGCCATCGACTCGAGCTCCGACGACCGTGGCCTCGCGGAGTACGCGTGGCACCACGCCGTGATCTCCGACGAGGTGTACGGCGCCATCATGAAGGAGTGCAGCTTCTCGGACGACGGCGTGGAGAGCGACGAGTGCGGCGTCGCCTGGAACAAGTTCTTCGACGCGCTGCGGGACATCGACCTCTACAGCCTCTACACGCCGGCATGCACCGTCAACAAAGACGACGATGGTGCGCGCCGTCGGCCGCTCGCTCTAGCTCCGACGGCGACGAATGGCCGCCGCCGCCGCCTCCTTCCGTACAACTCGTACGACCCGTGCTCCGACAGCTACGTGATCGAGTACCTGAACCGCGCCGACGTGCAGGCAGCGCTGCACGCCAACGTGAGCGGCATCATCCCCTACAAGTGGACGCCCTGCAGCGACGCGCTCGCCAAGTGGGCGGACGCGCCGGCGTCCACGCTGCCGGTGATCAGGAAGCTTATCGATGCCAAGCTCAGGGTCTGGATCTTCAGGTACGCACGTACGCGCTGCATGGCATTGCATTATGCGTTGATGATGATGACGATGACGACGACGACGACGATGATGAGAAGATAACTAGTAATAATTATTGCAGCGGCGACACTGACGATCGCGTCCCGGTGACCTCGACTCGCTACGCGCTTCATAAGATGGGGCTCGCCACGGTGAAGGCATGGCGGGAATGGTTCACGAGCGATCAGGTGGGCGGCTACACGGTGGTCTACGACGGCCTCACCTTCGTCACCGTCCGCGGCGCCGGCCACATGGTGCCCATGATCACGCCGGTGCAGGCCAGCCAGCTCTTCGCCCACTTCCTCCACGGCAGGGACCTGCCAGAAAAGCCCCTCTCCTCGTCGTCGTCTCACGCGACCTAGCTAGCTAGCTAGCAGCTTACTTATATTATTAAGGCGAACATAGCTAAGCTTAATACATTATTACTACTAATTTTATTTCAGCCAGCAGATTATAAGATTCATCAGAGTTATATATATATTAGATAGTTTTAATGTTTCCATCATACATGATCATACTCTCTCTTTCTGTTCTATTTGACGCTGAGAGAACTAAACTTATGTTTTTTTTAAAAAATATTTAACATCGGTTCTTTCATCAAATAAAAAAAGAAACGGAAGAAGTACTGATTAGTCAAAAAAAGTCAATAAGATTTGGAACACTAGTGTCTCCTCATAGATCGGTTGGATCTAGAGAGAAAAAAATCAATTAATCGATTGAAGGCGGTAATCCTCGTCTAGCTTCGTCCACAGCGGGGAATCCAGCTCAGACTACGGGAAACCCTAGCTAGCATGGTCAAGAAGGCCCCCACCGCGCCCGCGGACGCCGAGGCCGATGAGCGCCGCCGCCTCCGCTCCCTTGCCTTTTCTAACGGCCTGCTCCAGTGCGGCGAGCCGGCAGCGCCGAGGACGCCGCTCGCGCCGTCGACCGCCGTGGCGCGCCTGCAGGGCCGCGACATCGTGCGCCGTGGCGGCCAGCGAAAGAGCCGATTCCTCTTCTCCTTCCCCGGCCTACTCGCACCCGTCGCCTCAGGCGGCCGCATCGGGGAACTGGCCGATCTAGGGACCAAGAACCCGGTGCTGTATCTCGAGTTTCCCCAGGTGATGAGGTTGTCCAGTTTCTGAGGTTGACACCACCCATAAGGAAATGTGACAAAGACGCCTTTTTTTTTCCTGCCCTGCTGCTCCTGGTGTTTGCAGGGAAGGATGAAGCTGTTTGGGACGCACGTCTACCCCAAGAACAAGTATCTGACTCTGCAGATGACCAGGTCGGCCAAGGGCGTCGTCTGTGAGGACGTCTTCGAGAGCCTGGTCAGTCTTTGTTCGCTTCAACATGCTCTACCTGCAACATACTTATGTTCAGAAATTGAAACACGTGAGTAGTAGCTGATTCATTGTGGACGTTCCTATTGACAGATTGTATTTTCTGAAGCCTGGTGGGTTGGGACAAAAGAAGAAAATCCACAAGAACTGAAACTTGATTTTCCGAAACAACTACAAAATGTTTGCGTTCTTTCGCACCCGCATCTGTTTCTTCTACTTCCGGTTCTATCTCTGTGTGTACCGTGTATGCTTATGCACTTTGAACTGATAGGATGTTGGGGCAGCAGATTGTGATTTTAGAGGTGGAGCAGGTGCCGTCGTTGACGAAGCAACTGGCTACAAACCTGGAAAGGAAATTGCGGAACCCCTGTCCCCAAAGTCTGAATCCGCTCACGATGCTTCTGAGGATTCAGATCATAAGGACGAGAATAGTACACAGACTATGAGTGAAGCACCTTCCGTTAGACAGTCTGCTAGGACTGCTGGGAGAACCATGAAGTAAGAACCTTGTATTCTTTTTGGTTAGTATGTTGGTTTGCCCAATTGATATGCTAACTCTAGTTTACATGATGACTGAAAAAATGAACTGATAATGGTATCTATATAGGATCCAGCAGCTAAGGGTTCTGGAAGTCCACTTACCTATTGCTTCAAAGGTGCTCTACTCATATAATTCCTCCTTTCTCTTTGTACAGGTACGCAGAGTTGTCTTCTGGAGGAGATTCATCTGAAAGTGACAATGAGATTGAAGTTCCTGAGGATGTGGATGAGAAGGTAGCCCCTGTCAGTTTGCTTGTTGTATATATGAAAGTCTGTGAATATCAATAATTAGTTGTTTATCTTCAGCCGTTCCTTGCCTATTCTAGTAATAATTCTCAAAGAAGGGCGGGTCTGGCGCAGTAGTAGAGTCTTTCCACTGGTGTCCTATAGGTACTGGGTTCGAATCAGCCTCCTTGCAAAATAAGCAAGGGAAAGACTGCTTAGAAATCTCCTTTCCCAGACCCCACAATGTGTGGGAGCTTTTAGCACTGGGTACACCCTTCTATTTGTCCATGAAGCAGCCTATTTTACATTCTACATTTGAAGCAGATGACAACTTCAGAAGTTAAGAATGAAAGCCAAAGCAGTGACATCAAACCTGCAGATTCTTCTGTGCTGCCTCTCTCGAGCAAGAAGGAGCCACTTGTCCAGGCTACTTTGTCTAGCATGTTTAAAAAAGCAGAAGACGAAAAGGTGAAATTGCAAAACAACCTAGATAGGTTGTCATTTGAATTTCTTTAACTAATATGCTTTCAGTAATACGTTGTTTTCCTTTTCGTTCATTATTTTCCAGACCATTTGCCACATGACTATTTTTTTCTGTACACGCCATGTAAATAACTCTAGTATCTAATGGATCTAGGTAAACACAAATGTTGTGTATATACACATAGGCACATGCATAATTTCCCCTGTACCACTAACTTACCTCTATGTCTTTAACTTCAACCTTGAGTCCTTGACAGCTAATATCCTTTTCTTTTCATGCGTTGCACATTATTGCTTACCTTTGAAATCATTAAATTTTAACTCAGCACCCCGAATGAATTTCTGTTTCAGAAATCTATAAGAAGTCCGAAAGGATCTCCTGCAACAAAAGGTTCCTTATACCAGCACCTTCTGTGTCCCTCACCTATCATTGTGTCGCAAAAAGAACCTTTTGATTAAATCTCTAGTTTCCAATTTTTCTGTAGGGCCAGCTGCGAAGAAGCAGAGAGCAAGTCCGAAGGAAAAGCGGTCAGTGGGGAAGAAAGGTAGATAAACTTTCTTATACTCTTACATTAACGGCCATCTGCGGACTTCAGTGTGATAACATTTAGTGTAAGTTTCCAAAAGCCTTTCTCAGTGGAGAAGATCAAACTTGGAACAAGCCAAAGGTTCATTGAGAAGCTTTCAGCTTTGTTTCTGTAGAGGATGCTGGTCCTTGACTTTGTATTATTCTGTGTCAGTCCAAGATGCTGGCCTGTGATCTTAATATTCTTCTGTGTAGTTGACAACTGTTTATATGAATGCAGCAAGCGGAACTCGGAAGAGACATAAATCAAAGGTACTATTTTGTGGAATCTTAACTTTAGTTGCCGTTAGTACTGAAAATGGCTTAAAAGCAATGATCATTCAAATAGGGAGTCTGGTTCTTATTGTGTTTTTGTTTGCATGCCCAAAATATGTATTCACAAATCGAGGTCATTCAATCTTTTTCTGCTTTCTGCTACAGGTAGAAGAAGATGAAATTGAAGAGCAGTGGGGTTCCTCTGAGGTGTGTTATTTGCTTACACCAGTTAAAATAATATGCATTAGTTACTTGTATCACTCAAGCAGGTCTCTCTGTAGTTTCCAAGTACATAAGATTTCTGTAGGAAATCGTGTGTTGTCGTAATCCATTTCACACCATATATTGCATTGTCCTGCTGCTGCTGTGCGTGTGTGCGAACCTTACAGCTGTAATCGGGGCCATCACAGGAGAAGTCGGTGGATGATGACAGTGATGAGGACTGGGCAGAGTAATACCATTGTATTTGGGCATCATATATGTGAAGTCAAGAAGGTGAAAAAATGCGTAGCCGATGTGGAGTTGGAATGAATTTTCTTTTGGGGCGGGGCACAAAAGCTGCACTTGGATCGACTGCCCTTTGAGCTAACAACGACTGATGTAAAATGTAGGTATCCTGTATACTCCCTCCGTTGAACTAAATTAACTGTACTAAACGTCATTAATTTCAAAACGGAGGGAGTAACACAAAACTGAGATGCTGAACTCGGCTGATGTAAAATTCCATTCTTTTGTTGTTCCCACTGTGGGTTGATTAACATTTGGCGCACAATACAATTGTAACAACGTTGAGGAGACAGACTTATTTGTGCAAGAAGAAAAAAGAAAAAAATTGGTCATCTTAGAAAGCTGTGTCTGGGTTTTGGTAGCATAAGAAGAGGGGGCACTGGCCCATTGGGCGCCGCCCTTCTTCCTCCCCCTGCTTCCCCGGTCAGTCCGTGCTCCCACCTTTGAAGAGAAGGAAGAGAAGCCATCAGAGCCGGACGGGTCCTCGCCAGAGTTATACTAGAACTTGCCATGCTCAAGGATTCTGAGTACGTGCCTGAGCTGCAGGTTCAATCAATGTGAAATGGTGTCGTTAAGAAACCAAGTGTCACACCCGGTATTCCATAAGAAATACCCGAGCGTATACTCACATGTATGTCAGGATCAGTTGATTCATACATGTGCCGACAAGAGTGTAATATCATTATATTACAAGCCAAGTTTAACGTACATCATAATATTACATCATTGTTCATAAAATATCAACTATTAGTACCAATACATTAAACACAACAGCGGAAGACTACATCATAGGTGCTCCATCTCCACAGACGTTGCCCGGGGGTTTCGCCAACCTAGAATAACTCCTCGGGATCGAAGTACTCCTCGTCAAAGTCTACGTCTTCATTTGCACCTGAGCCAACATATGATATCCAACAAAAGCAAGTTTGAGTACCGAAGGTACTCAGCAAGTGTAGGAAAGAATGTTATGAAGGCCAATAGCAAGGGAAGGCTAACATGGTTAAGCACTATGCATTAATCCTAAGTCTTAGCTTTGATTAGCAACCTGTCTTACTAAGTGATAATCCCACCATCATCATAATTAAGTCATTAATGTTAGGTTACACCACCCAACAACCTCTTTTGACTCACTTTCATGTTTCTCTAATCATGGACAAGTCCAAGCCGCTCTTGACCGTGAGCACGGCTGTCATGACAGTTTGGTTCTCTGTAGAGATTGTACCACTTTACCCACAAGTAGTGATTTCATCCCCTGTTGCCAAGTGGACTAAGAAACCTCCCTGATATCCGTGGTTGCAAGCCACATTACACACTTCCTTTGGTGTGCGATCAGGAGATCACTACATGGCCTTTACAAAGGGCCTACCGGCAAGTACAAGCCCACTGAGGTTTCACCGCTGTAGTTCCTGGGAGTAACCCTCCCTTACAGAAGCCCCCTCTTGAGCCTTGCAGTTCCCAGGGCAGTCAAAAATGGACTTCCATTCCCCGCACCATCCAAACACTCATACTATACCGGCAAACTCCTAATTAATTGGCCAAGCTGCCCCATCTCAGTCTTGTGGTGGCACTGTAAAGCCGGGTTAACTGTTCCATGAACCGGTCCTTAGAATCTAGGACAGACACTAACTCATTCCCGAGTCTCGTGCACGAAGCATCAACCAAACAACCAGCCTGTCTAGATTCATAACCACATGACACATACACTTGTGTCTTTCATATAATCCACAAGACTAGTATCAACTACGTTTCATTCATCTCTAAAGTTCTAAGCATGGCTAAACACATAAAATGATAACCATCAAGTCCTATCTAATTCCCTCCATAGTTTTGCAAGGAAAGATAAAGCAATGAAACTATGGAAACATCCTACAATGGGTTTCATATTAAAGACATCATGCAAATAATCTAACTATTCATCCTAGAATAGGAACAAAGTGATCAAGGAACACTTGCCTTTTTATTGCTGCTCAGAAATGTCAAAATTTGCCGTTGAAAATCGACAGTTGGTTTCGGGGCTGGTTCTTAATTCAACGATTTCGAGAGGGCCGCATCATTCCGGCCGTGATCAACGGAGGCGCACGGTGTCGCTCGGCGGCAGCGATGACTGTCTCGACAAAGAAACACGAACACATGGAAAAACTCACTAATCCTCAACTTTTCTACCAAATTCGGAGGAGGAAAACACGAGTAACTCACCTAGTGCGGTTTCTTTGATCGAAACAGCCCCAAAATGCGTTGAACGGCGGCGGTGATCGTCGGACTTCATCGCAAGAGCGCTACAATCAAGGATCTTCTACATTTTTTTTCTTGTTGGAGGGTATCCTAATGAGAATTTGCTTGTGTGTGGGAGAAAGAGAATTGGGGTCTCTTGTTTGTTTAAATAGGAGAATGAAGGAGGGGGTTGTAGGAGGCGGTTGTGGGCAGCGGTTGCTACCTTTTTCTCACGTGGGTTGTGACAAACTACCCCCCTTAAATGGAATCTCGCCCCGAGATTCAGAAGGTTTAGGATTTTGAAAGTTTGGTTGAGTAAAATGGTTTCATTAAGATGTGCAAGAAAGACGTAATCAAAATTCATATGATTAGTACCACACGGTTAAGACCAAACTATTTGTGGCTACAATGATTGTTAAGTGCCAAAAAACGGTTTTGATATGGTGAAGGAGATATAAGCTTTACTAACCTAGTATACACGCTACACACAAGTAAGCATATATCATCATAGGTTTGTAGCGATCTTCAGAGCCTCCGAGGTTGCTTCCTGTTAGTGGATCTTCATCTTCATGTGTGAGAGCATTCTATGTCAAATTTTTCTTTTTTCTTACATTGTCGTCATCAGTGATGATCTTTCATATCGATTATCTAATCGTTCTTAAAAGTAAGTACTAAAATGCGATAGACTACCCCTTAAATAAAGAAACGCACTAGATTACAATATATCACACAATTTTTTTTAACTCGTTATGACCAAGGCATTGATTTCATTCGCTAATCAAAATGGGACCTAAGCGAATGGTGAATAAATTTCTTCAAAAGTCTTCTTCTCTTTTCAAGTTGTCTTTATACGTTAATCTTCAAAAATTAAAATTATGTTGATTTGAAAAATAACAAAGTTAGAAAAAAAAATAGGAAGCTAGATGAGGCTAAACAAGGAAATAAGAACCAAAATATCAAATATTTTTTTAAATAATTTTTATGATAATGATAAAATAGTTAATACGTCCATTTCTAACTAGGCTTGCGTCCTACGGGCAACCTTGGCTCTGATACCACTTTGTCACACCCGGTATTCCATAAGAAATACCCGAGCGTATACTCACATGTATGCCAGGATCAGTTGATTCATACATGTGCCGACAAGAGTGTAATATCATTATATTACAAGCCAAGTTTAACGTACATCATAATATTACATCATTGTTCATAAAATATCAACTATTAGTACCAATACATTAAACACAACAGCGAAAGACTACATCATGGGTGCTCCATCTCCACAGGCGTTGCCCGGGGGTTTCGCCAACCTAGAATAACTCCTCGGGATCGAAGTACTCCTCGTCAAAGTCTACGTCTTCATTTGCACCTGAGCCAACATATGATATCCAACAAAAGCAAGTTTGAGTACCGAAGGTACTCAACAAGTGTAGGAAAGAATGTTATGAAGGCCAATAGCAAGGGAAGGCTAACATGGTTAAGCACTATGCATTAATTCTAAGTCTTACCTTTGATTAGCAACCTGTCTTACTAAGTGATAATCCCACCATCATCATAATTAAGTCATTAATGTTAGGTTACACCACCCAACAACCTCTTTTGACTCACTTCCATGTTTCTCAAATCATGGACAAGTCCAAGCCGCTCTTGACCGTGAGCACGGCTGTCATGACAGTTTGGTTCTCTGCAGAGATTGTACCACTTTACCCACAAGTAGTGATTTCATCCCATGTTGCTAGGTGGACTAAGAAACCTCCCTGATATCCGTGGTTGCAAGCCACATTACACACTTCCTTTGGTGTGCGATCAGGAGATCACTACATGGCCTTTACAAAGGGCCTACCGGCAAGTACAAGCCCACTGAGGTTTCACCGCTGTAGTTCCTGGGAGTAACCCTCTCCTACAGAAGCCCCCTCTTGAGCCTTGCAGTTCCCAGGACAGTCAAAAATGGACTCCCATTCCCCGCACCATCCAAACACTCATACTATACCGGCAAACTCCTAATTAATTGGCCAAGCTGCCCCATCTCAGTCTTGTGGTGGCACTGTAAAGCCGGGTTAACTGTTCCATGAACCGGTCCTTAGAATCTAGGACAGGCACTAACTCATTCCCGAGTCTCGTGCACGAAGCACCAACCAAACAACCAACTTGTCTAGATTCATAACCACATGACACATACACTTGTGTCTTTCATATAATCCACAAGACTAGTATCAACTACGTTTCATTCATCTCTAAAGTTCTAAGCATGGCTAAGTACATAAAATGATAACCATCAAGTCCTATCTAATTCCCTCCATGGTTTTGCAAGGAAAGATAAATCAATGAAACTATGAAAACATCCTACACTGGGTTTCATATTAAAGACATCATGCAAATAATCTAACTATTCATCCTAGAATAGGAACAAAGTGATCAAGGAACACTTGCCTTTTTATTGCTACTCAGAAATGTCAAAATTTGCCGTTGAAAATCGACAGTTGGTTTCGGGGCTGGTTCTTAATTCAACGATTTCGAGAGGGCCGCATCATTCCGGCCGTGATCAACGGAGGCGCACGGTGTCGCTCGGCGGCAACGATGACTGTCTCGACAAAGAAACACGAACACATGGAAAAACTCACTAATCCTCAACTTTTCTACCAAATTCGGAGGAGAAAAACACGAGTAACTCACCTAGTGCGGTTTCTTTGATCGAAACAGCCCCAAAATGCGTTGAACGGCGGCGGTGGTCGTCGGACTTCATCGCAAGAGCGCTAGAATCAAGGATCTTCTACATTTTTTTTCTTGTTGGAGGGTATCCTAATGAGAATTTGCTTGTGTGTGAGAGAAAGAGAATTGGGGTCTCTTGTTTGTTTAAATAGGAGAATGAAGGAGGGGGTTGTAGGAGGCGGTTGTGGGCAGCGGTTGCTGCCTTTTTCTCACGTGGGTTGTGACACCAAGGCAGCTGTAACACGGGTAAGTGCCCTTGTTACTTGTTGCTAGCAAAGGGTGATGTTGGCTTCAAAACCTGCGACCTTGCAGGTCGGTTGAAGAGGTTCAAAGGAAAGAAAAATGGAACCATAGTCGGAAGGCTGGAGCCATGGTCTGATGTCTGAAGCTGGAGCCAGTGGAGACTGATCTAGGATTTGCTAATGATGCCGTTTTACACTTTGGCATCATATTTATTAAGGCGTCGCTTAAGCGTTAAGACGACCTAAGAGTCTAAGGCATCCCGTCGTCCTAGATGTCTGAATAAGGCGTACGTAAGACGATGGGGCGTCCTGGGGCGTTATTAACGCATCCATAAGGCGACGCCTTACTCCATGTACATTATATTTCAGCCCAGCCCAAACAACATAGGAGGGAGTTGGGTATCAGTTACTTAGAGAGGACTGAGGCGCGGCACAAGGGGAGTGGCGTTGCAGGGAGAGCGGCAGCTCAGGTGTACTAATGCCTATTAGTTATGTTGTACTTGATTTATGTTGAATTAACTCTATTTGTTAATTACTACTGTTATCCTTATCTATTTGAAATTTAAGATTATACTTTTATATTTTTTATATTTATATATTAGTAAAGCATCACCTTGCCTTATCACATAAAAGGTAAAAGGTGATATGTCACCTTACCGCCTTAATAACTATGTTATATGTGAAGATGCACGAGCATTAATACTCTTTTCAGGCGTTGATGAGTCTGCTCGTGTTGGTTTATCTGTGAACACTGAAGTGAAGCATCGGCATCTGAGAACTATGCAGTAGTGGTAAATTTCCATGAGAAATCTAGCACAGCAACAGATACGAATTATTGCCTTTACAGCATAACAATGCATCAACAAAAGAAAAACCTAGTCGTTCCTCCATGGACGAACATAACAGCTTCATCAAAGAACATGATGCAAATCCTGAAATATCTGGTAAGAATTATATTTACATATTTGACCCTCAGGGAACCCAGGGAAAAAGAGAGGGAGACAGGGCGATGACCACAAATGAAGCATTTCATCTATAAGTTATACGGTGATATACATAGTTTCAGCTTTCCACAGAGCATTTTGGCTATATTATGTTAAACTAAAAAAAGCTATCATGCTCACAAAGAACCAAATCTGCACAAGGCTTCCAGAAGTCATCAATGCACATTCCATGTCAACATCTGTGCAATCTACCTGTAGCTGACCTTCTGTGCAATCTACCTGTAGCTGACCTTATTCAGTTCTCCGTTGCAGTCTTCATAACCTAACAAAACTGGAGCACTGTTTCAGGTTCCAAAAAAATCCTAGAATGTCCAAGGTGCCCCAAAAAATGGAACAAATCAAAATAGAAATGCAAAAACAAGGATTACAGCTGCAACAAACCTTCATGCTCAGCGACGCGGAAACAAATCCCAACCTGACTCTGGCTCTTTTCGCTTCGGTATTAGCCCAGAACTGCCACCATGGGACATATTCCTCGTGCGTTCATCCACAAAGATGGTCTGGCCTTGAAAGGGCACAGACCAGTAGCTACCTGCTTCCCGACGTGCACCTTCAGGTGGGACCCCATAATTGAAGCCCATGCTAGGATGATAATAACTCAATTCAGCAGATGAGGGTGGGTTCACACTGGTGCTGAAAGATGGATGGGAAACACCAAGGCCTAAGCCTGGCAGAGGCGGTAGGACTGGTGCACCCTTCGCATCAACCATGTATGGAACACCCCCTGGTGCATAGAAAGCTGGGGAAAATGGCACAGTAGGTTGAGAGGGGTAACTGACAAAGCCATAATCAGGCATATGTGCATAAGATTGAACAGATCTTGCAGGAACTCTAGGTTCTGCACTTGGTCCAAGAAAGTTATGCTGCTGTGGGTGGCCATGTTCTTTCTGCCCGACAATTATCCTTTTACCCATGATTGTGACTGAAGAATGGTCTAACATACCCCTTGCAGAAGTCTTGGCAAGAGATCCATCGCTAACATGTGCAGAACCATCAGTGATTGACATGTTGTCATTCAAGTCAAAGTTTCTGACTGCAGGCTGCCTTGACGATGAGGATGAAGAAGGTTGGCTCCAATTGCCAAAATGTTGGCGGTTCCACAGTGGCGGTACGTTGCTTGCAGTGACAGTATCTTCCTCATCACCACATGAGAAGTTAAGGTCAAGCTTCAGTCCACTCACACCAACTGCTCCAGAAGCATCCTTGGAAGCTAGGTCAGAAGAGGCTGGCACGATGGCTGTTGAAAGTGGCTCACCGGAAGTAGCACTGTCACTATCTGCTACATTCAAATCAAACAACATGTTGCTTGTTTTGTGTGAAGATGCTGACACTGACTTCTCTGCATCAGGAGTTCGCCGAGAAGCTGGTCGAAATGCACTGGTTGCTGCAGAGCCTTTCCATCCATGTTCACCTTCAAACTGGAGGCGAGTTGGGAACATAGACGGGCCTCTTGAAGCAGCCACAGCTATAGGGGTTGACAAATTGACAGAATTACTAAGAACATACTTTGGATTACAACCAATTTCCTCCACACACTGATTTTCGTTAAGATCAAAGGCCCCCAGGTCAGCGCTCCGTGTATGTTTTCTACTGAAAGGACCACTGCCATCTGTAATGCCTGAACCATCCTCCTTAAGAGATGAGGAACTTCCTGAATCAGCACCTGTACTGGAGGATTTATTGTCATTCAATTCATCAGCAACAGGTTCAGGCAGCCGCTGTGCTTCCAAGTCAGGGCTATCAGCATTCCTGGAACTAATATCAGGAGAACCACAAAAGGGTCCCCTGTAGTCTTTGACTTCCCGCTCCACCTCAATAGCAACCAAACGCGCTACTTCTAGTGCATCAGTATCGTCATAATCTGTTCCTCGTGCTGATTTCTCCCCCTTTAGTGCTGTAGAATTCACCTTGCTTGCCATTGAGGAATCCCCAAAGCTATTCATACATCTCTTAAACACAAACTCATTGCCCATGTCCATACTGTCTGAGCTAGATGACGATGTAGGTGCCTCTTCTTTACCTGTACTTTCTTCAGACAGATCTTGCGAGCCATGACTTAGATTTGCAAGATTGTCCAGAGTTTCTGTCGTTTCCTTCTCCGAAAGTAATCTATCTGATGTGAATGTCTCAGATTCCTTGATACTCAAGCTAGTTAACACAATATTGTCATCCAAATCCATTTTCCTACTAACAAACAGATTGTCAGGTTTCTTAGGCTCTACAGACAAGGGTGCTGTAGTCGCTTCCCCTGATGCATCCTGCCCTGTACCATTATTTGCATCTATATAAGAGTTTGATGGGAGCATGCCATTAGTGGCCAAGGCTACATCACTGGAAGCAGAAGTCTCCTTGGTGATGGAGACAGCTTGTAAACCCACGTGGCATGCAGGAGAGGATCCCAAAGAGTTCACATCTCCTAGAGCGGCATTTCCATTAGAGGAACTTGTGGATGCTAGCACCAGTGGTTGCTTTGTTGCATCTGTATTATCATTCGTCAGGGAAGGATCAGGCAAAGGGGCATCTGAGCAAGTCGTAACCTCAGGCTTTGAACCTTCAACAGAATTTCCAGGTTCGCTGGCTCCACTGTGTTGATCATTTGCGATCTCCTGGCTTACTTCTGGAAGCTTAGATGGATCAATCTGGCACGCCTGGTTTGCGTCAAGATTTTGGCCATTTGTACCATATGTTGGTATTCTGGTCCATTTCTGACAAAGTGTCCTTGCCTTTTGGTTGATCCTGGCATTTCCATGAGAAAGTAGATGATGAACGGTAGGCATAACCCCATCAGAAATTGACTGCTCATATTTAACTGGAAGACACTCCAATGCAGTTAATATTGCAACTATTAGATCTTCTGCTGCGTTGGTGGTGCCATCATCAGCACAATTTTGAGCATCCAGAAGCCATTGGTTGAGAAAAGAAACACCGTTCAGCTGGACAAAGTGCTGAAGACAGTCTTCATTTTTGGTAGATGCTAGTGTGCTTGCGGCCGTGGAACACTGCCTTATAATGTCAGCCTTGTCAAGGCCAACAGCATTTTTCAGGTTCTGGATCTCGGATATCAGGTCTCCGATTCTGGCAACAGTTGAAATGCCATCCTTCATCTCGGTGAGAGTGAAGAAATCCTCAAGCATGGTGCCTGCAGCACTACTTTGGCTTTGGACCTGAATCTTATTCAACTCGGCAGTCACCAGGATTCATGCGTTCCTGAAAAAAAAAGCACATATTAGTTTGGTCAATAAAGTACTAGTGTCGTTAATGTTTTGAACAAAGTCGTCTTATTATTATTATTATTATTATTATTTCTTAAAAATGAAAAAAAAGAGAGAGAGAGAGATATATATCGTTTACATGTCAATAGCTTTCCATCACTGTGATCATAAACAAGCGCATTTTTTTTTGTATGAACAGAAGAGCAATACACTTGCTGATGGTAACAAGACGGAATCTGTGAACCTAGCAATAGCAATTATTGTTGATATGGCTGGGTGTGACAAGGAGCTAGGGTTACCTCATATGAGGCAAGGCACATAGGTTGGTGACAGTCATGTCCTTACATCTGCAAGAAGAGGAGGTGTTTTATCTTCGGTGGCGTAAGCAGGGATGCGAAATTGCACGAACTGAAATCCCAAACAAGTTGATTTGTTGGGGGAATAAAGAAAAACAAAGCAGGAGAAGAGGGTTAGGGTTGGTTACCAATCCAGCAATCTGAGTGGGGAAGCAGCGGCGCCGATACCCCCCTGCACGACGGCGGAGGAGGAGGAGGAGGAGGGGTTGATGGATGGATCTGGCGGCGGAGGACGAGGAGGAGGGGAGGGCGTGGGGGGGTTGGTGGTGTGGTGGTGGGCTCGGTGTCTTGGTGTGATGTGACAACTGAGGCGAGTGGTGGTGGGCTGTGAGAACTGCTCGGGGAGGGAGGGAGGAAGGCGAGTGGTGGTGGGCTGGACTCGCTTCCGCGGCGATTTTTCTTGTTTTTTTTTTCTTTTTTTTTTGCACCACCGTCGAATCACCACTATACTATCTCCAGCTCCAGCTCGTAGCTGCTGCTGCTGCTACTCGGAGGGACGGATATACTCTGGCATTTCATTCATTATAGGAGGAGACATAGACAATATTCGCGTCTCTTTGGGGGAAACAACCAACCAACCAAAGCATTCTACAAATCCAATGGGCTAAAAAAAATCACTCATCCAGATTACAGCTCCCCTTCTCTCGGGAAAAACAAAAACAAAACAAAACGGGAGCCGCTTGTCAGTTCCGAGTCATGCCCAGCGCCTTGAGAATGAAGGCGTAGGTGAACGCATCCTCCTGTAATTTCTCGAATCTGCAACAAACACGAATTACTGCCTGCTTCTTTACACAACAAACAAAGTCTAGTCCAACAAGCCAAACCAACACTTGCCTTCCCGACTTGGAAAAATGCCCGGCGCCCAGTTCACACTTGAATAACAACAGCTTGTCGTCCGTTTTCAGTTCCCTCAGCCTTGCCACGTATTTAGCAGGTTCAGAGTACATCACCCGAGGATCTGATCATCAAACCAAGGACCGACTCCTCAGCTCCCAGTACTCACATCTCCATACGAAACACAGAGAAAGGACTACATACCATTTAATCCAGCAGTTACAAGAATGTTGGGATACTCTTGCGCTCTCACCTGTGTCACGTTGACAAGCAAAACACCAGAGTCAACTTAAACATCGTCTCGGTCCCCTGATGGAAACAACCGGAACTTACGTTGTCAACAGGAGAGTATGATTTCATGTAATGGTACAACTCTTCTTTCCTTGGATCGCCCCACTCCTGAACAAAGGATAAAACAAGCAGACAACTAGTTCAACTTTTTTTCACTCGAACCAACTTGCGCTACATGAAGAACCATACCAGCCAGAGCTTGATGCCTGACCCAACTGAACATATTCAGAAAGCCGTACTGCTTCAATTGTTGGATCAGATGTACTTGGTATTGATTCGATGATGCTACGCAATGACTTAGAATAATTTCTATTACATACTCAACCCCACATATACATATAGCGCAGCATCTAGATAACTTAATGCAATATGGCAGGGGGGAGGGGGTAATTCTGGATTGTGAGGTAATGGACAAAAGCATGCAAAAAAAAACTCTCCAACAAGGGGTTATATCTCCACGTCTTATTTGTGATAAGATGGCAGCATCATAATAAAACATGCGGATAAAAAAAGATCAGCGCAAAAAAGAGTGACATAAAAAAGCATATGAATCAAAGATCACATGGATACCTCCCACTCAGCTGTTGTCAACGGGATAGAGGGATCGAGCATAGTTGTGAGAACATCAACGAAAGGCACCCCAGCAACAGCTGCCCTGAATAAGTCAGGCCTCATATTCAGGACAGCACCCATCAATAGGCCACCTGCACTTCTGCCATTGATGCAAAGCTTTTCCTTGGAGCAGTATTTGTTTTCTATCAAGTGCTCAGCACAGGCAATGAAATCAGTGAAAGTGTTCTTTTTTTTCAATAGCTTCCCATCCTCATACCACTTCCGGCCCATTTCACCACCTCCACGAATATGAGCAATCACATATATGAAACCCCTGTCCACCAGAGAGAACCTTGATCCCCTGAAACTTGGATCTATACATACCTGTCACCATAAGGAAATACAAAATGAGGCCATAACACTGAATCTTCCGGTATCAAATTTCAGAAGCATATATCATTCAGGAAGGAAACACTAAAATAACTGAATGCCAAGATAGACTGTTGTCCACATTAGCAAATTTTATTTTAAAAAAATACAGTTTGAGCATGCTATAGATACAAACAAGAAATACGTAAACATTTCAAATGAATCGTGTGCAACCCAAGAAGCACCACTGATGTTTGACTTTGACATAACATGCCAGTCTACAAAGTTATTCAAGGCATTAATAATAGCATACAATTTTTTTCGTTTTCAATAGAGAAAACATACAAAATGTACCTCGTAGGATCCATAGCCATATAGAAGCATAGGGTCTGAGCCATCAAGCTTCACAAGATCTTTTCTGTATAGAATGGACATGGGGACCTGAGTGCCATCAGCAGCAGCAGCCCACTTCCTTTCTGTTACATAATTTGATGCATCAAATCCACCTAAAACCTAAGAACATTTGAAGACCAGATCACCAAGGGGCTTGTAAGGTAATAAAAAAGACATCATACTGATGACAATAACAAAAACTAAAAGAAAAGGTAGTGCAACCAATAGCTTACAGTATCAATCTTCTTCATCACAGACACCCCTGAATCCATATCATAATCGAAAACAGAAGGAGGGGTCCTCATCGAGCTATAACGAAATCGAAGAACAGACGAATGGAACTGTGACTCCTCGGGGTCCACAGCGTATGTTGGATCTATAAAATCAATTGCCCGACCTCCCTGAAGTTGTCCAATTGATTCTCCTACAGGTGGCAGCCGATATACAGTTACCTTTGGTAAGCCATTCTCACGTTCGTATACAGCGATATGATCGTCAAAGAGCTGGAAGTCCTGTATTTTCACACTGAAGAGGATTTAAGTTTTGATGTAATCATGCTGTGTTAGGTACTTCTGCAGTCAACCGGAAATGTAGCTCTAACAAATAAAGCACCCATTGTCCATTGATAGGAGGAGCAAACACCAATCAGTTAAATTTATAATAAATAATAAAGTGCAGGCTGAAGTGGATGTGATTTTCTATTAAGCATCAAACTTATTGCCTAAGGCATAGCTCTGAACTACAAAACCATGAAGTAACAACAACAACAACAACAAAACCTTTGTCCCAAGCACGTTAAGGTAGACTAGACATGAAATCTAATAATTTTATTTTAAAAATAAAGTAAAAGAGAGATAAGAGTAACAAAATATATAAAAATTAAGATTCTGGCATATGAATTGCTACTTTCTATGTAGTACTATCATGAGCTAAGTCTCTAGACAAATTCCGATCTCTCAAGCCTCATTTTACCGCCTTTGCCCAAGTCAACCTTGATCGTCCTTTATCCCTCTTAATATTCTCCCTACCATTTAAAAATCTTTGTTAACCGGTGCTTCTGAAGGTCTCCGTTGGATATGCTCAAAACAACTTAATCGATGTTGGACTAACTTCTCTTGAATCGGTACCACCCTTACACTATCACGAAATGCCTCGTTTCTAATTCGGTATTTTCTTGTGTGACCACACATCCACCGAACCATGTGCATCTTTACGACATCATTTATTGGACATGTTGCTTTTTATTTGGCCAACATTCCGTCCCATATAGCATTGCAGCTCTAACTACCGTCCTATAGAACTTCCCTTTTAGCTTTTATAGTACGTTCTTATCACATAGGATTCTAGAGACTTAGTCGCTATTTTATCCACCTTACTTTGATCATGTGGCAAACATCCTCGTCAATATCGTTATTACTTTGTAACATTGATCCTAAATATCGAAGGAAGTCCCTCCTAGATACTATTTGTCCTTGTAGACTAACATTTACCTATTCACATCAAACACTACTAAAGTCACATTTCATATACTCGGTTCTGGTTCTACTAAGCCTAAATCCCTCAGAATATAAGGTTTCTCCATAGCTCTAATTTCTTATCAACGTCATCACTAATTTCATCTACCAACACTACATCATCAGCAAATAGCATACACCAAATGATATCCCATTTATATCCTTTGATGCTTCATCCATCAGAAGAAAATGATGTATGGGCTCAAGGCTGATCTTTAGTGTAGTCCTACCGTGATCGGGCTTTTAAATCGATGCCCGGACGCCTAGACGCCCAGGCGCCCGCCTAGGCGCCTAGGCGGACGGCCAGGCGGTGGGGGCGGCGACGAGCGGCAGCTGCGGGCGGAGGTGACGGTGGTAGGCGGAAGCAAGGTCGGCGGGGAGCGCCAGGGCGGCGACGGATGTCCAGGGCGGGCACGGCGGTGTCTAGGGCGGGCGCAGCAGTGTCTAGATGGGCCTTCCGTGCCTGAGTCTGACAGCTGGCAGTTGGTTGGGTCCCGCAGATCACTGCGTCAAAAGCTATGACATATGGCTCGACCGCATCGCCCTATTCCAGCCGACCTCATGGGGAAATGCTTTAACTGCTTCTCACTGGAACACCCAAGCGCTCAATGTCATCAACGGACTCGTTGCTTGCACTGTCGCGCTCTGGGTCACCATTCCTACGTGTGCCTTGGATTGACGGTCCGCAGCGATGGTGTCCAACCAACACGTCGGTCAGACCTCCTGTTTGCATCTCAGTCCGTTTAGCGGCGTACATCACCAACATCGGAGCCGGCTGGACCCTGCTCCTCGACAGCCTCCTCTGACTCGCATTCCGATTTGGCAGTTGTTACCCCTTGACACTCAAATTTTTTATCATCTACTAGTTTGGAGGCTCAAGGACGGAGTCCAACCAAAAAAGAGATTTCACTTCAAGAGTTTCTGGACCAAGCTTCTAAGATTTCATGATGTGGTGGCAGACTCTTGGGCCAAACCAATTACCACCTCCTGTCTCTTTGAACGGATATCCCTTAAACTCAAATGCCTTAGAAAGGATTTGCAATCTTGGTGTAAAAAAAGATGGTTCACATCAAATCTAACTAGCACTCGTCTAGGAAGTGTTGCATAGGTTGGAGATCATCCAAGATAGTCAGCTACTATCTCCAGTTGAGAGTTTGTTGAGATGTGAATTAAAACGACATTGTCTAGTCTTGGCATCCTTGGAGAGAATGGTGGCTATGTTGTGCTCTTAGATCATATATTTGAAAGGACGGAGATGCTAACACATCCTTCTTTCATCTCCAGGCAAGATACTGAAAATGAAAGAACTTTATTCCGAAACTTCAAGGGGGTCTGATTATCACAGCATAAGGGGAAAAGCAACAAGTGATGGCAGATTATCATGAAATCTTCTTGGCACAACACATCTCAGGCTTCATCTCTTGATCTTAGGTATTTTCACCGGAATAACTATGATCTTGCGGACTTGGACGTGCCAATAACTGAGGAAGAAGTGTGGGCTACTACCAAAACATTACCAGCAAGTCAGGTGCCGGGACCGGATGGCTATACCGACAGGTTCTACAAGGTGTGTTGAAATGTTATTAAAGCTGATTTCTTGGCAGCTATCCTGGTGTTGCAGCAAGGAAATGTAGTTAAGTTGGGGCTACTGAACTCGGTCAACATGACCTTATATTCCCAAGAAACCGGAGTCTATTCTACCATCAGATTTCGTACCCGTTAGCCTAGTGCATAGTTTTGCCAAGCGTCAGCTGCGTCACAAAGGTCATGGCGAACAGATTGGTGCCAAAGCTGAACACAATGATCTCTTCTAATCAGAGTGCCTTTGTGAGGGGGCGATGCATTCACATCAACTTTATTTTTGTGCAGCAAACCATCAAGTTGTTACACTGGCAAAAAGTCTTGAGCCTCTTCCTGAAGCTAGACATTTCTAAAGCTTTGATTCAATATCATGGTCGTTTCTCATGGAGGTCCTTACTCATCTCGGTTTTGGCCAATGATGGTGTAACATGGTCTCTAATCTTCTTGCAAATGCCATGACACAAATCTTGGTTAATGGGGAGCCAGGGGATGCCATACTTCATCACTGGGGATTCCGGCGGGGAGATCCCTCTCTCCCATGCTCTTCATCATTGTCATGGGTGTTCTTAATAGCCTCTTTATCAAGGCCAGAGAGGAGGGCCTGCCACAACCACTATCATGGCATGCAGCTGGCCAACGCATCTCGCTCTATGCGGATGACAGTGTGCTCTTCATTCAACCAGTTGAGGATGAGCTTCGAGCCACAAAATGAATTATAGAATGTTTTGGGGAAGCATCGGGACTGCACGGAAATCTGAACCAGAGCTGCATGGTGCCCATTAGATGTGAGGAGGAAACAATTTATGTGGTCCAGAGCACTCTCCTATGCTTGATGAAAGAACTCCCTTGCACTTATTTGGGCCTACCAATATCTCACAAGAAATTGTGCAAGCAGGACCTTATGCCATGGATAGAGAAGTGGTGGACAGATTACCAAATCGGAAGGCTCCCCCATGAACAAAGCTGGCCCGTGCTGCTCTAGTTAGGTTTGTACTTTCAGCCATTCCAATCTATTTACTAGTTACAATTAATGTGCCCAAATTGCAGCATGTGTGCCGGCTAAAATCTTGAAATCCTGCACGGTGGAGCAGGCTCGCGACTGCATGGCTAGATGATATACATGGTGGGTTATCACTCAGTGGTTTGATGGGATTCTTCAGATTATGGGATGTTAGAGGGCTTTGTTCTAACTAATGACGACGATCGGTACATATGGAAATACGAGTCCTCAGGTTCTTTCACTGTTTCACATCCAATTCAGCATATAAAGCATTCTTCTGTGGCTCTATTTAGTTTGAACTGTGACACCAGCTATGGAAATCTTGGGCCCCAGCTAAGAGCAAAATGTTTCTTTGGCTAGCCATGAAAGACAAGTGTTGGACAGCTGAAGCGTGGAATTTCTCACCCAGATAAATGTTTATTTTGTGATCGAGAGGAGACAGTACAGCACATTCTTACATCTTGTGTGTTTGCTAGACAATTTTGGTACAATACAATGTGTTTAATCCTCTCAACTTGCAACATCTTGTGCCTCTCACCGCCAGACATAACTTTGCTAATTGGTGGAGGGCCAGCAAAAGAGTCAACAAGGAGCAAAGGAGAGGCATAAACACTCTCATGGGGCTTGGATGCTGTGGAAGCAACGGGATGCTTGCGTATTTGAAGGAGCCTCACCAAGTATATTAGCAACAGTGAGAAACTTGAAGTTGGAAGCTCATCTATGGGTGTTAGCCAGCGCTACAAAGTTCCAGAGCCTGGAGCTAGGCTGGCTTGATCAGTAGGTCTAGTTGTTTAGTCGGGTCATTTTTCTTTGTTTTCATCAGAAAGTTCTTTAGTTGATACTGTAACCACCCTCTTACCTTGGTCCTATTAAGAGGGGGTGTTTGTATGGAACTCTCTTTTTTCCCTATAATGTAAAGATATGTAGCTCTCCTGCGTGTTGAAGAAAAAAATAATAAATTTGAAGATGCTTTACCTGAAAAAATTATACCCCCTCTAGATTTTTTGAACTAATTTATCTGCCCTAACGTGATAACGTCAACAGAAAACAATTGGAGGTAGTAGTGCTGCAGTGGTACTGGGTACATGATATATCTAAGAATCATATCTGAAAATTGGACAACAAAAATGTTTAAGTACCTTTCTCTATGAGGTAGCAGTACAGTGGTCTCAGCTACACTATCCAACGGACAAGCAACCAATTCGGAGTTATAGAATTTGTCGCTTCGCCTCTTAATAAAGAAATGGTTTCCACGATGACTAGCTGTTGTATCTATGCCATATACGCATGATGTCAAAACCACAAGGCCCTTGTCCTGTTTGGATGTGTCCAGGTAGAATATAAAGCTAGTATTTTTGCTTCCAGATTCAACGAACAAATATTGCTTGCTTTCAGAAGCATGAAGACCAAGAGAGAATGTGTCGTCTTCCTCATAATAGAGACAAGTATCACTTGATTGATCAGACCCTAACTTGTGTAGCCATACCTACAAAAGCCCACAAATGAAAGGAAAGGTCAACGTAGTTTTCATTGACTGGCAGAATGCCCGCGACTATGGATTTATGGAATCAGCAGGAAGAAACAGAGGAAACGTTTTGATTATACTGTTATGTTTGTAATAGAGCGGCCTACATTAGCCATTAAAGTTTCGTCAATCATTGTTAACATGAGCATACCAACGAGAATTCTCAAGGCAATAACAAGTTTCACAACGTAATTGTGCCGGTAATGAAAAAGAAACATGACTACAATGTAATGTGTAATCAAAACTGACTGCATTCACCATTAAAGTGTCGTGATGATCCTAATCGTCAGTGTACAACAGAAATCCTTAAGGTGTTAATAGGTTTCAATAAACAATACTTAGGCTGTAGGAAAGAGCGCCTGAAACTTTATTGCACCAGTAAACTTGAGAGCAATCAGACTCATACTACTTGTTCTACTGAAGTCACAAAACAAGACAGATGTCATGTAGAAACAATACTTTATCTGGGCGAAGAATGCTATCCATCGTTATGTAAACAAGGTGGTCATCACCAGCCCAGTCAATGTCAGAAGTAATTCCTTTGAGTGGTTGCCCAACATATTCTCCGCTTTCCGCATCAATGACATAAACAGTGTAAATTTCATCACCTTTAGTGTCTTCAGCGTAAGCAACTAGCTTATTGTTGGGACTGACCTGAAACGAACAAGTAAAAATTACACTAAGGAGGCATGTGCATGAGGAAAACTACAAACATGGACGGAGGGTCAAAGAGGACTTTTATAAGGGGTGGCGGGTGGGGGGTCAAAACTCAAAAACCATATACATATATACCATGAAAGCCCCGATGCTGTAGTAATCGTGGCCCTCAGCCTTTACATTTTCATCCAGAATAATGTGCTCATGAGGCGCAGCGGGTCCTGTGGGCATCACATCGTGGACCGTAATAGGACCATCAATTGGTACGAGGCGTCTACAGTGTTGTACATACTCCTTGCCAGTTAATGTCCTCTCATAGTAGTAGTAGTGCCCTTTGCGGAGAGGTGCATCTATGTCATCTTCCTTGATTCTTGCTCTAATTTCAGCATAAATTTCATCCTCGAGTTGCTTGACATCTGCAACAGAGTAAGCAACCAGGGTTGGAGTCTCATTTGGTGGCAATCGTATAGAAATCTTCAGATGCATCTTGCCAAAGACCTATAACACCTCCTTTTTTCAAAACAACAACAACAAGAAGAAGAAGAATAATAATAAAAGAGCTCAATCAAACGTGAGCAAAGATAAGTACCCCGCGCAAGCATGGGAAGTACTGTTTTCTCCCACTGCGGCTGCAAGAACAACAGCACAGAGACAGCGTAGTGGCTAGGGAAGCGTGTGAAAGTAGTAGGGCGTGTATGTGGATCCAAGCTAGTAACTCCAGGTGGCCAATAACAGTCAATATTCCACCTACTAGGTGTATGTAATAAGGCATCGTGTGGCCACGAACCGGACATGACGGCGGCGGTGTAGGCGTTCTCGGCGCGGAGGTGATCGAGGACTTGGGGATCGGAGCGGGAGTCATCGCGGAGCCAGTAGTAGTTGTCGATGCGGACGTCTCCGTGCTCGACGAGCTCACGCGGCACCTTCTTGGCCACTGGCGGGGCCGCCATTGCGGAGGAGGAGGAGGGGGAGAGGAGGAGGGAGCGACGGCGCGGTAGGACCGATGGGATCGGAGACCGGCGGAGCGCCGCGCGGTGGAAGAAGAGGGAAAAGTGGAGAAGAAAGGATGAGGTTGGATGCATCCGTATATTCATTGTGTATTGGTAGAATACATCCGTATCCGTATGTATATTCGTTGTGTATCTGAGACTGAGCATCTCATAATAGAATAAAACAAAAGGGCAAATATGTAGATTTTCTTTTGATGACCTTGACCTTTAGCGTAAAAAAATAGTTTATTTTGAACTAAATTAATTATTCTAAATATCAATTAATTCAGAACGGGGGAACAATACTATGTTTAAAATTTATAAAATAAGATGGCGCATCGCGGATCTGCAAACGATGATGTCGTCGAGGTCTTGAAAATTATAGTCGCACATATAATCTGATTACGATGGTCCCTCTTCTACAACCGCACTGGTGGAATAGCAGAGCCTCGATTTTAGGGTGGTGATGAGGACTTCTTATAAGGTCCAGCGATGTAACACTGTGCCAACGCTTGCGGTGACACACCGTTTGTGAACCAACAACGCTTGGTACACACCCAACGGATCGATGATTCTCCCGTGTATCGATAATATAATATTTCATGTTACAGTTTTAATTGTAGATCAGATTTAAAAAAAACGTTCAAAAATTAGATGGGTCGGGTAACAGAACTGTCGGTACCCGCGATATGGGATACCCCCACGCACAGGGGAAAATGCCTGAAGATCTCGCCCTTCTCCGCAGGGAGAGCTCCGAAGGCGCCACGCGTCCGGCGGGGCCGGACCTCCCTCTCCTCAGAGGAGAGCTCCGGGCTCGCCACGTGGCCTACAGAAGCCGGACCTCCCCCCTCCGCGGGGGAGAGGTCCGAAGGTGCCACGTGTCCAGCGGGGTCGGACCTACTCTCCTCAGAGGAGAGCTCCGGGCTCGCCACGTGGCCGATAGAAGTCGGATCTCCCCCTCCGCGGGAGAGGTCCGAAGGCTCCACGTGTCCTTCGGGGCCGGACTTCCCTCTCCTTAGAGAAGAGCTCCGGGCCCGTCACGTGTCTAGCAGAACAGCGTTGCCTGCCCCCGAGCGGTAGGCAGCGGGCGTAAAGACGTCCCATACCTTGCCTGTACAAGGTATTCAAGGCCCGCGCCTTTCCAAGACGCGGAGCACGCCTCTGTCAGGTGTCGTTGCGCCCAGTCGCATCACAGGCTGGCGCGCGGTGTCAGAACCTGCCAGCCAATAAACATAGCGACAAGACATCCCATGCCGCCTCCGCCATCATCAACCACTACGGCTAGCATGCGGCATGGGCAGGGCGGCAAGACGAAGACTCAGAAGCCTTCGCCAGAGACAACTACCGACATAACTGTAGATACGATAGTCGGCAGGCAATCTCCCCGGGACCACCTGTCGGGTCCCGGGCCCCCCTTGTAAGCCACACGAGCCTTGGACTATAAAAGGCTCGGGTAGGCGACGTTAGCAAGGGTTCGCACTCCAGCAACTCATACCCTAGGCATAACTCATCCTCAAGCTCAGGACTCCGGTTCTGAGCAACAAGCAATACAACGAGCACCTCAGCTCACCGTGGACGTAGGGTTTTATGCTCCGGCGGCCCGAACCACGTAAAACTCGTTGTGTCAAGCTCCTCCCAAACTCGTCCCTACGCTTAAGCTCTCCGCAAGCGACTAGCCCCTCCGAAAAAGAACCTCCGTGGGTTGCCCAGAGCAGGTCCGGGGGAAGTGTCGACCACAAACTTCGACATTTGGCGCACCAGGTAGGGGGCTTTTCCCTTGCGCGACGAGTTTCTGCCGACGAAGATGACCAAGCTTCCTTCAGCGGCAAGCTCTCCTCCCCCGCGTTCATGGCGGACCGTGACCAGCGGGGAATACGTGTCGACACACTCAGGACGGAGTGTGTCGGCGCAAGCTGGAAGCTAGCAGCGACTCCGGCAACGCCGACGCCGGCAATACAGGCTCCGACTAGCGTGAGATCTTCTGCAGCGCTAAGCGTACCCCACGGGGGTGCGCTAGCTGCAGCAAGAGCGCTACTGCGCAATCTGCCTGCTGGGGACGCGCCTCAGGCAGCGACCCAGCAGTGGATTCGCGAGGTAGACCGTCTCGTCGTCGCCGCCGCAAACCCTCAACTTCGGCGGGGACGACGCTCCGACCAACCAGCTGTGTCGCTGACGCGCACGCCAACGATTGACCGGCAGACGGCGGATTCCAGCTCCACCAGGCTCCAGTCAACGGACCTGAGGACAGAGCTGGAATGGTGCCACTTGGGCCAGGATGCCCGGGTGTACCTCGAGCGACGTCGAGAAAGGCGTCGCAACCAAGAGGCTGGCGACAGCATGACGTCAGCCTCGACCCAGCCTGAGGTGCAGACCTTCGCCACGCGATCTCCGCCCCAGGCGTACGCCGCGCAGCATATGCCACAGCCATATGCCCTGCAAACGGCGCCCCCGGTCTATGGCGCAGCCTTGCCCATACCGGGGTACACTGTGCCGGCAGCGAACCAAGTGTTCGCGGCACCATCTCCTGCAGCAACACGGGCAGGATGTGCGGCCTTGGCGCCTCACCTTCGCTTCGCGAGGTGGCCGCGCAAGTTTCGGCCGCACTTGCCCGAGAAGTACGACGGCAGCGTCAACCCGACGGAGTTCCTCCAAATCTACTCCACCGCCGTACTTGCCGCCGGAGGGGATGAGGCCGTCATGGCCAACTACTTCCCCGTCGCCTTGACCGGCCTAGCCCGGTCTTGGCTCATGAACCTCCCCCAGGGTTCCATAACTTCCTAGGGAGAGCTCTGCCGGCAGTTCACCGCCAACTTTGGCAGTTCCTACACCCGGCCTGGCACGGAGCTCGATCTCCACGCCATCCAGCAACAACCTAGGGAGTCGCTGCGCTCCTTCATCCAGCGGTTCTCCCAGGTGCGGAACACCATCCCACACATCCAAAACGCTTCTGTGGTGGTGGCGTTCCGACAAGGCGTTCGAGACAAGAAGATGCTCGAGAAGCTCGCGACTAGAGAGGTCCGCGACGTCTCAGAGCTCTTCAGCCTGGCGGACAAGTGCGCCAGAGCAGCCGAAGGGCGGAACTGGCACTCACTGCCAGCCTCCGAGTCAGGAGGGCAGCCTGGGTCTGGCGTTGTTTCCTATGGAGGCAGTAGGAAGGCCAAGAACCGGGGCAGAGGCAAGATGGAATCGCCGGCCGCAACCCCCATTGCCGCAGCAGCGGCACCCAGTGGAGCTCGGGGGCCGCGCCCCGACAAGAGGCAGCGACAGTCACCAGCCCCAGAAGGTGACCAAGACAAGCTATGCCCCGTGCACAGCAGCTGTCGCCATACTGCTGCCGAGTGCCGGGGGATCCAGAAGCTTGCGGAGCGCTTCCGCAAAGGGAAGCAGCAGTGGACTGATGCTCCACCCTTCCGCCAAAGGGAGGGCAAGCAGAAGGTCGACGCTCTAGACAACGTCGACCACAAAGTGGGGTTCCAGGAGCCTCAGCGCGCCGTGAAGGCGGTGCGCAACCATGAGGACTCCAGCTCCAGTGATGATGAGCGTCGAAAGAAGCTCTACATCATATACGGCGGGTCCGCCGACCCCTCGTCCCGAAGCGCAGTTAAGACTCTGCGCCGAGCGGTAGCGTCGATGGCTCCACTCTCAAGTGCCACACCGCACCTCAAGTGGATGGGAACCCCCATCAGCTTTGACGCCACCGACTGCCCCAGGAACATGGCTGGGGCCGGCCAACTACCGCTCTTGGTAGCACCCACCATCGCCAACGTGAGGATGTACCACGTCTTGGTAGATGGCGGAGCTGGGCTGAACCTCATCAGCCGTGCAGCTTTCCAGAAGCTGCAGATCCCGATGGCCAAGCTCACCCCGTCGAGCCTGTTCTCAGGGGTAGGGCCGGGACAGGTCGTCCCCTACGGCAACATCAGCCTCCCGGTGACCTTTGGAGCTCCGGACAGCTATCGGACAGAATACATTCTATTCGACATGGCGGAGATCGACCTCCCCTTCAACGCCATAATTGGCAGGCCAGCCCTGTACCAATTCATGGCAGTAGCCCACTACGGCTACCTCGTCTTGAAGATGCCTACACCAACAGGCGTCCTCAGGATTCGTGGAGACCGCACTGCTGCAGTGTCGGCCTTGGAAAAACTTCAAGCGCTTGCAACCGCTAGAGCACCAGCCCCTGGCAGTGCAGAACCAGACCGGCTCCACCCGAGTGCACGCCACCGTGCCTCCACCGCAGCACCCCGTGTGCAACCCCTCGACGAGGGCGACGTCCCCTTAAAGATCGTCCAAGTCGGTGCCGAAGCCACCTAGACCACCCGGGTAGCCGGGGGCCTGGATAGCAAATAGGAAGGCGCGCTCGTCACCTTCCTCCGGCACAACGTTGACGTGTTTGCAATGCAGCCGTCACAGATGCCGGGGATCCCTAGGGAGGTGATTGAGCACCACTTAAAGGTCTTCCTCGACGCCCGGCCAGTTCAACAGAAGCCCCGCAAGCAGTCCATCGAGCGGCAAAACTTCATTCGCGAAGAAATCAAGAAGCTGCTGGACGCTGGCTTCATACGGGAAGTCCACCACCCCCGGTGGTTGGCAAACCCCGTAGTTGTCCCGAAGGCCGGTGGGAAGCTCCGGATGTGCATCGACTACACCAGTCTCAATAAGGCATGTCCCAAAGATCCATTCCCTCTCTCTAGAATAGATCAAATAGTAGACTCGACATCAGGCTGCGATATGCTGTGCTTCCTAGACGTCTACTCGGGTTTCCATCAGATCCCCATGTCTAGAGAAGATGAAGAGCACACCTCCTTCATCACAGTAGATGGTCTGTATTGTTATGTCTCTGTCGAAGTGTTCGGTCGACACTTCCCCCGGGCCTGCACTGGGCAGCCCGCGGAGGTTCTTTTTTCGGTGGGGCTAGTTCCTAGCGGAGAGCTTGCGCAGATGGGACGAGTTAGTAGGAGCTTGACACGGCAAGTTTTACGTGGTTCGGGCCGCCGGAGCGTAAAACCCTACGTCCACGGCGAGCTATGGAGCTCGCTGTATTGCTTGCTGCTCAGGATCGGAGGCCTGAGCTCGGGGGTGAGTTACAGCTTCAGAGTGTATGGCTAGCGTATGAGTTGCAAAATGCGAACCCTTGCTATCGACGCCTACCCGAGTCTTTTATAGTCCAAGACTCGGGCGGCTTACAAGGGGAGCCGGGACCCGACAGGTGGTCCCGGGAAGATTGTCTATTATCTACCGTATCTGCAGTTATGCCGGTAGTTGCCTCTGGTCGAAGGCTTCTAAGTCTTCATCTTGTCGCCCTGCCCATGCCGCATGCTAGTCGTAGTGGTTGATGACGGCGCAGGCGGCATGGGATGTCTTGTCGTGGCATTTAGTGGCTGGCAGGTTCTGACACCGTGCGCCAGTCTGTGATGCGACTGGGCGCAACGGCACCTGACAGACGCGTGCTCCGCGTTTCCGCGTCTTGGGAAGACGCGGGCCTTGAATACCTTGTACGGGCAAGGTGTGGGGCGCCTTTACGCCCGCTGCCTACCGCTCGGGGGCAGGCAGAACCGTTCTTCTGGCCACGTGGCGGGTCCGGAGCCCTTCTCTGAGGAGAGAAGGGTCCGGCCTGCGGGGCACGTGGAGCCTCCGGACCTCTCCCCGCGGAGGGGGAGGTCCAGCTTCTGTATGCCACGTGGCGGGCCCGGAGCTCTCCTCTGAGGAGAGGGAGGTCCGGCCCTGCTGGACGCGTGGCGTCTTCAGACCTCTCTCCCGCGGAGGGGGAGGTCCGGCTTCTGGATGCCACGTGGCGGGCCCGGAGCTCTCCTCTGAGGAGAGGGAGGTCCGGCCCCGCCGGACGCGTGGCGCCTTCGGAGCTCTCCCTGCGGAGAAGGGCGAGTACCTTAGGCATTTTACCCTGTGCGCGGGGGTACCCCATATCTCAGGTACCGACAGTGGCCCCCGGGCCCATCTCGGGGGAGATAGCGAGCCCGAGGTGGGACCTCCGTCTCTTCCGATCCGCGCACTTTCTCTAAGTCCCGAATTGACCGCTGCAGGAGCACGAACAGCCACGGGATCGTGGGAGCGTGCGCTCACTTGATGGTTGCTTTTACTGCGGCGGTTCCCAAGACTGCCACTTCTGCACGTTGCGGCGCTTTCTTCGGGAACCGCCGAAGTGCCTTGCCGGCTCATCTTCTCAGGAGACTGACTCCTTGACCCCACCGCTTTAGTTAGGCGGCTTGGGCCCACCTCTCATCGGCACTCGGTCTAGGAACCGAAGCGGTCGCCGACGCGGGGTATCCGAAGAGTTCTGAATCGCTTGGGATTGCACCCGGGAAGGTGCTAAATGAAACCTCCATGTGGGTACATTCCTCTTATAAGGCTTCCTGCCCCTGCGCTTCCCTCAGGTCCTGCAGTCTTGTCTTCTTCCATGGCTCTTAACCCGCCTTACGGGGGGGAGAATTGCTCTCAGCTCCCTCCAGCGGTTGCGTCTGCACTAAGCCTGGGACTCAGGGAGCCTGCCTGCCCTGCCCCTGAGGGTGGTGGAGTCTTCGAAGGAACCGCTGAAGCATCGAAGAGAATCCCAGGCGGCAGGGTCTCCAAGAACACCGCTGAATGCTGCGGAGAGGGCCTCAGGAGCACCCTTGACGACACCGACTTTTGGGCAGGTGATGAGGGAACTTCAGGAGAAGGAAACCGCCGATGCACCGTGGAGAATCCCGGGCGGTAGAGTCTCCAAGAAGACCGTTGAATACTGCAGAGGGGGCCTCAGGAGCTCCCGTGGTGTCACTGGTTTTTGCGCCGGTGATGAGGGAGGCGATTCCTGCGCTCTGGTCATAGAGCGAGAGAGTTCCGCCAGGGCTGAAGCCTGGCGACGTGGCCATTGTTGCAACTTCTGGATTCTGGTCGTGTCGGGAGACCCTTGGGGCTTGTTTCTTTCTTCTTATCGAGTCTGCAGTCCAGCTCATGGAGCCTTACTTAATTTGACTCTCTTGGATATTTGTGTCTGTGATGCTTTTCCTCTCCTTCTTGGCTTTGCCTGACTGAGTCCTTAGCTCCGCAAGGTACTCAGAGGCCATCTCCAATCTCGGAGCTTTGCACAGACACCCTCCCCGGGTCCTAACCGTGTTAGGATCCCCCGGAGGTCTCCGGATCTCGCCCTATGGGGAGCTCCAAATATGCCTGCCACGTGGCGGGTCCGGAGCTCCTCCTTAAGAGGCGGGAGCCCCGGCCATGTTGGACACGTAGGGCTTTCGGAGCCCTCCCACCGAGGGGGGAGGTCCGGTTTCCGCCTGCCACGTGGCGAGCCCGGAGCCCTCCTCAAGGGAGGAGAGAGTTCCGGGCCTGCTGGACACGTGGGGCCCCCGGGTCCCGCCCCTTCTGGAGGGGCAGGTCCTGGTCCTTCCAGTCCTAGGTCGGAGTAGTTGGTAGCTCCTTTCCCCCTGCTTCATGCAGTCCCTGTTGCCGCAACCTGGAGGCCCTGCACATAGGTAGAGGAAGCGTAATTCTCCTTGGGGGCTCCCCCTCCCTTATCTCATAGTCTTATTTGACTTATAGCCCCTAACCATATGTTTGGTGCTTGGGGACTTGTAGAGAGGGGGAGCTGAGTACATGGCAACCATGCACTTCAAGGGTGATTAAAAAACTCAATTCACAATTTAAATGAGTACAAGGAAAGAGCAAAGTAGAGCAGATTTCTTTTCGTACAACTTTCCATAGGAGGAAGGCAGGCTAAACATGGAGGCCACGACCCACCCCATTAAGAGGGAAAGCAAGACTCTACGCGCTTGGAGTCGGAACCAGGCAAAGCTGAACGTAGTCCTGGACCGTCCCCTGGGGTTTAGCTGCTCCGAGCGCTGCTCCTGGACACTATGGAGTTTATTACAAAAAGAAAGTATTGTCCTATTTTTGCTCTAGGGGTAGAACTTACGGAGGTGTTCTATGTTCCAAGGGTTCGGGAGCAGGTCTCCATCCTCGGTGGAAAGGCGCACACACCCGGGGCGGCATACTTTCGCTACTCGGAAGGGGCCTTCCCAACTAGGGGAGAGCTTGTGGGCCCCTTCGCGAGAAAGTATGCGCCGCAACACCAGGTCACCTTCCTGCAGCTCCCGGGCACGCACAGACCTTTGGTGGTAGCGCCAAAGCGCTTGCCTGTACCACGCATTACGGAGTGCCACATGTAATCGGACCTCGTCGACGAGGTCGATTTCTCCACGCCGGAGGTTGTCCTGCGTGGCTTCGTCGTAAGCCCGGACACGGTGAGACTTCATGGTGATTTCTGGGGGAAGTACAGCTTCAGCCCCATACACCATGAAGAAGGGTGTCTCCCCGGTGGCCCGGCTCTGGGATGTCCGGTTAGCCCATAGTGTGCTCGGAAGCTCATCTACCCAATTGGCACCATGTTTCTTTAGGCTGGCGAAGGTGCGAGTCTTAAGGCCCCGGAGAATTTCCGCGTTGGCCCTCTCAACTTGCCCATTGCTCCTCGGGTGGGCGACAGAGGCATAGCATACCTGAATACCAAGGCCCTCGCAGTAGTCTTGGAATGCTGCGCTGGTGAACTGGGTCCCGTTGTTGGTGATGATCCTGTTTGGGACCCCGAACCGGCAGACAATAGACTTGATGAATTTTACTACGGATTGTTTGTTGATGGTGACAACTGGTGTAGCTTCCGGCCACTTGGTGAACTTGTCGATAGCGACATAGAGGTACCGGAATCCCCCGACGGTTCTGGGGAATGGTCCCAGGATGTCCAACCCCCATACGGAAAATGGCCACGAGGGCGGGATCATCTGTACCGCCTGAGCCGGTGTATGGATCTGCTTGGCGTGAAACTGGCACACCTTGCAGCTCTCGACCAGCTTGACGGCATCCTGGAGTGCTGTCGGCCAGTAGAAGCCATGCCGGAAGGCTTTACCGACAAGCGTGCGTGAGGAAAAATGACTTCCACATTTGCCTCCCTGGATCTCAGCGAGCAAGTCGCAGCCTTCCCCCTGGGTTATGCACCGCAATAGGATGTGGTTGGCGCCACGCCGGTAGAGATCCCCCTCTACCAGCGCGTACCTCTTAGCCGTACGCACAATTCGTTCAGCGGTTGCATGTTCATCAGGGAGGATATTGTCCTTCAAGTAGTCCTGGATCTCCGTGATCCATGCATCGGGTCTGACTTGAGCTTCTGGATCTTGAGCGCTGGGTTGCACGGAGTCCCCAATGACGCTTACGATCCTTGGCGGCATCCATGGCTGTAGGGCCGCCGGGACCGCCAGCTTCGAGGTGCTGGTCAAGCCCCCTTCGCCCGGCTCGGCGGGCCGGGCTGTGGGCCGCAGCAACGTCCTCTCGAAAACTCCTTCGGGCGCAGGGGCTCCGGTGGAAGCTTTCGTTGAAAGGTTGTCGGCTGCGGCATTACCAGCGCGCGGTACGTGGTGCAGGTCCAAGGCGAGGAATTCTTTCTCCAACATCTGCACGTGAAGCAGATACGCAGCTAGCTGTGGGTCATTGTAGGAGCATTCGCCCTTGACTTGCTTGATGACCAGCTGGGAGTCGCCCTGTGCCAACAACTGGCGAGCGCCTAAAGACAGGGCTGTGTGTAGGCCAAAGATGAGTGCTTCATACTCCGCCATGTTGTTGGTTGCCTTGAAATTGAGACGCACCATATACCCAAACTGTTCCCCCGATGGCATGAGGAGCAGTACGCCGGCACCGGCCCCCTGCTTTTGCGAGGAGCCGTCGAAGAAGAGTGTCCAGTGGGGTTCGGTGAAGACCGGAGCTTTGGGCTCTGGCTCTCCGCCTTCATGGCCCCCTGGGTCAGTCTTCACTAGTGTCCACTCCGCCACAAAGTCAGCCAGTGCTTGGCTCTTGACTGCATGACGTGGGAGGAAGTCCAGCTCAAACTCCGCCAGCTCCGCCGCCCATTTAGCAACGTTGCCAGTCGCATGGGGGCTGTGAAGAATTGTCTTCAGCGGATACGAGGTGACTACCGAGACCCGGTGGGCCTGGAAGTAGTGGCGGAGCTTCCTGGAGGCCACGAGCACCGCATACAGCAGCTTGTGGACTTCTAGGTACCTTGTCTTGGCCTCATGAAGTACTTCACTGATGTAGTAGACAGGCCTCTGTATGGTTCGGACCCTCTCTCTTAGGCTTGGGAGCTCCTCGTCCATTGGCCTCGGCCTGCTGGAGGTGGGTGGACCCATGGGGACCTCCGGGAACTGGGACCCGGAGGCCCTCAAGCTTTCTTGATCATCCGGGAGCTCCGGGGGGTCTTGAGGGACCTCCGGGAGATCCTAATCGGACCCTGGAGATTTATCTTGGGGGTCCGGGAGGCCGTCCTGGGCCTCTGGGAGGTCGTCCTGGACCTCCAGGGGGTCCGAGAGACCGTCTTGGCCCTGCGGGCCCCCCTGGTGTCTGACTTCTGCTACCGGAGCAGGTTGCGAGGGTGAGAGGTCTGGCCGCTCTGCGACGAGGACCATACTCACCACTTCAGTCGTCGTCGCGATGTAGAGCAGCAGGTGCTCTCCGGGCTCAGGGGCTACCATGATAGGTAGGGTTGTCAGGAGTCGCTTCAACTCCTGGAAAGCCTCTTCTGCTTCGTCAGTCTAGGCAAAGGGGCCTGACTTGCGCAGGAGCTTAAAGAAAGGGAGTGCCCGCTCTGCTAGCCTCGGTATAAACCGACTCAGCGCGGCTAGACATCCCGTGAGTTTCTGGACATCCTTGACGCGGGCAGGGGGCCACATCAAGTCGACGGCCTTGATCTTCTCTGGGTTGGCCTCAATCCCTCGGTGCGAGACCAGGAACCCTAAGAGCTTCCCAGAGGACACGCCGAACACACATTTATCTGGGTTCAGCTTGGTGCGCGTAGAGCGCAACTTGTCAAAGACTAAAGCTAGGTTATCTAGTAGGGATGAACCCTGCTTGACCTTGACAACTATGTCATCGACATACACCTCAACCAGGTCTCTTATTAACTCCCCAAAGGTTTTGTGCATTGCCCGCACAAAGGTGGGGAGTGCATTCTTTAGGCCGTAAGGCATAGACACATAGCAATAAAGGCCATCTACTGTGATGAAGGAGGTGTGCTCCTCGTCCTCCCTAGACATGGGGATCTGATGGAAACCCGAGTAGGCGTCTAGGAAGCACAACATATCACAGCCTAACGTTGAGTCTACTATTTGATCTATTCTAGGGAGAGGGAATGGATCTTTAGGACATGCCTTATTGAGACTGGTGTAGTCGATGCACATCCGGAGCTTCCCGTCAGCCTTCGGGACAACGACGGGGTTCGCCAACCATCGAGGGTGGTGGACCTCCCGTATGAAGCCAGCGTCCAGCAGCTTCTTGACTTCTTCACGGATGAAGTTTTGTCGCTCAATGGACTGCTTGCGGGGCTTTTGTTGAATCGGTCGGGCGTCGTGGAAGACTTTCAAGTGGTGCTCGATCACCTCCCTGGGGATCTTCGGCATCTGTGACGGCTGCCATGCAAACACGTCGACGTTGTGCCGGAGGAAGGTGACGAGCGCGCCTTCCTATTTGCTATCCAGGCCCCCGGCTACCCGGGTGGTCTGGGTAGCTTCGGCGCCGACTTGGACGACCTTTAAGGGGACGCCGCCCTCGTCGAGAGGTTGCACCCGGGGTGCTGTGGTGGAAGCACGGTGACGTGCGCCCGGGCGGAGCTGGTCCGGCTCCGTATTGCCGGGGGCTGATGCCCCAGCTGTTGCGAGTGCTTGGAGCTTCTCCAGGGCCGACACTGCAGCAGTGCGGTCCCCACGAATCCTGAGAAAGCCCGTCGGTGTTGGCATCTTCAGGACGAGGTAGCCGTAGTGGGCTACAGCCATGAACCGGTACAGGGCTGGCCTACCGATTATGGCGTTGAAGGGGAGGTCTATCTCCGCTACGTCGAACAGAATGTACTCTGTTCGATAGCTGTCCGGAGCCCTGAAGGTCACCGGGAGACTAATGTTGCCGTAGGGGATAACTTGTCCCGGCCCTACCCCTGAGAACGGGCTCGACGGGGTGATCTTGGCCATCGGGACCTGCAGCTTCTGGAAAGCTGCACGGCTGATGAGGTTCAGCCCGGCCCCTCCATCTACCAAAACGTGGTACATTCTCACGTTGGCGATGGTAGGGGCCACCAGGAGCGGTAGTTGGCCGGCCCCAGCCATGTTCCTGGGGCGGTCGGCGGCGTCAAAGCTGATGGGGGTCCCCATCCACTTAAGGTGTGGTGCAGCACTCGGGAGTGGCGCCACCGACGCTACCGCTCGGCGCAGAGTCTTGACTGCGCTTCGGGACGAGGGGTCGGCGGACCCGCCGTATATGACGTAGAGCTTCTTCCGACGCTCGTCGTTGCTGGAGCCGGAGTCCTCACGATTGCATGCCGCCTTCACGACACGCTGAGACTCCTGGATCTCCTCTGGGCGGTCGATGTTGTCTCGAACATCCACCCCCTGCTCATCTTCCTTTGGACGAAAGGGCATGGCATCAGCCCGCTGCCGCTTCCCCTTGCGGAAGCGTTCTGCGAGCCTTCGGATCTCCCAGCACTCGGCGGCAGTGTGGTTGCCGGTGCCATGCACAGGGCATAGCCCGCCCTGGTCACTGTCAGGGATCGGTGATTGTCGTTGCCTTTTGTCGGGGCGTGGCCCCCGAGCTCCACTGGTCGTCGCAGCTGTGGCGACGGGGGCCGTGAATGGTGACTTCATCTTGCCACTCCCCCGGTTCTTGGTCTTCTTGCCGCCCCCGTAGGCAGCAGCACCGGACCCGGGCTGTCCTCCTGACTCGGAGGTCGGCAGAGCGTGCCAGTTCCGCCCTTCAGCTGCTCTGGCGCACTTGTCCGCCAGGCTGAAGAGCTCCGAGACGTCGCGGACCTCTCTGGTCGCGAGCTTCTCAAGCATTTTCTCGTCCCGGACACCCTGTCGGAACGCCACCACCACAGAGGCACTTTGGATATGCGGGATGGTGTTGCGTACCTGAGAGAACCGCTGGATGAAAGAGCGTAGCGACTCCCCAGGTTGTTGCTTGACGGCGTGGAGGTCAAGCTCCGTGCCGGGACGGGTGTAGGAGCTGCCGAAGTTGGTGACGAACTGCCGGTAGAGCTCTCCCCAGGAGGTTATGGACCCCTGAGGTAGATTCATGAGCCAAGACCGAGCTGGGCCGGTCAAGGCGACGGGGAAGTAGTTGGCCATGACAGTCTCATCCCCTCCTGCGGCAAGTACGGCGGTGGAGTAGATCTGGAGGAACTCCGCTGGGTTGACACTGCCGTCGTACTTCTCGGGCAGGAGCGGCCGAAACTTGCGCGGCCATTTCGCGAAGCGAAGGTGGGGCGCGAGGGCCGCACACCCTGCTTCTGTCGCCGCAGGTTCTGATGCCGCGAACGCTTGGTTCACACTGAGCACCGCATGCCCCGGCATGGGCAAGGCTGCACCATAGGCCGGGGGCGCCATATGCAGGACATACGACTGTGGCATATTCTGCACGGCACATGCCTGGGGCAGAGGTCGCGTGGCGATGGTCTGCTCTTCAGGCTGGGTCGAGGCCGACGTCATGCTGTCGTCAGCCTCTTGGTGGCGACGCCTTTCTCGGCGCCGCTCGAGGTATACCCGGGCATCTTGACCCAGGTGACACCGTTCCAGCTCTGTCCTCAGATCTGTTGACTGGGGGCTGGTAGAGCTGGAGTCTGCCGTCTGCTCGCCATTCAATGGTGCGCGCATCAGCGACGCGACCGATTAGCCAGAGCGTCGTCCCCGCCGAGGTCGAGGGCTTGCGGCGGCGACGACGAGACGATCTACCTCTCGGATCCACTGCCGGGTCGCTGCCTGAGGCGCGTCCCCAGCGGGCGGATTGTACAGTAGCGCTCTCGTCGCAGCTAACGCACCCCCACTGGGCACGCCGAGTGCTACTGGAGACTTGAAGCTGGTTGGAGCCTGCATTGCCGGGGTCGGCGCTGCCAGAGCCGGTTGCTGGCTCCCAGCTCGTACCGACACACTCCGTCCCGAGTGTGTCGACATGTACTCCCCCCTGGTCGCGGTCTGCCGCAGAGGCGAGGGGGGAGAGTTCGCCACCGAAGAAAGCTTGGTCATCTTCGTCGGCGGAAACTCGTCGCGCTAGGGGAAAAGCCCCCTACCTCGCGTGCCAAATGTCGAAGTGTTCGGTCGACACTTCCCCCGGGCCTGCACTGGGCAGCCCGCGGAGGTTCTTTTTTCGGTGGGGCTAGTTCCTAGCGGAGAGCTTGCGCAGATGGGACGAGTTAGTAAGAGCTTGACACGGCGAGTTTTACGTGGTTCGGGCCGCCGGAGCATAAAACCCTACGTCCACGGCGAGCTATGGAGCTCGCTGTATTGCTTGCTGCTCAGGATCGGAGGCCTGAGCTCGGGGGTGACTTACAGCTTGAGAGTGTATGGCTAGCATATGAGTTGCAAAATGCGAACCCTTGCTATCGACGCCTACCCGAGCCTTTTATAGTCCAAGACTCGGGCGACTTACAAGGGGAGCCGGGACCCGACAGGTGGTCCCGGGAAGATTGTCTATTATCTACCGTATATGCAGTTATGCCGGTAGTTGCCTCTGGTCGAAGGCTTCTGAGTCTTCATCTTGCCGCCCTGCCCATGCCGCATGCTAGTCGTAGTGGTTGATGACGACGCAGGCGGCATGGGATGTCTTGTCGCGGCATTTAGTGGTTGGCAGGTTCTGACACCGTGCGCCAGTCTGTGATGCGACTGGGTGCAATGGCACCTGACAGACGCGTGCTCCGCGTTTCCGCGTCTTGGGAAGACGCGGGCCTTGAATACCTTGTACGGGCAAGGTGTGGGGCGCCTTTACGCCCGCTGCCTACCGCTCGGGGGCAGGCAACACCGTTCTTCTGCCCACGTGGCGGGTCCGGAGCCCTTCTCTGAGGAGAGAAGGGTCCGGCCTGCGGGGCACGTGGAGCCTCCGGACCTCTCCCCGCGGAGGGGGAGGTCCAGCTTCTGTATGCCACGTGGCGGGCCCGGAGCTCTCCTCTGAGGAGAGGGAGGTCCGGCCCCACTGGACGCGTGGCATCTTCGGACCTCTCTCCCGCGGAGGGGGAGGTCCGGCTTCTGTATGCCACGTGGCGGGCCCGGAGCTCTCCTCTGAGGAGAGGGAGGTCCGGCCCCGCCGGACGCGTGGCGCCTTCGGAGCTCTCCCTGCGGAGAAGGGCGAGTACCTTAGGCATTTTACCCTGTGCGCGGGGGTACCCCATATCTCAGGTACCGACAGTCTCTATGCCTTATGGCCTAAAGAATGCTCTCCCCACCTTTGTACGTGCAATGCACAAAACCTTCGGAGAGTTTATAAGAGACTTAGTTGAGGTGTACGTCGATGACATCGTCGTCAAGGTTAGGCAAAGTTCATCTTTGTTAGATAACCTAGCCTTAGTTTTTGATAAATTGCGCTCCACGCGCACCAAGCTGAACCCCGACAAATGTGTGTTCGGTGTATCCTCTGGGAAGCTCTTAGAATTCCTGGTCTCACACCGAGGAATTGAGGCCAACCCAGAGAAGATCAAGGCCATCGACTTGATGCCGGCCTCCTGCCCGCGTCAAAGATGTCCAGAAACTCACGGGATGCCTAGCCGCGCTGAGTCGGTTTATACCGAGACTAGCGGAGCAGGCACTTCCCTTCTTTAAGCTCCTGCGCAAATCCGGTCCATTTACTTGGACTGACGAAGCAGAAGAGGCTTTCCAGGAGTTGAAGCGACTCCTAACGACCCTACCTATCATGGTAGCCCCAGAGCCCGGAGAGCATCTGTTGCTCTACATTGTGGCGACAACTGAAGTGGTGAGTATGGTCCTCGTCGCAGAGCGGCCGGACCTCTCATCTTCACAACCTGCTCCGGCAGCAGAAGACAGACGCCAGGAGGCCCTTCAGGTCCAAGACGATCTCCCGGACCTCCAAGACAACCTCCCGGAGGTCCAGGGTGGCCTCCCGGACCCCCAAGACAACCCCCCTGGGGTCCGGTGGGACCCCTTGGGGGCCCAACGGGACCTCCCGGAGGTCCAGCAGGACCCTCCGGAGCTCCCAGAGAACCAGCGGGGCCCTCCGGAGGGCCAAGATGGCTTAAGAGCCTCTGGGTTCCAACTCCCGGAAGCACCCTTGGACCCACTCACCTCCAGCGGGCCAGGGCTAATTGATGAAGACCTCTCAGACCTAAGAGAGAGGGTTCGAACCATCCAGAGGCCTCTCTACTACATCAGCGAAGTACTTCACGATGCCAAGACAAGGTACCTAGAAGTCCACAAGCTGCTGTATGCAGTGCTCGTGGCGTCCAGGAAGCTCCGCCACTACTTTCAGGCCCACCAGGTCTTGGTAGTCACCTCCTATCCGCTGAAGACGATCCTTCACATCCCCCATGCGACTGGCAACGTCGCTAAATGGGCAGCAGAGCTGGCGGAGTTCGAGCTGGACTTCCTTCCTCGCCATGCAGTCAAAAGCCAAGCGCTGGCTCACTTCGTGGCAGAGTGGACACCAACGAAGACTGACCCAGGGGGCCACGAAGACGGTGAACCAGAGCACCGAGCTCCGGTCTTCACTGAGCCCCATTGGACGCTCTTCTTCGACGGCTCCTCGCGAAAGCAGGGGGCCGGTGCCGGCGTACTGCTCCTCATGCCATCGGGGGAGCAGTTTGGGTACATGGTGCGTCTCAATTTCAAGGCAACCAACAACATGGCAGAGTATGAAGCACTCATCTTTGGCCTACAGACAACCCTGTCTCTGGGCGCTCACCAGTTGTTGGCATAGGGCGACTCCGAGCTGGTTATCAAGCAAGTCAAGTGTGAATGCTCCTGCAATGACCCACAGCTAGCTGCTTATCTGCTTCACGTGCAGATGTTGGAGAAGACTTCCTCGCCTTGAACCTGTGCCACGTACCGCGCGCTGGCAATGCCGCAGCTGACGACCTTTCAATGAAGGCTTCCATCAGAGCTCCTGTGCCCGAAGGAGTCTTCGAGAGGACGTTGCTGCGGCCCACAGCCTGGCCCGCCGAGCCGGGCGAAGGGGACTGGACCAGCACCTCGAAGCTGGCGGTCCTGGCGGCCCTGCAGCCATGGATGCCGCCAAGGATCGTAAGCATCACTGGGGACTCCGTGCAACCCAACGCTCAAGATCCAGAAGCTCAAGTCAGGCCCGATGCATGGATCACGGAGATCCGGGACTACTTGAAAGACAACATCCTCCCTGATGAACATGCAACCGCTGAACGGATCACGCGTATGGCTAAGAGATATGCGCTGGTAGAAGGGGATCTCTGCTGGCGTGGTGCCAACCACGTCCTATTGCGATGCATAACCCAGGGGGAAGGCTGCGACTTGCTCGTTGAGATCCATGGAGGCGAATGTGGGAGTCACTCTTCCTCACGCACGCTTGTCGGTAAAGCCTTCCGGCATGGCTTCTACTGGCCAACAGCACTCCAGGATGCCGTCAAGCTGGTCGAGAGCTGCAAGGCGTGCCAGTTTCACGCCAAGCAGATCCATACACCGGCTCAGGCGGTACAGATGATCCCGCCCTCATGGTCATTTGCCGTATGGGGGTTGGACATCCTGGGACCATTCCCTAGAGCCGTCGGGGGATTCCGGTACCTCTATGTCGCCATCGACAAGTTCACCAAGTGGCCGGAAGCCACACCGGTCGTCACATCAACAAGCAATCCGCAGTAAAGTTCATCAAGACGATTGTCTGCCGGTTTGGGGTCCCGAACAGAATCATCACCGACAACGGGACCCAGTTCACCAGCGCAGCGTTCCAAGACTACTGCGAAGACCTCGGCATCCAGGTGTGCTACGCCTCCGTTGCTCACCCAAAGAGCAATGGGCAAGTTGAGAGGGCCAACGCCGAGATTCTTCGGGGCCTCAAGACTCGCACCTATGCCAGCCTGAAGAAACATGGTGCCAATTGGGTGGATGAGCTTTCGAACACACTATGGGCTAACTGGACATCCCAGAGCCGGGCCACCGGAGAGACACCCTTCTTCATGGTGTATGGGGCCGAAGCTGTGCTTCCCCCAGAGATCAACATGAAGTCTCACCGTGTCCGAGCTTACGACGAAGCCACGTAGGACAACCTCCGGCGTGGAGAAATCGACCTCGTCGACGAGGTCCAATTGCATGCAGCACTCTGTAACGCACGGTACAGACAAGCGCTCCGTCGCTACCACCACAGGTCTGTGTGTGCCCGGGAGCTGCAGGAAGGTGACCTGGTGTTGCGGCGCATACTTTCTTGCGAAGGGACCCACAAACTCTCCCCTAGTTGGGAAGGTCCCTTCCGAGTCACAAAGGTGTGCCGTCCCGAGTGCGTACGCCTTTCCACCGAGGATGGGGACCCGCTCCCGAACCCTTGGAACATAGAACACCTTCGTAAGTTCTACCCCTAGAGCAATGATAGGACAATCTCTTCTTTTCGTAATATATTCCATAGAGTCCAGGAACAGCGCTCGGAGCAGCTAAGCCCCAGGGGATGGTCCAGGACTACGTTCAGCTTTGCCTGGTTCCGACTCCAAGCGTGTAGAGTCTTGCTTCCCTTCTTAATGGTGCGGGTCGTGGCCTCCATGTTTAGCCTGCCTTCCTCCTGTGGAAAATTATATGAAAAGAAACCTGTCCTACTTTGCTCTTCTCTTGTGCTCACTTAAATTATGTATTAAATTTTTATGACTACACTTCTGGCGTATACCCACCATGCGCTCAGCTCTCTCTTCTCATTCTCACCTCTAGTCGGCATTTGCTGCCCTACCAAAGGCGGTTGCGTTGGAGGTACATGCCGATGGCCAAGGGGGCCCCGAGCCCCCGGCACTTTGCGCACTATAGTCCCCAAGCACCGTGCATGTGGTTAGGGACCGTAAGCCAAATAAGACTATGAGATAAAGGAGGGGGAGCCTCCAAGGCGAATTACGTTTCCCTTACTTGTGTGCAGGACCTCTCGGCCTCAGCTCCCCGCAGGAGTATGGTAGGTGCACCCAACCAATGGGACACACCTACCAGGGGGGCCGCTACGGGATTGCGCAAGACCGGAACTCCAAGGTAAGACTGAAGGTCACACGTGTCCAGCGGGACCGGACGTCCCGCTCCTCAGGGGGGAGCTCCGGGCCCGCCATGTGGCCGACAGAAGCCGGACCTCTCCCCCCCCTCTCTGAGGGGAGAGGTCCGAAGGCCTCACGTGTCCCGCGGGGCCGGACCTCCCTCTCCTTAGAGAAGAGCTCCAGGCCCGCCACGTGGCCGGCAGATCCGGACCTACCCATCCTCATGGGGCGAGTTCCGGAGACCTCCGGGGCCCTTAATACAGTAAGGACCCGGGGAAGGTGCCGGAGCAGAGCTTTGAGATTGGTGAAGGCCTGTGAACACCTTGCAGAGCTAAGGGCTCGGCCAGGCAAAACCAAGAAGAAGATAAAAGGCATCACAGGCACAAACATTCAAGAGAGTCTATTTATTCATGGATCCATGAGCTGAGCTACAGACTCGAAAAAAAACTAGGGTTCCCCTGGCACGTCCAGAACCTAGAAGCTGCAAGAGCGGCCACGTCCCCGGTTTCAGCCCTGGCGGCGTTCTCCCGCTCCGTGACCCGAGCGCAGGAATCACCTCGACCATCACCAGCGCAAGGGCTGGTGTCATCAAGGATGCTTCTGAAGCCCTGCCACCACCAACGCAAGGGACGCTGTTGTCAAGGGTGCTCCTGAAGCCCCCTCCACTGCTTCAGCGGTTTCCTTGGAGACTCTGCCGCCTGGAGTCCTCCTTGGCACTTCAACAGTTTCCTTGGAGACTCCTCCACCTGAAGCCTCCTCGGCGTGTCAGCAGTTTCTTTGAAGACTCCACTGCCTGAGGAGAAAGGACGCAACGCCAGGGAACTTTCAGCCTGTCGTCGCTCAAGAAGAGTCCCGTCGGGATGACAAACCCGAGGCCTCTTGGAGGCGCCACCTCCAGAGGCAAGGCATGCAGGCTCCCTGGATCCCTGACTTGGTGCACACGCCGCCACCGAAGGAAATCGGGCGCGGTCCCCCTCTGAAGGCGGGTTAGAAGCCATGGGAGAAGACAAGGCCGCAGAGACTCAAGAAAGGTGCAAGTGCTAGAAGCCTTATAAGGGGAGCCTACCCACGTTGCGGCTTCCTTTCACGCCTTCCAGGTACAATTCAAAGCGATTCGAAACTCTTCGAATACGCCGCATTAGCAACCGCTTCGGCTCCAAGACCGAGCGCCGATGACAGGTGGACCCAAGCCGCCCAGCCGAAGCGGTGGGTCAAGGAGTCAGTCTCCCAAGAAGACGAGCCGGCAAGGCACTCCGGCGATTCCCGAAGAAAGCGCCGCAACGTGCAGAAGCGGCAGCCTTGGGAACCGCCGCAGTAAAAGCAACCATCAAGTGGGTGCGCGCTCCCACGATCCCGCGACTGTTCGTGCTTCAGCCGCGGTCAATGCGGGACTTAGAGAAAGTGCGCGGAACAGAAGAGACGGAGGTCCCACCTCGGGCTCGTTACCTCCCCCAAGATGGGCCCGGGGGCCACTGTCGGTACCCGCGATATGGGGTACCCCCGCGCACAGGGGAAAATGCCTAAGGATCTCGCCCTTCTCCGCAGGGAGAGCTCCGAAGGCGCCACGCGTCCGGCGGGGCCGTACCTCCCTCTCCTTAGAGGAGAGCTCCGGGCTCGCCACGTTGCCTACAGAAGCCGGACCTCCCCCCTCCGCGGGGAGAGGTCCGAAGGTGCCACGTGTCCAGCGGGGCCGGACCTCCCTCTCCTCAGAGGAGAGCTCCGGGCTCGCCACGTGGCCGACAGAAGCCGGACCTCCCCCTCCGCGGGAGAGGTCCGAAGGCTCCACGTGTCCTTCGGGGCCGGATTTCCCTCTCCTCAGAGGAGAGCTCCGGGCCCGCCACGTGTGCAGTAGAACAGCGCTGCCTGCCCCCGAGCGGTAGGCAGCGGGCGTAAAGACGCACCATACCTTGCCCGTACAAGGTATTCAAGACCCACGCCTTTCCAAGACGCGGAGACGCAGAGCACGCCTCTGTCAGGTGCCGTTGCGCCCAGTCGCATCACAAGCTGGCGCGCGGTGTCAGAACCTGCCAGTCAATAAACACAGCGACAAGACATCCCCTGCCGCCTCCGCCGTCATCAACCACTATGGCTAGCATGCGACATGGGCAGAGCGGCAAGACGAAGACTCAGAAGCCTTCGCCAGAGACAACTACCGACATAACTGCAGATACGATAGTCGACACGCAATCTCCCCGGGACCACCTGTCGGGTCCCGGGCCCCCCTTGTAAGCCACACGAGCCTTGGACTATAAAAGGCTCGGGTAAGCGACGTTAGCAAGGGTTCGCACTCCAGCAACTCATACCGTAGGCATAACTCATCCTCAAGCTCAGGACTCCGGTTCTGAGCAACAAGCAATACAGCGAGCACCTCAGCTCACCGTGGACGTAGGGTTTTACGCTCCGGCGGCCCGAACCACGTAAAACTCGCCGTGTCAAGCTACTCCCAAACTCGTCCCTACGCTTAAGCTCTCCGCAAGCGACTAGCCCCTCCGAAAAAGAACCTCCGCGGGCTGCCCAGAGCAGGTCCGGGGGAAGTGTCGACCACACACTTCGACAAGAACCATCCACTGCATTTAGTATTTTGCCAAAACTATATTTTTGATTTTTTAACTGGCACCCATTTTGTAAATTTCTAATATCCCTTCGTTTTAAAATAAATGACGCCGATTACTTAAAAATCCGTTCCAAAATATGTACTGTGGATAAGAACGTTGGGGCCCAATACATATATGGAGGCCCACCCAAAGGCCCAACACGTAGCGGTCGTCTTCTTCCTTTTTCCGCGGCTGTTCTCCTCGACGCTCTCCGAAACCCTAGCCCCCTTCACCAGTTATTAGGACGACATGAGCGCCGAGGAGGACGCTGCCTCTCGCCGCGAGCGCCTCCGTGCCCTCCGCGCCGCCAAGGAGCTCCTCTCCACCCCCGACGGAGAACAGCGGTACACTATCTCTCTCCCTCCCCTCTCTCGCTGAATATCTTGTAGCAATCAGAGGCTTCTTTGATGGTCTTTAGGATTAGTGGACTAAGGCCCTGTTTGGAACACCTTTTTATTTCCAAGGATATTCGCCTGCTTTTCCCAGAAGAATATGACAAGCTGACCGGTGGGCTCTTCGGTTTCTAGCCGGCGTGAAGCGACTCTACGCGGTTCCAAACGGGGCCTAAGAACGCCAACAAAATATTTAAATCAAATCTATGGTGTCTATTGCTTGTGTACTGATTCTTGTGTCTATTGTATTATTAGGAATGGTAACCATGAGGCTGCAGAAGAAAAAGTGGAACAGCCAGCATTACCAAGTCCCCAGGATGCTGCACCTGATGAGGATGCTAAGGATAATGTTGGCCCCGCTGAGGACGAGGAGGAGAAGGTTGAATATGATGGGTAAGGCAATGACATGGACAAGCCTTAGTTGTAATGGTTGCATGCCATCTGTCTCATTCATTGTTTTCCTTGCAAACTCAATCCTTTAGTTTATGTGCGTATATAGTCATCCACTGAGATTTTTGAGATGTAAGAAAATCTCCAGCAATGTGTTGATGGTTTTTGTAGCTTGAATTCTTTTTAACACTGGATATTCTACCTTTTTTATGACTGCACATCTTTTTTTATGCAGCGTGCTTCCGGCAATGAAATTCAGAAATTACCTTCCTCATGATGAACAACTCCGGGGCGGTAAATTGGCCCCAGTATCTCTTCCTAAGTTTGAAGATCCAATCAGCGCTGAAAGTGCAGAGCCGAAGCCACTCGAGGTATCAGCCATTTGGAAATTCAAGAACAACATATCTTGTACTCTATACATGATCCATGTAATTTTCACAAGGCAAGGCATTGACATTACTGTTTGCAGAACCCTTTTGGAAACATAGCTCCAAAGAATCCCAACTGGGATCTGAAGCGTGATGTGCAGAAGAGAATCGACAAATTGGAGAAGCGCACACAGAAAGCACTGGCAGAGATCGCATGTGAGTAACTACCAGTTAACTAACTGGTAGATGATTCCATTATTTCTTTTCAGCTTGTTTCGTCTTTTGTTTTATCTGCATCGACTCTGCATTGACTCGTCAATATTGAACTACTACTTGGAAACAGTGGAGCAGCAGAGGGAGAAAGAATCACTGGAGGAAGCACAAGACTGATCCTCTGGTGTAGTGCAGTGCAGAGCAGAGGTGGTGTTGGCGATTGCAAATCTATCAGTACCTGCGGATTTACGAAATCTATGGCGGTCCGGGAGGCATTTAGAAGATGTTTTTTTTCTTGTAAGATGGTGCGAGAACAAACATGGAGTGAATGATGAATCAGTTGTAAAGACCAAATACATTGGATTGAAGCTGGTGTGACCTACTCCTTAAGTAGTAGGGTCAGTCTTAGGGGTTGTTTCTTTTGGTGTACAAGATGAATCAGTTCGAGTGTTTGTTTGCGTTGGGTTTATCTGCTGCATCGGTCAGCATCATATACATTAGGAGCTGTTTGCCGGATAATGTACTAGAGAGGGCTGTCTCTCACACGCAAGGTTAGTCTCTGTTCTGAAATAAATGATGTTTAGAACAGCTGATTTAATTTGAAATGAGTGATTTATTTTCTAAACGTCATTTATTTCTAGGGATATGAAGGGCAGGCCTGGCGCAGTGGTAGAGTCTCTCTACTTGTGTCCTGGAGGTCCTGGGTTCGAATCAGCCTCCTTGTAAAATAAGCAAGTGGAAGGCTGCCTAGAAATTCCCTTCCCCAGACCTCATAATGTGTGGGAGCTTTCAGCACTGGGTATGTCCTCCTATTTATTTCTAGGGATGAAAACAGATTAGATATTTTCCGATCCGTCCACAATCATTTTTGAAAACATTCAATCCAACCCTATTTTTATTGGATTTTTTTTAGATTTGGATATTTGAAATCGGATATCGGATATGGTTTTAATTAAAATCTGTCCGTTTTGTCAGATATCCATATTGGATCGGATATATCCAAACAATATTCAAATATATCCGACCCAATCAAAACCCTAACTAACCCGGACTCGCGGGCCCACCCCGCAGGCCACCCGCCGCCTCCCTTGACCTGGGTCCTCCTCCTCAACGCTCAGTCGCCTAGCGTCGTCGCCCTCCTCGGTCCTCGTCGGCGCTGCCCTGTCACTCAACCGCCCCGCAACCCCCGTTGCCTTGACTCCCGAGCCCACCCCCCCCCCCCGACGCCCAAGCGGCCGCCACCCTCAACGGCCTGCCGGCCCCGTTGCTCCGAGCCCCTGACGTCCCGAGTCGACGGCCCGCAGCCCCAACGCTCCGCGACGCCTCGTTGCCTTGCCGCCCAACGACCGGCTGCCACCTTCCTGGAGGTGCTGCTGCACCGAAGCAAGTATAGCTTTGCTATCCCCAAGATTTTAAAGGTGTTTTTTCTGCATATGGCATGGAAGCAAGTACAGCTTTGCTATCCCTAAGATTTAAGATGCACAAATGTCTCATTAAAACCTTAAATCTTCATTTCCTGCAATTTTCATGGCAATTTTCATAAACTATTTATGTGTTTCAAGTTTGATGTATGAATTTCATATAGATGTGTTGAATTATATGTATGAACTATGAATTATATGTTACTTGTGAATTATTTTTTTCAAAATAAATATCTAAATTCTGTCTAATATCCATAATTTTTCGATTCGATAAATCCGTTTCTGATACATCCGACATATCCGATACCATATCCATTTCCGAGGGCATCTGACCCGAATCCGTTTCCAAATTTTTTAATATGGATATGAATATGAAAAAGCATTTTATCCATCCATTTTCATCCCTATTTATTTATTTCTTCTTAAGAACGGAGGTAGTACACACCAGCCAACATCAAAATAAAACCGCTTGCTTTCCTAGTGGAACCGTTTTAGTGGATGCAGGCCACGATTGACAACCCTTCATGAACACACTTGTACATCCATACAACATGGATCCTCTGCGACCAAGTAGAGATTTGCTGCAAGTTTACACATATTAAATATCCCATCCCAAACAAGCTAACGTATCAAGAACTTTGGGTACGGCTGAGCTATCAAAAAACATACTGTACTATACATCATCTGTATTCAGCTGAAGCCCTTGGTTTACTGGTGTTGGACGAGTTGAGGTGCAGAGAAACAAATAGCACCCCGATGACAATTATCAAGCAGCCCACGAGGGTGCTGAAGAAAACAGCCCCAGGCTGCCTTGTCTGCACAAAACCATACACTCCGCCAGATGTCACCAGAATGATGTCAATAAGACCGTCACCAGAGAAATCCTCAAGAACCAACGCATGAGTAGGAGGTGCCGGAAGTTCAATCACTGCCAGTATGCTACCAGCAGGGGAGATCACCACAGCCTCCTGATCACCACCAGCGACAATCACTTCCTTTGGGCCATATGCCCGTAGAGAAAAAGCCTTCAAAGTAGGAACTACTATGTTCTCCATCATCCCTGACGGAGATGGAAGGTTGGACCATGTTGCACCTGTAGATAGCTGCCACCTCCATATTGCATCGTGACCAAGTAAGCCAGGAGAATAGGAAGTCACCTGCAATGTGAACCATGTCAGCGCCTCCAGGTAACCAAAAATGTTTTGGATCATCTCCAAATATGAAGGTTGCATCACCAACATGAACGACTCACGAGTCACTAGGCTATGCAACAATACAGCACTTTAGATGCTTTTCCAGATGACATGCTTACGGGTGTTGTCTTTTGCAGGAGCATCGAGGAGCACCCAAGTCTAACTACTAACTACACTGGGCATGGTAACTTATAAAAAAGAGACGATGAAGGTATGCTGACCTCTCCCCGGCTAGTCAAAAAGATGATATCTCCATGACTTCCTCTCCTGTGTTTATGACCATCATCTCTCTGGAGGAGAATAGGAGTCGCAACCTCCAAACCGGTCGGGTCAAACGTCCTACCAAAACTTCTTGAAAAGTCACCATGATGGAACAGATTGAAATGGTTGTAATGGCAGATAGAAACATTAAAAAGTTGCTCCCGCACTGGTACACCAGATGTAGCAACTGCCCAACACGGTTTCAGCACTTCCACGGACCCACTTACAACTGTTTGCTCTTTAATACCATTTGCACCAACAACCTACAGAAATAATCAACATGAGCTTTCAGTTTAAAGCATGGAGGTTGTTGCAATGACGAAGAAAGCATCCACTGGACCTATCAAAAAAACCATTGTGCTAGTTTTATTTGAGTTGGAAGGCCTCACACTAGGTTGCTGCAATGATTTAACAGCTTTAAGTTGAGTCTACTCAATCTGTAGTCTTACAAGCCACAAATAAATCTGACATCATGTGATAAAAAGCTCGTAATTGAATAAAAATTAAGAATTGGGATTTATGTAGAACATACATTACAATAAGGCAAGCATCAGGTAAATTAGCATTATAATGAAGAAGTGTCGGGTAAAGGGCGTACCCAGTGTCCCACACATTGTGGGGGTCTGGGGAAAGGGTTATTTCTAGACAGTATCGGGTACATTAGGATTATAATGAAGCAAGCATCGGGTGCAGCTTTTGCGCATCAGACATGAGACATGCTAGACATAAAATGATTGACACACCTATAAGCATGCACTTATGTTTGTACAAAATGATAGAAAAACAGATCAAATAACAAGGATAGAGAGAAGTTAGTGCAATATTTCAGTATATTCTAAGCTCAGAATTATACAGAGGAGTTCAATTTCTGTTTCTAGAAATAATCAAATAACAAACTGAATCTCTGATATCATTTGAACCAATTTGACAATGAATGCAAAAGCATAAAGAGATAAATTAGACAATAACACCTTCTTAGTCGAGCAATCATACTACTTGACAAGTATATCCAAATATCCCAAATGTTTCTCAAAACTATGGACAGGGCCCCAAAAAGGTCAGTGGGTGCATATCGAAAAAAATAATAGCACTAATATTTACGCTCCCAACACACCTGAACATGATCTAGAACTCCATCTCCATTAATATCTGCATGAAGGCCTCCTTCGGTTAAATGAAGCTGGAAATGAGAACAATTCCAGAAGAAATAAAATCAGTGGCTGCAAACTATATTGTTTCGGTACAGTAAATAAGATCGCAGGGAATTTCGCAGACCTTGCATATTGTGCGTCCAGAAGCTAGATGGATAGCCTCTATTCCTTCCTTTTCATGCGCAACAACAACATTAGGAACCCACCATACTTGAGTATGATTAGTGATTGTTGGAATGTATTGCATCCTCTGTGCCTGCAAGAAAAGGAACAAGCTTTGTCTCAGTAGAGATCCATGTGGCGTTTAACTTCATGGTGTGCAAGCACTGTAATTTACTTGGACAAAAGCAAGCTAAAGTGCAACAACGATAGAACACACAACATATGTACGGACAGTGGGACACCAACAATGCATAAGGGATTTCAAGATGAAAACAACTGGTCCTAGAAGAGAAAGCAAATTCTGAGATGCAACATGCATGTTTATGTGTTATAGTAATATACCTTATTGACTTGATTAGAACCAGCCATATCCGCTGCCTTCCCAAGCGCTCTGGCAATTCTATTGGAAGCATCCTTTCCAGGTGGATTGTGTTCAATGGGCTTGTTCATGCTATTTATAACAGCTTTTCCTGGCGTTTTCTTTACTTGTTTCCTTTTATGCTTCCTAAAATGCGCAAGCTGTAGGGTAGTATCTTCCCTCCTATCCTGAAAAGGAAAAAACTCAAATATGAGTTTAACAGTTTTGGAACATGGAAACAGAATACAAGAAAACAAGTGCTGTTGTTACCCAATGATGAGGCATAACGCCAAGAACCGATTCTCTGAATTCACGACATTCAAACTGAAAATTAATAGGTGGCATGTTAGGTTCCAATTAGCTAAAAGAAAACCGCATGAACAAGCATCTTATCATCTAAATGAATAACGCTTAATTAGAAAAATTACATATGGCATATATACACACGAAAAAATTGCTTATCATATGATCACCTGTTTTACCCATTTTGCAGAGTTCGTATGAAATTTTTTAGGGCATTGATTTTCAAGTCCAGGAAGGGGGGGTCCTGGCGCAGCGGTAAAGCTGTTGCTTTATGACCAAGAGGTCATGAGTTCGAGTCCTGGAAACAGTCTCTTGCAGAAACGCAGGGAAAGGTTGTATACAAAAGACCGAAGTGGGTCGGACCCTTCCCCGAACCCTGCGCAAGAGGGAGCTACATGCATCGGGCTGCCCTTTCATTTTTATTGATTTTCAAGTCCAAAATTGAATCCATTGTAATTTGGAATGCAAATAAGTAAAAAGACTCAATTGAGGGAATAGCTACATTGGCTGAACAATGAAGCCATTCAGGACACCACTACCAACTTGGTCAGAAGACAATCATCCGCGACATAATGATTGAAGATTGAACCAAGAACAAGAGATGCTCAAATGTGAGTATCACTGCAGTGAGGACTATTATGATTGGTGGACATAGTTCTCACCTGACCGGGTTGATGGCTATTGAGAGCATGAACATCAAGCTTGTAATTGTGCTGTGGTATCAGCATTGAGGCATCTGATGGCTGTGATTGGATGTTCTGCCAAGACAAAAGAGGAACATTGTAAGGCTACTTTCGATGCTTTAATGCAAATAAAGGCCTATATAAGATATTCAGAACAGATATTCATTGTACAGTCAACTTTATGAATCACATGAGAAGTTGAATATAGGTCACACCTCATTCTTCCGGCTCCATCTTAGTGTGCCAGTACGTCCAGCAAAAGCATACAGGGCAAAATGACGCAGATCAGCAGCGCCAGTTTCAGAGCCCTGCATATAAGAATGAAAGGCCAGGCAACACATGATTTTCAGAACCTCTTCTTGTAGGATAATAGGAACCAACATGATGATCAAAAGATCGAGACGGATAAAACAAATGGATAACCTGTTTTTCATTGTCGCTCCTACCCCTGTTGTGTTCTGGCATCATAAATTCATCAAAAAGATCTGCCGACTGACAAACATGTTACAAGGGTAAGTAGTTGTTGCATATTCATGAACATGCTGAGGGGCAGGACTGGTGAAAGAAAGCAAAAGCATACATGGTGTTGCATCTCCATCCTTCCTCCTACAATGACGAGGCCTGCATCTCCATGCTTAAGCGTGTAATTGGTTATGGAGACTGCTACCTCACGATGATGGGCGCCATGAGGGAAAGCATCCTATATTTCGCCGGGTCATTTTTTTTGTGATAATGCATAAAAACTGGAGTAGATCGGTTGCATTGCAAGTGGATGTATTATATAAGCAGTAGGATAGTCGGGGGATGAGTGACCTGGAGGTTGGCCTCCCATAGCTTTTTGAGGTTGTGGTCGAAGCACATGACAGACCAGCCGGAGGTGACGACGACGAGGACCTGCTTCCTGACGTCGGCATCCCTGTAGGAGCGGTCGACGGTGCCGACGGCCATGGCGATGGGTCGCCGGCCCGAGGTGACGCGGACGTTGTCGGGGAGGAGGGAGATGTCCGCCATGACGCGGGCCTCGTGAAAGCCCGTGTCATCGTCGAGGTGGCGGACGTGGGGCGGCTGGAGGACCTGGATCTTGGCTTCGTGAGTGGGGAGGAGGACCTCGGGCCTGCCGTCGCCGTTGAGGTCGGCGACGAGGGGCGGGGGGAGGCGGTCGGCCTCGTACTTGATGGGAAAGTCTTCGTCGGCGAGGTGGTACCAGGACTCACGGAAGGAGAAGTCGCCGTCGTGGTGGACGGAGAAGAAGACGGCGAACGCCGCCAGCAGCAGGATCCCAAGATCCCGCTTCCGCATCCCTACCGGCTAGATGGCGAGGGAGATTCACTGATCCAATCCCCAAACTGCTTGGGGGCGAACTGGGGAAGAACAGCTAGGTGCTCTCTCTCCCTCTCCCTCTCTCTCTCTCTCTCTCTGTCTGCGCTCGCTTCTTCTTCCTCCTCAGAAGGCAAGCAGGGCAGTAGTAGGCCAGGGCCCAGCCACTTACTTATTGGGCCGGATGCCACAGTTCATCAATCCACTCACTTATTGGGCCGGATGCCACAGTTCATCAAAGATAGGGACGACCTATACTATATGACACTAATAAACTAGGACTAATCACAAGGGGTTTTAGGATTTCCAATAGAAAGCGTTCGTGGGAAATCGACCACCGTTTGGATGGATCGACTGAAAAAAAAACAATCCCCTATATCTCCGGGTCATGGAACTGACTCTATATTTTGCTACTCCCTTCATTTGTTAGTTCAAACCAGCGTTAAATATTTCAAAACGGAAGGAATACATGGAACAGGAATAGGCAATATATTTTGCTATAAGTTCTGTAAGATTTGTGATTATCTGCACAAGCATGTATACTATGTCACTATACAACAAGTTGTGGTCAACCGGAGATTCGATGCAAATTACAACACTGTAAAAACTAAATTTAATTTGAGATTCTTGACCGGTTGTTCCTTGTAGCGACCATGTCATTCCCAGCTTCAGCGTTTTCTTTTTCTTCCAGCCCTCGAGGATGATATGGCGAAAACTTCCTATAACCAACTATCCATTCAATGTGGGGCTTTTGAATCCAACTGAGTGTGCCCCACCGCACAGGTTCACTCATGTCAGTTTCTGCTTTCAAATCAAAGAAATCAAGTTTCGAAAGGATCCCTCCACTCGTCATCTTCCTTAACAGCTCTGTTCCACCGTTCTTTGAATTTTTCTAACTCAGCTGATGATTGCCTTCTTATCTATTGAAGCAAGCGTATCTAATATGAGAACTTGCAATGCACTGATACAGGAAGAGGATATCATAGACCATACTCACATGGGTCCTCAAATCTAATGACCGCCGCGGTGTCTGCGCCAACAAAAAGGAGGTAAGTAACAGCATATGTCAAAAACCTTCAATCTAAACTACGGGGTAATACCATACTATCATGCAGCTGTACATCAAATAAGGGAAACACAACCAAAAGAAGGTTCTGAGTGACTCGTTTATAAATGCAGATAGTAATTACAACACTTGTCAAAGCGAGTTCTCACATTTCAATTGAGGGGGACAGAGGAAGCGAAATATAAACTGTAGACACATCCCCTGATGTGCAAACATACCTTGTTGCTAAGGGATGGTCCTCCTAATGATGGTATCCCCTGATGGACAACATACTCACTGTCAATTACACCGACTTTCTCAGTTCGATCACCCTGAAATATCATGTCAGTATGTTAATCAGCACTTTGGCTACTTTTAATATCTTGCACCCATCTAAATCAACAGATGCCTTGGAAGTGGAATTAATATGTCTAGACTCCAGAGGAGAATCCTATAAAATAACTTAAGAACGTGAAACACAATTTGAAGCTTGCAGACTGCTATGTTATCTGAACTATCTTGAGTACCTGCGCACAATAGCCAAGCTTCATGTCAAGGCCCCATCCATGAATCAGGTCATTCTGCAAGCTCAAACATGAATTCAGAGCTGTAACGTTCCGCAGGCACAATAAGAACAGAAAATAGGCAGTACTGATCCTGTTATCATCAAAATAACCAGAAAAGAAAATGAACAGGCTACATGAACATATTTTGCACCTGAATAAGATGCCACACACATTTCCAGGCAGCGCGAGAAAAAACTGGAGCCATGCCCTCGACCCACCTACCCAAGAGTGCAAAACATTGGATGAATGTGTTGGAATAGTTTGCAACATAATTGGTCAATAACCGATCAGCTGCACAATGTAATTTTGGTCCATGGATAGTATCTGACAAAACTAGGAAATTAGGAATGCACCATGGCAATGTTACTGTTTTTTGGGAAAATAAGGAAAATGTAGACAAACAGGTTACCGATAAATATGAGCAGTCTACATATAGAGGTAAAAGAAAAAAATGAAATAGCAGACCAATCAGAAGGTCTCCCACAATAAAACTACTACATGAGGCTTTGATCCTTACCCTGTGCAGGGAGGCCCTTTACTTTCGTCAGAACAATTCATACTAGGCCGATTGTCATATATTCTCCTACATAAATAATGTAAAGGTGGTTTATAAAAAGCATAGGAAAAAATGCTTCACTAAAAGAAGGAACGAAATCTTGAGACATGATGATCAGAAAGACAGAAGGACCTGTGCACTCTTGTCATCTTATTGCGGATTGTAATTCGATGGTGGATATCAGTTGATCGATCAGGGTCCAGAGCAGGCTGCGTTATTTCTAAGCCTTCAGAAACCATTATGTCAAGATACCTAGAGGGAGAGACAAAAAGAAGTTGAGGAAGGGTCTTTCTCTTTCTCACCAGAAAATTGACTATTTTGAGGACACTTCATAATGACACATGTCACTGGGCATGAATTATACCTTCTAGGGTTAAAGCTGTCCACTCCAAGGTCTTCATCCCATAAAAAGATGAAATCATAGATGACCATGACATCGGGATGCAGAAAACGCTTAGCAAACCACCTGTGAGGAATATAAGCTTATTTTGTGTGGAATCCGAAACTATAACGTAGGGAACATTACAGATATTATATATATATATATATATATCTGTATATATATATATATATATATATATATATAGATATATATATCTGGAGAAAGGACTAACAAAGCACGATGTGCTGCACATAATGGGACGTAATATGCATGGTTACCATTTAGTTTGGTTGTGAGCGAGAACGTGAATGGCCTTATGACTCCACTCAAGACGATGCCATCCGTCTACATTGCCATCATAATGGAAGAGCATGACTGCGTAGTTTTCAGTCAAAAACTAAGGAAAGCAAACGGGGACACACCATATCAGAATAGATGCCTCTTCTATCTAGCGAATAACGTGGAATGGCAGTAACAAGGAAATAAGAAGACTGAGAGAAGAACGGACCTTGCGAGCCATAGTATCCACATTTTTCATCTGGGAAATGCCGACTGCCATGGCCAGGAGAGCGTTGCGGTCATCGTTTTTATTCTGTGCTCACAAAGGAGGAGGATGTAATGCTAGCAGGGAAGTAGGGTGCCTAATGGAAAAGGCGAGAATTACTAGCTAAGATTGAGTAGTTAAGGAGCCATCTTAATTAGAGGACTAGTACTCAGTGAAGGGTGAGAGCAGCCTTTTTAATTAGGACTAGTAGTAACTACTAAGTGACTGGGTGAGGAGAGCACACAAACTCAATCTGGGCATGGGTTTGGGTGATTGCAATAACAGGGGAAAAAGCAGGAAACAGGCAGTAAGCAGTAGCAGTGCAGAAAGGAAGCGGCACCTTGTTGTGGGTGTCAGCAGCAGAGTAGAGGGGTCGGAGATCCATGTCGGAGTGAGGCTGGAGGATCCCGCGCGGCAAACCCCTGGTGGCAGTGGCAACCTTCCTGGTCCTCCCCCAGCGGCTGTCCTGCGTGGTGGCGGAGGCAAAGCCGGCCTTGCCGAGATCCACCTGCTGGTGGTGGCTTACAGGAGTGAGCATATAAACACACACACACACACACAGATACACATTTTGAGCGCCTCGGAGCAATGAGAGGCCGTGAAAGTACCAAGGAAGACGACCTTGAGGTGGTGGTACTGGATCTGGAGGCAGGCGAGGAGGACGAGCGCGACGACGGCCGCGACGACGCCGCAACGGCGCGGCGGGGGGTGCTTCATGTATGGCGCCAGGCTGAAGCAGGGCCTGGGCCGGCGGCGGCGGAAGGTTTCAATTGTACAGGGAAAGGAAGCTCCAGCCTCCAGGGCGAGGGAGCAATCCAAAATCCTAGCAAGGAAGGAGGAGGAGGGGGGGAAAGGGGAGGGAGGAAGAAGACGAGCACTCAACTCACCCACTCGTTTCCCCTTCCGACGTACTAGAAAGGGAAGGAAGGAAGAAGACTGAGCGAACGCCTGCTATTTCTTCTTAAATGCCAATTAAGCACAGGAAGCGTGTGATTAGTTATTCAACTAACCAAAAAAGATGACAAAATTATTTAACGCTGATTAGTTTAATTTTGAAAATAACTCAAAAACAGAGTGTACAAGCAGTCGGCGGTGACCTATAGTTTAGCTAATACTCCCTCTGTTTGTTGATTGAACTATTTGCGAGTCACCGTCAAATATAAAAAAACGGAGGGAGCATTCAGTTTAAAGAGCTTTCTGTAGCCTAAACACTAACTCTAAACCCTTTAAACAACAGCCAAAGGAACACTTAAGAGTAGATCCTAGAGTGTGATTGATGACATCTGGCTAGCTTAATGGTCGGTGCTGAAGCGGTCTGACCTAATTTCCTCACTGATAGTGCCTGTCGGCCCAACAAACAAACCCAACCCGACAGACCCGCCTGGTCGAATTTCACCCCCCATACAAGCAAACGACTTGTTTCTTGTATACGTAACTCAAATAATAGAGGTAGGATCACAGATAGCACCCGCGACTCAATCAACAAAGCAGCTCCGATATAAAACTAATAACTTGCAGACTACATCATGACTACTGTCCCTGCCTTACAAAAGACAAACTTGTTCTAAAACTTGAATTCCTTCTTCTTAGACTTTCCCTCCTTCTCTTGCTCGCGTTCTGCACAGCACGCAATTCCAATTCATCAGGAAAACTTGAGGTATACAAGAGATTTTGGATCCACGGCAGTTGCATCCCAGACCTAGCAATGAAAGAATAATCAGTTGGCATTACTTGTCCTGTTAGAGAATGTGTTATTGATGTTAAAAGACACAATGCAGGTTTCACTGGAAAAGGAGAGATCACCTCTACAACGTCAGGTCTATTGCACATCTGTTTCAACTCTGCAATCTTCATCCTCCGCTGGAGCTTCTTCTTCTTATTGGACAGCCCACCCTCCTTTTTTTGGGTCTCCTGCTCGTCGTCGTCATCATCATCATCCGACGCCCCCTGCTTTGCAGCATTTGCACCACCCTCCTCCTTTTTCTCCTCATCCTGAGGGTGGGTGGGGGGAGGGGGTGGTGTTGTTGTCGTTGATTAGCACGAATATATATAACGAAAAACGGAGGGGGCAAAAAAAAAGGAAGGTACCTGAGCGGCAGCGACGGGCGTGTCCCTGAAGGTGAACTTGTCGAAGATGGCCTTGAAATCGTCAAGAAGAGGGCCTTCCAGCTCGGCCTTCTCCGGCACGTACTCCACCTCGGCGGCCTTGTTCTTCTTGGCCTTGCGGCGGCGATCGCTCTCCCGCGACTTGGCCTTGTCACGGTGGGCTGTGGGTTGGGGTCGGGGTCCACCTCGGCGGCCGTCATGGTTGACGGCGGCGTGTGCCTGACGGGCAGCCGGCGGTCTCGAGAGGGGCAGGCAGGCAGCGGCATGGCATCCCTCTCATGGGTCGGGTTCGGAGTTTTGGGCCGGGCCGGCTTGTCTGTCTCTCTAGCTGGGCTGCAATAGTAATCGGGCTCTTCCATCCAACCAGGGGCAATACGGTCATTAATATTTTATTGGTCGTCTCTGTCCTCTCTCTGCGCGCTGGCTGGCTGGCTGGGCCCGCATAAACACAGAGGAGAGAGAGAGAGAAGAGAGAGAGAGAGAGAGGCCGACAAGAAGAAGGTGGCAGATCGATCGAGCTCGCAAAGCTTGGGATCCAGATCTCCTCACCCCCCGCCGGAAAGAAGGCAGCCATGGCCACCGCCTTCGACTCCCCCACCTCCTCCTCGGCTCCCTTCCACGACGACGCCTTCCTCAGCTTTGACGGCTCCGCTGCCGACGTCCACGTCTCCGGCGATGGCTTCCCGGCATCCCCCGATCCGTATGCCTCCTCCCCCTTCGGCATGCCCCAGGTCCATGACGACGACCCCTTCGCAGCGCCACCAGCTGACGCTGCCTCGGGGCCCATCCTCCCGCCGCCCACCGAGATGGGCCGCGAGGAGGGTTTCCTGCTCCGCGAGTGGCGACGGTATGTATGCGCTCGCTCCTCCCTAGCTTTATTATTATTATTATTACATGTACTCGGATCTGGTACGGTCTCCCTCCTAGATGGCTAGATCCAATCCAAGTCGCGCAGATGACCTCAACAATGACACATGACTCTAGTCTAGAGATTGTTTGATCTAAAACAAAATTCAATTCATATGACCTCACGAATGACACTTATGTTGCGAACCAGAATTCTCAACGGCCATTGAAGATCTATTTTTCTGCATGTCTACTAGACTATATGTACAAGTGTCTTCTTTAAAATGAACGGAGCTGCTCGATCATCATGTGTAAATTGTGTTGAAGCCAAACCCACCTGCTACAACTTGTCGTGCTCGCGGATTTCCAATGTGATTTCGGTTACCAGTCCTTTACTAACCTCTTGTTGTGATAACATCTCTGAAAGCAAAAGAATAGTAACCACAGACAAACAGCATCTTCCTCACTGATCGATTGCTATAGCTTATTCTACATGTCTTCCTTTATATGTTTGCTGCCATTTTTGTTAATTCCCGCTCTCTTCCTATTACTTTCTGTAACAGCCAAAATGCAATTCACCTCGAGGAAAAGGAGAGGAAGGAGAAGGAGCTGAGGAGCCAAATCATTCTTGATGCTGGAGAATTTAAGAAAGCTTTTGTTGAGAAGCGCAGGCTCAATGTCGAGACAAACAAGGGTCAGAACCGTGAGAGGGAGAAGGTAGGTGGTACCTTCTTTCCTAGCATCAGGAGGACCATGCTTTATCAGGAACCAAGATCTGACTGCTCATCCTAATTTGGTTACCAGCTTTTCCTAGCGAACCAGGAGAAGTTCCACGCTGGTGCTGGCAAGCAGTACTGGAAGGCGATATCAGAACTTATCCCGCATGAGATTGCTAACATTGAGAAGAGGGGGGCGAAGAAAGACAAGGAGAAGGAGAAGAAGCCTGGGATCGTGGTGATCCAGGGCCCAAAGCCTGGAAAGCCAACGGACATGTCACGGATGCGCCAGATATTGCTGAAGCTGAAGCACACTCCCCCGCCGCACATGAAGCCGCGACCTGCTGCTGCTGCTGATGGAAAGGATGGAGCAGCCGCTGCTGGGAAGGATGGAGCTAAGGCGGCAGCACCTGCTGCCAATGGAACTGTACCTGAGATGGAAAAGGCGGTGGCGGCAGCAGCAGCAGCAGCAACCGAGCCCATCGCAGCTGCCTGAATGAAGAGGAATTTCCTAATCGTTTTGCAGCGGTAGAGTTGGCTGCAGAGGTATTTGTGCTATGGACCTGTGATTCATTACAATATATACTGTTGTTGCATTTTGTAGAGAGGGGTCCTGGATGGTAATAAAAAGGAGGATGTATTAGTATGTTTGCTTGTGTTGTGGTGGTTGTATCTTCTTATCTTGTTGTATCAAGTGTTTTGGGATTATTGGTTTTTCACTGTTTGTATGTTATCTGCTGTATATGCGCTTCGTGATTTGTATTATGAACTCAACTTTAAAACTTTGTATTTTTTATGCAAATGGCAAGTGCTCTGCCTATTCATTAAAGAAGGAGAAACATTTTGTATTTTATGAACTGTCTGTCTTACTACATGAGTTTAAAACTTTTACGCGAAACATTCCAGAAATAGAAAGGAAACTGACGGCCACAACTTGCTACATGTCTGTCTGGTCTGGGGTTGATGATGAGGAGGGGGGCCTCGTCTCCACTCATCGCTTGGTAGATGATGTGGTCGTCGTCCTGCAGCAGCAGCCGCCTCCTCCCCACCACCACCGCCGCCGCTCTCCTCCTCCCATCAGCCGGTGGAGCTGCTTCTCCTTTGTTGAGGTTGAGGGGAAGGCCACCTCGCCTCCGCCTCGCCGCCTCTGCTTCGTCGTCGTACAACGGCTGGGGTGAGCTCCCCGACTTCTCCTTCCCCCTCCTCCTCCTCCACAAGAAGAAGAAGGGCCTCCTCGTCCTCCTCCTCCTCGCTATCCCCGCCTCCGCTGTCGCCCTGTCCCGCCTCCCTCCGCTACCTCTCCTCGCCGCCGCCTTCGCTGCCGGATTCGCCGCCCGGCACCTCTCCTTCCCCCAGCCTTCAGCACTCACCCTCGCCCTCGCCGATCTCGACGCCCAGGTCCGCGCCCTCAGGGACCACCTGGCCTCCTCCTCCCACTCCCAGCCACCCCTCCACGCCGTCGATCGCCTGCGCGATGCGGTCCTCCATGCCACCAGATTGGCCCACCAAGGCACTACACCGACGCTCGCCCCGATGGGGGATCTCGCCGGCTCCTTGGCTGCTTGGGCTCGGGACGCCATGCGGGACCTCAGCACCACGAGCAGCAAGTCCAAGGATCTCGGGGATCCCAAGGTTTCACCCATCCAGGATGCTCACAACAAGCCACCAGGTTCTGCTGTTCCAAGTGAGGACATGCTGCCCTTCCACAATGATGCCCTGGAGGACGCCACCACTCGGACTAGTTGGAGGAGCAATCTGGACCTCAAGCACAGGCGCAGCGGAGACTCTTCCAATTTGCTAGGGGAGAGGACCATCGAAATCCAAGATAGGCTCCACACTGTGCGCGAAGCACAAGAGCGGGTGCATGGTCGCTTTGCCGGTTTAGATCCTTTGTACGATGACGGTGCCGCTGCTGCTTTGGACTCTGATTGCCAGGACTTGATGAAGGAGGCAGCAGAGATCTTGAAGAAGGCCAGGCAGTGCATGATGGCTGGAGCTGATGAGGAGACTGCAGACACGTTGCTGTACAAATCAGCAAGGCTTCTTTCCACAGCTGTAGCCTTGAGGCCGACGAGCCTGGTGGCGGTGGGTCAGCTGGGGAACACGTACCTCCTCCATGGAGAACTCAAGCTCAAGGTTAGTCGTGAGCTGAGAACACTCTTGGCCGACACCGTGGCTCCTTTAAATGGAAGAGAGCGTGTTCCACGTTACAGGAAGGTAGATAGAAGAATACTAAGCCGAGACAACCTTTCGGCTGCGCTAGTTGATGTCTGTGAAGAGTGTGAGAACCTCCTCGTAGAGGCTGGGAGAAGCTACAGGACAGCCCTCACCATTGATTCGGGTGACGTCAAGGCCTTGTACAATTGGGGGCTGGCACTTATTTTTCGGGCGCAGCTACTCGCTGATATCGGACCGGTATGGACATCAATACACTTTTTTGAACAACTATATTTATAGTTTGTCTGATCAGTATGTCTTAATAGTTCAAGGCTGTGTACTTTGTATATTACTCCCTCCTGCCGTTCTCGAATGGATGTTGTTAGGACAATAAATCTAGTTCAAAGTTGAACTAAAGACTGTCGCCCCAGCGACAACAATTTAAGAACGGAGGAAGTACATCGTTGTTGTTCGGTGCCTACCTGTGAACATGGCAGTTGTTTTGTGCCCTTGAAACTTAACAGTTGACAGCCAATTACTTGAAATATTTTCATGCTATTTGTTACATCTAACAGGTTTACGTGAAATGTTGATGCAGGAAGCGGCAGTTGATGCTGACCGGGTGTACTTGGCTGCAATTGACAAGTTCGACGCCATGCTGTCCAAAAGCAACACATACGCTCCAGAAGGTTTGAGAACTCTGTGTGCTTCTGTTTGCCATAATACGTATGATGTAGCTGCTTCCAATTCATGTGGACCTCATTGATGATTGATTATTGTGGCATTGCAGCGCTGTATCGATGGGGCACAGCACTGCAGCAGCGATCCTATCTCCGGCCTAAGAACAACAGGGAGAAGATAAGGCTTCTAGAGCAGGCCAAGAGTTTGTTTGAAGATGTGCTGTATGTGGAAGCTGATAACAAAATGGTGAGGGAAGCGCTGTCATCATGCATATCGGAGCTCAACTATCATGGACGATGGATATAGCCAATTTGTTGTTGTATATACTTTGGTTGGTGGTTTACTTTCATTTTTTGCACTCTACTCTACTCCTGTTTCAGTTTGATAGTGGTGCTATGCCTATCTCGGACTGGTGACAATGTATTACTAGCAGCAATGCAGGATAATAGAATGTTGAAATCAGATTCAGATGTTGAATGAATGAATAAATGAAATGATTGGCTCTACATACAGCAATAGTAGTATAACACATAAAGGGATCTAAAATCCACTATTATTACTAGTATATTGCATGTGCTAATGCTACGGAAAATTCAGAATAAAAATCTGAACTGCCACATATAGATGAAAAAAATATTATTTCAAGTCTTGTAATTGACTTTAGAAGAAAGCTAACATGATTTTATCTAAATGAACGATCCATGATACAAAGACACAGTCTGATTCCGTAGCCATATATTTTACAGCATAGTATGCAGATACGCAACATAGACTCCTGAGCATGCTTACTTCAGTTAAAATCTGTCTTTTTCCCCTTCAGTTCTCCCGCTTCCTCCCTTGAAAGTGCCCATTCTCTCTTTCCTTTGAAACCTGATGGGCTCCTCAGTGTCTTTCTGTTGCTTTTTCCAACTAATAATCTGAAAAAGAATAACTCAAATCTGTTCTAAAAACACCCAAAAGACGCATCCACGTATGAACAAAACAATTGAGAGTACGAATGGGACCAGCTAGTGCTCAAAGAAATTTGGGCTATAGCAGAACGAATTGGGGACAGGCACCAGCGGTTGAGCCATACAGACCTACGTAGGAGAGACTGGATCCGTAGAAGAAAAGAGCTCCATATTAAAGGTTCATCTGCCAATTTCATTAAAGTAGAAGAGGAGATCGAGTTACATATTAAAGCTTTTATGTAGCATTGGTAACTTAAGCTACCAAATAACAGAGGCGCAAGCTAGTAATATATGTACATCAAAGAGCTCCGAATGTAACAATAAAGAAAAAAGAAACAAGAAATATATCTCACATACATTACAATTATTCTCTCAATGGCCAAAGGGTCAATACCCAGTCATACTGATCAATATCCTCATTCGCCAACATCGCTACCTACAACTCATCTTTGTCCACTAGTTGGAAGATTCTGCTATTACGCTCATTCCATATATTCCACCATGTATATAGCAATGTTACTGTTAATGTTAATTTTCGTCTCATTTCCTTTTGCATTCCCAGAACATCTCCACCACTGTCTCTGTGTATTATTTTCAGGATCCATTAGCGGTGTTCCTATAGGTGTCACCTAATTGTTAATATTGTGCATTACTCTCCGCAAGAAACAACAATATTAAATCCATTAACACCTCCCTTGAATTATCAAATTGCCCCTTTGTTCTTTCGAACTCAGCACGGAGATAGGCTGGACAGGAGCTCAACCAGGCGGTCGCATCGACGTCCACCTCGGCTTCGGCCGTTGCAGAAAGGACCAAAATGATCGGCACGGATCTTTGCAAGGTCGCCCGCCCGCTGCCGGCCTATCCATGTCTGACCTATTCATAAACAAGGGAATGCCGAAGCTTTCTTATTGTCAGCCAACAGCAATAGAAACTCAGCCTCCAGTTTTGATCCACTGCTCTTTTTGGCATCGCCCCTGACGGCCTTCCTCAGCCTGTTTGGCCTTCCTGCTCTTGAGCAAGCCCTGAATCAAGGCTTTGACGGTTTGGAACGTACATATAGACACCAGACCATCAATCAGCTATTGAAAAAAGAAAATATATGTATATTCACACCTTGACAATCAGATCATGTCCATACATTACGATATTCAGCGCACTCTGTTTGCTGAGCCATCTTTTGTCCATGGGAGATCCACAACCCACCACCTGCAAAAATTGGCTCTGTTTCCTCTCTTCACATGTTCTTTCAGGGAGTTCTATCTTGCTTATCTCACTTCAATGATCCAATCTAAAACCATGTATCTGCAAGTCCATATCATTTCATTGTTCCTTTCATCTTGCACTCCACATTGTGACCATGCCGGCTTGCAAACCGTTGGAGCTGGTCATACCCAGAAAGAACTCCAGCTCCTGCCATTCCTGACAACATATTTGCACCAGCACCTCTGAATAATGTTAAGAACCCTTCAGTGCAAACTATCTGTTTTACAGCATGGAAGCCATTCCTGTATTTAAATGGCTGTCCTGAGGTTAGCATCATCCTTCGACGGACCGTGTCGAATGGATAGGCACAGGCCCCAGAGAATGTTGTTATTGCCCAGCCCAAGGCAAAACTGGCGAAAAAATTTCCCTGCAATAGCAATCAACAGAAATTAAGGGTGTCATATCGGTTCTTTAATCTCAACATCCGGACTACTATGTCAAAAGGATGGCATTACCTCAAATGGCCCAACTAGAACAATAGGCTTCACGGTGTCATAGATGCCAAAATAGAGACCCCGGTACAGGGTAATGCCAACAATAGACACACTGAAACCACGATACAGTCCAGGAACACCGTCAGTTGTTAGTGCCTTCTTGTAGACATCCAGCAGCCCCCTGAACTGACGTTTGTCAACCGTGGATTCGATTGCATCAGTAGCTAGCCTTGTCCGTGCGTAATCCAGATGGTAAAGCAGCAATGACGTCGTAGCTCCTGCAGCACTGCCAGAGGCAACATTTCCAGCTAACCACTTCCACTTTCCGTCCTTCTCCCTGTCGTAACCAAAGAAGCTCTTGAAGTAGCCCTTGAATGCAAAGTTAAAAGCCTGTGAAGTAAAAGCGTAATTGAGTTTTAGTTTCATTTTCCATAGCATCTGAGAGTTAAAGCCATATACATGTTGTTGAGTCTGAGTGCCATGTTTGTCGTTTGATAGTTCAAAATGAAATACAGTTGCCACTCTTAGCTATTAGAGAAAACATAAGTACGTGGTTCTTACTGCAATGTCAAACCATCTGCACAATACTTATTATTATTGTTGTGCCAATAGCATTAAGCACCCACCAGATTCCATTACCGATAACATGGTTGGACTGCATAATCGCCTCAAGGTTCCTCTACCGTCTTGCTCCTCAATAGGTTGGCAATACGATCTGCATCACAACTGTGTGTGCCTAAACTTAGCGCAATATAGATACTTTTGTTGATTGATGAGGCCCATCGGTATTATGCTTGGGGTGGGAGGAAAAAAGGGGGGGGGGGGGGGCTTTTCTGATATGAGGGTATCATCCCAGGCCATTCCAATTTCATTTACGGAGTTGGTTTAAAACTGGGATTGCAAGAGGTTGTGCGGAGAGGAAAGGATAGAGAATGCCAGCCAAACAGCTGCTTGAAGTGGTGATCAGTTGAGGCCACGGCCAACAAGACATTTCTTCATGCATCCAATCATCAAATATATAAACAGCATGTCAGACGAGCCACCTGGGTGGGGAAGTAGCGGATGACATTGGCCTGGTTGCCGCGCCAGAGCGCTGCGACGCCCTCCTCGCGGACGACGCGGGTGAAGGCGTTGGCGATTCCCTTGTAGGGGCGCTTGAGGTGGCCCCGGCGCAGCAGCTCGCCCTGGTTCTGCAGCAGCAGCTTGACGCGCTCCACCGGCGCGGCCCCCGTCTTGGCCACTGCCGCCGCCGCGCCGCCCATGGCGAAATCGGCTGCCACACTCGCCGGAGACCTCGCAACATTTTCTCGGCTGCTAGGACCCGGCGCCGAGGCCATTATTCTGCCGCCGTGGTCGCCTCGGTCGTGTTGTTCTTCTTGTGATCGGAAACGATTTGGTCGAACGCAGTGAAGCCTGAGGCTGAGGTGGAAGACGATACGAGTTTTGGATGCATCCGATGCGGTTGTTGAGATTCGAATCCAACGGCGGAGAAAACTAGCCATACGCAGCTACAGTGAAACGGTAAAATGGTCTTTGCCTCGCAAAACCCCAGTATAATTGTTTTATAAATATCAAAATTAGTCAAATGGATTATTTAAAATGCATTGAGATTTGAAAGATCCCCTTTCATAACAAAAAAGCCATAAAAAAAGTCCAACTCGTCGCGAAAAGTAAACTTGGTAGTGTGCAAATTGCAATCCCCTTCTCTTTCCTCACACACCACACTAGAGGTGGGACCTGGGCCGGGTCAAATCTGGGCGGGCCGAAGCACGACGGGCCGACACGCCCTAGGCACGAAACCATTTTGGGCCAGGCCAGCCCGACACGAAATAGGATTTTGGGCCGTACCGTGCCCCGGTTTGGCGATTATATATATGATACTGAACAATTATGTGTAATTTATGTGTGATCTGAATTCTGAACTGTTTCATCTATGTGCTATTACTACTACCATAGAATTATATATATATATATATATAATATTACTACTGCATAGAATTATATATTGATTAGAAACTTCTAAAGAAAAATGAGAACGATTTGGAGGTCGACTAAGATCGATTAGACGACTTAAAAACATTGAACTAACGTCCAATAATTTAAAATTGATGATTGTCATATCAGCAACCAGCTGTGTATGCAGTGCTCCCCATGAGTCCATTACCTTTGCATGGTTAGTTTCTCTCTTCTATGTGTTTTCCGTTTGTGAGAAACATGTTGGGTATTCAAAGTTTTGGGGCACCAGTATCTCCTCAAATGCGGTGCAGATTTTTTTCAGGAGAATTTAAACACATGATTTTGAATTGTATCCCTTGCTCTGTTCTTCAAAGTTACCAGACAAATTAGCACAATTTCCAAGGATAATTGATCCAGCCAACACCTGATATATATAGTTACCAGACCAATTAGCTCAATGACTAAGGATAATTCATCAGGCCAACACCTGATATAGTTACGAGTCTACATATTTGGGGTTTATTTGGGGCGATCCACAAAACATACTGTCTACATATTCGGGGACGTAGTTACATCATTGCAATCATTAGCCATCCTCATGTTTATTTGAATTGATGGGCCCCTGCAGCTGCATCTGCATATGCGAGCACATTCTCTCTGGCTCTCCCCTTACCCACAGGTTTCGCAGCTCCCCTCTCTTCCACCCAAGCGCAATCAAAGTGCCTGCAACAAAAAAAAAATTAACCACGGACATCATGCTCTGCATGCACGGACACACTCGAGAGCCGATCTCGATGCAGCAAACTTCATTACCGAGTGTGAAGGGCACGATATAAAGAAGAGCAGGTTGACCATGCCCATCCATCAGGTTCAGTGCAACGTATGTGATAAGAAGTCCTGAAAACCATAGCCAGTTTAGTAACACTAAAATTAATGATACAGCCTGCTGCGTGGATTGGCACGTTCTCAAACTTACCAGAACCATATGCCATCATTGCCCAGAGAAAGTAACCAGACCGAATACTCTTCTTGGCAGCAAAATCATACCTGAACAGTGATTCAAATGCTCAGCTCAATAGACAAATTAGCATGGCAAGTTAGTGGTCTGATACAAACTGTTTTTAATAACAACTTTGATTTCACATGAAAAATTAACCAATCGTTTGTCAGCCAAACTTTACCTTAACGCGAAAGCAACTAACAGCCCTGGAAGAAGGATATCACCAAAGCCGATGATGCTGTATCCACCCCATGGATCAAACATCCGCGGGATCTTTAGCAACATGGGCACACCATCTTCATCGGTCTTATCACCCCGCGCAACCTATTAGAAGAATAACCAGTAAAGAGTGTATACCAAAGCCGCCAAACATCAGAATAACCATTCATGACTTAACTTACCACGATCATCACACTCTCATGAAACAACCTCTTGGAGACAAACACCCAGAAGATGTCATACAAGAAGGCACAGCTGAGAAGAACCGAACCCACCTGATCATGGACACGGCATAACAAAACTCATACCATGGACGCTATCAAGAAAGCCTAGGAATCAAGGTGCACTTAGTTGATTTTCAGTTCTAGTTTTTTGCCATGAACTGGAGAAACCAAACTAAACGGTCAGAATCAGAAATGGTCCTGCTTCTCATTTTTGCACTAAGAATAGAAACAAGAAACCACAAAATTGTGATTTCTTGTCCCTCAGTTCACAAACACGCTTGTAGCATACTAGAGTGGAGAGAGAGAGAGAGAGAAAGAGAGAGAGAGAGATGTGCTCCCCATCCATCCGAGTTTGAGCGTGCCGTGTTTGGGGGACTTTCCTTGACTTAATTAAATTTTCATGCACTGTCTTAACCTGTTACTTGAGTTTCTTTGGTTTCTCAGTTTCACAGAAACAAGGAAAAATTGGAATCCTACAAATGAGGCCTTAATTTCTTTTACTCATATGAAAAATAAAAAATGAATGTCCATGCTCATTATTAAGATGTGAATGTCACCAGTAGCTACATGTAGCATTGATTATGTAACAACCTGCTCATGTATGTGAATATGATTCTTATAAAATGATTTAAGCTGTCACATGCATTCCACATTTGCAAGACAAGCAAGAAGTTTAGATTGTTGTGTGCAAGCTTCAGATAGCCTAGAGCTGTAGTTACTAGTTGGTCCATTTGTATGTTATTTCTTGACTACGAGTGAGCTTTTTCCCCACGTTTTTGTGATGTGACCTAGGCGTTGTCAGGGTGGAGGGTCTCCATATGACGCCCCACAGTTTGTGTTACGCCACAGTGCCTAGTCGTCACCTAGGCACTGTGAAGGGGGGGGGGGTCGCCACAGGACACCACAAAAACAATGCTTATTACTAATGAAAAACACCCAGAAAATCTCACAGCATGCAGAAATTCAAAAATCAACAGCAGTTAGATTACCTTGAGGTTAGGTACTCTGACAATTTGGATGACAGTAATTATCAGCGCAACACCCTAAAAGTACAGAGTCTGAAATCAGTTGTTGTGGCAACTAAAATGGGAGACATTTAATGCTACAGATAGTTGCACTCACAAGAATATCTTGCCCAATCCAGGCATAGGTCTGTTGGCGGTGAACAGCCCACAAAACAGCAAATACAATGCAAAATGGGCAGACTGCCAGAGTAAGGTGTGAAACAGCTCCAATGAATGGTACTTTCACAAAGGACTCCGCAGCAGGTTTAAACCATCTGAAAGATTCCACAATGTAAGTCAATAATATCTATTTTCAAGAAGAGAACTCAAGTTGGCTGTAGAAGTTCTAGATCAGATGTCAAACAAAAGTGCAAAACTCCCAAGCAACTACCTTGATAAAACAGCCACCAAACATGTTTGCAGACCCTGCATAAACATAGGCTTTAGTTCAAGAAACAAATGGCGTAGGATTAGATCTGAAAGTGAAACTTTAACTTGACAGCCTTGCACCTCTACACCACCGATGCAGAATATTACCACCAGTAGCTCCACAAACCAATAAGACATCAGCTTGTAAAGCATTATCAAGAAGCATGATGCGACCACAACAAACATTACCGCCGATGCCACATTGATATCTATCATGCCACTAGAACTTCCATCATCGACATTCAGCAGGCCTTCATGGCCATCCTTTACATTCAGTACATTTGTCAGCACATCATTTTAAGTCGAAACTATATAAGCATAAATTGTCATAGCATCAACATCAAAACCTTCAGGAGCTTCTCTTGTTCAATATCTCCTTCTCTAGCACTCCATGCTGACCAGTACGAAGCACCAAGGACTGTACCAACGGCCATAAGCCATAGAAAGACCTCTGCCGTATCAACTACAGGCCGGTCTGGAGAGTACAGCTGTACAGAGACTGGGAAACAAGGATATGCCAGTAAGCCATTTCAGGTCAAACAAATAACCAAAATCCAAATCCACATTAAAAGAAAAAAGAAAGGCTGGAAATTAGAAGTGAACACCCTCATATTCCACATGAAAATTGAAATGCTAATTACCACAGCGAATAAGTGATTTACCTGCATTGCCACTTGTAAGAAGTGTATGTAAACTGGCACCTGCATCTTTTGGCAGGAGAACTGCAGGTACATGTATATCAAGATCTGTTTCGTTCTTTTCACAGACCATCTTGTACAGTTCTGCAGGGTATATGCATGATAGAATAAGTGAGATCAAACATTCCTTAAATGAAGGGGGGCCCTGGAGCAGCGGTAAAGCTGTTGCCTTGTGACCAATGACCATGAGGTCACGGGTTCAAGTCCTGGAAAAGCTTCTTGCAGAAATGTAGGGAAAGGCTGCGTACAAAGAACCAAGTGGATCGGACCCTTCTCCGAACCCCGCGCAAGCGGGAGCTACATACACCGGGCTGCCCTTTCTTAAACATTCCTTAAATAGTGATACAAGGTGGTTGTTTAATCCTCTCAAACATCAATATAAAGTGTTGTTGTGGGGAGCATGATTAGGTTCGTATGTGAAATCTTACAAGAAGAAGAGCAAATCAGAAACAAGAGACAGCATACCATGCACGTGGTTTATGATGATTATACCAGAGGCACCAGCAGCTTCAGCAAACTTTGCTTTTTTTGTGAATTTGCACTTGCCCCTTTGAACTAAAAGAACATCTCCGGAAACCTATTACCCACAAAAAGAAAAAAAAAGCTTTGAAGTTTGAACTGCCGGGATACATAAGTTCAGGGACAGACAAAAATTGTAGCTTCGAGTTTCAGAAGATAAACCTTAGCTTTCAGTGGAGAGCAGCACTCAATAGGGTCTGCTAGTGTGAGTTTAGTTCGGTTTGCGTGCTTTTCCTTGGAAACAATTTTGGGACCGAAGCGAGCACCAACTCCAACAAATTCATCATCCTCCTTGCCGTTGACCCAGCTTTGCACTTTTACCTTTCGTTTGAACAGGGAACATAAGAAATGATTGGGGAGAACAATAAAGAAAGAATGCTCATCTGACATGTAAAAGGAATAGGAAATATGTTTTGCCTCTCCGGCATATATAGAGCATCTCATACTGTAACACGGTGTACGAAGTATAGATCCATATAATGCATTGATATATTGCTTGAGTCGCTTGACCATCACATGTTGTACATGTAGAGTATATGGCTTGGGAAGCAAGAAACCTCTCCTAGGGGTAAGGCAGGATTAGGATCTTAATCTACCAAGTACAGAGATATGGCAAATTTATTTAAACATCCCCTGCAGTCACAGCAGGACCGCTGCAGACAGTGAGACTGAAGTGTGGTCCCCCTATGGTCTTAACGATTGATGTGTAGTGGTTGCTGTAACTAGAGCAGAAGGTCAGTCAAGGGTATGATAGCCCTTTGATGTCAAAGTAGCCGAGGCTGATGGATGTGGCTGTAGCCGTGGAGGGAAGCACTAGTCTGAAACACCAGTTGAGTATACAGAATGCAAAAATTAACAGTGCTGGACCAATGACTTCACTCCATGACCGAGCCACACAATGGCAAAGGCGAGGGCCGAGGGGGCACTTTCATATGTCATAAGTTCACATATATAAGCGACATTGAACCAGTGACTTCATTAGACGACGGAGCCACACGATGGCCAAGGCAAGGGAGCACTTGGATATAACAAGAGCACCTAATAAGCAGTGGAAACGTCCTGGAGATGGTGGTGGAAGGCAGAAACTCGAACCTTTAGCCAAAGTGACAAGGAGGAACAATAGCATGGGTGGTGCCACCGCTTGGATAGGTGGCAATCCAAACGATGATGGCTTGACCACAAGCATTGGCATGACAGCCTATAAGGACACGCAGCAACAACATCGTTCTTGGGAGGTCAACAATGGAACCTCGATGGATCAGCAGGGTGACGCAACTATGATCTCTGATTGGGAAAAGGTAGAGAGAAAAACCAATCAGGTGATTGGAGAAGGACTCTCTAGGGCAGCCAATTAACACGATTGAAGGCACAGAACTTAGCTATGGGTTGTGCAGCCCCCAACGGAGATCATGGAGATCGATATCCCTGGGGTGGCACGGTGCAGAAGCAGCGGCAGCTAGGGTTTATGCCTAGGATAAAAACCTAAGATTTTGATACCATGCTAGAAAGATCAATTCCATATAATGTACGAATACATTGTTTGACCCTCTCAGTTAGTGCATATAGAGTATACGGCTTGGGAGGTAAAGCCTCTCCTGGAGATAAGGCAGGATCGGCATTACAACTGTAATCTACATCTTTTCAAAAAAACGATCCTAATTTACTGAATACAAATATTCCAAATTTTGTTATATATACTCTAACATGTAGAGTGCGAGGCTTGGCAGCTCAGATGACCATTGGCGTGAGAAGATGGTGTAGGTTGTCCATACGCTGGGTAATCAGTGACTCTAAACAGTTATGTACAGGAAGGAACATTATTTACATTTTTTGTTTTTGGGAGTAAAGAAAGAGCATTATTTTCATTGGAACCGGAAGGCCTAAAGCAAGAACTGAAGCTAACAAGGCTAAGTAACACAGTGGTCTACCGTGGTTGCACAGCTGATGCGATCCAACAGCAAGAATCACATTCAGCATGGGTCGATCCATTTCGGGGATTCAGTTTGGGGGCGAAATGAAAAGGCAAACTCACACGAGCAGAGAAGACGGAAAGGCAAACTGCCTAGGTAGCTAACACGAACAAATATTTCGCTCAGCAGTGAAGATGATGATGAGCTATGTTCGAGGGATGGAGGGGAAAGCAGGCAAGAAATCCAACGAACCAGGACGAAATCGTTGGAGCAACCGGGGATCTTGGGGGCCTCGTCGTCGTGATGGACGATGTCGCCTCCGGCTGCAGCTCTCGCCAGCGCCGAGGCCAGCAGCAGCGCCAGCACCGCCGCGGCGGCCATCCCGCTCGCCGGAAAGAGGGTGGAGATGGACGAGTCTGGAGCAACACTGCAGCTGGTGGAGGTGGTTGACTTGCCAGATTGGGCTGACTTGCTTGTGCAGTACAGCGCAGGTTCAGGCCCAAGTGGAGGCCCAAGTAAGCGTCGCGGCGTTGGAGGGAGAGTCCCTTTTTGAAACAGATTTTCTTTTCTCAAAAATCTAAAATTTTAGTCGGTCCTCAAACTTGTATTGGTGTATCATATAGGTCCTTAGACTTTAAAAATGCAGATGAGTCCCTAAACTTGTTAAAATGAATCATTTAGGTTCAAGATTTCAAAAATACCCCTATGAATGTGATCGTGTAAGTTTTGTCATACTCTTTCATCCCTACAACCACGTCATCATCACAAACTAATACTCAAGAATATGTTTAATCGTATCATTATAGTTCCGCTTGATGTTATGTTCTCTAATGTATGACCAAACATTTTTTTATTGCGATGGTGTGCAACTAAATGTATATGATTATGAGGTTCAACAAATGATGAACATACTCAAATTCTCCTTCATGACATGGAATGGGTAATGTAAATTCGGGTTTCTAATGTGTATGAGCCAATATCAATTGTGTTTTTTGTTTTTGTTGCTACTTTTATTTGGCTGAATGGTTCATACATTTCCACTCCAGTTTATGTGAATGCGTTCTTCAATCAATTTTGATGGTGACACATGTCGGTAGTCTGCAGACCAGATACCCCCGCGTAGTGGATAAAAAACAATATGGGCCCCGTCTTTCTAACTTAGGCGGGCCCCAGCGTAAGTCACGTGCACTAGGCCCCATGGGAAGTCCCGGGGTTGTCACGCGTCTTCAGGCCCTGAGTCTGACTACCAGCCGAGGGTGGCTCGGGAGCCGCCACGTGTCCAGTGGTGCCGGACCCCATCTTCCGCCAGGGAGGGCTCCGGCGCTGCCACGTGCCCGGAACCTCCGAGCCACACCCTCTGCCAGAGAGAGCTCCGGAGGTACCACGTGTCCTGCGGCTCCGGGTCCGACCTCCAGCGTGGGAGGGCTCCGGAGCTGCCGCGTAGGCAACGACTCCGGGTATACCTTCCACCTGAGGAAGGCCCCGGATATGTCACGTGTCCTCGACGAACCCAACCTTCAACACGGGAGGGATCCGGTGTTGGCACGTGCCCAACAACTCCGGACCACCCGCTACTCCGTAAGACAGCTCCGGTGGAGACGCGTGTCCTGAGGGCCAGTTGCCCGGGCGTCACACCGACGAGCAATGGATAGATGGCCATGGAGTAAAGAGGAAAGTACGTTGTTAGGCCGAGCATTCAAGGCTCGCGCCTTCCCCAGAAGCATGGCACATGGCGCACGCCTCCGTTCCCCGTCTGCGCACCATTACGGTGAAAGACGGGGCGGCGAGGCGTGACGGCACAACAGTGCCGCCCAATGGCACTGAACCACCTAGCAGAGCGAGGAGACGCAGCGACAAGACGGGAACTTCATCATCACCAACCACCTGGATAGAGGCGCCCGTCGTGACAGGCGGCACGCCTTAACTCCACCGACAGTGACAAAGCATATAGTTGTAGATGCCTATAGCTCATATATAGGATGCAGATAGCCACGGGGCCACCTGTCAGGCCCTGGGCCACCTTGTAACTGCCCCGGCCTTGGGCTATAAAAGGACCAGGGCAGCCTCCGGGCAAGGGGTTCGCAACCCAGCCGACTCATACACTCTTATGCACAAGCAATACAGCAAACACACCCGTGGACGTAGGGCATTACGCTCCGGCGGCCCAAACCACGTAAATCCTCGTGTCCCGCTTGCCATTGTGCTCCAACCTTCGAGATCCACTAGCCCTTCAGAAAAAAGAACCTCCGCGGGATGTCAGGCAGACCGGGGGAAGTGTCGCAGGAAAACACTTCGACATTTGGCGCGCCAGGTAGGGGGCTTTTGGTTCTCGAAGCTATTCGTGAAGCCCACAATGGTGAACATCCAATCTTTCGGAGGTTCTTCTCGCCCTCGCGCCGCCAGCGATAGAGTGAGTAGGAAGCGTCTTCTGGTCCCAGAGCGGGATCGCCTGCGCCAGCACCAGTCCCTACGGCGATGGTGCCCGTTTCCTCCTGGCGGCCTTTGGTGGCGACGGCGTCGCAAGCGCCGACTGAAGCCAGCTAGGAGCGTGCGTTGTTGGCAGCTCGTGCACTCCTTCACAACCCCCCAAGCGCTGGGGCTTCCCCATTTTCTGCTGAGCAGTGGCGCAACGATGTTGACCACCTGGTCGTCGCCGCGCTTAACTCGTCGTGCCACCGGAGACGGTGGCTGGAAACGGTGCAGCCGCCGCCCCGTGCCCTAACAAGGGATTACAGGGCAGCGACAACCCACTCGATGGCGACATCCAGGCTCCCCACCACAGACCTCACGGGCGAGCTGGACCGTCGCCACCGCCAGAAAGAAGATGGCCGCGTCACCATCGAGCGACAGCGCGAGTGGCGTCGTAGCCTCGGGGAGGAGTATGGTACCCCGGGTACCATGCGCTCCATCTACGTGGGCCAGAACCCTGTCTCCCTAGGTTCAGTAGGAGGTTGCATGACTCTGGCCCCACACCTTCGTATGGTGGTGTGGCTGCACAAAATCCGGCCACACTTGCCGGAGGAGTTCGACAGGACGGTCAATCCCGTCGAGTTCCTGTAGATCTACTCCACCGCCATCCTAGCTACAGGAGGGGATGAGTCCATCATGGCCAACTACTTCCCCATGGCCTTGACCGGGTCAGCCCGATCATGGCTCATGAACTTACCCCAGGAGTCTGTAACCTCCTGGGAAGAGTTGTGCCACCAGTTAACGGCCAACTTCAGGAGTTCCTACATTCGACCGGGCTCGGAGGCCGACCTCCACGCCCTGCAACAGCAATCGGGAGAGTCGCTGCGCTCCTTCATCCATCGTTTCTCCAAGGTTAGGAACACCATCCCCTGCATCTCTAACGCCTTCGTCGTCCTCGCCTTTCGACAGGGCGTCCGCGACAAGAAGATGCTCGAGAAATTGGCGACGCACGACGTGCAGGACGTCTCCGAGCTCTTTAGCCTAGCGGACAAGTGTGCCAGGGCCGCGGAGGGCCGTAACTGGCACGCACCGCCCAGCATAGGGGGTGAGCCCACCAAGGAGAGCCCTGGTGGCAAGAAGAAGAGGGCCGGTGGCAAGGACAAGCCACTGGTCGGAGCCCACACTGCAGCAGCAGTAGAGGCCGCAGGGGGCCGCGCACCGACTAGCGCCCACGACAGCCCTCCGGTAGCGACGACGGCGACCAGAGGTGCCCGATCCATGGCACCAACCGGTACAACGCCAGCAAGTGTCGGGAAATCCATAGGCTGGCGGAGCACTTCCGTGAGCTCCGACAGCAGCGCCAGGATGGTGCACCCTTCCGCCAGCGGGAGGGCAAGCAAAAGGCTGACCAAGAGGTCAGTACAGACCAGGAGATGGAGTTCCAAGACACCAAGCGAGCGTTAAAGGTCATCTATGACCAAGGTGAGAGTTCCAACTCCGACAGCAGTGAGTGACGCAAGACGCCCCACGCCTGACCAGGCGTTCCCCACTTCGCTGTGTGACAAGGGCTCACCTGACGCTCAAACATACGACGAAGAGCAGACATCTCAAGGGAGGGCTATCCGGTGCCTCAGCCAATGCTTTCTCGAGGAGTGACGAGCCTTCCCCCAGCAGGGAGGGTCCCTCCCGGCCAGTTCGAGCATGCCGCTCCAGGTGTGTCCGCCCTGCTGTAGGGGATGGATACCTCTACCCAAATCACGGGTCATAGGACACCTCTGTAAGTTCTACCCTTAAGGTAGTGATAGGATATTTTTTCTTTTTCTCTTTCTTGTAAGGGTAACATAGAGACTAGGAATAGAGCTTAGAACAACTAAAGTCCCGGAAGGGTCCAGTCACTCTCGGTACCCAGGGCGAATCGCTGCCTTCTTACACGGCCTGTTGCCTCCTATTGCTAGAAGGAAGCCGGAGATAAGAAAAAATGTATCCTGTCCTGTGCACTCCATTATAGTTTATGTTGGCTCATGCATAGCAACTATAAGTGGCATGTCCAGAGCCCACCCTACACACTAGTCCTATGCACTGGTCCTACACATTTGTGGCAGAATGGACTCCGTGTCCATGCCACCCAGGGGGATAAGACGACGGCGAGGCGGAGCCCAGAGCCCTGGTTTTCAGCGGACCCGACTGGACACTCTACTTTGACGGCTCCTCGCACAAGCAAGGTGCCAGAGCGGGGGTCCTGCTCATCTCGCAGGTAGGAGAGCAGTTCAAGTACATGGTGCACCTTGACTTCAAGGTTATTAATAGCATGGCTGAGTACAAAGCCCTCATATTTGGCTTGAGTACTGCCCTTCCTCTAGGCATGCGGCAGATGTTAGCTAAAAGGAGACTCTCATCTCGCCATCAAACAAGATGAGCGTGAGTATTCCTATAATGACCCACAGCTACATGCCTGCCTTATCCGTGTGCAAGAGGCCGAGAAGGAATTTCATACTTTGGAGTAGCACCATATCCCCCGCGCCAATAACGCGGTGGCACACAACCTTTCAATAAAAGCCTCTGCATGGGCTCCGGTCCCCAAAGGCACCTTTGAAAGGAAGCTAATGCGTCATACAGCCTGGCCTGCTGAACCAGGCGAAGGGGCGAGCCCAACACCTCGAAGTTGGTAGTCCCGGCGGCCCTGCAACCATGGCGCTCGCCAAGGATCGTGTGCGTCACCGGGGACTCCGTGCAACCCGGCGCCCAAGATCAAGAAGCTCAAGTAGGTCCTGATGCATGGATCACAGAGGTCCGGACCTACTTGAAGGACAACATCCTTACAGATGAACATGTAACCGCTGAACCGATCGTTCGTATGGCTAAGTGATACGCACTGGTAGACGAAAATCTCTACCGGTGTGGCGCCGATAGCGTTATATTGCGGTGCATAACACGGGAGGAGGGTTGCGAGCTATTCGTAGAGATCTATGAGGGCAAGTCCGGCAACCACGCTTCGTTCCACACGTTGGCCGATAAAGCCTTTCGGCATGGCTTCTACTGGCCGATAGCCTTTCTGGACATTGTCGAGCTGGTCAAGAGATGCAAGGCACATTAGTTCCATGCCAAGCAGACCCACACACCGGCGCAAACGCTGCAAATGATCCTGCCCTCATGGCCATTCGCAGCATGATGGTTGGGCATCCTGGCACTACGACTCAATGTCGGGGAACAAGGTGGCTCATGCATCCTAGACGATCACACCACGCAAGCCCGGGCCGTCTCAATAGGTCCGTGTGCCCTGGACCCCCCGGGAGGTCTAACGCTGACACCCTGCCTCCTCCAATCTACTTGGTAGGTGCGCCCCCCACACTAAGTGGCCACACGTACCAGGGGCCATCACGGTTAACCACGCGGGCAGCGCATCGAACCACTCCAGCAACGAGGAGAAGACTTAGAGCGCCGACTACGACAAGCTAAAGACAAGGGTCGAACTCCCCTCGGGTCTTCGCGTTACCAGGGGTCCAGAAGGATTGGTAGCCACACCGCCAGGGCGCCCTGAGTCCTTACGCCACTAAGGTCCCGGAGGAACAAGCTTGGTACATTGGCAAAGTGCTTCCCACGTAAGCTAAGTCGTTTTGGACCTTTGCGCTCCCTTACCCATATGTTTTTCCTTTCAAGCTTGCATATATTTTTGCGTATCCCTCCACGTGTACGCAGTTGAGTTTCTCTGTCTCGCCCTTGGCCAAGGTTATACTGTCCAAGCTACAAGCCGAAAATACCTAAGGCACCTGTGTTGTCTCCGGACCCTCTTGTTATCTTCCTGCTCGGGTCCGGTGGCGCCAGAAGGACGCCTCCCTCCTTCGGGGTGTGTGGCCAGCGGGAGGCCCAGAATGTGTAGCGTGCTTGGCTGGCCCTGCGCCCTAAAGTGTGCGCATCCTGCCTTTTCCAGCGCAGAGGGGAAAATGCCTAAGGACCTCGCCCTTCTCCGCAGGGAGAGCTCCGAAGGCACCATGTATCCAGCGGGGCCGGACCTCCCTCTCCTCGGCGGAGAGCTCCGGGCCCGCCACGTGGCCAACTGAGCCGGACCTCCCCCCTCTGCGGGGAGAGCTCCGGAGGCTCCACGTGTCCTACGGGGCTAGACCTCCCTCTCCTCACAGGAGAGCTTCGGGCCCGCCACGTGGCCAGCAGAAGCCGGACCTCCCCCCTCCGCAGGGAGAGCTCCGAAGGCTCCACGTGTTCCGCGGGGCCGGACCTCCCTCTCCTCAGAGGAGAGCTCCGGGCCCGCCATGTGGCCAGCAGAGCAGCGCTGCCTGCCCCCGCGTGGTAGGCAGCAAGAGTAAAGACGCACCATACCTTGCCCGTACAAGGTATTCAAGACCCGCACCTTCCCAAGGCGCGGAGACGCGGAGCACGCCTCTGTCAGGTGTCGTTGCACCCAGTCACATCGCAGACTGGTGCGCCGCGTCAGAGCCTGCCCGCCCATAAACACATCGACAAGACATCCCCTGCCGCCTCTGCCATCATCAACCACTACGACTAGCTTGCGGCATGGGCAGCGCGACAGAACGAAGACTCGGAATCCCTCGCCAGAGACAACTACCGGCGTAACTGCAGATATAGTAGATGGCAGGCAATCTTCCCGGGACCACCTGTCGGGTCTCGGGCCCACCTTGTAAGCCGCTCGAGCCTTGGACTATAAAAGGCTCGGGTAGGCAACGTTAGCAAGGGTTCGCCTCTTACACACTCTCGCACCCTAGCCATTCGACATCTTACACCCTCAAGCTCAGGACTCCGGTTCTGAGTAGCAAGCAATACAACGAGCAACTCTGCTCACCGTGGACGTAGGGTTTTACGCTCCGGCGGCCTGAACCACGTAAAAATCCCTGTGTCAAGCTTCTCCCTCAATCGTCCCTAACGCTGAAGCTCTTCGTGAGTGACTAGCCCCACCGAAAAAGAACCTCCGCGGGATGCCCAGAGCAGGCCCGGGGGAAGTGTCGGCTACACACTTCGACATTTGGTGCGCCAGGTAGGGGGCTTTTCCCTTGCGCGACGAGCTTCTGCCGACGAAGATGACGAAGCTCTCTTCAGCGGCAAGCTCTCCCCGCCCCCGTTCACGACGAACGGTGACCAGCGGGGACTATGTCTTGACACACTCAGGACGAAGTGTGCCGGCGCAAGCTGGAAGCCAGCAGCCGACCCCGGCAGCGCAGGCTCCAGCAAGCGTGAGATCCTCTGCAGCGCTGAGCGTCTCCCACGGGGGCGCACTAGCTGCAGCAAGAGCGCTACTGCGCAATCCACCTGCTGGGGACACGCCTCAGTCAGCGACCCAACAGTGGATTCGCGACGTAGACCGTCTCGTCGTCGCCGCCGCCAACCCTCGACTTCGGCGGGGACGACGCCCCAGTCAACCGGCTGTGTTGCTGACGCGCAAGCCAACGGTTGACGCGCAGACGGCAGATTCCCGCTCCACCAGGCTCCCATCGGCGGACCTGAGGTCGAAGCTGGAACGATGCCACTTGGGCAAAGATGCCCGAGTGCTCATTGAGCGATGACGAGAAAGGCGTCGCAACCAGGAGGCCGGCGACAGCATGTCGATCGCCTCGACCCAGCCTGAGGCGCAGACGTTCGCCACGCGATCTCTACCTCAGGCATACGCCACGCAACATATGCCCCAGTCATATGCCCTGCAAATGGTACCCCCGGTCTATGGCGCAGCCTTGCCCGTACCAGGATACACAGTGCCAGCAGCGAACCAAGCGTTCGCAGCGCCAACGCCTACAGCAACAGGAGCAGGATGTGCGGCCCTGGCGCCACACCTTCGCTTCGTGAAGTGGCCACGCAAGTTCCGGCCGCACCTGCCTGAGAAGTACGATGGCAGCGTCAACCTGGCGAAGTTCCTCCAGATCTACTCCACCGCCATCCTTGCTGCAGGAGGGGACGAGACCGTCATGGCCAACTACTTCCCCGTCGCCTTGACCGGCCCAGCCCGGTCTTGGCACATGAATCTCCCCCAGGGTTCCATAACCTTCTGGGGAGAGCTCTGCCGGCAGTTCACTGCTAACTTCGGCAGCTCCTACACCCGGCCTGGCACGGAGCTCGACCTCCACGCCATCCAGCAACAACCTGGAGAGACGCTGCGCTCCTTCATCCAGCGTTTCTCCTAGGTACGGAACACCATCCCGCATATCCAAAATGATTCTGTGGTGGTGGCGTTCCGGCAGGGTGTACGGGACAAGAAGAAGCTTGAGAAGCTCGCGACCAGAGAGGTTTGTGACGTCTCAGAGCTCTTCAGCCTGGCGGACAAGTGCGCCAGGGCAGCAAAAGGGCGGAACTGGCACTCACTACCAGCCTCCGAGTCAGGAGGACATCCCGGATCTGGTGCTGGTTCCCATGGAAGCGGCAAGAAGATCAAGAACCGGGGCGGTGGCAAGATGAAGCCACCGACCGCAGCCCCCGTCGCTGCAGCAGCAGCACCCGGTGGAGCTCGGGGGCTACGCCTCGACAAGAGGCAGCGACAGTCACCAGCTCCAGATGGTGACCAAGGCGAGCCATGCCCCGTGCACGACACCAGCAACCATACTGCTACTGAGTGCCAGGAGATTCAGAAGCTCGCGGAGCGCTTCCACAAGAGGAAGCAACCGCGTGCTGATGCCCCTCCCTTCCGTCAAAGGGAGGGCAAGCAGAAGGTCGACACTCAAGACAACGCCGACCACCAAGTGGAGTTCCAGGAGGCTCAGCGCGCCGTGAAGGCGGTGCGCAACCATGAGGACTCCAACTCCAGCGATGACGAGCGCCGGAAGATGCTCTACGTCATCTACGGCGGGTCCGTTGACCCATCGTCCCGAAGCGCGGTTAAGACTCTGCGCCGAGCGGTAGCGGCGGTGGCTCCCCTCCCAAGTGCCGCGCCACACCTCAAGTGGATGGGAACTCCCATCAGCTTCGATGCCACCGACTGCCCCAGGAACATGTCTGGGGCTGGCCAACTACCGCTCTTGATAGCACCCACCATCGCCAACGTGAGGATGTACCACGTTCTGGTAGATGGCGGGGCTGGGTTGAACCTCATGAGCCGCGCAGCCTTCCAGAAGCTGCACATCCCGATGGCCAAGCTCACCCCATCGAGCCCGTTCTAAGGGGTAGGACCGGGACAAGTCGTTCCCTACGGCAACATCAACCTTCCGGTGACCTTTGGGGCACCGGACAACTATCGGACAGAGTACACTCTGTTCAACGTGGTGGAGATCGACCTCCCCTTCAACGCCATAATCGGCAGGCTAGCCCTGTACCGATTCATGGCAGTAGCCCACTATGGCTACCTTGTCTTGAAGATGCCTACACCACCAACAGGCGTCCTCAGGATTCGTGGAGACCGCACTGCTGCAGTGTAAGCCTTGGAAAAACTCAGGCACTTGCAACAGCTCGAGCACCAGCCCCTGGCAGTGCAAAACCGGACCGGCTCCACCCGAGTGCACGCCACCGTGCCTCTACCGCAGCATCCCGCGTGCAACCCCTCGACCAGGGCGACGTCCCCCTGAAGGTCGTCCAAGTCAGCGTCGATGCTGCCCAGACCACCCGGGTAGTCGGGGGCCTAGATAGCAAATAGGAAGGCGCGCTCATCACCTTCCTCCGGCACAACGTCGACGTGTTTGCATGGCAGCCGTCGCAAATGCCGGGGATCCCTAGGGAGGTGATCGAGCACCACTTGAAGATCTTCCCCGACGCCTGGCCAGTCCAACAGAAGCCTCGCAAGCAGTCCATCGAGCGGCAGAACTTCATCCGAGAAGAAATCAAGAAGCTGCTGGACGCTGGCTTCATACAGGAAGTCCACCACCCCCGGTGGTTGGCGAACCCCGTCGTCGTCCCGAAGGCCGGCGGGAAGCTCCGGATGTGCATCGACTACACCAGTCTCAATAAGGCATGTCCCAGAGATCCATTCTGTCGAAGTGTGTGGTCGACACTTCCCCCGGACCTGCTCTGGGCTGCCCGCGGAGTTTCTTTTTCGGAGGGGCTAGACACTTGCGGAGAGCTTAAGCGTTAGGGACGAGTGAGGGAGAAGATTGACACGGCGAGTTTTACGTGGTTCAGGCCGCCGGAGCGTAAAACCCTACGTCCACGGTGAGCAGAGGTGCTCACTGTATTGCTTGTTGCTCAGAACTGGAGTCCTGAGCTTGAGGGTGAGTGATGTCTAGGGTGCGAGTTCATAGAGTTCGAACCCTTGCTAGCATTGCCTACCTGAGCCTTTTATAGTCCAAGGCTCGAGTGGCTTACAAGGGGGGCCCGAGACCCGACAGGTGGTACGGGGAGATTGCCTACCATCTACCGTATCTGCAGTTATGCCGATAGTTGTCTCTGGTGAAGGCTTCCGAGTCTTCGTTCGGCCGCCCTGCCCATGCCGCAAGCTAGTCGTAGTGGTTGATGATGGCAAGGACGGCAGGGGATGTCTTGTTGCTGTGTTTATTGGCGGGTAGGATCTGACACGATGCGCCAGTCTGCGATGTGACTGGGCGCAACGGCACCTGACAGAGGCGTGCTCCGTGAATCCGCGTCTTGGGAAGGCGCGGGCCTTGAATACCTTGTACGAGCAAGGTATGACGTGTCTTTACGCCCGCTGCCTACCGCGCGGGGGCAGGAAGCGTTGCTCTGCTGGCCACGTGGCGAGCCAGGAGCTCTCCTCTGAGGAGAGGGAGGTCCGGCCCCGCGGGACACGTGGAGCCTTCGGAGCTCTCCCCGCGGAGGGGGGGAGGTCCGGCTTCTACTGGCCACGTGGCGAGCCCGGAGCTCTCCTCTGAGGAGAGGGAGGTCCGGCCCCGCGGGACACGTGGAGCCTTCGGAGCTCTCCCTGCGAAGGGGGGAGGTCAGGCTCAGTTGGCCACATGGCGAGTCCGGAGCTCTCCTCTGAGGAGAGGGAGGTCTGGCCCCGCTAGACACGTGGCGCCTTCAGAGCTCTCCCTGCGGAGAAGGGCGAGGTCCTTAGGCATTTTCCCCCGTGCGCGGGGGTACCCTATATCGAGGGTACCGACAGTGGCCCCCGGGCCCATCTCGGGGGAGATAGCGAGCCTGAGGTGGGGCCTCCGTCTCTTCCGTTCCGCGCACTTTCTCTAAGTCCCGCATTGACCGTTGCCGGAGCACGAACAGTCGCGGGATCGTGGGAGCGTGCGCCCACTTGATGGTTGCTTTTACCGCGGCGGTTCCCAAGGCTGCCACTTCTGCACGTTGCGGCGCTTTTTTCGGGAACCGCCGAAGCGCCTTGCCAGCTCGTCTCCTGGGAAACTGACTTCCTGGCCCACCGCTTCAGCTGGACGACTTGGATCCACTTGTCATCGGGGCTTGGTCTTGGAGCCGAAGCGGTTGCCCATGCGGCGTATTCGAAGAGTTTCGAATCGCTTTGAATCGCACCTGGGAAGTTTTAAAAGGGGATCTTACCCGCATCGCGGCTTCCCTTTGCACTTCCCAGTGCTTGCACCTTCCTTGAACTCTTGCGCCTTTGTCTTCCCTGTCATGGCTTCCAACCCGCCTCCAGAGAAGAAGCGCGCTCGATCTCCTCCGGTGGCGGCGTCTGTGCCGAGTCAGGGAACCAGGGCACCTGCACGGCCTGCTTCTGGAGATGGTGCTCCGTCCGGTGGCGACCCCAAGTGGTCTCGGGCTCATCTTCCCTACGGGACTCCTCTTGAGCGACGATAGGTCGAAGGTTCCCGGGCGTCGCGTCCTCCCTCCTCAGGCGGTGGAGTCTCCAAGGAGATAGCTGATGTGTCGAGGGGAGCTTCAGGAGCATCCCTGCTCCGTCAGTCCGGGCGACTGCGGAGCGGCCGTCGGCGGGCTCTAGTGGTCCTACCCCAGCTCGGAAGTCGGGGTTCAGAGCCCGTTGGAGTGCTCGCGTTTCTCGGTCGTCCCCGACTGACGGAGAGTCTGCGCCGCAACGCTCGGAAACCGGGACAGCTGCCGCGGCTCCCAAGCCAGCGCGAGTTTCTCCTGTGCCGGTCTGCCCGGATTCTATGGCAGTGTCAACTCCCTCTACCGAGACAGTTGCCGCGGCCCCCAGGCCAGCGCAGGTTCGCCCTCTACCAGGCGGCCCGGCTTCTATTTCGGCGTCGACTCCCTCCACTCGTCCCTCTCCACCGGTTGAGGAGCCAGCTGTCAGTGAGGGTTCGGCGGGTCCGGCTATCGAAGTCCCGGTGCTGGCTTCTCCTGACCAGCGTCTCATCTCGGTCGCCTGTGCGTCGTCTTCTCTTGAGGGCGATGTGATGGAGGAGGTCGGGGGCGCCGCTCCGGCCTCTGCTGCCCCACTGCCCATGGCGGATGCCCTCGTGCTCGCCCAAGCGAGCGTCCGGCAGGTCTTGGCCGCGCTCGGTCGTGAGCGAGAGGAGCAGGTGGTTGAGAGGGATCGCCTCCTCACCTGGGGGAACCTTTTGCGGGAGCGGACCGCGAAGGTCAAGGGCGAGCTCGACTCCAGGCGGGAGTCGCTTGACATCATGGAGGTGCTCCTCGACCGGCAGAAGCAGGCTATCGACCGCCTAGACACCGAGACGCGACGGCTCCACAAGGGGGCTCTTGAGGCGCATGCCCGGGCCGAGGTGAACTTCTCTACCTTGGAGGAGGTACGACAGAGGCTGTAGTGCCGTAAGCGCGCCATTGAGGACTAGGAGCGCTCAATGGCGGTCGAGGCGGAGAGGGTCGCTGTGCGGCTGGCGGCAGGCGAGGGCGACCTGCGAGCTCGGGCCACGGAGCTAGAGGCCCGGAAGGCAGACCTTGCTATGAGGGAAGAGCAGGTCTCCCAGGAGCGCCAGGTGATCCTGGATCGGGAGTTGGCTGCCGACTTCCGGGTTTCAGAGTTGGAGCGGCTTGCCAAGACTCTCCGCCTTCGGGAAAGCTCCCTGGCGGCCAAGGAGAAGGAACTTTCCGAGGGAAGCCACGACGCCCTGCAGGCAGCCCGCCGCGAGGTATAGGAGCTCTTGGCCTTGCGGTCTTCCGAGGCCCGTGCGGTCTCGAGCTTCATCGACCAGGCAGGGTCCGCCTTGGTCCCCCTTGGCTTCAGCCCGGTGAAGGCGGCGGCCCCTGCGCTGAAGGTGGCTGAAGTGATCCCCGCGCTGGAGTCAATCGGCGCCAAGCTGAGCAGGCTAGACGCGGTGGTCGCCAGCGAGCTTGAGGCAGAGGGACGGGGCCTGGCTGTGGAGGTTGCCACGCATGTGTTGGCATGCTTCAGGAGCCGGGACCCTTCCTTCTCACTGGAGCCAGCGCGACAGGGCCCTGCCGCGGAGCGGGAGGAGACCGCCAGGGCTGAAGTTGGGGATGTAGCTGCCCTTGTAACCTCTAGGTTCCGGCGCGAGCCAGGGGGACCCTAGGGCTTGTTTCTTTCTTTTTTATCGAGTCTGTAGTCCAGCTCATGGAGCCATAAATAAATAGACTCTTGTGACCTTTTGTGCCTGTGATGCTTTTGTCTTCTTCTTGGTTTCGCCTGGCTCAGCCCTTAGCTTCGCAAGGTACTCAGAGGCCTTCACCAATCTCGAAGCTCTGCACAAACACCTTCCCTGGGTCCTTATTGTATTAAGGGCCCCGGAGGTCTCCGGAGCTCGCCCCATGAGGATGGGGAGGTCCGGATCTACCGGCCAAGTGGCGGGCCCGGAGCTCCCCTCTGAGGAGAGGGAGGTCCGGCCCCGTGGGACACGTGGAGCCTTCGGAGCTCTCCCCTCGGAGGGGGAGGTCCGGCTTCTGCCGGCCACGTGGCGGGTCCGGAGCTCCTCCTGAGGAGGCGGGAGCTCCGGCCCCGCTGGACACGTGGGGCCTTGGGCCTCGTCCCTGTTGAAGGGGCGAAACCCGGATCCTCTGGTCCTGCACTGGAGTAGCTGATAGCTCCTTGCCCCCCGCCTTATGCAGCCCCCGTAGCTATAACTTGGAGGTCCTGCACACAGGTAGAGGAAACGTAATTCTCCTCGGGCAGTCCTCCCCACCCCGTCCTATGTCTTATTCGGCTTACGGTCCTAGTCCGGTATACGGGGCTTGGGCAATTCTGTGCGCGAGGCACCGGGGCTCCGGCTCCCTCCATGGTCCGGGTACAACCATCCGGCCCCTAGTACCGGACTGTACGCCAGGGAAGCAGAGTGCACAGGCTTTGGGAACGGAACCAGGCAGAGCGGTTGTACTCCCCTGGACCTCCGGAGGGCAGGGTGCGCACGCTTTGGGTACAGAGCCGGCTGAGCGGGATACGCACCCTGGACCCCCCATGCACGGCGCAGGCCTTTCCTGGAGGTGACCAACTGGCACCGTAACACCTGACTGGGGGAGGCCCGAGATGCCCCCTGGCCATCGGCAGGTGCCTCAAGCGCAACCGCCTTCGGAAGGATAGCAAATGCTGACTATGGATGAGCGCGGGAAAGGGGGAGCTAAATGTACGGTGAGCATACATAGAGAGTGATGTCATAAAAATATTGCGTAATTTAAATGAGCACATGAGTGAGAGCGAGGTAGAACAGGTTTCTGTGTAAATGCCCATAGGAGGAAGGCGGGCTGTACATGGAAGCAACGACCCGCCCCATTAAGAAGGGAAGCAAGACTCTACGCGCTTAGGGTTGGAACCAGGCCAAGCTGGACATAGTCCTGGACCGTCCCCTGGGACTTAGCTGCTCCGAGCGCTGTTCCTGGACTCTATGGGATTTATTACAGAAGGGTATGGCCCTTGTCGAAGTGTGTGGTCGACACTTCCCCCGGACCTGCTCTGGTCAGCCCGCGGAGGTTCTTTTTCGGAGGAGCTAGTCGCTTGCGGAGAGCTTAAGCGTAGGGACGAGTTAGGTAGGAGCTTGACACGGCGAGTTTTACGTGGTTCGGGCCGCCGTAGCGTAAAACCCTACGTCCACGGTGAGCTGAGGTGCTCGCTGTATTGCTTGATGCTCAGAACCGGAGTCCTGAGCTTGAGGATGAGTTATGCCTAGGGTATGAGTTGCTAGAGTGCGAACCCAGGGTGCGAATGGCTAGAGTGCGAACCCAGGGTGCGAATGGCTAGAGTGCGAACCCAGGGTGCGAATGGCTAGAGTGCGAACCCTTGCTAACGTCGTCTACCCGAGCCTTTTATAGTCTAAGGCTCGTGTGGCTTACAAGGGGGGCCCGGGACCCGACAGGTGGTCCCGGGGAGATTGCCTGCCGACTATCGTATCCGCAGTTATGTCGGTAGTTGTCTCTGGCGAAGGCTTTTGAGTCTTCGTCTTGCCGCCCTGCCCATGCCGCATGCTAGTTGTAGTGGTTGATGACGGCGGATGCGGCAGGGGATGTCTTGTCGCTGTGTTTATTGGCTGGCAGGTTCTGACATCGCGCGCGAGTCTGTGATGCGACTGGGCGCAACGACACCTAACAGAGGCATGCTCCGCGTCTCCGCGTCTTGGGAAGGCGCGGGCCTTGAATACCTTGTACGGGCAAGGTATGGGGCATCTTTACGCCCGCTGCCTACCACTCGGGGGCAGGCAGCGCTGTTCTGCTAGACACGTGGCGGGCCCGGAGCCCTCCTCAGAGGAGAGGGAGGTCCGGCCCCGCAGGACACGTGGAGCCTTCGGACCTCTCCCCGCGGAGGGGGAGGTCCGGCTTCTGTCAGCCACGTGGCGGGCCCGGAGCTCTCCTCTGAGGAGAGGGAGGTCCGGCCCCGCTGGACACGTGGTGCCTTCGGACCTCTCCCTCGTGGAGGGGGGAGGTCCGGCTTCTGCAGGCCACGTGGCGAGCCCGGAGCTCTCCTCTGAGGAGAGGGAGGTCTGGCCCCGCCGGACGCGTGGCGCCTTCGGATCCCCCCTGCGGAGAAGGGCGAGATCCTCAGGCATTTTCCCCTGTGCGCGGGGGTACCCCATATCGCGGGTACCGACAGTGGCCCCCGGGCCCATCTCGGGGGAGATAGCGAGCCCGAGGTGGGGCCTTCGTCTCTTCTATTCCGCGCACTTTCTCTAAGTCCCGCATTGACCGCTGCCGGAGCACGAACAGTAGTGGGATCATGGGAGCGTGCGCCCACTTGATGGTTGCTTTTACTGCGGCGGTTCCCAAGACTGCCACTTCTGCACGTTGCGGTGCTTTCTTCGGGAACCGCCGGAGTGACTTGCCGGCTCGTCTTCTTGGGAGGCTGACTCCTTGACCCACCGTTTCAGCTGGGCATCTTGGGCCCACCTATCATCGGCGCTCGGTCTTGGAGTCGATGCGGTTGCCGATGCGGCGTATCCGAAGAGTTTCGGGTCGTTTGGAATCGCATCTGGGAAGTCTTAAAAGGGGATCTTACCCGCATTGCGGCTTCCCTTCGCACTTCCCAACGCTTTTCCTTGGACTGTTGTGTCTTTGTCTTCTTGTCTTTGAGCCCTCCCTCGCCATGGCTTCCAACCCGCCCCTAGAGAAGAAATGCGCTCGATCTCCTCCAGTGGCGGCATCTGTGCCAAGCCGGGGATCTAGGGTGCCTGCACCTCCTGCTTCTGGAGATGGCACTCCTTCCGGTGGCGATACGAAGAGGTCCCGGGCTGATTATTCCGACGGGACCCCTCTTAAGCGGCAACAGGCCGAAGGTTCCTAGACATCGTGCCCTCCTTCCTTAAGTGGTGGAGTCTCTGGGGAACCTACTGATGCGTCGAGGGAGGCTTCTGGAGCGTCCCCTGCTCCGCCAGTCCAGGCGACTGCGGAGCGGCCGTCAGCGACGATGGCGGGCTGTGGGGGTCCTACCCCGGCTCAGAAGTCGGGGTTTAAGGCCCGCTGGAGTGTTCGCGCTTGTCGGTCGTCCCCGGCTCGTGGGGAGTCGGCACCGTTACGCTCGGAAATAGGGACAGCTGCCGCGGCCCCCAAGACAGCGCGAGTTTCTCCTGTCCCTGCGTGCCCGGGTTCCATGGCAGCGTCATCTCCTCCTACCAAGACGGCTGCCGCGGCCCCCAAGCCAGCGCAGGTCAACCCTGTACCAGGCGACCCGACTTCTATTTCAGCGTCGACTCCCCCCACTCGTCCCTCTCCACGGACTGAGGGACCAGAAGCTAGTGGGAGTTCGGCGGGTCCGGCTGTCGGAGTCCTGGCGCCAGCTTCTCCTGACCGGCGTCTCATCCCGGTCGCTGGCGCATCGCCTTTTCTCGAGGATGATGTGATGGAGGAAGTCGGGGGTGATGCTCCGGCCTCTGCTGCCCCACTGCCCCTAGCGGATGCCTTAGCGCTCGCCCAAGCGAGCGTCCGGCAGGTCTTGGCCACGCTTGGTCGTGAGCGAGAGGAGCATACAATTGAAAGGGATCGCCTCCTCATCTGGGGGAACCTTTTGCGGGAGCGGACCGTGAAGGTTAAAGGCGAGCTCGATTCCAGGCGGGAGTCGCTTGACTTCAGGGAAGCGCTCCTCGACTGGTTGAAGCGGTCTGTCAACCGTCTGGACGCCGAAACGCGGCGGCTTCACAGGGAGGCCCTTGAGGCACATGCCCGGGCTGAGGAGAGCCTCTCTGCCGTGGAGGAGATACGCCAGAGGCTGGAACGCCGCAAGCTCGCCATTGAGGACCAGGAGCGCTCTATGGCAGCCGAGGCGGAGAGGGTCGTCGCGCGGCTGGCGGCGGGCGAAGCCGATCTGCGAGCTCGGGCCAGGGAGCTAGAGGCCCGGGGGCAGACCTGGCCATGAGGGAGGAACAGGTCTCCCGCGAATGCCAGGCGATCCTGGATCGGGAACTGGCTGCTGACTTCCGGGTTTCTGAGTTGGAGCGGCTTGCCCGGTCTCTCCGCCTTCGGGAAAGCTCCGTGGCGGCCAAGGAGAAGGAATCCTCCGATGGAAGCCGCGACGCCCTGCGAGCAGCCCGCCGCGAGGTAGAGGAGCTCTTGGCTTCGCGGTCCTCCGAGGCCCGCGCAGTTTCGAGCTTCGTCGACCAGGCGAGGTCCGCCTTAGTCCCTCTTGGCTTCAGCCCGGTGAAGGCGGTGGCTCCTGCGTTGAAGGTGGCTGAAGTGATCCCTGCACTGGAGTCACTTGGCGCCAAGCTGAGCAGGTTGGACTCGGTGGTTGCCAGCGAGCTTGAGGCAGAGGGGCGGGGCCTGGCCTTGGAGGTTGCCACGCATGTGCTGGCCTGCTTCAAGAGCCGGGACCCTTCTTTCTCACTGGAGCCAGGGAAAGACGGTCCTGCCGCGGAGCGGGAGGAGATGGCCAGGGCCGAAGTGAGGGATGTGGCCGCCCTTGTAGCCTCTAGGTTCCGGTGCGAGCTAGGAGGCCCCTAGGACTCGTATCTTTCTTTTTATCGAGTCTGTAGACCAGCTCATGGAGCCATGAATAAATAGACTTCTCTTGAATATTTGTGCCTGTGACGCTTTTTGTCTTTATCTTGGTTTTGCCTGGCCGAGCCCTCAGCTCCGCAAGGTACTCAGAGGCCTTCACCAATCTCGACGCTCTGCACAAACACCTTCCCCGGGTCCTAACTGTATTTAGGGCCCCGGAGGTCTCCGGAGCTCGCCCCATGAGGATGGGGAGGTCCGGATCTGTCGGCCACGTGGCGGGCCCGGAACTCCCTTCTAAGGAGTAGGAGGTCCGGCCCCGCGGGACACGTGAAGCCTTCTGAGCTCCTCCGCCGGAGACGGAGGTCCGGCTTCTGCCGGCCACGCGGCGGGTGTGGAGCCCCTCCTGAGGAGGCGGGAGCTCTGGCCCCGCTGTACACGTCGGGCCTTCGGAGCCCCCCTCCCCCAGAGGGGAAGGTCCGGCTTCTGCCAACCACGTGACGGGTCCGGAGCCCCCTTGGGGAGGCGGGAGCCTGTAACACCCCAAAAATCTGGTTAAGGCCCTAAATCATGTTGAGAGGGGAAATTAAAAATTTTTGGACGTGTTGCATGTTTTGCAAAAATTCAAATTCAAACTGGAATTCAAATTAAACTCAAACCAGAAAAAAATAGAAAAAGAAAAAGAGAAAACAGAAAAAACCGGCCAGTGGGCCGAAACCCACCAGCCGACCCAACCAGCACCCGCGCCAGCCCGCAGCCGCGCGCGCCGCTTCCTTCCGCTGACAGGTGGGACCCCCCAGATCGTCTTCCACCTCGCGCCCGCGCCGAACTCCCTCTCACCCGAATCAAAACCGATCGGGATTTCTGCCTATCCCCGCTGAATTCTGTTCGTAGGCGACGCAGACTTGATCGAAACCACCCCGCCGCCCCCCCCCCCCCCCCCCCCGTCTATAAAAACCCCGGCCTCGTTCTGTTTTTCCCACGCGATCCGCCGATTTTCCTCCGGTGAGAACCGAGACTTCTCCGGCGAATTCTGGCCAATCTAAGCTCGGAAATTCCGATCTAACTCGCTGGTCTTGATCCACCGTCTCCGGGGAACCTTGCAGGTGCAAAAAACTCGGTGACTTGCGGTGTAAACACAGCGCCGACGAGCCTCGCCGTGGTTTCACCTCGGACCTCGTCGCCGATCGCTTTCCAGGACCTCCGAGCTCAAGAAAACCCCCGAGGTGAGATCCCCGACCTCCCCTCTACCGATCTATGCCATAAAATCACAGTTCTAGGAAGAATTCCCGAAGATCCGAAAGTTTTCGGCGAGATCGCCGCTTCCCGCCGCCGTGCGCCGCCGGCAGCGCCGCCCGCGCTCGATCAGAGTTTAAAACCCCGCGTACCGGTTCGACGTTATAATCTCAGCCATCGGTTTAAAATCGGACGGTCCACGTCAGCCCCGCGTTATAAAGACTGGAAATCTTACGTGCTACCCCCTGGGGTTCTCGGGAAATAAGAGCTAGCCCCGGAAACTTCTGATCTAGCCCCTGGAACTTCAGAAAATCATGTAAATTCATTTAAAAATCAGTTTTAGCCCCTGGACTTAATAAAAATTAGGAAAAACCCCTCTGATAAGTGTAGCTATACCCCTAGAAATTTTGAAAATAATATTATAGACTCTGTATTAGGGTGAGTTTACCTTTTTAGCCCTGTTTAGTATTTAATTTAGGAAATTGAATATGTGGCTAGTGTTTAAAAATTAAAAAGTGGGACAAACATATTGTTATAATTAAATTAAAAACTTTCTCAGTATTTAGAAAACTTTGGAGTGAGATAAAAACATATGTTGGGCTGAATTGAATCTGTTTAATTTATTATTCACATTTAGGGACACATTTTTAAATAAAGAATAGTTCTAGAAAATAGGGAAAATAATTGTAAAATAGTTTACATCAGAGGGAAAGGTCAAAAATATATCAGTAAATATTTTAGATCAGAACTTATTCTGTTTAGATGATGTGTCTTATTATTTTCATAATAAAGTACACATTTATACATAGGAAAATAAATCTGAAATTATAGCAACTAGTAAATGAATAAATAAAGTTTCTAAAATCCAAAGAATTCAGTTTAGCGTTGGTAGAAATTCTGAAGACATATGTGGAGTAGGAAAATACATTTCATGCATACTTGGTAGCTAAAAAGTGTAGTAATTAAATATAAGGAATTTATTTAAATTGGAAACTCATATATGTATATATAGTATGTAAGTATAAATGTGAACACCAAAGTAGGAATCATATACACACGATTAAAAGTGTATGCAAGCCACAAATCAACACACATAGAGTAACCACAACACATATAATGGTGAATGACTTTCATAAATATAAATGTGTGGTTTGTATGAAGTGGAAGTGTGAACTATGTCCTATGGATTGTTGTTTTTCTTTTGCTATGTGTGATGGTATGATATAGAACATGCTCAAAAGCAAGTTATTCCTTTCCAAGATCAGGACTACCCATTCCAAGAGCAGCAGGAAGGAGGCAAGTGTCCTTGACCACTTTGATCCTATGCTAGGATGTGTAGATAGAATTATTTGCATTGTCAAGTTAAATATGAAACCCATGCTAGGAAGTTTCCCTAGAATTGCATCACCTTGTTTCCTTGTAGCTTGGGTTGGGATTTATTTTATCATGTCATTTATTATTATGCATATGCTTAGCCATGCTTAGAATGGGATATTTGGGATATGAGATCATCAGTTTATTTTACCATACTTTTGAATGAGATATTGTGAGTTATGTAGAGGTAGGGATCAAGGCAAGTTGGATGTTTTGGTTGTGTGCTGGGTGCACGAGACTTGGGTTTGTGTTTAGTACTTGCCTGGATCCTAAGGTCCGGTTCATGGAGCATGTAACCTGGCTTTACCGTGCCAACCACATGCTGAGATGGTGCAGCTTGGCCAATTAATTAGGTGTATCCCCGGCGTAGTATGGGTGTGTTGGAGGGTGCGGGGAGTAGGTGTCAGCTGGACTACCATATGAACCGCAAGGCTCAAGAGGGGGGCACTACAGCGGGGTTGTAGCCTCTTGTATGCTGTTAGGGGTGAAACCTCAGTGGGCCCACGCTCGTCGGGAATCCCTTTGTAAAGGCTTCGTAGTGATCTCCTGGCTACACACCTGGGAAGTGTGAATGTGGTTCGTAGCCACTGGCATAATGGAGGTTCTTTTAGTCCACCCGGCAACGGGGGATGAAATCACTACATGTGGGTACAGTGGTACAAACTCTGCAGAGTCAAAACTGTCATGACAACCGTGCTCACGGTCAAGAGCGGCTTGGACTTATTCATGATTAGAGGAGTGATGGTTTTGGAAGTTGTGGATGTTAAGCGGGAAGCTTAACATTGGAAATGATGTTATGGTTATTGGATTTTGATAATGGGATGAGAGTTTGGGACCATTTCACCTGTGTAGTAATGTAGGTGCTTAATAAGCTAAGGTGATAGGTATTAATTGCGTAGTGCTTTAACCATGAGTTCAACCTCTCCTTGTTCTGACCATGCATGATATAATTTTCCCACACTTGCTGAGTACCATTGGTACTCAACCTTGCATATTTGTTGGTTTATATTGCTGCTCAGGTCAAGATAATGAGGTGGTGTATAATGACCAAGACTTTGGACCCGAAGAAGGTTTCTAGGTTCATGGAGACCCCCGGGCAACGCCTGTGATGGAGCCCTCAAGAATAATATTCCGCTGCTAGTTTGTTTATTTGTGATGAACTTATTATTGTCCATCGAGACATTTGCCATGTAAGACTTATTTATATTCGACACGTGGCTTGTAATAAATGATGCTTCACTATTTGTCATCACATGTATGAGAAAATGATCCTGGCATACATGTGATATTCACTTGGTTGTTCTTCGGAAAAACCGGGTGTGACAGAGCCCCGGGCCCGCTGAACACGTGGGGCCTTCGGGCCTCGCCCCCTGTTGAAGGGGCGGGACCCGGACCTTCCGGTCCTATACTGGAGTAGTTGGTAGCTCCTTGCCCCCGCTTCATGCAGCCCCCGTTGCTGTAACCTTGAGGTCCTGCACACAGGTAGAGGAAACGTAATTCTCCTCGGGGGTCCTTCCTTCCCGTCTCTTAGTCTTATTCGGCTTACGATCCTGGTCCGGTATACGGGGCTTGGGCAATTCTGTGCGCGAGGCACCGGGGCTCCGGCTCCCTCCAAGGTCCGGGTACGACCGTCCGATCCCTAGTACCGGACCGTGCGCCGGGGAAGCAGAGTGCACAGGCTTTGGGTTCGGAACCAGGCAAAGCGGTTGTACTCCCGTGGACCTCCGGAGGGCAGGGTGCGCACGCTTTGGGCACAGAGTCGGCTAAGCGGGATACGCACCCTGGACCCCCCATGCACGGCGCAGGCCTTTCCTGGAGGTGACCAACTGGCACCGCAACACCTGACTGGGGGAGGCCCGAGAGACCCACCTGGCCATCGGTAGGTGCCTCAAGCGCAACCGCCTTTGGCAGGATAGCAAATGCTGACTATGGGTGAGCACGAGAGAGAGGGAGCTAGATGTACGATGAGCATACATAGAGTGTGTCGAAGTGTGCGATCGACACTTCCCCCGGGCCTGCACTGGGCAGCCCGCGGAGGTTCTTTTTTCGGAGGGGCTAGTCCCTAGCGGAGAGCTTGCGCGGATGGACGAGTTAGTGAGAGCTTGACACGGGAAGTTTTACGTGGTTCAGGCCGCCGGAGCGTAAAACCCTACGTCCACGGCGAGCTATGGAGCTCGCTGTATTGCTTGCTGCTCAGGGCCGGGGGCCTGAGCTTGGGGGTGAGTTACAACTTGAGAGTGTATGGCTAGCGTATGAGTTGTAGAATGCGAACCCTTGCTATCGACGCCTACCCGAGCCTTTTATAGTCCAAGGCTCGGGCGGCTTACAAGGGAAGCCGGGACCCGACAGGTGGTCCCGGGAAGATTGTCTATTATCTACCGTATCTGTAGTTACGCCGGTGGTTGCCTCTGGTCGAAGGCTTCTGAGTCTTCATTTTGCCGCCCTGCCCATGCCGCGCACTAGTCATAGTGGTTGATGACGGCGCAGGCGGCATGGGATGTCTTGTCGCGGCGTTTATTACCTGGCAGGTTCTGACACCGCGCGCCAGTCTGTGATGCGACTGGACGCAACGGCACCTGACAGGCGCGTGCTCCGCGTTTCCGTGTCTTGGGAAGACGCGGGCCTTGAATACCTTGTACGGGCAAGGTGAGGGGCGCCTTTACGCCCGCGGCCTACCGCTCGGGGACAGGCAGCACCGTTCTTCCAGCCACGTGGCGGGTCTGGAGCTCTTCTCTGAGGGGAGGGAGGTCCGGCCCCGCTGGACGCGTGGCGCCTTAGGACCTCTCTCCCGCGGAGGGGGAGGTCCGGCTTCTGCATGCCACATGGCGGGCCCGGAGCTTACCTCTGAGGAGAGGGAGGTCCGGCCCCGCTGGACGCGTGGCGTCTTCGGACCCCTCTCCCGCGGAGGGGGAGGTCCGGCTTCTATATGCCACATGGCGGGCCCGGAGCTCTCCTCTGAGGAGAGGGAGGTCCGGCCCCGCCAGACGCGTGGCGCCTTCAGAGCTCTCCCTGCGGAGAAGGGCGAGCACCTTAGGCATTTTACCCTGTGCGCGGGGGTACCCCATATCTCAGGGACCGACAGTGGCCCCCGGGCCCATCTCGGGGGAGATAGCGAGCCCGAGGTGGGACCTCCGTCTCTTCCGATCCGCGCACTTTCTCTAAGTCCCGACTTGACCGCTGCCGGAGCACGAACGGCCGCGGGGTCGTGAGAGCGTGCGCCCACTTGATGATTGCTTTTACTGCGGCGGTTCCCAAGGCTGCCACTTCTGCACGTTGCGGCACTTTCTTCGGGAACCGCCGAAGGGCCTTGCCGGCTCATCTTCTTAGGAGACTGACTCCTTGCCCCCACCGCTCCAATTAAGCGGCTTGGTCCCACCCGTCATCGGTACTCGGTCTAGGAACCGAAGCGGTTGCGGGATATTCGAAGAGTTCCGAATCGCTTGGAACTGCACCGGGAAGCTTTTTAGAGGGGATCTCACCCACATTGTAGCTTCCCTTCGCACTTCTCTGCGTTTCTTCTTGGACTCTTGCGCTTTTGCTTTCTTGCCTTTGAGCTCTCCCTTGCCATGGCTTCCAACCCGCTGCCAGAGAAGAAACGCGCCCGATCTCCTCCAGCAACGGCGCCGGTGCCAAGTTGGGATTTTGGGGTGCCTGACACTCCCTCCGGTGGCGACTCGAAGAGGCCCCGGGCTGATGTGCTGGGGGAAGCCTCTGTGGCGTCCCCTGTTCCGCCAGTCCAAGCGACTGCGGAGCGGTCATCGGAGACGGTAGTGGGCTCTGGAAATCCTACCCCGGCTCAGAAGTCGGGGTTTAGAGCCCGCTGGAGTGTCCGCGCTTCCCGGCCTTCCCCGTCTTGCGGGGAATCTGTGCCGATGCGCTCGGAGCCAGGGGCGACTGCTGCGACCCCCAGGCCAGCGCGGACTTCTCCTGTTCCGGTGTGCCCGGACTCCGCGGCGGCGCCGTCTCTTCCTGCCGAGACGGCTACCGCGGCCCCCGAGCCAGCACAGGTTGATCCTGCACTAGGCGGCCTGGCTTCTTCTCCAGCTCCGTCTTCCCCGGCTCGTCCCTCTCCTCAGGTCAAGGAGCCAGAAGCTGAAAAGAGCCCAGCTGGCCTGGCTGCCAGCGCCGCGGAGCCAGCTTCTCTTGATCGACGTCTCGTCTCGGCGGCTGGCGCGTCGGCTCTTCCTGAGGACGAGGTAATGGAGGAGATCGGAGGGACTGCCCCAGCCTCTGTTGCTCCATTGCCTCTGGCGGACGCCTTCACGCTTGCCGAGTCGAGCGTCCGACAGGTCTTGGCTGCACTAGGGCGCGAGCGGGAGGAGTATACGGTTGAACGGGACCGCCTCCTCACCTAGGGGAACCTTTTGCGGGAGAGGACCGCGAAGGTTAAGAGCGAGCTCGACTCCAGGCGGGAGTTGCTCGACTTCAGGGAAACGCTTGTCGACCGGATGAAGCGAGCTGTTGACCGCATGGACACCCAGTCGCGGCGGATCAACAGGGAGGCCCTGGAGGCTCACGCCCGGGCGGAAGAGAGCCTCTCTGCTGCTATGGAAATATGGCAGCGGTTGGAGCGCCGCGAACTCGCCGTTGAGGAGCGGGAGCGTTCCGTGGCAGCTGAGGCAGAGAGGGTCGCCGCACAGCTGGCTGCGGGCGAGGATGACCTCCGAGCTCGGATGGAGGAGCTGGAGATTCTGAAGGCAGACCTTGACTTGAGGGATGAATAGGTCTCCCATGATCGCCGGGCGGTCTTGGACCGCGAGTTGACTGCCGGCTTCAGGGCCGCTGAGTTGGAGCGGCTAGCCGAGACCCTCCGCCTTCGGGAGAGTTCCCTGGCGGCCCAGGAGAAGGAATTCTCCGAGAGGAACCTGGAGGCTCTGCGGGCGGCCCGCCGCGAGGTGGAGGAGCTCTCATCCCTACGGTCCTCCGAGGCCCTTGCGGTATCAAGCTTCGTGGATCGGGCGGGGTCCGCCCTGATCCCTCTTGGTTTCAGTCCGGTGAGGGCCGCAACTCCCGCATTGTAGGTGGCAGAGGTGATCCCTGCATTGGAATCGATCGGCGCCAAGCTAGACAGACTCGACTCGGTGGTCGCCAGCGAGCTTGAAACCGAGGGCCGCGGCTTAGCTTTAGAGGTAGCCTCGCATGTGCTGGCATGCTTCAAGAGCCGCGACCCCTCTTTCTCACTGGAGCCAGCAAGAGAGGGCCCAGCCGCGGAGCGGGAGGAAGCTGCCAGGGCTGAAGTCGAGGATGTGGCCGCCCTTGTAGCCGCAAGGTTCCGGCGAGAGCCGGGAGGTCCTTAGGACTTGCTTCTCCCTTTTTTATCGAGTCTGTAGTCCAGCTCAAGGAGCCTTGCTTAATTTGACTCTCTTGGATACTTGTGTCTGTGATGCTTTTCCCTCCTTCTTGGCTTTGCCTGGCTGAGTCCTTAGCTCCGCAAGGTACTCAGAGGTCATTTCCAATCTCGGAGCTTCGCACAGACACCCCCCGGGTCCTAACCGTGTTAGGGGCCCCCGGAGGTCTCCGAACCTCGCCCTATGGGGGGCTCCAAATCTGCCGGCCACGTGGTGGGTCCAGAGCTCCTCCTCAAGAGACGGGAGCTCCGTTCATGTTGGACACGTAGGGCTTTCGGAGCCCTCCCGCTGAGGGGGGAGGTCCGGTTCCTGCCTGCCACGTGGCGAGCCCGGAGCCCTCAAGGAAGGAGAGAGTTCCGGGCCTGCTGGACACGCGGGGCCCCCGGGCCCTGCCCCCGCTGGAGGGGCAGGTCTCGGTCCTTCCAGTCCCAGGCCGGTGTAGCTGGTAGCTCTTTTCCCCCCGCTTCATGCAGTCCCTGTTGCCGTAACCTGAAGGTCCTGCACACAGGTAGAGGAAACGTAATTCTCCTCGGGGGGTCCTCCCCTCCTGTCTCCTAGTCTTATCCGTCTTATGGTCCTGGCCCGCTATACGGGGCTTTGGCAATTCTGTGCACGAGGCGCCGGAGCTCCGGCTCCCTCCGAGGTCCGGGTACGGCCGTCCGATCCCTAGTACCGGGCCATGCGCTGGGGAAGCAGAGTGCACGCGCTTTGGGTTCATGACCAGGCAAAGCGGACGTACTCCCCTGGACCTCCGGAGAGCAGGATGCGCATGCTTTGGGCTCTGGGCCGGCTAAGCTGGATACGCACCCTGGACCCCCCCCATGCACAATGCTGGCCTTTCCTGAAGGTGACCAACTGATACCGCAACACCTGACTGGGGGAGGCCCGAGAGACTCACTCGGCCATCGGCAGGTGCCTCAAGCGCAGCCGCCTTCGGGAGGATAGCAAATGCCGACTATGGATGAGCGCAGGAGAGGGGGAGCTAGATGTATGATGAACATACAGAGATAGCGCGATCATAAAAATTAATGCATAATTTAAATGAGCGCATGAGAAGGAGCTAAGTAGAACAGGTCTCTGTATTCGCGCCCATAGGTCGAATTCTGGCTGTTCGTGGGGGCAATGTTCCGCCTCGTCTACAAGGGAAGCAAGACTCTACGCGCTTAGGGTCGGAACCAGGCTAAACTGGACGTAGTCCTGTACCGTCCCTTGAGACTTAGCTACCCCAAGCTTTGTTCCTAAGTTCTATGGGGTCTATTACAGAAGTGAATAACCCTATTCTACCGATGCTCAGTAAGTAGGACTTACAGTGTTGCTCCATGGCAAGGATTTTTGGAAATGGATCCCACTCTCGGTTGAAAGGCATGTGTACCTGGGGCGGCAGCTTTCATGATTCGGAAGGGACCTTCCCTGCTGGGGGAGAGCTTATGGGTCCTTCTTGGAATATAGCATGCCACTTCACCAGGCTGCCCTCTTGCGGGCCCCCTTCGCGTTTGGTTCTTTGGCGGTAGTGCTTAGAGCATTAGCCGAGACCTTGCGTTGTGGGGTGTTCCCTGCAAGCCGAGTCTTGTCGAAGTTGTTGTCTTCACGCTGGATCAGGTCCTGCGTGGCTTCTCTCGGGGTCCCCCGGGGAGTTCTCCCCTTCTGGCTAAGGCCTTCAAGGGGTAGGTGGACCCGGGCTCGCTTTGGATGACCTAAGGCGCCCCCCCTTCTGGCAAGGCCTTCAAGGGGTTGACGGACCCTAGGCAGCCCCCGAGAGGTATGTTCGAGGCACGGAGGCGTGCCGTAGCTGGCTAACGCCTTGGCCCGTCATCGTCGGAACTGGAGTCCTCAGCGTCATGTACTGTCTTTATGACACGTTGAGGCTCCTGGAACCCCACCTGGTGGGCAGCGGTGACTGGGGCATCGGCCTTTTGTTTGCCATCCCTCTGAGGGTAGGGCGGTGCTTCAGCCCTCTGCTGTCTTCCATTGCGGAAGCGCTCTGCGAGCCTCTGGATCTCCCAGCACTCGGCAGCTGTATGGTTGCAGGTGCCATGCACGGGGCATAGCCCGCCTTGGCCACTGTCTGGGGCCGGTGATTGCCGCTGCCTCTTGTCGGGGCGCGGCCCCCGAGCTCCACTGGTTGTCGCAGCTGCGGCGACGGGGGCCGTGAATGGTGACTTCATCTTCCCATTCCCCCGGTTCTTGGTCTTCTTGCCACCCCCATAGGCAGCAGCACCGGAGCCGGGCTGCCCTCCTGACTCGGAGGTTGGCAGTGCGTGCCAGTTCCGTCCTTCGGCTGCTCTGGCGCACTTGTCCGCCAGGCTAAAGAGCTCCGAGACGTCGCTGACCTCTCTGGTCGCGAGCTTCTCGAGCATTTTCTCGTCCCGGACACCCTGTCGGAACGCCACCACCACAGAGGCGCTTTGGATATGTGGGATGGTGTTGCGCACCTGAGAGAACCGCTGGATGAAAGAGCGCAGCGACTCCCCAGGTTGTTGTTTGACGACGTGGAGGTCGAGCTCCGTGCCGGGACGGGTGTAGGAGCTGCCGAAGTTGGCGACGAACTGCCGGCAGAGCTCATCCCAAGAGGTTATGGACCCCTGGGGTAGATTCATGAGCCAGGACCGGGCTGGGCCGGTCAAGGCGACGAGAAAGTAGTTGGCCATGACAGCCTCATCGCCTCCTGCAGCAAGTACGGAGGTGGAGTAGATCTGGAGGAACTCCGCTGGGTTGACGCTTCCGTCGTACTTCTCGGGCAAGTGCGGGCGAAACTTGCGTGGCCACCTTGCGAAGCGAAGGTGGGGTGCAAGGGCCGCACATCCTGCACCTGCTGCTGCAGGTACTGGCGCTGCGAACAGGTGGTTCGCACCTGGCACCACGTATCCCGGCATGGGCAAGGCTGCACCGTAGGCCGGGGCCGCTACTTGCGGCGCATATGGTGGTGGCATATGTTGCGCAGCATATGCCTGAGGCGGGGCTCGCATGGCGAAGGCCTGCCCTTCTGGTTGCGTCGAGGCCGACGACATGCTGTCGCCTGCCTCATGGTTGCGACGCCTTTCTCGACGTCGCTCGAGGTACACCCGGGCGTCCTGCCCCAAGTGGCACCATTCCAGTTCCCTTCGCAGGTCCGTCGACAGGAGCCTGGAGGAGCTGGAATCCACCGTTAGCTCGTCAACCGTGAGTGTGCGCGTCAGCGACACAGTCGGTTGCCCCGGGCGCCGCCCTCGCCGAAACCGAGGATTCGCGGCGGCGACGACGAGGCGGTCCACCTCGCGGACCCATTGCTGGGTCGCTGAATGGAGCGCATCCCCTGCAGGTGGGTTGCGCAGCAGCGCTCTTGCTGCAGCTAGCGCACCTCCATGGTGTACGCTCAGCGCTGCAGAAGACCTCACGCTAGTCGGGGCCTGCATAGCCGGAGTCGGCGTTGCCGGAGTCGGCTGCTGGCTACCCGCTTGTGCCGACACACTCCGTCCTGAGTGCGTCGACATGTACTCCCCGCTGGTCACGGTTCGCCGTGAATGCGGTGGGGGAGAGTTTGCCGCTGAAGGGAGCTTGGTCATCTTCGTCGGCGGAAACTCATCGGGCTAGGGGAAAAGCCCCCTACCTGGCGCGCCAAATGTCGAAGTGTGCGATCGACAGTTCCCCCAGGTCTGCACTGGGCAGCCCGCGGAGGTTCTTTTTTCAGAGGGGCTAGTCCCTAGCGGAGAGCTTGCGCGGATGGACGAGTTAGTGAGAGCTTGACACGGGAAGTTTTACGTGGTTCAGGCCGCCGGAGCGTAAAACCCTACGTCCACGGCGAGCTATGGACCTCGCTGTATTGCTTGCTGCTCAGGGTCGGGGGCCTGAGCTTGGGGGTGAGTTACAGCTTGAGAGTGTATGGCTAGCGTATGAGTTGCAGAATGCGAACCCTTGCTATCGACGCCTACCCGAGCCTTTTATAGTCCAAGGCTCGGGCGGCTTACAAGGGAAGCCGGGACCCGATAGGTGGTCCCAGGAAGATTGTCTATTATCTACCGTATCTGTAGTTACGCCGGTGGTTGCCTCTGGTCGAAGGCTTCTGAGTCTTCATTTTGCCGCCCTGCCCATGCCGCGCACTAGTCATAGTGGTTGATGACGGCGCAGGCGGCATGGGATGTCTTGTCGCAGCGTTTATTACCTGGCAGGTTCTGACACCGCGCGCCAGTCTGTGATGCGACTGGACGCAACGGCACCTGACAGGCGCGTGCTCCGCGTTTCCGTGTCTTGGGAAGACGCGGGCCTTGAATACCTTGTACGGGCAAGGTGAGGGGCGCCTTTACGCCCGCGGCCTACCGCTCGGGGGCAGGCAGCACCGTTCTTCCAGCCACGTGGCGGGTCCGGAGCTCTTCTCTGAGGGGAGGGAGGTCCGGCCCCGCTGGACGCGTGGTGCCTTCGGACCTCTCTCCCGCGGAGGGGGAGGTCCGGCTTCTGCATGCCACGTGGCGGGCCCGGAGCTTACCTCTGAGGAGATCGAGGTCCGGCCCCGCTGGACGCGTGGCGTCTTCGGACCCCTCTCCCGCGGAGGGGGAGGTCCGGCTTCTGTATGCCACATGGCGGGCCCGGAGCTCTCCTCTGAGGAGAGGGAGGTCCGGCCCCGCCAGACGCGTGGCGCCTTCGGAGCTCTCCCTGCGGAGAAAGGCGAGCACCTTAGGCATTTTACCCTGTGCGCGGGGGTACCCCATATCTCAGGTACCGACAGAGTGCGATCATAAAAATTAATGCGTAATTTAAATGAGTACATGCGGGAGAGTGGAGTAGAACAGGTTTCTGTGTAAATGCCCATAGGGGGAAGTCAGACTGTACATGGAGGCAACGACCCGCCTCATTAAGAACGGAAGCAAGACTCTACGCGCTTAGGGTCGGACCCAGGCCAAGCTGTACGTAGTCCTGGACCGTCCCGTGAGACTTAGCTGCCACAAGCGCTGTTCCTAGACTCTATGGGATTTATTACAGAAGGGTATGGCCTTGTTCTACTAACGCTCAGGAGGTAGGACTTACAGTGTTGTTCCATGCCAAGGGTTTTGGGAACGGATCCCATACTCGGTTGAAAGGCATGTGTACCTGGGACGGCAGCTTTCATGACTCGGAAGGGACCTTCCTGGCTGGGGGAGAGTTTATAGGTCCTTTACGGGAAAGTCTGTGCCGCGGCACCAGGTTTCCTTCCTACAGGTCCCTGACGCGTTTGGTCCTTTGGCGGTAGTGCTAGAGCGCCAACCGAGACCGTGCGTTGTGGGGTGTCACCTGCAGGCGAGCCTCGTCGACGAGGTTGTCATCTTCACGCTGGATCAAGTCCCGCGCGGCTTCTCCTAGGCGCCCCGGGGAGCTCTCCCCTTCTGGCTAAGGCCTTCAAGTGGTAGGAGGACCCGGACTCTTCTTGGGAGACCCAAGGCGTCTTTCCCCTTCTAGCAAGGCCTTCAAGAGGTTGACAGACCCTGGGCGGCCCCCAGGAGGTACAACTGAGGCACGGAGGCGTGCACTCGGGTGGAGCTGGCCTGGTTCTGCACCGTCGGGGCTGGTGCTTGGGCTGCTGTGACTACTTGGAGCTCCTCCAAGGTTGATATCGCAGCAATGCAGTCTCCACTGACTTCCCGGGATAGCCACAGTCAGCTACTGCCCCGGCTCGTCATCACCGGAGCTGAAGTCCTCACCGTTGTGCACCGTCTTCATGACGCGCTGAGGCTCCTGAAACCCCACCTGGTGGCCGGCGCTGACTGAGGCATCGACTTTCTGCTTGCCCTCCCTCTGAGGGAGGGGCGGCCCATCAGCTCTCAGCTGCCTCACTTTGCGGAAGCGCTCTGCGAGCCTTTGGATGTCCCAGCATTCGGCAGAAGTGTGATTGCTGGTGCCATGCACGGGGCACAGCTCACCTTGGTCACCATCTGGGGCTGGCGACTGCCGTTGCCTTTTGTCGGGGCGTGGCCCCCGAGCTCCGCTGGGTGCCGCTGCTGTAGCAACGGGAGCTGCAGCCGATGACTTCATCTTGCCACTCCCCCAGTTCTTGCCCTTCTTGCCGCCTCCATAGGAGGCAGCGCCAGACCCGGGATGTCCTCCTGACTCGGAGGCCGGCAATGAGTGTCAGTTCTGCCCTTCGGCTGCTCTGGCGCACTTGTCCGCCAGGCTGAAGAGCTCGGAGACATCGCGGACCTCTCTGGTCGTGAGCTTCTCAAGCATCTTCTCGTCCCGGACACCCTGCCGAAACGCCACCACCACGGAAGCACTTTGAATGTGTGGGATGGTGTTGCGTACCTGGGAGAACCGCTGAATAAAGGAGCGCAGTGATTCCCTAGGATGTTGCTTGATGGCGTGGAGGTCAAGCTCCGTGCCAGGACAGGTGTAGGAACTGCCGAAGTTGGCAATGAATTGCCGGCAGAGCTCTCCCCAGGAAGTTATGGAACCCTGAGGGAGGTTCATGAGCCAAGACCGGGCTGGGCCGGTCAAGGCGACGGGGAAGTAGTTGGCCATGACGGCCTCATCCCCTCCTGCGGCAAGTACGGCGGTGGAATAGATCTGGAGAAACTCCGTCTTGTTGACGCTGCCGTCGTACTTCTCAGGCAGGTGCGGCCGAAACTTGCGCGGCCACCTCGCGAAGCAAAGGTGGGGCGCCAGGGCCGCACACCTTGCCCCTTCTGCTGCAGGCGTTGGTGCCGCGAACGCTTGGTTCGCCGCTGACACAGTGTACCCCGGTATGGGCAAGGCTGCACCATAGACCGGGGACGCCGTTTGCAGGGCATATGGCTGTGGCATATGCTGCGCGGCGCATGCCTGGGGCAGAGATCGCGTGGCGAAGGTCTGCGCCTCAGGCTGGGTCGAGGCTGACGTCATGCTGTCGCCAGCCTCTTGGACGCGGCGCCTTTCTCGACGTCGCTCGTGGTACACCCGGGCATCCTGGCCCAAGTGGCACCGTTCCAGCTCTGCCCTCAGGTCCATCGACTAAATCCTGATGGAGCTGGAATCCGCCGTCTGCCCGTCAACCGTTGGCGTGCGCGTCAGCGACACAGCCCGTAGGCAAGAGTGTCGTCCCCGCCGAAGTCGAGGGTTTGCGGCGGCGACGATGAGGCGGTCTACCTCGCGTATCCACTGCTGGGTCGCTGAATGGGGTGCGTCCCCAGCGGGTGGATTGCGCAGTAGCGCTCTTGCTGCAGCTAGCGCACCCCTGTGGGGTACGCTTATCGCTGCAAACGATCTCACGCTGGCTGGAGCCTGCATTACCGGAGTCGGCGTTGCCGGAGTCGGCTGCTGGCTTCCAGCTTGCGCTGACACACTCCGTCCTGAGTGCGTCGACACGTATTCCCCGCTGGTCACGTTTCGCCGTGAACGTGGAGGAGGAGAGCTTGCCGCTGAAGGAAGCTTGGTCATCTTCGTCGGCAGAAACTCGTCGCGCAAGGGAAAGGCTCCCTACCTGGCGCGCCAAATGTCGAAGTGTGTGGTCGACACTTCCCCCGGACCTGCTCTGGGCAGCCCGCGGACGTTCTTTTTCGGAGGGGCTAGTCGCTTGCGGAGAGCTTAAGCGTAGGGACGAGTTAGGGAGGAGCTTGACACGATGAGTTTTACGTGGTTCGGGCCGCCGGAGCGTAAAACCCTACGTCCACGGTGAGCTGAGGTGCTCGCTGTATTGCTTGATGCTCAGAACCGAAGTCCTAGCTTGAGGATGAGTTATGCCTAGGGTATGAGTTGCTGGAGTGCGAACCCAGGGTGCGAATGGCTAGAGTGCGAACCCAGGGTGCGAATGGCTAGAGTGCGAACCCACGGTGCGAATGGCTAGAGTGCGAACCCTTGCTAACGTCGCCTACCCGAGCGTTTTATAGTCCAAGGCTCGTGTGGCTTACAAGGGGGGCCCGGGACCCGACAGGTGGTCCCGGGGAGATTGTCTGCCGACTATCGTATCCGCAGTTATGTCGGTAGTTGTCTCTGGCGAAGGCTTCTGAGTCTTCGTCTTGCCGCCCTGCCCATGCCGCATGCTAGTCGTAGTGGTTGATGACGGCGAGTGCGGCAGGGGATGTCTTGTCGCTGTGTTTATTGGCTGGCAGGTTCTGACACCGCACGCCAGTCTGTGATGCGACTGGGCGCAACGACACCTGACAGAGTCGTGCTCCGCGTCTCCGCGTCTTGGGAAGGCGCGGGCCTTGAATACCTTGTATGCGCAAGGTATGGGGCGTCTTTACGCCCGCTGCCTACCACTCGGGGGCAGGCAGCGCTGTTCTACTGGACACGTGGCGGGCCCGGAGCCCGCCTCAGAGGAGAGGGAGGTCCGGCCCTGCAGGACACGTGGAGCCTTCGGACCTCTCCCCGCGGAGGGGGAGGTCCGGCTTCTGTCGGCCACGTGGCGGGCCCGGAGCTCTCCTCTGAGGAGAGGGAGGTCCGGCCCCGCTGGACACGTGGCGCCTTCGGACCTCTCCCCCGCGGAGGGGGAGGTCCGGCTTCTGCAGGCCACGTGGCGAGCCCGGAGCTCTCCTCTGAGGAGAGGGAGGTCCGGCCCCGCCGGACGCGTGGCGCCTTCGGAGCACCCCCTGCGGAGAAGGGTGAGATCCTCAGGCATTTTCCCCTGTGCGCGGGGGTACCCCATATCGCGGGTACCGACAGCCCTGTTCTACTAACGCTCAGAAGGTAGAACTTACTATGATGTTCCATGCTCCAAGGGTTCGGGAACGGATCCCATCCTTGGTTGAAAGGCATGTGTACCTGGGACGGCAACTTTCGTGACTCGGAAGGGACCTTCCCGGCTGGGGGAGAGTTTATAGGTCCTTGCGGGAAAGTGTGTGCCGCGGCACCAGGTTGCCTTCCTGCAGGTCCCTGACGTGCTTGGTCCTTTGGCGGTAGTGCTAGAGCACCAGCCGAGGCCGTGCGTTGTGGGGTGTCACCGGCAGTCGTGCCTCGTCGACGAGGTCGTTATCTTCACACTGGAGCGGGTCCTGCGCGGCTTCTCCCGGGAGCCCCGGGGTACCCTCCCCTTCTGGCTAAGGCCTTCAAGAGGTAGGAGGACCCGGACTCTTCTTGGGAGACCCAAGGCGTCTTTCCCCTTCTGGCTAAGGCCGTCAAGAGGTTGACAGACCCTGGGCGGCCCCCAGGAGGTAAGGCCGAGGCACAGAGACGTGCACTCAGGTGAGGTCGTTATCTTCACGCTGGAGCGGGTCCTGCGCGGCTTCTCCCGGGAGCCCTGGGGTACCCTCCCCTTCTGGCTAAGGCCTTCAAGAGGTAGGAGGACCCGGACTCTTCTTGGGAGACCCAAGGCGTCTTTCCCCTTCTGGCTAAGACCGTCAAGAGGTTGACAGACCCTGGGCGGCCCCCAGGAAGTAAGGCCGAGGCACAGAGACGTGAACTCAGGTGGAGATGGTCCGGTTCTGCACCGTCGGGGCTGGTGCTTGGGCTGCTGCAGCTACTTGGAGCTTCTCCAGGGTTGATGTCACAGCAGTGCAGTCTCCACTGACTTTTCGGGGCAGCCGTAGTCGGCTACTGCCCCGACTCGTCATCATCGGAGCTGGAGTCCTCACCGTTGTGCACCGTCTTTATGACGCGCTGAGGCTCCTGAAACCCCACCTGGTGGCCGACGCTGACTGAGGCGTCGACCTTCTGCTGGACCTCCCTTTGACGGAAGGGCGAAGCATCAGCTCGTAGCTGCCTCCCTTTGTGGAAGCGCTCATCGAGCCTATGGATGTCCCAGCACTCGGCAGCAGTATGATGGCTGGTGCCATGCACAGGGCATAGCTCGACTTGGTCACCATGTGGAGTTGGTGACTGTCGCTGCCTTTTGTCGGGGCGCGGCCCCCGAGCTCCACTGGGTGCCACTGCTGCGGCAACGGGAGCCGCGGTCGGTGGCTTCATCTTGCCACCGCCCCGGTTCTTGGTCTTCTTGCTGCCTCCATAGGAAGCGGCGCCAGATCCGGGCCGTCCTCCTGACTCAGAGGCTGGCAGAGAGTGCCAGTTCCGCCCCTCTGCTGCCCTGGCGCATTTGTCCGCCAAGCTGAAGAGCTCCGAGACGTCGCGAACCTCTCTGGTCGCGAGCTTCTCAAGCATCTTCTCGTCCCGGACACCCTGCCGGAACGCCACCACCACAGAAGCACTTTGAATGTGCGGGATGGTGTTGTGTACCTGGGAGAACCGCTGGATAAAGGAGCGCAGCGTCTCTCCAGGTTGTTGCTGGATGGCGTGGAGGTCGAGCTCCGTGCCAGGCCGGGTGTAGGAGCTGTCGAAGTTGCCGGTGAACTGCCGGCAGAGCTCTCCCTAGGAGGTTATGGAACCCTGGGGGAGGTTCATGAGCCAAGACCGGGCTGGGCCGGTCAAGGCGACGGGGAAGTAGTTGGCCATGACGGCCTCGTCCCCTCCTGCAGCAAGGACGGCGGTGGAGTAGATCTGGAGGAACTCCGCCGGGTTGACGCCGTCGTCGTACTTCTCGGGCACGTGCAGCCGAAACTTACGCGGCCACCTCGCGAAGCATAGGTGGGGCGCCAGGGCCGCACATCCTGCTCCTGTTGCCGCAGGCGTTGGTGCCGCGAACGCTTGGATCGCCACGGGCACAGTGTACCCCGGTATGGGCAAGGCTGCGCCATAGACCGGGGGCGCCATTTGCAGGGCATATGGTTGTGGCATATGCTGCGTGGCGTATGCCTGGGGCAGAGATCACGTGGCGAAAGTCTGCACCTCACGCAGGGTCGAGGCAGACGTCATGATGTCGCCGACCTCTTGGTTGTGACGCCTTTCTCGTCGTCGCTCGAGGAATACTCGGGCATCTTGGCCCAAGTGGTATCGTTCCAGCTCTGCCCTCAGGTCCACCGATGGGAGCCTGGTGGAGCTGGAATCTGCCGTCTGCCCGTCAACCGTTGGTGTGCGCGTCAGCGACACAGCCGGTTGGCCGGGGCGTCGTCCCCGCCGAAGTCGAGGGTTTGCGGCGGCAACGACGAGACGGTCTACTTCGCGAATCCACTGTTGGGTCGCTGACTGAGGCGCGTCCCCAGTAGGTGGATTGCGCAGTAACGCTCTTGCTGTAGCTAGCGCGCCCCCGTGGGGGACGCTCAGCGCTGCAGAGGATCTCACGCTCGCTGGAGCCTGCGTTGTCGGAGTCGGCGCTGCCGGAGTCGGCTGCTGGCTTCCAGCTTGCGCCTACACACTCCGTCCAGAGTGTGTCGAGACGTAGTCCTCGCTAGTCACGGTCCGTCGTGAACGCGGAGGAGGAGAGCTTGCCGCTGAAGGAAGCTTCGTCATCTTCGTCGGCAGAAGCTCGTCGCGCAAGGGAAAAGCCCCCTACCTGGCGCGCCAAATGTCGAAGTGTGTGGTCGACACTTCCCCCGGACCTGCTTTGGGCTGCACGCGGAGGTTCTTTTTCGGAGGGGATAGACACTTGCGGAGAGCTTAAGCGTTAGGGACGAGTGAGGGAGAAGCTTGACACGGCGAGTTTTACGTGGTTCAGGCCGCCGGAGCGTAAAACCCTACGTCTACGGTGAGCAGAGGTGCTTGCTGTATTGCTTGTTGCTCAGAACCGAAGTCCTGAGCTTGAGGGTGAGTGATGTCTAGGGTGCGAGTTCACAGAGTTCGAACCCTTGCTAACGTTGCCTACCCGAGCCTTTCATAGTCCAAGGCTCGAGTGGCTTACAAGGGGGACCCGGGACCCGACAGGTGGTCCCGAGGAGATTGCTGCCATCTACCGTATCTACAGTTATGCCGGTAGTTGTCTCTCGTGAAGGCTTCCGAGTCTTCGTTCAGCCACCCTGCCCATGCCGCAAGCTAGTCGTAGTGGTTGATGATGGCAGGGACGACAGGGGATGTCTTGTTGTTGTGTTTATTGGCGGGTAGGCTCTGACACGATGCGCCAGTCTGCGATGTGACTGGGCGCAATGGCACGTGATAGAGGCATGCTTCGTGAATCCGCGTCTTGGGAAGGCGCAGGCCTTGAATACCTTGTACGGGCAAGGTATGGCACATCTTTACGCCCGCTGCCTACCGCGCGGGGGCAGGCAGCGTTGCTCTACTGGCCACGTGGCGGGCCCGGAGCTCTCCTATGAGGAGAGGGAGATCCGACCCCGCGGGACACGTGGAGCCTTCGGAGCTCTCCCCGCGGAGGGGGGACGTCCGGCTTCTGCTGGCCACGTGGCGGGCCCGGAGCTCTCCTCTGAGGAGAGGGAGGTCCGGCCCCGCTGGACACGTGGAGCCTTCGGAGCTCTCCCCGCGGAGGGGGAGGTCCGGCTCAGTTGGCCACATGGCGAGTCTGGAGCTCTCCTCTGAGGAGAGGGAGGTCCGGCCCCGCTAGACACGTGGCGCCTTCAGAGCTCTCCCTGTGGAGAAGAGCGAGGTCCTTAGTCATTTTCCCCTGTGCGCGGGGGTACCCTATATCGAGGGTACCGACACATTCCCTCTCCCTAGAATAGATCAAATAGTAGACTCGACATTAGGCTGTAATATGCTATGCTTCCTAGACGCATACTCGGGTTTCCATCAGATCCCTATGTCTAGAGAAGATGAAGAGCACACTTCCTTCATCACAGTTGTCGGTACCCGCGATATGGGGTACCCCCGCTGTCGGTACCCGCGATATGGGGTACCCCCGCGCACAGGGGAAAATGCCTAAGGATCTCGCTCTTCTCCGCAGGGAAAGCTCCGGAGGTGCCACGTGTCCAGTGGGGCCGGACCTCCCTCTCCTCAGAGGAGAGCTCCGGGCTCGCCACGTGGCCTACAGCAGCCAGACCTCCCCCTCTGAGGGTAGAGCTCCGAAGGTGCCACGTGTCCCGCGGGGCCGGATCTCCCTCTCCTCACAGGAGAGCTCCGGGCCCGCCACGTGGCCGGCAGAAGCCGGACCTCCCCCTCCGCGGGGAGAGGTCCGAAGGCTCCACGTGTCCTGCGGGGCCGGACCTCCCTCTCCACTGAGGAGGGCTCCGGGCCCGCCACGTGTCCAGCAGAACAGCGCTGCCTGCCCCCGAGCGGTAGGCAGCAGGCGTAAAGACGCCCCATACCTTGCCCGTACAAGGTATTCAAGGCCCGCGCCTTCCCAAGACGCGGAGACGCGGAGCACGCCTCTGTCAGGTGCCGTTGCGCCCAGTCGCATCACAGACTGGCGCGCGGTGTCAGAGCCTGCCATCCAATAAACGCAGCGACAAGACATCCCATGCCGCCCCCGCCGTCATCAACCACTACGACTAGCATGCGGCATGGGCAGGGCTGCAAGACAAAGACTCAGAAGCCTTCGCCAGAGACAACTACCGGCATAACTGCAGATACGGTAGAGAATAGACAATCTCCCCGGGACCACCTGTCGGGTCCCGGGCCCCCCTTGTAAGCCACCCGAGTCTTGGACTATAAAATGCTCGGGTAGGCAACGTTAGCAGGGATTCGCACCCTGGGTTCGCACTCCGGCAACTCATACTCTAGCCATTCACACCCAAGCTGTAACTCACCCCCAAGCTCAGGACTCCGGTTCTGAGCAGCAAGCAATACAGCGAGCTCCATAGCTCGCCATGGACGTAGGGTTTTACGCTCCGGCGGCCTGAACCACGTAAAACTCATCGTGTCAAGCTCTTACTAACTCGTCCATACGCTCAAGCTCTCCGCAAGGGACTAGCCCCACCGAAAAAAGAACCTCCGCGGGCTGCCCAGTGCAGGCCCGGGGGAAGTGTCGACCGAACACTTCGACACCCGCGCACAGGGGAAAATGCCTAAGGAACTCGCCCTTCTCCGTAGGGAGAGCTCCGGAGGCGCCACGCGTCCGGCGGGGCCGGACCTCCCTCTCCTCAGAGAAAAGCTCCGGGCCCGCCACGTGGCCTATAGAAGCCGGACCTCCCCCCTCCACGGGGGAGAGGTCCGAAGGCGCCACGTGTCCAGCGGGGCCGGACCTCCCTCTCCTGAGAGGAGAGCTCCGAGCCCGCCACGTGGCCGACAGAAGCCGGACCTCCCCCTCTGCGGGGAGAGGTTCGAAGGCTCCATGTGTCCTGCGGGACCGGACCCCCTCTCCTCCGAGGAGGGCTCCGGACCCGCCACGTGTCCAGCAGAACAGCACTGCCTGCCCCCGAGCGGTAGGCAGCGGGTGTAAGGACGCTCCATACCTTGCCCGTACAAGGTATTCAAGGCCCGCGCCTTCCCAAGACGCGGAAACGCGAAGCACGCCTCTGTCAGGTGCCGTTGCTCCCAGTCGCATCACAGACTGGCGCGCGGTGTCAGAGCCTGCCAGCCAATAAACGCAGCGACAAGACATCCCATGCCACTCCCGCCGTCATCAACCACTACGACTAGCATGCGGCATGGGCAGGGCGGCAAGACGAAGACTCAAAAGCCTTTGCCAGAGACAACTACCGGCATAACTGCAGATACGGTAGATGACAGACAATCTCCCCGGGACCACTTGTCGGGTCTCGGGCCCCCCTTGTAAGCCACCCGAGCCTTGGACTATAAAAGGCTCGGGTAGGCGACTTTAGCAAGGGTTCGCACTCCAGCAACTCATACGCTAGACATAACTCATCCCCAAGCTCAGGACTCCAGTTCTGAGCAACAAGCAATACAGCGAGCTCCTCAGCTCACCGTGGACGTAGGGTTTTACACTCCGGCGGCCCGAACCACGTAAAACTCGCCGTGTCAAGCTCCTCCCAAACTCGTCCCTACGCTCAAGCTCTCCGCAAGTGACTAGCCCCTCCGAAAAAGAACCTCCGCTGGCTGCCCAGTGCAGGACCGGGGAAAGTGTCGACCACACACTTCGACATTTGGCGCGCCAGGTAGGGGGCTTTTCCGTTACGCGACGAGTTTCCGCCAACGAAGATGAACAAGCTTCCCTCAGCGGCAAACTCTCCTCCGCGTTCACGGCGAACCGTGACCAGCGGGGAGTACATGTCGACGCACTTAGGACGGAGTGTGTCGGCGCAAGCTGGGAGCCAGCAGCCGACTCCGGCAACACCGACTCCGGCAATGCAGGCTCCAACCAGCGTCAGATCTTCTGCAGCGCTGAGTGTGCACCACGGGGGTGCGCTAGCTGCAGCAAGAGCACTACTGCGCAATCCGCCTGCTGGGGACGCGCCTCAGGCAGCGACCCAGCAGTGGATTCGCGAGGTAGACCGTCTCGTCGTCGCCGCCGCAAACCCTCGACTTCGGTGGGGACGATGCTCCAGCCAACCGGCTGTGTCGCTGACGCGCACGCCGACGGTTGACGAGCAGACGGCGGATTCCAGCTCCACCAGGCTCTAGTCGACGGATCTGAGGACAGAGCTGGAACGGTGTCACTTGGGCCAGGATGCCCGGGTGTACCTCGAGCGACGTCGAGAAAGGCGTCGCAACCAGGAGGCTGGCGACAGTGTGACGTCGGCCTCGACCCAGCCTGAAGAGCAGACTTTCGCCACGCGATCTCTGCCCCAGGCATACGCCACACAGCATATGCCACAGCCATATGCCCTGCAAACGGCGCTCTCGGTCTATGGCGCAGCTTTGCCCATACCGGGGTACACTGTGCCAGCAGCGAACCAAGCGTTCGCGGCACCAATTCCTACAGCAGCGGGGGCAGGATGTGCGGCCCTGGCGCCCCACCTTCGCTTCGCGAGGTGGCCGCGCAAGTTTCGGCCACACCTGCCCGAGAAGTACGACGGCAGCGTCAACCCGGCGGAGTTTCTCCAAATCTACTCCACCGTCGTACTTGCCGCAGGAGGGGATGAGGCCGTCATGGCCAACTACTTTCCCGTCGTCTTGACTGGCCCAGCCCGGTCATGGCTCATGAACCTCCCTCATGGTTCTATAACTTCCTGGGGAGAGCTCTGTCGACAGTTCACCGCCAACTTCGGCAGTTCCTACACCGGCCTGGCACGGAGCTCGACCTCCACGCCATCTAGCAACAACCAGGGGAGTCACTGCGCTCCTTCATCCAGCGGTTCTCCCAGGTGCGGAACACCATCCCACACATCCAGAACGCTTCTGTGGTGGTGGCGTTCCGGCAAGGCGTTCGGGACAAGAAGATGCTCGAGAAGCTCGCGACTAGGGAGGTCCGCGACGTCTCGAAGCTCTTCAGCTTGGCGAACAAGTGTGCCAGAGCAGCCGAAGGGCGGAACTGGCACTCACTGCCAGCCTTCGAGCCAGGGGGGCAGCCAGGATCTGGCGCCGCTTCCTATGGAAGCGGCAGGAAGATCAAGAACAGGGGTGGTGGCAAGATGAAACCACCAGCCGCGGCCCCCATTGCCGCAGCAACGTCGCCCATTGGAGCTCGGTGGCCGCGCCCCGACCAAAGGCCGCGACAATCACCGGCTCCACACGGAGGCCAGGGCTAGCTATGCCCCGTGCACGGCACCAGTTACCATACTGCTGCCGAGTGCCAGGAAATCCAGAAGCTCGCGGAGCGCTTCCGAAAAGGGAAGCAGCTTCTAACTGATGCCCCACCCTACCGTCAAAAGGAGGGCAAGCAGAAGGTCGACGCCCCAGACGACGTCGACCACCAGGTGGAGTTCCAGGAGCCTCAGCGCGCCGTGAAGGCGGTGCGCAATCATGAGAGCTCCAGTTCCAGTGATGACGAGCACCGGAAGATGCTCTACATCATCTACGGTGGGTCCGCTGACCCCTCATCCCGAAGCGCGGTTAAGACCCTGCGCCGAGCGGTAGCGTCGGTGGCTCTCCTCCCGAGTGCAGCACCACACCTCAGGTGGATGGGAACTCCCATCAGCTTCGATGCCACCGACTGCCCCAGGAACATGGCTGGGGCCGGCCAACTACCGCTCTTGGTGGCCCCCACCATCGCCAACGTAAGGATGTACCACATTATGGTGGATGGCGGGGCTGGACTGAACCTCATCAGTCGTGCAGCTTTCCAGAAGCTACAGATCCCGATGGCCAAGCTCATCCCATCAAGCCCGTTCTCAGGGGTAGGGCCGGGACAGGTCGATCCCTACGGTCACATCAGCCTCCCGGTGACCTTTGGGGGCACCGGACAGCTATCGGATAGAGTACATTCTGTTCGACGTGGCGGAGATCGACCTCCCCTTCAACGCCATAATTGGCAGGCCAACCCTGTACCGATTCATGGCAGTAGCCCACTACGGCTACCTTGTCTTGAAGATGCCTACACCAACAAGCGTCCTCAGGATTCGTGGAGACCGTACTGCCGCAGTGTTAGCCTTGGAAAAACTCCAAGCGCTTACAACAGCTAGAGCACCAACCCCAGGCAGGGCAGAACCAAACCGGCTCCACCCGAGTGCACGTCACTGTGCCTCTACCACAGCACCCCATGTGCAACCCCTCGACGAGGGCGACGTCCCCTTGAGGCTCGTCCAAATCGGCGCCGACGCCACCCAGACCACCCGGGTAGCCGGGGGCCTGGATAGCAAATAGGAAGGCGCGCTCGTTACCTCCCTCCGGCACAATGTCGATGTGTTTGCATGGCAGCCGTCGCAGATGCCAGAGATCCCTAGGGAGGTGATCGGACACCACCTAAAGGTCTTCCCCGACGCCCGGCCAGTCCAACAGAAGCCCCGCAAGCAGTCCATCGAGCAGCAAAGCCTCATCCGCGAAGAAGTCAAGAAGCTGCTGGACGCTGGCTTCATACGGGAAGTCCGCCACCCCTGGTGGTTGGCGAACCCTATTGTTGTCCCAAAGGCCGGCGGGAAGCTCCGAATGTGCATCGACTACACCAGTCTCAATAAGGCATGTCCTAAAGATCCATTCCCTCTCCCTAGAATAGATCAAATAGTAGACTCGACGTCAGGCTGCGATATGTTGTGCTTCCTAGATGCTTACTTGGGTTTCCATCAGATCCCTACGTCTAGAGAAGATGAAGAGCACACCTCCTTCATCACAGTAGACGGTCTGTACTGTTATGTCTCTATGCCTTATGGCCTAAAGAACGCTCTCCCTACCTTCGTACGTGCAATGCAAAAGACCTTCGGGGAGCTGATAAGAGACTCAGTTGAGGTGTATGTCGATGACATTGTTGTTAAGGTCAGGTAGAGTTCATCCCTACTAGATAACCTGGCCTTAGTCTTCGATAAACTGCGCTCTACGCGCACCAAGCTGAACCCCGACAAGTGTGTGTTCGGTGTATCCTCTGGAAAACACTTAGGATTCCTGGCCTCACACCGAGGAATTGAGGCTAACCCAGAGAAGATCAAAGCCATCGACTTGAGGCGGCCCCCCGCCCGCATCAAAGAAGTCCAAAAACTCACGGGATGCCTAGCCGCGTTGAGTCGGTTTATACCGAGGTTAGCAGAGCGAGCGCTCCCCTTCTCTAAGCTCCTGCGCAAATCCGGCCCATTCGCTTGGACAGACGAAGCAGAAGAAGCCCTCCAGGAGCTGAAGCAACTCCTGATGACCCTACCCGTAATGGTGGCCCCCGAGCCCGAAGAGCATTTGTTGCTCTACATCGCGGTGGCAGCTGCAGTGGTGAGTATGGTCCTCGTCGCAGAGCGGCCGGACCCCTCATCACCACAGCCTGCTCCGGTATCGGGAAATAGGCGCCAGGAAACCCCGGAGGTCCAAGACGACCCCCCGGTCTCTGAGGCAACCCCCCGGAGGTCCAAAACGGACCCCTGGACCCCCAAAACAACCTCCCGGAGGACCAGCAGGACCTCCCGGAGGTGCAACGGGACCCCCCGGAGGTCCAACAGAACCTCCCGGATGTCCAACGGGACCTCCCGGAGCTCTCGAGAAATCAGCGGGACCTCCCGGAGGTCCAAGACAGCCTGGGAGCCTTCGAGTATCAGCTCCCGGCGGCCTACCCGGGCCCACCCACCTCCTGTGGGCCTGAGCCATGGATGGAGATATCTCTGACCTGGGAGGGAGGGTCCGGACCATCCGGAGGCCTGTCTACTACATCAGCGAGGTCCTCCATGACGGCAAGACAAGGTACCTGGAGGTACATAAGCTGTTGTATGCAATGCTCGTGGCGTCCAGGAAGCTCCGCCACTGCTTCCAAGCTCACCGGGTCTCGGTGGCCACCTCCTATCCGCTGAAGGCTGTCCTCCACAGCCCCCACGCGACGGGCGATGCCACCAAATGGGCAGCGGAGCTACCGGAGTTTGAGCTAGACTTCCTTCCTCGTCACGCAGTCAAGAGCTAAGCACTGGCTGGCTTCGTGGCTGAGTGGACGCCAGCGCAGGCTGACCTAGGGGGCCATGAAGACGGTGAACCAGGGCCCCGAGCCCCGGCCTTCATCGGGCCTTACTGGACGCTCTTCTTCGACGGCTCCTCGCGAAAGCAGGGGGCCGGTACTGGCGTACTGCGCCTCATGCCATCGGGGGAGCAGTCTGGGTATATGGTGCGTCTCAATTCCAAGGCAACCAACAACATGACAGAGTATGAAGCACTCATCTTTGGCCTAAAGACAGCCCTGTCTCTGGGCGCTCGCCAGTTGTTGGCACAGGGCGACTCCGAGCTAGTTATCAAGCAAGTTAAGGGTGAATGCTCTTGCAGTGACCCACAGCTAGCTGCTCATCTGCTCTAGGTGCAAATGGTGGAGAAAGACTTCCTCGCCTTGGACCTGCGCCACGTACCGCGCGTTGGCAAGGCCGCAGCTGACGACCTCTCAACGAAGGCCCCCACCGGAGCCCCTGTGCCCGAAGGAGTCTTCAAGAGGACGTTGCTGCGGCCCACAGCCCGGCCCGCCGAGCCGGACGAAGGGGGCTAGACCAGCACCTCGAAGCTGGCGGTCCCGGCGGCTCTGCAGCCATGGACGCCGCTAAGGATAGTAAGCGTCACTGGGGACTCCGTGCAACCCAGCGCTCAAGATCCAGACGCTCAAGTCAGACCCGATGCATGGATCACGGAGATCCGGGACTACTTGAAAGACAATATCCTCCCTGATGAATGTGTATCCGCTGAACGGATCGTGCGTATGGCTAAGAGACACGCGTTGGTAGAAGGGGATCTCTATCGACGTGGCGCCAACCGCGTCCTATTGCGGTGCATAACCCAGGGGGAAGGCTGCGACTTGCTCGCTGAGATCCATGGAGGCGAATGTGGGAGTCACTCTTCCTCACGCACGCTTGTCGGTAAAGCCTTCCGGCATGGCTTCTACTAGCCGACAACACTCCAGGATGCCGTCAAGCTTGTTGAGAGCTGCAAGGCGTGCCTGTTCCACGCCAAGCAGATCCATACACCGGCTTGGACGGTACAGATGATCCCGCCCACATGGCCCTTTGCCGTAGGGGGGCTGGACATCCTGGGACCATTCCCCAGAACCGAGGATGGGGACCCGCTCCCGAACCCTCGGAACACAGAACACCTCCGTAAGTTCTACCCCTAGAGCAACAATAGGACAAACTCTTCTTTTTATAATAAATTCCATAAAGTCCAGGAACAGTGCTCGGAGCAGCTAAGCCTCAGGCGACGGTCCAGGACTACATTCAGCTTCGCCTGGTTCCGACCCCAAGCGCGTAGAGTCTTGCTTCCCTTCTTAATGAGGCGGGTCGTGGCCTCCATACTTAGCCTGCCTTCCTCCTATGGAAATTTATATGAAAAGAAACCTGTCCTACGTTGCTCTTCCTTGGTGCTCATTTAATTTACTTATCAAATTTTTATGACTGCACTTCTAGCGCATGCTCACCATGCGCTCGGCTCCCTCTTCTCATTCTCACCTTTAGTCGGCATTTGCTGCCCTACCAAAGGCGGTTGCGTTGGAGGTACCCGTCGATAGCCAGGGGGACCCCGAGCTCCCGGCACTTCGCGCACGGTAGTCCCCAAGCACCGTATAAGTGGACGGGGACCGTAAGCCAAATAAGACTATGAGATAGAGGAGGGGGAGCCCCCAAGGAGAATTACATTTCCCTTATTTGTGTGCAGGACCTCTCGGCCTCAGCTCCCCGCAGGAGTATGGTAGTTACATCCATCCAATGGAACGCACCTACCAGGGGGCCGCTACGGGATCGCGCAAGACCGAAACCCCAAGGTAAGACCAAAGAACCTAGACCTCACCACTTCCGCAGGGGTGAGACCCGAAGGTCCCACGTGTCCAGCGGGGCCGGACCTCCATCTCCTTGAGGGGGAGCTCCGGGCCCGCCACGTGGCCTACAGAAGCCGGACCTCCTCCCTCCGCGGGGAGAGGTCCGAGGGCTCCACGTGCCCCGCAAGCCCGGACCTCCCCTCAGAGGGGAGCTCCGGGCCCGCCACATGGCTTGCAGGCCCGGACCCCCCCCCCCATTCTCATGGGGCGGGTCCTGGAGACCTCCAGGGCCCTTAATATATAGTAAGGACCCGGGGAAGGTGTCTATGAAGAACTTCGAGACTGGTCAAGGCCTCTAAGTACCTTGCGGAGCTAAGGACTCGGCCAGGTAAAACCAGGAAGAAGGCTAAGACATGCAAACACAGAAGGAAACATGAGTCTGTTCATACAAGGCTCCACGAGCTGGGCTACAGACTCAACAAAAATAAAAAAGGAGGTACAGGGCCTTGTGGCCACGGGGACAGATGCCTAAGAGTCACCGGACTCCCGTTGAAACCTAGAGGCCACAAGGGCAGCCACGTCCTCGACCTCGGCCCTGGCAGCTTCCTCCCGCTCGGCAACGGGTCCTAGATGGACTGGCCCTAGAGAAAAGGAAGGGTCTTGGCTCCGGAAGCACGCCAGCACGTGCATAGCGACCTCCTTCGCCAGGCCCCCTCCTTCCACTTCAAGCTCGTCGGCGATCACCGCTTCGAGCCGACCCAGCTTGTCGCTGATGGACTCAAGTCCCGGGATTGCTTCGGACATCTGCTGCGCCGAAGCCTCCATCCGCACAGGGCTGAAACCAAGAGGAGCCAAGGCGGACCCCGCCTTGGCAATAAAGCCCCAGACCGCCTGCGCCTCGGTAGACCGCAAAGACTGGAGCTTCTCTACCTCTTGGCGAGCCGCCAGTTCGCGATCCATCGTCGCCTGGCGCTCCAGGGAGAACTGCTCCTCCCTCGCGATAGCAGCCGACTCACGGAGCTCCAGCTCCACGGTCCGAGCCCTCAGCTCCCCCACTTTGGCCTTCAGGCGGGCGGCGGTCTTCTCCTCCTCGGCCGCTGCAGCGCGTTCCCGATCGGCGACGGCGCACTCTCGACGAGCTACCTGCAGCCGCAACTCCTCCGCGGCGGCAGAAAGCTCCTCGGCTTTGGCTTCAACATGGGCCAGGGCCTCGCGGTAGGAAGCGCGAAGCCGTCGGGTCTCTGACTCCAGGCGGCTAAATGCCTTCTTCTGAGTGTCAAGCAGAGCACACATGGCCTCAAGTCTTGACTGCCTCGAGTCAAGATCCGCCCTAGCCTCCTGGGCCCGCTGCTGCCAGCTGAGAAGGCGTTCCCTCTCTCTGGCCAGCGCCCCCCGCTCCCGCTCGAAGGCGGCCTGGAACTGTCGGGTGTTGGTCTGGACACGCCCCAGGGCATCCCACATGGGCGCCGGGACAGAGGGGGCAGGAGTCACGCTCCTGACCCCCCCTGTCGAGTCTAAGACCGGCGGGGGCGCCGATGCCTCAGCAACCGGAGTGGGACGCTGTCCTAAGGAAGCCAGGGGGCCAGCAGGTGCACATACAGCGGCCCTCCCAGTCTCAGGACCGGATTTCTAGGCTGGTGAAGGAGGGCGGACAGGTGCGGATGCAGCCACCGCTGAGGGTGAACTCGCCGGCACAGAGGAAGCCCCCGTCGACTTGGGGGCCATGGGAGCCACCGCGGTTCCCAGATGCTGAGACGCGGAGCCTCCGTCAGTTGGAGACAGCCAAGTAAGAGGCCCGCCCCCGGCAGCCGGTCGGTCCCTGCAAGAAAAGAAAGCTCTCAGGCTAAGAGAGGAGACGAGAACGCTGCTCCTACAAGCCAGAGAGAGCAGCACTTACTGGGCGACATGAGCGCTCCAACGGGCTTGTGGCCCCGGCCTCTGGGCCGTAGTTGAACCGCCAGGACCTGCGGCTGGAACGGTCGTGGGACGTGGCGTCTGGACCCCCGGCACACTCCCCGGCGTCGCCCCACCAGCATGCGTCCTAGAAGCCCCTCCGCTGGAGGAAGGATGACGAGGCGTTTGGGGTTCTTCGGACTGCCGCTGTCCGGGACGAGACCCGCTGGGGTGGGACACCCGGGGCCTCTTCGAGTCGCCACCCGATGGACCAGCACCCTCGGGAGATGGGTGCAAGGGTGCTCCGGCTCCCTGACTCGGCGCAGGCGGCGCCCTCGGAGGAGACCGGGCGCGTTTCTTCTCTCGATGCCTGGGGGCCGGCTCCTTCCCCTTCCCCTTGTCAGCGACTTGGGTTCCGTCGGCTCTTGGGATGGGTTGGGCAGCAACAGACGCCTCGTGCCCCGATCCGGAGTGCTCGGTTCCTGGGATCGAGATACCCCGGAAGGCATCCCCGACCTGTCGGACGGCGATCCCGATGTCATCGAGGTTCGACATCTTCCGCAGAAGCGCTGACCTCCTCTGTGGCTCCAAGAAGAGAGGAGCGGCAGAGGACGGAAGGGCGGGGTCGCCACTGGGAATGAAGTCACCGCTCACCTTGCCCACCATCTCGTACAGCTCCTCATCGGAAGAATTAGAGTCGGGGCCCCTCTCCAGCCTGGTACAGTCCTGCTCGCCAATATAGTACCACGCTGGGCGACTACGCTACTGCAAGGGCGCAATACGGCGCGACGTGTAGTCCATCAGCACCATCAGAGACGTTAGCCCCTCGTTGGCCAAGAACCGGATCCGCTCCAAGACCGGGGCGTACTCCCGCTCCAACTCTGGGACCTCCTCCCAGAAGCGACGATCGGTGGTTGGGCCAGCGGTCGGGAGTTGTAGGCGATCGTGCTCGTCGGTCTGCACTACCACCCAGCTCTCCCTCCAGTTTTCCCACCTTGACGCGCTGAAAGGCAGAAGGTACCCAGAGACCTTTGGGTTCTTGCAGCGATGCTGGAAGTAGTACGCCCCCATCTGGGTCTTCGAGTCGCGCCCAGTCGTCCGCAACACAAAGAAGTAGCGAAAGAGCGTCACAGAAGCATGCACCCCCACGAACATCTCACAGAAGTGGACGAAGACAGCGGCCATTGCGAAGGAGTTGGGAGAGAGGTGGTGGAGCTGGAGCCCGTACGTCTCCAGCAATGTGGCAAAGGAAGAAATTGGCGGGATGAACCCCGCCAGGGCATAGGCAGTGAAGAAGACCATCTCCCCCTTTTCCAGGAGCAGGGGGAGAGATCCCCGGCGGAGCCGGCGTTTCTATTCCTCCGAGTGCCAGCCCAGCAGCCTGCGCACTGGCCCAAGCTCGGAGGAACGAACGAGACGCGTCGGGAGCAAGATGGAAGCAATGGCGGAGGAGAGCTCAAGGACAGGAAAGCCGAGATGCAAGAGTTCAAGGGAAGAACGAGCGCTGGGAAATGCGAAGGGAAGCCGCGATGCGGGCGAGATCCCCTTTTAAAAACTTTCCAGGAACGGTTCGAGGTGATTCGAAAATCTTCGAATACATCGCATCGGCGACCGCATTGGCTCCGAGACCGGGCGCCGATGACAGGTGGACCCAAGCCGCCCAGCTGAAGCGGTGGGTCAAGGAGTCAGTCTCCCAAGAAGACAAGCCGGCAAGGCGCGTCGGCGGTTCCGGAAGAAAGCGCCGCAACATGCAGAAGTGGCAGCATTGGGAACCGCCGCAGTAAAGGCAACCATCAAGTGGGCGCACGCTCCTACGATCCCGCGACTGTTCGTGCTCCGGCAGCGGCCAATGCGGGACTTAGAGAAAGTGCGCGGAACAGAAGAGACGAAGGTCCCACCTCGGGCTCGCTATCTCCCCCGAGATGGGCCCGGGGGCCACCGTCGGTACCCGCGATATGGGGTACCCCCGCGCACAGGGGAAAATGCCTAAGGAACTCGCCCTTCTCCGCAGGGAGAGCTCCGGAGGCGCCACACGTCCGACGGGGCCGGACCTCCCCCTCCTCAGAGGAAAGCTCCGGGCCCGCCACGTGGCCTACAGAAGCCGGACCTCCCCCCTCCGTGGGGGAGAGGTCCGAAGGCGCCACGTGTCCAGCGGGGCCGGACCTCCCTCTCCTCAGAGAAGAGCTCCGGGCCCGCCACGTGGCCGACAGAAGCCGGACCTCCCCCTCTGCGGGGAGAGGTTCGAAGGCTCCACGTGTCCTGCGGGGCCGGACCCCATCTCCTCTGAGGAGGGCTCCGGACCCGCCACGTGTCCAGCAGAACAGCACTGCCTGCCCCCGAGCGGTAGGCAGCGGGCGTAAAGACGCTCCATACCTTGCCCGTACAAGGTATTCAAGGCCCGCGCCTTCCCAAGACGCGGAAACGCGGAGCACGCCTCTGTCAGGTGCCGTTGCGCCCAGTCGCATCACAGACTGGCGCGCGGTGTCAGAGCCTGCCAGCCAATAAACGCAGCGACAAGACATCCCATGCCGCTCCCGCCGTCATCAACCACTACGACTAGCATGCGGCATGGGCAGGGCGGCAAGACGAAGACTCAGAAGCCTTCGCCAGAGACAACTACCGGCATAACTGCAGATACGGTAGATGACAGACAATCTCCCCGGGACCACCTGTCGGGTCCCGGGCCCCCCTTGTAAGCCACCCGAGCCTTGGACTATAAAAGGCTCGGGTAGGCGACGTTAGCAAGGGTTCGCACTCCAGCAACTCATACGCTAGACATAACTCATCCCCAAGCTCAGGACTCTGGTTCTGAGCAACAAGCAATACAGCGAGCTCCTCAGCTCACCGTGGACGTAGGGTTTTACGCTCCGGCGGCCCGAACCACGTAAAACTCGCCGTGTCAAGCTCCTCCCTAACTCGTCCCTACGCTCAAGCTCTCCGCAAGTGACTAGCCCCTCCGAAAAAGAACCTCCGCGGGCTGCCCAGTGCAGGACCGGGGGAAGTGTCGACCACACACTTCGACAACAGTAGACGGCATGTATTGTTATGTCTCTATGCCTTATGGCTTAAAGAATGTTCTTCCCACCTTTGTACGTGCAATGCACAAAACCTTTGGAGAGCTAATAAGAGACTTAGTCGAGGTGTATGTCGATGACATCGTTGTCAAGGTCAGGCAGAGTTCATCCTTGTTAGATAACCTGGCCCTAGTCTTTGACAAACTGCGCTCCACGCGCACGAAGCTAAACCCCGACAAGTGTGTATTCGGCGTATCCTCTGGGAAGCTCCTAGGATTCCTGGTCTCACACCGAGGAATTGAGGCCAACCTAGAGAAGATCAAGGCCATCGACCTGATGCGGCCCCCCGCCCGCATCAAAGAAGTCCAGAAACTCACGGGATGCCTAGCCGCGTTGAGTCGGTTCATACCGAGGCTAGCAGAGCGAGCGCTCCCCTTCTTTAAGCTCCTGCGCAAATCCGGTCCATTTGCTTGGACCGACGAAGTAGAAGAAGCTTTCTAGGAGTTGAAGCAACTCCTGACGACCCTACCCATCATGGTAGCCCCCGAGCCCAAAGCGCTTTTGTTGCTCTACATCGCGGCAACAACTGAAGTGGTGAGCATGGTCCTCGTCGCAGAGCGGCCGGACCTCTCGTCACCACAGTCTGCTTCGATAGCAGAAGACAAGCACCAGGAGACCCCGGAGGTCCAAGACGACCTCCCGGACCTCCAAGACAACCTCTCGGAGGTCCAACGGGACCTCCCGGAGCTCCAAGACAACCTCCCGGACGCCTCTGTCCAACGGGATTTGCGGAGCACGCCTCTGTCAGGTGCCGTTGCGCCCAGTCACATCGTAGACTGGCGCATCGTGTCAGAGCCTGCCCGCCAATAAACACAGCAATAAGACATCCCCTGCCGCCCCTGTCATCATCAACCACTATGACTAGCTTGCGGCATGGGCAGGGTGGTAGAACGAAGACTCGGAAGCCTTCACCAGAGACAACTACCGGCATAACTGCAGGTACGGTAGACGGCAGGCAATCCCCTGGGACCACCTGTCGGGTCTCGGGCCCACCTTGTAAGCCACTCGAGCCTTGGACTATAAAAGGCTCGGGTAGGCAACGTTAGCAGGGGTTCGAACTCTGCGAACTCGCACTCTAGACATCACTCACCCTCAAGCTCAGGACTCCGGTTCTGAGCAACAAGCAATACAGCGAGCACCTCTGCTCACCGTGGACGTAGGGTTTTACGCTCCGGCGGCCTGGACCACGTAAAACTCGCCGTGTCAAGCTTCTCCCTCACTCGTCCCTAACGCTTAAGCTCTCCGCAAGTGTCTAGCCCCTCCGAAAAAGAACCTCCGCGGGCTGCCTAGAGCAGGTCCGGGGGAAGTGTCGACTACACACTTCGACATTTGGCGCGCCAAGAAAGGGGCTTTTCCTTTGCACGACGAGCTTCTGCCGACGAAGATGACTAAGCTTCCTTCAGCGGCAAGCTCTCCTCCCCCACGTTCACGACGGACCGTGACAAGCGGGGACTACGTCTCGACACACTCTGGACAGAGTGTGTCGGCACAAGCTGGAAGCCAGCAGCCGACTCCGGTAGCGCTGACTCCGGCAACGCAGGCTCCAGCTAGCGTGAGATCTTCTACAGCGCTGAGCGCCCCCACGGGGGCACGCTAGCTGCAGCAAGAGCGCTACTACGCAATCCACCTGCTGGGGGCGCGCCTCAGTCAGCGACCCAGCAGTGGATTCGCGAAGTAGACCGTCTCGTTGTCGTCGACGCAAACCCTCGACTTCGGCGGGGACGACGCCCCGGCCAACCGGCTGTGTCGCTGACGCGCACGCCAACAGTTGACGGCAGACGGCGGATTCCAGCTCCACCAGGCTCCCATCGATGGACCTGAGGATAGAGCTGGAACAATGCCACTTGGGCCAAGATGCCCGAGTGTTCCTCGAGCGACGATGAGAAAGGCGTCGCAGCCAAGAGGCCGGCGACAGCATGACGTCTGCCTCGACCCTGCCTGAGGCGCAGACTTTCTCCACGCGATCTCTGCCCTAGGCATACGCCACGCAGCATATGCCACAACCATATGCCCTGCAAACGGCGCCCCCAGTCTATGGCGCAGCCTTGCCCATACCGGGGTACACAGTGCCAGCAGCGAACCAGGCGTTCGCGGCACCAACACCTGCGGCAACAGGAGCAGGATGTGCGGCCCTGGCGCCCCACCTTCGCTTCGCGAGGTGGCCGCGCAAGTTTCGGCCGCACCTGCCCGAGAAGTACGACGGCAGCGTCAACCTGGCGGAGTTCCTCCAGATCTACTCCACCGCCGTCCTTGCTGCAGGAGGGGACGAGGCCGTCATGGCCAACTACTTCCCCGTCGCTTTGACCGGCCCAACCCGGTCTTGGCTCATGAACCTCCCCCAGGGTTCCATAACCTCCTAGGGAGAGCTCTGCCTGCAGTTCACCGCCAACTTCGGCAGCTCCTACACCCGGCCTCGCACGGAGCTCGACCTCCACGCCGTCCAACAACAAACTGGAGAATCACTGCGCTCCTTCATCCAGCGGTTCTCCCAGGTACGCAACACCACCCCGCACATTCAAAGTGCTTCTGTGGTGGTGGCGTTCTGGCAGGGTGTCCGGTACGAGAAGATGCTTGAGAAGCTCGCGACCAGAGAGGTTCGCGACGTCTCAGAGCTCTTCAGCCTGGCGGACAAATGCGCCAAGGCAGCAGAAGGGCGGAACTGGCACTCTCTGCCAGCCTCCGAGTCACGAGGACAGCCCGGATCTGACGCTGCTTCCTATGGGGGCAGCAAGAAGACCAAGAACCGGGGCAGTGGCAAGATGAAGTCACCGGCCGCGGCTCCCGTTGCCGCAGCAACGGCACCCAGTGGAGCTCAGGGGGCCGCGCCCCGACAAGAGGCAGCGACAGTCACCAGCTCCAAATGGTGACCAAGGCGAGCTATGCCCTGTGCATGGCACCAGCCATCATACTGCTGCCGAGTGCTGGGAGATTCGAAAGCTCGCGGAGCGCTTCCGCAAAGGGAAGCAGCTGCGAACTGATGCCCCACCCTTCCGTCAAAGGGAAGGCAAGCAGAAGGCCGATGCCCCAGACAACGTCGACCACCAAGTGGAGTTCCAGGAGGCTCAGCGCGCCATGAAGGCGGTGCGCAACCATGAGGACTCCAGCTCCAACGATGACGAGCGTCGAAAGAGGCTCTACGTCATCTACGGTGGGTCCGCTAACCCCTCGTCCTGAAGTGCGGTTAAGAACCTGCGCTGAGCAGTAGCGTCGGTGGCTCCTCTCCCAAGTGCCGCGCCGCACCTTAAATGGATGGGAACCCCCATCAGCTTCGATGCCACCGACTGCCCCAGGAACATGGCTGGGGCCGGCCAACTACCGCTCTTGGTAGCGCCCACCATCGCCGACGTGAGGATGTACCACGTTCTGGTAGATGGCGGGGCTGGGATGAACGTTATCAGCCGCGCAACTTTTCAGAAGCTGCAGATCCCGATGGCCAAGCTCACCCCATCGAGCCCGTTCTCAGGGGTAGGGCCGGGACAAGTCGTACCCTACGGCAGCATCAGCCTTCCGGTGACCTTTGGGGCACCGGACAGCTATCGGACAGAGTACATTCTGTTCGACGTGGCGAAGATCGACCTCCCCTTCAACGCCATAATCGGCAGGCCAACCCTATACCGATTCATGGCAGTAGCCCACAACGGCTACCTTGTCTTGAAGATGCCCACACCAACGAGCGTCCTCAGGATTCGTGGAGACCGCACTGCTGCAGTGTCAGCCTTGGAAAAGCTCTAGGCGCTTGCGACAGCTCGAGCACCAGCCCCTGGCAGTGCAGAACAGGACCGGCTTCACCCGAGTGCACGCCACCGTGCCTCTACCGCAGCACCACGTGTGCAACCCCTCAACGAGGGCGACGTCCCCCTGAAGGTCGTCCAAGTCGGCGCCGATGCTACCCAGACCACCCGGGTAGCCGGTGGCCTGGATAGCAAATAGGAAGGCGCGCTTGTCACCTTCCTCCGACACAACGTAGACGTGTTTGCGTGGCAGCCGTCGCAGATGCCGAGGATCCCTAGGGAGGTGATCAAGCACCACTTGAAGGTCTTCCCTGACGCCCGGCCAATCCAACAGAAGCCCCGCAAGCAGTCCATCGAGCGGCAAAACTTCATCCGGGAAGAAGTCAAGAAGCTGCTGGACGCTGGCTTCAACAGGGAAGTCCACCACCCCCGGTGGTTGGCGAACCCCGTTGTTGTCCCGAAGGCCGGCGGGAAGCTCCGGATGTGCATCGACTACACCAGTCTCAATAAGGCATGTCCCAAAGATCCATTCCCTCTCCCTAGAATAGATCAAATAGTAGACTCGACATCAGGTTGCGATATGCTGTGCTTCCTAGACGCCTACTCGGGTTTCCATCAGATCCCTATGTCTAGAGAAGATGAAGAGCACACCTCCTTCATCACAGTAGACGACCTGTATTGTTATGTCTCTATGCCTTACGGCCTAAAGAATGCTCTTCCCACCTTTGTACGTGCAACACACAAAACCTTTGGAGAGTTAATAAGAGACTTAGTTGAGGTGTATGTCGATGACATTGTTGTCAAGGTCAGGCAGAGTTCATCCTTGTTAGATAACCTGGCCTTAGTACTTGACAAACTGCGCTCCACGCGCACCAAGCTGAACCCCGACAAGTGTGTGTTCGGCGTATCCTCTGAGAAACTCTTAGGATTCCTGGTCTCACACCGAGGAATTGAGGCCAACCCAGAGAAGATCAAGGCCATCGACCTGATGCGGCCTCCCGCCCGCATCAAAGAAGTCCATAAATTCACGGGATGCCTAGCCGCGCTGAGTCGGTTTATACCGAGGCTAGCAGAGCGAGCGCTCCCCTTCTTTAAGCTCCTGCGCAAATCCGGTCCATTTGCTTGGACTGACGAAGCAGAAGAAGCTTTCCAGGAGTTGAAGCAACTCCTGACGACCCTACCCATCATGGTAGCCCCCGAGCACGAAGAGCATTTGTTGCTCTACATCGCGGCGGCAACTGAAGTGGTGAGTATGGTTCTCGTCGCAGAGCGGCCGGACCTCTCGTCACCACAGCCTGCTCCGGTAGCAAGAGACAGGCACCAGGAAACCTCGAAGGTCCAAGATGGCCTCCCGGACCTCCAAGACAACCTCCCGGAGGTCCAATACGGACCCCCGGACCTCCACCACAACCTCCCGGAGGTCCAACAGGACCTCCAGGAGGCCCAACGGGACCTCCAGGAGGCCCAACGGGACCTCTAGGAGATCCAACAGGACCACCCGGAGTTCCCGGAAAACCAGCGGGATCTCCCGGAAGTCCAAGGCGGCTTAGGAGCCTTTGAGTCCCAACTCCCGGAAGCCCCCCAGACCCACCCACCTCCGGTAGGCCTGAGCCAATGGATGAAGACATCTCTGGCCTGGGAGGGAGGGTTCGACCATCCAGACGCCTGTCTACTACATCAGCGAAGTCCTCCATGACGCCAAGATAAGGTACCTGGAGGTCCACAAGCTGCTATATGCAGCGCTCGTGGCGTCCAGGAAGCTCCGCCACTACTTTCAAGCCCACCGGGTCTCGGTGGTCACCTCCTATCCGCTGAAGGCGATCCTTCACAACCCCCACATGACTGACAATGTCGCTAAATGGGCAGCGGAGCTGGCGGAGTTTGAGCTGGACTTCGTTCCTCGCCATGCAGTCAAGAGCCAAGCACTGGCTGACTTCGTGGCTGAGTGGACGCCAACGAAGGCTGACCCAGGGGGCCACGAAGACAGTGAACCAAAGCACCGAGCTCCGGTCTTCACCGGGCCTCACTGGACGCTCTTCTTCGACGGCTCCTCGCGAAAGCAGGGGACCGGTGTCGCCGTACTGCTTCTCATGCCATCGAGGGAGCAATTTGGGTACATGGTGCGTCTCAATTTCAAGGCAACCAACAACATGGCAGAGTATGAAGCACTCATCTTTGGCCTACAGACAGCCCTGTCTCTGGGCGCTAGCCAGTTGTTGGCACAGGGCGACTCCCAGCTGGTTATCAAGAAAGTTAAGGGTGAATGCTCCTGCAATGACCCACAACTAGCTGCTTATCTGCTCCACGTGCAGATGTTGGAGAAAGACTTCCTCGCCTTGGACCTGCGCCATGTACCGCGCGCTGGCAATGCCGCAGCTGACGACCTCTCAACGAAGGCCTCCACCGGAGCCCCTGTGCCTGAAGGAGTCTTCGAGAGGACGTTGCTGCGACCCACAGCCCGGCCCGCCGAGCCGGGCGAAGGGGGCTGGACTAGCACCTCGAAGCTAGCGGTCCCGGCGGCCCTGCAGCCATGGACGCCGCCAAGGATCGTAAGTGTCACTGGCGACTCCGTGCAACCTAACGCTCAAGATCCAGAAGCTCAAGTCAGACCCGATGCATGGATCACGGAGATTCGGGACTACTTGAAAGATAACATCCTCCCTGATGAACGTGTATCCGCTGAACGGATCGTGCGCATGGCTAAGAGATACGCGCTGGTAGAAGGGGATCTCTACCGGCGTGGCGCCAACCACGTCCTATTGCGGTGCATAACCCAGGGGGAAGGTTGCGAATTGCTCTCTGAGATCCATGGAGGCGAATGTGGGAGTCACTCTTCCTCACGCACGCTTGTCGGTAAAGCCTTCCGGCATGACTTCTACTGGCCGACAGCACTCCAGGATGCCGTCAATCTGGTCGAGAGCTGCAAGGCGTGCCAGTTCCACGCCAAGCAGATCCATACACCGGCTTAGGCGGTACAGATGATCCCGCCCTCATGGCCGTTTGCCGTATGGGGGTTGGACATCCTCGGACCATTCCCCAGAGCCGTCGGGGGATTCCGGTACCTCTACGTAGTCGTCGACAAGTTCACCAAGTGGCCGGAAGCCACACCCATCGTCACCATCAACAGACAATCCGCAGTAAAGTTCATCAAGTCGATCGTCTGCCGGTTTGGGGTCCCGAACAGAATCATCACCGACAACGGGACCCAGTTCACCAGCGCAGCGTTCCAAGAATACTACGAAGACCTCGGTATCCAGGTGTGCTATGCCTCCGTTGCTCACCCAAAGAGCAATGGGCAGGTTGAGAGGGTCAACGCCGAGATTCTTCGGAGCCTCAAGACCTGCACCTATGATGGCTTGAAGAAACATGGCGCCAAGTGGGTGGACGAGCTTCCAAGCATACTGTCGAAGTGTTCAGTCGACACTTCCCCCGGGCCTGCACTGGGCAGCCCGCGGAGGTTCTTTTTTCGGTGGGGCTAGTCTCTAGCGGAGAGCTTGCGCAGATGGACGAGTTAGTAAGAGCTTGACACGGCGAGTTTTACGTGGTTCAGGCCGTCGGAGCGTAAAACCCTACGTCCACGGCGAGCTATGGAGCTCGCTGTATTGCTTGCTGCTCAGGACCGGAGGCCTGAGCTCGGGGGTGAGTTACAGCTTGAGGGTGTATGGCTAGGGTATGAGTTGCAAAGTGCGAACCCTTGCTATCGACGCCTACCCGAGCCTTTTATAGTCCAAGACTTCGGGCAGCTTACAAGGGGGGCCGGGACCCGACAGGTGGTCCCGGGAAGATTGCCTATCATCTATCGTATCTGCAGTTATGCCGGTAGTTGCCTCTGGTCGAAGGCTTCTGAGTCTTCATCTTGCCGCCCTGCCCATGCCGCATGCTAGTCGTAGTGGTTGATGACGGCGCACGCGGCATGGGATGTCTTGTCGCGGTGTTTATTGGCTGGCAGGTTCTGACACCGCGCCCCAGTCTGTGATGCGACTGGGCGCAACGGCACCTGCCAGACGCGTGCTCCGCGTCTCCGCGTCTCGGGAAGACGCGGGCCTTGAATACCTTGTACGGGCAAGGTATGGGGTGTCTTTACGCCCGCTGCCTACCGCTCGGGGTAGGCAGCGCCGTTCTGCTGCCACGTGGCGGGCCCGGAGCCCTTCTCAGAGGAGAGGAGGGTCAGCTCCGCGGGGCACGTGGAGCCTCCGGACCTCTCCCCGCGGAGGGGGAGGCTCGGCTTCTGTTGGCCACGTGGCGGGCCCGGAGCTCTCCTCTGAGGAGAGGGAGGTCTGGCCCCGCTGGACGCGTGGCGTCTTCGAACCTCTCTCCCGCGGAGGGGGAAGTCCGGCTCCTGTATGCCACGTGGCGGGCCCGGAGCTCTCCTCTGAGGAGAGGGAGGTCCGGCCCCGCCGGACGCGTGGCGCCTTCGGAGCTCTCCCTGCGGAGAAGGGCGAGTTCCTTAGGCATTTTACCCTGTGCGCGGGGGTACCCCATATCTCAGGTAACGACAGTGGCCCCCGGGCCCATCTTGGGGGAGATAGCGAGCCCGAGGTGGGACCTCCGTCTCTTCCGATCCGCGCACTTCCTCTAAGTCCCGAATTGACCGCTGTTGGAGCACGAACGACCACGGGATCGTGGGAGCGTGCGCCAATTGATGGTTGCTTTTACTGCGGCGGTTCCCAAGACCACCACTTCTGCACGTTGCGGCTCTTTCTTCGGGAACTGCCGAAGTGCCTTGCCGGCTTGCCTTCTGGGGCGTCTGACTCCTTGACCCACCGCTTCAGTTGGGCGGCTTGGGTCCACCTTTCATCGGCGCCCGGTCTCGGAGCCAACGAGGTCGCCGACGTGATGTTTCCGGAGGTTTTCGAATTACCTCGAACCATCCCTGGAAAGTTTTAAAAGGGGATCTCACCCGCATCGCGGCTTCCCTTCGCATTGCGCTCGTACTTCCCTTGAACTCTTGCGCCCCGGCTCTCCTACCCTCTTTCGCCATGGCTTCCAACTTGCTCCCGACGCGCCTCGTTCGCTCTTCCGAGCTCGGGCCAGTGCGCAGGCTGCTGGGCTGGCGCTCAGAAGAGCAGAAACATCGGCTTCGCCGAGGATCTCTCCCCCTGGTCCTGGAAAAGGGGGAGATAGTCTTCTTCACCGCTTATGCTCTGGCGGGGTTCGTTCCGCCGATTTCTTCGTTCTTTGTCACCCTGCTGGAGACGTACGGTCTCCAGCTCCACCATCTTTCCCCCAACTCCTTCGCAATGGCTGCTGTTTTTGTCCACTTCTGCGAGATGTTCGTGGGGGTGCACGCCTCCGTGACGCTCTTCCGCCACTTCTTTGTGCTGCGGACGACTAGGCGTGGCTCAAAGACTCAGATGGGGGCATACTACTTCCAGCATCGCTGCAAAGACCCCAAGGTCTCCGGATACCTCCTGCCCTTCAGCGCATCAAGGTGGGAAAACTGGAGGGAGAGCTGGGTGGTAGTGCAGACCGACGAGCACGATCGCTTACAACTCCCAACCGCCAGCCCAACCACCGATCGCCGCTTCTGGGAGGAGATCCCTGAGCTGGAGCAGGAGTACACCCCGGTCTTGGAGCGGATCCGGTTCTTGGCCAACGAGGGGCTGACGTCTCTAATGGTGCTGATGGACTTCGTGTCGCGCCGTATTGCTCCCTTGCAGCAACGTAGCCGCCTAGCGTGGTACTACACCGGCGAGCAGGACTGTACCAGGCTGGAGAGAGGCCCCGGCTCTGACCCTTCCGATGAGGAGCTGAACGAGATGGTGAGCAAGGTGAGCGGTGACTATATTCCCAGTGGCGACCCCGTCCTTCCGCCCTCTGACACCCCCCTCTTCTTGGAGCCTCAGAGGAGGTCAGAGCTCCTGCAGAAGATGCCGAACCTTGATGATATCGGGATCGCCGTCCGGCAGGTCGGGGATGCCTTCCGGGGTATCACCATTCCAGGAACCGAGCACCCCGGGTCAGGGCATGAGGCATCCGCTGCTGTCAAACCCTCCCCCAGAGCCGACGGAACCCAAGTCGTCGACAAAGGGAAAGGAAAAGAGCCGGCCCCCGGGCATCTAGAGAAGAAACGCGCCCGGTCTCCTCCGAGGGTGCCGCCTGTGCCGAGTCAGGGTGCCGGAGCTACTTTGCTCCCATCTCCCGAAGGTGCTGGTCCATCGGGTGGCGACCCGAAGAGGTCCCGAGTGTCCCTCCCCGGCGGGTCTCTCCCCAGACAGCAGCCGTCCGAATCAGCCCAAGTACCTCGCCATCCTTCCTCAAGCGGAGGGGCTCCCAGGACGGATGTTGGTGGGGTGACGCCGGCGAGTGCGCCGGGGATCCAGGCGTCCCATTCCGCGACCGTTTCGGCCGCTGGTCCCAGTGGTTCAGCTATAGCCCAGAGGCCAGTGCTGCAAGCTCGCTGGAGCGCTCATGCCGCCCAGTAAGTCTTGTTCTTTTTGGCTTATAGGAGCAGAGCTCTTGTCTCTTTTCTTATTCTGAGGGCTTCTTCTTCTTGCACGGACCGACCGGCTGCCAGGGGCGGGCCTCTTATCCGGCCGCCTTCAACCGGCGGAAGCTCCGCGCCTCAGCACCTGGGGACCGTGGCGGCTCCCATGGCTCCCAAATCGACGGGGGCACCCTCTGCACCAGCTGGTTCATTTTTCACGGTGGCCGCATCTGCTCCTACCCGCCCTCCTTCACCAGTCTAGAAGCCAGGTCTTGAGACCAGGAGGGCTGCTGTAGGTGCTCCTGCTGGCCCCCTGGCCTGTTTAGGACAGCGCCCCACCGTGGTTGCTGAGGCGCCGGCGCCCCCGCCGGTCTTAGACTCGTCAGGGGGGTCCAGCGGCGCAACTCCTATCCCCCCTGCTCCGGCGCCCGTGTGGGACGCCCTGGGGCGTGTCCAGACCAGCGCCCGGCAGCTCCAATCTGCCTTTGAGCAGGAGCGGAAGGCATTGGCCGGCGAGAGGGAACGCCTTCTCAGCTGGCAGCAGCGGGCCCGAGCGGACCTTGACTCAAGGCAGTCAAGGCTTGAGGCCATGAGTGCTCTGCTTGGCACTCAGAAGAAGGCCATTAGCCGCTTGGAGTCAGAGGCCCAGCGGGTTCGTTCCACCTACCGCGAGGCTCTGGCCCAAGCTGAAGCCAAAGCCAAGGAGTGCTCCGCCGCCGCGGCGGAGTTGCAGCTGCAGGTAGCCCGTCGGGAGCACGCCGTCGCTGATCGGGAACGCGCCGCTGCGGCCGAGGAGGAGAAGACCACCGCCCGGCTGAGGGCCAAGGTGGAGGAAGTAAGGGCTCGGTCCGAGGAGCTGGAGCTCCGTGAGTCGGCTGTCGCCGCGAGGGAGGAGCAGTTCTCCAAGGAGCGTCAGGCGGCGATGGATCGCGAGCTAGCGGCTCGCCAAGAGGTAGAGAGGCTCCAGTCTTTGCGGACTGCCGAGGCCCAGGCGGTCTGGTGCTTCATTGCCAAGGCGGGATCCGCCTTGGCTCCTCTTGGTTTCAGCCCTGTGCAGGTGGAGACCCCAGCGCGGCCGATGTCCGAAGCGGCCCCAGCCCTTGAGTCTCTCGGCGACGAGCTAGGTCGGCTCGAATCAGTGATCGCCGACGAGCTGGAAGCGGAAGGTCGGGGCCTCGCGAAGGAGGTTGCTATGCACGTTCTGTCGTGCTTCGTTAGCCGAGACCCTTCCTTTTCTCTGGGGCCGGTTCGTCTAGGACCCGTCGCCGATCGGGAGGAAGCTGCCAGGGCAGAAGTCGAGGACTTAGCTGCCCTCGTGGCCTCTAGGTTTCATCGGGAGTCCGGGGACTCCTAGGCATCTGCCCTCGTGTCCACAAGGCCCTGTACTTCCTTTTTTATTTTTGTTGAGTCTGTAGCCCAGCTCGTGGAGCCTTCGTATGGACAGACTCCTGTTTCTTTCTGTGTCTGCATGTCCTAGTCTTCTTCTTGGCTTTTCCTGACCGAGTCCTTAGCTCCGCAAGGGCTCGGAGGCCTTGACCAATCTCGAAGCTCTGCATAGACACCTTCTCCGGGTCCTCACTGTATACTAAGGGTTCCGGAGGTCTCCAGGACACGCCTCACGAGATTGGAGGGGGGTCCGGGCCTGTTGGTCACGTGACGGGCCCGGAGCTCCCGCCCGAGGGGAGGTCCGGGCTTGCAGGGCACGTGGAGTCCTCGGGCCTCTCCCCGCAGAGGGGGGAGGTCCGACTTCTGTAGACCACGCGGCGGTCCCGGAGCTCCCCTCAAGGAGGTGGAAGGTCTGGCCCTGTTGGACACGTGGGGCCTTCGGGCCTTGCCCCTGTGAGGTCTAGCTCTTTGATATTACCTTGGGGTTTTTGGCCTTGCGCGATCCCGTAGCGGCCCCCTGGTAGGTGCGTTCTATTGGATGGATGCGCCTACCATACTCCTGCGGGGAGCTGAGGCTGAGAGGTCCTGCACACAAGTAAGGAAAATATAATTCTCCTTGGGGGCTCCCCCCTCTATCTCTTAGTCTTATCTGGCTTACGGTCCCCGTCCACTTATATGGTGCTTGGGAACTACCGTGCGTGAAGTGCCGGGGGCTTGGGGCCCCACTGGCTTTCGGCCGGTACCTCCCGCGCAACCGCCTTTGGCAGGGCAGCAAATTCCGACTAAAGATGAGAATGAGAAGAGGGAGTTGAACGCATAGTGAGCACGCGCTAGTAGGGTAATCATAAAAATTTAATAAGTAAATTAAATGAGTACCAAAGAAGAGCAATGTAGGGCAAGTTTCTTTTCATATAAATTTCCATATGGGGGAAGGCGGGCCGAATATGTAGGCCACGACCCACCTCAAGGGAAGCAAGACTCTACGCGCTTGGGGTCGGAACCAGGCGAAGCTGAACGTAGTCCTGGACCGTCCCCTGAGGCTTAGTTGCTCCAAGCCCTGTTCTTGGACTTTTATGGAATTTATTATAAAAAGAAGGGTCTGTCCTATTGTTGCTCTAGGGGTAGAACTTACAGCGGTGTTTCGTGTTCCGAAGGTTCGGGAGCGGGTCCCCGTCCTCGGTTCTGGGGAATGGTCCCAGGCCCAGCATGTCCAGCCCCAGTATGGCAAATGGCCATGCGGGCTGGATCATCTGTACCGTCCGAGCCGGTGTATGGATCTGCTTGGCGTGGAACAGGCACGCCTAGCAGCTCTCGACCAGCTCGACGGCATCCTGGAGTGTTGCCGGCTAGTAGAAGCCATGCCGAAAGGCTTTACCGACAAGCGTGCGTGAGGAAGAGTGACTCCCACATTCGCCTCCACGGATCTCAGTGAACAAGTCGCAGCCTTCCCCCTGGGTTATGCACCGCAATAGGATGTGGTTGGCGCCACGTCGGTAGAGATCCCCCTCTACCGCCATGTGTCTCTTAGCCATACGCACAATCCGTTCAGCGGATACACGTTCATCAGGGAGGATATTGTCTTTCAAGTTGTCAGTACCTGAGATATGGGGTACCCCCGCGCACAGGGTAAAATGCCTAAGGTACTCGCCCTTCTCCGCAGGGAGAGCTCCGAAGGTGCCACGCGTCCGGCGGGGCCGGACCTCCCTCTCCTCGGAGGAGAGCTCCGGGCCCTCCACGTGGCATACAGAAGCCGGACCTCCCCCTCCGCGGGAGAGAGGTCCGAAGACGCCACGCGTCCAGCAGGGCCGGACCTCCCTCTCCACAGAGGAGAGCTCCGGGCCCGCCACGTGGCATACAGAAGCTGGACCTCCCCCTCCGCGGGGAGAGGTCCGGAGGCTCCACGTGCCCCGCAGGCCGGACCCTTCTCGCCTCAGAGAAGGGCTCCGGACCCGCCACGTGGCCAGAAGAACGGTGCTGCCTGCCCCCGAGCGGTAGGCAGCGGGCATAAAGGCGCCCCACACCTTGCCCGTACAAGGTATTTAAGGCCCACGTCTTCCCAAGATGCGGAAACGCGGAGCACGCATCTGTCAGGTGCCGTTGCGCCCAGTCGCATCACAGACTGGCGCGCGGTGTTAGAACCTGCCAGCTAATAAACGCCGCGACAAGACATCCCATGCCGCCTGCGCCGTCATCAACCACTACGACTAGCATGCGGCATGGGCAGGGCGGCAAGATGGAGACTCAGAAGCCTCCGACCAGAGGCAACTACCGGCATAACTACAGATACGGTAGATAATAGACAATCTTCCCGGGACCACCTGTCGGGTCCCGGCTCCCCTTGTAAGCCGCCCGAGTCTTGGACTATAAAAGGCTCGAGTAGGCGTCGATAGCAAGGGTTCGCATTTTGCAACTCATACGCTAGCATACACCCTCAAGCTGTAACTCACCCCTAAGCTCAGGCCCCCCGGCCCTGAGCAGCAAGCAATACAGCGAGCTCCATAGCTCGCAGTGGACGTAGGGTTTTACGCTCCGGCGGCCTGAACCACGTAAAACTCGCCGTGTCAAGCTCTCGCTAACTCGTCCATCCGCGCAAGCTTTCCGCTAGGAGACTAGCCCCGCCGAAAAAAGAACCTCCGCGGGCTGCCCAGTGCAGGCCCGGGGGAAGTGTCGATCGCACACTTCGACATTTGGCGCGCCAGGTAGGGGGCTTTTCCCCTAGCGCGACGAGTTTCCGTCGACGAAGATGACCAAGCTCCCTTTGGCGGCAAGCTCACCTCCCCCGCCTCCGTGGCGAACCGCGACCAGGGGGGAGTACAAGTCAACACACTCGGGACGGAGTGTGTCAGTACAAGCTGGGAGCCAGCAACCGGCTCTGGCAGCGCCGACCCCGGCAATGCAGGCTCCAACCAGCGTCAGATCTTCAGTAGCGTCGGGCGTACCCGGAGGGGGTGCGCTAGCTGTAGCAAGAGCGCTACTGCACAATCCGCCCGCTGGGGACGCGCCTCAGGCAGCGACCCAGCGGTGGATTCTCGAGGTAGACCGTCTTGTCGTCGCTGCCGCAAGCCCGCGACTCCGGCGGAGACGACACTCTGACCAACCGCCCGTGTCGCTGATACGCACGCCGATGGTTGACGAACAGACGGCAGACTCCAGCTCTGCCAGCCCTCAATCGATGGATTTGAGGACAGAGCTGGAGCGGTGTCGCTCGGGTCAAGATGCCCGGGTATACCTCGAGCAACGCCGAGAAAGGCGTCGCTACCAAGAGGCTGACGACAGCATGACGTCGGCCTCGACCCAGCCTGAAGAGCAGACCTTCGCCATGCGATCTCTGCCCCAGGCCTGCGCCGTGCAGAATATGCCACAGTCATATGTACTGCAGATGGCGCCCCCAGCCTATGGTGCAGCCTTGCCCGTACCGGGGTACACTGTGCCCAGTGCGAACCCAGCGTTCGCGGCACCAGAACCTGCGGTGACAGAAGCAGGGTGTGCAGCCCTCGCGCCCCATCTTCGCTTTGCGAAGTGGCCGCGCAAGTTTCGGCCACACCTGCCCGAGAAGTACGACGGCAGCGTCAACCCGGCGGAGTTCCTCCAGATCTACTCCACCGCCGTACTTGCCGCAGGAGGGAATGAAGCCGTCATGGCCAATTACTTCCCTGTCGCCTTGACCGGTACAGCCCGGTCTTGGCTCATGAACCTCCCCCAGGATTCCGTCACCTCCTGGGGAGAGCTTTGCCGACAGTTCATAGCCAACATCGGCAGCTCCTACACCTGGCCTGGCACGGAGCTCGACCTCCACGCCGTCCAGCAGCAACCTGGGGAGTCGCTGCGCTCTTTCATCCAGCGGTTCTCCCAGGTGCGGAACACCATCCCACACATTCAAAATGCTTCTGTGGTGGTGGCGTTCCGGCAAGGCGTCCGGGACAGGAAGATGCTCGAGAAGCTCGCGACCCGGGAGGTCCGCGACGTCTCAGAGCTCTTCAGTTTGGCAGACAAATGCGCCAGAGCAGCCGAAGGACGGAACTGGCACTCGCTGCCATCCTCCGAGTCAGGGGGACTGCCCGGATCTAGTCCTACTCCCTGTGGAGGCAGCAGGAAGGCCAAGAACCGAGGCAGAAGCAAGATAGAGTCACCGACCGCAGCCCTAGTCGTCACTGCAGCGACGCTCGGTGGGGCTCGGGGGCCGCGCCCCGACAAGAAGCAGCGAAGATCACCAATCCAAGAAGGTGATGAAGACAATATGTGCCCCGTGCACGGCAGGTGTCGCCACACTGCTGCCGAGTGCCGGGAGATCCGAAGGCTCGCAGAGCGCTTTCGCAAGGAGAAGCGGCAGCGGGCTGATGACCTGCCCTTCCGTCCAAAGGAAGATGAGCAGGGGGTGGATGTTCCAGACAACATCGACCACCCAGAGGAGATCCAGGAGCCTCAGCGTGTCGTGAAGGCGGCACACAATCATGAGGATTCCGGCTCCAGCGACGATGAGCGTCGGAAGAAGCCCTACGTCATATACGGCGGGTCCGCCGACCCCTCGTCCCGAAGCGCAGTCAAGACTGCGCCGGGCGGTAGCGTCGGTGGCGCCACTCCCAAGTGCTGCACCGCACCTAAAGTGGATGGGGACCCCCATCAGCTTTGATGCCACCGACTGCCCCAGGAACATGGCTGGGGCCGGCCAACTACCGCTCCTGGTGGCCCCTACCATCGCCAACGTGAGAATGTACCACGTTTTGGTGGATGGAGGGGCTGGGCTGAACCTCATCAGCCGTGCAGCTTTCCAGAAGCTGCAGATCCCGATGGCCAAGCTCACCCCGTCGAGCCCGTTCTCAGGGGTAGGGCCGGGACAGGTTATCCCCTACGGCAACATTAGTCTCCCGGTGACCTTCGGGGCTCCGGACAGCTATCGAACAGAGTACATTCTGTTCGACGTAGCGGAGATAGACCTCCCCTTCAACGCCATAATCGGCAGGCCAGCCCTGTACCGGTTCATGGCTGTAGCCCATTACGGCTACCTTGTCCTAAAGATGCCAACACCGACAGGTGTTCTCAGGATTCGTGGGGACCGCACTGCTGCAGTGTCGGCCCTGGAGAAGCTCCAAGCACTCGCAACAGCTGGGGCATCAGCCCCCGGCAATACGGAGCCGAACCAGCTCCGCCCGAGCGCACGTCACCGTGCTTCCACCACAGCACCCCGGGTGCAACCTCTCGACGAGGGCGGCGTCCCCTTAAAGGTCATCCAAGTCGGCGCCGAAGCTACCCAGACCACCCGGGTAGCCGGGGGCCTGGATAGTAAATAGGAAGGCGCGCTCGTCACCTTCCTCCGGCACAACGTCGACGTGTTTGCATGGCAGCCGTCACAGATGCCGGAGATCCCCAGGAAGGTGATCGAGCACTGTCGGTACCTGAGATATGGGGTACCCCCGCGCACAGGGTAAAATGCCTAAGGTACTCACCCTTCTCCGCAGGGAGAGCTCCGAAGGCGCCACGCATCCGGCGGGGCCGGACCTCCCTCTCCTCAGAGGAGAGCTCCGGGCCCGCCACGTGGCATACAGAAGCCGGACCTCCCCCTCCGCGGGAGAAAGGTCCGAAGACGCCACGCGTCCAGCGGGGCCGGACCACCCCCTCCGCAGAGGAGAGCTCCGGGCCCGCCACGTGGCATACAGAAGCCGGACCTCCCCCTCCGCGGGGAGAGGTTCGGAGGCTCCACGTGCCCCGCAAGCCGGACCCTTCTCTCCTCAGAGAAGGGCTCCAGACCCGCCACGTGGCCAGAAGAACGGTGCTGCCCGCCCCCAAGCGGTAGGCAGCGGGCGTAAAGGCGCCCCACACCTTGCCCGTACAAGGTATTCAAGGCCGCGTCTTCCCAAGACACGGAAACGCGGAGCACGCGTCTGTCAGGTGCCGTTGCGCCCAGTCGCATCACACACTGGCGCGCGGTGTCAGAACCTGCCAGCTAATAAACGCTGCGACAAGACATCCCATGCCGCCTGCGCCGTCATCAACCACTACGACTAGCATGCGGCATGGGCAGGGCGGCAAGATGAAGACTCAGAAGCCTTCGACCAGAGGCAACTACCGGCGTAACTACAGATACGGTAGATAATAGACAATCTTCCCGAGACCACCTGTCGGGTCCCGGCACCCCTTGTAAGCCGCTCGAGTCTTGGACTATAAAAGGCTCGGGTAGGCGTCGATAGCAAGGGTTCGCTTTTTGCAACTCATACGCTAGCCATACACTCTCAAGCTGTAACTCACCCCCAAGCTCAGGCCCCCGGCCCTGAGCAGCAAGCAATACAGCGAGCTCCATAGCTCGTCGTGGACGTAGGGTTTTACGCTCCGGCGGCCTGAACCACGTAAAACTCTCTGTGTCAAGCTCTCACTAACTCGTCCATCTGCTCAAGCTCTCCGCTAGGAACTAGCCCCTCCGAAAAAGAACCTCCGCGGGCTGCCCAGTGCAGGCCCGGGGGAAGTGTCGACCGAACACTTCGACATTTGGCGCGCCAGGTAGGGGGCTTTTTCCCCTAGCGCGACGAGTTCCCGCCGACGAAGATGACCAAGCTTCCTTCAGCGGCAAACTCTCCTCCCCCGCATTCACGGCGGACCGTGACCACTGGGGAGTACATGTCGACACACTCAGGACGGAGTGTGTCGGCACAAGCGGGTAGCCAGCAGCCGACTCCGGCAACGCCGACTCAGGGCAACCGGCTGTGTCGCTGACGCGCACACCCACGGTTGACGGGCTAACGGCGGATTCCAGCTCCTCCAGGCTCCTGTCGTCGGACCTGCGAAGGGAACTGGAACGGTGCCACTTGGGGCAGGACGCCCGGGTGTACCTCGAGCGACGTCGAGAAAGGCGTCGCAACCATGAGGCAGGCGACAGCATGTCGTCGGCCTCGACGCAACCAGAAGGGCAGGCCTTCGCCATGCGAGCCCCGCCTCAGGCATATGCTGCGCAACATATGCCACCACCATATGCGCCGCAAGTAGCGGCCCCGGTCTATGGTGCAGCCTTGCCCATGCCGGGATACGCGGTGCCAGGTGCGAACCACCTGTTCGCAGCGCCAGTACCTGCAGCAGCAGGTGCAGGATGTGCGGCCCTTGCACCCCACCTTCGCTTCGCAAGGTGGCCACGCAAGTTTCGCCCGCACTTGCCCGAGAAGTACGACGGTAGCGTCAACCCAGCGGAGTTCCTCCAGATCTACTCCACCGCCGTACTTGCTGCAGGAGGCGACGAGGCTGTCATGGCCAACTACTTCCCCGTCGCCTTGACCGGCCCAGCCCGGTCCTGGCTCATGAATCTACCTCAGGGGTCCATAACCTCCTGGGGTGAGCTCTGCCGGCAGTTCGTCGCCAACTTCGGCAGCTCCTACACCCGTCCCAGCACGGAGCTCGACCTCCACGCCGTCAAACAACAACCTGGGGAGTCTCTGCGCTCTTTCATCCAGCGGTTCTCTCAGGTGCGCAACACCATCCCACATATCCAAAGCGCCTCTGTGGTGGTGGCATTCCGACATGGTGTCCGGGACGAGAAAATGCTTGAGAAGCTCGCGACCAGAGAGGTCCGCGACGTCTCGGAGCTCTTCAGCCTGGCGGACAAGTGCGCCAGAGCAGCTGAAGGGCGGAACTGGCACGCACTGCCGACCTCCGAGTCAGGAGGGCAGCCCGGGTCCGGTGCTGCTGTCTATGGGGGTGGCAAGAAGACCAAGAACCGGGGGAGTGGGAAAATGAAGTCACCATTCACGGCCCCCGTCGCCGCAGCTGCGACAACTAGTGGAGCTCGGGGGCCACGCCCTGACAAGAGGCAACGGCAATCACCGGCCCCAGACAGTGGCCAAGGCGGGCTATGCCCCGTGCATGGCACCTGCAACCATACGACTGCCGAGTGTTGGGAGATCCAGAGGCTCGCAGAGCGCTTCCGCAATGGAAGACAACAGAGGGCTGAAGCACCGTCCTACCCTCAGAGGGATGGCAAACAGAAGGCCGATGCCCCAGTCACCGCTGCCCACCAGGTGGGGTTCCAGGAGCCTCAGCGTGTCATAAAGACAGTGCATGACGGTGAGGACTCCAGTTCCGATGGTGACGGGCCAAGGCGTTAGCCAGCTACGGCACGCCTCCGTGCCTCGAACATACCCCTCGGGGGCCGCCTAAGGTCCGTCAACCCCTTGAAGGCCTTGCCAGAAGGGGAAGACGCCTTAGGTCATCCAAGGCGAGCCCGGGTCCACCTACCCCTTGAAGGCCTTAGCCAGAAGGGGAGAACTCCCCGGGGGCCCCCGAGAGAAGCCACGCAGGACCTGATCCAGCGTGAAGATAACAACTTCGACAAGACTCGGCTTGCAGGGAACACCCCACAACGCACGGTCTCGGCTGATGCTCTAAGCACTACCGCCAAAGAACCAAACGCGACGGGGGCCCGCAAGAGGGCAACCTGGTGAAGCGGCACGCTATATTCCAAGAAGGACCCATAAGCTCTCCCCCAGCAGGGAAGGTCCCTTCCGAATCATGAAAGCTGCCACCCCAGGTACACATGCCTTTCTACCGAGAGTGGGATCCATTCCCAAAAAATCCTTGCCATGAAGCAACACTGTAAGTCCTACTTACTGAGCATCGGTAGAACAGGGTTATTCACTTCTGTAATAGACCCCATAGAATTTAGGAACAGAGCTTGGGGTAGCTAAGTCTCAAGGGACGGTACAGGACTACGTCCAGTTTAGCCTGGTTCCGACCCTAAGCGCGTAGAGTCTTGCTTCCCTTGTAGACGAGGCGGAACATTGCCCCCATGTACAGCCAGAATTCCACCTATGGGCACGAATACAGAGACTTGTTCTACTTAGCTCTCTCTCATGCGCTCATTTAAATTATGCATTAATTTTTATGATCGCACTATCTCTGTATGTTCATCGTACATCTAGCTCCCCCTCTCCTACGCTCATCCATAGTCGGCATTTGCTATCCTACCGAAGGCGGCTGTGCTTGAGGCACCTGCCGATGGCCGAGTGAGTCTCTCGGGCCTCCCCCAGTCAGGTGTTGCGGTGCCAGTTGGTCACCTCCAGGAAAGGCCAGCGTTGTGCATGGGGGGTCCAGGGTGCGTATCCAGCTTAGCCGGCCCAGAGCCCAAAGCATGCGCATCCTGCTCTCCGGAGGTCCAGGGGAGTACGTCCGCTTTGCCTGGTCATGAACCCAAAGCGCGTGCACTCTGCTTCCCCAGCGCATGGCCCGGTACTAGGGATCGGACGGCCGTACCCGGACCTCGGAGGGAGCCGGAGCTCCGGCGCCTCGTTCACAGAATTGCCCAAGCCCCGTATAGCGGGTCAGGACCATAAGACGGATAAGACTAGGAGACGGGAGGGGAGGACCCCCGAGGAGAATTACGTTTCCTCTACCTGTGTGCAGGACCTTCAGGTTACGGCAACAGGGACTGCATGAAGCGGGGGGAAAGGAGCTACCAGCTACACCGGCCTGGGACTGGAAGGACCGGGACCTGCCCCTCTAGCAGGGGCGGGGCTCGGGGGCCCCACGTGTCCAGCGGGCCCGGAACTCTCTCCTTCCTTGAGGAGGGCTCCGGGCTCGCCACGTGGCAGGCAGGAACCGGACCTCCCCCCTCAGCGGGAGGGCTCCGAGAGCCCTACGTGTCCAACATGACCGGAGCTCCCGTCTCTTGAGGAGGAGCTCCGGACCCACCACGTGGCCGGCAGATTTGGAGCCCCCCATAGGGCGAGGTTCGGAGACCTCCGGGGGCCCCTAACACGGTTAGGACCCGGGGAGGGTGTCTGTGCGAAGCTCCGAGATTGGAAATGGCCTCTGAGTACCTTGCGGAGCTAAGGACTCAGCCAGGCAAAGCCAAGGAGGGAAAAAGCATCACAGACACAAGTATCCAAGAGAGTCAAATTAAGCAAGGCTCCATGAGCTGGACTACAGACTCGATAAAAAAGGGAGAAACAAGTCCTAAGGACCTCCCGGCTCTCGCCGGAACCTTGCGGCTACAAGGGCGGCCACAACCTCGACTTCAGCCCTGGCAGCTTCCTCCCGCTCCGCGGCTGGGCCCTCTCTCACTGGCTCCAGCGAGAAAGAGGGGTCGCGGCTCTTGAAGCATGCCAGCACATGCGAGGCGACCTCTAAAGCTAAGCCGCGACCCTCGGCTTCGAGCTCACTGGCGACCACCGAGTCGAGTCTGTCCAGCTTGGCGCCGATCGACTCCAATGCAGGGATCACCTCTGCCACCTTCAATGCGGGAGTTGCGGCCCTCACCGGACTGAAGCCAAGAGGGATCAGGGCGGACCCCGCTCGATCCACAAATCTTGAGACCGCAAGGGCATCGGAGGACCGTAAGACTGAGAGCTCATCCACCTCGCGGTGGGCCGCCTGCAGAGCCTCCAGGTTCCTCTCGGAGAATTCCTTCTCCTTGGCCGCCAGGGAACTCTCTCGAAGGTGGAGAGTCTCGGCTAGCCGCTCCAACTCAGCAGCCTTAAAGCCGGCAGTCAACTCCCGGTCCAAGACCGCCCGACGATCATGTGAGACCTGTTCCTCCCTCAAGTCAAGGTCTGCCTTCAGAATCTCCAACTCCTCCATCCGAGCTCGGAGGTCATCCTCGCCCGCGGCCAGCTGCGCGACGACCCTCTCTGCCTCAGCTGCCACGGAACGCTCCCGCTCCTCAACGACGAGTTCGCGGCGCTCCAACCGCTGCCGTATTTCCACAGCAGCAGAGAGGCTCTCTTCGGCCCGGGCGTGTGCCTCCAGGGCCTCCCTGTTGATCCGCCGCGACTGGGTGTCCATGCGGTCAACAAACCGCTTCATCCGGTCGACGAGCGCTTCCCTGAAGTCGAGCAACTCCCGCCTGGAGTCGAGCTCGCTCTTAACCTTCGCGGTCCTCTCCCGCAAAAGGTTCCCCCAGATGAGGAGGCGGTCCCGTTCAACCGTATACTCCTCCCACTCGCGCCCTAGTGCAGCGAAGACCTGCCGGACGCTCGACTCGGCAAGCGCGAAGGCGTCCGCCAGAGGCAATGGAGCAACAGAGGCTGGGGCAGCCCCTCCGACCTCCTCCGTTACCTCGTCCTCAGGAAGAGCCGACGCACCAGAAGCCGAGACGAGACGCCGATCAGGAGAAGCTGGCTCCGCGACTCTGGCAGCCATGCCAGCCGGGCTCTTTTCAGCTTCTGGCTCCTTGACCTGAGGAGAGGGACGAGCCGGGGAAGGCGGTGCTGGAGAAGAAGCCAGGCCGCCTAGTGCAGGATCAACCTGTGCTGGCTCGGGGGCCGCGGTGGCCGTCTCGGCAGGAAGAGACGACGCCGCCGCGGAGTCCGGGCACACCGGAACAGGAGAAGTCTGCGCTGGCCAGGGGGCCGCGGCAGTTGCCCCTGGCTCCGAGCGCATCAGCAAAGATTCCCCGCAAGACGGGGAAGGCCGAGAAGCGCGGACACTCCAGCGGGCTCTGAACCCCGACTTTCGAGCCGGGATAGGATTTCCAGAGCCCGCTACCGTCTCCGACGGCCGCTCCGCAGTCGCTTGGACTGGCGGAACAGGGGACGCCCCAGAGGCTTCCCCCAGCGCATCAGCCCGGGGCCTCTTCGAGTCGCCACCGGAGGGAGTGTCAGGCACCCCAGAATCCCGACTTGGCACCGACGCCGTTGCTGGAGGAGATCGAGCGCGTTTCTTCTCTGGCAGCGGGTTGGAAGCCATGGCAAGGGAGAACTCAAAGGCAAGAGAGCAAAAGCACAAGAGTCCGAGAAGAAACGCAGAGAAGTGCAAAGGGAAGCTGCAGTGTGGGTAAGACCCCCTCTAAAAAGCTTCCCGGTGCAGTTCCAAGCGATTCGGAACTCTTCGAATACCCCGCACCCGCAACCGCTTCGGTTCCTAGACCGAGTGCCGATGACGGGTGGGCCCAAGCCGCTTAACTAAAGCGGTGGGGTCAAGGAGTCAGTCTCCTGAGAAGATGAGCCGGCAAGACACTTCGGCGGTTCCCGAAGAAAGCGCCGCAACGTGCAGAAGTGGCAGCCTTGGGAACCGCCGGAGTAAAAGCAATCATCAAGTGAGCGCACGCTCTCATGATCCCGTGGCCGTTCGTGCTCCGGCAGCGGTCAATTCGGGACTTAGAGAAAGTGCGCGGATCGGAAGAGACGGAGGTCCCACCTCGGGATCGCTATCTCCCCCGAGATGGGCCCGGGGACCACTGTCGGTACCTGAGATATGGGGTACCCCCGCGCACAGGGTAAAATGCCTAAGGTACTCGCCCTTCTCCGCAGGGAGAGCTCCGAAGGCGCCACGCGTCCGGCGGGGCCGGACCTCCCTCTCCTCCGAGGAGAGCTCCGGGCCCGCCACGTGGCATACAGAAGCCGGACCTCCCCCTCCACGGGAGAAAGGTCCGAAGACGCCACGCGTCCAGCGGGGCCGAACCACCCCCTCCGCAGAGGAGAGCTCCGGGCCCGCCACGTGGCATACAGAAGCCGGACCTCCCCCTCCGCGGGGAGAGGTCCGGAGGCTCCACGTGCCCCGCAAGCCGGACCCTTCTCTACTCAGAGAAGGGCTCCGGACCCGCCACGTGGCCAGAAGAACGGTGCTGTCCGCCCCCAAGCGGTAGGCAGCGGGCGTAAAGGCGCCCCACACCTTGCCCGTACAAGGTATTCAAGGCCGCGTCTTCCCAAGACGCGGAAACGCGGAGCACGCGTCTGTCAGGTGCCGTTGCGCCCAGTTGCATCACAGACTGGCGCGCGGTGTCAGAACCTGCCAGCTAATAAACGCTGCGACAAGACATCCCATGCCGCCTGCGCCGTCATCAACCACTACGACTAGCATGCGGCATGGGCAGGGCGGCAAGATGAAGACTCAGAAGCCTTCGACCAGAGGCAACTACCGGCGTAACTACAGATACGGTAGATAATAGACAATCTTCTCGGGACCACCTGTCGGGTCCCGGCACCCCTTGTAAGCCGCCCGAGTCTTGGACTATAAAAGGCTCGGGTAGGCGTCGATAGCAAGGGTTCACTTTTTGCAACTCATACGCTAGCCATACACTCTCCAGCTGTAACTCACCCCCAAGCTCAGGCCCCCGGCCCTGAGCAGCAAGCAATACAGCGAGCTCCATAGCTCGCCGTGGACGTAGAGTTTTACGCTCCGGCGGCCTGAACCACGTAAAACTCTCTGTGTCAAGCTCTCACTAACTCGTCCATCTGCGTAAGCTCTCCGCTAGGAACTAGCCCCTCCGAAAAAAGAACCTCCGCGGGCTGCCCAGTGCAGGCCCGGGGGAAGTGTCGACCGAACACTTCGACAAGCACCACTTGAAAGTCTTCCCTGACGCCCGGCCGGTTCAACAGAAGCCCCGCAAGCAGTCCATCGAGCGGCAAAACTTCATCCGTGAAGAAGTCAAGAAGCTGCTGGACGCTGGCTTCATACGGGAGGTCCACCACCCCCGATGGTTGGCGAACCTCGTCGTTGTCCCGAAGGCTGGCAGGAAGCTCCAGATGCGCATCGACTACACCAGTCTCAATAAGGCATGTCCTAAAGATCCATTCCCTCTCCCTAGAATAGATCAAATAGTAGACTCAACGTCAGGCTGTGATATGCTGTGCTTCCTAGACGCCTACTCGGGCTTCCATCAGATCCCCATGTCTAGGGAGGACGAGGAGCACACCTCCTTCATCACAGTAGACGGCCTTTATTGCTATGTGTCTATGCCTTACGGCCTAAAGAATGCACTCCCCACCTTTGTGCGGGCAATGCACAAAACCTTTGGGGAGTTAATAAGAGACCTGGTTGAGGTGTATGTCGATGACATAGTTGTCAAGGTCAAGCAGGGTCCATCCCTGCTAGATAACCTAGCTTTAGTCTTTGACAAGTTGTGCTCTACGCGCACCAAGCTGAACCTAGATAAATGTGTGTTCGGCGTGTCCTCTGGGAAGCTCTTAGGGTTCCTGGTCTCGCACCGAGGGATTAAGGCCAACCCAGAGAAGATCAAGGCCATCGACTTGATGCGGCCCCCTGCCCGCGTCAAGGATGTCCAGAAACTCACGGGATGTCTAGCCGCGCTGAGTCGGTTTATACCGAGGCTAGCAGAGCGGGCACTCCCTTTCTTTAAGCTCCTGCGCAAGTCAGGCCCTTTTGCCTGGACTGACGAAGCAGAAGAGGCTTTCCAGGAGTTGAAGCGACTCCTGACGACCCTACCTATCATGGTAGCCCCTGAGCCCGGAGAGCACCTGTTGCTCTACATCGCGGCGACAACTGAAGTAGTGAGTATGGTCCTCGTCGCAGAGCGGCCGGACCCCTCATCTTCAAAACCTGCTCCGGTAGCAGAAGACAGACGCCAGGAGGCCCCGCAGGACCAAGACGGTCTCCCGGACCTCCAAGGCAACCTCCCGGAGGCCCAGGTCGTCCTCCCGGAGGTCCGGGGCGGTCTCCCGGACCTCCAAGATAAACCCCCGGGGGCCCTGCGGGACCCCCTGGGGGCCAAATGGGACCTCCCAGAGGTCCCCCAAGACCCCCCGGAGCTCCCGGACAATCAAGATAGCTTAAGGGCCTCCGGGTCCCAGCTCCAGGAGGCCCCCGTGGGTCCACCCACCTCCAGCGGGCCAGGGCCAATGGACGAGGACCTCCCAGGCCTGAGAAAGAGGGTTCGAACCGTCCAGAGGCCTGTCTACTACATCAGCGAAGTACTTCATGATGCCAAGACAAGGTACCTGGAAGTCCACAAGTTGCTGTATGCGGTGCTCGTGGCCTCCAGAAAGCTCCGCCATTACTTCCAGGCCCACCGGGTCTCGGTAGTCACCTCGTATCCGCTGAAGACAATTCTTCACAGCCCCCATGCGACTAGCAACGTTGCTAAATGGGCGGCGGAGCTGGCGGAGTTTGAGCTGGACTTCCTCCCACGCCATGCAGTCATGAGCCAAGCACTGGCTGACTTTGTGGCGGAGTGGACACCAACGGAGACTGACCCAGGGGGCCGTGGGGGCGGAGAACCGGAGCACCAAGCTCCGGTCTTCACCGAACCCCACTGGACACTCTTCTTCGACGGCTCCTCGCGAAAGCAGGGGGCCGGTGCCGGCGTACTGCTCCTCATGCCATCGGGGGAACAGTTTGGGTATATGGTGCGTCTCAATTTCAAGGCAACCAACAACATGGCGGAGTATGAAGCACTCATCTTTGGCCTGTAGACAGCCCTGTCTTTAGGCGCTCGCCAGTTGTTGGCACAGGGCGACTCCCAGCTGGTCATCAAGCAAGTCAAGGGCGAATGCTCCTGCAATGACCCCCAGCTAGCTGCGTATCTGCTTCACGTGCAGATGTTGGAGAAAGAATTCCTCGACTTGGACCTGCACCACGTACCGCGCGCCGGTAATGCCGCAACCGACAACCTTTCAACGAAGGCTTCCACCGGAGCCCCTGCGCCCGAAGGAGTCTTCGAGAGGGCGTTGCTGCGGCCCACAGCCCGGCCCGCCGAGCCGGGCGAAGGGGGCTTGACCAGCACCTCGAAGCTGGCGGTCTCGGCGGCCCTACAGCCGTGGGCGCCGCCAAGGATCGTAAGCGTCACTGGGGATTCCGTGCAACCCAGCGCTCAAGATCCAGAAGCTCAAGTCAGACCCGATGCATGGATCACGGAGATCCAGGACTACTTGAAGGACAATATCCTCCCTGATGAACATGCAACCGCTGAACGGATTGTGCGTATGGCTAAGAGGTACGCGCTGGTAGAGGGGGATCTCTACCGGCGTGGCGCCAACCACATCCTATTGCGGTGTATAACCCAGGGGGAAGGCTGCGACTTGCTCGCTGAGATCCATGGAGGCGAATGTGGAAGTCATTCTTCCTCACGCACGCTTGTCGGTAAAGCCTTCCGGCATGGCTTCTACTGGCCGACAACACTCCAGGATGCCGTCAAGCTGGTCGAGAGCTGCAAGGCGTGCCAGTTCCACGCCAAGCAGATCCATACACCGGCTCAGGCGGTACAGATGATCCTGCCCTCGTGGCCGTTTGCCGTGTGGGGGCTGGACATCCTGGGACCATTTCCTAGAACCGTCGGGGGGTTCCGGTACCTCTATGTTGCTATCGACAAGTTCACCAAGTGGCCGGAAGCTACACCAGTTGTCACCATCAATAAACAATCCGCAGTAAAATTCATCAGGTCTATTGTCTGCCGGTTCGGGGTCCCAAACAGGATCATCACCGACAATGGGACCCAGTTCACCAGCGCAGCATTCCAAGACTACTGCGAGGACCTTGGCATTCAGGTATGCTATGCCTCTGTCGCCCACCCGAGGAGCAATGGGCAAGTTGAGAGGGCCAATGCGGAGATTCTCCGGGGCCTCAAGACTCGCACCTTCGCCAGCCTGAAGAAACATGGTGCCAATTGGGTAGATGAACTTCCGAGCACACTATGGGCTAACCGGACATCCCAGAGCCGGGCCACCGGGGAGACACCCTTCTTCATGGTGTACGGGGCTGAAGCTGTACTTCCCCCAGAAATCACCATGAAGTCTCACTGTGTCCGGGCTTACGACGAAGCCACGAAGGACAACCTCCGGCATGGAGAAATCGACCTCGTCGACGAGGTTCGATTACATGCAGCACTCCGTAACGCGCGATACAGACAGGCGCTTCGGCGCTACCACCAGAGGTCTGTGCGTGCCCGGGAGCTGCAGGAGGTGACCTGGTGTTGCGGCGCATACTTTCTCGTGAAGGGGCCCACAAACTCTCCCCTAGTTGGGAAGGCCCCTTCTGAGTCGCGAAAGTATGCCGCCCCGGGTGTGTGCGCCTTTCCACCGAGGATGGGGACCTGCTCCCGAACCCTTGGAACATAGAACACCTCCGTAAGTTCTACCCCTAAGAGCAAAAATAGGACAGTACTTTCTTTTCGTAATGAACTCCATAGAGTCCAGGAGCAGCGCTCGGAGCAGCTAAACCCCAGGGGACGGTCCAGGACTACGTTCAGCTTTGCCTGGTTCTGACTCCAAGCGCGTAGAGTCTTGCTTCCCCTCTTAATGGGGTGGGTCGTGGCCTCCATGTTTAGCCTGCCTTCCTCCTATGGAAGGTTGTACGAAAAGAAGTTTGCCCTACTTTGCTCTTTCCTTGTACTCATTTAAATTGTGAATTGAGTTTTTTTTATTATTACCCTTGCAGTACATGGTTGCCATGTGCTCAGCTCCCCCTCTCTACAAGTCCCCAAGTACCAAGCATATGGTTGGGGCTGTAAGTCAAATAAGACTATGAGATAAGGGAAGGGGAGCCCCCAAGGAGAATTACGTTTCCTCTACCTGTGTGCAGGACTTCCAGGTTGCGGCAACGGGGACTGCATGAAGTAGGGGGAAAGGAGCTACCAACTACTTCGACCCAGGACTAGAGGGGGCGGGACCCGGGGGCCCCACGTGTCCAGCAGGCCCGGAACTCTCTCCTCCCTTGAGGAGGGCTTCGGGCTCGCCACGTGGCAGGCGGAAACCGGACCTCCCCCCGCGGTGGGAGAGCTCCGAAAGCCCTGCGTGTTCAACATGGTTGGGGCTCCCGTCTCCGCGGTAAAAGCAATCATCAAGTGAGCGCACGCTCTCACGATCCCGTGGCCGTTCGTGCTCCGGCAGCGGTCAATTCGGGACTTAGAGAAAGTGCACGGATCGGAAGAGACGGAGGTCCCACCTCGGGATCGCTATCTCCCCCGAGATGGGCCCGGGGACCACTGTCGGTACCTGAGATATGGGGTACCCCCGCGCACAGGGTAAAATGCCTAAGGTACTCGCCCTTCTCCGCAGGGAGAGCTCCGAAGGCGCCACGCGTCCGGCGGGGCCGGACCTCCCTCTCCTCGGAGGAGAGCTCCGGGCCCGCCACGTGGCATACAGAAGCCGGACCTCCCCCTCCGCGGGAGAGAGGTCCGAAGACGCCACGCGTCCAGCAGGGCCGGACCTCCCTCTCCACAGAGGAGAGTTCCGGGCCCACCACGTGGCATACAGAAGCTGGACCTCCCCCTCCGCGGGGAGAGGTCCGGAGGCTCCACGTGCCCCGCAGGCCGGATCCTTCTCTCCTCAGAGAAGGGCTCCGGACCCGCCACGTGGCCAGAAGAACGGTGCTGCCTGCCCCCGAGCGGTAGGCAGCGGGCGTAAAGGCGCCCCACACCTTGCCCGTACAAGGTATTCAAGGCCCGCGTCTTCCCAAGACGCGGAAACGCGGAGCACGCGTCTGTCAGGTGCCGTTGCGCCCAGTCGCATCACAGACTGGCGCGCGGTGTCAGAACCTGCCAGCTAATAAACGCCGCGACAAGACATCCCATGCCGCCTGCGCCGTCATCAACCACTACGTCTAGCATGCGGCATGGGCAGGGCGGCAAGATGGAGACTCAGAAGCCTCCGACCAGAGGCAACTACCGGCGTAACTACAAATACGGTAGATAATAGACAATCTTCTCGGGACCACCTGTCGGGTCCCGGCTCCCCTTGTAAGCCGACCGAGTCTTGGACTATAAAAGGTTCGGGTAGGCGTCGATAGCAAGGGTTCGCATTTTGCAACTCATACGCTAGCATACGCCCTCAAGCTGTAACTCACCCCCAAGCTCAGGCCCCCCGGCCCTGAGCAGCAAGCAATACAGCGAGCTCCATAGCTCGCCGTGGACGTAGGGTTTTACGCTCCGGCGGCCTGAACCACGTAAAACTCGCCGTGTCAAGCTCTCGCTAACTCGTCCATCCGCGCAAGCTTTCCGCTAGGAGACTAGCCCCGCCGAAAAAATAACCTCCGCGGGCTGCCCAGTGCAGGCCCGGGGGAAGTGTCGATCGCACACTTCGACACAAGTAGTCCCGGACCTCCGTGATCCATGCATCGGGTCTGACTTGAGCATCTGGATCTTGAGCGCTGGGTTGCACGGAGTCCCCAGTGACGCTTGTGATCCTTGGCGACGTCCATTGCCGCTGGGACCGCCGGCTTCGAGGTGCTGGTCTAGCCCCCTTCGTCCGGCTCGGCGGGCCGGGCTGTGGGCCGCGGCAACGTCCTCTCAGAGCAACCTTTGGGCACAGTGGCTCTGGTGGGGGTCTTCGTTGAAAGGTCGTCAGCTGCGGCCTTACTAGCGTGCGGTACGTGGTGCTGGTCCAAGGCGAGGAGGTCTGTCTCCACCATCTTGGTTGATAACTAGACTGGGAGTTGCCCTGAGCCAACGACTAGCAAGAAGGATGAGCTCTTCATACTTCGCTATGTTGCTGGCTGCCTTGGAATTGAAACGCACCACATACCCAGACTGCTCCCCCGATGGCGTGAGGAACAGTACGCTAGCATCGGCCCCCTGCTTTTGCAAGGAGCCGTCGACGAACATCGTTCGGTAAGGCCTGGTGAAGGTCAGGGCTCAGGGTCCTGTTTCACCGTCTTCGTGGCCCCCTGGGCGTGCGTCTACTTCGGCCACAAGACAACTAATGCTCGGTCAATGTCTGCATGACGGGAAAGGGGGCCTAGGTCAAACTTCAGTAGCTCCGCCGCCCATTCGGCGGCATTGTCCGTCGCGTGGGGGCTGTGGAGGATAGCTTTCAGCCCGGGGAGAGCGTCGGGTGCTCGATACTCGGAGGTCCCCAGGCTGCTTTGGACCCTCCGGGAAGCTCCGCTGATGTCCCGGGAGCTCCGGGGGGTCCTGCTGGGCCTCCGGGGAGGGGTCCCATTGCACCTCCGGGAGGTCCTGCTGGTCCTCCGGGAGGTTGTGTCGGGGATCCGAGGTCCGGTTTGGGCCTCCGGGTTTTTTTTTGGTGTTTGCTTCTTGGTAGCGAAATAGGTTACGGTGGTATGGGGTCAAAGCCATTGGCGCGAAGACCAGAAATTCGCGGGACCCCTAGCTACGCCGAGTCGGTTTATGCCGGGTTTAGCAGGTGAAGGGTGCCCTTCAACTACTCCAGACACAGGGGTCTGATGGGAGCCCTAGCAAGCATTTGGGAAGCGCAGCATATCACAGCCTGACAGTCTACTATTTGGTCTATCATAGGGAGAGAAAATAGGTCTTTAGGGCATGCCTTATTGAGGCTGGTGTAGTGGATGCGCTTCCGGAGCTTCTCGCTGGCCTTCGGGATAACAACACGGTTTGCCAAGCGCCGGGAGCGGCGGACTCTCCGTCTTGTCGGACGGTTGGACGTCGGGAAAGACCTTTAAGTAGTGCTCAATCACCTCCCTAGGGATCTCTGGCCTCGGCGACGGCTGTCATGCAGCAAATCGACATTGTGCCGGAGGGGGGCAACGAGCGCGCCTTCCTATTTGCTATCCAGGCCCCCGGCTACCCGGGTGGTCTGGGTGGCATCGGCGCTGATTCGGACGAGCCTTGTGGGGACGTCGTCCTCATCGAAGGGTTGCACGTGGGTGCTGTGGTAGAGGCATGGTGGCGTGCACTTGGGTGGAGCTGGTTTGGTTCTGCGCTGCCGAGGGTTGGCGCTCTAGTCGCTGTAAGCGCCTGAAGCTTTTCCAAGGCTAACACTGCGGCAACACGGTCTCCACAAACCTTGAGGACGCATGTTGGTGTAGGCATCTTCAAGACAAGGTAGCCGTAGTGGGCTACTGCCATGAATCGGTACAGGGCTGGCCTGCCGATTATGGCGTTGAAGGGGAGATCAATCTCGGCCACGTCGAACAGAACGTACTCTGTCCGGTAGCTGTCCGGTGCCCCAAAGGTCACCGGGAGGCTGACGTGGCCGTAGGGAACGACCTGTCCCGGTCCCACCCCTGAGAACGGGCTCGATGGGGCGAGCTTGGCCATCGGGATCTGCAGCTTCTGGAAGGCTGCGCGACTGATGATGTTCAGCCCAGCCCCGCCATCCACCAAAACAGGGTACATCTTCATGTTGGCGATGGTGGGGGCCACCACGAGCGGCAGTTGGTCGGCCCCAGCCATGTTCCTGGGGCAGTCGGTGTCATCGAAACTGATGGGGGTTCCCATCCACCTGAGGTGCGGTGCTGCACCTGGGAGGGGAGCCACCGACGCTACCGCTCGACGCAAGGCCTTAGCCGTGCTCCGGGACGGGGGTTCAGCGGACCCGCCGAAGATGACATAGAGCATCTTACGGTGCTCGTCATCACTGGAGCTGGAGCTCCCATGACTGCGCACTGCCTTTACGGCGTGCTGAAGCTCCTGGAACTCCACCTGGCGGTCGACGCCGTCTCGGGCCTCGACCTTCTGCTTGCCGCCCCTTTGATCGTTGGGTGGGGCATCAGTTAGAGGCTGCTTCCCTTTCCGGAAGCGCTCCACGAGCTTCTGGATTTCCCAGCATTTGGCAGCGGTATGATAACTGGTGCCATGCACAGGGCATAATTCATCCTGGCCCCCGTCTGGGGCCGGTGATTGTCGCGGCCTCTTGTCAGGGCGCGGCCCCCGAGCTCCACTGGGCGCCGCCGTTGCGGCAACAGGGACCGCGACTGATGATTTTATGCTACTTCCGTACGAAGCGCCGCCGGATCCCGGCTGACCCCCTGGCTTGGGGGCCGGCAGAGAGTGCCAGTTCCGCCCTTCGGCTGCTCTGGCACACTTGTCCGCCAGGTTGAAGAGTTCTGAGGCATCACGAACCTCCCTGGTCGCGAGCTTCTCGAGCATCTTCCTGTCCCGAACGCCTTGCCGGAACGCCACCACCACAGAAGCGTTCTGCATATGCGGGATGGTGTTGCGTACCTGGGAGAACCGCTGGATGAAAGAGCGCAGCGACTCCCCAGGCTGTTGCTTGACGGCGTGGAGGTCAAGCTCCGTGCCGGGACGGGTGTAGGAGCTGCCGAAGTTGGCGACGAACTGCCGGCAGAGCTCTCCCCAGGAGGTTATGGACCCCTGAGGTAGATTCATGAGCCAAGACCGAGCTGGGCCGGTCAAGGCGACGGGGAAGTAGTTGGCCATGACAGCCTCGTCCCCTCCTGCGGCAAGTACGGCGGTGGAGTAGATCTGGAGGAACTCCACTGGGTTGACGCTACCTTCGTACTTTTCGGGCAGGTGCGGCCGGAACTTGCGCGGCCACCTCGCGAAGCGAAGGTGGGGTGCAAGGGCCGCACATCCTGCACCTGCTGCTGCAGGTACTGGCGCTGCGAACGCTTGGTTCGCACTTGGCACCGCATATCCCGGCATGGGCAAGGCTGCACCATAGACCGGGGCCGCTGCTTGCGGCGCATATGGTTGTGGCATATGCTGCGCAGCATATGCCTGAGGCAGGGCTCGAGTGGCGAAGACCTGCCCTTCAGGTTGTGTCGAAGCCGACGACATGCTGTCGCCAGTCTCATGGTTGCGACGCCTTTCTCGGCGTCGCTCGAGGTACACCCGGACGTGCTGGCCCAAGTGGCACCGTTCCAGCTCCCTTCTCAGGTCCATCGACAGGAGCCTGGAGGAGCTGGAATCCGCCGTTAGCCCGTCGACCGTGGGCGTGCGTGTCAGTGACACGGCCAGTTGTCCTGGGCGCCGTCCTCGCCGAAACTGAGGGTCCGCGGCGGCGACGACGAGGCGGTCCACCTCGCGGACCCATTGCTGGGTCGCTGAATGGGGCGCATCCCCCGCAGGTGGGTTGCGCAGCAGCGCTCTTGCTGCAGCTAGCGCACCTCCATGGTGTACACTCAGCGCCGCAGAAGACCTCACACTGGTCGGGGCCTGCATAGCCGGAGTCGGCGTTGCCGGAGTCAGCTGCTGGCTACCAGCTTGTGCCGACACGCTCCGTCCTGAGTGTGTCGACATGTACTCCCCAGTGGTCACGGTTCGCCGTGAACGCGGAGGGGGAGAGTTTGCCGCTGAAGGAAGCTTGGTCATCTTCACCGGCGGAAACTCGTCGTGCTAGGAGAAAAGCCCCCTACCTGGCGCGCCAAATGTCGAAGTGTTCAGTCGACACTTCCCCCGGGCCTGCACTGGGCAGCCCGCGGAGGTTCTTTTTTCGGTGGGGCTAGTCTCTAGCGGAGAGCTTGCGCAGATGGACGAGTTAGTAAGAGCTTGACATGGTGAGTTTTACGTGGTTCAGGCCGCCGGAGCGTAAAACCCTACGTCCACGGCGAGCTATGAAGCTCGCTGTATTGCTTGCTGCTCAGGACCGGAGGCCTGAGCTCGGGGGTGAGTTACAGCTTGAGGGTGTATGGCTAGCGTATGAGTTGCAAAGTGCGAACCCTTGCTATCGATGCCTACTCGAGCCTTTTATAGTCCAAGGCTTCGGGCAGCTTACAAGGGGGGCCGGGACCCGACAGGTGGTCCCGGGAAGATTGCCTATCATCTACCATATCTGAAGTTATGCCGGTAGTTGCCTCTGGTCGAAGGCTTTTGAGTCTTCATCTTGCCGCCCTGCCCATGCCGCATGCTAGTCGTAGTGGTTGATGACGGCGCATGCGGCATGGGATGTCTTGTCGCGGTGTTTATTGGCTGGCAGGTTCTGACACCACGCCCCAGTCTGTGATGCGACTGGGCGCAACGACACCTGACAGACGCGTGCTCCGCGTCTCTGCGTCTCGGGAAGACGCGAGCCTTGAATACCTTGTACGGGCAAGGTATGGGGTGTCTTTACGCCCGCTGCCTACCGCTCGGGGCAGGCAGCGCCGTTCTGCTGCCACGTGGCGGGCCCAGAGCCCTTCTCAGAGGAGAGGAGGGTCAGCTCTGCGGGGCACGTGGAGCCTCCGGACCTCTCCCCGCGGAGGGGGAGGCTCGGCTTCTGTTGGCCACGTGGCGGGCCCAGAGCTCTCCCCTGAGGAGAGGGAGGTCCGGCTCCGCTGGACGCGTGGCGTCTTCGGACCTCTCTCCCGCGGAGGGGGAAGTCCGGCTCCTGCATGCCACGTGGCGGGCCCGGAGCTCTCCTCTGAGGAGAGGGAGGTCCGGCCCCGCTGGACGCGTGGCGCCTTCGGAGCTCTCCCTGCGGAGAAGGGTGAGTTCCTTAGGCATTTTACCCTGTGCGCGGGGGTACCCCATATCTCAGGTACCGACACATACTATGGGCTAACCGGACATCCCAGAGTCGGGCCACCGGAGAGACACCCTTCTTTATGGTGTACGGAGCCGAGGTTGTGCTTCCCCCAGAGATCACCATGAAGTCTCACCGTGTCCGAGCTTACGACGAAGCCGCGCAGGACAACCTCCAGCGTGAAGACATCGACCTCGTCGATGAGGCCTGATTACATGCAGCACTCCGCAACGCACGATACAGACAAGCGCTCCGGCGCTACCACCAAAGGTCTGTGCATGTCCAGGAGCTGCAGGAAGGCGACTTGGTGTTGCGGCGCATACTTTCTCACGAAGGGACCCACAAACTCTCCCCCAGCTGGGAAGGCCCCTTCCGAGTCACGAAAGTGTGCCGACCCGGGTGCGTACGCCTTTCCACCGAGGATGGGGATCCGCTCCCGAACCCTTGGAACATCAAACACCTCCATAAGTTCTACCCATAGAGCAATAGTAGGACAGTCTCTTCTTTTTAATAGGTCCCATAGAGTCCAGGAACAGCGCTCGGAGCAGCTAAGTCTCAAGGGACGGTCCAGGACTACGTTCAGCTTGGCTTGGTTCCGACCCTAAGCGCGTAGAGTCTTGCTTCCCTTTTTAATGGGGCGGGTCGCTGCCTCCATGTTTAGCCTGTCTTCCTCCTATGGAAATTTATAGGGAAAGAACCTGTTCTACTTTGCTCTTCCCTTGTGCTCATTCAAATTACGTATTAATTTTTATGATCGCACTCTCTGGGTATGATCACCATACACTCAACCCCCTTTTCCCATTTTCACCTCTAGTCGGCATTTGCTATCCTGCCTGAGACAGTCACGTTTAAGGTACCTACCGATGGCCAGGGGGCCCCGAGTCCCCGGCACGTCGCGCATTAAAGTTCCCAAGCACCGTGCACCGGATCAGGATCGTAAGCCAAATAAGACTATGAGATAGGGAAGGGGGAGCCCCAAGGAGAATTATGTTTCCCTTACTTGTGTGCAGGACCCTTCGGCCTTGGCTCCCCGCAGGAGTATGGTAGGAGTACCCAAGCAATTGGCCACACCTACCAGGGGGCCGCTACGGGACCGCGCAAGACGAGAGATCCGGACCCCGCCCCCTCTGCAGGGGCGGGCTTCGGAGGCCCCACGTATCTGGCGAGGTCGGAGCCCCCCCTCTACTCAGAGGGGAGCTCCGGGGCCGCCACGTGGTCGGCAGATCCGGACCTCCCCATTCTCATGGGGCGAGTTCCAGAGACCTCGCCCTCCACCCCCACAGGGGTGAGCTCCGGAGGCCCCACGTGTCCCACGGGACCGAACCTCCCTCTCCTCAGAGGGGAGCTCCGGGGCCGCCACGTGGTCGGCAGATCCGGACCTCCCCATTCTCATGGGGCGAGTTCCAGAGACCTCCGGGGCCCTCGATACAATAAGCACCCGGGGAAGGTGTCTGTGTGGGGCTCCGAGATTGGTGAAGGCCTCTGAGCACCTTGCGGAGCTAAGGGCTCGGCCAGGCAAAACCAAGAAGAAGACAAAAGCGCAACAGACATTAAAGGTCACAAGAGTTTATTTATTCATGGCTCCATGAGCTGGACTACAGACTCAAAAAAAAAGACAAGAGAGATATAAGTCCTAGGGTTCCCCTGGCACATCCGGAACCTAGAGGCTACAAGGGCGGCCACGTCCCTGGCTTCAGCCCCGGCGGTTTCCTCCCACTCCGCGACTCGAGCACAGGGATCACCTCGGCCACCTTAGAGCAAGGGCCGTTGTCATCTCTGGGCTGAAGCCAAGGGAGCCCAGGGTGGACCCCTGGCTCGCGCCGGAACCTAGAAGCTACAAGGGCGGCCACGTCCCCGACTTCGGCCCTGGCGGCGTCCTCCCGCTTTGCGGCTCGGGCGCAGGGATCACCTCGGCCACCACCAGCGCAAGGGCCGCTGTCATCAAGGGCCACTAGAGCCCGCCGACGGTTGCCCTGCAGTCGCTCGAACTGACGGAGCAGGGGATGCTTCTGAAGCCCCCCCCCCCCCCCCCGCCGCTTCAGCAGTTTCCTTGGAGACTCCACCGCCTGAAGCCCTCCTCGGTGCTTCAGCAGTTTCCTTGGAGACTGCACCGCCTGAAGCCCTCCTCGGCGCGTCGGAAGTTTCCTTGGAGACTCCACCGCTTGAAGCCTTCCTCGACGCATCAACAATTTCCTCAGAGACTCCACCGCCTGAGGAGGGAGAACGCAACGCCTGGGAACCTTCAGCCTGTCGTCGCTCAAGAGGAGTCCCGTCGGGATGATGAACCCGAGACCTCTTGGGGTCGCCACCGGACGGGGCGCCATCTCCAGAAGCAGGGCGTGCAAGCTCCTTGGATTCCTGACTCAGCGTAGACGCCACCGCCGGAGGAGATCGAGCGAGCTCCTCCTCCGAAGGCGGGTTGGAAGCCATGGCAGAGGACAAGGCCGCAGGGACCCAAGGAAGGTGCAAGCGCTGGGAAGTTTTATAAGGGGAGCCTACCCGCGTTGCGGCTTCCCTTCGCACTTCCCAGGTGTGATTCAAAGCGATGCGAGACTCTTCGAATACGCCGCTTGGGCAACCGCTTCGGCTCCAAGACCGAGCATCGACGACAAGTGGACCCAAGTGGTCCAGCTGAAGCAGTAGGCCATGAAGTCAGTCTCCCAAGGAGACGAGCCGGCAAGGCGCTTCGGCGGTTCCCGAAAATAGCGCCGCAACGTGCTGTAGTGGAAGCCTTGGAAACCGCCGTAGTAAAAGCAACCATCAAGTGGGCGCACGCTCCCACGATCCCGCGACTGTTCGTGCTCCGGCAACGGTCAATGCGGGGCTTAGGGAAAGTGCGCGGAATGGAAGAGACGGAGGCCCCACCTCGGGCTCACTATCTCCCCTGAGATGGGCCCGAGGGCCACTGTCGGTACCCTCGATACGGGGTACCCTCGCGCACAGGGGGAAATGCCTAAGGACCTCGCCCTTCTCCGCAGGGAGAGCTCCGAAGGCGCCACGTGTCCAGCGGGGCCGGACCTCCCTCTCCTCAGGGGTGATCTCCAGACTCGCCACGTGGCCAGCAGAAGCCGGACCTCCCCCCTCCGTGGGGGGAGCTCCGAAGGCTCCATGTGTCCCGCGGGGCCGGACGTCCCTCTTCTCAGAGGAAACCTCCGGGCCCGCCATGTGGCCAGCAAAAGTCGGACCTCCCCCCTCCGCAGGGAGAGCTCCGAAGGCTCCACGTGTCGCGCGGGGCCGGACCTCCCTTTTCTCAGAGGAGACCTCCGGGCCCGCCACGTGGCCAGCAGAATTCGGACCTCCCCCCTCCGCGGGGAGAGCTCCGAGGATTCCACGTGTCCCGTGGGGTCGGACCTCCCTCTCTTCAGAGGAGAGCTACGGGCCCGCCACGTGGCCAGCAAGACAACGCTGCGTGCCCCCGCGCGGTAGGCAGCGGGCGCAAAGACACACCATACCTTGCCCGTACGAGGTATTCAAGGCCCGCGCCTTCCCAAGACGCGGAGACGCGGAGCACGCCTCTGTCAGGTGTCGTTGTGCCCAGTCGCATCACAGACTGGCGCGCCGTGTCAGAGCCTGTCTGCCGCCCCTGCCATCATCAACCACTACGACTAGCTTGCAGCATGGGCAGGGCGGCAGAACGAAGACTCGGAAGCCTTCACCAGAGACAACTACCGGCATAACTGCAGGTACGGTAGACGGCAGACAATCTTCCCGGGACCACCTGTCGGGTCTCGGGCCCACCTTGTAAGCCACTCGAGCCTTGGACTATAAAAGGCTCGGGTAGGCAACGTTAGCAGGGGTTCGAACTCTGCGAACTCGCACTCTAGACATCACTCGCCCTCAAGCTCAGGACTCCGGTTCTGAGCAACAAGCAATACAGCGAGCACCTCTGCTCACCGTGGACGTAGGGTTTTACGCTCCGGCGGCCTGAACCACGTAAAACTCGCCGTGTCAAGCTTCTCCCTCACTCGTCCCTAACGCTTAAGCTCTCCGCAAGTGTCTAGCCCCACCGAAAAAGAACCTCTGCGGGCTGCCCAGAGCAGGTCCAGGGGAAGTGTCGACTACACACTTCGACAGTGCACCATAAACCGAGGGCGCCACTTGCAGGGCATATGGCTGAGGCATATGTTGTGTGGCTTATGCCTGGGGCAGAGATCACGTAGCGAACATCTGCGGCCCAGGCTGGGTCGAGGCGGATTACATGCTGTCGCCGGCCTCTTGGTGGCGACGCCTTTCTCGTCGTCGCTCGATGGCCACGCGGGCATCTTCGCCCAGGTGACGTCGTCCCAGCTCCGACCTCAGGTCTGTCGACGGGAGCCTGGTGGAGCGGGAGTCTGCCATCTGCCCGTCAACCGCCAGCGTGTGCGACAGCGACACATCCGGTTGACTGGGGCGTCGTCCCCGCCGAAGCTGAGGGTTGGCGGCGGCGATGACGAGACGGTCTACGTCGCGAATCCACTGCTTGGTCGCTGCCTGAGGCGCGTCCCCAGCAGGTGGGTTTGCGTAAAAGCGCTCGTGCTGCAGCTAGTGCGCTCCCATGGGAGACGCTTGGCGCTGCAGCCGATCCTGGGCTTGCTGGAGTCCGCATTGCCGGAGTCGGCTGCTGGCTTCCAGCTTGTCCCGACACACTCCTCCCTGAGTGCGTCGAGACGTAAGCCTCGCTGGTCACCGTTCATCGGGAACGAGGGCGGGGAGAGCTTGCCGCGGACGGAAGCTTGGTCATCTTCATGAGCGAAGACTGGACGCGAGAGGGAAAAGCCCCCTACCTGGCGCGCCAAATGTCGAAGTGTAGCTGTCGACACTTCCCCCGGGCCTGCACTGGGCAGCCCGCGGAGGTTCTTTTTCGGAGGGGCTAGTCCCCCTGCGTGAGTCTCGCTGTTCTGGACGAAGGAAACAGATGAACACAGGGGTTTTTACGTGGTTCGGGCCGCCGGAGCGTAACACCCTACGTCCACGGTGAGCAGAGGTGCTCGTTGTATTGCTTGGTGCTCAGAACCGGAGTTCTGAGCTTGAGGATGAGCTGAGTGCTAGAATGCTGAATCAGGGCGCGTACTTGCGTGAGCGCGAACCCTTTGTAACGTTGCCTACCCGAGCCTTTTATAGTCCAAGGCTCGGGCGGCTTACAAAGTGGGCCCCGGGACCCAATAGGTGGTCCCGGGGTGATCTCTGCCATCTACAGAATCTGCAATAACGCCGATAGTTATCTCTGGCGAGGGCTTCTGAGCCTCCGACGTGTCGCCCTACCCACGCCGCAAGCTAGGCGTAGTGGTTGATGATGGCAGGGGCAACAGGGGATGTCTTGTCGCTGCGTTTATTACTGTGCAGCTTCTGACATTGCGCGCCTGTCTTCACTGTGATGTGACAGGGCGCAACGCCTCCTAGCAGGGGCGTGCCCTGCGTCTCCGCGTCTTGGGAAGGCGCGGGTCTTGAATACCTTGTACGAGCAAGGCATGGTGCGGCTTTACTCCTGCTGCCTACCGCGCCGGGTAGACAGCGCTGCTTGCTGCCACGTGGCGGGCCCGGAGCTATCCTCTGAGGAGAGGGAGGTCCGGCCCTGCTGGACATGTGGAGCCTTCGGAGCTCTCCCCACGGAGGGGGAGGTCCGACTCCGCTGGCCACGTGGCGGGCCCGGAGCTCTCCTCTGAGGAGAGGGAGGTTCGGCCCTGCAGGACACGTGGAGCCTTCGGAGCTCTCCCCGCGGAGGGGGGAGGTCCGGCTCTGTTGGCCACGTTGCGGGCCCGGAGCTCTCCTCTGAGGAGAGGGAGGTCCAGCCCCGCAGGACACGTGGAGCCTTCGGAGCTCTCCCCGCGGAGGGGGGAGGTCCGACTCTGCTGGCCACGTGGCGGGCTCGGAGCTCTCCTCTGAGGAGAGGGAGGTCTGGCCCCGCAGGACACGTGGAGCCTTCGGAGCTCTCCCTACGAAGAAGGGAGGTCCGACTCGGATGCCCTAGGAGTTCGCCCCTGCGGAAGGGGCGAAGTCCTTAGACGATTTTTCCCTGTGCGCGGGGGTACCCCATATTGAGGATACCGACAGCATATATTAAGAAGTTCATTAAATAAGTATATTTTGTCTGCCTCCCTACTACTCCTATGATATATAAAGCAGACAACACTATCATAACTTAAATACATAACAATCTATGTGCAAAAATAAAAATAAAACAATTTAGAAATGGAAATACCGAGTTATAAATGTAATTTAAATATGGAATAAAAAATATACAAAAATATAAATATATATATATATATATTAAATATGCAAGTGTAAATACATATATGTAAGTACACATAATAAATACAGAATTGTAAATACACAAAATTAATACAGAAAATAAATACAGAAATGAATTTACAGAAATATAAATATAGAAAATATCATGCAATTGCTATTAAAGTAAAAAGACTAATATACAAAATGATCTCTATGTACGAAAATGTACGTAAAGAAAATGTACATAATTTTATCTAATCTAACAAAATTTTCCTAAATTAACCTAAATTTCCCTAATATAACCTATATCCTAACAATCTAACCTAAAACTAATCTAACAAAGCATATCTGTCGAAGTGTGCGGTCGACACTTCCCCCGGGCCTGCACTAGGCAGCCTGCGGAGGTTCTTTTTTCGGAGGGTCTAGTTCCTAGCGGAGAGCTTGCGCAGATGGACGAGTTAGTTAGAGCTTGACACGGCGAGTTTTACGTGGTTCAGGCCGTCGGAGCGTAAAACCCTACGTCCACGGCGAGCTATGAAGCTCGCTGTATTGCTTGCTCCTCAGGGCCGGGGGCCTGTGCTTGGGGGTGAGTTACAGCTTGAGAGTGTATGGCTAGCGTATGAGTTGCAAAATGCGAACCCTTGCTATCGACGCCTACCCGAGCCTTTTATAGTCCAAGACTCGGGTGGCTTACAAGGGGAGCCGGGACCCGACAGGTGGCCCCGGGAAGATTGTCTATTATCTACCGTATCTGTAGTTACGCCGGTAGTTGCCTCTGGTCGGAGGCTTCTGAGTCTTCATCTTGCCGCCCTGCCCATGCCGCATGCTAGTCATAGTGGTTGATGACGGCGCAGGCGGCATGGGATGTCTTGTCACGGCGTTTATCAGCTGGCAGGTTCTAACACCGCGCGCCAGTCTGTGATGCGACTGGGCGCAACGGCACCTGACAGACGCGTGCTCCGCGTTTCCGCGTCTTGGGAAGACGCGGGCCTTGAATACCTTGTACGGGCAAGGTGTGGGGCGCCTCTACGCCCGCTGCCTACCGCTCGGGGGCAGGCAGCACCGTTCTTCTGGCCACGTGGCGGGTCTGGAGCCCTTCTCTGAGGCGAGAAGGGTCCGGCCTACGGGGCACGTGGAGCCTCCGGACCTCTCCCCGCGGAGGGGGAGGTCCAGCTTCTGTATGCCACGTGGCGGGCCCGGAGCTCTCCTCTGCGGAGAGGGAGGTTCGGCCCCGCTGGACGCGTGGCATCTTCGGACCTCTCTCCCGCGGAAGGGGAGGTCCGGCTTTTGTATGCCACGTGGCGGGCCTGGAGCTCTCCTCAGAGGAGAGGGAGGTCCGGCCCCGCCGGACGCGTGGCGCCTTCAGAGCTCTCCCTGCGGAGAAAGGCGAGTACCTTAGGCATTTTATCCTGTGCGCGGGGGTACCCCATATCTCAGGTACCGATAGTGGCCCCCGGGCCCATCTCGGGGGAGATAGCGAGCCCGAGGTGGGACCTCCGTCTCTTCCGATCCGCGCACTTTCTCTAAGTCCCGAATTGACCGCTGCCGGAGCACGAACGACCACGGGATCGTGAGAGCGTGCGCTCACTTGATGATTGCTTTTACTGCGGCGGTTCCCAAGGCTGCCACTTCTGCACGTTGCGGCGCTTTCTTCGGGAACCGCCGAAGTGCCTTGCCGGCTCATCTTCTTAGGAGACTGACTCCTTGCCCCCACCGCTTCAGTTAGGCGGCTTGGGCCCACCCGTCATCGGCATTCGGTCTAGGAACCGAAGCGGTTGCCGGTGCGGGAGATTCGAAGAGTTCCGAATCGCTTGGAATTGCACCGGGAAGCTTTTTAGAGGGGGTCTTACCCACATTGCAGCTTCCCTTCGCACTTCTCAGCGTTTCTTCTCGGACTCTTGTGCTTTTGCTCTCTTGCTTTTAAGTTCTCCCTTGCCATGGCTTCCAACCCGCTTCTAGAGAAGAAATGCGCTCGATCTCCTCCAGCAACGGCGTCAGTGCCAAGTCGGGATTCTGGGGTGCCTGACACTCCCTCCGGTGGCGACTCGAAGAAGCCCCGGGTTGATGCGCTGGGGGAAGCCTCTGGGGCGTCCCCTGTTCCGCCAGTCCAAGCGACTGCGGAACGGCCGTCGGCGACGGTTGCGGGCTCTGGAAGTCCTACCCGGCTCGGAAGTCGGGGTTCAAAGCCCGCTGGAGTGTCCGCGCTTCCCGGCCTTCCCCGTCTTGCGGGGAATCTGTGCCGCAGCGTTCGGAGCCAGGGGCAACTGCCGCGGCCCCCAGGCCAGCGCGAACTTCTCCTGTTCCGGTGTGTCCGGACTCCGCGGCGGCGTCGTCTCTTCCTGCCGAGACGGCCACCGCGGCCCCCAAGACGGCGCAGGTCGACCCTGCACTAGGCGGCCCGGCCTTTTCTCCAGCACCGCCTTCCCCGGTTCGCCCCTCTCCTCAGATCAAGGAGCCAGAAGCTGAAGAGAGCCCGGCAGGCCTGGCTGCCAGAGCCTCGGAGCCAGCTTCTCCTGATCGGCGTCTCGTCTCAGTTGCTGGTGCGTCGGCTCTCCCTGAGGACGAGGTAATGGAGGAGGTCGGGGGGACTGCCCCGGCCTCTGTTGCTCCATTGCCTCTGGCGGATGCCTTCGCGCTTGCCGAGACGAGCGTTCGGCAGGTCTTGGCTGCATTAGGGCGCGAGCGGGAGGAGTATACGGTTGAACGGGATCGCCTCCTCACCTGGGGGAACCTTTTGCGGGAGAGGACCGCGAAGGTTAAAAGTGAGCTCGACTCCAGGCAGGAGTTGCTCGACTTCAGGGAAGCGCTCGTCGATCGGATGAAGCGGACTGTTGACCGCATGGACACCCAATCGCGGCGGATCAACAGGGAGGCCCTGGAGGCACACGCCCGGGCCGAAGAGAGCCTCTCTGCTGCTGTGGAAATACGGCAGCGGTTGGAGCGCCGTGAACTCGCCGTTGAGGAGCGGGAGCATTCCGTGGCAGCTGAGGCAGAGAGGGTCGCCGCGCAGCTGGCTGCGGGCGAGGATGACCTCCGAGCTCGGATGGAGGAGCTGGAGATTCTGAAGGCAGACCTCGACTTGACGGAGGAACAGGTCTCCCATGATCGTCGGGCGGTCTTGGACCGGGAGTTGGCCACTGGCTTCAAGGCCGCTGAGTTGGAGCGGCTAGCCAAGACTCCCCACCTTCGGGAGAGCTCCCTGGCGGCCAAGGAGAAGGAATTCTCCGAGAGGAACCTGGAGGCTCTGCAGGCGGCTCGCCGCGAGGTGGAGGAGCTCTCAGCCTTGCGGTCCTCCGAGGCTCTTGCGGTCTCAAGCTTCGTGGATCGAGCGGGGTCCGCCCTGATCCCTCTTGGCTTCAGTCCGGTGATGGCCGCGACTCCCGCATTGAAGGTGGCGGAGGTGATCCCTGCGTTGGAGTCGATCGGCGCCAAGCTGGACAGACTCGACTCGGTGGTCGCCAGCGAGCTTGCGGCCGAGGGCCGCGGCTTAGCTTTAGAGGTCGCCTCGCATGTGCTGGCATGCTTTAAGAGCCGCGATCCCTCTTTTTCGCTAGAGCCAGCGAGAGAGGGCCCAGCCGCGGAGCGGGAGGAAGCTGCCAGGGCTGAAGTCGAGGATGTGGCCGCCCTTGTAGCCGCAAGGTTCCGGCGAGAGCCGAGAGGTCCTTAGGACTTGTTTCTCCCTTTTTATCGAGCCTGTAGTCCAGCTCATGGAGCCTTGCTTAATTTGACTCTCTTGGATACTTGTGTGTGTGATGCTTTTTCTCTCCTTCTTGGCTTTGCCTGGCGGAGACCTTAGCTCCGCAAGGTACTTAGAGGCCATTTCCAATCTCGGAGCTTTGCACAGACACCCTCCCCGGGTCCTAACCGTGTTAGGGGCCCCCGGAGGTCTCCGGATCTCGCCCTATGGGGAGTTCCCGATCTGCCTGCCACGTGGCGGGTCCGGAGCTCCTTCCTAAGAGGCGGGAGCTCCGGCCATGTTGGGCACGTAGGGCTTTCGGAGCCCTCCCACCGAGGGGGAGGTCCGGCTTCCGCCCACCACGTGGCGAGCCCGGAGCCCTCCTCAAGGGAGGAGAGAGTTCGGGCCCGCTGGACACGTGGGGCCCCCGGGCCCCGCCCCTGCTGGAGGGGCAGGTCCCGGTCCTTCCAGTCCCAGGCCGGAGTAGCTGGTAGCTCCTCCCCCCCCCCCCCCCCCCCCCCGCTTCATGCAGTCCCTGTTGCCGTAACCTGGAGGTCCTGCACACAGGCAGAGGAAACGTAATTCTCCTCGGGGGGTCCTCCCCTCCCGTCTCCTAGTCTTATCCGTCTTATGGTCCTGACCCGCTATACGGGGCTTGGGCAATTCTGTGCACGAGGCGCCGGAGCTCCGGCTCCCTCCGAGGTCCGGGTACGGCCGTCCGATCCCTAGTACCGGGCCATGCGCTGGGGAAGCAGAGTGCACGCGCTTTGGGTTCATGACCCGGCAAAGCGGACGTACTCCCCTGGACCTCCAGAGGGCAGGATGCGCATGCTTTGGGCTCTGGGCCGGCTAAGCTGGATACGCACCCTGGACCCCCCATGCACAACGCTGGCCTTTCCTGGAGGTGACCAACTGGCACCGCAACACCTGACTGGGGGAGGCCCGAGAGACTCACTCGGCCATCGGCAGGTGCCTCAAGCGCAGCCGCCTTCGGTAGGATAGCAAATGCCGACTATGGATGAGCGCAGGAGAGGGGGAGCTAGATGTACGATGAACATACAGAGATAGTGCGATCATAAAAATTAATGCATAATTTAAATGAGTGCATGAGAGAGAGCTAAGTAGAACAGGTCTCTGTATTCGTGCCCATAGGTGGAATTCTGGCTGTACATGGGGGCAATGTTCCGCCTCGTCTACAAGGGAAGCAAGACTCTACGCGCTTAGGGTCGGAACCAGGCTAAACTGGACGTAGTCCTGTACCGTCCCTTGAGACTTAGCTACCCCAAGCTCTGTTCCTAAATTCTATGGGGTCTATTACAGAAGTGAATAACCCTGTTCTACTGATGCTCAGTAAGTAGGACTTACAGTGTTGCTTCATGGCAAGGATTTTTTGGGAATGGATTCCACTCTCGGTTGAAAGGCATGTGTACCTGGGGCGGCAACTTTCATGATTCGGAAGGGACCTTCCCTGCTAGGGGAGAGCTTATGGGTCCTTCTTGGAATATAGCGTGCCGCTTCACCAGGTTGCCCTCTTGCGGGCCCCCGTCGCGTTTGGTTCTTTGGTGGTAGTGCTTAGAGCATTAGCCGAGACCGTGCGTTGTGGGGTGTTCCCTGCAAGCCGAGTCTTGTCGAGGTTGTTATCTTCACGCTGGATCAGGTCCTGCGCGGCTTCTCTCGGGGGGCCCCGGGGAGTTCTCCCCTTCTGGCTAAGGCCTTCAAGGGGTAGGTGGACCCGGGCTCGCCTTGGATGACCTAAGGCGTCTTCCCCTTCTGGCAAGGCCTTCAAGGGGTTGACGGACCTTAGGCGGCCCCCGAGAGGTATGTTCGAGGCACGAAGGCGTGCCGTAGTTGGCTAACGCCCTGGCCCGTCACCGTCGGAACTGGAGTCCTCACCGTCATGCATTGTCTTTATGACACGCTGAGGCTCCTGGAACCCCACCTGGTGGGCAGCGGTAACTGGGGCATCGGCCTTCTGTTTGCCATCCCTCTGAGGGTAGGGCGGTGCTTCAGCCCTCTGCTGTCTTCCTTTGCGGAAGCGCTCTGCAAGCTTCTGGATCTCCCAGCACTTGGCGGCAGTATGGTTGCCGGCGCCATGCACAGGGCATAGCCCGCCCTGGTCACTGTCAGGGACCGGTGATTGCCGTTTCCTTTTGTCGGGGCGTGGCCCCCGAGCTCCACTGGTCGTCGCAGCTGCGGCAATGGGGGTCGTGAATGGTGACTTCATCTTGCCACTCCCCCGGTTCTTGATCTTCTTGCCACCCCCATAGGCAGCAGCACCGGACCCAGGCTGTCCTCCTGACTCGGAGGTCGGCAGAGCGTGCCAGTTACGCCCTTCGGCTGCTCTGGCGCACTTGTCCGCCAGGCTGAAGAGCTCCGAGACGTCGCGGACCTCTCTGGTCGCGAGCTTCTCAAGCATTTTCTCGTCCCGGACACCCTGTCGGAACGCCACCACCACAGAGGCGCTTTGGATATGTGGGATGGTGTTGCGCACCTGAGAGAACCGCTGGATGAAAGAGCGCAGCGACTCCCCAGGTTGTTGTTTGACGGCGTGGAGGTCGAGCTCCGTGCCGGGACGGGTGTAGGAGCTGCCGAAGTTGGCGACGAACTGCCGGCAGAGCTCCCCCCAGGAGGTTATGGACCCCTGAGGTAGGTTCATGAGCCAAGACCGAGCTGGGCCGGTCAAGGCGACGGGGAAGTAGTTGGCCATGACAGCCTCGTCCCCTCCTGCGGCAAGTACGGCGGTGGAGTAGATCTGGAGGAACTCCGCTGGGTTGACGCTGCCGTCGTACTTCTCGGGCAGGTGCGGGCGGAACTTGCGTGGCCACCTTGCGAAGCGAAGGTGGGGTGCAAGGGCCACACATCCTGCACCTGCTGCCGCAGGTATAGGCGCTGCGAACGCTTGGTTCGCACCTGGCGCTGCGTATCCCGGCATGGGCAAGGCTGCACCATAGACCGGGGCCACTACTTGCGGCGCATATGGTTGTGGCATATGCTGCGCAGCATATGCCTGAGGCAGGGCTCGCATGGCGAAGACCTGCCCTTCTGGTTGTGTCGAGGCCGACGACATGCTGTCGCCTGCCTCATGGTTGCGACGCCTTTCTCGGCGTCGCTCGAGGTACACCCGGGCGTCCTGCCCCAAGTGGCACCGTTCCAGTTCCCTTCGCAGGTCCGTCGACAGGAGCCTGGAGGAGCTGGAATCCGCCGTTAGCCCGTCAACCGTGGGTGTGCGCGTCAGCGACACAGCCGGTTGCCCTGGGCGCCATCCTCGCCGAAACCAAGGGTTCGCGGCGGCGACGACGAGGCGGTCCACCTCGCGGACCCATTGTTGGGTCGCTGAATGGGGCGCATCTGTGGCGGACCGGAATCCGCTCATCCAGGATCGCAGAGGGTGGTGCCGCGCGATGCGACACCCGACAGTACACGTCATAAGAACGCAATATATTACATGGGAAAAACAGCTGAAACTGTACAAACAGGTACAAACTTCAGTTACAACTATTGTTCGATTACACAGCGGAAGACTACACTATACAACTCACGCCCGCCTATTTAGCAAAAGTCGGTTGCCCAGCCCTAGAGCAACCCACACTAGCTGCACGTCTCAGCTCAGCGCGGCGTGTACGGCTCCCACTCAGCCGTGGTCCCCGACGGAGGGTAACCCTCGCCGGTGGACTCGTACTCCGAGTCCGTGGGTGGCTCCTCACCTGAAAAACACTTAAGCAGCAACCGTGAGCACGAAGGCTCAGCAAGGCTTAACCGACTCACCTAAGCATGAAACTCTACATGAGGTATACCAAGACATAGGTTAGTAGCATTTCAGCAAAACGACACGCCTACAAGCTCATCCTTAATTCATCTTTTAGCAACAAGTTAACAGTTCATGAAATCAGAAATTTAGTAAGCAGTATTTGGTGGCACACATGTCGCAATACAATTATGTCAATCAGCATCATTGAATCAACATATCTCATTCATTAGTCTACGTTACGACGCAGTGAACAAGCAGTACTCGTCACCGCGAGGGGCGGCGAATCGACTCGATATACACCTGCAGGGAAAACCCAAAGAGCACGTCACGTACGCCCACCCGTGGAGCTGCACAGCACGCTCACTCGATGTCGTACGGGACAACCTTTCGCCCAACAGCCCAAACGTCGAACCGGTCGCACCGAAACGAGCAGGAGGTTCCCCACACGGAGCATCTCTCTATGCCCGTTGGCAGATTTCCACCTTGCTGCCCTCAACCTACACCTATAAATCGGTGTGCTATGCCTCGACGCCCGGAGGTTTAGGCTACATCGGTTTATCGGGGCCCATATATCCGTTATGCCTTCGGTACGTTCAATACTTGTTCAGCAGGGCCGCACACGGATCGGTCCTCAATCGAAATGGGCAGGGCTGCGCACACAAGACTCTCTCTTGCTGCGCCCTAGCCCCTGCCTAGTCTCATTTTCATTACTAAAGTGATCTCACATCACTCAACCGAACCCGTGTGTCCCAAGCCTATCTCGCGAGTAGATTCCAACCACTCGACTTGTACCGAAGTCCTATGACTCATTAAGCATAGCCTGTCTACTCGAGGTCCTTGACACTACCCTCACTCTTTTAGGAACCTTTGGTTATGCAAGTGGGGTTTCATTCATTCTATACCTAATGCACATACATACTTCATATGACACATGTAAACAAAGTAAAGCTCTTAAAAAGGGTTAATGCAAACCGGGGCTTGCCTTGTTGCTGCTGGTCAGGAGTTAAGTCTTCGTCCGGAAGAAGGAAGTCCAGCACTTCCGGAGTCTCTTCTTCAACGGCTACACGTTAATGAAATACTATATGTTAATTTAGATGCAAATGTGAGTCCTAGAGTAAGACCTCTACTATTCGTTATAATAACCAGCCTCTAACCCCTGGAACTTTGTTTAAGAATTTAAATATGAATTGGGGTTGGTGGCTTGGCTTGAACTTAATCACATGGTTGAATGCTAAGTGGTTTTTCCCCCTTTTCCATATTAATCCCTTAAGTGGTTAAACAGGACAGGGGTAATCTAGAGCTCCAATAGAGCTAAGAATTTTTGTGTGAGTTCCTTGTCACAAGAAAACTCTCTGGACCAAACATTAGCACTTTTCATGGAGTGGTTTGCTCAGAATAATTCTCTTGGTAAATCAGCAAGGAAGAATTAATTCTGAGGTAATACCCCTGTTCATGTTCAACTTAATGAACTACAATTTCTATTATAGCTCATAGAGTTTGCATGAATTTTCCTAGCATTTTTGGAGTCAAGGTTTGCCCAGAATTGAATTTCCAAGTTTTGGAAATTCTCTGAAAATGTTTCTGCATTCAAATGAACACAGCACATTCCAATTTGAATTGCTCTGACCAAATCAACTCCAAATGGTCTGAAACTTTTACAGGGGTTTACTAATGTCCTAAAGAACATTCTGGTAAAATTTGGGGATTTTTGGCTGAACCAAACTCCCTCTAAAATTCTTTTGCTGAAAAGCTTTAAAGAATTTTCCAGAATTAATTATTGGGTTTCATACAAATTGGGTTGTGTATTTGGACAGAACTAGGCAAGAGGAATCCAACCCAATTTGAATCACTAAATTTGGAGCTTCCTAGAAAAAGTTATGCAGTTCCAAAGTTTGAACCAATTCTGGAATTCAAATTAATTCGGGAAAAGTTCAAACTCTGCCTGTGGGTCCACCCTACAATAGTCACCCGCCGGACTCGCGCCACACGGGGGGCCACAGACCTTTTTCCCGCGCCACCACACGGGATCACACGCCACAGCTAATCCGGGGTTTTAATCTTCAACTGCTGACACGTGGGCCCGGTGGGTCTTCTTCCTTCTCTCGCTCCCGCGCCTCCCCCTCGCCGGCGCTGTACTGGAGCTCGCCGGACCCAGCTTCCCGGCCACCTCTCGGCCGGAGACTCGCCGCCTGGGGGTTTTCAGGGTCGGGGAACAAGTCTATGGGGTTGGCTTGGGCTGCCGGTGGCCGGAAGTAAGCTGGCGACGAGCCGCAGCCTTCGGTGATGATCGGCACCGTCGCCCGAGCACATTAGCCCGCCAAAAGCTCGGCGGATCCGCTCTAAAGCATCAGTGGAGGTCAGGAAATCTCGGCGTGGCCTCAACCTGGCTCGGAAACGACGACAAACCGGTCGTCACCGTGCGCCCGCGTGTTCCCGCCATGGCCGCCGACCGAAAAGCTCGAAATTAGCTGTAACCACGGCGTTTCTAGCTAGGGTTGTGGAGGGAAAAGGTTCCCTATCCTCTCTAGTTCTGGTGTGCGCAAAATGAACAACTTTCACCGAGAATTAAGCGTAAATTTCCACAGTTCTTACCCGCGGTCCGGTTTTCCTCGTCCAAGGGGAAAACTTGAAATTCCGAAGCTACGTCGCACGGATTGCTCTGGAATTTGGAGAGGAGCAGCGCAGGGAGTTGGCGCACCTTGGGGTGCTCTTGCTCAGTCGTGAAACTGGTTGGTGTGAGCTGCCCACGGGAGCACCTTTGCTCGGTTCTCACCGGCGGCCACGAAAACGTGGTTTTTCTCGGTGGGTAGTGGTTCACTTGACCGGAAGTGATGCGGGTAGTGCGTGGGAGGTCTAAGGATATAGGTTTGTTGCGCTGCCGACGTTGGTACACGAGAGACGATCGCTCCCGAGTGAGTGGATCACAGCGGCGGCTCCTCGGCGCTCTGTCGTGCGAGAGGGCAGTGACTGGGGGTCGGCCCGTGGTCGTGGCGAGCTGGGGCACGGCTGGGAGTTACTGCGCCCGCACAAGGAGCTCGCCAGCGCGCGAGGGGAGAGCAGGAGGTGGCGTCCGGCGTTTTCACGGCGTGTCGCGGTGGAGCCTCGGCTCTGTTCCGAGTGCAACACTTAGCCCCTAAGGCTGTTGACTTTTGTGCCATTTTAACCTTCCCAATGACATGTGGGACCCACTTGTCAGTGCTCCCCCACCCCTCAAAAGATCTCCAAAGCTTAGCCAGAGATGACTCCAAATATTTGGAATTTGAAACTGACCTACATTTGTATGGTTGAGCTCATTTCCCCCAAATTCAAATAAATATTTGAATTCTTGGCATATTTGGATCCTTTTTGGAAAAATGGGTAGCAAATCTTTTTGAAAATTCTGAAACTTTGCCTCCCCACTAATTTGGACCTGAGGAATCCAATTATGCACTTTGATCCTTGGTTTAGCTGCTGAAATCCTGAATTTGAATGCAACAGTTTGGAAACACACCCTCATGTGTGATCATATGTGTATAACTTTCCCATGTTGTGAAAGTGTAAGTTTTCCCTCTAACCACTTCTTTGATAGAGGTTACTTGCTCCTCCCATTCCTTACCAGCCATCCACAACAAGAGCTGAGGTGTGGTGAAGTGAAGAACAATTTTTGCAAGTCCCATTTCTTGGGCCTTTTACAGCATCCCCCGCAGGTGGGTTGCGCAGCAGCGCTCTTGCTGCAGCTAGCGCACCTCCATGGTGTACGCTCAGCGCTGCAGAAGACCTCACACTGGTCGGGGCCTGCATAGCCGGAGTCGGCGTTGCCGGAGTCGGCTGCTGGCTACCCGCTTGTGCCGACACACTCCGTCCTGAGTGTGTCGACATGTACTCCCCAGTGGTCACGGTTCGCCATGAACCTGGGGGGGAGAGTTTGCCGCTGAAGGAAGCTTGGTTATCTTCGTCGGCGGAAACTCGTCGCGCTAGGGGAAAAGCCCCCTACCTGGCGCGCCAAATGTCGAAGTGTGCGGTCGACACTTCCCCCGGGCCTGCACTGGGCAGCCCGCGGAGGTTCTTTTTTCGGAGGGGCTAGTTCCTAGCGGATAGCTTGCGCAGATGGACGAGTTAGTGAGAGCTTGACACGGCGAGTTTTACGTGGTTCACGCCGCCGGAGCGTAAAAACCTACGTCCACGGCGAGCTATGGAGCTCGCTGTATTGCTTGCTGCTGAGGGCCGGGGGCCTATGCTTGGGGGTGAGTTACAGCTTGAGAGTGTATGGCTAGCGTATGAGTTGCAAAATGCGAACCCTTGCTATCGACGCCTACCCGAGCCTTTTATAGTCCAAGACTCGGGTGGCTTACAAGGGGACCCGGGACCCGACAGGTGGCCCCGGGAAGATTGTCTATTATCTACCGTATCTGTAGTTACGCCGGTAGTTGCCTCTGGTCGGAGGCTTCTGAGTCTTCATCTTGCCGCCCTGCCCATGCCGCATGCTAGTCGTAGTGGTTGATGACGGCGCAGGCGGCATGGGATGTCTTGTCGCGGCGTTTATTAGCTGGCAGGTTCTGACACCGCGCGCCAGTCTGTGATGCGACTGGGCGCAACGGCACCTGACAGACGCGTGCTTCGCGTTTCCGCATCTTGGGAAGACGCGGGCCTTGAATACCTTGTACGGGCAAGGTGTGGGGCGTCTTTACGCCCGCTGCCTACCGCTCGGGGGCAGGCAGCACCGTTCTTCTGGCCACGTGGCGGGTCCGGAGCCCTTCTCTGAGGCGAGAAGGGTCCGGCCTGCGGGGCACGTGGAGCCTCCGGATCTCTCCCCGCGGAGGGGGAGGTCCAGCTTCTGTATGCCATGTGGCGGGTCCGGAGCTCTCCTCTGCAGAGAGGGAGGTCCGGCCCCGCTGGACGCATGGCGTCTTCGGACCTCTCTCCCGCGGAGGGGGGAGGTCCGGCTTCTGTATGCCACGTGGCGGGCCCGGATCTCTCCTCGGAGGAGAGGGAGGTCCGGCCCCGCCGGACGCGTGGCGCCTTCGGAGCTCTCCCTGCGGAGAAGGGCGAGTACCTTAGGCATTTTATCCTGTGCGCGGGGGTACCCCATATCTCAGGTACCGACAATATCTATCGGTACCATGCGAACCGGGTACCCCGCATAGTGGGTAAAAACCACCTGGGCCCCGCCTTCCCAGTTTAGACGGTGTCGAAGTGTGCGATCGACACTTCCCCCGGGCCTGCACTGGGCAGCCCGCGGAGGTTCTTTTTTCGGAGGGGCTAGTTCCTAGCGGAGAGCTTGCGCGGATGGACGAGTTAGTGAGAGCTTGACACGGGAAGTTTTACGTGGTTCAGGCCGCCGGAGCGTAAAACCCTACGTCCACGACGAGCTATGGAGCTCGCTGTATTGCTTCTGCTCAGGGCCGAGGGCCTGAGCTTGGGGGTGAGTTACAGCTTGAGAGTGTATGGCTAGCGTATGAGTTGCAGAATGCGAACCCTTGCTATCGACGCCTACCCGAGCCTTTTATAGTCCAAGGCTCGGGCGGCTTGCAAGGGAAGCCGGGACCCGACAGGTGGTCCCGGGAAGATTGTCTATCATCTACCATATATGTAGTTACGCCGGTGGTTGCCTCTGGTCGAAGGCTTCTGAGTCTTCATTTTGCCGCCCTGCCCATGCCGCGCACTAGTCATAGTGGTTGATGACGGCGCAGTCGGCATGGGATGTCTTGTCGCGGCGTTTATTACCTGGCAGGTTCTGACACCGTGCGCCAGTCTGTGATGCGACTGGACGCAACGGCACCTGACAGGCGCGTGCTCCGCGTTTCCGCGTCTTGGGAAGACGCGGGCCTTGAATACCTTGTACGGGCAAGGTGAGGGGCGCCTTTACGCCCGCTGCCTACCGCTCAGGGGCAGGCAGCACCGTTCTTCCAGCCACGTGGCGGGTCCGGGGCTCTTCTCTGAGGAGAGGGAGGTCCGGCCCCGCTGGACGCGTGGCGCCTTCGGACCTCTCTCCCGCGGAGGGGGAGGTCCGGCTTCTGCATGCCACGTGGCGGGCCCGGAGCTCACCTCTGAGGAGAGGGAGGTCCGGCCCCGCTGGACGCGTGGCGTCTTCGGACCCCTCTCCCGTGGAGGGGGAGGTCCGGCTTCTATATGCCACGTGGCGGGCTCGGAGCTCTCCTCTGAGGAGAGGGAGGTCCGGCCCCGCCAGACGCGTGGCGCCTTCGGAGCTCTCCCTGCGGAGAAGGGCGAGCACCTTAGGTATTTCACCCTGTGCGCGGGGGTACCCCATATCTCAGGTACCGACAGTGGCCCCCGGGCCCATCTCGGGGGAGATAGCGAGCCCGAGGTGGGACCTCCGTCTCTTCCGATCCGCGCACTTTCTTTAAGTCCCGAATTGGCCGCTGCCGGAGCACGAACGGCCGCGGGGTCGTGAGAGCGTGCGCTCACTTGATGACTGCTTTTACTGCGGTGGTTCCCAAGGCTGCCACTTCTGCACGTTGTGGCGCTTTCTTCGGGAACGGCCGAAGGGCCTTGCCGACTCATCTTCTTAGGAGACTAACTCCTTGCCCCCACCGCTCCAGTTAAGCGGCTTGGGCCCACCCGTTATCGGCAGTCGGTCTTGGAACCGAAGCGGTTGCGGGTGCGGGGTATTCGAAGAGTTCCGAATCGCTTGGAACTGCACCGGGAAGCTTTTTAGAGGGGGTCTCACCCACATTGTAGCTTCCCTTCGCACTTCTCTACGTTTCTTCTTGGACTCTTGCGCTTTTGCTTTCTTGCCTTTGAGCTCTCCCTTGCCATGGCTTGCTACCCGCTGCCAAAGAAGAAACGCGCTCGATCCCCTCCAGCAACAGCGCCGGTGCCAAGTCGGGATTCTGGGGTGCCTGACACTCCCTCTGGTGGTGACTCGAAGAGGCCCCGGGCTGATGTGCAGGGGGAAGCCTCTGTGGCGTCTTCTGTTCCGCCAGTCCAAGCGACTGCAGAGCGGTCGTCGGAGACGGTAGCGGGCTCTGGAAATCCTACCCCGGCTCGGAAGTCGGGGTTTAGAGCCCGCTGGAGTGTCCGCGCTTCCCGGCCTTCCCCGTCTTGCGGGGGATCTGTGCTGATGCGCTCGGAGCCAGGGGCAACTGCTGCGGCCCCCAGGCCAGCGCGGACTTCTCCTGTTCCGGTGTGCCCGGACTCCGCGGCGGCGCCGTCTCTTCCTGCCGAGACGGCTACCGCGGCCCCCGAGCCAGCACAGGTTGATCCTGCACTAGGCGTCCTGGCTCCTTCTCCAGCTCTGTCTTCCCCGACTCGTCCCTCTTCTCAGGTCAAGGAGCCAGAAGCTGAAAAGAGCCCGGCTGGCCTGGCTGCCAGTGCCGCGGAGCCAGCTTCTCTTGATCGACGTCTCGTCTCGGCGGCTGGCGCGTCGGCTCTTCCTGAGGACGAGGTAATGGAGGAGGTCGGAGGGACTGCCCTAGCCTCTGTTGCTCCATTGCCTCTAGCGGACGCCTTCGCGCTTGCCGAGTCGAGCGTCCGGCAGGTCTTGGCTGCACTAGGGCGCGAGCGGGAGGAGTATACGGTTGAACGGGACCGCCTCCTCACCTGGGGGAACCTTTTGCGGGAGAGGACCGCGAAGGTTAAGAGCGAGCTCGACTCCAGGCGGGAGTTGCTCGACTTCAGGGAAACGCTTGTTGACCGGATGAAGCGGGCTGTTGACCGCATGGACACCCAGTCGCGGCGGATCAACAGGGAGGCCCTGGAGGCTCACGCCCGGGCCGAAGAGAGCCTCTCTGCTGCTGTGGAAATACGGCAGCGGTTGGAGCGCCGCGAACTCGCCGTTGAGGAGCGGGAGCGTTCCGTGGCAGCTGAGGCAGAGAGGGTCGCCGCGCAGCTGGCTGCGGGCGAGGATGACCTCCGAGCTCGGATGGAGGAGCTGGAGATTCTGAAGGCAGACCTTGACTTGAGGGATGAACAGGTCTCCCATGATCGCCGGGCGGTCTTGGACCGGGAGTTGACTGCCGGCTTCAGGGCCGCTGAGTTGGAGCGGCTAGCCGAGACTCTCCGCCTTCGGGAGAGTTCCCTGGCGGCCAAGGAGAAGGAATTCTCCGAGAGGAACCTGGAGGCTCTGCGGGCGGCCCGCCGCGAGGTGGAGGAGCTCTCATCCCTACGGTCCTCCGAGGCACTTGCGGTCTCAAGCTTCGTGGATCGAGCGGGGTCCGCCCTGATCCCTCTTGGTTTCAGTCCGGTGAGGGCCGCAACTCCCGCATTGCAGGTGGCAGAGGTGATCCCTGCATTGGAGTCGATCGGCGCCAAGCTGGACAGACTCGACTCGGTGGTCGCCAGCGAGCTTGAAGCCGAGGGCCGCGGCTTAGCTTTAGAGGTCGCCTCGCATGTGCTGGCATGCTTCAAGAGCCGCGACCCCTCTTTCTCACTGGAGCCAGCAAGAGAGGGCCCAGCCGCGGAGCGGGAGGAAGCTGCTAGGGCTGAAGTCGAGGATGTGGCCGCCCTTGTAGCCGCAAGGTTCCAGCGAGAGCCGGGAGGTCCTTAGGACTTGCTTCTCCCCCCTTTTTTTATCGAGTCTGTAGTCCAGCTCAAGGAGCCTTGCTTAATTTGACTCTCTTGGATACTTGTGTCTGTGATGCTTTTTCCCTCCTTCTTGGCTTTGCCTGGCTGAGTCCTTAGCTCCGCAAGGTACTCAGAGGTCATTTCCAATCTCGGAGCTTCGCACAGACACCCCCCCCGGGTCCTAACCGTGTTAGGGGCCCCCGGAGGTCTCAGAACCTCGCCCTATGGGGGGCTCCAAATCTGCTGGCCACGTGGTGGGCCCGGAGCTCCTCCTCAAGAGACGGGAGCTCCGGTCATGTTGGACACGTAGGGCTTTCGGAGCCCTCCCGCTGAGGGGGGAGGTCTGGTTCCTGCCTGCCACGTGGCGAGCCCGGAGCCCTCCTCAAGGAAGGAGAGAGTTCCGGGCCTGCTGGACACGCGGGGCCCCCGGGCCCCGCCCCGGTTGGAGGGGCGGGTCCCGGTCCTTCCAGTCCCAGGCCGGTGTAGCTGGTAGCTCCTTTCCCCCCGCTTCATGCAATCCCTTTTGCCGTAACCTGAAGGTCCTGCACACAGGTAGAGGAAACGTAATTCTCCTCGAGGGGTCCTCCCCTCCTGTCTCCTAGTCTTATCCGTCTTATGGTCCTAGCCCGCTATACGGGGCTTGGGCAATTCTGTGCGCGAGGCGCCGGAGCTCTGGCTCCCTCCGAGGTCCGGGTACGGCCGTCCGATCCCTAGTACCGGGCCATGCGCTGGGGAAGCAGAGTGCACGCGCTTTGGGTTCATGACCAGGCAAAGCGGACGTACTCCCCTGGACCTCCGGAGAGCAGGATGCGCATGCTTTGGGCTCTGGGCCGGCTAAGCTGGATACGCACCCTAGACCCCCCATGCACAACGCTGGCCTTTCCTGGAGGTGACCAACTGACACCGCAACACCTGACTGGGGGAGGCCCGAGAGACTCACTCGGCCATCGGCAGGTGCCTCAAGCGCAGCCGCCTTCGGGAGGATAGCAAATGCCGACTATGGATGAGCGCAGGAGAGGGGGAGCTAGACGTATGATGAACATACAGAGATAGTGCGATCATAAAAATTAATGCATAATTTAAATGAGCGCATGAGAAGGAGCTAAGTAGAACAGGTCTCTGTATTCGCGCCCATAGATGGAATTCTGGCTGTTCGTGGGGGCAATGTTCCGCCTCGTCTACAAGGGAAGCAAGACTCTACGCGCTTAGGGTCGGAACCAGGCTAAACTAGACGTAGTCCTGTACCGTCCCTTGAGACTTAGCTACCCCAAGCTCTGTTCCTAAGTTCTATGGGGTCTATTACAGAAGTGAATAACCCTGTTCTACCGATGCCCAGTAAGTAGGAATTACAGTGTTGCTCCATGGCAAGGATTTTTGGGAATGGATCCCACTCTCGGTTGAAAGGCATGTGTACCTGGGGCGGCAGCTTTCATGATTCGGAAGGGACCTTCCCTGCTGGGGGAGAGCTTATGGGTCCTTCTTGGAATATAGCGTGCCACTTCACCAGGCTGCCCTCTTGCGGGCCCCCTTCGCGTTTGGTTCTTTGGCGGTAGTGCTTAGAGCATTAGCCGAGACCTTGCGTTGTGGGGTGTTCCCTACAAGCCGAGTCTTGTCGAAGTTGTTGTCTTCACGCTGGATCAGGTCCTGCGTGGCTTCTCTCGGGGTCCCCCGGGGAGTTCTCCCCTTCTGGCTAAGGCCTTCAAGGGGTAGGTGGACCCGGGCTCGCTTTGGATGACCTAAGGCGTCCCCCCCCTTCTGGCAAGGCCTTCAAGGGGTTGACGGACCCTAGGCAGCCCCCGAGAGGTATGTTCGAGGCACGGAGGCGTGCCGTAGCTGGCTAATGCCTTGGCCCGTCCTCGTCGGAACTGGAGTCCTCAGCGTCATGTACTGTCTTTATGACACGCTGAGGCTCCTGGAACCCCACCTGGTGGGCAGCGGTGACTGGGGCATCGGCCTTCTGTTTGCCATCCCTCTGAGGGTAGGGCGGTGCTTCAGCCCTGTGCCGTCTTCCATTGCGGAAGCGCTCTGCGAGCCTCTGGATCTCCCAGCACTCGGCAGCTGTATGGTTGCAGGTGCCATGCACGGGGCATAGCCCGCCTTGGCCACTGTCTGGGGCCGGTGATTGCCGCTGCCTCTTGTCGGGGCGCGGCCCCCGAGCTCCACTGGTTGTCGCAGCTGCGGCGACGGGGGTCGTGAATGGTGACTTCATCTTCCCATTCCCCCGGTTCTTGGTCTTCTTGCCACCCCCATAGGCAGCAGCACCGGACCCGGGCTGCCCTCCTGACTCGGAGGTCGGCAGTGCATGCCAGTTCCGCCCTTCGGCTGCTCTGGCGCACTTGTCCGCCAGGCTAAAGAGCTCCGAGACGTCGCTGACCTCTCTGGTCGCGAGCTTCTGGAGCATTTTCTCGTCCCGGACACCCTATCGGAACGCCACCACCACAGAGGCGCTTTGGATATGTGGGATGGTGTTGCGCACCTGAGAGAACCGCTGGATGAAAGAGCGCAGCGACTCCCCAGGTTGTTGTTTGACGGCGTGGAGGTCAAGCTCCGTGCCGGGACGGGTGTAGGAGCTGCCGAAGTTGGCGACGAACTGCCGGCAGAGCTCACCCCAAGAGGTTATGGACCCCTGGGGTAGATTCATGAGCCAGGACCGGGCTGGGCCGGTCAAGGCGACGGGAAAGTAGTTGGCCATGACAGCCTCATCGCCTCCTGCAGCAAGTACGGAGGTGGAGTAGATCTGGAGGAACTCCGCTGGGTTGACGCTTCCGTCGTACTTCTCGGGCAATTGCGGGCGAAACTTGCGCGGCCACCTTGCGAAGCGAAGGTGGGGTGCAAGGGCCGCACATCCTGCACCTGCTGCTGCAGGTACTGGCGCTGCGAACAGGTGGTTCGCACCTGGCACCACGTATCCTGGCATGGGCAAGGCTGCACCGTAGGCCGGGGCCGCTACTTGCGGCGCATATGGTGGTGGCATATGTTGCACAGCATATGCCTGAGGCGGGGCTCGCATGGCGAAGGCCTTCCCTTCTGGTTGCGTCGAGGCCGACGACATGCTGTCGCCTGCCTCATGGTTGCGACGCCTTTCTCGACGTCGCTCGAGGTACACTCGGGCGTCCTGCTCCAAGTGGCACCGTTCCAGTTCCCTTCGCAGGTCCGTCGACAAAAGCCTGGAGGAGCTGGAATCCGCCGTTAGCTCGTCAACCGTGGGTGTGCGCGTCAGCGACACAGTCGGTTGCCCCGGGCGCCGCCCTCGCTGAAACCGAGGGTTCGCGGCGGCGACGACGAGGCGGTCCACCTCGCGGACCCATTGTTGGGTCGCTGAATGGGGCGCATCCCCTGCAGGTGGGTTGCGCAGCAGCGCTCTTGCTGCAGCTAGCGCACCTCCATGGTGTACGCTCAGCGCTGCAGAAGACCTCACGCTGGTCGGGGCCTGCATGGCTGGAGTCGGCGTTGCCGGAGTCGGCTGCTGGCTACCCGCTTGTGCCGACACACTCCGTCCTGAGTGCGTCGACATGTACTCCCCCGCTGGTCACGGTTCGCCGTGAATGCGGTGGGGGAGAGTTTGCCGCTGAAGGGAGCTTGGTCATCTTCGTCGGCGGAAACTCGCCGCGCTAGGGGAAAAGCCCCCCTTCCTGGCGCGCCAAATGTCGAAGTGTGCGATCGACACTTCCCCCGGGCCTGCACTGGGCAGCTCGCGGAGGTTCTTTTTTCGGAGGGGCTAGTTCCTAGCGGAGAGCTTGCGCGGATGGACGAGTTAGTGAGAGCTTGACACGGGAAGTTTTACGTGGTTCAGGCCGCCGGAGTGTAAAACCCTACGTCCACGGCGAGCTATGGAGCTCGCTGTATTGCTTGCTGCTCAGGGCCGGGGGCCTGAGCTTGGGGGTGAGTTACAGCTTGAGAGTGTATGGCTAGCGTATGAGTTGCAGAATGCGAACCCTTGCTATCGACGCCTACCCGAGCCTTTTATAGTCCAAGGCTCGGGCGACTTGCAAGGGAAGCCGGGACCCGACAGGTGGTCCCGGGAAGATTGTCTATCATCTACCGTATCTGTAGTTACGCCGGTGGTTGCCTCTGGTCGAAGGCTTCTGAGTCTTCATTTTGCCGCCCTGCCCATACCGCGCACTAGTCATAGTGGTTGATGATGGTGCAGTCGGCATGGGATGTCTTGTCGCGGCGTTTATTACCTGGCAGGTTCTGACACCGCGCGCCAGTCTGTGATGCGACTGGACGCAACGGCACCTGACAGGCGCGTGCTCCGCGTTTCCGCGTCTTGGGAAGACGCGGGCCTTGAATACCTTGTACGGGCAAGGTGAGGGGCGCCTTTACGCCCGCTGCCTACCGCTCAGGGGCAGGCAGCACCGTTCTTCCAGCCACATGGCGGGTCCGGAGCTCTTCTCTGAGGAGAGGGAGGTCCGGCCCCGCTGGACGCGTGGCGCCTTCGGACCTCTCTCCCGCGGAGGGGGAGGTCCGGCTTCTGCATGCCACGTGGCGGGCCCGGAGCTCACCTCTGAGGAGAGGGAGGTCCGGCCCCGCTGTACCCGTGGCGTCTTCGGACCCCTCTCCAGCGGAGGGGGAGGTCCGGCTTCTGTATGCCACGTGGCGGGCCCGGAGCTCTCCTCTGAGGAGAGGGAGGTCCGGCCCCGCCAGACGTGTGGCGCCTTCGGAGCTCTCCCTGCGGAGAAGGGCGAGCACCTTAGGCATTTCACCCTGTGCGCGGGGGTACCCCATATCTCAGGTACCGACAGACGGGCCCCAGCGTAATCCATGCGCTCTGGGTCCCATGGGTTGTCCCAGGGTTGCAACGTGTCTTCAGGCCCTAAGCCTGACTGCCAGCCGAGGGTGGCCTGGGAGATAACACATGTCCAGTGGTGTCGGACCCCATCTTCCACCAAGGAGGGCTCCGGCACTACCACGTGTCCAGAACCTCCGAGCCACACCCTCCGCCAGAGAGAGCTTCAGAGGTGTCACGTGTACTGCAGCTCCGGGTCCGACCTCTAGCATGGGAGCGCTCCGGAGCTGCCACATGGGCAACGACTCCGGATGTACCTTCCCCCCACGAGGTACACCGGATGTACCACGTGTCCTGCGGCACTAGGCCCGACCTCCAGTATGGGAGGGCTCCGGCACTGCCACGTGGCCAACAACTCGAGATGATCTGCTACACCGCAAGACAGCTCCGTTGGAGACACGTGTTTTGGGGCCCACTCGCCCGGACGTCGCTCCGATGAGCAACGGGCAGATAGCCGAGAAGTAAAGAGGAAGGAACGCTGTAAGACCGAGCATTCAAGGCTCGCACATTCCCCAGAAGCACGGTGCACGCCTCTGTCCTTTGTCGGTTCGCCATTACGGTGAAAGACAGGGTGGCGAGGTATGATGGCTCAACAGGGTCACCCAACGGCGCTTAGCCACACTGTAGAGCAAGGGGACGCGGCGACAAGATGAGTACTTCATCATCACCTGCTGCCCGGACAGAGGCGCCCAATGGGATAGGCGGCGCACCGTAACTCCACCGACAGCGACGATACGTGTAGGTGTAAATGTTTAGATCATGTAGGCACGGATAGCCGTGGGGCCATTTGTCGGGCCCCGACCAGCATTGTAATTGCCCCGACCTTGTGCTATAAAAGGATCGGGGCAGCCACCGGGCAAAGGGTTCGCGACCCAGCTAACTCATCCTCACACGCGAGCAAGTAATACACCAAGCACTCTTGTGGACGTAGAGTTTTACGCTCCGTCAGCCTGAACCACGTAAATCCTCGTGTCTCTCTCGCCATTGAGCTCAGACCTTCGAGGTCTACTAGCTCCATAAAAAAAATAACCTACGCGGACTGCTTCCGAGCAGACCAGGGGAAGTGTCGTAGCGAACACTTCGACAATATCTAATATCGATAAATAAACTAACTATAAGTTCATAAATTTAAACTAAAACAAAAACTATAAAAACTGACCTAACATATCTAAATCTAATCTAACATAAAGAATTAAATCTAACAAAAAAAACTAATTTTAACTAATCTAACCTATATTTTTTTAATACTTTCTAATCTAAATTTAACCTATATTTTTCTAATCTAACCTATAACTAATCTAATTATCTAACCAAAAACTAATCTAACTAAGCACTATAAAAATATACCTTCTTTTTTTCTTCTCCTCTTCCCTTTTTCCTTCCTCCTCTTCCTTTTTGCTATTCCTCCTCTTCCTCTTTTTTCCTTCCGTTCTCTTCCTCTCCCTCCCTTCTCTTCCTCTTCCTCTCTCTCTGGTGGGTGGAAGAACCTCGCAGCGCTGAGGGCTTTATAGGCCGCATGTCGTCCACGCCAACGACAGGCCACGTCGGTCCAACACCCGTGACTGTCGGGCCAACGTGGCGGCCAATCGTCCACGGTGTGAACAATTTCTTATCCACGTGGACAAATCGTTCATGACGTGGACGATTGGACGGCTATTTTGGTAAAAAAACCGCATGCTATTAATATTAAATGATTTAGTAATCGTGCTAAAATAAAAAAAATCCTCAACTTGGTCTCCTAATAAGCTGCCTAAAATTCACCTGCGTTTTGGCTTTGCCTTTGCTGCTTGTCCCTGGTCTATTACGATCTTCTTACCCTTATAAGCCATACTACCGTGGCCATCAAACTTTTCACAGAAAAGGTTAAGGTTCTGTTTCCAATCCACAACATCAGGAGCGCCATGACAGTACTACTTCTTAGCTTTATGCATTCGCTCATTCAATCACAAAACAAGCATTCCTGTTTTGGGACCAACTTGTGAAGGGTTGACGTTCCCTGGAACACGGTTGTTCGCCCACCCTTGAGATACTCTCGGAGCTGCAGCAAACAATTTTTTTACATCATTAGAACCTTCAATTGATTTCAGCCCCACATGCTGACAAATTGGAACTCCGCCTATGTTGTAATGACATAGCCGGTCCCAAGCCCGGGTAAAGGAGGAGGGGGTTGTGATAGGCTTGGCGAGCCAACAACTTACACTTAGCCATTCTCATGGAAATGAAACCCAATAGAAATTCGTTGGGGCGTAACCCTCTTAGCGACGCGCCATATCGGAACCCGGGTATGGTGTTAAGTGGGCAAGGGCCGGGTCGCCACCGCCTTAGTGGCGCGCCATATCGGAACCCGGATATGGTGTTAAATGAGCAAGGGCCGGATCGCCACCACCTTAGTGGCGCGCTACATCATCGCCCGGATGTAGTGATAAGTGAGCAAGGGTCTTTGCATCTTACTCGACGGGTGCAAAGCGTAAGGAAGCTAGCCAAGTAACATAGATTTCGGGTGGGTAGTTGGAATGTAGGATCCTTGACGGGGAAGCTACGTGAGTTAATAGATGTTGCTATTAGGAGACGAGTAAATATCCTTTGTGTACAAGAGACTAGATGGGCGGGTCAAAAGGCGAGAGAAGTCGAGAATACCGGTTTCAAGCTTTGGTATTCTGGTTCGGCTGGGACTAGGAATGGCGTAGGTGTTCTAATAAATAAGAGTCTTAAGGATGGAGTAGTGGATGTTCGAAGACGAGGGGATAGGATCATCTTAATCAAGATAGTAATTGAGGACATTGTCTTGAACGTCATTAGTGCTTATGCCCCACAAGTTGGGCTCAACATGAGTGCTAAGAGGCAATTTTGGGAGGACTTGGAGGATATGGTTAGTAGTGTACCGATAACTGAGAAACTCCTCATAGGGGGAGATCTCAATGGTCATGTGGGTGCAACTAATCTAGGATTTGAGGGAGTACATGGAGGTTTTGGATGCGGCGATAGAAATCAAGAGGGTAAGGACATCCTAGACTTTGCCGTAGCCTATGATCTGTTGATAGCTAACACCCTCTTTAAGAAGAGGCAATCTCACCTAGTGACCTTTAGTAGTGCCCAACACTCTAGTCAGATTGACTTTGTCCTCACTAGGAGAAAGGATAGACGGGAGTGTCTAGATTGTAAGGTGATCCCGGGGGAGTGTGTTGTGACACAACATAAGCTTGTGGTAGCTGACTTTCGCTTCCATACATGCTCTTTGCGGGACAAAGGTGTCAAAATCACAAGAACAAAGTGGTGGAAGTTGAAGGGAGAATCACAAGAATCCTTTAAAAATAGGGTGATCACAGAAGGACACTGGGCAGAAAATGGAGATGCAGATAGTATGTGGATGAAGATGGCAACTTGCATTAGGAAGGTAGCTAGTGAGGTGTTCGGTGTGACAAAGGAAAAGAAACTTGTAGATAAAGACACTTGGTGGTGGAATGAGGATGTACAAAAGTCCATTAAGGAGAAGAAGGAGTGCTACAAGAGTCGGCATAATGATAGAAGCGCAAGCAACATGCTTAAGTACAAAGAGGCTAAGAAGAATGCAAAGCGGGCTGTGAGTAAGGCAAGAAGACATGCCTATGATAAGTTATATGAGAGACTAGAGACAAAAGAAGGTGAAAAGGACATATACAAGGTAGCAAAAATCCGCGAGAGAAAGATGAGGGATCTCAATCAAGTTAAATGCATCAAAGATGAGACTGACCGTATTCTAATGAAGGATGAAGAGATTAAGAATAGATGGCGTGATTACTTTAATGGGCTATTCAATGATGGGAATGAGACCATTATGGTTGAGTTGGATGACTCCTTTGATGACTCCAACAGGCGGTTCGTGCGGAGGATACAAGAGTTTGAGGTTAAGGAGGCCTTAAAAAGGATGAAAGGAGGAAAGGCCCTCGGCCCTGACGATGTCCCTATTGAGGTGTGGAGATGTCTTGGGGACGTGGCAATAGTATGGCTCACAAAGCTATTCAACCACATTTTTCGGTCAAACAAGATGCCTGAAGAATGGAGGAAAAGTATATTAGTACCTATCTTCAAAAATAAAGGAGATATTCAAAGTTGTACTAATTATCGAGGCATTAAGCTTATGAGTCATACTATGAAGCTTTGGGAGAGAGTGATTGAACACCGCCTGAGGAAAGTGACCAATGTCACTAAAAACCAGTTTGGTTTTATGCCTGGGAGGTCTACAATGGAGGCGATTTTCTTGCTTCGTCAGCTTATGGAGAGATATAGGGAGCAGAAGAAGGACTTGCATATAGTGTTCATCGACTTGGAGAAGGCGTACGACAAGATACCAAAGTCAGTCATGTGGTGGGCACTAGAGAAACATAAAGTGCCAACAAAGTACATTACCCTTATCAAGGATATGTACAATAATGTTAGGACAAGTGTGCGCGTAAGTGATAGTGAGACTGATGCATTTCCTATCACGGTAGGACTACATCAAGGATCAGCTTTGAGCCCATACATCTTTTCCTTGGTGATGGATGAGGTGTCGAAGGATATACAAGGGGATATCCCTTGGTGCATGCTCTTTGCTGATGATGTAGTGCTGGTAGATGGAACTAGAGATGGTGTTGATAAGAAATTAGAGTTATGGAGACAAACCTTAGAGTCTAAGGGGTTTAGACTTAGTAGGACCAAAACCGAGTATATGAGGTGTGACTTTAGTGGTGTTGGTCGTGAAGAGGGAAATGTTAGTCTACAAGGACAAATAGTACCTAAAAGGGACTCTTTCCGATACTTAGGATCAATGTTACAAAGCAATGGCGATATTGATGAGGATGTTTGCCACAGGATCAAGGTAGGGTGGATGAAATGACGACAAGCCTCTGGAATCCTATGTGATAGGAAAGTCCCACAAAAGCTAAAAGTGAAGTTCTATAGGACGGTGATCAGACCCGCGATGCTCTATGGGGCGTAATGTTGGCCAACTAAACGGCAACATGTCCAACAAATGAGTGTCACAGAGATGCGCATGCTACGGTGGATGTGCGGGCACACGAGAAGAGACCGAATAAGGAATGAGGTGATTCGAGATAAGGTAGGGGTGGCGCCGATTGAAGAGAAGTTAGTCCAACATCGACTTAGGTGGTTTGGACATATCCAACGAAGACCTTCAGAAGCACCAGTTAACAGTGGAATTTTAAGAGGTAGAGAAAATATTAGGAGGGGTAGAGGACGACCAAGGTTGACCTGGGAGGAGGCGGTAAAACGAGATTTGAGAGATTAAAATGTATCTAGAGACTTAGCTCATGATAGGACCGCATGAAAAGTAGCAATCCATGTGCCAGAATCGTAGTCTTGTTTTTTTTCTCTTTTCTTTTTCTTTTTCCTTTCTCTTTTCTCTTTTTTTTTCTTTTTTCTTTTTTCTTTTTTTTTTCTTTTTTCTTTTTTTCTTTTTTTCCTTGTTCTTATAACTCTTCCTCTCTTTTACTTCATTGATATTGGGTTTCATGTCTAGCCGACCCCAACAAGCTTGGGATAAAGGCTTGGTTGTTGTTGTTGTATGCTGACAAATTGGATCTAGTAAAACATGAACACACCCCGTCCTGGCTTATCTTAGTGAAACAAAACCGCTGTGTCCAGATAGTCTCTGCTTCCTCTGCAGCTGGTAGCACGAGATGTTTCACCTTCAAAGATGCCATCAACCGTCCTATGCAGGCAAAAAGCGCTTGGAAATACCCCTGCTCAGTTCATAGAAGAAAGATTAATGCTACTACACCTCAGTTTGTGTCTGAACAAACAGAGCATAACTTTGATACAAACCACTGCAATTTTGGCAGCTTTATAGTATGCCACCACAATGCTGCCTGTCTCTCTTCCTTTTCCAACTTACAGAAGCATATTTCAAAACCATCAAAATTGCAGTGGAGTGGATTAAACCTAACTAACCCACCATAAGTAGCCTAAATAGCCTTTACACCCAAACACCCAAATATCTACAATCATTTATCCACAGCATCTAGAGCAGTTATCAAAGGCAATGGACTGCACTTGTAGTCCCTTGTCATTGTTGGAGAAACTACACATCACGCATATGGATAACCTGTGCAGCTTTTTTATTTCAGACGCTTCATACCTCAAAAGTTTCAATTTCTTTTAACCTAAAATATAATGTGTAATTGTGTATATAGACTTGTTTCCTACAAATATTTACAACTTGCCTACAATAGATGAGATATCTTGAACATAAATAGATGTGAACTTACCAAGCCTTGGCTATCCCTACTCGTAGCAACCAATGGCAGATCAGCTGTTTCACTACACATGATGCGGAAAAGACCAGCAGAAACGACATTGTTTCTGCATCAGCAGAATCAAAGCTACAGTATATAATTACAACAACTAAGATACTCATTTTTCAAGCAAGTAACTATCTACTACAAAAAAAATTATTACAGTCAAGACAGCACAATACATTCCTGTGTAATCTTGATCTCTTACACTCCTGGAAATAAAAGCATATATTATGCCTACAATTTCTATTTGCTTGTGATACAAATAAACAGTCAACAGTTGTCCATTATACCCATAAACCATAGCTGGGATGAGATCTCGCCCAGTTGCAATCTGGATAATTGGATCAAATAATTCTTGTAGAAAGTGCAATTAGTATATATTAATATTTAGGGAAATGATGGGTGGTACTGACAACCCAAGACAGAAGAATACATCCTTATTTTTCTAAACAAATAAAAACCTGTCTACATGCTTAAGCTACGACATATTTAAGTCCTGAGCTGAATTTGACATCATTGTTGCCCCAACATGCTTGGGATAAAGGCTTTGTTGTTGTTGTTGCCCCCTACGTCAAGGCTTAAGTTGATTTTTTCCTGTTAGTGAAACAAAGATGAGTTTATTCTGTCATTTTTTTCTAGTTGATGGCGCAGCGGTAAAGCTGTTGCCTTGTGACCATGAGGTCACGGGTTCGAGTCCTGGAAACAGCCTCTTGCAGAAATGTAGGGAAAGGCTGCGTACAAAAGACCCAAGTGGGTCGGACCCTTCCCCGGACCCTGCGCAAGCGGGAGCTACATGCACCGGACTGCCCTTTTTTTGATAGAGCTTAAACCTGCAGCTTATTATAACTGATATTTGATAACACCTACTTTCTCGTAAGTCTTCCTGCTATCAGTCTTTGCTCCTGGGGAATGGGGGTGCACTCTTACATCTATTAGCAGATGAAGTGTGACTTCACCCAATTTTTGGTGGCCTGAATTGACAGCAAACAAGAACAGTTTTGTGCACTAAATGTTTTTTTTTAAAAAATGTGGTCAGTAGAACTGAAGCAGTCATGTCTATTGCAAAGATTACCTAGTACTATTCCTAGATCCCTTCGACTCAAGACATGAATCACATAGCAAATCAATTTCCCCCCCTGCGGGGAGTGCTGAATGAACCTGAAAGATTACACACCCATCAAGATTAGAGCATTAAACAAAACCGTGAGGGATGACCCTGCCGCTGGGCCTGGGCGGCCAGGACCCTGGTCCCCCCCCCCTGTTGTGTGCGCCCAGGTCAGGGCTGGCCAGCCCGACTTGGTGCGGCTGCACCATGATCAAGGTGGCACCCCTAGTTTAGATATTATTCTGTTTTTCCTTCTCCTTTTGTGATAGATTAAGACTCTTGTAAGGGGGGGGGGCTATATAAACAAGCCAAAACACCCCAAAAGTTGAGAGAGAGTTCAATAAAGAAAATAATTCCTCCACTTTTCTTGCCCTAGCCGCCTCTCTCCCCTTTGCAGCCGCCGCCCCCCTCTCTTCTTCCCCAGGTCGGCGCCTCCCAAGAACCCTAGCCGCCACCAGGGGCTAGGGTCTGCCGCCGCCCAGGTTTCTCCAGCCGACGCCTGCTGTTCCAGCCGCCCCTCAGGGCTGCTGCTCCAGCTGCCGCCTAGGGCATCATCTTCCTCAAGCTGCTGCCTCCCTCCTCAACCCTAGCCGCCACCAGGTTTGGTTCAGCCGCCATCAAAGCCAGAGTTCAAATTGATCTGCTAGGGCAGATCAGTTTGTACAGCAAGAACAGAGAAGTTTTGGGGCTGGAATTGCAACATTCGTGGCATCAGAGCCGGTTTCAACCCTAGACTGAATTCTGCAAGATATCGTCTATACCTACAAGCAGCGGCAGCGCCATCAGCCATGCGACACCCTCACCGGCAGCTCGTGAGGTGAACACCGGGACGGGGTTCCCCGTGCTCACCAAGACCAACTACGCGGAGTAGGATGTCATGATGAAGATCAAGCTGAAGGCACCACTGTTTTGAAAGACCGTGGAGGAGGGGAACGTAAGCGAGCAGGAAGACATGATGGCGCTTGACATCTTGGTCAGTGTTGTCCCGCCGGAGATGATCACGACGACCAGAAAAAAGAGGACGGCGAAGGAGGCATGGGACACAATCGCCATCATGATGGTCGGGGCCGACCGCGTGAAGAAGACAACAACACAACAACTCCGGAAGGAGTTCGAGGACGCTGTCTTCAAGGATGGCAAAAGCGTGGAGGACTTCTCCCTCCGCCTGAGCGGCAATGCTATCACGGCTTGCGTCGCTAGGGGAGGAGATAGGAGAAAAGAGGGCCGTGGAGAAGCTCATGCGAAGCGTTCCAGAATGCTTCCAACAGATCGTGGTGACGATCACGACACTGTTGGACGTGTCGACCCTCACCTTGTCGGAGGTGACGGGGCGTCTCAGGGCGGCTGAGAACGCCTTCGACTCGACGCAGCGGAAGGGAGGAGTACACAACGGCCAGTTGTACCTCACTCGGGAGGAGTGGGAGGCACAACAGAAGGAGGAGCGGTCTCCCCAGTCCGCGGGTTCTTCTAAGAGGTGCGGCCGAAAGGGCCCGCCCAAGAAGAACGGAGGCAAGAAGGGAGGTTCCAGGAAGGATATTCCGCGGGACCAGTGCAGAAAGTGCGGGAAGAAGGGCCACTGGGCCAGAGAGTGTCGGTCGAAGACTAAGGAGGAGCAATAGCAAAAGGGGGAGGAGGGCGCCTTGTTTATGACAAGGGTGGCCTCAGTACAGGAGGAGTCTGTACAGGAACGTCCTACGCGCCCACTGGAGATAGTGGAGGGACGTGTCTTCGCTCACCGCAGCAACCACGACGACTTTGACGACACTCGTTGGTACCTCGACACGGGCGCGACCAACCACATGATGGGTTCGCGTCGTCTTCTCCGAACTCGACGAAAACGTTGTCGGAACCATCAAGTTCGGCGACAACTCCGTCGTGCGTATCCAGGGAAAGGGTACGGTCCTATTCGCCGCCAAGACGGGTGAGCATAGGAGGCTCACCGACATCTACCTCATCCCGCGCCTCACCACCAACCTCATCAGCGTCGGCCAGCTGGATGAGGATGGCTGCAGCATCACGGTGCATGGAGGAGTGATGCAAATACGGGACGAGCACCAGCGTCTCCTCACACGAGTTCAGCGTGACGACAGCAAGCTGTACTCCATCAGTCTCAACATCACACGTCCGGTTTGCTTAACCGCGAGGCGTGATGATGTTGTGTGGCGTTGGTACGAACGCTACGGACACGTCGGCTTCCAGGCGCTTTGGAAGTTGGCACGAGAGGATATGGTGCTCGGGCTTCCGCAAATTGATCACGTCAATCAATTGTGCGAAGCTTGCTTGGTCGGGAAGCAGAGGCGCTCCAGCTTCCCCAAGCAAGCTCGGCGACGCGCGGAGGGCGCGCTCGACCTTGTCCACGGCGACATCTACGGGCCTATCACGCCGACGACTTCAGGCGGCAAGAAGATGTTCTTGTTGCTAGTGGATGACATGAGCCGCTATATGTGACTCTATCTTCTAGCAACCAAGGACAAGGCGCCCGACTTAATTCAACAATTCAAGGCGAAAGCTGAATTAGAGTCCAGGAGGAGGCTGAAGCTACTCCGTACTGATCGCGGAGTGAAGTTCACCTCATAGGAGTTCGGCGAGTACTGCGCTCAGCACGGAGTACAACGTCAGCTCACAACCCCGTATACGCCGCAGCAAAACGAGGTTGTGGAGCGGTGCAACCAGACAGTGGTCGGCGTGGCGAGGAGCATGTTGAAGGCGAAGGGTATGCCCGGGATTTTTTGGGGTGAGGCAATTATCACGGCTGTCTATATCTTGAATCGATCCCCTACCCGCGGCCTCGACGAGAAGACGCCATATGAAGCTTAGCATGGAGAGCAACCAACCGTCAATTATTTCTGAACTTTTGGGTGTGTGGGGCATGTCAAGAACACACGTCCCCACCTGAAAAAGTTGGAAGACCGGAGTACTCCGATGATTTTTCTTGGCTATGCTGCAGGGACGAAGGGCTATCGGATGTATAATCCGGCTGATGGGCGCACACACATATCACGTGACGTGATGTTCGACGAGGCGGCCAAGTGGGACTGGGGAGAAGGAGCAGGAGAAGAGGACTACACCGCCTTCCACGTCGACTCCTTAGGTCCAGCACCCGCTGGACCTGCTGTTCCAGCACCCAGAATGGTGCTGCAGGGTCCGGAGGGGCCGAACAACACCCCTACAGTGCCCAGGAGTGACACAGAAGGGTCTGTCCAGACCCTAGGAGTTCCTGCATCAGTCTCCAGACCTGCTGGAGAGAGTTCAACACCTGCAGCATCGCTCCAAGGGCCCCTGCAGGGATTGTCCAACGCAAATCAGGGCTGGGACAGTCCTGCACAGGGGTCAACAGCAGAGGGGGGTTCCGGACTTGAAGATTCCAGCACCTTCGTCACGCCCCGGAATCCTCCACGGCCCATCTGCTTCGCCACACCGCTGTCGGACCCCGGCAGCAACGTCGTCGATGCCTACTACGACGACGGCGCGAAACTACGGTTCTGCATGATGCGCAATATACTTGGAACCCTCACCCCTCCTGGTAGGGCTGAGCGTCCACCAAGCTTGGAAGAGGGGGAGCTTATGTTCACCACCGCGGAGAAGCCCACGTCCTTCGCCGATGCTGAGGAACCCCCGTGCTGGAGACGGGCCATGCTCGAGGAGATGGAGTCTATAGAAGAAAACAAGCCCATTGGCCTCAAATGGGTGTTCAAGGTGAAGAAGGACGATAGCTTGCTATCGTTTGGTTTCCAGAAGAGTACGAGCGAGCACGGGATCTATTTCCGTGGAGCTGAAGATGAGAAGCTCATCGTCGGCGTGTACGTCGACGATCTTGTGATCACAGGAGGAGGCGATCTCAAGAAGTTCAAAGGGGAGATGACGAAGAGGTTCAAGATGAGCGACTTGGGTCTCTTGTCATATTATCTTGGCCTGGAGGTGCGGCAAACTGATGCAGGGATAAGCGTTGGGCAAGCGGCCTACGCTTCCAAACTTATCACTAAAGCTGGCCTGGAAGGATGCAACCCTTGTGCATTCCCCATGGAGCAAGGCCTCAAGCTTTACAAGACAAGTGATAGCCTGTTGGTGCATGCAACGGACTATAGGAGCTTGGTCGGAGGGCTGCGATACTTGGTGAACATACGTCCTGATCTCGCCTACTCGGTCGGGTACGTGAGTCGGTTTCTGGAGGAGCCCAAGGAGGATCACTTTGCTGCTGTCAAACGCATTGTACGCTACATAGCGGGTACAATCAACTATGGAGTCTTCTATGCAAGAGGAGGAGAAATGGAGCTTATTGGGTACTCGAATAGTGACTGCGGGAGACGTGGATGACCGCAAGAGCACAAGCGGGGTGCTGTTTTGTCTTGGAAACAGCCCCGTTTCATGGCAGTCCTGCAAGCAGAAGGTGGTGGCCTTGTCCTCATGTGAAGCAGAGTATATCGCAACAGCTCAAGGGGCATGTCAAGGTGTATGGATGGCACGGCTGATGGACTTAGCTGAAAAATCGAAGGTGTCGGTGCTGCGGGTTGATAACAAGTCAGCTTAGACTTGAGCAAGAATCCGGTACACCATGACAGAAGCAAGCACATCGATGTTAAGTACCACTACACACGGGAGTGTGTGGACAGCGGTACTATTGTGCTTGAGCGAATCTCCACTCAAGACCAGATGGCAGACATCTTGTGTTATGACGGGAATCCAATATCAGAGGAGGTCTGCTCCTGCCTAGCAGGCGCATGCAGGGAAGGCCAAACGGGCCCAGGACATTTCCTATTATTTGAGAGCTATTATTAGAAACTTAAGCGCTATATAATTGTAAAGACAATGGAATAAGGGGTAAGCAGAAACAGATTGTTCCGGCTTCCTGCAGGGAGCCGGGAATTTCCAAACCCTAGCCGCCACCCCCTGTGTTTCTCATCTCGCCATCGCTGGCGACTCGCCGCCGGTCAACCCTCAACCCGCGCCCACCAATTCTCCACACGTACAACCTCCGATCGGTGAGGGGCAGAGAGCAGCAGCATATCAACCTGGTATCAGAGACCTCCGATCCGATGTCGCTGCCGCTGCCCGCTTCAACCGCCGACCCTGGCCGCACTGCGCCACCGCCGGATGCCGACGGGTCCGTGCCGATCCCGCCTACATCGCTGGCCGCGGGATCGCTGCCGCTGGCCGCCGGGGCTTCATCCTCCACCGTGGGGGTGATGTCCAACGAGCAGCTCACCAAGGCCGTCCTCGACCTCGGCAGGATGATGACCGGCGTCCATGCTTTCCTCTTAGGACCGCAGCCAGGCGTGGCACCGTCTCACCCGCAGCCGCAGTTACCGCCGGCGCCCAACCCGCAACAGCAACTGCCTTCTTCCGCCTCGAGCACCTCCATCCCCGTACAGGAGATCCAGTTCCCCCACTCGCCGTCCCCGCTGCCGTCTTGGCTCACCGACGTCGCGCCGCCAGCCTACTCCTCCGCGCAGGCGCGCCCGTCGGTCCATTCGACCCCTCACATCACAGCGGGCTTCGGCCATGGGGGCGTTCCGGCGCCGGGAACGCTCTATGGCGGCGTTGACAACCCAATCCTCCACGGCTCCACCTTCGGGTCCGCGCCGGCTGCAGCACCAGCGATCGGCGGGGCGCCCCCGGCTGCCGCCCCTGCGACGTTCGGCGCGGCGCCTTTCCAGCCTCGGACCTACAAGATCGACTTCCCGACATACGACGGCTCGGTCGACCCGCTGAATTGGCTCACACACTGTGAACAATTCTTCTGGGGCCAGCGCACTCCGGTGGAGTAGCGGACGTGGATGGCCTCCTACCACCTCATCGGCGCCGCTCAGACCTGGTACTACGCCCTCCTATCGGACGAAGGCATGCCGTCCTGGGAGCGTTTCAAGGAGCTTTGCCGTTTTCGTTTCGGACCGCCTATATACGGCTCGCGGCTAGCCGAGTTGGGGCGCCTTCCTTTCCACTCCACGGTCCAGGAGTTTGCGGACCGCTTCCAGACGGTGCTAGCGCATTCCAGGGACATCTCCACGCGCCAAAAAGCGGAGCTTTTCGTCAGCGGCCTTCCGGAACACATTCGGGTCGACGTCGCGATGCGCCCCCCCCCCCCCCCCCGACCTCCAGACGGCCATGTTTCTTGCCCGCGCCTTCGAGACACGGGCTCTGGCCACGGCAGCGCCGCCTCAGCAGCGCGGCGCCCGCCCTCCCCCGCGGTCAGCCTTTTCCCCACGCCAACCGGGGGCGACCGCGGCTCCGACTGGCGCACCAGCGCTGCCTGCGCCGGCCGTAGCCGGCGCTGCAGCACCGGGCGCAGCAGTCCCGACGGCACCCGTGCGGCCGTACCGTCGCCTTTCGCCGGCCGAGATGCAGGAACGCCGTCGTCAAGGCCTCTGCTACAACTGCGACGAGCAATACGTGCGTGGGCACGTGTGCCCCCGCCTGTTCTTTCTGGAGGTGGACGATTTCCTCAACGCCGATGAGGAGGCGGCCGCCGATGCTGCGACCACGGCCTTGGCCGCAGACACCGCCGCCGCAGCGGACGCTCACGCTCACGCTCTGGTGGTTTCTGTACACGCTCTTGCAGGCATCAAGACGTACCACACTATGCTCCTGCCCGTGACGATCCAGGGCGAGCGCCTCCTCGCCCTCCTGGACACTGGCTCCACCCACACTTTCCTCCAGGGCACGGCCATGCGGCGCCTTGGTCTCGCTCCTCAGGGGGGCGACCAGCTTTGCGTTACGGTGGCCAACGGTGAGCGCGTGCCGTGTGAAGGTATCGCACGCCACGTGCCAGTCGACATCCACGGGGCGCCTTTCTCCATCACCTGCGTGGGCCTCGCGCTCGGCTGCTTCGACTTCATCCTCGGCGTCGACTTCCTGGGCACGCTGGGCCCCATCACCTGGGACTTCGAAGGGCTCGTCGTATCCTTCCTGCACGAGGGCCGCCGCGTCACGTGGCAGTGTGTGGGCGCCCCGGGCGCGCCCTTCCAGCAGCGGTCGCTGGTAGCGGTAGCTCCAGACCCGCACCAACCGCTGCTGGACGAGCTCCTGTGTCAGCACGACCCCGTCTTCGACACACCACGCGGACTTCCACCAGCCCGCCCCTACGACCACCGCATACACCTGCTGCCCGGGACCGCACCAGTGGCAGTGCGACCGTACCGGTACCCTCAGTTGCAGAAGGACGAGCTCGAGCGGCAGTGCGCCGCCATGCTGGAACAGGGCATTATCCGCTCCAATACTTCTCCGTTCTCGGCACCCGTGCTCCTCGTCAAGAAGGCGGATGGGTCGTGGCGCTTCTGCATCGACTATCGCGCGCTCAACGACCGTACGTCCAAGGACAAGTTCCCGATCCCGGTGGTTGACGAGCTCCTCGACGAGCTCCACGGGGCCAAGTACTTCACCAAGCTCGACCTCCGCTCGGGGTACCACCAGGTGCGCATGCACCCGGCCGACATCGAGAAGACGGCGTTCCGCACCCACCATGGCCACTTTGAGTTCCTGGTGATGCCGTTCGGGCTCTCCAACGCCCCTGCGATATTTCAGGCGTTGATGAATGATGTGCTCCGCCCCTTCCTCCGTAGGTTCGTGCTGGTTTTCTTTGACGACATTCTGATCTACAGCACGTCGTGGGCTGAGCACCTGCAGCATGTCGGCCTCGCCCTCACCGCCCTACGAGCCCACGGCCTCTTTCTGAAGAGGTCGAAGTGCTCCTTCGGGGCCCCCTCCGTCGCCTACCTCGGCCACGTCATCTCCGCCGATGGTGTCGCCATGGACAGCGACAAAGTAGCCGCGGTCGCCTCGTGGCCGCTACCACGCTCTCCACGCGGGGTGCGTGGCTTCCTGGGCCTCGCCGGCTACTACAGGAAGTTCATCCGCGACTTCGGCTCCATCGCGGCACCACTCACACGTCTCCTGCGGAAGGAGGCGTTTGCCTGGACGGCGGAGGCGGACGAGGCTTTCGCTGCCCTGAAGCGGGCGCTTTCGTCGGCGCCGGTTCTACAGATGCCCGACTTCGCGCGCCAGTTCGTAGTTGACTGCGACGCGTCCGGCACCGGCTTTGGCGCCGTCCTACACCAGGGGGGCGGACCTCTGGCTTTTTTCAGTCGACCCTTCGCCGCCCGCCATGTCAAGCTGGCGGCCTACGAGCGCGAGCTTATCGGGCTGGTGCAAGCAGTCCGGCACTGGCGTCCGTACCTGTGGGGGCGCCGGTTCCTTGTCCGCACCGACCACTACAGCCTGAAGTTTCTCCTAGACCAGCGGCTGTCCACCGTGCCTCAGCACCAGTGGCTCAACAAGCTATTCGGGTTTGACTTCACCGTCGAGTACCGTCCCGGGCGGCTCAACTCGGCGGCCGACGCGCTGTCCCGCCGCGACGAGGAGACTGCGGCGCTCTGTGCCCTCTCTGGGCCCTCCTTCGACCTCTACGCCGACATTCGCCGCGCCACAGCGACTGACCCGGTCGCGCGTGACCTGCTGCAGCAGCTGGAGGCCGCGTCTCTGGGCGAGCCGTGGGCTGCCGACGACGGTTTCCTCCTCCACGGCAAGCGCATCTACGTCCCGGCCACCGACGACTTGCGCCACCAGGTGGTGACCCTGGCTCACTCGGCGGGACACGAGGGGGTCCAGAAGACCCTTGTGCGCCTTCGCGCGGACTTCTACATCCCCGGCGACCGCCAGCTGGTGCACGACTTCGTCCGCTCCTGTGATGTGTGCCAGCGGAACAAGACGCCGACCACACCGCCGGCCGGCCTACTTCAGCCCTTGGACGTTCCGTCGCAGGTGTGGGCAGATATCTCCATGGACTTCATCGAGGGGCTGCCGAAGGTGCACGGCAAGTCCGTGGTCCTGACGGTGGTGGACCACTTCTCGAAGTACGCCCACTTCATCGCGCTCAGCCACCCCTACACCGCCGCCTCCGTCGCCCGTGCTTTCTTCGACGGGATCGTGCGCCTACACGGTTTCCCCAGCTCCATCGTCAGCGATCGCGACCCAGTCTTCACCAGCAATCTTTGGCGCGATCTCTTTAAATGTGCAGGTGTCAAGCAGCGGCTCAGTACGGCCTTTCACCCCCAGATGGACGGCCAGTCCGAGGCCGTCAACAAGATCATCGCGATGTATTTGCGCTGTGCGACAGGTGATCGGCCTCGCTCGTGGGTCGACTGGCTACCCTGGGCGGAGTACTGCTACAACACCTCTTACCACACGGCACTCCGAGCGTCGCCGTTCGAGGTTGTGTACGGCCGACCCCCGCCACCACTCCTGCCACACCACGCCGGGGCGGCCCAGACCGAGGCGGTGGACACCATGCTGCGGGACCGCGACGCCTTCCTGGAGGAGGTTCACGAGCGTCTTCTTCAGGCTCAGCAGTACGCCAAGCGCCACTACGATGAGCACCATCGCGAGGTGGAGTTCGACGTGGGCGCATGGGTGCTGCTCCGACTTCTCCACCGCCCCACCCATGCGCTCGCCTCGCCGTCCAAGGGCAAGCTCCGCCCACGCTACGCGGGGCCGTTCCAGATCGTCGAGCGCATCGGGCAGGTGGCTTATCGTCTCCGACTTCCCGCGGACGCGCGCCTGCATGACGTCTTCCATGTGGGGCTGTTAAAGCCTTACAACTACGCCGGCTCGCCACCATCAACGCCGGCCGTGCTACCACCGGTTCAGGACGGGCGACTGCTGCCAGCCCCTGCACGGGTCCTGCGCACCCAGCTCCGTCGTGGCGCGTGGCACATCCTCGTCAGGTGGCAAGGCCTTTCGGAGGACGACGCCACCTGGGAGCCCCTGGACAACTTCAAGACTCTCTACCCGGATATACAGCTCGAGGACGAGCTGTTTGTCGAGGCAGGGAGAGATGTTATGACGGGAATCCAATATCAGAGGAGGTCTGCTCCTGCCTAGCAGGCGCATGCAGGGAAGGCCAAACGGGCCCAGGACATTTCCTATTATTTGAGAGCTATTATTAGAAACTTAAGCGCTATATAATTGTAAAGACAATGGAATAAGGGGTAAGCAGAAACAGATTGTTCCGGCTTTTCCTGCAGGGAGCCAGGAATTTCCAAACCCTAGCCGCCACCCCCTGTGTTTCTCATCTCGCCATCGCTGGCGACTCGCCGCCGGTCAACCCTCAACCCGCGCCCACCAATTCTCCACACGTACAACCTCCGATCAGTGAGGGGCAGAGAGCAGCAGCATATCATCTTGACCAAGGCCCTTGGAAGACAGAAGTCCGTGGAGATGAGGAGAAGGATCGGGATCCTGGACGTGGGCCCGCGTCAGGACCAGGAGGAGAATGAGGGATGACCCTGCCGCTGGGCCTGGGCGGCCAGGACAGGGGGGCTGAACCCTGGTTCCCCCCCTGTTGTGTGCGCCCAGGTCAGGGCTGGTCAGCCCGACTTGGTGCGGCTGCACCATGATCAAGGTGGCAGCCCTGGTTTAGATATTAATATGTTTTTCCTTCTCCTTTTGTAATAGATTAAGACTCTTGTAAGGAGGGGCTATATAAACAAGCCAAAACACCCCAAAAGTTGAGAGAGAGTTCAATAAAGAAAATAATTCCTCCACTTTTCTTGCCCTAGCCGCCTCTCTCCCCTTTGCAGCCGCCGCCCCCCTCTCTTCTTCCCCAGGTCGGCGCCTCTCAAGAACCCTAGCTGCCACCAGGGGCTAGGGTCTGCCGCCGCCCAGGTTTCTCCAGCCGCCGCCTGCTGTTCTAGCCGCCCCTCAGGGCTGCTGCTCCAGCCGCCGCCTAGGGCATCATCTTCCTCAAGCTGCTGCCTCCCTCCTCAACCCTAGCCGCCACCAGGTTTGGTTCAGCCGCCATCAAAGCCAGAGTTCAGATTGATCTGCTAGGGCAGATCAGTTTGTACAGCAAGAACAGAGAAGTTTTGGGGCTGGAATTGCAACAAACCGAGCTTTGTAGGGATGACAACAGAAGCAACCCAATTTTACAAGTTTGGCATTTAAACATTCTCTTCTGACATGCTGGTCCTATCGCCTTCTGTATTGCAGACTCCAGCATGTCTGACGTAGCATTTGCGCATACCCTCAATATATCATGCAGATTATTTCCATTTTCCAGGAAAATGTAATCGGAAGGATGCTTTTTTGTACTCCAGGCATGCACCTCAAAATAGTAAGGTGACACAACCTGCAAGTCATGGAGCATTATTCTATTTGGACTCTGGTAGCTGGGATATGAAGGCAGTGAGTTTGCAAAGAGAAGAAAAGTCACTTTTTGGCCTTTGCGCGACTGCAGATGCGAGGATGGCAAAATAAACACTTTTGCGCCTTGTGTTCCTGAAGTTTGGAAACTGCGGATCATTTGTTCAGAGAATGCCCCTTCTCACAACTCCTATGAACTCAGTTGGCAACATGACTTCGAGTGCAGGAACTGCCGAACTGCATCCATCGGTGTGGCAACAACACACTAATTTCAGTTTCTGGTTCTTGGAGCTATCTCCGAGTGGGCGGACGACAAAGGCAAAGGGCCTCTGATCAGCGGTACTCCTAACACTTTGGATGCTATGGAAAGAGCGGAACGCAAGAGTTTTTGAAGGCAAGGAACAAACAGTCATGCAGCTCCTAAGTAGGTATGAGGATTCAGCAAAACTTTGGAGGGCTGCAGGCGCAAGGCATTTTGCGGAGCTACTGCCTCCTGAACCGTCGTAGCCGTTTTCTTGTTGTAAGTTTTAATCAGTCTTGTATCCCTTAGGTGATCCAAGCTGCTGTGGTTGCTAGAGCATAGGCTGGAACTCTCAATTTCTCCTTAATATATACAACAACAATACAACAATAACAAAGCCTTTGTCTCAAGCACGTTGAGGTAGGCTAGATATGAAACCCAAACTGGGTTTTCATATCCATAAAAATGGCTGGTTTTGATGCTGGCTCGCCAAGCCTATCACAACCCTCCTCCTTCACCCGGCCTTGGGACCGACTATACCTAGAAATGCATAGGTGGAGTTTGATTTTAAAATAGATATTACCAGCAAAAATTATAGGGCACCAGACTATTGGCAGAGCAATTAAAAGAAAATATACAGAAAGTTTACCACCATTCGTGCTGGACGAAGACGATTGCAAAAGTAACAAAAATCAAGCTCCAAAACTACCAAAAACAATGGCATTCAATATGTGATTCACATATGCTACGTTAGCTTTGCAGGAAGGAATTTGTATGAAGTGCTAATGATAGCATGCATCTATGGTAGATACTTTGTAGAAAGTAGATCTTAGGAAATGTAACACAGGTAATAAACGGAGACGCCTTTTTTTTAAAAAAAAAAAAGAGTTACATGTAGCTATTAATTTACGAATTATCACAGCTTTCTGCTGAACCGCTCAATTTCCTTTTCATTTTTGCAAGGATAATTATTTGAATTCAGAATAAGAACCACAACACAACAAACCACCAAAGCAAATTCCTTGGAACAATCTCTTGTAACACATAATCTGACACCAAGAAGGCAAGAACATACGCATAGAAACTATAATCTGAGCTTACATCACAATGCAATCACGATTAAGGTAACACAATTCAAAGTGCGGCACAGAAACCCCTAAACAAGGTGCCCCTTCCACGCTACCATAAACCATCGCTCAATCTTTCCTCGCTGCAACAACGTGACCATCACCAGGACGCATTAAACGATCACAGACCACGACCCGAAATTGCAGTTCCCTCTCCCACCACAATAGCCGCGCATTGGAAACCCTTTATCGAACATTCAGGAAGTAGGCGACGAGAGCACAACGGGAACGACGAATACGAGAAAAGAATCCAAGAACGTCATCTGAAAAAAGAAATCCAAGAAGCGTGCCGTCCAACGTCACCTGTTTCCGCTTCCGTTTCTGGCGGCCGGGAGGAGGACCCCATCCGGCGGCCTCCTCCGCCGACACCTCGACGACGTCGGGGTCATCGAGCACCAGGCTTTCCCCGCCCGCGGCGTGCCAACTCCTGGAGGAGCCTTCCGCCATAGGAAGGAAGCGCTGCCAATGCGATCGCTCGCTGGCGAGGCGGCGCTGGGGCGCGGGCGCGGCCGTCCGTGCGGGCGTGTGGGGACTGGGGGCTCTGCCTGGTTGTGTACGCTCCCGCAGACAGACACGGAGGAGAAAGATTTTGCAGAGTGGAAAAGCGGAACAAGACCTAAAACACATCTCTGACCAAAGCTTCTTGCTTAGTAAGAAAATGCGTGCAAGTTGTTGTCGAGGGAGTGCCGAGCAGTGAATATGATGTGCAAACCAATCAATTTCTCCTTAATATATACACCCAGAAAATCCAGCTTTGGTTTCAAAAGAAAAAGCAGTATGCAAATACTCTTAATAACTCCCCGAAGTACTGCTCGCTGAAACAAGACCCAAAACACATCTCTGATCAAAAGTCGCAGCAACTAAGACAAATGCCGCAGAGAAGTATTCTGCTTCTTATGATTACTAGTATGTTCTGCTTAGTAAGAAAATGCGTGCAAGTTGTCGAGGGAGTGCCGAGCAGTGAATATGATGTGCGCACCTTGCCTTTCCTCATGATGTACTTGACAGGCTGGCTGTCAAGCAGGCCGGTGCTCTTTGAGGTTGGTGGAGATCTTGTTTGTATGTAGGATGGAAGTGATCTTGTTGGTGGTGGAGGGATTGCCGGCGGTGGTTCTGCCTCCTTGGCATTGTTAGGATGAGGAGGCTTGAGGAGCATGGAGCGCGTGATTCGCCTCCTTGGCATTATGTCCATGGAGGTGTTGAGGAGGGTGCGAGATGAGCGGCGGCTGCGGCCGAGGAGGGGCTCGAGAGCGGCCTGGGAGGCGAAGGCGAACTCGCGCTTTAGGCCGGAGCGGACACCGGAGGGCAGCACGATGGAGTCGCCGCCGGCCGCCTCCATCTTCCCTTGCCTCACAAAATCCACCAACTGTCATTGCGCGATCTTCAATTAAGAGCAAGCAAAATGAAATGGGGATTGACGGGATCAGTCAGACCGGAAATCAAATTGAATCACGAGGGATTTGGATTGGATGAAGGAAGGGATTGATTGGTTCGGGTGGGGAAAGCGATCAGAGGAGAGGAGGAACGGCAAACACGTGTTTGTCTCGTGTGATGATACTTCTCAACATTTTTCTTTCTTGTGTCATGATGATGAGTAAAGGCGGCCTGTCTTGAGATGTGGGCTGCGATGGGCCGGCGGCCTGTGTCTTGAGATGTGGGTTGCGATGGGCCGGCGGCCTGTCTTGAGATGTGGGCTGCGATGGGCCGGCGGCCTGTCTTGAGATGTGGGCTGGGCTCTTTGTTCTCTGTCAAAGGAAGACGTGCCAGCTCCTATAAAAAAAAAAGAATCCGTGCCAGCTGAGCTAACCGTGACTCCTCTCTGTCCAAAGTCAACGCAGGATTGGCAAGGCAGTGAAGCCAGCCAGAGAGAGAAAGAGGACGAAGAAGAGGAACCCAAATCGATGGCTCGCCGGAGTGGTAAAGACGGCGGCTGGGTCACCTGTTGCCTTGCCTTCCTTCTCAAGCTGCTCGCCTTCCTCCAGGCCTTTGCCGCCGTCTCCGCCCTGCTGTACGCGGCATGGATCCTCTCCTGCTGGGCGCGCCACCACCAGCTCCACTTCCACGACCTCCTACCGGACCTCTGGTTCCCCTCCGCGGTCATGGCGGCCGGGCTCTTCTACAACCTGCTCCTTCTTGCGGGGTACCTTGCGGCCGAGATCAACACCGGATGCTGCCTCTGCTTTGTACGTACAGCTAGCCTCCCCTCTCCCTCTCTTCTTGTCTTGGCACCCAGGACGACTCCTGGTAATAATCTAATCTAGTAATGTAATCAAATTCCTCTACTAGTACACCATCCCGGCCATGGCGATGTTGCTGCTCGAAGCTGCTATTGCCGCCCATCTCATGCTCAACCAGCACTAGATCCAGGTTACCCTCTATCTCTATTAATTAGCACCTGTTTCTCCTTACCACATATTATAGACTGAGGAAAAGTTATTTTTAGACAGACTTATCACTATTTTTGCAGAGAGGCTGGCTCGAGTCCGACGGTTATTTTTAGACAGACTTATCGCTATTTTTGTAGAGAGGCTGGCGCGAGCCCAATAACTCATGACATAAGTTTTGTTCGAAAAAAAACTCATGACATAAGTAGAAACTCACTACCATCGGTTTCTCCATCTACTTTGGATTATATGAAAGATGTTTTGAGCGTAGGATCTGCCATATGACCGCACCGGGGAACTTGACAACTTACTGTCCTTCATCTACAACAATTTCGACCTATGCAAATGCGTTGCTCTTGCAGTTTTTGCTACACAGGTAAACGTTCTTGCGTTTCCGTTCCCCCTTCTCTTCTTTTTTACCATGAAACTTGACTACATGTCATTGGGATTCGTCCACATCTGCAGGCACTCTCTCTTTTCTTGGCAATGATTTTACGAGCCATGCTATCAGCCCGGAGCGTTGACTATGACAGTGATGAAGACTTTGTAGTCATAAGGAGGCCACTCCTGGTTACCCATGCTCCTCCACCCTATCTTCCTACCACAGTTGATGCTAGAGGTTTCCGTCCAGACCTCTGGAGCTCGAGAATGAGGCAGAAGGTGACAACTGTTTTCAATCTCATTTCAATTGTATAGCCTAAACATGAATCAACCGTTTGCAATTCACGAGTGTAAGGTACCCTATTTCCCTTCTATGGACTAGGATACCCAACAATCAACACTTTAAAATCAGGAAAGCACCAAGCTTATCAAATCCAAATTATTTGATGCTTTATTTAGTTAGAGGCGATTCCCTGTGTACCCCTGGAAGGTAGCGAAATCCCCTATCGCCCACTGCGGAAGTCCTGTTGGGAAGATCACTTTTGCAGCGGACGGCAGATGATTTTGCTATCTTCCACACAGGAAACTATCTCATATAGTTATGGTTGTGGAGCTTATTGGCCTCTGATAGATAACAAGGTGGATTTTCTGTCTAGTTTGAGAATTATTTGCTAACAAGATATCTCGTGAGAATTCTGGAGGATCCTTATGGTTCATTTGAATTCATTTGCTCTGTACATATTTTTAGTTCCCCAACCTCATCACATTGTACTGGACCACAAGCTCTGTACATGTTTATCCCTTTTTGTTTTTTTAACTTTTCCTTTCCAATTTCCGGAACTTATTTTCTCTTGTGTCTTGTTCAACATTAGTCTCATTGGACTCAGAATAGATCAAGACATAATTTCAGCTTTGTCCACAGGTATCAGTCCATTGATGCACAAAACTTTGCGAGCAAATAAAACCACAGATGGTGTGCGCATATACACTCCTGAACTTAACCCGTGGCTCTTGTGGGCGGGGCATGCTCCCAAAAGCTTAGGATTTAAACTATGGTGGATGAGGTCTTATAAATCAAAAGACTATATTTTGTGGCACATGTTTGCTTATTTGCAGTCTGGGGTTTGAAGATGAATTCTTTGGTTGTTGAATTGTGAGGACAAACTAATTATTTGGAAACCACAACCTCCATGTTTTCCAATGCAAACCACACTCTACTGCATAGGCAAGTTAACTGATGAATGCTTTTTATTGGCACGGCTACTGACATCGTGGAGTTTTACTTTGGTTGTGTATTAGATAATTTACTCTATCTGAATAGATTTTTTCTTTCTACAATGGCTGCAGTATTAATACGATGGTAATAAGTATCTTGACAATTGACGTTCCTGTAGACTTTTGTTCTATTGCACGATGTCCACCGGAAATGTTACTCTTCACCTTATTTTGGTTTTAAATCCTGATGGGCTGATAGATCTTAATCTATGTTTTCTTCTTACCTGTAGTACGGGTTGAACTCCAGTGATTACACCTATGGCACACTGGATCCAAATGCATCACCACCTCAGTGAGCAGTCGTGTGACAGATGAAGAAGCTTACGTTTGTTCCAAACACCTCGTATATACATGCATCATATCTTGTAATCAACCTGGGGCGCACCGTTATGTTACATTAGTTCATTTTTCAGTTTCGTGTTATGTTGATGTTGATCTTTCAACTGTACTGTACCTCCAACTGTTCATATATGTGTTGATGTCGGAGCTATGCATCTGTACAGTTTTTGCATAAACTCGGTTGCGTTAGTTACAAGTCCATGAATTTGTAAGCTAAAGAAAAAGTTTCAAATGCCACTTGAAATATTCGGAATGTATTGAATTCTTAATCTGACAAGGGCACATTATTTGTGGATACTGCAGATATATGTCTCAGGACTTTGTTACTATGTGTCGGTCTACTCTTAGGAGAAAATTAGAGTTGATGAATGTACCAATAGTAGTGACGACGAAAGGTTTATATTACAGCTCAAATGGCAACGACCCACCTGTATGTGTTTCACGTACGCTAGATGATACTGATGAGAAGAGCTGATGAAGAAACGAGAAATTGATCCAAGCCGCAGCAGCATGCAGTGAAAACGAAACGCGACCTGCATGCTGCTAGTACAGCCATGCATCGATGAAGCTAGCCATGCAAATGAATAACTCACCCATCAATGCAGGGCGGCAGGGGAGACAAATCGACTGCGTGCGTTAGCGGCAAATCGAAGCGTGCCCTGCATGCTGCTAATCGAAGCGTACGTTAGCGGCAGGGGAGACAAATCGACTGCGCGCGTGCGTAGCGGCAAACGCATGCATATGCGACTCTCTCACTCCCGCCACCTCTTTGGCTTCTCTCCCAGAATAAAGAAACGGCCGTCCCTTGGCTGTCGGCATTGACGCGAACCGACGCTTCGCTCTCACCACTCACTCGCTCCCACTCATTCAAGAACCTCCACCACCATGCCGCTCTTAAATTCCCTTCGCCCCTTCTCACGGCTGACCCCTATATATTCTATCCCGCGCACTTGCCACATCTCGTCGGCGTCAGAACTTGTCGCTGGACCCAGCCACATCTGTTGATCACGTACATCTTTTGCGGCGGCGATGCTCTGGGGCTGTATCGGTGGTGCAGGTCGCCGACTACTGCATCTTTTGGCTCCACGACGCAGAGGCTGACAAGGTAGCACCTCAAGAAACGTCGCGGCAAGGGCCTACGCCGCGATTTACTGGCATGCCTCTGGCCGCTAATATCGATTCCGCGAGTCGAGACCCAGATCTGCAGTCCATTGGCATCGTCGGCGGCGTTGTGTCCATGCCGAGGTTAGTACACAACGTCATCGTGAAAATCTTGGCCTCGGTTCTTGTGGTCATAGTGGGGGTTACTACTATACTTGAGGAACTGTTATTACGTTTATATGCAGATTTTCAGTTCCTTGCCTTGAGACTGTAGAACGGATCATATAGTCTAGTTGAGACTGTTATTACGTTTATATGCAGATTTTCAGTTCCTTGTCTTGAGACTGTAGAATGGATCATATAGTCCAGTTGAGTGTCAGTGTCCTGTCCTTCCAATTCATGGCAGTTTGCTAGGAAATGACTTTGCTTGCAGAATTTTTTTCTTTCTTTCAGTTTAATTGATTTACTGATCTATCGTACGTGATATTGACCATTGCTATCAATGTTTTTAGTGTGATATGGACCATTTTTCTATTTTCTTGTTCCAGCTTAGTATGCTTATTTTTCTTTATCACAGACCTGTTTTAATTCAATTTTGAGGCTCTTAACCTCTAGGGCCATGTTTCTTTCTCAAGTACAATCACCAGAAAGTGGGGAAATTAGTTTGTCTTGGTTGTAGCTGGCCAACAACTTATTTGTTTGGTTGTTTTGTTCTCGAACCTAATAAGAAAGCAAAACATGATTAGTCTGCTATTAGGTATACAGTAAAATGCTACTTCAGGGTACATGTCTTTCCTGCAAGTCAAGTTGCTTGTTTAATATAAAATATTTTTTTCTTGCAATCCATCAGCTTGATATGGTACAATGCCTTTGAACTTAACATTGGATTACATTAATTAGAACCAAACATCAACCTAATATGTTTCCTTTGTATTTGTATTAGAAATTGATATTTTGCTTTTGTTTGTGCCTATCAGAACCTAAATGTTTTGGTTACTTCATGCAGCTAGTATCAACATTTTTTAAAAAAGAAGTATTATCTACCATCAGCTCGATATGGATTGTGGTTATCATTGTAAGTGATATGGATACTATAATATTTTCTCTTCTTCATGCTTTATGGAATATGAGCATTTGAAGTATTGCATACATCAAAGGATAACTATGTTACCATTACAATTTTTAGAGGTATGTGTGCTAATCTACAACCTTCAATTTCATTATTTGTTGTGAATATTATTTTTTAATTAATGAGTTATTCTCCTTTAATTTTCTTATATATCCCTATGAAATTGCATAGTAGAAAGTATCATAGCACTTATGTATCCTCTAATGTTTGTTTTAGCTAATAGTGGTATATGAATGATTCATTCTTGACTTTCCCTTTTGTTATATCACTTAGCCATTTTGAAGTAACATTGTAGGTAAGATAAGAACCCTAAAAACAAATGAATAGAAAATATCTCTTGTGAGATAATTTAAGTTCCCTATTTGAAATGACTATGTACTACATTGTAACATTTGCTAACCACCATCCATTTTTTGTATTCTTGGGGTGTTGATTGGGGATAGATCATTAGGTATAAGGGTAGAGACTTGACTAGAAACTTGGACTATGAAAGTTTGAAGAGTAATTATAGATATATGAGATCATTTTGTTCTTTTCCTTATC